>OY284416.1:44532400-45782400 GCA_958301585.1 Merodon equestris | reverse complement strand
CGTCTTCTATCACGTTGTCATTTAAAATTGCCATTGTAGACTAGACCAATATTGCCCGCAGTCACTACAGTTCATGATGAAATCTCTAGTAAAGACTCTGCATTAAGTGGTTTCCAAAATTTTTCTCTTATATCGACAAAGGAATACTTCATTCACTTGTAACAAGACCGATCTTTTTGGTCACTGTAGCAAGATTGGCAAGATTCTACGCTAAATTTTCAACATTATAATGGCGGCTTGTGATCTAGTCAAGCTAGATGACTCATTGAAGTACCTCAAAGTTTTGTCTACCAATGTTGACCATTCTAGCCAAGACGTCAATGATGTACATGCATTTCTGTAAACAGCTTTTATTTAGCTTTGCCATCATTGGTTGCCTGATTTACTCATGGTAATCTTTTCAAGAACAACACTTAAAAGACCCATGACAGCACATCATCCTGTATACATCCGAAGATTCTCCATCTCAACTTGAGGTATTAACAAGGAGATCGAAACTAGACAAGGATTTTATAGCTTGTCCTTGATGGAATGTGGCAATAAGAAAATCATGGGTCTTCTCAGGGAGCGCCGTGGCGCAGTGGGTAGTGTGTCGGCCGCTGACGCAAGATGAGCGAGTTCGGATCCCGATAACACCAACGCCATCGAATGATTATTTCGCGGTATCCCTCCTCGGTGGGGTACTGGCAAAACCCCCCGTTGTATGCTTGCCTTGAAAAAGCTTCTCGGCTCTCGCCGTTCGGAATCGGCATTAAGCTAGGTTCTGTTCACTTGTGTGAAAAACAAATGGCACACAACATAAGTGAATAAAAAGGAGCTCGGCTCTGGCTCTTCTTGAGCTCTAACGCCATCTAAGGTGTCTGTCTGGCAGTACAATGGACCAGTATTTGTGTCTGAGTGCTCCAACATATAGCAGAAGCCTCCAAAACAAAAAAAAAAAAAATTGTTCTTCTCCGGGGTCTGTCAAAGTATAGGTTAAAAATTTGATCGACTGGTAGATTTATTGCTCTGAAGCCGCATGGATATAAATTTATTAGAGAAGATCTTAGACGAGTTGTTAAGGACACTTATTCAATATCAGTTGCTACAAATATAAGACCAATGCCTTACTTTTGTAAATGGTACTAACTCAGATTTATTTTGCTTTTGCTTAGTCGTTGGGATCGAAAAGATTGGAATAACTCGTGACCGAAGAAAAGTCGATAGATCTTGCAGTGCTCGTTCCTACGAGAATTACGACGGTGTGCCAAAATATTTTGGGGATGAGCCATTAATGTTAACAAGACGACATGCGACGCAATTAACTTTTACTCGTTTGTCTCTTGGAGATGTTCCTTACCTGGCTTGTGTTGTTGCTGAACTACATACCAATGATTTAAGCGCAGCTTCTAGAAACGTATATTAGTAAGAACTAAGGGAAAAGTGCTTTATCTAGTTGAGAAAACCATCAACTTAGTAAACCCTGGCTACTTCTTAGACATTGGAAGGGCTTTCAAACCGTCAACGCTGAAATGATTCCTAATGCGGTTCGTGAACTTCGTGGTCGAAAACATCATTATTCGAAATGATAGACTCTATTAGCCGATGGATCATATACTTGCTTAAAACGGACTACAAGCAAACTTTGCTAATACGCATAGAGTCCATTCCCGAATCCTGTGACTTGGTAAACGACAAGATCCTAGTCAGACGGAACATGGTATAAATAAAGGCGAGTGCGTATGTGGACGTGCTACAATAGTATTCAATGAATAGGTTTTTTTTTTCTTTTACTTTAGTTTAGTGCAAGCAGTCCAATATAGAGTCATATATCTGAAACCACTTACTAATCGTTCATACAATTTAGAAATTTTCATATTTACCATACCAACTGCTTAGAAAACTGGGAAATCAATTTTGGGGGGGACTTTAATGCAAAACATGTTCACTGGGGATGAAGATTGACGACAACAAAAGGAAAATAATTATTCAGCGCAACTACACTATATGGATGCGAAGTCTTGTCAACGAAGTGGCATCATAAGGCCAATCTCTACTACCAGTTAAATTTAAACTAGGGGGTGGTCGTGGTGCAATGGTAATCATCCCCCACTTCTTCTTCTTCTTTTCTTTTTTCCGGCATTGTTATGGTCAGAAGTGTAGGACCATAACCTTCCCACTTAACTGCATTCCTACTGGTCCGCTTGTGGGGTCCGCCGGTTTGACCTCAGAAAGTAGCGGCAGGCTTCCCGGGTTGGGATTACTTCATCGCTGAGGCCAATCAAATGCTGGTGTTTTTGCATTTGTTTGCACCAATTGTTTTTCGGCCTGCCTTTTTTTTTTTTTTTTGTGACACGGGCATGCTCCAGATTTTTTTGTTTGATCTTACTCTTACAACACCGGTGATCTCCAGTCGTCTCAACCCACTGATTTGCATGTACACTTGTGGGGCAGTTTAATGGTGATATATGCGTCCCTAGGCTCACCTTGGTGTTTTCTAAATTGCCTAGATGTGATTTTTTTTTACCTTTGTTTTAGTCGCCTTTTACGACAAGCGAGAGGTATCGCTGCAGGGATATTCTTAACCCGTCCCTGCACGGAGAGGTAATCATCCCCCACTATTGAGCCGAAAGTCTGTAGTTCAAGTCCGTCCATAGTCTAGAACAATTCCTATACGGAAAAATTGTGCAACATCAGTTGTGAATGAGAGATGATCAAAAAAAGTGCTGACGAAGGCATAACACTCGCAGTATAAGATCACTTCAAAATTCTTACTTGTGTGTGCATTTTCAATATAACACCTTAATGACATGGAAACAAAAGCAGTTACTTTGAACTACTACCAACGTAAATTCAGTCGAATCTCTCAAATCCTACCTAAGACAACCACCCTCCGAGAGCAGAGAACGAACATATCAGACACACACCATCTGCACTTCGTCCGGATTGACCAGATGACAAACACCATATGTAA
The DNA here is from genome assembly GCA_958301585.1 of Merodon equestris. Taxonomy (NCBI): domain Eukaryota; kingdom Metazoa; phylum Arthropoda; class Insecta; order Diptera; family Syrphidae; genus Merodon; species Merodon equestris. Next base: position 45,779,447 of record OY284416.1, on the reverse strand, counting down.
GAGCGTACACTCTTGAACCTGCACGAATTCTAAGAAAAAAATGTTTTTTTTGTAAAGGCAGATACGTGATCAAATCTGCTTAGATTAAATATATATGTATGTATCTAGCGCAGCTGTTAAAGGCGACATTTAGTTTTCTAGTCAAGTCCGACTCTAAATCTGAGAAGATTTCACGCCCCTATATAATTAAGGGTAAAACATACGCCTTAATAAGTTTCATCTTAATCTGTGGCTGTAAATAACCCAAATGTCTGTCGAATTTAAGGGCTCTCGTTTTTGAAGAATTTAGCATCAGTTGGACCAGATGAAAATAGCATTCAAATTAATATTTACCGCTGTAATTCCATCTATTTCACTCGTCCGCATAAATGTGGTATTTGCGATTTGAAATACATTTAGAAATGTGATTGATGAAAAGTGAAAACAGAAGAGGACCCAAAATAGAACCTTGAGGTACGCCCGAGTGAACAACTAAGCTATGCAAAGACTTAGATCCACAGTATACAATTTGCATACGATTGCAAAGGTATGATGTTATTAGCTTTCACACAGACTCTTCACAACCGAATGGACGTTTTAGTTTATGCAATAAGATTAAGTGATTTACTGAGTCGAAAGCTTTTGAGAAATCTAATAATATAGCTAACGTTACGAGATCTAAGTCACACCCTGATCTGATATCATCACTTACTTTTAAGGCTGCAGAAATACAACTGAAATACGACTGTGCTTATTCCTGAAACCAGACTGAACCTCTGTTATTAGATTCTCTTCATCAATAAAAGTTTTGATTTGTTTTCCTATCAATTTTTCAAAAACTTTGCTTAAAAAAGACAAAATTGCAATCGGCCTGAAGTCAAGATTATAGCTTGATTTCGATTTAGGGAGAGGCATGATTTTGGCACATTTCTATCTATCAGGTTAAACCCCAGTGGAAAGAATTGTATTGAAAATATGGGTTATATATTTGCATACAAATGGCAAAAGTATCTTAATCATGTCTGGATGAACGCCGTCTAAACCCTAATAGAGATGATTGCCTCGCCTACAGATAGGGCATAATTTGCAAAAACAAACTCCTTCGTGTATTTGAAAACGGTCTCAGAGACAGAAGAATCTATCAGAACATGCGTCTGTGGTGGCGACTGCACGAAGTTGAGCTCATTGAGATCAACATCGATGTCAATAGATTCTTTTCTACTATATGTAGTAATCCCAATCTCATGAATGGTTTTTCAAAACTCTGCACTTGACTTAATTAAACTAATTTTGCTTTTATAATACGCAGGCTTTGATTTTTTGATTTATTTATAAGAAAATTTCTACGAATACCATATTTTTCGACAGCGCTTCGAATTGTCATGGCATTTCTCAATGCTTCTTGGGTAAAGTTGCAGTTGCAGGCCGTCCTCCTATATTTTTAACGTAAGTTCGAAGCATTATACTCGAGTCTCTTAACTTACAATTTTAAATTTTAAAGTCGGAGGTGACTTGAGAGTGCCGTGGCGCAGTGGGTAGTGTGTCGGCCGCACAAAACATGAATGAATAAAAAGAAGCTTGGCTCTGGCTCTTCATGAGCTGTAATGCCATCTAAGGTCTGGCAGTACAATAGACCAGCATTTGTGCCTGAGCGCAGAAGATACAGATAGCAGAAGCCTCCAACAAAAAAAAAAAAAAAAAAAACACAGTGTTGACTTTGTGCTAAGCTAAAGTTTACGGCACGCCTAATCGGAGGGCCATCTCCCGAATCTTGTGGCTATTGGTACATTCTGATTAGACTGAATATCGTACGAATAAAAGGGAACGTTGTATGTATGTACAATAGTAATTCTAGAATAGGTTTTTTTTGTTCTTTTACTTCGGTTTGATTAATGCCCTAGTCATAGGCAAGTTTTTCTCGGTGATACGCCAACTTATGAAGAGCGATGAATCCACATAAAACTAAAATTCGTCTGCAGGCTAACAGACTGCGTTATGATAAAGGAGATTTGACTCATTCGTACGAAACCCGAAGCTATTAAACTATAAGCCTACTAAACACAGTTAAATCGTCTAAGGAGTTGTGGCTATCGTTCTACTTTACCATCGCTCCAGGGTCAGCTATGAAATCTAGATTCCTATAAATAAAAATATAAGTTTTAAGGTCCTGAAAGTCGCAGATAGCAAATAAGTTCTGAACTAACAGGCAGTCCGTCTGCGTCAGCAATTTTGTTAGACATCAGCTTCTATATGGTTGTTCTAACCTCGTTATCTATCACTGTGTCCAAAAAGGCTAACCATTTTGAGTGAATGAATACGAAAACTTCAGTCTTCATGGCAAAGATTTCAATCTTTCTTCAAAATTTTTATCTCATATTGTGTGTGTGATTTATTTGTTCCCATAGAGGAAAACGATCTATTAATTATTGGTTTTGCAGACGAGCATGAGCTCGACTTAACTGTTACCGAACTGGCTCGAATACCATGTTATTAGTCTTACATGTCATAGTGCTATCCTCTGTTTCCTGATTCTCCGAAAAGAACTAGAAGTGATCTCGACGTTAATCAGTATAATGCCTGGAATGGTTATAATCCGATAGTATCTTTAAATGCTTCTCCTTCGTGAAAACTTTCAATAACTAATTGCCTTTTCACTCTGTTTCTATCCATGGGAACAATATCTTAGTCACAGAGTTTCATGAGAAAAAAGCGTGTCTTTCATATTCGTTTGATTCCTCGTTTGATCACTTTCATCCTTTTGATTCGAAAGATGTTTCTCAGATGAAATTTTGCACATAGCACTGTCAGTGTCAGTTAAGTGTTTTAACAAAGCAACATTTTGACATGATGATTGAAACCTTGACTGCAACCTGCAACTATGAAGAGAAAAGTAAACACACATTAGAAGCAGTTTGACAGTACAAAACCACTTCAAACGGTAGTCCGATAAATTGCAACAGCATCCAGATACTCATCCGCATTCGTTAGTAAATTCACTTTCTGTGTGTTCCGGAAACCGTCAAGAAGGCTGAAGTGGATGTAGATCTATAGCATTGCATCCGTCGCAGACAATGTTGCATACTCTTTGGCCGAACGGAAAATATCTTGCAGATGTGCGATAGTGCTCGACCAAGTTACTTGGAAATGTACATGTACGAGTATGTACCTATTATTATCTGACAATTGGTGCATTGCTCCAGTGCCATGTGAATGTGATTATATCATTGATGTTACACCCGTACAGTGTGATTCTAATAGGAATAAGACATAATTTCCCTATGTCGTTTCTTACTTATTAAAAGTTAAACTAGGGATGCAAGGTGATGCGCGGCCTTGGGTTTTTTTTTATTGATTTCAAAACTTTTAAGTCACTGTAGCCATGAGATTCGATTGTCATCAAGTTAGAACCAACGAATTTTTATGTGACCAGCAGCTTAAAATCTGATTTTTTTAATCACTTTTAATTCTTTTAAGACGACCGGTGATTTGGTTTTTTCAACTGAAAGTTGATCTCAATCCATATAACTTTTTTTTTTTAATTTTTGACATTGTACTCTCTTCTAAATGCATTTTTTTCTTCAGCATCCTTTACATAATAGCTTTTTCTTGTGTAAACTTTAGTTTTTTCGGGTGGTGGTACAAATTTGAAGTTATTTTTCTCTTGATGCTTCATATCCACAGCGAACAATTTTTGTTTTTAGTCATCCGACTTTACTTCATTTTCAAATTTCTTGATATCACACCTAACAAGTTTCAATAAATCTTCTTTTGTTTGTCACACAATCTGGACGGGGTGCAGATGGTTTTTGTCCAAGATGTTCGTTCGATGTTCACTACTCTCCGGGGGTGGTTGTCCTCGATAGGATTTTTTGAGAGATTAGATTGAATTTGTCGCGTTGATTGTAGTTCACCATAACTTTTTTTTTGTTTCCATGTCATTAAGGTGTTATACTGAAAATGCATCCACAGAGTATGAATTTTAAAGTGATCTTATGCTGCGAGTGTTATGCCTTCGCATTTTTTTGATCATCTCTCATTCACAACTTTCCGTATAGGAATTGTTCTTGACTGACTTGAACTACAGACCTTCCGCTCGACAGTCGATGATGATTACCATAGCACCACGACCACACTTGACTTTTCGAAAAATGTTCACCAATTTTCACTTGCCTTTGCATGCAACTGTGCAAGCTCAGGCTTCTTAACTTCCCAAGCCGAGTTCTTATTGATGCTTTTGAAGAGTCTGTCCTGAGAATGCTGAGAAAGAGCCCATTAAGCATTCGAACACGCAATGGTACGTATGTTAATCCAAATGCAAACTCTGATGTGCCGATGTCCAGTACAGCTCTGTCAACGGTGAAGTCCTGACTTCGATTGATCGTAATTGCGTAAAGCCAACTAAAGCGAAACTGTTTCCTAGTGCATGAGACGTTTCTTTTTTTGAATCCAGCATGTGGCGTTATCGGAATCAAGCCATTGTAAACAATTGGGCTTTGATAGTAGTCAAATTTTGCCAATACACATAGTGGTAGTTCATAAAGGTGGCTATCAGAGTCTTGCGGTGTATAAACAACATCGCCTACTGTTCCAAGAGGACCACTAGACAGACCTAGCTCTGTCGACAAATTGGGTTTTAATATTACTCGACAATTGCGGGCTAGCGTACATTGATACTGATGAGTGCGTGCTGCAGTGCAAGTTTAAGACAATGAGAGCGTTTTTAGGTGATTATTCTTCCTGATTTTACTAACCTATAACAATCACCACCTGACCTATGTGCAAAATTTCATCTTGATCGGTCAAACAGGGACAGAGAGGTTCGATTGCAAAAAAAAGTGGCAATCCAGTGTATTAGAGTTTTGCTTCGCTCAACTCAAAAAATATTAATACTCGTATGTGTCAGTGATAATCATAAAATGCTGTAAGGACACATTCAAAGGTCAGTATTTAGAGATAGATACAGCAGTGTCTCGGTTATAGCGATGCATGCTGTAATGATTTAAGACTTCAAACCTGGAACATATTGAAAAGATTATGCGTGCAAGTAGCAGGCTCTACAAGGGACGTCAGCCGCCTCTTTTGCGATAAAAAATGACAATGGTAAAGGAAAAAGTTTGCTAACATACACAAAGGCCAGTCCAAGAAGATCGCCAGTATGGAGGGTTCATTTCGGACAAGGAAAGTGTTACAGCCCAATGAAGGATATGTCATATGATATCTCCTTCATATCGATCATCTCGATGAACCGCCTCAGCTGTTACTAGATGTTGTCAAATATTTTCTTAAATAAAAGTAAATAACCAAAGACTATCAGTGTGGCTTTAAGAGTGTTCAGATTTTCACTACACGACAGTTTCAAAAAAAAAATACTATATACTATACACCGACTCTGGTAATCCGGAAAATTCTGGTGAAACTGATGCAAGAACGCCTAAAGAGAAACGGAGAACGAGTTAAAATGCGAAAGATCTCAAATATTCGAGATAGGTGAAGGATTTAAACAAGAAACATTCGCTTTCAGGAAAATAACACTTAATCCCACCCGCCCTAGCTTCCGCTGACGTTCTCGACCTTCTCAAGATATTAAGGATACAGTAAAGAGAAATGCAAAGATCTAATAATGGCAATAGGTTAAGAAAAGAATCAAGAAAATCCGAAATACATGGTTCCCGACCGACTTGGCTAGCTCCAAACTTCGCACCTGACAGTACTCGACAAACACTTTGAGAAAGTGAACGAGTCCCATAAAGTCATTAGAGTCCCATAATGACCGCCAGGAGCGTCTTAAATTTTTCAGTCGCAGTTCTACTGGTCTATAACTAAGACGGAGGAAAATAGGTTGAGGGTCTTTGAAAACAGGATCTTAAGGAGAATCTATGGTGGAAAACAGGACGAAGAAATGAGCGAATGGAGAGAACTACATAATCAGAACTTGAGGAAATCCACAGTAAAACTGAGAAGACTAAGATGTGCAGGACGCTTTAAACGAATGGACAATGGATTGACAGTAAAAAGAACACCGACCCGGAAAGGTCGCGACTTATATGCGAGCCTTATATGGATAGAGTTTCGATTTAAAATGCCAACAGGAGCGATAAAATTATCATTAATGTTTGAACTCTGACGTGTACCTACTAAAACATAATTAAGTAACACTAGGAGTAAGAGTGGTAGGATAATTATCCGAGAGTGTGCCACGTGCTTGGCTCTGGTACTTATTTCGAGGGGGTGATAACTCATTAGATCGTTAGATATGAAATTACCGATCCCAAAATGAAATAAAAGTGCCGAGAAAATTAAAAAAAAAAAATATCCTGCATGAAATTTTGGGCATGAGAAAGCTGTCGGCGCGATGGGTGCCGCGTTTGCTCACTTCGGACAACAAGCACAACCGTGAGACCACTTCAGAACAGTGTTTGTCGCTGTTTAAGCGCAATCCGAAGGAGTTTCTGTGTCGTTTCGTGACAGTCGACGAAACATGAATCCACTGGTACACACCAGAGACCAAGGAACAGTCGAAACAGTGGACTTCACCCGGCGAACGTGCTCCGAAGAAGGCGAAGACTGTCCCATAGCCCGGAAAGGTGATGGCCACCGTTTTCTGGGATTCACAAGGTGTGATTCACATCGAATACCTGGAGAAGGGCAAAATGGTCATTATACTATGCCAAATTATTGGGCCGATTCGACGCCGATTTGAAGAAAAAACGGCCCCACTTGGCGAAGAAAAAAGTGCTCTTTCACCATGATAATGCACCGGCTCACACCTACTCCCTCGCCACGGCCAAATTGGTCGAATTGGGCTACGAACTGCTGCCCCATCCACCGTATTCTCCAGATTTGGCTTCGTGCGACTTCTTTTTGTTTCCAAACTTGAAAAAGTCACTCGCCGGGCAGAAATTTCAGTCGAATGAGGAGGTCATCGCCGCCACGGATGCCTACTTTGCAGACCTCGAGAAAACGTATTTTTCAGATGGGTTAAAGAAGTTGGAGCATCGCTGGGTCAAGTGCATCGAGCTAAAAGGAGACTATACTGAAAAATAAATCGCCATTTCTCCAAAATTTTTGTTTTTCTTTTGTAGGTTAAGTACTTATGGACCATCCTCGTAGTTGCTTAGTTTGCTGACGCTTGATACGACCGGTGATTTTTCGAACTAAAAATAATTTCGTGTTTTACATTTTGAGAACCGTGGATTTCGAATCTAACCTTTCTGGGGATATGTCTGCATTGCTTCTAAATTCTTACGTTTTAAAACTTTTGTCGGGGCGTCTCAAGAATACTAGTATTTAATCCTCGAGGGTAAATAGGTTGTTTTTCTGGATAGGTCGATCGCACCTACAATATCAACTTTTTCTTTATTTTTTGACTGTTTCCTAGCGACACCCAAATTTGCATCTGGATGGTTGAAGGAAGCTTAGGCTCCGCATGAGGTAAAACCAGCCATATACACTCTGGGTCTGTTGGACTTTGACCTAAAGACATTTTCATCTACAGCGACAGCCAGGTCGTCATCAAAACCCCATCCTGAGACACTACAATATTTCTACAAACAAGCAAACTACAAATTGGAGGAGCAGTGCAAGAAGAAAATTAAATGGGCTAGCAACAGCGTATACTAGGTTGTTCAATAAGTTTTGTCGTTCAATACAGCTGAGTTGGATTCAAACAGCACAAAAGATGAGTTGCTGAATTTAAATGTGGCCGTAGAAGCCTTGAATATGACCCACCAGAAGGACGTTCAAAAAGTGTATCAACACCGGAAAACATACAAGAATTAATGAAAAGCCCGACAAGTTAGCCAAGCTCGGGCTATAACCATGTCAAATCGTGTGGATCACCTCAGTGGATTAGCAATCAGACTCGTATACGAAAAACGCATATAATAAAATGAAGACCACCTTTATAGTCCGGGTTTCGTCGTGGTTTTGATGCCCCACTAAACATCCAGATCGTCCGCATTATCTTCTTTTAGACTAGACTGGAGATAACCTGTATTTCTTTAAGCCAATGTTCGGACTCAACGAGGTGGCTTATCAGTATTTGCCCCCGATGTAATAATCAGTTTCCAGTCCAGACCATCCCACACAACCAGCTACCTCCAAGGAAGAATCCTATCAAACTGCATCTCCAGTGGTTGCCTAAGTGACCAACCGAATGAGTACAGCCATCACCAGAGACTGGCATCTTCGTCGCGTCACCACACGATCACACGTATCCCACTCGACAAAAGACACACAAACACTTGAAGTAGCTCCAGTGAAATGGGTATCGCCTTTCGAACGGCTACATGATCTCCTTTTTAACTTCTGGTTGTTATTTGATAACGCGCAGACAGGTGGAATTCTATTAGGATCTCCTTATCACTTAAGTCCATTAGGGGTTAAATATATGTTTTAATTTATTGCGGCATCTACATGTTATGATCCCAGTCGAGGACACGACAACAACGACAACGATGACGGTGCCACTGCCGCTTGCACTTGGATGCACACATGGCACGGTTGCACCATTCAACTGGTCGCTGGTAGCAACTGATTGTGAGAACCGCATGTAGAGCACAAGCGATAAAAATCCCCGGGTGGTTTTGAGAAATGTGGACACTTACGGGTGGACGTTGCGGTGGTCAGTGATCCAATGAATATTTTAATTGGTATTTAATTTTTCTTCTGAAACTAATGGATGCACGGGAACTCGTGAAATGTCCCCCTTTCCCTGGATTCAGTTGTTGGCTTAATGCCATGCAGGAAGTGAATGTAAATTCTTGTGATAACAGTGGTCCAGATTGCTCCTTCGCCCTGGTTATGGGCACTTTCTAATTAGTGCGTTTCTCAGAGGAGCAGAGAAGACATGTAGAGTCATGGAGTAAGGGGTGGTTTGAAAGATTGGAACAACTTGATACTAGAAGGCCAATTGCAGATTTCTACTGACCACGCCTTGCGATTGGTTGATCTTCTCATGTACTTTCAAAAAGTCGAGATCGTTTCTCTACTTCATATGGTGCCACAACTGACATTAACAAACTGATTTAGCAATACGTTGCGATAGGCGTTTGACACTTGTGCCTTGTCCCGGATCAAGTGATTCGCGGATACAGTGGACTCGAGTAAAATCGCCAAAATTCTATATGAGATATGCTCAAAAAGCTTCGGAATTGTTGATTGACATGTTTGAAAATTATGTCAAATCGTTTCTAAGAAAACGTTGAAGAAGACGATAATGTGCACAACAGGTGATTATGCCATGAGATTTTTTGGGTTATTTTAGGTATGTAATGTGTAGCAGCAAAATTTGTTCCAACATTTTTGAGTTTTCGAAAAACCGATAAGTTTGTGAAGAACGAAAAATTCATTGCGACAATAATTGGTTTTATAAAATTTATCAAATAGTAAGACTCTGGCCCTATGTGCCTGCCAGACATAAATGGGCCCCACTGCAAGTAGGGGAGGACATTAGGCATGGTAACAAAATAAGCCTCGCACTTGCATTACACGATGAATAGTACGACTTGGTTCTAGTGATTTGATACCTAGGACCCGACATCTGGTCTTATATTCTGGGCTAAAATACCAATGCATTTTGTAAAGAAATGTATTTAGTGAATAGTTTTTGATCATATTCAATTAAGCGGAGTGAAATTTGAATGTAAAGTTTCCAGGCACATCAGTGTATTGCAAAAGGGATTTTACAGGGACATTGCACTTAATTTATCAATCAATCAATCAAAAGATATCGCATTTAATTTTTAAACGTAAAGCTTTGAGCAATTGACACTAAACCAATTGGGGTTGACAATCATTTAAGCTTTCATTTAAAAAAAAAAAATGTAAGATAATTTGAATGCAAGAGACTTACTCGGCTTAATTGTGGAAGTAATGTTGGTAATCAAAATTATGAAAAGCAATGGACCTAAGTAACTGCCTTGTGGTTAGCCCGATCTGAGCAATTAAGGCTTTAATGACGTTTTCTACCTGTAAGGTACGGTAACAACCAGTCTACGATTGTGAAATAAAATCCAAAGAACTCCAATTTTTTTTCAAAAGAGTTTGAATTAGGTAATCTAACGCTAAAGTCAATATATACAGTGCCTAACATATCATAAGATGGAGATGGAATAAATTGGCAACCGTCGGTTTACTAGATATAGAATAGTGCTGGGCATCTAACAAGAATTGTTTACAAATGAGCCAAATGACACTATTCTTTTGGGAGATTTCAACATAGCTCTTTTTGGTTGTGAGTCATGTATAAATAGACCAACTCGTTTTGCAGCTTCCACTAGTACCTGCATTGACCATATAATGGTTCGTTTGTCAAAAACCAAAGTAACTAAGCTCTGTAGCTCGGTCGCAGACTTGCAAATATCCGATCATTGTCTGACGTGCCTTAGCTTAACATATTACTATGATTATTGCCCTAAACAGGAGTCATCTGGTTTTTCTTCACCCAAAATTGATTTTACATCACTAAATAGTTCCCTTCGTCTCGAATGTTGGTAAAGTGGGTGTAATGAAGGTACTGCTATGTTAGCATTCGTAAAATTCGTTAAGATACTCCAGAACTACGAGTATGTCTTACAATCCTCAGAAAAAAATAGCTAAAAGAAATAAAAAATGGAAACAATTGAAACCTTGGAAAGAAAATCAAGCTAAGGGCAATTGTATAAAAAGAAGCTAAGGAATCCTAATAGTAGTAATATCACTGCAGCCTACAAACAAATATGCAAGGATATTCGTAAAGGGTTCTCACTGTGTAAAATTAACTACTATCTGAACAAATTTCATAAAGTTAAAGGTATTAGTAAAAAAGAATGGGAACTAGTACGAACCATTTTAAATAAATCAAATCAAAAAGATCAAATTCTCAGCCTAAAGGATAATAATGTCTTAATAACTTTCCTTTCCTCTGTAGTCACTAAAGTAGTCTCTGATAGTTTTTATAACAATAGTAATTGTAATTGCTTAACTGATAAGATTTCCATTCCCCATATTTTCGTCTTTGATACCATATCATCGTTTGAAGTACAATATATAAAATTATATTGCCCTTGAAGAATTCAAATTCGAAAACATCTGATGGCTTTTCTAATAATTTTTTTTAAAAAGATGGCTATAAACATTTAATATCACAAATGTTTAATTTACAATTAAAGAACAATTTTGCCGGACTATTTAAAACTTGCTGAAGTTACACCCTTGTTTAGGGAGGGAGATAAAACCTGTATTAATAATTATAGGCCTATTTACTTAGTATCACTCTTCTCGAAAATTTTTGAAAAAACCCTAAAGATAAGAATAGTTAAGTTCTTAGAAAAAAACAATTTTTTTAGTGGGAGCCAATTTAGTTTTCGTTCAGGTTCTTCTGCTGAAAATGCCCTTCTACATTTTTGTTAGAGTAACAGCTTCGATAAGAGGAACCTAATTACAGCGGTTTTTGTCGACATAACAAAAGCCTTCGACACGGTAGATCACAAGAAACTTTTAGACAAACTCTATAAATGTGGTTTTAGAAGAAGTATACACAATTGGCTTCGATCTTATTTATTCATGTATTAAGTTCAGAGAGCTTTGTATCTATAGGCGTTCCTCAAGGTTCGGTTCTTGGCCCTTTACTTTTTTTCATTTATATAAATTCCCTTTTTCTTCAAAATTATCCCAACAAAGTCACTGCTTTTGCAGACGATATGGCATGCATTTTCTCAAGTGATTTTGCTTTCAACCTTTCCTCTGACATTAATCATGATCTCCAAGTTCTTAGTCACTGGTTTAAAATGCATAAATTAGCCATAAGCGGCAAGACTAGAATTATGTTTTTTAGTCATGTGAGCAAGGAAGTAGACTATGGATCTTTCTATTTTCATGGTACTAACTGCGAAAGATTTAAGCACAGTGCTATTATTTGTAGATCAAAAATTTTGTTGAGCAAAGTCATGCTCTGACCAATGCTTTCATGTTGAAAATGTCTATGGCTACAAGTACCTTGGTATTTTCCTTGACTGGAAGATGAGTGGGACTGCCCATTCGAATGCACTTAAGAATTATCTCATGGCTGCCACTAGGCAATTATACTTTTTAAAATCTTTTTGTTCATTGAAACTTCTTAAATGTATTTATTATGGCCTAGTGCATTCTAAACATGAATATGGCATAGCTTCGTGGGGTGGTACTCTATATAACAAAATAACTCCTCTTCTGGTATCTCAAAAACACGTTATTCATCTTATTTGCCACAAAAATCGGTGGTCACTTAGCCTAGTCCTTTTTCGGGAACTGAAAATTCTACCAATAAAACACTTGTACTGTTATTAAATTTTTTTTCGCAAGATCAGGCTATTTTTTTTTATAATTCGTGCAGGTTCAAGACTGTACGCTCTTATGATGTTTGTCACACAATCTGGACGGGGTGAAGATGGTTTGTGTCGAAGATGTTTGTTCACTACTCTCCGGGGGTGGTTGTCCTAGATATGATTTGAGAGATTCGACTGAATTTGCGTTGGTTGTAGTTCACAGTAATTCTTTTGTTTCCCATATCATTAAGGTGTTATATTGGAAATGCACGCACAGAGTATGAATTTTGAAGTGATCTCATACTGCGAGTGTTATGCCTTTGTCAGCATTTCTTTAAACATCTCTCATTCACAACTGATGTTGTTGCACAGTTTTAGGAATTGTTCTTGGCTATGGACAGATTTGAACTAACTACAGACTTTCCGCTCAACAGACGGTGATGATTATCTACCATTGTACCACGACCACCTACACTATCACTCCAGTGCGAGTTAAACAAAAACTACTACTCTTGACGGGAGACGTGGCTATCTCTGATAAGTGGAAGATTCATCATTGATTCATCCCAAAAATGCATGGCAATAGCTTCTCGTGTCATATTTTATAAATTTGTAAGTTGTCGTTGTGGCTGATCTTTTTAATCGTTTTAATTAGTTTTATTAGTACAAAATAAACCTTACGTGATAGACAAAACAACAAAAACTAGCTTAACAAACTTATTTAGCTGAATTGCAGTCCTTTGGCAAGCACTCTTTGTTTTTTTTTTTTTACTTCTATCCTTAACTTGCCTTAACCTTGAAAACTTTCGACTCATTGAACTAGGAATTATTCACATTAAAAAAAATGTTTATGGATTTACTGGGGCCGACTAGCTGCGTTGGACCTACTCCGAATCGAAAGGGACCGATGGTCTTTCACCACCAGAATTTCTGGTTTTGCCTGCTCAACATCTCTGTCGGATACTCGTACTCAAGTGGAGAATGTCCTTGCTCTCTGAGTCATCTCGGCCATAGTTAAGTTGCCCGAGCAACATGAAATATTAACGTTACTGGCAATTAATTACAACTGCCTACTCGAAATATAGGAATGCTTCTGGGGGGACGAAGCTGTTAAGGGGCGATAATTGTAAACTCTTAGGCAACCCTTTTTTAACGTCTCAAACTTGTCCATCAAGTTTTCTCTAATGTTGAACCCCACTGGCTACTTTCACCCCGCATCGTGTTGACTGTTGTGAAGCAGTCTCTTTGTAAAATGGAAAGCGCCTCGGTATCTGGGCAGAGCAGCATCTAAATGTATATTAAAATGTTTATTAACAAATAAATAAATAAATAAAATACAGACATTGATCGAACCAGGTCCTCAGATATTTGATTACACTTCTTTGCCAAGTGGTTGCCCGTACTATCCAACTACTTTCGAGAACTTTTCTTATCGCCTGTCGAAGACCTATACAACGGCGTCCTAAAAAAAAAACTTGTTTCCGACTTCTTGAGTGTTGTAAGAGTAAGATCAAACAAAAAAAAATCTGGAGCATGCCCGTGTCACAAAAAAAAAAAAAAAAAAAAAAAAAACAACACCGGAAAAAGGAAAAGAAGAAGAAGAATCAAAATGTCCTCGTACGCTATTGCCCGCTGTCGAGGTCATATCAGATCAGCTTTATAAATATTGGAAAGTATCGGCGAATTAACCGCTCCCTGTGGCTGACCGTTTTCAATTTCAAATGTTCCAACAGAAGTCATATTTCCAATTTTTCACAACCAACTTTCTGTGGATCAGTATATTGCGCAGCATGTACAATGGCCTTGCCGTGTCAACTTATAACAGAGCCCATCTATCCTGTATCAAAGGCCTTTTCCAAACTGGCAATCTTAAAAATTAAAAATTTTCATTAGATGTCGTGGTTTTGCGATAGCTACAATGTCAGGTAGTGCCATCTATGGGCAAGTTCCGGTTTTATATTTACATGCTTGGTACATCTTTATGCAAAACATCGGTTGTTAACAGATCCAGTTCCTGTGGAGGTCTTGAAATAGACACAACTTGCTTTAAGTCACACTCACACAGATGCGAGGGAAAAGGGAATTTGAAGCTGAAAGGGGTACTTTTCATTTCAATAGCGCATACTTTAAAATGAAACCTCTTGTTGGATGACCTTCTATTTTGTACCCAGACTGTTTTTTTTTTTGTTCCAAACTTTCCAAACATTTCCCCATGTAGGAATACATTTGTAGGTGTTTCCTCTTACAGAAAGTTTTACCATAATTCTATGCTCGATTGCCCGTTGAACCACTTTAGTGGCAACGGGAAAAGCAAGCTTTCTCACCGAATTCGACTAAATGACAAACAACCCGAATCTACACCGAAATCACGATCGAAACGAAGATGTCTTATCGGATTCCGATAAACCTAATTATTCACGGGAATAACAAATTTTCCTTTTAACACTAACATCCCTAATGCCCTTTACATACAAGCATTTCAACTAATTGAAATTCCAAGTCAGCGCCACCAAAAAAAAAACAAAACAGAGAAACTCTCGTCCAAAACATTTTATGTATTGTCTTCATCCTCCCGGATCATCGGTCAGCCTCTTCCTCCATCTTAAAACCTAAACGCCCCGGGCCTAAATTAATTAGTTCATTCATTCAATTATAAAAGAATCAACGTCGATCCGAAGACCGAGAAACGCAAAGGAGGGCCGAGGCAGACAAATATCCAGTTATTATAATTCTGTAACATTGTATGTCAGAAGACAACACTCGTACCATTCCAGGTAATTATAGCCTTTTAAAGACGTTCCCCGGTCATTTGGTCTTTTGTTGTGTGCCTGGACCAGGCCAGGAATGTTCTCACATCCATGTGCGTCGAAGTGGACAAAGTGTGTTGCATGTGTTATCAAGTTATCAAAAATCGTCTAAAGGTCAAACAGACCTCCTTTTTAGCGCCGCTTAGGAAATTATATTTTCTTAAATCTCCCGATCAGATAAGGGAGACTTTTACGAGTGCATAATGAAGATGCTTATACTCGTATGTAGGTACCTTTTGTATGGATAATTGTGTATCTTCATCTGCATAAGGCAGATGCCTTATGCGGACGGCAAATTTGGTTTCATGGACACGAATACACGAGCTCAGATGCATCCGAACAGGCTACCAATGCTGTTGACCGATGTTTGTTTGAGTGTGGCGATGAGGAAGGCGAGAATTGATTGTGGAGGGGCGCTTCAATGTGTACCGCCCTGTGTCGAGTCCAGTCATCTCATCATCGTCTCTTAATCGTTTTTGTTTTTTTTTCTTTCTTGTATCTTCTCTTTATTCCTATCCTGATGCTCGTATGAGTTTAGGGACACGACGGCCGTGGGTTCGTTTCTCACACTGAGGCAAAGTGTGGAAGCGCCAGGTACTGCATTTGGTATACACTCCTCCGTTCGCCTTTTGAACAATTTACGACTTGGGAGATTGGAGCAAAGATAATTGCGTATAGCGTCGAACAAATAAAATAACAATTATATCGAAATTAATAATATTGGAATCATGAGGATTATGGTTATTAATGATGATGATAGGCGATGGTTTGGTCTCTTTAAATGGTGGCCGCATACGTACGGATGTGGTGTAAGAGGTTTTTAAGTTGTCGTATTCTATAAATCCGAAAGCTTTGAGTAAGGGAGGGCTGCCAGTACTATTTATGCGTGTTTTTACTACCTTTCTGTAGAAAACTCATAATTTCCTTCATAGATGGCGCTACAGCGCAGTTTGACCTAAGCCTTTCCGCCAACACAATATCTAGCCAGATACTCATAATGCCAACTCAAAGTCGGTATCATTTGAATGCGATATGCAGTTTGCATTTACATATGTTGAAGACCGGAGCCGGAGCTATGATGTCTAGTCACTTTAAGCCCTGAATGTGAAGACGCTTATTAGGCCAATATCAGGATACAGTTAATACAGTTCGTTATAGAATTTTATTCTCAGCTAATCCACTCCATTCAGATTGTAAGCAGTACCTTCCTCTCTAGACCTTCATCGTGCCAAAAAGCTAGAGCGTGTAGGTCTGGTCAAGACGAGAAAAAAATCGTAAGGGAGGGGGGGGGGGGTCCATTCCCCCCCGTTTAGCCGGGAATGGCAACTTTCTAATTTGACTTAATTTGGAAAAAAAAATTATTAAAAATCAACAGTTACATCCACAATGCAGTTATATACTTTTTTGTAAAGCCAGAAACCTCTTCTTTCACCTTGTTTTTAAACGAAGCTGTTTCAAGGAATAACTTTTTTTTTTTTTTTTTTTATCCCGTTTATTCAACACCTGTTTAAAATTAACATTTAGTTGAAGCTTTTACAGTTTATCAGGGCTTACGTACATTGTAGGACCAATGTCCCTTACAGTTATGTTTTTATTTGTTTAAAGAGTAGTTGGCACAAGTGGGATTTAATCCACCCGAAACGTTGGAGGTTTTATTCACACCGAGCGCCCCTTGTCGCTCGTTGTTGTCGCCAGATGTTATTTTGTTTTCATGATGATGTACCCAGTACTTACCCAAACCGTTCAATTAGGTCTGTTGGTCTGTATCGTTTAAGTCATCGTATTTCTGTTTGTTCGTCATTTGGGATATTGCATATTTCGTCGTTTGTATGTTGTAAAATCTTACTTTGGTATTTGACATAGCACTATTTTATTTCGTCTGCAACATTTGTTATGGGAAGGTCTTTATGAATTTCCGTATTTGGTACGTACCATTCTGCGTTGGTAATTGTTCTTAAGATTCTGTTTTGTGTACGTTGAATTATTTGGATGTTTGAGGTTTTGGAAGTGCCCCATAGTTGTAGCCCATATGTCCAGATTTTTAATATATTTAATCATATTTTTGTATATAAGAAGTTTATTATATATTGACAGTCTAGAATTTTTACCAAGCATCCAGTAACATTTTCGGAGCTTGTCTTTTATTTGTTTATTCTTTTCTACAATGTGTTGTTTCCATGTTAGTTTTCTGTCAATAACCATACCTAGATATTTGGCGTGATCGCTGGATTTTATGTTCTTATTGTTAATTATTATTGGAGGTGGATTGTCAATTTTTCTAGTGGTGTAGATAACCTGGATAGTCTTATCTTCGTTTATTTGTATACCCCATTTTGTGAACCACTGCATTGTGTTGTTCAAATGGTTTTGTAATTTGAAATTTGCGTCATTAGCGTCTTTGTCAGATTGCAGTATGATAGTGTCGTCTGCAAATGTTGCTAACATGGAGTGTTGCGATGTCGGGGTAGGTATGTCTGCAGTGTATATTAAGTAGAGGAGTGGCCCCAAAACGCTACCCTGTGGAACGCCAGCTTGGACTATATGCAAGTTAGAGTATTCTTCCTGGTGTTTTACATAGAAGTGTCGTTGGTCAAGATAGCTTTTAAGTAGCTGGTAAAAGTCTAATGGTAAGGCTTTGTTAAGTTTGTAGAGTAGTCCCTTATGCCAGACTTTGTCAAATGCTTTAGATACGTCAAGAAATACTGCTGAGCGGTATCTTTTATTGTCTAGGTCGTTTGATATTTTGTTTATTACCCTATGTGTTTGTTGTATAGTTGAGTGATGTTGTCTGAACCCGAATTGGTAATTCGGTACAACATTGTTGTTGTCAAGTATTGGTTGTAGTCTTTTCTGTATGATTTTTTCCAGGACTTTGGATAAAACTGGTAAAAGGCAGATGGGACGATAGCTACTAGCTTTTGTTATGTCTTTTCCTGGTTTGGGGATGGCGTGTATTTCAGCGACTTTCCCTGCTTTTGGGAAGTATTTAATTCGAATTATAGCGTTAAATATATTCCTGATATAAATAATGGCGTGGTAGTTCTTTTAAGATTTTCCCGTTTATCATGTCGTAACCAGGGCATTTATTAGTCTTGACACTATACTTAATTTCATTTTTGGTAGTCAATTTGATTGGAATTGCTTCATTCGTGTTTTGGAGGTTTAAATGTTGTGAATTATTGTCTTTTTCGTTTGTGAAGCAGTTGGCAAAGAAGTTCGCTAATGTTGCGGCTTTTTCTGCGTTTATCTTAGACCACGAATTGTTTTCGTTTAACATTGGTGGTTGGTGTGAAGTCGTCTGTTTTAAATTTCTTGTGGCTTTCCAGAGAGAATAGTTCGTCTGGAAAGTCGGCGTCAGGTTTATCAAATAATTGTTGAGTTGTTTGGAATAGTTTTTGAGAAATTAATTTTCAAACTGAAAATGTTTCATACATCAATTTGCCTACAAGTCCAGCCGCGTTAAAACCAAAAAAAAATGTTTTTCTTAGAAAAAAGTGGTTCGGGTTTTTTTTTTAATTTCTCAAAAACTTCAAGACATTTTTGCATCCGGTTTTCTGTTTTTAACTAAAAACTAATAAGAGAATTGAATTTTTGACAAAAAATTAGTACTTAATTACATACAATTTTGAAAAAAAATAGTTCGAAATTTTTTTTTTTTATTTTTTTTTCAAAATTTGGTAACCTTTGTGAAATCGGCTCCCTATTGGTATTTCCCAGGGAAGGCATAAGTCTTCTGAACTCAAACTCAAATTAAATTCGGAAGATGACTGGTTACCGATTGAGACAGAAAAAGTAAATTCGCAAATCGAAAACTGAAGAAGTCGAATCACCGATCAGATCGACGGCGAAATGCCTTCGAGCCTGTTGCTTGGTCGACCCCGCGTAACCTATCTTTTTATGGCTTTATGTCGCCAAGAACCAGTGGAATATATTCTGCAATGCATAAAGATATAAGGCAGCTTCTTATATTAAAAAATCATTCTAGAGCAAGTCTATGATGTCTTCCTTGGTGTATGGTGAAAATGGTCTTGACCTTCAAGAACCCAATCAATCTAAGCTCCCTCTTGCTGAAAAGTATGGAAGAAATAGTGGAAAATCGTGTGAGATAGTGATTAAAAAACGAGTTCGGGTAATTAGGTCAGCAGTTCACAAGAAACTGTATGGGCTATCGAGCGGGCCTTATATAATGCTACTACGCCCCCTCAATTTGTGTGTCTCCGCTGCCGCCAAAAACCACATCCTCAGTCTACACGCAAACTGAATGCCCAATTTCTGAAGACCCAACTGTTGAAACTGTTGAGAGAGCCGTGGCGCAGTGGGTAGAGTGTCGGCCTCTGACGCACGATGAGCGAGTTCGGATCCGGATAACACCAACGCCATCGAATGTTCATTACGCGGCTTCTCTCCTCGGCGGGGAACTGGCAAAACCCCCCGTAGTACACTTGCCTCGAAAAAACTTCTCGACTCTCGCCGTTCGGAATCGGCATTAAAACTGTAGGTCCCGTTCACTTGTGTGAAAAACAAATCGCACACAACATAAGTGAATGAGAGAAGCTTGGCTCTGGCTCTCCGTGAGCTGTAACGCCATCTAAGAAGAAAGAAGAAGACAACTGTTGAAACCAATATTGAGCACCTTGGCCAAATATGGAGTTTAAGTGAATGGAACCAGCGACTCCAAGAACTGAAAAAAGGCAACGAAGAAATTTCTACCTTTATTATTGATGGATTGACCCCCGAAACTCAAAAAAAATGGGAACAAAAGTTCACAATGTAATTTAAACTTCCAATAGTAAGCTGCCAAGCACTTCAACGGTCCAGATCGTTTAAACTGAAGCTATTCATATCATCGAAATACGAGTGGTTATTCCTAAACCCTGACGGCCGCCCTTTCAATCCTGGTAAAACTACCAGATGGAACGAAAAGAAAGATATGCACCCCAAGCTCAGTAATTCTAGAAAACAAATCAATGTACGTACCTAGCTCTAAGAAAAATAAAAATAAACACCCTAAACCTCAATCTAACCCCCACCATAACTGGAGCTTCAAAACAAAACTTTTCCCATCTTTCACTCACCTCTCCATCTTCCATATGCAGACCTCTTCCTCTGCTCCACCAAAACCGCCACGTCAACGGGTTTCCTTCAATCTGACTCCAACTGCTTGTTCTACCTCCGCTAGCCCCTCGCCACAAACACAAGCACCTCTTCCTAATTGTTTTCCTAATTTCGATCTCAAATTTGAAGCCAACTATCCTAATTTCCGCAGCTCCCACGTCCTCAATCCCTCAGCCCCCGCCTTTTCTAATATATCAACATCATACTCGCCCTCTCACACTATAGCCAACTCCACTTCTCCTCCAATAGATCAACTCCTTCTTCAACAACGTCTCCTCCTAACTGCACCCAATCTCGTATGAAAACATTCCTTTCTTTTTGGCCTATCTCCATGATAAGCCAGGCTCTGCTATGAAGGTAAAACGAAGACTAGTGTAAAGGTCTCCATTCAACAGGAAGGCCTCCCTACTGACTTTGCCAGCCTCAAGTGCCTCTTTATTAAGTATCACGAGTTCTTCACTATCCCCCCCAAAAAGTATCGAACGATCTAGATACCTTTCGTCAATACATCCACTCAAAGCGGATATCCCACCTCCAGCGTAGCAGAGCCGACCACGACAGATATTTTCGCCCCTAATTTCCATTCTCTTTCTGACCCTCATGCTAACCTTCCTCTCACCTTCTACAATACTATCAGAATGTAAGAGGTCTTCGCTCAAAAACCCAAGCAGTCTTTCAACAGTCTCATGCTTTACCACTCCAAATCTTCGCTCTCACTGAAACCAACTTGATCCCTAGTATAAACAACCAAGAATTGTTCCTATCAAATTTTAACGTCGATCGCGACGATGATCTCAATCAACCTATCGATAACTGCCCCTGTCGTGGCGTTTTAATAGCCGTCCTTAACTCAATCGACTCATGTCTTATTGCAATATCCACTTCACCGTATCTCGACTCCGTTTCAATTAAGATTGTAATGCCCCGTAAAGCACTCTATGTCATCTGCTTTTACATCTTGCCATCTCAGCCTATTGAATCATATGGACTCGCCATTAATACATTGCATAAATGATTTACGGGATCCTCATGATGAAATCCTTCTCTTCGGTGATTTCAGTCTTCCTTCTCTTGAATGTCTCTTTTTAGATCACGTAGCTGATTTAGTGGGCCAGGTTAGTGGGAACACAAATTACATGGCTAGGCAGCTAGACCTGATCTTCACAACAGAACCTCTTAGTTCCTCTGTTTCACTTTGTCCCCTTTCTTTATCAACCATCTGCAACTACTATTCTCCCCTTCTTCTTTAATTTTTTCGCGACTCTCCACCACTGAACACTTCCCCTTCGCTTAAGTCCTACGACTTCCATAAAGCAAATTTCAACCTAATCAATGAATATCTCAATAACGCCTCTTTCAATTTTGGAACCTTATAATAAACGACGCCATATCTATTTTTTACAGAGAAATATTCAATTCTATTTCTCTTTACGTTCCCCTTTCCCGATCCAAACATTTATCAACCTCCCCTCCTAGGTATAAGGCTTCGTTCACTAAGAAATACAAGAAACGAACTGTAGGCAATCTTCCTTCGTACTAATTCCCCCAATGACTTTTCTAACTAGATTGGTATTTATCTGAAATTCACAGAGCTGCATTAGTCGCTCTATGAACGCCATTTAATCGAAACGCAAACCAATCTTATTAACGATTCTAAGTCCTTCTTTCAGTTTGTCAACTACAAAGGAAATCTGATGGCTACCCAACTTCACTCTCTTTCAATGGCGAAACCTCGAATGAATCCAAAACTATCGCCAACTTTTTTGCCAACTATTTCAAACAATCTTTCACTGATGACTCCGGATACTACCTAGTTCGACTACTTACCAAATTTCTCTCTTGGACCATTTCTCCCACGTACTATTGACCCCCATATCATTGAAAATAAATTGACCACCGCCCCATCGCCAAACTCTCACATATACCCAAATTTCTAATCTCCTCTAAACAACATGGCTTACTCAAATGCAGGTCTACAACCACAAACCTTGTCGAATTTGTGTCCTTCACCCTCTCAGTATTAGAGAATGGGAATGAAGTCGACGTCATTTCAACTTTGTAAGGCCTTCGACAAAATCTCCCAAAAACTAATATTCTTAAAACTGTCTTCCCTTAGCTTTGAACCCACTGCATTGAAGTGGATATCTTCTTATTTAAAAAAGCCTATACTACTGTGTTCGTTTTAGATCTGCCTTTACAAACCCTTTCTTAGCTTCTTCCGGCGTTCTCCAAGGTAGCCCATTAGGTCCACTTCTTTTCATTCTTACCATTAACGACATTCAGTTTGTCATCAAACATTCCCATCTCTCACGACTCCAATGAACCTATTTCACTCGGAGTCTCAATGACGACGATCTCAAGTCTGGCTAGTTCGTTTGCCTTCTTATTTCCGTCTTTGTTACTGTGGCCTAGGCCCATATCAGAGTCATCCTGGTCGTCCCGCTAGCCTGTTTGATTTCCTCCGTACATCTCACCAGTTTGGAAGCGATTGCTGAGGATGTGTCTAATGTTACTGCTTGACTACCGATGAAGATTACCTTCACCAGGTTGGGTGACGTCTTATGTATTGTAATAAGTAAAAACTTGATCTCGACCTTTTTGTCCCTTATAGAGATCACTAGATCGATATTCAAGCATTAATCGTTTTTGTTAATTTTTGACAATTACCTGCCTCCTTCAAGTAGGATTACACGTTTCAATTTACCTAACAAACAAAACAGCAAACAAGCAGATCACTAACAAGGAAAAGGAAGTAAGAGTGTTATACAGTAAATACAATTACATCTGTTGCCCACTCATGCGCGAATTGCAATTTTCTGGCAACAAACGTGACACAATGTTAAGAAAACATTTACTCTTCAGGACATGTCTACTTATCCCCCTTTTTTGTCGATTCGCCTTGGAAAATGATACGTTCTAAAGGTTTAATGAACCGCACTGCAGAGCCAGATTATTTTCAAATCTTTTTCGAAATGCTATTGTTCCTGTAACAATGTTTTATTTGTTTTGTTTTCTTCTTATTTTAAAATTGCTTTGCCCTTCCTGGTGCTGTAAAGATATTAGTACTTCGATACAAATAGCTCTTTATTTTGATCTATGGACAAATATTCAAGAAATAAATGTATCCCGAAAACAATGTTAAGAATTCAAATTTGCCTTAAGACTAAATGGGGTGAATATGGGGTAGCAAGAGGTGAAGGAGACAGAATCATCACAGTAAAAATGATGAATTTAAGGAGAGTTCAAACAAAATTCAAATTATGTCCACATGGAATCGTGGATCAAAATCAGAACTTTTTTCACTTGAAACCTTTTTAGACCGACCTATTTAGGAACAGGAGAATTTATCTTAGGATTGAAAATAGAATTTGGAGTAAAAAATGCCTTCTTCTCTCTGATTTCGAACTTCTGCTTTGAAAAACTCGTATTGGTGTCTTTCTTACTTACATAGAGGGTCTGAGCCTGAGTGAAACTACCTTCCATCCTTCATACTGCTCATAGTGCTCACGGTTGTCTCTTCTCCTACTTTGCATTAGCCTTCCTCGCAGATATGACCGAATATCCGACGCAGAATTTTTATTTGGAAGGATCCTAGAATCAGGTCTGTAGTCCTGCTCATCGTCCAGCTTTCGGCTCCTTAAAGCAAGACTGCCATGATAAGTGTTTCGTGAAGCACAATTTTGATCGTTCGTGTTAGGAGTTTCAACCCCAGAACTGTTTTGACAGGCCGTAATAGCAGCGGTTGCCAAGAGTGATTCCGCGGCGGACCTCGCACTGGAGGTGCCCCGAGGTAGACAAGCTCCTTAACTATTATTGAACAGCTGTCGATTGCTAAGTAGTGGGTGACGGATTTTGTTCGACGTTATGTACTTGGTTTTCTTCTCATTTACGTTCAAACCAGCTCGCTTAGCCTTTTCTTCAATCGCTTTAAAGGCTTCTACAACAGCACGTTGGGAGCACGCGATAATGTTTAAATCGTTAGCGTAAGTGCCTGGTATTGTCAAAGAAGGGTGACAAACCCAACCCCAGATGCGTTTTTTTAAAGCTTGAAATGATAGTGTAAGGAAGATTACTTTGAACAGGGCACATTTTAGGGTTTTTCGGCCTACACTTATTTACCTTAAGTTAATAAACTGCTTCGTCTATAGGTGTACATACCGGTTCCCTTACGACTACTCTTGCGATTGTACTCTCTGCATTCTTCAAAGCACGTTTTGTGATTTATCCAATAAGTTGTCGATTATAGAATGTAAGTAAATACCCAAATCAGTGATCTTTATGTTAGGAATCTACAATAGGTTATGAAAACTAATTTGCCCAGACAAAGTTGATTTTCTTTTTCTCTTTACTGTCCTAATATCGAAGTCAGAATGTGTTGCGGGAAATGTCAATTTTCACCTTTGTCGCCGATCAGACATAAGATGTAGTCTCTAAAGATGTATCATTAGCGTCACTTCATAACTCTGGGGTGGTCGTGGTGGAATGGTAATCATCACCGACTGTTGAACCGAAGGTCTGTAGTTCAAGTCAGTCCATAGTTAAGAACAATTCCTATACATAAAAATTATATAACAACATCAGTAGTGAATGAGAGATATGATCAAAAAAAGCTGACAAAGGCATAAGACTCGCAGCATAAGATCACTTCAAAATCAAAACTCTGCAAATTCAGTCGAATCTCTCAAATCCTATCTAGGACAACCACCCCCGGAGAGTAGTGAGCGAACAACTTCGACACAAACCATCTGCACTCCGTCCAGGTTGTGTGACAATCACCATAAGACCATACACTCTTGAACCCTCTTAGACTGCCCGTAAAAGGGCAATAAGGTAATTTAAGTTAATTAAGATAGTTAAGCTAGACTAAAGCACTTTTGTCTAAATTAAATTAAATATACGATAATGGAAATAAAAATGAATTGAAAAAAAAAAAAAAAACTAATCGCTTTGATTGCCTGATGTTCGGTATACATAATGGGTGTTCTATAACAAAGTACGAGGTAAGGTTCTTCCTTTACAGGATTTTGGAGACCGTAGTCTCGATCATTCTTTCATCATTCTAGTGTATTTCGCCTTGCTTTTTTGTCAGTAATTAAACTAAAAAGCGATTTTCATACTTGAAGTTTGGTACGATGCAATCAGTCAGAGCCACAATTAAATCCCTTGGTCTGGGCTTCATATCGTAGGCGTTGAGATGACTAAGCCCGGTAGACATATTCTTCAATTCAAACCAAACTACTGATAGCCATATTGAGAGTGACAACAAAACGCTTCCCTAGGGAAATTCTTAGCGCATCCAATATCATGTACTTTAGTAAGGGTGAGCTACCGCGAGATAACTAGAAGGCTCCATTTTCTGTCAACAATTTTATTACAAAACACGCTTATCTTTCTAGCTAATATCTGGATCAAAGATGATGCACGTCATTATTATTACTGGACACTTGAAAATCGGAAGTTGACAGCCCTACGCCAAGCCTTCTTGAGTGTATTTCGTGTTTTTTCCATATTTCTTTGTTCTGTGCCGTTTTTTTTTTTAAATCGATAACTATCCTATTGTCACATTCTTTCATGATTCTCCACTGTAGAGCACTCCCCATAAAATCAAAACTTGCTACGATTTCCATAGGGTAAAACTACGATGTCAATGTATATTTCAAACAGTCTCATTCAATTATGACAACCTAAATATCATATTCATATCTACAATGAAATATCTAATTCTGTCTCTCCCTTTTCTCCGCATACAACATCCCTGCCTCCTCTCCTTGGTATAATCGCAGACGTCTTCACTGATAAACGAAAGAAAAAAGTTATGCCTAACAGCTTTACCGACTCTTTCGGTACTTACCTGCACTTTTGCCAAACTTTGCAAATATGAAAGCAACTCAACTTCTCTCACCTTCAATGATGAAACTTCAGATTATCGTAAAACTATCACAAACTCTTTCGCAACGTTTTCAAAAAATCTTTGCCCGCATTCTGCCCACCCCTATATTATTCAACTTTCCTCTCCCATAGTTTCTCTGCTGATCCTTCAGTCATTCACTCCCTTTTCCAGAACTCTTCAGTAAAAGAAGAAACCCTTTCCGTAAAGAATTCCACCAAGATCCTCTTTTATAACCTCTAGACCGAAAAGAAAGGTCCGAAAAGCGATGTTAATAATTATTGTCCCGTTACCAAATTCTCAATATTTAAAAGTATTTTATTTTTAATCCTAAACTCCCACTGCAAATCTCTAATCTTCCCTAGACAACATAGTTGCCGCAAATGGAAGTCTACCACTACAAGGCTTATTCGATGGCAACGAAGTCTATCCGGAGGTGGATACCTTCTGTTCTGGAAAACGGCTATTACAATCCCCTTTTTTATTCTGACTTTTCTAACTTTATCTGGCGTCCCCTAAGACAATCAAAAAACAAAATGAGCCTAAGTCATTTTTTTTTCCTCCTTACCACTAATGGTATTAACATGTTCCCTTAACACTCATGCATCTTACTGAATGCCGATAACATACAATTCTTCATAAAATGACACTTTTACTTCTTCAAGACAAAAAAAAGAAAAGACAATCTTCCACCGTACTCAATCTCCTAATGACTTTTTCAACTACATGGCCAGCTATCACCACTTTACCGCCCTTCACAACTCGCTCTATTAACGCTATTTAACTTTAACGCAAGCCAATCTTCAAAGTCATCCTAAGTCCATCATTAAGTTTGTTAACTACAAAAGAAAATTTTATAGTTACCCTACCTCACTTTCCTTTAATGATGAAATCCCAAATGACCCCAATATTATCGCCAACTTTTTAACCACCTTTGTTTTTTTTTAAACAATCTTTCGCCGACGACGACTCATTTGTACCGGACTTCGCTTACTTCGATTATTTTTTACCGAATTTCTCCCTTGTACCATTTCTTCCTCGTACAGTCGATCCCTATGTCATCAAAAACAAATTTAATCTATTTAATGATGAATCCACTTCTGGACCTGATGGTCACCCTGCCATATTTCTAAAAAAAAAAATCATCAACCCACTTTTTCCCTCTCTTTAAAATCTTCAGTTTATCCTTATTTCTATGTGAATTCCCCCAGTTATGGAAAACCTTATCTATAACCCCTGTACAGAAAAAAGGCCGAAGAACGATCTTAACAACTATCGTCTCATTCCCAAACTGTCATATATGTATACAAAAACTCTTCGAGAGTATTTTGTATGAAATTCCAAGTTTTTGCAGCAAGTCTTTAATCTCCCTAGACAACACGGTTTCCTCAAATTCAGATCTATAACCAGAAACCTTGTTCAGTTTTTGTCCTTTATCCTCTCAGCCTTAGAGAATGGCAAAGAAATCGACATAATTTCAACCGATTTCAGTAGTGCTTTTGATAAAATCTCCCACAGACTAACACTCTTAAAAATTCTTCACTTGGCTTCGACCAAATTTTTTTGAAGTGGATATCTTGTTACTGGAGAATCGCTATTATAGTGTTCGTTTCAGATCTGCCTTTTTTAACCCTTTTTTAGCTTCCTCAGGCGCCCCCCAGGGCAGCCACTTAGGTCCACTGCTTTTCGTTCTTACCATAAACGATATTGAAATGTTGATTAAACATTCCCACATCTCACTATATGACGACGACACCAAGTTCTTTCAACCCATTAACGCCGAGGTGATCAGAATTTTTACTAACTTTTCAACGTGTTTATTTATTATGTTATCGGACCAAAAAAATAATGCAATACCTCTATTCCGAGTTTTGATGCTCTTTCAGAATCTGAGCTCAAAAAAGGCAGGCCGAAAAACAATTGGTGCAAACAAATGCAAAAACACCAGCATTTGATTGGTCTCAGCGATGAAGTAATCCCAAACCGGGAAGCCTGCCGCTACTTTCTGAGGTCAAACCGGCAACCCCACAAGCGGACCAGTAGGAATGCAGTTAAGTGGGAAAGTTATGGTCCTACACTTCTGACCATAACAACGCCGGAAAAAAGGAAAAGAAGAAGAAGTATTTTCTCCTAAGCTTAAAGAAGTGTGGATTTAAAGTTGCGCTTCAGCTTAGACTGAGTTATAATTTAGCTAACCACCCGATGGGTGACTAAACTCACCAAAGTCTAACTTTTTCTTCTATAAACACTGCTTTCTCTAAACCAAGGTTAAAGTTTTAAAAATCGCATTAGTCCACACATCCAACACGAAGCACGTCGGCCTTAGGCCGGCATTCCACAGCCTTCAACCGGCACCCATCAAAACACAAAAGAAACCCAAAAAGGAAAACAGAAATAAAATGCACCAGTGAGAAGCAACAATTTCTCGACAAACAAACATCCAACATCAGACACCCGATCCGTAATGAGTTTCTGTTTGATCAGAGCTGGGTGAGAGGAAAAACCTCACAGGTACAAACATTCATGGGAAATGAATCTGAAAAGTTGGAAATCCAAATGAATGCTCTCTCGCACTTTACTGTATTTGATTTCTTCATTTTCCTTAATTTCTTTCATATATGCCGAATGCTAGGTTCCCAGGGGCTTATGATGAATGGCATGTACTAGCCGGTGCAGTTGCATGGCATCACATGCACCATTGAAGAGTACTCGTATCTGAAGTGCGTTTTATGTCAACACGTTGCAGATATAAATACTTTGATATGTGACGGGGAAGGATCGTGCCACTCGGCTTCGTTATTTGTGATGGATCGGATAGGATTGGGAAGAGTGCATTTGCTGATGAAAGTAGCTAGAGAGGGAGTGGTGTGTCGGATAGGCTAGAATACTTTTAGGAGAAGTGTCTACAAACATGTGACACGTTGGTGCATCAAGAATAGGCTTAAAGAATTCTGATGAATGAAGGAAGGTCTTTATGATGCTTTCTAATCTGTTTGTAACATAATTTTGTTTCCCATGAGCATTGCACAGGAAAAGGGTTGTAAAACCATAAACAGTAAAGGTACTCTGATACACGTGTTAAGGCCAGTTGCCACGGATATTTTTGCTCACTGAATTAGTAAGCGAACGAAGTTCATACGTCTTATGGCGCCTTATGGCGTATAATGGCATGATCCCCAACCATTGGTCGTTAAAAAGTTGTACATATTTTAGGTTGCTGAATGGCATGTAGTGCCATCTTGCTGGAACCACATTTATTTAAATGCCATTCAATAGGGGAACGAAAGCGTGATCAATAATGGCTCGGTAAAGTGAAGATTAGCCTTGTTATAGAAAAACAAGATGAACACATCTCGCCGGGAGCCAAACGACAATTCCAGGTTTTCTACCCTGAATTTTGGAAACTTTTACCTGGATGTCAGGAACCACAGTAGCTATTACCTGGATGTAAGTAGGGTTCTAAAACCGGTCCCTATGAGCTCAAAATCATGTACTCTATAACACAGCCAACTTTCAAACTCATAGCTACTCGGCAAGTTTGGTTTGATATATGCGTACGGACAGATATCAAAGCCTTTGCATAAGTCGTCCCTACCCCAGCCTTGCAAGGTAAAAGACTAAAACGGTCCAATGCTCTAAAAACTTTACCAGCCCATAGACATAGCTGAACAAAATTTTCGGTGGCTCCTATGCCAGTTGATCTTGAGCTGATTCATTAACATTTCGAGGAAAATGATGATCATAACTTCAGGTCTTCCGCGAGTTGGATTTCGGAGTCCAAGCTGTTATGAACCAGGTCGGATCGAAAAATTTCTATCTTCCTCAATACTCTCCCGAACGGGTTCAATATTCTCTTTAGTACACATTATTCTGAAAACTGTCAGCAATACTAGCGATCTCAAATGATATGTTATGTATGTCGGGATTGATTTAAGTTTTGGACATAGTCCCATAATTTTGGAAACAAATTTCCAGTGCGTCTGGAAGGGTTAACTGTCTGAAGTTTGATGAGTTTGTACCAGTATAACTCTATGCTAAATATATGTATGTACATTTTCATGAACTACGTTAAATGAATGTATGACCAAATTTTGCAACAGAAGACGCTCTCATTCAACCGCCGCCAGAGCACTCCTTACTTAGGCCCGCATGGTAGGATACCAGCATGCGTGATTCGCGGGATATTGTTCTCCTTTTTCCACGCGCCGCACCTACGTATTAAACCACACCTCCGCACTCTTCAACCACTCTCCCCGCGGGACTGCCGTTGGGTTTTACTTCGCGGCGCTGGTTAGCGATTTATGCTGTATTTCGGGCGGCGAGCTCTTGTGCTCTTCTCTCTGCTTCTACGTTTGTATGTATAAGCGCAATGTACGAGCATAGCTCGTTCCAGTTATCTACCGAGTCTATCATGTAGGCGACCAGGTTTTCGGGGCTTGGTAAGTTTACGGCTTGCCTGTCCTGTGCGAAACGTTTACAGTCAAAAAATGCGTGTTCTGCGTCCCCCTCAGCATTTCGACATTGTGGACACAGTGGAGAATAATCATGTCCAAATTGGTACCGATACTTTCTGTAGCCGCCGTCTCCAGACAGTAACTTCAAAAGGTGGTAATTACAGTCTCCTGCTGATCTTGATGTCCAAGTTGCCACGTAATCATGAATGCTGATCGTTCTTCTTCTTTTATGCGCCTGGCCTGTTATTGGTCAAACGTTAGCCTGCGGTGTATCCTCATGAGCTCGTCTGCCAGGATGTCGATGGGTAGCATTCCTGCTATGACGAACGCTGCATCATTTGAGATGATCCTGAATCCGCTGATTGTTCTTATCACGAAAAGTCTATAAACTGACGTCATTATCCATTTCAGTCGTCTGCCTGCGATTACACCAGCCCTTATCGGAGCAGCGTACAATAGAATGTAACTACCTTTGAGAGTAAGACTCTGCACATATCCGACCACCTACATTCGGAAGCATTTGTGAGAGCGCTCTTTATGTAAGTGATGCCTTCTCGCTGGCATATCTTATGTGTTCACTAAAGGAAAGTCTTTATCAAGCATAATCCCTAGGTGCTTCAGAGATTTCTTAGACCTAATCGTCTGATCGCCGACTAAAAAGCTCGCATGTTCCACCTTCTTGTGGCTGGTAATGAGCACAGCCTCCGTTTTGTGGGCCGCTAGTTTCAGGCCGACACTTACCAGCCAATCTTTCACCTTGTTGTGACAGTTGTGTTCGTGGCAACCTCCAATTCCTCTATATGTTTGGCCACTGTGACAATGGCAATGTCGTCAGCAAAGCCGGTGATTTGTACTCCAACGGGAAGCGCTAGTCGTAGAACGCCATCATATACAATATTCTACAGTAGGGGTCCAAGGACGGATCTCTGCGGAACTCCCGCCTTTATGCTATAGAACTTGACGCCCTCATCGGTGTAGTACCTAAGCCTCCTGTTGTTGAAGAAGTCCATGACTATCTCCTGTAAATACGGAGGAGTACCCATGGCGTCCAGTTCGCTGAATTAAAAGCATTTTTAACGTCCAGCGTAACTACTGCACAATATTTCTTCTCTCCCCCTCTCCTCCTCTTTCTTTGGATGGCTTCTGCGGCCAGGTTCACCAAGGATTCTATGGCGTCGACCGTTGATCGTCCTTTTCTGAAGCCGAACTGGTTTGACAGTTCACTATTAGCTTCTGCTACCGCCAATGTAGTGTGTCTAATAGACAAATTCGGCTGTGTGGGAAAGACCACTGTGTGGGAAAGACTCCCTCTTTTAGCCATTTCCCCAAAGTATGCTGGAAAGCGTCTGGCCTGGCTTTAACCGCCGCTTTGAGGGCCTTATTTGTAATGCTATCAGATCCGGGTGTTTTGCTGTTTTTCACCTTAGAGAGATCTCGTCTGTATTGATCATTGCCGTGCTGCAACTAGTAAGCGTTTGACCCCGTGGAGAAAGAGTACATATCGTGGGTGCTTTTTGTAGCTACATTTCTAGATTTAAGAATGAATGCACAAAAATCTAGTTAAATGCTTAACTTAACTCTTTGTCAGCAACAGCCTCCACAGATTCCTAAGGATCAAGTAGAAATGTACCTACAGTCTTTCTGGCTAATTGGATCGTACCCAGTATAGAGTCAATTTAGGCTTCTATGAGACAGATTTTAGAAAAAAATGGGAATTTTACGAAACGATCCACCAAGTATTCGTAGATCTTAAAATGGTGTATGATTCTTTAAACCGATCGAAAATGTATCATGTCCTTGAAAGATTGGGAATGGAGAAAACTTCATTATAAAGAACTTGATTTGTTGAGACCCGAGCATTGACCGAGTAATAACATCGCCAAGCCAGGGATGGGCAAAACATATAGAACGAATGGACAGTGGATGCGCAGTATAAAGAATAACGAGCGGAAAACCCGAGGAAAAAAGAAATCTATGAATTCCACACCTTAGATTAAAATGGACTTAAAAGAGCTGGAACAGCACAGCGAAATATAGAAGGAACACACTCATGACAGGGAAGGATGGCGGGTTCCAAATGGCCGGTTTTAACATGTTCGATGGTAACTATGACAAAACGCCAACTTCAAGACTGACAGCGTTGCCAGTTGATATACCAGAGCAATATATTACAATACTAAACTTCATACAATGCTAAACTTGTTTTCGCATAGCTCTCTCCAATGTATTTTGGTCTTGTAAACCCATAAAAGGCGATATAAAACCGGCTCATGTCGGAATTGTTTCAGGTTGATAGTTGATCGATAAAAGTCTTTCAAATGAGAATTATACTTACGTAAAATTAATGAAAATAATTTATGGGTAATACTTATTCGCTTAATTCGCTGCATGGATTGCATACTGGCTACCAAACTTAATCATTTAGGGAACTGCCTTCGATGACGTCCTCCTTGCATTAGTTTCTACTTCCCTGAGCCATATGCTCCGTCAAGATGGTATTTTTGTCAAATATGTACGTTTGTGTACCTACATAAGAAGTTCGTTAAGGATAGGGATGTGAAAGGATAGCCGACACGCGAGTCTTTGTAGGCGCTGAC
This sequence comes from Merodon equestris, assembly GCA_958301585.1. Lineage (NCBI taxonomy): Eukaryota > Metazoa > Arthropoda > Insecta > Diptera > Syrphidae > Merodon > Merodon equestris. The sequence continues at coordinate 45,746,324 of OY284416.1, read as the reverse complement.
GTTTAGCAATAATAGTTTGTTACATTGTGGCCCGATACAAGGACATATGTACTATACATATATTGAAGTTCCAATTGAATTTGAAACTAATATCCAGATACATATTTAATTTTATCTAAAGGTCGTAGAAATAAAAGTTGGGTGGCAGTTTTGATCTCCTTTTTTTAACAATGAACTTATTTTAGACAAAAATTCTGAGGTCTAGCTTAACTATCTTAACTAATTGAAATAACATTATTTGCCTTGTCCGTGCACTCCAAGGCAGACAATACATTTTGAAAAATATATATTTCGACTTAATTATGAATTTAATTAAAATAAATAAATAACTGAAGCTAAGGAAAGTGGCATGAACGCCTCACAGAAGGCCGAAAATCTGACAATCATGATGACCATCCTTGGCGCCCCAGCACGTCAACACCCGATGAAAACGTTGAAGCAATAAAACTATGGAAAATCGTCGAATGACTATCAGAGAAGTTGCTGAGGATATGGGCATATTAGTTGCCTCATGCAAAGAAATGTTTTCAGATATTTAAGACAAAGTTTGTTATAATATTTTAGCGATGTTTGCTCCGAAAGTGAAAAATGTTGACTACAGGAACCATTGCTTGAGCACCGCTCAGGAGTTGTTGAGTGACATGTGTGAGGATTTGTTGGAAAGGGTCAACACAAACCTGGGAATATGGTTATGGCGTCGAAATCGAAAGTTATTACAATGGCGCTGTTCAACACGATTCCTTGGCGGAGGGTCGTACCATCAATAAGGAATATTATCTTGAGGTTACGCGCCGATGCACAGTATTCCCCGTAGGACATAGGGCATTTACAGGAAATCTTAATTGTAAAATGTAAACAACAACCCTAAAGTTAGAATCCCGAGAACTGTTTGTTTGTCAAATTACTGATTACTGATAGTCATAAGGGTCAAATTTAGATAATGACTTTAACGCAATCCTTTAAATCAATCAGTTGCAATTTACCGACACTTTCGTACACATCTCATAGTGACTTATAGTAATATTGTGAAAGTTTTTTGTGATGGATATTAATTCTGAAGGTCTGTACTATATTTTGATATATGATTTAAATCTTAATTTTTTAAATTGAATTTTCAGTAATTTTTTAAACATTATTGAAATTTTAGCGTTTTTTTTTATAAAAAAATAATTTTATCGTTCAGAAAATACAGACATTCATCTCTATCCGGGCTAGTTTTTAGATATGTATGTCATAGATAAAACTATGTTTTTTTGTGAAAATATATATATTGTTTAGCACACTTGAGTACAACTATTAATTTTTTTTTTTCAGAACACGCTTGGTCTATTTCAAGGGTAGCCTTTTTCGAGGAGAGGTTAAACCACACGAAAAATGATAGAAACACGCGCATTTATGAGTATTTATCATCAAAATTTCACTCTGGTGACATTACTGAAAACAGCCATAAAGAAATAAAGTTAAAGATATCCAACTTTTCAAACAAAATTGGTGCCAAATGGTGGGCTTCAGGAACGTCCAAGGAGCGTTTTTTAATTAAAAATAAGAAGCGACAGTGACTCCGGCCTCGAAAGACCTCGAAAAGATTTCGAGGAATCGTCGTTTAAGATGAAGAAACGTCGCGTCGTGGATTTGGTAGAAACTCGTAGTGTTAGTGAATTGGTGACTGCTGTCGAAACTGCTGTGCGTGCATCAGGGCAAAGGAAGATTGCCAGTGTCATTAGAGACATTAGTGAAAGCCCAGAAAATATTATTCAGCCCAAAAATACTTGTTCCGTTAATCCTAAGCAGTTAAGTAGTGACGAAGCTTTAGCTTACTATATAGATTCTAAGTCAACAACGCATTCTTACAAACAAACAGGAAGTGGTTCATGAAGGCAGAACATAATATGTTTCCGCCATATTGTAGTTTAGTCCAAACAAGCCTGTTATCCTGCGGAGGAGTACATTTCTATAACGAAAACTCGTGCTGATTTAATTTGCAAGCCTTATTAAATAAAACAGTAGAACGTCTAGTGCTAGCTCAGAATGAAGTTATCAGCAGTGTGCTCCCAACAAGTTCATCGTTTTCACTTGTTAGTAAATGGGGATACAGCACATACAAACAGAGGTTTGAGATTTTCTTTAGTTTCCCTTAGGATATATGACGGGTCTAAAATTATTTGGCAAAACCCCCGACCTTCATCGACGTTATATATTGTCGTCCAAACAAATTTATATTTGTCAAAGAAACGAACGATTTAACATTAGCGGATACCAATAAAGTGCTTTTTTTAGTTTTAGTTTTAAATTCATTTTTATTTCATATTTTTCTCATATCATATAGTCAAAAATGCTTAAAACTAGCTTGACCATCCTTACAAATTTCAATATCTTACTGGCCCTAGGCGGACACTCTAAAAAAAAACAGTACAACTTAAGCCTATGTCTTTCGACCGAACATTATATGAAAGTGTTAGAAGAAATAAATGTTCTTTTTCCAACACTTGTCAAATTTGGTGATTCTCAAATCTCTGTGAAACACGAACTTTTGCTTACAATGACAGACGGAAAAGTGTGTAACGCCTTAACGGAAACACGTTCGTCTCATCTGTGGCGCCATCCCCAAGACGACGAACGATGACCCCGCGAAGTTTAACGGTAATCAAGAATATTTGAATTTTTTTTTGAGATGGGACTTATTGTAGATAAATCAAAGTCAGAATTTGATTCTTCAAAGAACGGAAACACAGCACGTCGCTTTTTTAAGAATGCTGAATTCCAATTGGGCAGCTTTCCGAAGAGGCTCAGGAAGCAAGGAACAAAGATTGCGCAGATTTCGGGAGTACAACACCCGCAAGTGCTCGCGTGTGGCCACGAATAGGGACTTACTGCCCATGTTAATTATTACATCTGATTTTTTGATCAAAGCCTCCGAGATATACCAAAAAAAAAAACCTGAAACAATATGTCCTGAGGTATTAAAATTAATTGTTAGCCCTAGTATAGTGGAATCAAGACTGGAATCGTCATTATATTGTCGCACAATGCCACAAAATGATGACGATTACAGTACAGACTCGATTTACGCAACTAATAGAAATTAGGGCAGTTGCAATAACCGAGGTTGTTGCACTTACTGGGTTGTATTTTTTTTGATACAAATTATAGTTGAAATAGCTTATTTTCTTATAGATAACGACAATGTTATGAAAAAACTTTAGTGAAACCAAAACAAACAATTATTTTTGAACATATTTTTATTAAATACGAAAACGAAATGTTCGAAATTTATACAAAAATTAATATGTGATACATACAGTATATTAAGTTTTTTTCTAATGATATATAATGCTTTTTAAAACTGCCCTCTCTTTTATTTTTTGTAGCAATAAAATCTCTTCTATTGGAATGTTGTTCTCTTCGGCCCATTGCAAACATATGTTTAAGGATCGAACTGCATCTTCTGATTTAACTTTTGATAAAGCGGGGGCCGACTCAGCTTCACCTTCACCTTCATCAGCGCTCTCAATTTCTGCTGGATCGCCACAGTTACCAGATGACTCAACGTTTTCGTGAAACCAATCAATGATTTCTTCATTGGAGAGACTAATGCTGGGAACAATTTCAACAAGCAGACCAGAAACGGATGAAATCAATTCTCTTTCCCTTAAGATGTTTGCAGATAGTGTAGATAATGGAAGCTCATCCTCCTCATGCCAATCACACTTGGTAGGCATTAAAACATTCCAACATTTCTGGATCGTGTAAGGGTCTACTTTTTCCCAGCCATTAGCTAGCAAACAGACTGCATCCCTTATGTTGAAGGCTTTGATTTTAGTTTCTAAATCCATGTCCTCACTTGAAACTAAGTGCGCCAATAAACTTTTTTTGAATTGGACCTTTGTTATGTTGATAACATTTTGATCGATAGGTTGAATGATTGCAGTGCAATTTGCCGGAAACAACATAACAATTATCAGCCCATCATCGCTTTGTAATTCGTTTTCTTTAGGATGACACGGGGCATTGTCCAAAAGCAGTAGTGCCTTCTTTTCAAATGCTTTTGATTCAAGAGAATTTCATTAATACAAACACAACATTTTGTATTCTTTTTTTACTTCGGGAACAAACACGTTGTGGAACCATTGTTCGAATAATAAGAATATCATCCATGCATTTTTATTTGCTTTTTAAAAAACAGGCTTATTTTCAAAGTTTTTAAATGCTCTTGGATTGGTTGCTTTACCAATGACGAAAAGTTTTACTTTGTGCAACCCTGATGTATTTGTGCATGCAAGGAATGTTATTCTTTCCTTGCTTACTTTTCGTCCTGGCGCTGACGCTTCTTTAAAAGAAACAAGTGTTTTGTTCGGCAACTTTCTGTAAAATAAGCCAGATTCGTGTGCATTGTAGATCTGATCTGCAGTCAAGTTAAGTTCTTCTATTTTTTTTTTTTGAAATATTTGTACGAACGGCTGAACAAATTCATGTTTATTCGTTAATTTTTCACCACAGATTTTCAACATCCGAATACCATGTCGTTTTTAAAATTTCACAATCCATCCATTGCTGGCGTTAAATGATGGTCTTTCCTTTATTTTATTGTGCAATTGAATTGCCTTTGACTTTATAATGTCATTAGAAAGTGGAATGTGTTTAGCTCTTTGCTTCTGAAACCATCCATATAAAGCCTTTTCCATCTGTGGATATTCAGAAGCCTTCAACGTTACCCGTTTCCCTGGTCCAGATTCAGCTCTAGCCACAAATTGTCTAAGAGCGGTTCCCTCGCTTTTATGCGGCTTATTGTTACATTGTATTTTTCACAGATTCTCTTTACTGAAAAACCCTTTTCTAATTCTGATAAAATATCACTTCTTTTTTTAATAGACAATTTTGTAATATTTCTTTAACACCCATCATGTACAAATTTTCCGTAGACACTAATGAAATCGCAATCCATTCAAATAAACACAGATGCATTTTATGTTTTTGTGTATTATTTTTACAAGGAATTTTGTGCAGACAAACTAGTTGTACATTAACGGCAGGAATACAGAATCAAAAGGAGAGCATGCAAATAGAAAACAGATGAATAAACACAAGAAGTTTCACAAATCGAGGTAGCATTTTTGAAAAGTTGCACTTATAGAGTCAAGACGTGCTACAAATTTAGTGTTGCGAAAATCGAGGAGTTGCACGAATCGAGGGTTGCGTAAATCGAGTTCATACTGTATATAGTAGACGATTCATCAGAAGAATCTGTTGATGATTATAAAGTTAAGTAACTATTTTAAAGAAAGGAAAGAGTACGTACTAGGCATTTTCGTCGACATTGAGGGAGCTTTTGATAACGCTACCTTCGACAGCATGTGTAACGCTGCTAGACGGCATGGCGTAGATGAAGCACTGGTTTTGTGGATCAAAGCAATGCTTGTGCACAGGACATTGATCGCTGATACAGGCCTCGAACAATGTGTCAAGTCTGGAGTAAACAGGGGCTGCCCGCAAGGTGGCGTCTTGTCTCCGCTGTTATGGTGCATGGTGGTCGACTCTGCTAGATGCTCTCAATGCCTCTGGAATCTATGCCCAGGCCTATGCGGATGATGTTGCTGTTCTCTCTGTCGGCTCATGTTTAGCGAATGTCTGTCTCAAAGCGCAGGCGGCGCTAAACGTGATCGATGACTGGTGCACGAGAAATGGGCTGTCGGTTAATCCTCTTAAGACCGATGTCGTTCTCTTCACGAGAAGGAGGAAAACAACTGGCATTGCTCAGCTGGTGCTAAAAGGCATTCCCATCCCTATATCCAAGGAAGCTAAGTATCTGGGAGTCATTCTAGATAACAAACTTCTCTGGTCAAAACATGTTGAGTCCAAAACCACCAAAGCGCTGTCAGCTTTCTGGCAATGCAAAGGTGCCTTTGGCAAAACATGGGGCTTATCGCCGAAAAAGGTGCTCTGGATCTACACGGCAATGGTAAGACCGATAATCTCATATGCATCGGTTGTTTGGTGGAGCAGGCTGACACGAAAACACGTTGTGGCTTCACTCACCAAACTCCAAAGAGCGGTCTGCCTCAGTTGCACGGGGGCTTTCCCCAGCACACCGGGAGCTGCTTTGGATGCTATGATGAACCTTCCACCCCTTGACATATATATCAGAGGGTGTGCACTGAAAACTATTTCTCGCTTAAAGAGGAATGGTCTTTGGTACAACTCGCAGTGGAGTGAAAGTGTACTTGAGAGAGAAATATCCTACGATCACTGTCTCATGGATATGCCCTCTGACGCAATGATACCTGCCATCCTACTGCGCTGTAACTACACAGTCACATTTCCTTGGCGTCAGGACTGGCTTTGGCCAGACACTGAACCTGGAATAGAATGTCTTCGCATCTTCACAGATGGCTCCAGGACTGATCAGGGATCCGGCGCCGGAGTTTTCTTCGAGCGCGAAAACATTCGACTGCACTTCTCGTTAGGAAAATATGCGTCTGTCTTCCAGACGGAGATTTACGCAATCCTAATGGCCATGCACTATGTTGTGAAACACAGATGGAGGGGAAAGAGCATATGTGTCTGCAGCGACAGCCAAGCTGCACTCAAAGCTGTATCCAATCCTCTGTCCAACTCCAAACTAGTGCATGAACTCAAGACCTTCTTGAACAAAGTCGGAAGACTTAATTCACTTAGGCTTGCATGGGTTCCAGGTCACTCTGGAATCCCAGGAAACGAGATCTCCGATGAACTCGCTAGAAAAGGCTCAGAGGAGAGTTTCTCAGGGCCTGAACCCGCCTTAGGTCTACCAGCTTCAACGGTTAAATCTGACATCAATGACTGGGTATTTAACGTACACAGTCGCAGATGGAAGGAATATCCAGGATGCAGGATGACTAAGCGCGTACGCCCTGACGTCTGTAAAAAGTCCGCAACATTCTTCTTATCCTTAAGAAGAAATGACTGCAGAAGGCTAACGGGCGTCATTACGGGCCATTACACTTCTGCCAGGCATCTTTACGTGCTTGGCATCAGTGAGACGCCTACCTGTGCTGCTTGTTGCGAGGAGGACGACACAGCGGAACACTTTCTCTGCGACTGTCCCGCCTTCGCTCGTGCACGGTGGCGCACCCTTGGGGCCGACGTGGTGGGTGCCGAATCTCTTAGCTCAACATCACTGAAGCCCCTCCTCATTTTTCTCCGGATAACGGGGAAAATACAATAAAGACAAGGTGTCTGTCTGGTAGTACAATGGACCAGTACTTGTGTCTGAGTGCTCCAGCAGATAGTAGAAGCCTCCAACAAAAAAAAAAAAAAAAAAAAAAAAAAAAACTATTTTATAATTATAAGGTTTAGTGTTTCTTTTTAATTTTTATACATTTTTAATGCTATTTTCTGTTTTTATATTTTTTTTTTGTTTTTTTTATTGCAAAATAAAACAAAAAACTTTTACGAACAAACTGTAGACGAATCATGTGAAGACTATGATGATGACTGTCAGGTCATTATAAATTTTTTCGTTTTTTATTACAAAATAAAACAAAATTATACAAATAATATCTCAATATGACTAACTACATATAAAAGTATGTTTACATAATATAAAATAATTTTGTCCATCTAGATTGTTCTACGCGGTACACTGTGCGATGGCGTGAATTATTATCATGAAAACATCAACGTTTTTCAAAAAAAAAATTCATGGCTGTTGCAACACGATAATTCACCTGCTCACTTATCGTAACTTGTGGGTAACTTTTTGGCTAAAAACAATATAGTAATCACCCAACCACCGTATTCACTGGACTTGGCCCCCTGCGACTTTTTTCCTTCCTAAAACTGAAAAGAGCCATGAAAGCCGGATATTTGCCACGATTGACGATATAAAGACCGTAAGGCTGAAAGAGCTCAAGGCTGAAGGCACATATCATGTTTCGAGGATTAAAAAGAGTTTTTTTTCGCAATTTTATTATATCTGAGGGGGATTACTTCAAAGGCGATAAAAAGGTTATTGATGATTAAATAAATTTTTTTCGAGAAAAATAAAAAGTCACCTTACTTCTTGAATGCGCATCGTATGAAAATCACCACAAAAAAATCGATAGCGAATGCACGATGCTCTTCCGACCTTTGGGAGACTACGACTGCCAAATCCGCACTCGAAATGGTTCACATGTCATCAGCCTCCTTTCGTTTAGAAACATAAATCTGCCACCGACCACCAATTTTGCGAAAAAAAAAATTCTGATACTTGGTTCTGAGTGAACGAACCATTAATATAACATCGACGTACACTTTATGTTTAACTTAGCCCCAAAGGACATGTCTAGTGGTATTAAATCTCGCGACCTCGGCGGTCACTTGAAGTCTCCATTTCGAGACTTCATTCACACGTTGAAACAAATCGTCACAAAATCCAGACTTTGTTTCATCAACTGTGTTATGTGGCGTCGACCCGCTGAAAGTGAACGTCTACATTCTTAGAAGCAATTTTAGGATCATTTGTGGGATGAATCGCACCGGCATCAATTCTTGTGTATCACTTTAAAGTACCCAATCGACGAAAGTCGAGTCTGTTAGCTTGTGTCAACCGGACCTTCCAGGCATGTTGGCTAAGAGCTTTGTCGAATTGCGGTGCAAAGTGGTTGCGGACATTTCATGTGATCGTCTCGAAATGAATATATGTACGTAGGACCAACCTGAGTTAGTGGCTTCATTAACCTCTCTGAAAAGTTCAATTTTATGGACTGAAATCATTATAGCTTGAGGGAAGACAATAGCTTTTATGATAGTAAACTTTCAAAACAATTAGGTAAAATATAAAATTACACCTTTGATTGTCATTATCCCATGTTACTAATGCAGGATTATCATCATATATCGCGGTGCTCAAACGTGGCTTCGGAGCCCCGAATCTGAAGTAAGAGCTATCCAATTTGAAATCCTGCTCTTGGCGACAAAAATTCTGCTTTGGGTAATAGAAGAAAATGTAAACGGTTCTTGGGTTCGTTACAACAACTGCAGCTGTTATCCGAAGGAGGAGGAACAGGGAATCAGGCAATAGCAATCACTAATGATTCAATCTCCGTTTCCTACGACGAACATAAAGCAAATCTGCGCCAAAATAATAATAGAATAGAACCAAGTTGATTCGACAGGCTTGATAGGTTCTAAGAAATATGAACGTCTTTCTATCCCACTTATGACACAGCGTTTACTACGTCATTCAACTCGAACCCATTAAGGTAATTTTCAAATCTTCTTCTGACTTTATCTAATTTAATCTATTTCAATCTCCATGAAGAGTAGAACCACTCCCCCAATTAACCAGCATCCAAACAAAGCATTCCCAATCGATGACTCACACGCATCCGTCCGTCCATCCGTCATAATCAGCGACCGTAACATCTCACACGTTCAGCATACACGTTTTGAGTGCTTCACACATGCTGCCAATCAACAACCACCTGATGAATGACGGACAGTAATACAACAGAACACGACGCCTCCCAAGACAACAGATGACACGACACAAAGCCATTTCGTGCTTAATCAAGATCTCAGAGCCTGACAACTTCAATTCACACGTTTATGCTAATTTCCGCCTGCATCCACTCTGCGCTACATAGGATGTATGACTTTCCCGCTGTTTGGCACATCACCATCAATGGTCCAAATGGAACCCCCCACCGGTTCTGGAATCTGACACATCCCGAAGACCGTAATGCCGGAATGGATACTTTTTATTAATTGATTCGTTGAATAGGTGTCGATGCGGATGCATCGCTCACCTAATCGTCGAGTGTTATAAAGTGCCATAAAAGTCAAATTTATTGCGGAATTCCATTAGACTGCTTTTTGGCCTTCCTGTTAATCCTTCGTTCTCATCTGTCTCGCGCGATAATCAATCGATGTATCTTCTCCGGAATCACGATCACGATCGAAATGGATTCGATTTCGATTTTCGGATTCGGTTATGCGATCGCTTGTCATTTATTGCAGATATTAGCATTTCAGCTGACTGCCAACTAATGTAAAATCGCTGTTCTGCGGCTGCGTAATTAACCGAATGCGCCACTGATTTGCATTTAAATTGTATCTAATTAGCGTGGTGGATTCGAAGCTCTGGAAATGTCATGGGAATTTCATTCCATCCATTCGTTCGCGGAGTGTTTGTTGCCGGTTGCCGGCCGGTTTCTGGCTTGCTAGTTAGAACCAAGGAGTCAATTTGTCCACTTCTCGCAATGAAATTATGTAAATAGACGGCGATAACTGACCACTGTCCGGTGTCCGTAGCAGTAGTGAGGTGTGAAGGTGTCAGTTGAATGACAGCCGATGTGAGTGATGGCTCCTAATAGATTGAAAACTGGTTCCTGAGACATCCATTGACATGAATTTAACTTTTTCTTTTCGTATTTGAATGTCGGTATCTTGGGTTCTACGCGCTACGCCGGCTAATGAGTGATGATGTAACTTTGTTTATTTGCTGTATCTCACTTTTGGTAGACTTAAATGTGATCATTAGTCATATTCTCCGCGTGTGTGTGTGTGGATGGGGGGGCTATCGTGTATTTTATTAGCGCCCCGGGATGTGAAATGATTTTATGAATGAGACTTGGGGGTGAACCGTTTTACGGTCATGACAAAGGCTGAGATAAAGATTCGATTCGCAATCTTTTTGGGACGCCCAATTTAATGGCATTTGGCTTTTATTAGTTGAGATCATTTATAAAGTTCTTCGACAGCCAAGATTTTTCGTTAGTTTCAGCTTTAGGTTCATCAACTCAAACCTTGGCGAAGGGGGAATTTATAATCAGATTTCAGACAATGAATGGTTTCCTATTCATGAGATGCTGATGAAGCAAGTTCAACGTTCAAATGGCTCACATGATTAGAACAAACTTTGTGTCGCTATGCGGAATGTGGCGTCGCGATCGATGGGACTTGTAAACTTAAATATCAAATAAGCATTCGAACCTATGCCGTTGTATGTATGAAGTTGGGCAATAAGCCTAAATCTCATCGACGAAAACCCTTTAACCCAGACTTGTGAATGGCGTTCGTCAAGATTGAACGAATCGAGTGTCCCCAAATTGGCCATGGAGGTTACATATATTTCAGTAACATTGGGCAATACTAGATTTGCTTACAAAATCAATCAAAAAATTTGCATTCAATTTCGATAAATTAAAGACCAACAAAATTTTGAAATCTACTGGAAGCCAAACTAATGACTGCGATGGCTTAGTCCAGTCAATTAGTGCTTAAGTGACCACACACCTTTGATACCCACACCTTATTTGACTTAGGTAGTAAAGGGAACTTGTTACCATATTTTGAAGACATTCTCATAATGGCTATTGTGGAACCTCGTGTAATTATCGTCAGAAGCTAACAATTTAACCACTGGTCCAGAGGGCTCTCTTAGGGATTACATAAGAGTAAAGTGGTAGAAGATGATGAGGAGTCTGGGCACATCTTAATCTATAAAAGTCTATCGGGGTCAAATTGCATGACCTGGGTGGCCAATTCACGTCACCTCTGAGAGAGAAAATCTTACCCCCAAATCTTTACCTGCTGGAACAACATGTGGTCTAAGTCCATATGATTCAATTTGGGCCATAAAAAATCGGTAATCATCGTTCTGTAGCGCTCGCCATTGATCGTAACTGCCTTACCAAAATGCGCCTCGTCGCCAAAATAGGGTCCTTTTCGAGTTCTTATGCATGGCGAGGAATCGACTGCCTCGGGTTCTGCTGTACACTTTCACGGGCGACAATGCGTTCCTTTGACGTATGAATGTCATAGTGATTTGCCATCAGTAGCTGAATAAAAGACAACGGTTTGACAGATGTCACCACAACAACATGACCGCCAAAGGCCGCCAAAGTCTACCTGCGCGAATTAAACAACCCTTCCTATAGACTTCACTGATGTTACGGTGATTCAGGATTCTCAAATGTTTTGCTCCTTGTTTATAAGCAAAACTTTATGCACATATAATTCGTTAGATTATTACCGTATATTATGTATAAATTTAGTCACGCAGATAAATCGAATATCTTGAATACTACCAGACCAACAATTTTTTCATTGTATTTTTTTATTATCCGGAGTAAAGTGGGGAGAAGCTTCAGTGGTGTAGAGCTAAGAAATTCGGCACACACCTCGTCGGCCCCAAGGATGCACGACCGTGTACGAGCAAAGGCGTAACAGTCGCAGAGCAAGATGTAGCACAGGTGGGTGTTTCACTGATGCCAGGAACGCAGAGATGTTTGGCAAAAGTGTAACGGCCCGTAATGACGAACGCAAGCCTTCTGCAATCACTTCTCCTTAAGGATAAGAAGAATGTTGCGGACTTCTTGCAGACATCAGGGCGTACGCACTTAGTCATCCTGCATCCTGGATATTCCCTCCATCTACGACTGTATACATTAAAGACCCGGTCTTTGATGTCAGATTTGACCATGGAAGCAGGTAGACCTAAGCCGGGTTCAGGTCCTGAGAAACTCTCCTCTGAGCCCCTTCTAGCGAATTCCCAGATCCCAGAGTGACTTGGGATGGACAAGCCTTAGTGAATTTAGTCTTCCGACTTTGTTCAAAAAGGTCTTAAGTTCATGCACTAATTTGGAATTGGATGGAGGATTGGACACAGCTTTGAGTGCAGCTTTGCCATCACTGCAGACGCATATGCTTTTTTCCTTCCACCTTTGCTTCACAACATAGTGCATGGCCATTAAGATTGCCTAAATTTCTGATTGACAGACAGACGCATATTTTCCTAACGAGAAGTGGAGCCCCTGTCCTGGGGCCATCTGCGAAAATGCGAAGACAGTCCATTTCATGTTTAGTGTCTGGCCGAGGCCATTCCTGACGCCATTGAAATGTGACTGTGAAATTACAGCGCAGTAGGATGGCAGGTGTCATTGCATCAGAAAGCATATTTATGAGACAGGGCTCGTAGGATATTTCTTGCGCAAGTACACTGTCACTCTAAGGCGAGTTGTGCCAAAAACCATTTTTCTTGAGGCGAGAAATGGCTTTCAGTGCCCACCCTCTGATATAGGTATATGTCAAGGGGTGGAAGATTCATCATAGTATCTAGAGCAGCTCCTGGTGTGCTGGGGAAAGCCCCCATGCAGCTGAGATAGACCGCTCTTTGGAGTTTGGTGAGAGGCCACAACGTATTTGTATTAGTCTGTTCCACTAGACAACCGATGATTATGAGATTATCGGTCGTATCATTGCCGTGCAGATCCATAGGATCTTTTTCGGCTATAAGCCAAAGGCACCTTTGCATTGCCAAAAAGCTGACAGCGATTTGTTGGTTTTGGACTCAACATTCTCTGACCAAAGAAGCTTGCTATCTAAGATGACTTCTAGGCCTAGGATATCGGAATGGGAATGCCTTTTAGCACCAGCTGAGTAATGTCAGTATTTCTCCCGTTCTCAAGAGAACGACATTGGTCTTCATCTATGCCATTCCATTTTACACATGCTGTCGAAAGTAGCGTTATCAAAAGCTCCCTCAATGTCGACGAAAATGCCCAGTACTTTTCTTTCGAGAACGCATTCAATTCTGATAACTAAGTTTTGAAGTGCAGTCTCCCAGGATCTCCCGCGTACATTCGAAGGGCAACTTAGCGCACGTGCAACTGTACTAGTCATCCATGCTTTTCAGCAAGAAGGATGTAAGACTGATTGGCCTAAAACTCTTGGCGAGTGAGTAATCCTCTTTCCCTATTTTGGGAATAAAGAACACTTTCACCGCGCACCAAGGAATATGTATATAGGCGAGTGCCTAGTTAGCAGTGAAAATTTTTTTCAGAGTAGGAAGCATCTGTCTTATACCTTTTTGCAACATAACAGGGTATATCGCATCAGTACCTAACGACTCAAAGCCATCAAAAGATGCCACAGCAAATTCAATGGTCTCAGACGTCGCCACGTGTAATGCAATATACCAGCTACACCGGGTTGTTTCATTTCAGGTGCACTTACCGTTGAAGGAGTATGCAACGAGCCGATGACAGCCTGATTTCCCGGGAAATGGGTTTGAAGCAGTAAGCTGAGGGTTCCGCTTTAGACTCAGTAAAGGTACCATCAGATTTTCCGAGTGCATCCAACTTAGTCACTTTTCCTCGCTTGAGGACTTTGACCAACTCGGCGGTCGCGTTCAGCGATTTAAAATAAATTCTTCGATTTACGAATAAGCTTCTTATATTCTTTCTGCTTCGGTCGATACTTATTCCAGTCATCTTCCGAATACGATTTGAGCGATATATTCAGGAGGATTCTAACATCCCTGCGAAGATATTGGAGCTCAGCATTCCACCAGGGAACCCATCCCCTGCAGCGAGTTTTTTTTTGATAGGACATGCGAGTTCAAAACAATTGGTGATGGCGCTACTCTGGTTATTAACGGCATCCTACACCAGTTGAGTTAAGATAGGGCTTGAGTTGATTTCACAAGCTCCTCTCTTAGCCGTACCCAATCCGTTTTACTCAGATTCCGCTTGGGCTGCGAGGGGAAAATCCCTCAGCTCAATTTGCAAAAAGAATTCGTAAGCTGCGGCTAAAATAATTTAGATCCATTGGATGTGAAAAAAGGCTCTGGCGAAACCCAAATCAACCCAAATTTACAGCTCAAAATATTTGATAACCTCGGCATATCCAGACGAGACTGGCCAGCGAATTCGACCAATTTAGATCCAATCGAATACTTGTGTCATGTAGTGAAATGAAAGGTGGCTTAACATAAACCAGATAGTACAAAAGCTAAATGAAGTTGTGAACCATGTATGGAATACTAAAATATTATAAAGTATTATTCAACTACTAGCAAGCTCGATGTCTTCTATCGCAGCGGATATTGATGTCTTTGTGCTCAAGCTATTAGGCTAGCATAAAAAATTCAGATTAATAAACCATGATTTCCAGGAGGTACATTCATTTGAAGGAGTGAAGGAATGAGCAAACAGAGCAAAAAAGTTGATCGTGTGTAAAATGGCAAACACCAGCTTCGATCTCTGTCCCTGCTCAATCCAAGCTGACACACAGCCTCCACGCGGCCTCTCCTGGTTAGCTGACCTGGCATCCGCAAGGTAGTGAACCAATGTATGCAGCGAACCTGGGCCTCCAGGTTGAAGGTATGGCTTAGGGTTTACATCCCTATCGCGGAAAACAAATCTTGTTACGAAGCAACAACAAGCCTCGGATACGGACGAATACTATGTTGACGACCCATATAAACGAAAAAATCAGCGAATCTGAACTTGAAATGTGTGGTCGCTTATCAGACCAGGTGCACAGCACCACCTGGAAACAGCCATCGGCTGTTACCAAGCAGATATAACCACACTCCAAGAAGTGCGATGGAATGGACCAGGCAAAAAAAAGGATGAAAAACTGTGCTATCCGGATGCGGATTTGTTATTCGCGGAAGACTCCGACAAAAAGTCTTAAGCTTCCGGCATGTAGGCGAACGCCTCATAACAATCCGCATCAAAGGCATTTTCGGGAATATAACCCTTATATGCTTTAACGCCCCAACGGAAGAAAAAAATGATCGACTCAATGATGGCTTCTACGATCTCCCGGATCGAACGTACGCCCAATGCTCCAGATACGACACCAAAATTGCACTAGGGGATTTTAACGTAAAACTGGGCAAAAAGGACATATGCTACATAGACTGACCAAAGCCGCTCGTCAGCTCTACGAGCAGAAAAGGAGGAAGGAGCACACACTTTTAAGGAAGAAAAAAATAGAGCATGGAAAGCGTGAGATCGAGGAGATGAAGAGATGCTATCGCAGGAATGACTCTCCCAAGTTTTACGAAAAAGGAAAAAAAACTTGGCAGGATTACGAGGGTTGCCTTTTAAGTATTTACAATCGAACAATAGGTGGCGTTAATGAGTTGTGGCACCACTGTATTTGTGAGCATTGACGTTTGTTATTGCCAAGCCAGTTTCAATTTAGAAATTGACTGAGTAAGTTGTTGATAGTGACCGTTTAAAAGAAGCAAGTTTGTGCAAAAATAGAAATCACTCGTGAAGGCTTACGTTGGATGATTTTTTATGATTTTAAAAAAGGCCTTACTCAACAACAATTCATAGAATAGTTTCGTGCAACTTTTGGTAATGAGCACCATCAGAGAAGACTATTTACAATTGGTTTGCAGAATTTCATCATGGTCGTGCGTCCGTCAGTGGTTAATGTCGAGAAGGTCGGCCAAAATCGGTTGTCATTCCGAGAAACATCGATGCTGTGCGTAGCATGATTAAAGAAGATCGGCATGTGACTTACAGAAACATAGAGGCGTCTCTTAGGATATCGCAGACTGCAATACAATCGATTATACATGAACATTTAGGTGTGAGAAAGATATGTTCCAGATGGATTCCGCATAACTTGACCGAAGTGCAAAAAAAGGGTCGTGTTGATTGGTATCAGAAAATGTTGAAAAAATTCAAAATCCGTATGCAACATTGTTACAGGAGACGAAACTTGGATATATTCGTATGATCCTAAAAACAAACAAAAGATGTGCGAACAGCGATTTTCATCACCTGAAGAAGCTGTTGAAGACTTTCAAAACCATGTTTCTACGATATCAGCTTCAGAGTGGAAAAAAATGTTTCCGGAATTCGTTTGAGCGTATGCAAAAATGTATAGACCTTAAGTGCGAATATTTCGAAAAGCAATAAAACACTTTGTTTCGAACTTTTTGTTTCTGTTTTACTTTTTGTAAAAACTTAAAAGGCAACCCTCGTATACAGCCAGAACGGAAGCCTGTACGGATGAAGACGGACAACTAGTAGTACAGTCACAGTTGATGCTAAGAATATGGAAAAACTACTTCTGTAGACTGTATAACGACGATGATAGATCTGATACCAACTATAGAGGAATAAGTGTCCTTGACATCTCGTATATGATCTTCTTATTTTTTTTTTTTTTGTTCTTTTTTTTTAGCATTTTTCTTATTTCTTTTTCTATATCTAACTTACTTTAAACAAAAATGCTTAAGCCTGGCTTAACTATCTTATCCAATTATAATTACCAAACTAGCTCTGTGCGGGCACTCTAAAGCAGAGAGCACGCTCTTTAAAACTATGTCTTTCGACTTAATTAATAACTTAATTAAAATAAATGAAAAATAAAAGCTAAGAAAATTTAAGAAAGGCAAAAACTTAGCAAAGCTTACAAGATCTTCTCTGCCGTACTGTGTGAACGTCTGAAAGCCTTTGTAGTTTCAGGCCAGGTAAATCCAAAATAGACGTAATTTTCATACTGCGGCAGATCTTAGTAAAGACCCAAGGATTCCAAATCGGCACACACCATCTTTTTGTCGATTTTAAAGTCGCATATGACAGTGTGCGTAGGGACGAGCTATACCGAGCCATGTCTAGTTATAACATAACTGCCAAACTCGTCAGATCGCTGCTCTATTGAGGTCGGTAGCGAACTAAGGTCTTTGATGTTAAAAAAGGACAAGGTGATCCACTGTTATGTAACTTTGTCAACAACAACACCGACGTCTTGACCAGAACGTCACAACTGGTGGGTACAAACTGAAATGGTCAAGGATTTCGTCTACC
This sequence comes from Merodon equestris, assembly GCA_958301585.1. Classification (NCBI taxonomy): domain Eukaryota; kingdom Metazoa; phylum Arthropoda; class Insecta; order Diptera; family Syrphidae; genus Merodon; species Merodon equestris. Next base: position 45,728,745 of record OY284416.1, on the reverse strand, counting down.
TTGGCTCACTAGTGACCAGCGACAACAACACCAGCGCTGATTCCTGATGCCTTCGTCGCTTCGAGAGGAGAATTCTTATGGCCGCTGGTGAGGCGTTTTGGTAAGGTCAAAACAAAGAATTATTTTCTAAGAAAACCCTCTGTTTAGAAAAAAAATTTTTTTACCACCAGTGTAGTTAGAAGGAACTTGGCGAACTTCTCCCCTCGCACTCAAGTTACAGGATGGTATTATCACCGTCACCTGCATCAGCACCAGCATCAAAATCATTACAATATCATTGACGAATGCATCAGCATAGACATCCGTACCTGCATAAGTATCTGTATCAGCATCTGCATTACCATATGCAGCAGCATCACTATCGGCATTCGCATCGTTGGCGTCAACAGTGACATTTTGATTTGTTGGCATAGTTGTCATGAGGGGTAAGGCAGACCAACAAAAAAGCTTTTAACTCATTCGAGAGGGAAACTCATGAGTTGTGGAGCGACGTCGGTCTGTTAAGTCTGCTACGATCTAATGATTTTGGCTATGTTGGTCGAATCAATTAAAGTGCGATACTAGAAGTGGCATTTAATATCGGGCTTAGGGTAGAGACTCAAGCTCACCCCGGACTTAGACCATATTCATGTCACATCGCCATCAAAAGACATCCGAATGAATTCATTACATGAAAACAATATCACGTCACGGCCATACATTCCTGGCCTTCCCAGACACAGCTTTTCCATTTCTCCGTTTCTCCAATAAACTATTCGAATGCAAATAAGTCTCCTGCATTCCTTTCTTATGTACTCTTCTATGAGAAACTAATAAAACTTACAAATAAACTAATAAACTATAGAAAATCAATTTCCAGCCTTCTTCCCATCAGCCCTTCCCCCCGTCCATCTTCAAAATGAATGTGTTAATTATCGCTGTCATCTCCTATTGCCACTTACAGCCAGAAAGTTCTATAACTTCTCCCCCTTAAATCCATAGAAATTGAAAAATTATGCAAAGTACTATTGAGAACAAATTAATTTCGTATTGGTATCCGTGTGGCCAGGTATCCCGCGGATATCATCTCACCTTGACCATCACCAGTCACTTTCTGGAATCCGACTTGTCCGCGCATAACTAGCAATTTGTTAACTGGCGCATTTAATCTGATCAAATTGGTCAAAGCATTTATGCCCCATTCGTGCCGTGAAATTAGAACATCAGATACGGGAACAGATATGGCAGATCTGGTGGCAATTGATAGTCGAAACAACCTGGTGGTCTCATCTATTAGTTTTAATTTGACAAATTTACATTTGAACAGTCACATTTGCATATCTTCGGTTCATGGTTTCTGTGTGTTTTCAAGTTTCTATCTTGTTCTCTGCCTTGGCTGAAAGGCAGTTGGGAGCCGCAGGCTGGGATTTGCTTAACTGGTTTGACGACGATATTGATGGGCTAAACGGGAGATTACCTAAGCCGATTCGTGGCGAGGGCGATTTGCCAAAACAAATTGGAAGCTTATCGAAATAAATCATGGGGTTTGTGGTAATAGGCTGGAGTTTCTTAATTATTTCTTTATGACTGAGAACAAAAGAATGCCCTTAAAGTATCAGAAACTATGAAGACTCGGGTAAGAAATCGTCTTCGTCAAACTCAGAAGCTCGGAGGCACTAAACTTCAGTGCAGCTCGAGCTAATTTATTCGGTAACTGAGGAACATAAAGACGATATATGTTATCTTGATTCTACGAGCCATTTATTTTTATTTTTTGTGCAGGTTTAAGAGTGTACGCTCTTATGGTGCTTGTCACACAACCTGGACGAGGTGCAGATGGTTTGTGTCGAAGATGTTCGTTTACTACTCCCCGGGGGTGGTTGTCCTAGATAGGATTTGAGAGATTCCACTGAATTTGCGTTGGTTGTAATTCACAGTAACTCTTTTGTTTCCATGTCATTAAGGTGTTATATTGGAATGGCATCAGCCTTTTTAGTTTTAAACTTCGAAAACAAGCTCAATTTCATCTTAATCGGGTAGACGAAATTCTCTTGTATCTTTGTCCGTTGCGAATGGATCATTTTGCCCGACAACGATATCAGATCTATCGTCGCCGTTATAGAGTTTATAGAAGTGCTCGTTCAGTATTCTCAGCATCGACTGTGACTCTACTACTAGTTGTCCGTCTACATCCCTACAGCTTCTGCTTTGGCTTTATAGCCCCGACATGTTCGTTTTAATTTATCGTAAAATTTGCGAGCGTCATTCCCGTCATTCTCTGCATCTCCTCGATATCATGCTTTTCGTGCTCTCATTTTTCTTCCTTAAAAGCGTTTGCTCCTCCTTCCTTTTTTGCCCGTAGAGCTGACGAGGGGCTCTCGTCTGTATACTCGTATAACGTACTTATAATAATAAAACGAGGAATTGGAAGCATCTTAAGATTTAATTCTTGAAATAAACTTTTAGTTCTGCCAACGATAGAGAATTCTGAAGTTCTGAAGTTCGTGGTGAACAATGAGCTTAGTTTTTGAAGCTGTGATACATTATAGCTCAAGTGAGACTCAAGTAATCCAAAATCCAAAACAGCATAGAGGAGGAATTGGGATTCGGTCTTTCAGATGATGTGACGTGAGCGGATTGTTTAAGTATTAAAATTAATACTTTTCCGATTACAGTGGAATAGTCATCGTTGTGTTCCAGTAGAAGGTGGTCTCAAGTCTCATTTCAATTATTAGTTTGCATTTAACAACGTGCGGTGTACATAACTTTCTTCTTTCGGCCTTTGTTTATTACTCCATTATCATAACATCAGTGCGGAAATCAGGTGGTCAGCAGTAAAAACTGTTGTAAATGAAGTAGAAGCCCGTAATGCTCTAAGAATTTAAGCCCCTGAAAAGATCACTAATAAAATACATCAGATCCTAAGAAAGCAATTCAGCCGTTTCCTATCGAATAAAAAACGACAACTAAATGGCAAAGGAAAAAGTTTGCTAACAGTCAGAACGAATGAGCGGCTAAAAACTCGAGGGCAAATTACTCAGGGATAATGATGTACGAAAAGGATAACAGGCCAGATCAGAATTTATAAGCAACGACTTCGTTTTGGACAACGAAAGAGTTACAGTCGAATGGACGAGATCCTTAATAAAAAGCCGCAGGAGTCGACTTAATACTTTACTAGTTAATTAGTAAAAAGTACAGAAGAAAAATTAACAGAGAAGTTACATGGGCTCTTCACAACTAATGGAGCAATGAAACCATTCTCGAGGAATGGAATACTCGGTCTTTTAAAGATACTGAGGTCAAATGCTGAGGAATTACTTGAAGACTACCAGTGTGGCTTCAGGAGGAGTTCACTGTACGGCAGTTTTTAGAAAAAAAGTCAATTCCACGAAACAGTCCATCAAAAAGACTTAAGCTCAATAAAACGATCGACCCTTGTAAGCCTTGTAAAAAAGTTGGTGAAACTGATGCTGTGCCTAAATGCACAAATGCTCTAACATCCGGGACGCAAGCTCAAAACAAGGAGACGCTTTGTCACCATTTCCTTTTAATTTGGAGCTTTATATTTGAAAAAACTTAATGGAACTGCAGCTTGCGCTGACAATCTAGACCTTCTGGGAGATAGTGAGGAAACTGTTAGATGGAATGCAGAAAGCCTTAGAATGGCAGGGAAGGAAGAAGGATTAGAGATGAATGAAGAGAAAATCAAATATCAACGTTTTTGGCGGCCAAATTTGAAACGACCGGTTCGGTAATCAATCAGCACACATTCGTACGTCAAAGGTGGTGGTCGTGGTGCAATGGTAATCATCACCGACTGTTGAACCGAAGGTCTGTAGTTCAAGTCCGACCATAGTCAAGAACAGTTCCTGTATTGAAAAACTGTGCAACAACATCAGTTGTGAATGAGAGATGATCAAAAAGTGCTGACGAAGGCATAACACTCGCAGCATAAGATCACTTCAAAATTCATACTCTGTGTGTGCATTTCCAATCTTCTTCTTTTCCTTTTTCCGGCGTTATTATGGTCAGAAGTGTAGGACCATAACCTTCCCACTTAACTGCATTCCTACTGGTCCGCTTGTGGGGTCCGCCGGTTTGACCTCAGAAAGTAGCGGCAGGCTTCCCGGTTTGGGATTACTTCATCGCTGAGCCAAATCAAATGCTGGTGTTTTTGCATTTGTTTGCACCAATTGTTTTTCGGCCTGCCTTTTTTTTTTTTTTTTTTGTTTTTTTTTGTGACACGGGCAAGCTCCAGATTTCCTACTCTTACAACACCGGTGATCTCCAGTCGTGTCAACCCACTGATTTGCATGTACACTTGTGGGGCAGTTTAATGGTGGTATATGTGTCCCTAGGCTCACCTTGTGATGCCTTTTTTTGATGTGATTTTTGTTTACCTTTGTTTTAGTCGCCTTTTACGACAAGCGAGAGGTATCGCTGCAGGGATATTCTTAACCCGTCCCTGCACGGAATTGTGTGTACGTTTCCACCAACGCAAATTCAGTCGATTCTCCCAAATCCTACCTAGGACAACCACCCCCGGAGAGTAGTGAACGGACATCTTAGATACAAACTATCTGCACCCAGTACAGGTTGTGTGACAAACACCAAACACCAAGAGCGTACACTCTTGACTCTGCATGAATTATAAAATTATAAAAAAGAAAAAAAAAACGACGAAAGTACGCAGAATCGGCCGAGAGCATTAATTACAAGTTTGACTTTGTAAAAATCTGAATACAGTCGACGATTTTCCGAAATTGCTTTGAATAAAGAAGTTAGATCGTGTTGTTTAAAGGGAACCCCCTATTAGATGCTATGCATTCAAATGGGTTGATTTGGTTCAGTTTGACCTTAGTCTCGCAACTTAAAACAAAATGAGCTCAAACAAAAGAAAAGAACCGTCTTCCTCTGAAACAGAAATATTATTGTAATTAAACTGAAAAACTAAGGGTTTCGTATGCAGATCTGGATCGCTCCTTGGCAGAAAGCGCGCAACAATACAAAGTGTTGTGAGGTGTTGTAATGGGAGATCTTCCACACTGACTGAGCCAAAAACTGGTCGACCACGCAAAAATGGAGCAAGTGAGAAAATATTTATAAAACGAATTGTGATGAAAGAACCATCTACCAGCCTAAGAGCAATTTCGACACTACTAGAGATATCCCTGAAAACAGATGTAAGCTAATGCACAGTCTCCAGAGCATTGCCCGGGCTCAATATAGATCTTGTGTTGCAAAAAAGAAACCGTGGAAATGAACCTAAAGAAACTTTTAAAGTTCGCAAAAACTTATTTGAACAAATATGTAAGCTTTTGGAGGAGTGTAATTTTTTTTCCGACAGAAGCAAATTTAATGTTTATGACTCGGATGGTAGAAAATTTTCATGGACAAAGCCCAGACAAGGGTATCTAGGGAAAAATCTGCACGGCACCGTAAAAAGTGGAGGCGAAGGAATAATGGATCAGGGTCGTATGTCTTACAGGCGATGTAAAAACTTGGTAATGATAAAGGAGATAATGAATAAAGTGATTTACCTCAATATTGTGAAACATAACTTGGCTGAAAGTGCGGAAAATATGGAACATTGGAATTATTATTATCAACACGATAATGATCCCAAATACATATGTATAAATTTTGAATAGTGGTGTTCGAAAGCGTGATATTCGGAATAAACGTCAGTTAGAAGAAGTCCTAAAAGAAGAATGAGCCAAAATACCTTCCGATGGGACTGCAAAGCTTACAGATTCAATGCCGCGAAGACCGCAAGCTGTAATTGATGCCAAAGGCTGGCCAACGAAATACTGATATTATTTTCAATTATGTATTTGTATTCAGACTTTGCAAAGTCAAATTTTTAATTGAACCGAGATTTTTGTTTATATTTTGGTAATATGTAATTGAATTAAAATAATTTTTTTTATTTATAATTGAACAAACATTCTTTTGATATATATGTACTTTACTGGTCAAAGTTTTTCTGAATTTATTAAAATAACCGCCAAACTTTACTTTTATAGCTGTATTCAGACTTTTATCTTTCAAATAAAAAAATAATTTTGGTAATACCGCACACATAGCTTGCTTTATTCTATTTCATCATCTACCTAACCTTATTGAAAACCCCTTTACTTACCTTAGCTGATTTATCCAAAGCCGTAAGGTCATTGAAACAAATAATTGTTTGCAAAGAAACAAAGTGCTGCACGTCCCACAACATCTCTCACCTACATAAGTTCAACCTACTTATTGGCTGAGCTGTACCCAAAGCGAAGCACAATAGAGACGTCATGGTCGCAGCATTAGTGTAATGATCGCTTAACTAAAATCAATAGTCAATACCAGCATGGGGGCAAAGTGAGCTTTTTATTCTTACAAATGTGTCCAAATCAATATAAGCTCTTTTGTACAATCTTACAGGTACGTACGATATACATAAGTAACCATTTATGGAAGTATTCGTGCATGTATGCGAGCAACTATCCCTGTACGAGTACTTCTCTAAAATTGAAAACTCGTATGGTAGCTTGGGCTTCCTTACAGTAAAGAGCTTTCCCTAATCGCGTACATGTGTTTGTTATAGCTTTCCACCCCGACGACTGGTGTGACGACTAACTACCACTCGGATAATAACAACCGTTTCCGCATCCTTGCTGCGCACCGTTTGCATTTGATTTGTTCGACTATTCTCTGGTAGGTGGCGATGTTAAGGGGTAAACAAGAAGCGATGTAAGTGAGGATATGTCTCATCAGCAGATAGATTGATTGGGAATCTCATTCATCTCTTTATCATCGCGTTAGCAGCAATACATATGTTTACACCAGAAACTATCATGTCACTTTGTTGACTTGGATCATTTAGGAAAACGTAAATTGAAATATACATAATATTAGCACTTTGTTTAATTACTACGAGTGTGGAAAATGTTAGAAGACATTTGGAATGGTTCGATTATGTCTGTCATGAGGAAGCTTTTTTTAAAATAAATCAAGCCAACAACGGGTAATGGTGCATTTAATTTACTCATCCAACTCCACGGGAGTTATTAATTTTTGGCCCACGGAAGAAATGAATTACAGGAATATATTTTTTTTCAATATCTTTGTGGAGGCAATAAAACTATGATTAGAATTAAGAAGGGCGATTGAGAAGACGGAGCTTCAAGCATGGAGTACTGACACTGAGGTCGAAACCGAAATTGTTAATTCCCACTTCTAAGCACGGGATTGATATGTTTTTTACAGCCATAGGAGGTACGGGGGTCGATAGAAGAGACGAGGATTTATGTATGATTATAGAGTTGTAGAGGGTCACACAGGCTATGGTACCCGAAAAGAGTCGATGAATGAAGAGGATTTCTAATATTTCTTTTGGTTTTTCCGTCGTATTCAAATTGATTAGTTGTAGGCGGCCTTGATAAAGAATTAGAAGCAAAGGATTGATCCAGGATATACCTCGAAGAGTAAATCAGGTAGCTTTGGAAGCTCTCGATTCTGGATCTGAATAGCTTATATTGATAATGAGATCTCAGTTGGGAGACGTATTCAAAAAGAGGGTGAACAAAAGATGTGCAGTGAGGTTGGCTCACATAGGGTATGGAAAAATCTTTTGTTCATGAAATCAATTACTGAGTTGATTTTAAGAATTTTGTAAATCGCAAGTATGTACATATGTATATGTTCGGAAATTGAACTCCTACTCACATAACTCAACTGATCTGCGACAATGAAATATATGTAGATGAGATAGAGATTTATTTCCGTGGACTGATTGGCACTTTGGAAATGCTAAGCCCCATACAGGTTTTGGAGTACTAAGTAGATAAAAAAAAAGAACTGTTGAGAAGCGATTGAATAAGGGAGAGCCATGTTCCTTTGAAGAACTTTGTGTCATCCGCGTACAAAGATATGTAGAGATGTTTAAGGTTCATTTCAATATCGTTAATAGTCAGAAGGAAAAGAAGTGGACCTAGGTGGTTGCCTTCGGGAATGCCAGAGACGCTTATACTATAATAGCGCTTGTCGAGGTAGGAAGATATGCACTTCGATATAATGGATATAAAGCAAAACGTAGATAATTTGAAGAGTATTAGTCTATGGAAAATTTTGTTGAAACTCGAGATAGCGTTGGATGGAGCAAGTCTGTCGTTGTAGACGTGCACTGAGAAAGCCATGCTGTCTAGAAACTAGCAATGAAAGCTAAAATGCTTTTGAAAGAGCTGTAAAATAGATTTCCGATATTCGCGGGAATTATTCTAGAGAAAGTTATAAACTAAAGATTTTTGAAGAAGGGGAAGAAAAAGCGGAAAAGCATTTTTCTGAAAGTATGGCTGGGGGACTAGGTGGTCAGAAATGAATTCAAAAATATATGGATCGACAAATGAGGGCGAAATGGTTCAAGGAAGAAGTTTTGAAAGACTTGATGTTGGCGGTGGTGTTGGGATTATTTAAGGTTTTAACATTGAATTTTGGCTCTATGGCAATCGTTAAAAGTTATGACTCTTGGAGTAGTGGTCAGTAATAAAAAATGCTCCCTGTCATAAGCATGTTCTTTCCATGTTTCGCTGTTCTGTCTCATTTCTTCTAGATCCATCCTTATATTGTCCTCCCGTCCTCCGCGCGGCCTTATTGGTGATCTTTTCTTACGGGTTTTCCACAGATTATTCGTTTACTCTCCATTCGATCTACGTGTCCTGTTCATCTTAGTCTTCGCGATTTAATTACTCGGACAATGCTTAGAGCTGCATAAAGATCAGCGAGTTCTTGATTTCGGTGCGTCCATACAGAATGGTCCCCTAATTAGAGCCTCGTATTTTAAGTAGCCAAAATGCCTATTCGCACTTACATGTCCATTTGAATTGTTTCACTTTTTCTATAAGTTGGAGCAAGCTCTTCGCGATAGCCTCAAAAGCACTGACCCCCTAAAATAATGCCCGTTGATGTGATATATGGCGAGGGCAAGCGATTTTCTAAGTTGTTTATTGTCCGTAAGGACTGGTCAGTTTTTAATAGAATCAATTATATTTGAATTGGTTCTCACTCTGTCTGATAAAATAAAGTGTTTTGAGTAAGTACTCTCTGAGTACTTTGCTTTTCGTTTTGAGGGCTTCATTCAGGTCAATCCATAAGTTCGAAAGTTGCACAATGCACAATGCAGCATTACAGATTCTTTAAGCGTAAATCGTTTTCTTATGGTCTTCTGAATGAGTCTGCAATTGCCAGTACTTAATTTTTCGAATGAGGATGGAAAACCATCGGATGTGTCATCGATCAGAAGCAAGTGTAGCTATCCTTTTTGGTGACATCATTCAACCTCCACACACAATTGGGTGCTGTCATCTCCGAAAGCCCCTTCTGCTCTTTGGCACCTTTGTTTATGCGTTGCTGTAATGAGTGAGTTCGACCGTTGTGGTCGCCAAATAGATTCATTGCGGTGGTGTGCTGCTCCTAATTTAGTTTACGATGTGTATGATGGAATACGTGGCAGTTATTATCTCTGCTGAGGATGACAAACTCTCATTCTTGCTAGCTATACCGAGCAGAGATTTACCTTGTTTTCGTCTCGTACACTATATGGATCTCTTACTTGCTTACTTATCAGGCTGGCGGCTCTTGGGGGTCTGAGCCTGAACGAGAGCCTGCTTCCACTTATCGGTCATGCTACTTCCAATCAGAATCCAAGTTTCCTGACGTCAGCGACCCTCTTTACAGGAGTGCGGTCGTCCGTGCGCTCGATGTGGCCAAGCCAATGTAGTCGACGGATTTTTGCCTTCCAGACTACATACGTCCACATCATTATACAGCTCGTAGAGTTCGCGGTTGTGTCTTCTTCTCCAGTCGCCTCGCTAACAGGACCATATATCCGACGAAGAATTTTTCTTTCAAAAGAGCCCAAAATCATATCTGCTTTCCTGCTTATTGGCCAACACTGGGCTCCGTAAAGCGGGCCTGGCAAGATCATGGTTCTAAAAAGAGTCATTTTGGACTCCCTTGTTAGGAGTTTTGATTCTTGAACCGAAGTAGCACCGGTTGTACAAGGTGATTCTTCTTCGGATCTCCACTAAGTAGTCATTTGTGGAGTTAGCCTTTGCCCCGAGGTAAACCTCTGTCGACGGTTACGTTCTGCCCAAGGCGGTGTTCGACGGAGCGGTTCTTAGCCGACAGCATATTTTTTGTTTTATCTTCATTTACTTTTAAACCAACGAGGGTTGCCTTTTCTTCAATTGCCGTAAATGCCTATGCTACAGCGCGGCGCACTGAGAACTTACAATAGTGACAATGTCGCTCGGCTATCCAAGCAGTTGGACGTTAAGATAGTGATAAGAAGATAGTGTTTACTCCTGCCTACCTATGTATTCTTTCAAGGATTAAATTAAAGAAATCACACGACAGCTGTCTCCTTGCCAAAATTGAAAAGTTTGGAGGTATGGGGTCTAAACTGCACGGTGCATCCCATCACATTCAAATCAATTTTCCCGGAATTCCGAAATCGATCATCGTCCCGGGGAGCTCTTGACGATGGTGAGTATCGACTTGGAACTTGTTGATTTTTTCCAGAATTTGGCGTAATGATAAGACCTGGTTTATAGTCGATCTGCTAGGCCGGAGTCCACACTGGTCAATTAATGTGCTGCAAAACGGCTTAAGACCTACACATAGTACACTCGGATCTTGGAGGCGACATTGAGCAGGGTTATGCCTCGGTAGTCAGCACAAGGCATAAGGTCGCCTTTTTTGATTATGCGGCAGATGGAGTTGGTATGCCAATCGTCAGGCATGCTTTTATCCTCCTAAATTTGATAGATGATCTGATGCATGATCCGTACCAGAACATGACCAAGACCATTTGGGCCAGCAGTTTTGTTGGATTTCAGCTTACGTATAGCTGAGTTGAATTATTCTTCTGGCTCTGGATTTTCTTCTGACCCTATCTAAGGTGCCCGCTAAGGAGCTGTGGAGGTGAGCCAGGTCGCCCATTCTAAACCATACAAGGACTTTGGGTTTTTTTTAGAAGGCTCTATCCTGGCATCTTTCATGTCCCTGAACTGGCGGCTACGAAGGCCCTTTCTTCTTTCCTCCCTTCTTCTGGCTCTGTGCTCTTCCTGCGCCGGTCTTGTTTTCTGTTGTAACCACGGGTTTCTGGTCGGTGGTGGTTGGTAGCCTAGGGCGGTTTCAGCGTCTTCCTGGATGGCAGTGCAGCATTGCCCACAAGTGCTAAAAGTCTTGTGGTCTCTGGCTATTTCGGGTGGCTGCAGTCGCCCAGTGTCTTATCTCTGTTTTGTTTGTGCTTGCAGCTTTTCGACATTAGTCAGTCAAGCTCTGAGTCCTTTTGCTACCAAGTGATGGTCAGACGTTTGCGCATTGAAATGTTCGTACACCCAGGATGTTGCCGAGTACCTAGCACATGGTCGATTTGGTTGGCGGTTCGATCATCTGGAGATAGCCAGGTTGCCGAGTGTATCTGTTTGTGACGGAATATTATGCTACTTATCACTGTATTACTAGTTGTCGCAAAGTTTGCTCATCAGAAGCCGTTATCTGTTGTCGTGTTGTAGAGGGTATGCTTTCCGATCGTGCCGCCAAAGATGTTGTTGATGATGAAAGATGAAGTTCAAGTAAAATGTTCGTGCCTTTGTGTTTCTTTCTCCGAAACAAACCGGCTCGAGTGTAATTCGAAATTCCATTCAATCATCTTTGTCTTGGAGCCTGCTATATTCCACGCTCTTTCCACTTGCTCCTTGTCTTAAACTAGATTTGGATTTAAAAAAAACCTATATGGAACGCGATTAACCTCCTTTCTCCCCCTCAACCTAACTAACTGGCAAAATGATGTACCTCATATCTGCTCAATTTCAAAATTGTCACTTCAACCGCACCCCAAGGTCCTTTCCCTAGCCCGCATGTTCCATAAACCCCTCGTCGAACAACGGGGCAATGAGCCTCATTCAACATTTCCTCAAGTATTCTTAACCGCGATGAAATTTTCGGTTAACATACACTCCACACCACACCACACCATACCATGGCACGGCACAATGGTACATCATACCATAGTAAACCACACCAGCTCCTCAAGTGGGCGTATGCGTTCTATTTAGTGCATCGTAGCACAATATCCACAAGTAATGCTCACGCATGACAGTAAAATAGGGTTGCACACTTCATTTGTTAACGAAAGTTGCAAAAGGTCCCATTTTTTTATCCATTATACTCGAAAGGTATGCGCACACAGCCCGAGGCTAATTATGTGCAACTTGCACCATTCATACTCATCTATTATATTGGATACCTACCATCGACCATAGGCACATGTACGTATGTACATAGATACCTTGTTGACATTCACAGTGAAATGTGTACTTAAATTGCCTGCAGTACTCCTACGCGTGCAGAAGATGGCTCTTCGGCAGCGAAACGAACGTTGCGCAGCGCAAATTCGTTGAAGCGCTCAAGTGACTTCCTACTCAACGGCACGAAAATATTGCACGAGTGTACGAGCGTATGTACGTACGTATCTACGTACACGTATCGCATGAATAGCACGGGAGGATGCATATTTCTGTTCTGCTATCAAATTAAAAATGACTGCAGGAGACACCAAATGTTAGTCTAGTGCCAATTGTCTTTGAATATTTACTTGTATTTAATGCTAGGGAAATGCGAGTTTGACTCATAGCGCCTATGGGACTGGTTTTTCTGGTTCTTCCCGCGAGCCTTTGGTACGAACGAGCATCGTATCCGTTGAATGGGGAGGTAAAACTGTGTAATGGACTTGTACGCTAATTAGCAAAGTTACTACCAAGATAAGATGCATCAAGGAGCAGCTACTTGTGAAATGCAACAATGAGCCACGCATGTTTAAATATGACATGACACTACTCTGGCAGTTGCAGGACGGGGACTTGGATCTACTTACGGATGTACGAATGGGCATTTGTGATTCTATTCTGGGGAAGAGTAGAGGGTGTGAGGGCACTTGTACACATCGCTTCGGAATGAAGAAATCCTACAAAATCAATGACATGAGGTTATGGTTCGGATTGCATTTCTTCGCAAAAGTGGTGCGTGTGGTGCACAGGTAGAGTGTGGAAATGTTATTATAACTTAGTGTATAGAGCTGCATTTTAGTGTATTTAGCTGCTTTGGAAGCACCCACTTGGTTTTAGCTGAATATATAATATGTGAGCAACTCTTGATGCTATGTAACTCAAATTCTTTGGCGTAATCTATTCAGGCAGTTGGTCTAATTGTATGATGCTTATTTTGAGAAATAGGCTTTTGATTGCAATCAGTCTACCCAAGCCTCGACAGCTCTGATGTCCTATTTTTGAATCTTTTAGTGTTCTACCTTGCAAGGTTGGGGTAGGGAAGCCTTATGCAAAGGCTTTCCTGTTTGTCTGTACGTACGGACTTACAAAGCCAACCCCTCCGAAGAAAACGAGCCAAAAATGATTGTAATGCATTGATTCGACGAGTCAAATTCTCCCATGACCAAAAGTTGAGGCAAAAAGGGCTAAATTATACCAGAGGCAGTAAAAAATGTTGGTCATTTGTGGAAAGCATAAAGAATTCTGTCTTGTCCTCAATCCCTACGCTCATCTACAGCACATTTAGCAGCCAGCTCAACGCTCCCAGATTGCACTTTATCTCCGCCTGTACTTCAGATCGTAGAATCTTCCATGGGACAAATCCACTTTCGCACTCGTACAGTTGCAAGAATACTTAAGGATCTCAACGTGCACAAATCCGTTGGGCCTGGTATTCCCCCAATATTTCTGAAGAGATGTCCACGCTGGCAAAACCGCTAAGTAATCTATTTCATGATGAAAAATAGCATTTGTTCAGCCTGACCCTAAAAAGGCCGAATTTTTCGTCTTCCACCTCCTACCGTCCCATAGCACTAACATCCCTTCTTTCTAAGAATATGGAAACGCTGATAAATCGTCAGCTTATGCAATGTCTTGAATCGCAGAAACTTCTTAATGACCGACAGTATGGTTTCCGCAGGAACAGGTCCATTGGTGGTTTGATAGCATATCTCAACGGAAAGTGGAACCAATTTTTGAACCATTTCGGCGGAAGTAAGACAGTTGCGCTCGATATTTCAAAAACATTTGACAGAGTTTGGCGTTAGGCTCTTTTGTCGAAAATGCGTGCTTATGGTATCGATGAGTCTTTTCTTCTTCAGGTGTCCCTCAGGGCTGTGTTCTGTCACCTACATTCTTCCTCATTTTTATAAATGAGCTCTTGGCTGCTACTTCTAATCCCATACACTCATTCGCTGATGACAGTACTATTAGCTTTTCGTATTCGTTCCAGGACTCACGTCTCTGCTCTTCGGCCGTAGAACTGGAAAGGCAGTGTAAGTTAAGCACATTAAATACCGACCTTGACAGCCTAATTAAATGGGGTATAAGCAATAGAGTGGAATTTAATGCTTCCAAAACACAATGCTGTCTACTGTCACTCTGCTTGCTTGTTGCCATGAAACTGAAAACTTTGTATGTTAATAAAACTCTTAGTTGGAATGACCACATATTCGAGGTGGCCAAGAACGCTGCAAAATGTCTAGGTTTCTTCAAACGATGCAATAAATATTTCACCTCCTCTGATCTGGCTTCAATTTACAAGGCCTACATCCGCCCCAAGCTTGAGTTCAACGCTCATATCTGGCCTGGTGCTCCCAAGACCTCTCTGCACCTGTTGAATAGAATACAAAAACAAGCGATAAAACTCATAGGAGATAAAAATAGAGCGAAGTCGCTCGACTCACTCGAACGTCGACGCAATCTCTCTCTGTTTTATCGTTATTTTAACAAACAATGCTCAAGTGAGCTAGCCAGTGTCATTCCTCCCCTTCAAAAATGTAATCTCAATACACGTCTCGCCCTCAAACCTGTCTTCGGAAGTTCAAACAAATTTAGGGATTCGTTTATTAACCAAACTACACGAATGTGGAATGCTCTTCCCAGCTCAACTTTTCCGACTCATTAAAATCCACAAGCATTCAAAACTAATGTGCACCGGTATCTCCTTTCCCTTTCTCCCTCTATACCTTCGGTCCATGCTGTGTCTTGACATTTAAGTGTAGCCATAACCCCTTGTGCACGTGCCTATTAAAAAAAAACAAAGCGACCGGATTTACTCGTAGAACCCTAGGTAAAAGTTTGCAAAATTAAAGATGGAATACCTGCAATTGTAGCTTGGCTCCCGGCGAGCTGATCCCATCTTGTTTCGTTATACAAAAATTGGCAAATTACTCATCAAATGGACACATCTTGCAAATGATTTACAATAGTCGAAAGCCAACCTTATCAGGTGTTAGTTATGCAAGTGTGTGACGAATGAAGGTAGTCTGAAGTCGGCATCTTTATTTGCTTTTGAAATATGCGAGACGAAGGAAGTTTAAGTACGAGTACTTAAAATTTCTATAAAAAAAACACCATTTCGTATTTTTCAGAGTGGATTACTCTATTGAAAAGAGTAAGAGGTTGCGGCACTTGTCTTGAGGGGGCCCATTCTGTCTAACTGTCTAATTTTAGAGCACATTTGGATTATTTTCAATAATATCTTCAATAATAGTTCAATCAATATTGTGCAAAAAGCCCTTAATAGTCTTAGGATTTTCCCCGAAAAAGAAATCGGGTGCCCTGTTTCTGCATCGCTCTTTGTCGACGGTAATGCTGTTGCCTAATGGTCTACATTCGAAGAAAAAGTAGCCAAAAGTAGCTTCCGCTCCAAAAACCACAATAAGCAGTCACGTGAATTGTATGAGCCCCAAATACGACGGCTTTACTTCTTAACTTAAAGCACATAACCAACGTCCTCATCTGAGATTAATTCTTTAGCCAAATAGTTAAAAGAGCTAAAGCCCAAGAAGAGTATAGATAACTAAGCTGGTGGTCATTCTGATCGCAAATGACCTGGGTAAATTAGGCTTTAAAGGCGAATAATCTGAGCTCTACTCCCATATGCAGATTATGCCTCAAGCTAGTTCAGCTAATGTTCAATTGCTGAGATCTTTGGTGGTTCTCGAGTTCAGCTACACACCCAGCAACATCAGCAATAGTCTTGACTGAGCACACAGGGCGAACATAAGAATTATTTGTGTTATTAATTAGCCTGCTAATTGCACGATTTTTTTTTTTCATAAGCTTGCCTATAGCAGCCGCGATTGGGGTCGAAGTTTCTTTTCAAATTTCACACTATATTTGCATTATAACACTTACTTTGAAAATTAATTTTCAGTATTTTCAACGGTTGGTAACCTATAAATTGATTCATTATCTCATACTGAAGTACTGATATTAAATAAATGCCAAAAATGTTGAACGTATCAAATTTGCCTTTGCTGACGATGTTGATGCTGATGTGTCAAGATATCGAAGGAAAGACCGACTCATAAGAACGCTAACACCAGACTGCTTTATTAGAATTCAATATAGTGCAGTTTTAGACTTAACATTCCTATGTATTTACAGATTATGTGTTTGTAATATATATGTATAAATGTAATGTAAGTATGTATAATGCATGTAATTGTAGACGTAATACATTACAGATGCCTGGCCGGGCTTACCCCAAGATCTTTCAAGTGTTGTAAAGAAAGCAGCTCCCAAAGGCAAGTCGGGGGGTGGTCGTGCAATGGTGCAATGGTAATCATTACCGACTGTTGAGCCGAAGGTCTGTAGTTCAAATCAGAACAATTCCTATACCGTAAAAATGTGCAAAAACATCATTTGTAAATGAGAGATGATCAAAAAGTCCTGACGAAGGCATAACACTCGCAGTATAAGATCACTTCAAAATTCATACTCTGTGTGTGCATTTCCAATATAACATCTTTATGACATGGAAACAGAAGAGTTATACTGTGAACTACCAATGCAAATTCAGTCGAATATCTTAAATCCTATCTAGGACAACCACCTCCCGGGGAGTAGTGACACAATCTTCGACACAATCTGCACTCCATCCAGGTTGTGTTTGTTCCAAGACTTTAGAGACTAAGTATACAAGATATTAGACCCTTCGAAAATTAGTCAGACGTTTCCTTCAGGTTAAAAAATTGCAACAGTAAAAAAAAAAGTTTGCTAAAATGCAAGAAGAATGTACGGTGAAAAAGGGGAGTATGCAGGAATAAACTCTGTATGAAAAGGATACCAGGCCAGAACACGCAACCAAAATTGTCGTTTTTCTAAAACGTTTAGAACAACGAAACTATTCCCGAGAAATGGAAAAACTTGGTGATCATTCATGTTTTAACAATGGTAAAAGAATGTATGCTATGTTTTGTTTTTTTTTTAAATAAATATTTCTTAGCTTAGGTAAGCCGTAAGGTAAGTCATAAGTTTAATTATAGTAGTCGAAACATATAGGTTAGGTTGTACTGTTTATTTTAGAATGTTTGTCTAGTAAGATATTTAGAATTGTTAAGATAGCTAAGCTACTTGTAAGCATTTTTGTCTATAGGGTAAGACAGATCTACGAAATTATGAAAGAAAAAATGAATTTAAACTTAAAAAAAGGGGTAAAAGAATTGTGGAAAGTAAAGGGTGGTCCAACCATAATGCACGATGTTAATTGTGAGTCACACCTTAACGTCAAGTTCTTTTGCCCAACTTAATTTGACATTCCTTTGTTTCAGTGTTTGCCAAATTCAACCATGGAGAGGTACACAATTGAGCAGCGCGTTAAGATTGTTGAAGCTTTTTACGAAAATGGGCGTTCCAATCAAAATGCATTTCGTGCACTTCGTGATTTTTTTGGTCAGCATAATCGACCAAATATGTCCACAATCGGTAGAATTGTGCGCAAATTTCAGCAAACAGGGTCTGTGGGAAATATGAAAACACCTGTGCATGCTCGCCCAGTTCGTTCTGCGGAAAACATTGCTGTTGTTCGCGATAGTGTGGCAGAAGAGCCGTCAACCTCGACTCGTCGTCGTACCCAAAAATTGAACATCTCACGAACATCACTGATGCGAATTTTGAATAAAGATTTGAATTTACACGCTTATAAGGTTCAATTGACTCAAGAGCTGAAGCCTACTGAGCATTTCAAGCGTCATCAATACGCCGAATGGTTGGTTGAACAGACAGAAGTGAATGGTGACTTCACAAAGAAAATCATCTTCAGCGACGAGGCACACTTTCACACCAGTGGATTCTTTAACAAGCAGAATTGCCGCATTTGGGCAAATGAGAATCCACGAGTGATTGTTGAAAAGCCGATGCATCCACAAAGAGTGACTGTTTGGTGCAGTTTATGGGCTGGCGGCGTCATCGAGCCGTACTTCTTCGAAAATGAGGTCGGCCAACGGACTTCTTGTGGCCAAGGTCCATATCCTCAACCTGGACGATATGTGCTTCCAACAGGATGGTGCCACTTGCCACACAGCCAACGAAACAATGGCTCTTTTGCGCAAGATATTCAATTGCCGTGTTATCTGACGTCGTGGCGATGTTAATTGGCCGCCACAATCATGTGGTTTGACACCGTTGGACTTCTTTCTTTGGGGATATTTAAAAAAAAAGTGTACGTCAATAAGCCAAGAACAAATCAAGAGATAAAGGATGAGATAATTCGGCACATTAACGACATTGAACCTCAATCATGTCTCAGAGTCATTGAAAATAATATGGACCATCGGATAGAGGTATGACACCGAAGCCGTGGCGAGCATTTGGCCGATATTTTATTTCACACATAATTGCCATAGATCCTTCTATTATAATAAAGATAATTCTCTGAAAATTTTTTGTTTTATTTACAATTATCATCGTGCGTTTTCGTTGGACCACCCTTTATAATACTGGGAGGGATGAAAGTATGTTGAGACGAAGAAACCGAAAATATAGTCAATATGAAAGCATATTACGGGTCTTGGAAAGCAAGATATAAGAGAGAATCGATGATGGAAACAGAACGAAAAATGAGGCGAATAGAGAAAATTGCACAATAGAGAACTTCAGGACCTTTATTTAACACCAAACTTTGTCCAAATGGGCAGAACACATACAACGAATGGACAATGGACGAACAATCAAATAATAACGAGTGAAAAGCCCGAGCGAAAAACACTCTCCGGAAGGCGGCACCAAAGTTGGGAGAACAATATACCTAAGGATGGACCTACATAGCAAAGACGGAACAGATCAGCGGAATATGGAAGGAACATAGTCATGGCTGAGAGGCATGCTTAAGGGTTGTCAACAAGGACTCTGGATTTTCCCGATGGATCATCCCGTATAATAATAATGGAGTCTACTATGATAATATGGGCGCCACGAGTAAGCAATCGAACTCTGTGTCCAATGATCATGAGATTTTGCATGGATGTTCCAAGCTCAAATCAGAGTAAAAATCTATTTTTCGAACATATGAGTTTTTTAAAAATTAAATCTCTAAATCTAGCTGATTTTTTTCGCACATTTCATGAGTATCGCACAGTTTGTCGTTTTATAGGAAACCAATTTTTATGGGAAATAAATACAAGTGTAATGCTCCAAGAACAAGGCAGGATCGGGCCTGCCACGACGTACTAGCTATGATATACATATAAAGTAGGAGCCAGAATATTCTAGTAAACGACTTTTCAACTTATTTAAAGCTCTTCCTTCTTTATCGAGGACCACCGTTGTTGTTGTTATTGAAGCACTACCAATTCCACTACTATAATTCCACTTTACTGACCACACTGTCTACCATGCACATAAGTGAAATATAGTGCGTTACCTTTACTATGTCAATATGTTCTGCATTTCTTAAATAGAATCTACTCTTTGATCTAGAAAATCACAAAACTCAATTACCAGAAAAAGATACAAGTGTTGCCCTCGAAATGAAAACAGTACGCCCCAACCATTCCTTTCCGGGTGAGTCCAAGTGATGACTAACAGGGAAGAGCCAGAAGCAAGAAGATTACATTTGAGTGACAAGATCACATGGTGTTGAGTGAGGCAGACATTTTTGCTTTGGCAGTGATTTGTAATGATGAACACTAGCGTGTGTCGAGTGTGGAGTCTAGAAGAGCGCAAGTGAGTGCGTCCCTATAACTGTGTTAAACTAAACGCACACAGAACAGAGATTCATAGAGTAATGGATTATAAATGATTGCTGATGCATTGGGTGGTTTGTAGTTCTAAAAATCGAAGTAAGCTATTTCAGGCATTACTCCTAATGTTCTTTCTAATTTAAGTCGTTCGTGCCTAACCACCTGCTTCTTCTTTTACTCTAAATATACCAAGTACCTTAATGACCTTTCCCCAATGCTCGTCCATTTATTATATCAGAAAGTAAGACGTCTGCTTTTTAAACGTCTCCCATGTTTCTTAACTCCCAGATGCTTCCCGGTGACATTTTAGTCTAAAATAAAACTTGTCTACCCTAGGACTATAATAGCAATGAACTATTTACATCAGGCTTCGTTGTTTTTCAGATTGATTGTCTGGAGAAAGAAGGCGGTTACCCTTGTAGAGCTCCTGTTGCATTTCCGCTCAATCTTGTAGTTATCATGATATTGCGTTACTTGAACTAGTATTGTATAATTACTCTATCTTTGCTGGTAGATTGAAGAGACGGGGATTTTATACATTGCGAGGTTAAGTATTGATAGCGACAAAGTTGTCAATAATATCTGAAAGGACTCGATGGGTGAAAAGAATGTCAAATACAGTTCTTCTTTACTCCAAAATGTTCATGTGAATTAGTTTAAAACGATCTTGATAGGGTGGTAAAAGCAAAGGATTATTCCGGAAGAGCAAAACGTAGTTGGATGCTCTCGATTCTAGAAATGTGGGTTTGTTGATAACTAGACCACACTTGAGAGGCCTATTTATTCAGGAAGGGACCGGACAAAGGTTATGCAGAGAGATCGAGTGATGTAAGGCAGAATTAGTTTTAATTTTTGGAACACCAGGTGGAAGAACTATAGAGATCTGAATAATAGAACAATAAGGGAAGAGTCAAGACTGGAGGAAATGGTCTTGAAAAATTTGGTGTCGTCAGCATATAGAGATATGTGGGAATGTTTAATCTTCATTTTAATGTTGTTTATGGTAAGAAGAAAAGAAGTGGACCTAAATAGCTGCCTTGGGGGACGCCGGAAGAAGCTAGAAAAGGGAGATCTAAAACAAACACTGTTATAGCAATTTTCCAAGTAAGAAGATATCCACTTCAAGGAAATGGGGTCGAAGCCAAGGGAAGACGGTTTGAAGAGTATTAGTCTGTTGAAGATTTTATAAAGCTTTACTGAAATCGGTTTAAATATCGTCGATTCTGTGCTATTCTTTAAGGCTGAGAGGGTACAGGAAACAAATTCAACAAGGTTTGTGGTTGTAGGTCTGAATTGGAGGAAACCGTGTTGTCTAGGGGAAATTAAAGACTTGCAGCGAAAACTTAGAATTTCGTACAAAATACTCTGGAAGAGTTTGGATACATTTAACAGTTTGGCAATGGGATGATAGTTGTTAATATCGTTCTTCGGTCCTTTTTGTGCATAAAGGCTATAATTGAGGATTTTCATATTTGGGGCAATTCATCTAGAGATAGGGATAAACGGAGGATGTTTGAGAGAGGGAAAGCGAGGGTTCAAAAGCTTTTTTTTTAGAAATATGGCAGGGAGAACGTAAGGTCCAGGAGTGAATTCATCATTAAGGAGGAAGGATGGGAGGATGAAAGTTATCGATGGTTGAAAGGGAAAGGGAACAAAGTGAAACAGAAGAGTTGAAGAGATCAGTTGTGAATATGAGTTCTACTCTTATTTGGCTAAGGTTTAAATCTGCTAGGCGATCCCAGAAAAGACATTCTTTGGCGGTAGTGGGAAGAGTGGTAATAGCTCGACTGTTAAATGTCAGAAAGCTGCAACAAGCAACAAGATGGAGGTTAGACATTGGGTGACTACTCCCACCGGAAATAGCCAGAGACTACGGAGAGCGGTTGGGCGAAAGACTCTCCCATATAGCTCAAGCCCACACAAGCGCTAACAATATAAGGTTGCGCTGCCGCTGTGCCATTTAGGAAATATCTGAAATGGAGCAAGCAACGAATGAAGCATATCAGAATACGCTGCAACGGATGAGTAGCGCGGGAATAGGACAGAGCTAGATGAAGGGAGGAAAAGAAGCATTAGCTCAATCATATCGAAGACGCCCTGGGATATACAGAAACTTAGAGCCTTCTACAAAAAAGCCAAAGCCCTTGCATCCGGCTTTAGGATGGCCGCCCAGGCTCTTCGAAATTGTCAAGATAATCTTGTCATCGACTCGCAGGAAATAGTGTATGCGTTTAAGCAGAACTTTCAACAGACACTTAGCGGGCATGACCCAGAAAGAGTGATAGGGTTAAAAGAAAACCCAGCCCCAGTCGAAGAACTAATCGCCTCACCCGGATTAGAAAAAGCCAATTCAGCTAACATAAGCTGAAATTCAGCAAAGCTGCTGGCCCAAATGGTCTTCAAGCTGAGCTCTTTAAAACTGTGGGAATCATGCACCCGATCATCTGTCAAATTTGGGAGGATGAAACCGTTAAGAGCTCTACTCTTGAAAAAGAAAATCAAGAAAAATGATTCGAATTTGTCGCACCACACTGGAAGACTAGCGATGTACTGTGTAGTTTGGACCCTATACGTCTGAACCTTTCCAAACATGCATCGGATTTCTGCAAGGAGACGCTCTTTTGTGTGATTTCTTCAATTTAGTTCTTGAAGGATAGTGAGGCAGGGAGGTGTCAACATGCAAGGCAGTGTCTTCTTCAAGAGCGTCCAACTGCTGGAATACGCGGACGACATTGACAAGCGTACAAGGCACAAGCGTGCCGTAGTAGAGGCATTCACGGTAATTGAAGAAAAGGCAGGCCTCGTTGGTTTAAAAGTAAATTAGGAGAAAACAAAATCTTGGGTAGAACGTAACCATCGACAGATATAATAATCCAACGAAGTGCAAATCCACTTTGGGCAACCGGTGCTACTTCAGTTTTTCAAAATAACTAGGGTCAAAACTTCTAACAAGGAAGTCAAAATTTACTCTCTTCAAAACACTGATATTGCCAGTCCTTTACGGAGCCGAATGTTGGACGATAAGCAAGTAAGCAGAGATGATTCTCGACTTTTTTGAAAGAAAAATTCGCCGTCGGATATGTATATGGTCCTGCCTGCGTGAAAGGTGAATGAAGGAGAAGACACAGCCGCGAGCTCTACGACCTGTATAATGATGTAGACGTAGTCCGGAAGGCAAACATCCGCCGGCTACATTAGCCCGGCCATGGATGACCGCGATCCAGTAAAGCGGGTCTTCGAATCCCAGCCACCTGGTTCAAGAAGGCAAGAGAGACCGAACCTTCGGTTCATAGACCAAATGATCGTGGACATCAGGAAGTTTGGACTTTCCCATTAGAAGCAGCGTGACCGATATAAAGCTCAGACCGTCCAAGCGTCATTAGCCTGATAAATAAGTAAGTAAGTAAGTAAGTAAGTAAGTTAAATTCTCAGATACCTTATCAAACGATACTAAAGTTACTGCGAGAAAGAACTACGTGCACGTAATTTAAGATGGTAACTCATTTAAAAGAAAGTACTGTAGGCAAGAAACAACATGATTTCGATGTTTCAACAATATTAATTTTGATGTTGAAGTTGGAGAACGCTTTGGACCACCGGAAAAGGATAGTGATGATGAATTGGAAGCATTACTTGATGGAGACTCGTGACAGACGTTAGCTGAACTTCTGAAATCAATACAAGTATATGACACGTAGAACGGCGCTTTCTCAAGTGTGAACGTCTGCCTTAATGGCGAAAAGGTATTTGGATCGTATCGAGACTAGTGAAAACTCGAAGCGTAAAAGCGTAGAAAATCGTGGGGCAATCACTTGTTCCGTTCAATGGGACAGGACCTGGCAGAGCAGCACTTCCATTTTTATGAAGATGCCAAAGATGTGATTCTCGGATAGCCTCAAAATAGGTGCAGTTTTCCGTCATAGAATTCATATGCCGCCAAAAATAGGTAGTGCGATTTGAAGGCAGTACATTTTAGGTAAAGGGCAAAACCAGAAATGGCTAGCATGCCCAAGTAGGAATCTAATGAAGGTATTATATAAGCATTTCGTGATGCTAAGATTTCGCAAAAGCTCTGGCGGAAGTAAGTAATAGCTTTATATCTATTAACAATCCCTCATCAATATAAATGTGAATTTTCATTGGCATCTAATATTTTTTTAGATGTGTATTTGGTGTGATTGGCAATTAGGCGATACCATCTGAGAAACTCGCCAAGGAAAACAACTTACGGTTTTTGCCAAGCATTGAGGAAAAAACGTCCACAATACGAGCAAAGGCGCGACAAAGTGAACTTTAACACGACAACGCTCGGGCACATGTTCCCAAAGTTGTCAAAACCTACTCGTACCTGGAAACACTGAATTGGAACATCCTACCCATCCGCCATATTCTCTAGATATAACCTCTTCTGACTACGATATGTTCCGATCGATGAGGCATGGTCTGACTGACCAGCACTTCTGATCTTTTGAAGTAGCAAACACTTTTTTAAAAAAATATCCAAATTTGGAAAATGAGCGCGGATTGCCATTTGTGCTATTTATGTATGTAGGCTCTGATTGTATATAGATTCGAAAAAAATCCAGGTCTTAGTATACATTTTACCTTTTTTTTGTCCCAATTTTTTTCATTGATTTTTAAAAATAATCTTAAATTCAAATGACTTGACTCTTTCTAATAAACAGCTTTGTAAATCAGCAAACAAATTCAAGCTACACTTAATGGTGTGGTCCCTCGGTTATTATATAATAAAAATCATCATAATGACAGTTAAATGTTGAACAAGGGCCTGAAATTTAAAATGACACCTCTTATTGGATAAGTCTTATGCACTCTTTGTATTAGGTATATCAATATTACAAATAAATTAATTAATGTTGGAATGTGATGTGTTGATTTATTTCATCTTCAGGATTTTTTGATTGTCCACGAAACACGATTCGATTCTCATCGACCTTTGGCCCTTGCTATATAGTCATCGATTCAGTGGCTTTTTTGCGGATCTCTCCTTAGCAGGAAATTGATGGACATTTTCTAATGCACTTGTTAGGAAAATTGTTTTCGAAATTACGAAAATTTCTCCTCCGGAGTTGGCAATAAACAAGTCGGTTTTATCAATTTGAAAAATTAAATAATATACAAGATACCTCCTGTAGCTTTGGCTCTGGCCTTCCATGGATGGATACGATAATAGTTTTTCAATAAGGGCGGGTTGGTGTTGAAATGGAATAAAACAAGCTGTATGTGAGGTATTAAGAAATTTATTTTTTAATTGGAAAGGCACATGCATGCATAACATCGTTCAAATGCCCGCCTCGGCTTTTTACGGTGGCTTGATTGAACCGAGTGGTTCAATTTTCAATGACTCGCATAGATCAGGCTGAATTTAAGCGATGGCCTATGGGCCACGACTTCAGGCAACCCCACGAGAAAAAGTCTAGCGGGGTCAAACACATGAATTGGTGCGCAATTCACGTTCATGCAAAATGTCAATCGTTGCGTCGCTGTGTGGCACGTAGCGATATCTAGCTGGAACTTCATGTCGTCTAGATCCATATGGTTCAATTTAGGCCATTAGAAATTGGTGATCATCGTTCTGTAGAACTCGCCCTAATGTCTTTTTCGAAAAAGTACGGACTGCCGGCCGGAAATCCACACCAAACTGTAACTTTTTGCATTGCCAAATAGTGAGCTTCGTGTGGGTTGTCTTCGTTCCATATACGGCAATTTTGCCCCTAATCCAAAAATGCGCTTCGTCGCTAAAGATGATTTTTCAGCCAAAATTGGGGTCCTCTTTCAAACGTTCCGAAGCCCAGTCAGCGAACAAACGGCGTTGTCCTTGGTTATGAACTTTGAGCTCCTGGGTCAGTTGGATCTTGTAGTTGTGTAGGCCTAAGTCCCGATGCAAAATTCGTTGAAGTCTGCAAAGGGCCGAGTTCTTGTGCACGGCAAAGAATCGACTGTCTCGGGTTTTGCTGTACACTTTCAAGGACCGGCGCGATGTTCTCGCCCGATATTGCGTTTCTTTGACTTACGAATGTTAATTAATTGATTACCAAACCGGTGGTCTCAAATTTGGTCACCAAATATTAAAGACTAGACTGTGAAGGTCCACCACGTCTACTGTAAATTGGGCGTAACGTGGGCAACATTTGCACTAACACTCATTTTGATAATTTAATTTATCATTTAGACGTGTTGTTTAATCGTATAAATTCCCATGGTGATTTGGCATCAATAACTGAATAATAAACAACAGACTTGACAGATGTCATCAAAACAACATGGCCGCCACATGCCCCCAAAATCTACCCGCTTCAATTGAAAAACTTTTTATAAATGGAATCGCACCACTAAGTTCTTTCCCCTCTTCACTGTAAAATACAATTACGCTACTTGAGTGGCATCTCCCATATTCAAGTTAGCTGCATTCTTCCATGCGTCCAGTTTAGACGACCACTTCAGTGTAACTTCCCTTAGTCCCGACTTAAACAAATTACCCACCTAAACACAGACTCCTATGCACTTGCACAATGCAGAACACAAAACGAGAGAGAGAGAGCAACCCAAACATCTCAAGTTGTAAGTCTGGAATTAATTTGGCGTCTCAGCTTTAAGAATTCAGTTTAACCATAGCCACGGACGTACGATTTCAAATAAATTTATCTACCAAACGAGTCCTTTTCCATTTCATTGATTACATACACACAGATAAATTCGCTCCTTGCAGAGACTCCTTTCAGTAACATCATCGCATTACGGTATGTACGAGTACGAGGATTTGTTTAGATGTTATTGCCGGGATCACTCTGTAGTTGTTAGTGGTGCCTCACCTCGATGTCTTTAGTCCGGAGTTTCCAAGTGTACCGAGGAAATCCTGGGCACTTTAGTTCGTTTTTAGTGTCCTTTTTTGCTATATTTTTTTTCTGCACTCCTCACTTCCTCCTTCCTCAACACGATGGGTTATGGAATTCATTTCGTTTTGTTTGTCGCATCATAATAGTCGTAGTCGTTGGGATTCGCTTTGGTTGTTGGTTTTAGTTGTAATTTACTTTCGGTTTCGTCTTCTTTTGTCTCGAAATAAAATCCAAGGATACACGGACTCGTGAATTGGTCATAAAGTACTCGAGGGTTGTGAGGCATAAAATAATACAAATTTTATGAATGAAAACGAGGGGGGATGCTGCGAGTGGAGGGATGATGTGGGTTATTGGCAAGACGAATTCAGTGGGGGACTATGAAGGACACCCTTCGAAGAGGAGAAGACAAAGGAAAACAAAACGGAAGGAGGAGGCGGAGAACGTCCAGGTGAAATTTGATGGAAGAATTGACATGTGAGCCGACGACGTTATTTGATGTTCGTCCGAATCCTCGGACCTTGGATTTAATGTCTTGTAAAATAGGATTATTTCGCAAAACGATGTCTTGTGGTGGTTGTTTGCTTTATTTGCGCTGTTAAAGCCTAATTAAACAGTTGCACATGTGTTGCTCGAGATAATTTGATTCGGTTTTATTGCCTCAGATATAATGCAGTATGAATCAGAGCAATGGTGGTAACGCATTATATTGCGTTAAGTTAAGTCGGGGTTGTGCAACTTCTGCAAGGACTATAAAGACCAAAGTCATTTGTTGGGTGATAAAATATGCTTTGCCAAGAATTTGTAATATGCCATACTGGCAGAAGGCACTATCTTACCACATCGGGGCATTACATTCCACATCAATTTTGGACAGTGAAATGGCGTCATCCTGGTATTCAGATTTTAAAAAAAAGTCCGAAGGGAAACGCTTGGCTTGGATGAAGTTTTTATGAATTTGGTTTCAAAGAGATTTTGACCGAATTCCTAAGCCCCACACCGTAAAGATTTTGAACGAATGATTGGGGTTTACCGTAACCTTTTTACGACCTAGCCTTAGTTTTGCAGATCCAATAATCATCAAACTGATTAGCATAAACATTTGCGCCTTAATGAACCCAAGCAAAGATGCATCGCAGGAGGAAGTTTGCGCGCTTGCCAACTTCATCAAATCAAAGAAAGCTAATCTTCTGTTGGGCTGTGAATCTAATTTCCAGACATGTGTTTCGGGGAATTAAAGGACCTGATGAGCGATGTAAACTCATTTTTGAATTTATAATATTCCATAAGTTATCCGTCTGCAGCCAACCTGCAGCACTCCAACCCTTTACTTTCCGAGCGTTGGTAGCTTTGACGTATGCAAAGTAATTAGAGACTTAGCAATTTTCTTTAACAGTGATAATCTTAAAGCAAAATTAAACCTACGAGAATTTATAGGTGCACAAACTGAACAAAGTTTGATCAACAGCGCACCTACTTGTAATTATGAAGTAACTTCGACCAGTGATCTTGACGCTGAACACCTTCGAAAGGGTTGAATGTCGGCGACAAGGTCTCATTCTCCATCAAGTATAGTAAAAAGGTCTGTCGAGACTTGGCAAGTTGACCAAAAAGAACTTCAATATTCCATCATCTCTGACAGTCTTACAAATATTTTCTCCAAGTCCAAGCTATTTTAGGCATAGCATAGCAAAAGCCATATTTGAATAGAGCAGAGTAAACTCATCGGAATTTAAAAGGAATCCTCTAGCTCTGTAAAATATTGCACAAGTGTCACACCAGCCCACGCAAGTGTTCACCATTTCTCTTGTTAAAAAACAAATTAGAACAGACAATTTCAAATTCATGTCGAGCCGACAGATAGCAATCATGATCATCTTTTCCATAACGTTCATACTAGAATCCGTTAAGGAGTGCAGAGCAGATGGCATATTAGCCAATATATTATTTCTATACTTAAAAATGACTCAGCCAGGTGTTCGTGGTCAACAGCAACATGACCATAAACGTTGAAAAGGAATGCATCTCAAGGCAGAGTCACGTCTGCCATTCGGTGATGATTGGTGATGGAAAACATTTAGTTAAGGCTCGCAAGGATAGAATACTACAATGTAGTTATTCTAGTAACTACTAAAATTCCTTCGCTGTTAAGCCCAGTCCAAGAAGAATGGTCCGAACAAGATTCATTACCAGTCCATGAGTTGAGTCCTGGGGGTGAAATCGAGCAAAACTGAAATGATACTGTTCATTAGAAAAGCAAAAGTGCAGAGCTTTATCTATCCCAGCTGAATAGTCAAACAATCTCATCCTGCACGGGTGCCAAGTTTTTGGGAATGTCTCAAGATATAATGTTTGGCTGGTCTTCTGCAGGCACTCAAAAACAACCAGGCTGAAATCCTTATAGTGACGGGCTTCAAGGAAATATGTATAGATGTTTTTCAAAAGTAGTGAAGTAAGCCGCTTCTTCTGCGTCTTATAAACTTGGTTGCTTTCGCTCAGCAATTTGAAGATGGTGGCTTAAGCCCAGCCGGTTGGGGATTACGAACCGATTTTCCCGTTGATGACCTTTCACAAAAAAAGGTTTTTTTTTTAAATCATAGGTTATTTTGACACTGACAGCTTTTTTCCGCACGAAGTCTTGAAATAAAGTCAGTATCATACCTCCGCGGAACGAAATGAGTCGCTTTATTCTTGAACAACGTTGAAAAATATTGAAAACTTTTTAAAGAGAAGTTTTGGCCGAAATGAAGCTCCCACCGCGACTGCTGTACGCAAGTTTGTGCAAAAAGTTCGTGAGACTGGTATGCTAGTGGACAACACTCATGGTTTCCGTCGTTGTACTTTGCGCACAGATGAGAATATGGCTACTGTGGCCCAGAGTGTGAAACTCCATTCACCAACGTCAACTCGCCTTACAAAGTCCAATTGACTCAGAAATTGAAGACGCGCGACGATCCGCTTCGTTATCGCTTCGCAGTTTGGGCCTTAGAGCAGCTTGAATTTGACAACGATTTTCGGCGAAAAATCATCTTTTCTGACAAGGCGCAATTTCATCTCGGTGGGTACGTTAACAAACAAAATTGCTGCATATGGGAGTCGCAAAACGCGCACGTTACTGTCGAGAAGCCAATGCATCCACAGATAGTGACAGTTTGGTACGGATTGTGGAGTGGTGGCATCACTGGACCATTTTTCTTCGAAAATGAGTCTGGGAACGACGTTTCGCTCAACAGTGGGCGTTACAGAGCCATGTTAACCGCCTTTTTTTTACTGACCGAATTCCCAAATCGTGTTATCAGCCGTCTTGGCGATGTCAATTGGTCGCTCGGGGCTGCGAATTGATCCATTTGGGGAACCGTGGAGGACCGACACTATGCCAACAATCCGGAAATGGTTCAAGCACTTAAGGCCAATATCATCCAAGCAATTCGTGAACTACAGCCCGAAACCATCAATAAGGTCTTGGAAAATTGGAGTGACAGAATGCGTTACTGTCGAGGCAGCCACTTGTATTTCATAATTAATGGGAACATTTGTTATTACTAATAAAATCACAATAAATGGAGAAAATTTAATTTTGTTTATTTTATTGCATTTAAAAAGAAAAGAAACTTGTATTTGGCCCACCCTTTAGTTCCCTATTCTAACACAGTTAAGTGTCTGGGCGTGGATTTGGATGCTAAACTGAAATGGAATGGACATGAGAAAAGGAAAGCAGGGTAGCTCAATATTAGATAAATAAAAATCTCTGCTTGGTTGAGAAAAAAAACTTGGTATTGGACAAAACTAAAGCACCCCTGGTATAAGAAGATGTTTCTCTTTGATCGGCCGTTCATAATTTCCATTCAATACAACTTTTATTTTACAGTTATACTATACAACGAAAACTATCCAGTTATTTTTAACTGGAAGGTATTTTAAGGTGTCTGTTAACAATTGGTTTTCAAATAACTATTCTGTTGTTGCAATGTACCAAGGTTCCATGATTGGCCCTTTTTTATTTACTTTAATTACATCAGACTTTCCGTGATTAAACAATTGTGAAATTACAATATTCGCCGACGACACCTGCATATTGTCCACATACTCCTTTGGTATTAATATTGAAACCAATTTGCAATCTGGTGTGAATACATTTGAAAAATTCGCCAATGAATGACTGAAAGACTCATGCTGCCTTTTTCACCAAAAAAAGAAAACCCTGCTTCTTGCAAAGCAACAGTCTCCAATTAAACGGCCTTGGGCTCCAAGTGGACAAAAGACTAACCTTCGGCGTACATATCCATCAAGTTATTAACAAAGTCAACATGACTATCAAATCAATTTATCCCTTCATAAATCGCAAGTCGTTATTGAGCGTTGTTTAGGAATATCATACACAATTATTGTACAAGTGCAATTTTGTCTATCTATAAAAGCTTTTGTTTATACATACATATATGTATATAAGAGAGAATTCTTCAAGTGTATACCAGTTGTACCGGGGTCTCACTCAGCATTAATCACCAGTCACTAACACACACGCTATGCTTTATTTCTTTCGTATGCAAATGTTCTCTCCATTACCGTACTCTTGCGTATAACAGTTTATGCACTTTTCGAAGATCAGCGGTTGATGGATGATACTGAGTGAGACACTCGCCACTTGCAAATTGATCGTTGACCGAACCGGCACTGTAACAAGAATAAATTTAATATTGTAAATTGTTACTTGGATTTTTTTTTAAATTACGTTCGAGGGATGGTAAACGGAGTTATTGCCACGGAGAGGACCACGGAAATCATCAAACAGTTGCTGCGATCAATGACAAGCGTTGAAAACAAACTTATAATTTATAAGGTTATATTCCAAGCAATTATGCTTTATGGTTCTCCTGTATGGGGTAACTGTGCTAAAAGCTATCTTCATATGCTACAAATAAAGCAAAACAAAATTCGGAAGATGATTCTAGACCTACCTCGGCACTTCTCCACTGAAGAGCTGCATGTTATAACAAACATGAGTAAATAATTTCCAGTTGAGTTACTGAATCTTAATTTAGTATTTATATTCCATAATTATATATTTGTTATATACACATAATTACATTTATTTATAAATTAATTTAATTATTTATTTATTATCTATCTATTTACTTATTTATTTATTTATTTAATCATTTTTCTATTTATTTATTTATTTACTTACTTATTTATCTATTTATTAATCTATTTACTTATTTATTTTGTTTCTAAAATTCGTACTTATCTAATTTACTTATTACTTCATTTGTCAATTAATCAATTAATTTATTCGGAGCTCAATATTAAATACATATATAAATCTCTACTTGGTTGGATATATGTAAGTCGGAAATGTCCATTGAGAAATTTTATTATATAATCGTGTCCTAAAACACGTCTGGATATATGGTATCCAATTATGGGGTTATACAAAGAAAACAAAAGCACAAAAAATCAAACTTTTCAAAACAAAGACCTTCGAGGAATAGTACAATAAATGCTCCATGGTATATTAGAAACAATCACTTGCATCGTGATTTGCTGGTTGATCTTGTTACAGAAGTGATTAAAAAAAAACGCAATTCGTTATAACCCTTTCAGGACCCACGTACATATTTGTGCGGGTAAATTAGTCTTAATTTTAAATGTCAATTTCTTAATTTTAAAGTTCCAAATGCATCAATTGTATTGGTTACTTACATTAAAAATGTCTAGTTCTTGACATTTTTGTGTTTTGTATGAAAAGTGCGCGTGTGCAAACATCGACATGCTTGGTGCTCCAAGAAGAAGCCAACGTAAGTATTAATATTTCTTAGTTTAAGTGAGGCAATGTTATAATTTGCAAAATAATTTAAAAATAATTTATTTGTAAAAAATTACTAAATTTTGGAAAAGAAACATTTTAAATTTTGAAACGCTAGGAAGACTATTGCGGTTCTAAACAGAATTCGGTTCGGAAGAACTTTGAAATCTTTTAGCTCAGAATTCAGATATTGAGGATTTTTCATCGGCGTGTGAGGATTCTGTAGATGAGGAAGAATTAGTTCGTCTGAAGCTGGTTAAATGTCTGTTGAGGAGGTAGATGAGGAAGAAGAAACAAATAGTTCTCACCAGATGATTTGGACAAATTGTGAATTAAAATCCAATCTTCGACCAGATCCAGTCCCAATTCCTTCGAGACCATTGCTCCTTCCAATTGAATACTTCAGATGCTACTTCGACTCTAATAATTTTGAAGACGCAGCCAAATTTACCAACATGTAGATACCGTCTGTCTGCTACTGGAAAAGAGGTAAATACTGAAGCTGTGGAAATAGAAAAGTTGTGTGAAGTTCATATCGTCTGATAAGAAGCTTACCCGAATTCTTGTTGTACCGGTTGAAAGATTTAAACATCCACGGAACTGAGCTATTCAAATCAATAGAATTGAAATCATTGAACTCGAGGTGATAGGTCAATGTCTCGTGGAGAAGCTGACCAGAGAGTTCGGGCGGCTGAAAGGATTGTCGTAGTAAAGTGGAGAGACAATAAAACCGTTACGATGGCATCCACTTGCTTGAATGAATCCAATGAATACAGTCTCTAGGTGGAGCAAAGAAGAAAGAGATCGCAAAAATATAGCGTGTCTCTTGGTCGTAAAGGAGTACAATAGTCACATGGGCGGAGTGGACATTTGCGACCACCTAATGGAATGCTACTCTACTTGGATAAAAACCGTCAAATGGACGTTAAAGACGGCCTTTCACTTCCTTGACTTGGGTTTTGTCAGTAGCTGGTTGGAGTACAGGAAGGATTTCGAATTGAACCATATTCCAGAAAAACGAAGTCTTAGATTTGCTTCACTTTTATTTGGAAATATCTGAAGCTTTTCTTTGCAATAACAAAAGTAAGGGAAGAGGAGTTGACGATGGCGAAGACGATGAAGACGAACCACGTCCAAGATCCACTCAACAGTGTGCATCATTGACAGGAGCAAGCAAAAGGTTTGGTGACCATTGGCCAGTGATAGACAATCTTAAAAGTGCACGCATATGCCGGATGAAAATTGCCTAAGCCGAACGCCAACAAAATTCGAAAAGTGCAACATTTATTTATGCTTTGCTCAAGGAAAACAATGTTGTAAAAGTTTTTATGAGCAATAGGACAAATGTTTTTCAACCAAATGCGAAACTAAAAAGTATTGAAATATTGCTAAGTTTATTTTTTTAACTAATATTTTTGTTGTTTTTTAATAAGAGCTATTTTTTTGAATGATTTTTTACTTTCGCCGGCACTGAAAGGGATAACCATCTTCTACAGACGACGTCTTAAATATCCATAATAATATTTGTAGGCTAAGAAGAACTAGATCACTTGAACTTTTAATCTGATAAATATGAGAGCGCGTATTTAAAGTATTATACAATACCTTCGCAAATGCATTTAAAATTGAAATCATTTGTCGATCTTCTTTGATCAGTCATGATTAAGAAGGTGTTTTTGTACGGTAAGAATACAACACAACTGTTGGGTTTCTAGCCCCTCAGAGTCTTTCGCGATTTTCACGTTCATTCAAAAAAAAAATCATAAGACGATAACGCTAAAACCATCCTATAAATATTTAGGTTTGACATGCATAAGATCACGTTCTTAAATAATAGCCAATGAAGTTAGAATAATATTTTTCCCATAAAAGCTTATAAAAATATATTTGAAAGGAATCCAGTAAATATGGGATGTGTAACTTGATTGCCTCCTTTGATCTAGATCTTCGCAAGAGGAACGATTAAAAATAGCCAGACAATTATCGCACTGTAACTAGGAAGAGCATTCGCATTCATCTCTTCGTGTAGAAACAAACTGCACAAAATATCTATTAGTGCAAAAAATAATCTGTTTCTGCCCGAGAGTGTTTATCAATTAAGATTAAAGTGAAGGCTATATGCTCGTAGACACATGGAGTATGCGCGAACGCATGTGTTGCAGTCGCCCGCCTCGATGCATGTCGGTTTTGAAGTTTCTTGAACTTCAAAGAGTTCGCGCATCTGTCCAATCGGTTTTTGCTTCCATTTTTCTCGTAGGTTTGATGTTTACTCAAACATCGAAGTTGAAGTTTAAGGATATCCACTGTAACCGCAGATGCAATTTCATTTTTGCACTGTTGTCAATCAGTGCTGCTGTTCGAGATAAATTGTTTTCTTTGATGTATACTCGTAGAGCTATGAAGCGTTTTATGCTCCTGACTTTTAACGATCGTGAAGAATTGTAGAAATCAAAGAAGAAATTCAAATATAAGCAAATTATTAAGTTCAAGTCTCCGACTTCCTTTGGTATTCCTTTCATATAAATCCGAAATTAAAGTAACAATTAGCAGACAGTTGAAGCTAATTATGTATTTATTTACATTTAATTTGGGAACGGAGTTCAAACGAGAACCCTTCTCCACCTCCGCAACCGCAAACAACCTTTGAGGTTGAGGCGAAGTACATATAGATACTCACTCCTGAACCAAACTGGGTAAACACACTAACCAAACAACTCATCAACCTCGACTAATTTCGGAATTTTGTTTGCTTTTGTAATTTTAGTTTTTTCTACCCAAAAACATGAGGAATACACGCTCCACCATGTCCGTTTTAAATGGAGCTTCTTGCAAATATCGCTCACAATTTGGATATAGCTCTCGGCGACTAGGAATATGTGTGTACACAGCATCATTATTTTCTAAGATAACTCTTCTTACAGATATCTTATTAGGCGAATAATTAGCACTTCAACTCATCAGGCCATCAGCCAACCATCAGCCTCTCCATGAAACCAGCCCGCGGCTTTGAAGCCTCGCTGTACTTATACATACTCGTACACTTGGATAAATGTGTTTGAGGTTGGGTTATGTATTTCTGTAAAATAAGCTTCGTTCAGTAACCACGAAGTGGCCCGGTTGGATAACAACGGAGAATGCGCTTTACCGCCTCCAGGAAGTCGCATTATGCTTGAGCACACGTTGAAGGCACGAACCGAAAAAAAAAATATGTCGCTTGGAATGCCAGTTGTAATGCATTTGTAGTTACCAGGACGACATAACGCAAAACATGGGGATGCATTTTCCTAGTCGTGCACACACTAGCGTTGAGGAAGAGTATTCGCTGGAATTATCCACTTGTGCTGATGACACTCTAAGAGGTAGGCGTGTATCTACTTAACAAGTTACGTGCGAGTATTTACGTGCATATTTGTTTAAAATTTTGAACTACAAACTTTGGTTTTGCATTTTTAATAAATATTATACTGAGAGGCTGGTATATGAGTCAGTAGTTTATTCGAAAGGAATGGAGTACCGCGTGAGATAAGACTGCTTCAATGAAATGTAGCTGTAGTCTGGACGACTTTCAATACACGCTCTCCGTCGTTTCTAAGGTCTAAACCAACACAACTAGCACTCGCTAAACGCGGATTATTGTTCAATCGAGGTATGCAGTTTACCATCAAGGGGGATAGTAAAAAGGTTTGGTATTGCCATACCAACATTTCACAATCCATGTTCCTCTTATCTCAGGAGCAAACCAATGTTGGTATAAGTTAAAGCAAACCATTCACTCTGGATGAAAGAAAATCGATTCACCCAACTCGGTCGAGGCTATAATAAAGCTGCTGCTGTCTACTGTCGGCTTCCAAAATCCTTCAAATCTTTTGAGACGCTACAAAAGAAATCTCAGAATCGTTGTCACAGAGTAGATTTAAAAGGTTCCAGCGGGAAATTTCGAATGTTCGAAAACCATTGGGGCTAAGTAAGTAAAGAGAGTAAAGAAAGCACTCCACGTATTCCCGGTTGAGCAACATTTGAAAACGGGTGAATCTTTGGTCCGTGTGCGTCACAATTTTTGTACTTACTTCAATTTACGCCGAATGAGTGATGGTCCACGCACCTATCCTATCTAAGACAACCACCCTCGTAGAGTAGTGAACGAACATCTTCGACACAAACCATCTGCACCCAGTCCAGGTTGTGTGATAAACACCATAAGAACGTACACTCTAGACCTGCACTGAAACCCATTTTCATATCGACGGCTAAGTTAATAAACAGAAGTTGCTTTACTGGTGCCTAAACAGACCAAGACAAGCCATCAAAAACGTTTACATTGCTCCAAAGTGACGGTGTCGTGTGCCATTTCTACCCGAAGTATAACTATACACGAGGCAGTCACTGCTGAAGTGTATGGATGGACGAGTTTCTGTTGCCGAAACTGCAGCTGTTCCCCGAATCTGGATGGAGAAGCTGAGAGCTATCTTCCCGAATAAATTGGTCAGCAAGTATGAAGACATACCCTGGCCACTCGCTCCCTGGACAAACCATGCTACTCTTTCTTATAAGGATACCTCAAGTCAAGGGCTTACAATGACAATCCTCAAACAATTTAGCCCCTGCGAGAGAACATTCGCCGCGAAACGGCGGCACTTGAAGCAGCTCTTTGTTCAGGTCAAGTGCAACCTTAAAATACCGTTTAAACTGGGTAAATTGTTAAGGACGACGATGGACAAGTGATTGAAAATTAAGACCTTCAATAGCTAATGAGCCTAACTTTCTTTTTAACATTGTTCGTAAAAAGATCGATTATGACTCGCATGATCACGTTGATATAAATACAAGAATGTCGCAAGGCGCTAAAAAATTGTAGATGAGTACCTTGTATACAAGTAGCAATCTCCTTTTTTTCTTCAAAATTTAGGACTTTATTTCGGAAAATGATTACATGCATTGTCGATCGCTAACTACACTATTGGCCGAAATTTCTGGCGGCATGTGAATTATGTTTTGCAAAAACTCCGTGTCTTTTGAGACGACTCACGAATTGCCCTTATTTTTAGCTTGATTGTCTGCAGAACGTCCCTTTTTAATATTCCCAGGAAGTTATTAAGAACCTTGAGTGACAAGTCAGTAACAAGTGCGGTCGTTTTGTTAAGCTCAAACGTATTAGTTTTATTGGATAACGAACTTCTGTGATATTATTATTATTATTATAACCGGCAATTTAGAACTAGAAATTTAGAGCATCGTTGACAAGCCTCCGCCAAAGCTCTCTGTCATAAGTGTGTTCCTTCCATGTTCATCTGTTGTGTTCTATCTCTTCTAGATCCATCCTTATATTGTCCTCGCATCTATGTATGTCGTTTTTCCAAAGGTTTTCCACTAATTCCTTCAAAGCCCTCCTTAGTCTTCGCGATTACTCGGACACTTCCTTCATCCTGTTTTCCACCAAAAATTCTCCTTAAGATCTGGTTTTCAAAGGCCCGAAATCTATTTTCTTCCTTCTTAGTTAGTTGCTCTCCAAGAAAGCAGTTTATCGAAATATAATATGTCCAACAACTTAGTTTGTTTTCCGCTGTTTCCTTTACAACACTTTTTATTGCTGACCATATTGCTTCTTCCTCTCTGGCTTCGTCGTAAGTTCTACTTCGAAGGTTCTCTACTACATTTGGTGAGATCAGCAGGATTTATAGGGTGACCCATAAAAACATTTTACATTTTGTTAACCACTTATTTGAGTTCTTTTCAGGTTAGGGAAATTTTAACCGCAGTGGCAGTAGCCAATCGAGCAGTGGACGGCTGTGCAGGGCGCATGTATCGTAAAGGTGTTTTCAAAAATAATGACACGTATGTACGCTATTGCAATTCACGCGTAAAAATTTTAAACTTGACAGGAAAAGTGCGGTTCGATCGCGACCAACGGTGAAATTATGGGTAAAAAACTACGAGGAAACTGGTCGTGTAAAAAATCGAAAAAAAATCTATAAAAACGCCAGAAATGGTGGAGAGAGTGAGACAATCAGCACAGAGTAGCCCTGGCAGATCAACGCGAAAACGAGCATCAAATTTGGGAACTAAACGGACTTCTTGAAGCGAATTTTATAAAATTTTAATTGCTAAGAAATCAGAAGCAACCGGCCCAGCGGCCAGGAAATCCGTTACTGAGGGAAATTTCGTCAAACTCTTTACTTATTACCGAAGAAGTTTATTTTTATATTAATGGCGATGTAAGCACACAAAATATGCGCTACTGATCTACCGAGAACCCGATGATCGTGCACGAGAAGCGTCTTCACTCTGCCAAGTTAACTGCCTGCCTTGTATGTAGACAAGCCGAGGACCCCAGGGCAACTCCGCGAGTATATCATTCGAGAATCGGGACCAATTGGAAGGGTTCAAAAAGTTTATAAAACGTTTGGTTGATTGTGTAGAAAATTATGAAAATCATCTCATCGGATTAATTTTCAAAAAAATAAATTGTAACGTTAAATCAAATATATAGTCTGAAAACGGCATGTTTCTACTCAATTTTACTTTTTAAATCAATTCCGCAGACTATTTCTCTCGAATTATTAAAAAAAAAAAAACTGAATGGGTTCTTTGGGCCACCCTGTAGTTAATACGAGTTGCTCAAACCGAATGAAACTATCACGGCAGAGGCATGGAAAGATGATTTTGTTGTGTGGTGAAAACCTTTTTTGAAAAGCTTAGATAGAGAGTCCCGCCTTCTTTTTCTGTTTGATGATACTTGGACCGGCTGAGGACCATTAGCCAAAATGAGATTGTACAGTCTCAGTCTTCCTCAGTACTTCCTCAGTCTACGAGTAAGTTGAAAGTCTAAAACCATACTGAGTGAACACCTGAGCCTTGACTTGAAGAATTCTCGGCTTTTGCTTCGAGAGATAACAGAAGACAACCGCATAAAGGTGGAAAGGGACTTCATACAACGCGTAGGGATCATTCTGACTAGAGAATTCTGATGATGTTCATTGGCCGAGGCGTGTTATTTTATTTAAGAGGTGAAAAGAGATTGGGCAATTGGGGTCCTCTTCCAAATGCTTCAAAGCCCAGTCAAGGAATAAACGGCGTTGTCTGTGGTCACGTTGGATCTTGTACGGGTGAAGGCCTAGGTCCCGATGTGAAATTCGGCAAGATAAAGTCTGCGAAAGGTCGAGTTATTGTGCACGGCGAAGAACCGACTACTTTGGGTTCTGCTGCACACTTTCCATGATTTTCTCGGCGGATCTTCTGTTCCTTTGACGTATGGATGTTCACTGGTTAGTTATTGAACTGGTCGTCTCAAATTTGGCCACCAAACGTTAACGAGTCGACTGTGGAGGGCCACTACGTAGGCGCAACGCTCGCAACAAACGAACACTCATTTTGGTAATAAAGTTTTATCATTTGGACATGCTTTTCAATCGTGCAAGTTACCACTAAACTTACAAGAAACTTTTCAAAACTTTGCGATTGTGCTATTTGTTTTGACCACAGATGGTCTTACTTCGGATTTATAATTTTTATATATTATATTTATTAATTCATTTCGCTAACCTTTCAAGTTGTTGTAAAGTATAAATGGGAGCTTTTCAGGGCTGATATGACGGTGCACCGTCACCTCTATTTACCCCTTAAACTATAATAGCTCCACCAAGCGATCGAGAAGATGATGGAGATATTGTTCAACTTCAAATCCATTAGGGATAATATATGCCATGATAGCAAACAAAATCGAATACTTTCCCCGACAAAACTTTCTAATTTACTTGGACAAATAGCATGGTTTGAATCAGTGGGTGACTGAAACCGTAGGTGCCTATAAATATGGTTTTAAGCCAGGCAAGCTTATGATAGATCAATTATTAAGATTACGGCAAATGTTTGATCATTTCTGTCTTTATCTACGGGGAGTCATTTTGAAAAGAAAATTCTTCGTGCAATATTTGTTGCCAATTGTGTGGAAAGAGGGAAGAAGAAAAGATATACTAAGTCCGATATCTTCAGTGGTGCATTCAGGCGAAAAGGCATTTGTCTAAAGATCGTGTCGCCATCAAGGTAAGTAAGAGCAAGTTCCTACCAGAAGTTCGTACTAGTTCAGCGCTGTGTGTATAAAGTAATTCGAAAAAAAGTCCCGCTAACACTTCATTGCCTGTTTGCCAATATTTTGACAAAAAAAAATAATGCCCGATTGTCCATTGTTTTTGAGGGGTGAGATGCAGTTAGATTTTTCAAAGAATCGCATTTTCTTAAAGTATGATATTTCGAAAATATTGTCTAAAAATTTCAAGGCAATCCGATGAATAGTTTCCGAGATATCCTACACTTAGTGCAGGTGTCTTGACCTTGCGGCCTATTATAAAGTTGTACTGTTCTATCAGAAATTTTCAAAAATTTATAACTCAAAAACTATAAACTATACGAAAGTTTTATAAAGAAGACTTTCATTTTAAAATTGCCCAAAATATATAAAAAAATTAAAAATATATCTCGAAAAACTGAAATTTTTTTGAAAAATTGCTTAAACAACTGGCTATAAACCATTAAATGCTCGAGTTTTCGACAAAAAAATGGTAACATTCGGATTCAGTAGATCAATATACATAAAAAAAAGAAGTTTAACGTCATCCATCAAACTCGAAATTTAACGAAAATATTATATCGTATCAACATGGGAAAACGTCAAATGCGTTTTTCTGAAGACTATGTTTTTCAAATCGGTGACCACGATAATTCAAAAACCACTTGATGGATTTTGATGAAATTTTTACAGTTTATTAGCAGCCTTAAAAACTAGTCTTAGATCGACGAATTTTCATTTTTGTTCAAAATTTCTATTTTTTTTTTAACAAAAAACTATTGATTTTTGGTCGTAAATCCAGGTGTAAACTGTCAAATTGCCACCATTTTGTTAATTAAAAAAAAAAACAGCTACCATTAAGGACTAGATGTATAAGTAAACTAATGATTTTCATTTGTTTCATT
Organism: Merodon equestris; assembly: GCA_958301585.1. Classification (NCBI taxonomy): domain Eukaryota; kingdom Metazoa; phylum Arthropoda; class Insecta; order Diptera; family Syrphidae; genus Merodon; species Merodon equestris. Next base: position 45,687,071 of record OY284416.1, on the reverse strand, counting down.
GATTTTGGATGATTCAATGAGATGTTCTGATAGTCACCGCGAAGCACTACTTGTGGAAGGAGGTCAAACAAAGATGGCGAAATTGTTATAAATAATTAATAATTTTTTTTTATAGTTTGGGAACGTCAAGTTGAAACATGACATAAGAAGTCTGTGTATTCAATTTTATAAAATAAACTTAATTATATGATGCAAAAAAAATTATCAAAAATACTCCTTTTTTCACGCATCTGACTGCACCTCACCCCTTAGGGAGTTTTGCAAGCAAAATTAAATGCTATTCCTAAGTTCCAGTGTTACGGAGCTTGGACCCAGAACTGGCCTAACTGTAATATCTAATTGATACTATTCTGATGGATTTGTTACTAAATTAACAAAATTAATTTCAAAACCGAGAATTTCCTTCCACTTATTAAACAGTTTTCATCTCTGGACTTAATATTCCGTACCCCTAATTTTAAACATTTTTTGTTGGAACGGAATCAATACCATTTATTAACTTAGTACTGTATAATTTCAAGGACTGTCGGTTTTACTAAGTTGGAAATGGACTGTGTTTATGAGTCATCTATTTAAGCCAATTATAAGGTGTTAATCAACCGCTAGAAGTATAGGTATTAATCGCCCCTACGGGATAGGGGCCAGGAAGCACGGGCGGTTCGAAATGCCAGTTGTAACAGGCGACAAAATTCGTAATGGATTTTCGCCACATGCAAATATGACAGATATAGGAGCAAAGCTGATGCTACAACAATACACCATAACAAAACCAAACTCAAAACAACATCAAAAATCGTTTACTCATCTGGGTGTTAAATATGACTGGTCTTCCTTGGGTAAAACAACGACCGAATGTCGAAAGCCAAAACACGGGCTGCCCGCTATAAGTATACACTTCTGAACGTAAACTATCCTACGGAGGACAAGACAAAACAATAGCAGGACAAGTTTTACGAAACGACAATTTCTTAACCTATGACGTAAAAATCGTACTCGGAAACTTCAACGCGAAAATAGGAAAAGAGGCAAACAATAGGACAATTAGGACAATAACCTTTACCAGCCCAAAAAAAATATGATTGTGAAAACTACAATATTCAAACATAAGAAAATACACAAGGCTATATGGATATCATCAGATAGGGTATGGTGTAACCAAAGTGGTAATTTTCGATAGAAGACACCCTACCAAACGCACTAGATGTGTTGAAGGATGCAGAGGAGCGGATTGCGATTCAGACCACATCGCAGTCATAACCAAAATTAAAATGAAACAAGGGAGGTAGAAGCAGTATGATCAACAATAAAAAGTGTTGTAAGGGAGGCGGAAGAAAGCAAACAAGGCTATTGTAAGGCCTTTAAGGTAACGCCTTGGTTCGAAGAAGAAAGCGAGGAAAAAGAAAAAGACCATATGGTTCTATGTATTCAAGTCCTGGAAAACAGTGAAGAGATCACACATACCTACAGAATAAAAAACAACAATGGTAATGGAAAATGTTTGCTAAATATCAAGAAGAATGTGCGGGCAAAAAAGCTGTATGGAAAGGATACCAGGACAGATCAGTTTTTATTCGCAACGATAATGGGGAGCTCGTTTCGGACGACGAAAGAGTTGCAGCTCAATGGAAGAGATATTTCAATAAAATGCTGAATTTAAGTGGAGAAAAACGATGTTATCCACACAGTAAAGGCACAACTGCCAACCATTGAGGAAATAAAAGAAGCAAATGCGGAAGAAGATGAATTAACCGAGAAGTTACATGGTCTCATCACAACTATATGGAACAATGGAACCATCCGCGAAAAATGGGAAAACTCAATCATCATTCTCGTATTGATTGTATACCCGTATAATTACCGAGGAATATCGCTGCTATCAACTTGCCACAAGGTGCTGTCAATAATACACTAATGAAATAATTAGAGATTACCAGTGGGGTTTCTGGAGGAACCGCTCGACGAGTGACCATATTTTCACTATATGGCAGCTTTTAGGAAAGAAATAGGAATTGCACAAAACGTAGATCTTAAACGCCGGGAGCCAACCTAGAACTCCAGGTCTTCTATCTTAAATTTTGTAAATTTTACCTGGATCTCAGGAACTACAGTGGCTAGGGTTCCAAAACCGGTCGCTATGAGCTCAGAATCATGTACTCTAATACACAGCCAAATTTCAGACTCATAGTTATTGCGGACAGGCAGGAGGACCTTTGCATAAATCAGCCCTACCCCAGCCTTGCAAGGTAGAAGACTAAAAGGGATATAATTCTATAAGCCAATCGAAAACGTATTATGTTTTTATAAGGCTGGGAATCCCGAAAAAAATTAATAAAACTGATACAAGTATGCCTAAAGGGAAACGAAGGACAAGTTAAAGTAGGAAACATGTTTTTTGAAACGAGTGAGAGACCTTCGTAATGGGATCTCTTCAGAAAAACTAGAGGAGATTAACCCTTAATGGAGCTACATCCGTTCTAGGTTACGCTGACCATCTGGACTTGCTGGGAGATAGTAAGGAAATAGTTAAAAGAATTATAGAAAATCGAATCGCTTTGAGAAAGTGGACGAGTTCAAATATCTGGGTTCCCTATTGACTACCAAAAACGAATGTACATTATGATCAAAATAAAAAAGAGAATACTTCTTCGCGGTGAAGTAACTATTCAAAACAATTCTTTTGTCCCGTATTTATAAAACATTTATAAAACCATAATAATGCCAGTGACCCTTTACAGATTTTAAACTTGACCTTTGACTAGTATGGAGGAAAATAGATTTCGGGTTTAGAAAAGCAAGATCTTAGAGAGAATCTACTAGAATCTAGAATCTAATCTAGAATCTGTATAGTGGAAAATAGGAATGGAAAATGCGAATGGAGAAAACTCAACACTCAAGAACTCGACTTGACTAAAATGGGCGAAACATTTAGAATGAATGGACAGTGGATGGACAGTCAGAATAATAATGAGTGGAGTGCCCAAAGGACAAAGACCGCTAGGAAGGCCGTGCTGTAGATGGGAGAACAATATAAAGATGAAGCTGTAAGAGATGGAACAAAATAGCTTAACATGGAAGGAACACAATCTTGGCGAGGGGATGTCAACGAGGCTCTTAGCTTCCGAGTTGGCCGGTGATAATAATATAATAATAATAATAAAATATTAATTAAATATTGATAACCACCATTTGTGTGAAAAACAAATCGCACACAACATAAGTGAATGAGAGAAACTTGGCTCTGGCTCTCCGTTTCAACGTAGAGTTAATATGAATAATAAAATTCAAATGCAAAAATAAAAAAATAAATAAATACTTAAGTAAATAAATAAATGGTCGAGGTGCAATGGTAATCATCACCGACTGAGCCGAAGGTCTGTAGTTCAAGTCCGTCCATAGTCAAGAACAATTCCTATATGGAAAAACTGTGCAACAACATCAGTTGTGAATGAGAGATGATTAAAAAGTGCTGATGAAGGCATAACACACGCAGCAAAATTCATACCCTGTGTGTGCATTTCCAATGCAACACCTTAATGACATGGAAACAAAAGAGTTACTGTGAACTGCAATCAACGCAAATTCAGTGGAATCTCTCAAGTCCTAACTAGGACAACCACTCCGAGAGTAGTGAACGAACATCTTCGACACAAACCATCTGCACCCCATCCAGGTTGTGTGACAAACACCAAAAGAGTGTACACTCTTGAACCTGCACGAATTATAAAAAAAAATAAAAAAATTAGTGAATAAATATGTAAATGCTTACGGCTAATATTAGACGTTATCGCGCTCCCAACATTTTGTATTGTGTTATCCCGTGCAATGAGAAAACGAGAAATTAATTTTTTATTGAAAATACAGTCAAAAAATATAAACAAAAAACAAATTTGGTGGGTAAACACATTTTCCGGAGATGGGTTCGATAATTTTAGCTTTTTTACAGACAACTTGACGTAATCTTAGAAACAAATGTCAGGATAAGTCTTGATTGCTTTCTGGCATAGGTGATTGACAAACTCAACACCAGATATCCAGCTTCTCACCAATTAAATTAAATAGACTGACTCCATTCAATTAGATTCACCAGCAGTTTAGCTACCTTTCGAAGTGTCTATCTATCGGAATGAGTGACTCTTTTCCGGTTATTCCGATCAGAAACTGACTGACTGACGATGGGTTGACTGACATTCACTGAATGACGCTTGAAGCCATTTAAACATTCATCGATATCGCCACCTACCGAAAGGGTTGACTTTAAAATTCGAAAACTCCAGGATGCCCACACCCGATGGCGACCGACCAACAGCCACCTGCACAAACACATAACCACAGAATCACAAAAGTCCTTTCCTGCCGCCGCGAGATATAGCACGGCCCGTGAATAACGTGTTTTTTGTCTTCGTTTTTACTTTTTTTTTTGTCTTGTTGTTTCTAAAGGGACTTCCCAGATGCGAGTGCATAAACGACAGGTGCCTAAATTTAGAAACGCATTCCCGACATTGTTTACACTGCAAACATGATGTTCTCAGTCGTATGAGATTCTAATTCCGGGACTGCACACAACCTACATAAAAATATATTGACACCATAAAAGTAATGTTTACGTTGTGGGCTTTGATCCGTAATGGCATCCGAGCATATAACAGTCGCCGCCAAAGCCCTTATGCCACAGTAGTTGCTATAAATGCCCATGGGTCGCTAGCTCGCTACTCCTACGTGCACACGTACATACTATACACACAACGCTAGTCGTGTCCCGGACTTCTCGCAGATGCACTCAACTCGTTTATCCTATTTCAACAACTTTGTGTGGCACTAAATGTTTATTTGATATGACCTAGCGCTCGAGCGTTCCGCTGGTGCAACAAGACAACGCACGGGGCCAATGAGTGTTGGGGAAATTGTATCTTGATTATTGTATCGTTTGATTTTATGCTGATGGTGAAAATGTCATTCAATGACTTTTAAATGCGAAACGGATTAAGTCTAATTACGGTCTCGGTGGCAATGGGACTCGTTCGCTCGGTGGAGACATCACCCAAATAATGTTTAATGGTTCATTGTGTCTGAATGGCTGGATTGTGGCGAAAAGCATAACAATTATCGAATGTCGCTTGTCAGGGTTAGCTTCCCTCTTTGTATTTCGTTTCCAAAATGTACTTAATTTATTAATTGAAAGGGTTAGTTAAGTTAAATGCATTTTTTTCCCTCGCCACGGAGGTTACAAGTAGCGTTATAGCGGTTTTAATACCCCCGTGCGGCTAGTACCCCTTGGCTAGCTCATTTTTGCATGTGGATATAAACTTTTTATTGACGATAGTATTTAATTATGGAACAAGATGAAACCAGGTAGTTTGTTAACCAGGCATTGATTCAATGGTGAAACAGGGTTTACTTTTATATTATTTTTAATTTGAAATGCTTTTTATGTCTTTCTATCTATGATAATCTAGACAAAAATGGTTAAGAAGCCTTATACCCCTGATAGTATACAATAATTTGATTCCACGTTTTATGCCAATAAGAAAGCTGTGACCGAAAGGTATATTGAAAACCTGATAGTAGAGCCTTGGAATTTCCCTCGTATTGTGCGGATTTTCTATATCTTAAAATTCCTTTATAGCCGATTGATCAAGTCAGTTTAAATCAGTAAAAAATGCAACAATTTTACGAAATAGTTAGCTACAGAGTACAACGTCTAATAATTCTTTCAACAACAAAAAGAGGGAAAATCGTCACTTAATAGACATGATCAAAATCACCAAGTTCAGGCAGAAAAATCAAATTCGGCAACGAAAAATATGACCCAGTGTCACCGCCAACTGAAAAGCTAAACCAAACTGTCGTTCAATGTAAATGTAAAATAATTTTTGATACAAAACTGGAATCTTCTTCATTACTTTCCACTTTTGCCTCAGATATTATACATTTGGGCCAGTGCTTTGTAATCCTCAAAGAACTTCTGTCATACGCTTTTTGTATAACCTTGAGCTCTGACACCGATATGGTCTTTATCTCCTCAATCACGGCAAATCTCCGTCTTTTCGTGAGTAATCGTAACCGGTCGATATGAGCTCATAACCATGTACTCTATAACACAGCCAAGTTTGAGACTCATAGCTACTCGACAAGTTTGGTTTGATTCATGCGTACGGGACAGACAGTAAAGCCTTTGCGTAAGTCTGAGGCTGAGGCATGATTATGGTATTGGTTTTGGCCAACAAATTAAGTATGTACAAGCAACGATGAGTGAGCAGGAACTTTACCATGATACGTGCTACGATTTTTTTCCCACAAATCCTTTTGTAACTTTTTTTTCGTATTGCTTCACGTAAATGGCGCATAACTTCAAGGCAATATTCCTTGTTGACCGTACGACCTACCGCAAAGACCTACCACGCCATTGTGAAAGAGGAAAACAGTGAGGAAAACCCGCATTTGACCAAATTTGGTGTGCTTTTTTCGGTCCGGTCTTGGCTCTTCTGGTCGCGCACATTAGGATACCATATACCCATTCACCAGTGATGACCCATTTCAGCAAATCTGGACTAATTTTAGCTTTATTACAGACAACCTAACGTAATCTGAGAAACAAATGTCAGCATAAGTTTTGATCACTTTCTGGCATAGATGATTGACAAACTCAACACTCGTGTAGGTTGAAGAGTTACGCTCTTCACGGTAGATGGTTTGTGTCGAAGATGTTCGTTCTCTCCGGGGGTGGTTGCCCTAGATAGGGTTCGAAAGATTTGACTGAATTTGTCTCACACTTCTTCACACTAATTTTTTTTGTTTCCATGTCATTAAGATGTTATATTGAAAATGCACACACAGAGTATGAATATTGAAGTGATCTTATACTGCGAGTGTTATGCCTTCGTCAGTATTTTTTTGATCATCTCTCATTCACAACTATTGTTTTTGCACAGTTTTTTCCCCTATATGAATTGTTTTTGGTTATGGTCAGACTTGAACTATAGACCTTCAGCTCAACAGTCGGTGATGATTACCATTGCACCACTACCACCCCCCTCTTCCCACCAATTAAGTTAAGTAGAATGAACTTATTCAATAGATTCACCAGATGTTCAGCTGAGTGACTCTTTTTCGGTTATTCCATCTAAATATCGAGACGACTTTAAAATTCGATAACTCCAAGATGCCCCATTTCAGCAAATCTGGATCGTCACTCACTTCTTTCAACAGTTCCTGAGCGGTGTTCATGTGACGATTATTTTGGTCAAATGTTGGCGATTTCGGAACAAATTTCGCTGAAACATATTTCATGCCCAAAATATTTCAAAAACTTTCATGGCATAAACCAATCGATATGCCAATGTCCACAATAAATTCTCTGATCATGATTCGAAGATTCTCTATAACAATTTTCTTCCCTGCTTCAACGTTTCCATTCGTTATTGACGTGGTGGGACGTTCAGGGCGGGTATCAACAATAACATCTTATCGGCCTTTTGTGTTGAGCTTCTGTTACTCATTAACTTTTTTTGCCAAATGCCAGAGTCAGAGAGAGTACATATATATATTTGGTATATTTCACACCAAAATTGATACACACTGATTATTTTTTTTAAACCGACGAGTATACCAAAACAAATTTTTATATATCTGAAAAACAAACTATAATAAATACCCAATGGCTGACATGTATACCAACATACCAAAGAAAGAAAAATTGAAATGTACGTAGCTCGAAAAATTAGTCACCTTATATTTTGAACAAACCTTGTGTCTGGGTTTTCAATCACGCTCTCAGCTACGACGTCGAGATTTTCAGCTGACCTTGCCGGACAAGCACGAGTCGGAGTCTTCACATTTATAATTTTTCTGAAACGTTCGAATTTACCGATTTAGTTCGGCTGTGCGAGAAGGCACTTTGTAATGACCAAAATATCAAGAGCTGTGCGATACGTTTCTGCCATATTTTCATTGTTCTTGTAGGAATGTCCACTATTTCAGGATAATGAATCTCGGTCTATGGCAAACATAGTTAGAATATAACATCATTCATAGAACCAAGGATGCTTCTATTGGAGGTGATCATGCGAGGGTCAAAACTATCGACGACTCTTTGAAGAATGTGTAGATACGTAAATAACCCGAATTTCTGCTGCAATGTGATCTTTGAATTTCGCACGCAATAAATTTATTGTTTGTAGGTTTGTTTGATTGGTTGCTCCTGTTGACACCAGAATACATCTACGAAAAGACTTCCTCTAGCCTCATCGAAAAGTACGGGTCAATGATGCCACCTACCCATTATCCGCACCACACAATGACCTTTTTGAGATGTAGTGGCTTAGTGAACTTCGTGTGAGTTTTCCGGTCCCCAGCTTCGAAATTTCTTTTATTTACAAACCCATCCAAGCAGAAATGTGATTTATGTGAAACATAAAATTTGATGACAACCTGTCTTGGTCATTGAACATTCATTTTGAGGTAGAATATTATTCAAATAAAGGTACACATTTTAAATTCGAAATTGAAAGCCAAAAAGTCAAGCCCACTTGTTGAGGTGCCCGGCTGGTTTTGAAAACTTTCGCTCAGCTGCGAATTTTGCTGTTTCTACATACATACATACATATATACCATATGTACAGTGGGCAGTAAAACTGTTCGAATGTTTTGTATTTCTATGGTTATTTTGTCAAAACGAGTAAACGAACAGTAATTTCACAAATATTTTAATTTATTTTATGAACTGAACGTTTATCGTATAAATAAAGTAAAAAAGATTCATATTACGAAAAAAAATTAACAAAAACTAAGGAATTCCATATTCGGACACTTTTGGACAAGGGCGATTTTTTCTTTCAATCGTCCATCACCACATAAGACGCATTTTCGTAGTATGTTAAGTTTGAAGAATAAAAATTGCGTTATAGATGGCTCCATAACTAAAATTGCCAACGTCTTGGTTTGTACTTGGCAACTGTCATAAAAAATAAATCTTCAACATGGTTAATATTCATTCACATCAAATATTCACCCTTTGTTTACATTTAGTTTTACAATGGCACGAAATTTACAAGGACACCTCTTATGTGCCCTTAAGTTGTCTGATATTTTAGAGTCAGAATAAACAGCTTTTCTAGGTGGAATTGCTTCTCACAAATCAGTCAGATAGAAGTTCGTCGACGACTTGAAGTAGCGACTTGGGAGGCGTGAATGCAAATCGCCTATTACTTATGGTATATGAGCAGATCAAAAGTGTGTGCTGATATAGAGGAAAAAATATTTACTGATATTCCAGAAACACCCGAACGAACCAATTTCCTTGTATTCAATTATGTAAAAGTCAAAGAAAGCTTCATTCTTTTCTAATACAATTTCCTAATTATCTTAACCAGAAGGAACACTTTATCTGAAATATATTACCATATTATAGAAAAGATAGCGTTCCCATATGAGTTCGAAAGGGTTTCGCAGTGTGGAATAAAACTCTTTACTAGAGGATTGAGTTGGTCAAAAATGGTAAAGAAAAGTCGGAAACCGCATAAGGAATAGAAACAGAACTATTTACCGCCGCATAAAACATATATAAACTTATTCTGAAGTTTACTGAAAAGACTAAAAAATTAAAAAACCAAGTCATTTGATTGTTTATAAAAATTCCAAGCGCGGATGAAGAAATAAATTATTCATTCTAGACAAGTGGACGAAGAGAAATAAGAAGCGACGGAAATTTTCTTTATGGCGGACGGATCAAAACATTAAAGATAAACAAAGCTTCTGGCTTAATCACGAAAAGGATTTTAAACGCGAAAATAAAGTTCTTTTAACCTGATATTCTTAATAAAAGTCATAGGAGTTACAATCATACGTACATCGTATACTCGTATGGTATATCAAATCGCGTAAAATCACCGACGGAATATCGAAAGATATTCAAAAATATTGCTTATTCGTATGAAATCTATAGTAAAAAATAAGACGACGAAACAGGCGAATGGAGAAACCGTACAACTAAGAACTTGAGGAACTTTATTCAGCTCCAATCATTGTCCGTGGGTAGGAGACATAGAACAAATGGACAGTAAACGAACAGTCAACAGAATAATGAGTGGAAAACCCGACGGAAAGAGTTGGCCAGGAAGGCCGTGCAGTAGATGGGAGGATAATATAAGGAATAACCTGGAATCGGAGCAGAACAGCGAAACATGGAAGGTACACACTCGTATCAGGGAAGCTCGCTGAAGAGTTGCCAACAAGGATCTGAGCTTCCCAGTGCCAATGGCGGGTAATAATAATAATAGTTGGCCATTTTCGGACTATCCGAACCATCGTTGGTTCATGCGAAACGTTTACATTTTATCCATTTTTTGGGATAAAACGAAGTTACTCTGAGCTCAACCTGATTATTCTAGAGGAGGGACGTCGTTAGAGGGTTGTGAACAGTAAGCAGGGGTGCTATCTATTTATGAAAGTGGTGAACTCTTATGCCACAAAGCTTGTCGTTTTTTTTTTTTTTTTTTGATTAATACACTTAATTAACGTGATTGTTCGACTTCTTTCTGATAAAAAGTTGTAGTGCGCTATACCGTTGACTTTTGTGGTTGTCTCGATAAGTTCCTTCACTTTTTGGACGTTTTCATTTGTTGAATGAAAATGAAAACATGAAACGATAGTTTACATAGAGCATAACATTATTACGACTTTGATGGAGTCTTTTCTACTATCAAAGCTGAATAAACAATCGGTATGAATGCAGATTCTTTTTGGATATGTAATCAATGGAATAAAGAAAAATTACATAAATAGGAATACAACCCGCGAAAGTAAGGAATGTGCGTTATTTGTGATTTGACGTATGCATGTGCGTATTTTTGTGTCTTTTCAGAAGGTCGGGGGTACCTATATCAACCGGTGGTACTTGTTATTTTAATGAGGAATTATTTTAAGATTGGATTTTTATTCTGTCTTATTTTATTCCATCGCTCATGTGTGATGTGTCCCGCAGCAACAGTCGAAAACTGTCATTAGTCATCAGCTTCAGTATATGCTAGTAGGTTTGAGTGTGAATAACAAAACATTGTTGGATATCGAATGTTTTTGATTGAGTTTCACTTTAATATTCCAATATAAATAAAAGAAATGCTGCCCAAGGTCACCGTATTATTGTCAGAAGAGCTCTGCACTCTCTGAGCCCCAGAAATTTGAAAATCACGAATTGGAGGAATTGCTCGTTAAAGAGCAATTTCAAATAAAAGCCATGGGAGTGTTTCAAAAGTTAGGAAACTGGGTCCCACAAATATTCAAACTACGGGAATACGGAAGCCATTTTTTCATCTGTGAAAAGCCAGATAAGGAATAGATTTTTGCATAGAGTTGCAATGATGAACTATTAGTGGAAGAAAGGCCATAAAACCAGTCAAAACATTCGAGGTTTATGCAATATAGTGAATTTTGAATTTCGAGAATTTACTTTTTAAAGATATTAAGGTTAAACAAACGGATCAAAGAATCTGTATTAAATTTTTTTTTGTGAAAAATAAAATAGGTGCACTCGAAAGTACTTGAAATGTTGACTGTGGCATTTGGCGACTCTACCCTGAGTCTATTTTTATAACGATGCCCGCTCTGGAAGCCCCAGCATGTCAACAACGGATAAAAACGTTGAAGCACTCAAGAAAATTGTTAAGGACGATCGTTGAATAACTATCCGAGAATGATGAGGATATTTGCAATTTTTTTTCCAGATATTTTGGGCCTGAAACATGTGTCAGCGAAGTTTATTCCGAAATTGTTGACCAAGAGAACCGCCGCAAGAGCATCGCTCTGGAGCTATTGAATGGTTTGAATGAGTAAGACGAAGTATGAATGTATATTAATGACGTCGAAATCGAAGCCTTATCAATCCAATAGAAGCGACCTTAAGGGCCCAGCCCGAAAAAAGCACACCAAGTTCGACGTCCATCATTACTGGAAGGTCGTATGATCAATAAGGAATTTTGCCATAAAGTTACGAGTATACACAGTTTACGTGAAGTAACACGGAGAAATCTTCCGGATTATGAAAAAAAAAAACAGCAGGACTTGCTTGTTGCTTCCTCAGTCACCATATTCACCGGACTTGGCCCCCTGCGAATTTTTTCTCTTCCCAAAACTCTTGCTAGATAAAAGCCGCATCGGTCGAAGAGCTCAAGACTAAATAAAAGAGCGCATATCAGAAGTGCTTCGAGGATTCGAAAAAGTGCTAATGCATGTCAATTTTATCTGAGGATGATTGCTTTGAAAGGGCTAAGTAAATATTGACGAATAAGTAAACATTTTTCGAGAAAAAGAAAAAATTCTTTTTTGAAAATGCATCGTATTTTAAACGGTCAAATGAGAAGTCCTATCCTCTCTTCAGTATTCTCCAGATATTGCTCCATTTTATTATTTCTTATTTCGACTTATGACTTGCCTGGCGAAAAACTTACTTCTTATGAGGATTACAAAAAATACTTCCATTCGTGGATCGCATCTGAAGACGAGACGTTATTCCGACATGGTATTCGTATTCTGCTCGAAGGATGGAAAAAGTTAGTGGTAGGCGATGGACAATACTTGAAATAATAAAGTTCTTTAATTTCATACAAACTCTTCTTGCGCCCAAATTAATAGGTTGTGGAGCAGAACAAGGATTATTTCTTAGTTCTTTTCCTATATATGTACATGCTTATTTACGTTGGCTTCCCGTAAAAGAGGTTTCCGTCTAGCAACATGGCAATGCAGTCCTAGTGAATTAAGTTTTTTCTCGTACAGCTGAATCTGTTACAGATGTTAAACTAAATAATTTTAAGTTTTTATTCAATTGTTTGCTGTTTGCTTTGAATCCTTTCTTATTTCACTGATTAAACATTTTTCATCTGTTGTTGTTATTTTCCTTTTACGTCCTGCACCTTTTTGTTTTCTATTTTACCTTCTAAATAATACTGATCGCAAATGCACTGCATTGTAGAATGGCTTAAATTGAATAATTCACCGATTTCTCTTAAAGTTTTGCCCCTTTCACGATGATAAATTACTAGTGATCTAACATTTTTCGTGGTATTTTTGCCGTTTTTTATCATTTTGAAAATAAAACTAAAATCTTTAATCCAAAATGCAATCAAGTGAAAGGCAAAGCTAACACTCGTAACACCCAAATTTGTAGGTACTTAAAATAATTTTTTGACAGAATTGATAACGGTTCTTTAAAAACAGAAGTTGTACGGACAGTGATGCCACTTTGTATGAATAATTTCTCTCACTGTTTTAATTCGTTGAATTTTTTAATTTTTTATTACTCACTTAGTACTAAGTATATAAATGCACTTGTTTTTTTAATATGTTAAACAAATGTTTAAGAAAATGTATATAAAAAAAGAACTAAAAAAATCCTTGCTTTGCTCCACAAACTATTAATTTGGGCACAAGTGGGGTTTGTATGAAAAATTATTCTTGTTACTGTAAATATAAAATAATCAAATTTCTTTGATTAAAAAAACGCTGCCAATTAATTCCAATTCCGAATGAGTAGACCTTGCTATCTCTCCTAATCATCAATAGGTAAATAATTTAAAAAAAAATTCATAATTCAGTTCAGAAAAAGTGTAGCCGTAGCAAAACGCTTACAAGATGTCGATGCTTCCAGGAAAAGCTGACTTAAAGTCGCTTCGTTAGTAAAGTCGTATTTTATTAGACTGAATTTTGTTTCTCAAATTGATGGTTCTAGTATTATTGCATGGTAGTGTACCTTATTATAATTATTACCGGCCATTTGAAGCCCGGAAGTTCAGACCCCGTTGACAACCTTCCGCCAACCCCCCTTGTCATGATTTTGTTCCTTCCATGTTACGCTATTCTGTTCCATCGCCTATAGGGCTATCTTTACATTGCTTTTCCACCTACGGTCCGGCCTTTGTCCTCCACTCATTATTATTCTGACTGCCCGTCGACTGTTCACTCATTCTAGTTTTCATTTTTTGGTTTTCAAAAAAGTTGTTTTGAATAATTTTTTCATCGCGAAAAAATTTCCTTATGTGGACTTTTATTTATTTCGAACTTAATGTAGTTTCTGGTAATCAATAGGGTACACAGATATTTGCACTTTCTTACTTTCTCAAAGCGTTTATCGAGTGTAGTCAAGTGAGAGATTTTGATCAATCCAAGTGGTTTCCTCTTCATTTATTTCTGAGCCCATTGTCTTTCTGCCATTGCTAGATTTTCTACAATTCTTTTAACTATTTTCTTACTATCTCCCAGCAAGTCCAGATGGTTAGTGTAACCTGGAACGGAATTAGCTTCATTATGGCTTAAGCCGCCATAATTTTCCTGAAGAGATCTCATTACGGGTTCCAGCACCAAATTTGAACCTAGTGGTGGCAAGGCAACTCCTTTCAGAAATTACGTTTCTGTTTTACCAACTTTTTCTGGATTCCCTCCCGTACAAGCCCATGACAGATTTTCGATCGGCATATAGAGTCATACGTTGTTTTTTTAATTTTACGAATAGGTGCGGCGTTTCGTGGACTACCCATTATTTTTTCTAAAAACTAACTTATGGTGAAAATTCGGTCACTCGTCGAGTGGTTCCTCCTGATATTCTACGATTATTTCCTTAGCGTGTGATGTAGGTGCCTTTGTCCCTTTAAGGATATATTTGACAGCGTCTTGTAGCAACTTGATAGCAGCGATATTCCTCGGTAATTGTTGCGTTGTATTCGGTCAACCTTGTCAAATACGGGAATGATGATTGAGTTTTCCCATTTCTCACAGATGGTTTCAATGTTTCTTATAATTGTGATGAGCCCATGTAATTTCTCTGTTAATTCATCTTCTCCCGCATATTTTAATAATTCCGATGGTATTTGGTCGGTCCTGTGGTTTTGTTATTGTTAAGCTGATGATTGTTTCTTTTATTTCCTCAACGGTTGCCAGTTTATTGTGTGGATAAAATCGTTTTCCTAAAAGTAGATTTAGCATTATATTGAAATATCTCTTCTATTGGGCTGCAACTCTTTCGTCGTCCGAAACGAGCTCCCCATTATCATTGCGAATAAAACCTGATCTGGCCTAGTATCATTTTAGTACAGCTTTTAACCCTGCATACGTTGCTCTCTTGTTTTTAACCGCACCTTCTTCCTGAAATTTAGCAAACATTTCCCCTTGCCATTGTCGTTTTTTATCCCGAAAGAGATGGCTGACTTTGTTTCGTAGGGCTTGATATCTGGCATGCGTGATCTTTTCACTTTTGTCAGGGCTTAAAGTCTTAGAAGCTAACGGGTTCTTACTTTTTCCTTACATTCTTCTTCGCTTTTACCTGTATTGTTTCGCCGTCAGTTTCTGTGCCATCTAGTATCGCGAACTGGTTATTCATTTCGTCCTGAACATTGATGCTAGATACGAGGATCCTTTAATTTTTCAACATTGAATTTTTTGTATATTCCGCGTCTGTGGCGATGATTAGGATGGGGGCTCCTCTGAATGTTTTAACATCTAGTACGTTTGCATGGTGCCTTCTATTCTTCTATCCTTCAGAAAATGATTCATTTGGTTGCGTGTTACTCTATCGGTGATATCGAGGTGGTCTTGTGCATTCACGATCATAGTTTTTGAGCTGGCGAAACTTATTGTCCCAAGACCATTATTGTTTGATAAGATGTGGAGATTTTCTTCTACTATTGTTGGCCTGTATATTGTTTCTTTTAGTCTTGCAATGCTGGGGTAGGGAGGAAAGGCATATATCAAACCAAACTTGCCGAGTAACAATGAGTCTGAGGTTTGACTGTGTTGATGATTCTGAGCTCAAAGCGACCGGTTTTAGAACCGCACCGTCTCTGATTATTTAGTTAGTGTATGATGTTAGCCTTTTTAAGAGAATTATTGACAGCACCTTGTATCCTGTTCAACGTTTACTTCAGTGATTTGATAGCTTCTCTTCACCATTCAATAGCGTATGCGGACGATTTAATCGCGTACAGATCAGGTCCAACGATCGACGTCATTGTCCCTCTCTTGCAGCGTGACTTCGAAAAAATTCAGCAGTATTGTGATGACTGGAAGTTGAAGATCAACTGCCAGAAATCAGAAACTATTTTGTTCAGAACGCCTTTGTCTAGGGCCTCCCGAGACACTAGGAAAAATTGGCGCGGGTTCTCAATTCTTGGACCGGACGGGCGCCCACTGGCGAAACAAAATGTAGTCAAATACTTTGGGATCTTGCTAGACCATATTTTGACAAAATATAGATGCTGCTCTGGCGAGGGCCCGGGACGCTTTTGCTCTTACAAGATGGCCGTTTCATAGCAACCAACTTGATTTGAGAGTGAAGGTAATTTGCTACATGGCCTTAATCAGGCCCATGATTGCCTATGGATGTCCCGTGTGGTTCAATGTGAAGGAAAGGATTCGGGTGTTTGAGAAGTTTACTTGGGTTATATAGGACAGCCGAATCTGAGTACACGAAATTTTACCCGAACGAGGTCCTATACAATAGGGCCAGGATTGTACGGGTGGATAATTTTCTAATAAAACTGATCCGGGGTCACGTTGCGAGGACAATGACTTCGGTCAATAACCTGATCTCCGGGGTTTACTTCTCTAATTACATGTACCACGAGAAAGTTCGCCTTAGCGGCTTGGTCCCCCCAGAGGCATTCCTCTATTTATATCAATGTGGGCTGATCCAGGACGATTGGGGGTTCTGCAAATCTTCCACGTGGCCTGTAAGTCTGTGGAGCAGCGGCTCCTCTACGAACGTGATGTTGCGCTCCGCGAGCCCGAGCGCCTCAGGTTTAGTAGATCAGTGTCGCACCAAGATCGGGGAGACGTCGTCCGACAGCATCAACGCTTTTGGTGGCTGGAGCGGACTGCGTTGTGGTTAACTTTGCTAGGTCAGCCTCTTTAAGGCAAAGCTTGCCACATGCCAATGGCAGGCTTACATAGACTAAGGTAGGTTAGGTTAGAGTAGGTAAGGGCAGGCTAAGGCAGGCTACGGTGGCAGGTAGGTTTAGTTTAGTTTTAGCTTTAATTTAAAAAAAATACAAAACAATTACGAAAACCAAAAAAATGTATATATTTTAGTTAAGGTAGGGTTAAGTTATTCTTAGTTATAAGTTTCTTTGTTAAAAAAAAATTATCTGATTCCAAGTTTTTTTTAAATTTCACTTTTCTTGTCCTAAGTTGTTTATTGATTTTAATTATTACAAGTAAATCGTAAATCGTTCTATTTGCTTTAGAGTGTCCGTATAGGGCCAGTAAGGTATTTTATGTCAGTTGATATTTAACCTAGTTTTATCCGTGCAGGGACGGGTTAAGAATATCCCTGCAGCGATACCTCTCGCTTGTCGTAAAAGGCGATTAAAACAATGGTAAACGAAAATCACATCTAGGCAATTTAGAAAACACCCAGGTGAGCCTAGGGACACATATACCACCATTAAACTGCCCCACAAGTGTACATGCAAATCAGTGGGTTGACACGACTGGAGATCACCGGTGTTGTAAAAGTAAGATCAAACAAAAAAATCAGGAGCATGCCAGTGTCACAAAAAAAAAACAAAAAGGCAGGCCGAAAAACAATTGGTGCAAACAAATGCAAAAACACCAGCATTTGATTGGCCTCAGCGATGAAGTAATCCCAAACCGGGAAGCCTGCCGCTACTTTCTGAGGTCAAACCGGCGGACCCCACAAGCGGACCAGTAGGAATGTAGTTAAGTGGGAAGGTTATGGTCCTACACTTCTGACCATAACAACGCCGGAAAAAGGAAAAGAAGAAAGAAGAAGATATTTAGCCTAGTTTTAAGCATTTTTGTCTAGTATAAGTGAGTTCTAAAAATATAAAAACAAAAATGAAAAAAAAAAAAAAGAACCCTATCTACTGTTTGCAAAATTCGAGTTAGAAGACCTGGAATTGCAGTTTGCCTCCCGGCAGGCTGATTCCATCTTGTTTTTATTTTCGCATTGAAATCCCTTAGTACGATTTTCACGTCGAAGGATGAGAAATGATCAAATGTTACATAAAACGTGTCCTTTAGCCATCGGCATTCGGTCGTTGTAAAATACTACCTCCATTACGCTCTGCACAATTTGTTACTGATAAAGAATCCTTTCCAAAATTGTGGTACCGCCAAAACGAAAGTATACCCGTCCTTAACTGTGGTTCTATTTGAAAGTCGAATTTCTTGTACCGTTGGGTTGTCCAATTTATACTTGATAATTTCATTGAGTGCTGTTTGGAAAGCACCAACTTGCGTACATTCAACGAGCTTATGCTATGAAATAATGCCTGGCGCCAAGTAATAGGTCATAAGCAGTAATAGTTTGTCTTATCTTGGATGGAACTTGATGGAAAACATTTTAAATCTACGCCCACCCAAAGCAGTTTCAAAATGTTTGACTAATCTTTACGCTAGATAAATATTTATCGCCTCTGGCCAATATCAGCCGCACATATTTATATCCATTATTTCAAAACGGGCAATTATGATTGGTCCACCCACCCGACGGATGTTCGAAAAACAAAAATGAAGAAAGAAAAAATGGGCAGGTATGTGAGAATTCCAGAACGTTCCTGTACAATCTCAGCTAATGGTTTTCTAAAATGGATGGCGCGTATAATTTCGCAATTGTTTACCTTATCCACAAGTACCTAGTTTGCACCTGCGAAACACACAAGTAAGTGTATGCATATCCGAAATGTTAATATTGCAAAAAAATATCATTTCACATGAATGTGTCTAAAAATACCAAAGTTCCCGGTAAACAATTATCAACACATCACTCGTGGGGCAAATACTTTTGCTGGTTGCGTGTGTGGCTAGAGGAAGGTGAATATCTATTTGTCTCCCTTGAGCGTGCGATTGACGTCGACGTACGTACAGTATGTGTAGTGGAGTAAACGGGTGAAAAAGTAGTGTTTGGGAAAACCTAGCACAGCATCACTGGCCGTTCTGAATCCTTTGCTGTTTGGCAACAATGTTCAAATCGAACCGGAAGCAACTGCAACATTGTTGCATGGCGACGTGGTGTGTTGCCTTCTAACATAGTCACCCAACTGCCAACCGACGACACACGACATGCATGTGGCACGTATAATAGATGTTGTTTGAGTGTTGTGTCGACCATGCAGATACTGGATACTATTACCAGCGGTGCCGGTTCTGGCGCTGTTGTTGCCACGAAGAATGGATCCAGCATTCCATCCAGTTTCCTCGTGTACTGCACGTCGAACATTTGGTCTGATTGTGTGTGGCGTGTGTTGTGCGAGCTGGTCGCATGGAGTAGTAGCGCCAAACGCGCGGTTTGTTGGTTGCCTGGTAGTGGTGACGCTGACAGTTCAGTTTGGTTCTATGTCGTTGGGTTTTATCAGTTCGTGCCACAAGCAATTGTGCCACCACTGGTACTGGTAGTCTTGTACACTCGCTGAACGTGTAGTACGTACGAGTGCCCGCCGCCGCCGGCCGACCGAACGACCGACCGTCAACAAAACCAGAGACTCTTGTGTGTGTGCTGCATAGTGTAACATAAAAGAAAAAAAAAACAAACAATTCGCTAGTCGTTCCGTAGCTGTTTGCAGATTTATTCTGTTGTTTTGTTTTTTTTTTATTTGTTTTTATTTTATACATTTTTTTTTTGCTTTTTGTCGTCTTGTGTCGGTACACACTCCTCGTTTTGTTATTGTTTATACTTATATTTATTGCCGGTTCATCTTTTCCTGGATCTCTTTTGCTCATTATTTTTTTGTTTTAATCGGATTCATTGAATTCAGAAGCGAAGGAAAAAATCATCAAAACAAAGCCACGAATACAAAGTATCTGTTTATAACTATTTATATTTATTTTTAATTTTTAATCGAATATTACATCTAGTTGTATATAGAATTTAGAATATTACAGTGTAGAGTATCTAGTATCTATTTGTCGTCATTATCGTCGTCGTTTTTTTTGTTTGTTTTTTTGCCGTCTCAATAGTATTCGTATTCGTACTCGTCGTAGTCGCGTGTGTGTGGGCCTATAAAATTTATTAAGTCTAGTATTCGATATTTACACAATTCAATACACGGAATAAGTCGAAGAGAAAGAAGAGAGAGAGAAAGAAAAGAAATAAAAATGTATATAAAAATCTTTCTGTGGTTCGTATGTCTCGCGTGTGTGGCGTTCCGCGAAATCATGTGCGATGATCTTGTACCAATGATGATTGGTGGTAATGGCAGTATTAGTGGCAGTAGCGTTAGTGGCGGTAGTGGCAACAGCAACATCGGCACCAGTAGTAGCAGTATCGGCACTGCTCATAGTGTCGGTAGCAGTAGTAGTAATGGCGGAATCAGTAGCAGCATGGGGGGAAGTGTCAGTGGCGGTACATATGGTGGTGGTAGTGTAGGCGGTATCAGCAGTAGTTTTAAGTAAGTACCCATCTAAACAAATTAACAATATAGCAGATAGATTTTAAGTACCCATGTAAACATGCGGCGAATGAGAATCAAGACAAAGTGTTTATGTTTCTCAAGTGAGGTAAGTGAGCAGCCTTGTAGCTTCCATGTGCAGCTCTATACACAACGCTGTCTAGTGATAAGTCGAAATGGAATTAATCTTCAAGCAAAGGTAATTAAGGTTTATGTCCAAAACCTACACTTGCCTCTAATATGGCTTTGATTATGAAATAGCGTCATTGATTTGAAGGAACCTTCACCAAATCCATTTTAACCATATAGCATGACCTGAGCTTAGTTAAGATTGCTCAACCACGTTGTTTACAGCGCATTTAAATCGTTTCCGGCCCCTGGGCCATGCAATTTGAAAACCGTGCCATTTCACCTTGGCTTGTGCGGGATTAAAATCCAGACGTTACACCAAGCTCAAACTGCTGATTGTAAACAAAAGAGGAAAATCAGATAAAAATATATCTTCTTCTTGGCATCTTCCGCTCGACGATTGATTCGATTGAGCAATTAGCTGACATTTCATATTTGCTTCTCAAATTGCATCGCATTGTCTTTATGCCTTATGGATGCTATAAAACGATTATAAACGATCAGTGACCGAGTGATCGCCTCTTATTGTTTTGTAAACAAAACGATCGTCGACTTCACATCGAATTTGACACTTAAATGTCACTAGATCAATATTTATTTTTAGATATGGACTTCATAAATCTCGTCAGAGGCAAGGTACATAGTAGAAATGATCTCAAGGCAATATCGTTTATAATGACCTTTTTAAAATTTAACGATTTTACTTTGCTGTGATAAAATACTGGCAATACTATGCTTTCTTGCATTTCCGGCGGTAATTTCATGTCTTATTCATTTTCATTTTTGATCAAATACCATATTTTGTTCAAGAAATAAGGTGACTTTTAATTTTTCTTGAAATTTTTTTATTTATTCGTCAATATCTGTTTTGTCCCCTTCAAAGTAGTCCCCTCAGATATGCAACCCTTGTCTAAGCACTTTCTCCAATCCCCAACGAAGGCTGCAAAGGCTGAAGAAGTACTTCCACTTCTGATATGCGCTTTTTGGAATAGCCTTCAACTCTTCCAGCGATGCGGTCTTTATCTCTTCAATCCTGGCAAATCTCCGTCCTTTCGTCAGTCTATTCTGTTTTGGAAAGAGAAAAAGTCACATGAAGTCCAATCCAGTGAATACGGTGGTTGAGGCATGGTTACGGTATTCTTCCGAGAAGCTACGGACGTTTTCTTCATGCTGCTTGACGCAAACGAGACGTAGCTTTAAAGTAAAATTGCTTCGATTTTCCCTTTAAGTAGGTACTCACGATGAACCACGTTATGATTGAGCATTGGTTTCGGCGTCATAATGATACCCATTTTTCGTCGCCAGTGATGGCTCTATTCAGTAAATTTGGATCGGCATTCATGTCATTCAAAAGCTTTTGAGCGATGCTTATGCGTTCTTTTGGTCAAAATTTTGTTATTTCGGAACAAATTTCGCTGACACATGTTTCATGCCCAAAATATCTGTAAATTTCAGGGCATATGGTTAGCCATCGGTAACCGATATGTTAATATCCTCATCAACTTCCCTGATAGTGATTCGAAGATTCTTCAAAATATTTTTCTTCACTGCTTCAAAACTTCATCCGTCGCGACGTGTTAGAACTTCAACGATGGGATCTTCGTTAACATTTTCCCAGCCTTCTGTGAAGAGCTTGTACCATTTTTTTTTTTACGACTTGTAGTCTCAGTCAGCAGTTCAAGTACGTTAGAGTACTTCATTTTATTTTTCACACACAATTTTAAAACAGATTCTTTGATCCACATTTTCAATAAAATCGCCAATCATATCAAAATGCGTCCAATCTTTATATCTGTGAATAAAAACCTAAATATCCAAAATGGCTGATGACGTAAGCATGTGTTAGGGGATATGCACACTAACATAACAAAATTTGAAAAGGGAATGTCCTTAGTTTGCGAAATTAAAAGTCACCTTAATTGTTGAACACACCTTTTACATGGAGGAACCACCTACGCGTTGTGCTTCTGATTCCTCTTGGTTCCTCTTTGTGAATTTTTTTCCCTTAATATATTTCATTGTAACGAAATTTTTATCGAGAAAATGGTGTAAAAGCTATGGTAGACGGGGGGGTGTGTAGCATTCTCGGAGAAAAAAGTTTTACGGATTCTTCAATGAGAACATACAAATTCTGAGTTTAATTAAAATACAGAGATATCGGGTGAAAATTTATTCCAGGTGTAAAACAAATTTTAAACTTAAGAATTCGGTCTGGTTCCTATGACCACCGCCACCAATTTTGCAGCGATCTATTCCAACTTTGCACCACTCCCTCCCATATAACTGTCGGGTCCGATAATGTTCCTGAGCTCTAAGATCGTAAGCATTTAATCTCAGTGGCATTAAATCGCATGAGCTAGGTAGCCGTTCGACTGGACTATTTCTCGAGACGACACGATTACCGAACTCCCGCTTCAGAATTTGTCCACGACACTCACGACTGAAAACTACAGTAAGCCCTCTAAGTTGGTGGTACCGACTCTTTATCTGCCCAGTTGTAGGACTGTCGAAAGAATCGAACAGTGTTCGCACGATCGAAAAAAATGTTCGTGCCATAGAGCCAGCATTTACCAGCTGTGGCACCACCCTTTTCAAAATAAACATACTCTACGTAAAAGGCACTAATAATAGCCTAAGAAAGGTCAGTGTGACGGCTGCTGACGCGCGATGAGCGAGTTCGGATCCGGATAATACCAACACCATCGAATGTTAATTTCTCGGCTGCTCTTCTCGACGGGGTTCTGGCAAAACCCTCCGCAGTACACTTGCCTTGAAATGGCTTCTCCCTTGCCGTTTGGAATCGGCATTAAACTGTTGGACCGGTTCACTTGTGTGAAAAAACAAATCACCTAAAACTTAAGTGAATGACAGAAGCTTGGCTCTGACTTTCCATGAGCTGTAACGCCACCTAAGAAGAAGAAGAAACACGCACATCATAACCCTGTGGCTCGGCTTCTGAAGCCCATGACACATGTTTTCTCAACGTTTATATTATAGATGAAAACTCCTGTAGTATACGAGTATTTGACTGGTAAAGTCTTCTCGAAAGTCGCCGTTCAGTGCGGTGATAATTAGTAGGTACCTCACACCTATCGGAACAAATGAAGCACACAAAACACAGGTCATTGATAGAAGCTTCAGCTATGGTCCTTCGCGTGTTGTAATATCATCTAAAATAGCTCGTTAGATATAGAATTGTCGATCTACTATCATTGTAGCGGAAGGTTTTGGGCTTTTCACTAGAAAATTAGCCGAGGGTTAAGC
Organism: Merodon equestris; assembly: GCA_958301585.1. Classification (NCBI taxonomy): domain Eukaryota; kingdom Metazoa; phylum Arthropoda; class Insecta; order Diptera; family Syrphidae; genus Merodon; species Merodon equestris. The sequence continues at coordinate 45,663,291 of OY284416.1, read as the reverse complement.
CAGAGGAGGTTTGATGATAATGAAGAACTTTCAGCAGCTTTTGAAAAAAATCAGCTATGATTGTTCTTATCTTTGCTAAAAGGCTCAAAGTCCCACTTACAATCATAAGTCGTCACCTTTCAGAAAGGAAAATACTAAAAAGTTGGGTACCCCATGTCCCAACACCATCGAATATTGTTTGCAATATTTTGGACAAACACACACCTTGTGGAACCTTTTTTGCATCATGTCCTCACCTGCGATGAGAGCGGATGCCGTACGAAAGTCCTGAGAGATCAAGAGAATCGATAGATTTAAGTGAGTCTCACAGGGAATTTTCCCAGGCAGAACTTCACAATAAAAGGTAATGGTGTCAGTATGGTGGACGAGTGAATGGGTTGTCTCTAACGAAGAGAAACAATTATGGCCGTCTCGTACTGTGGAGAAATCACATTGAGAATACACTGCTGCAGACAGATACAGCACTGCCAACCAACCTGAACTTGCTATAGGTGGGATACGAGCCTTACTTATAAGAGCCAGTAATCTCCAAAATAGAAAACTCGTAAGCCCAGATACTATAAAACAAAATGCGACCCAAAGGGTTGGGAACTTTTTGAAATGTGGCATATTTGCCAACACGTAATTTTTTTTTTTAATAAAAGTTGCTAATTTCCAAACAGCGTTGTTTAACTCAGCTCCTTAAAATAGCAATCGGAGTCACTTCACTTACCTCTATGGTAAAATGTATTGCTACAATTTATTATAGCTTTGCGAGAAGGCACTGCAATACCAAAAGGACGAATATAAAAGTACACTTCTTATTGGATGACCCTTTATATTTTATTGACATATATTCTCAGAGTAATGAAGGAAGACCAGGCCTGTCTAGTTCTTCAGCTTTTTGATTAAAGCTGCAAACTGTAGAGCTACGGCTAAATAGGGTATATTAGCTAAACTGCTAAGACCCTTATTCGCAGTGAATTCATTTATTATGTTGGTTGGTTGGAAAGAACAGAATATAGCATTTATTCACAACAATAGTGCCCTTAGTTTTTCAGACCGTCAGTCATTTAAAACTTCCAGCCATGGTAGCGCTTCTTATCGTCTCGCATATCGCTAATTCTAATCGAATTTATGGGGATGATCCGTTGAAGTCATCTTATACCTTTTAAAGCTAAGTCAGTCAGCGAAACTAATTGTTTTTAAAAAAATCTTCCGAATGGGGTCATTCGTATTTTTTGCGTTATTCTACGCTCATTTAATTGAGCTCTTATTAGTATTAGTCCGATTTGCGCAAAGATTTTAAAAATGCATTTGGCCTGACAGAAAAGCCGTTGTGACGTTGAAAATAAGGATCTCTCTGAACAAACGATGAAAACGATGAAAATTAACATTATAATCGTCACCGAACTACTATCAGAGGAATCGCTGAAGATGTTTGAATGAAAATAGGGTTATTTCACGAAACAAAAAAAGCAAAGAACCTAAGTGGCTGGGGAGCCGAAAAAGATGCAAAACAACTTTTAGGTTCAATCAACCTAGTCAAAACGGTCTGAAATGTCAGATAAGAAACGTAAAATGGCAAACTTGGGCATTTGTCAACAAGTTAACAGTATTGGAGTCATTACTGGGACAAAAATTGTCTCAATTCAACAAGCCGTTTGAACGTACTGGGAATAGTAAATTAATTGGGTGCCACACATACATACATACATACATACGCGGCCACGCCAAACATCGGTGGATAGAAGTGTATGCTGTGTATTAGGTGGGACTCGCTCGGCGCGGTATATGAGTTGTTCGCTACGAAATTATTTTGCAGCACGACAATGTTTGTCCACATGATGCTCAGGTCGTTGAATCCTACCTGAAGACACTGAAATGGAAGGTCCTACCTCACCTGTCATATTCTTCACGCAACACCTGTCCCAATCTGGCAGCAGTTTCGATATTTTGAGCTAGTCATGGACAATGCTTTAAAGACGGTGGATTCCTATTTGTGCACCTGATAGGAAACATTGATTACTTACCAGCCCATAAGTAAGTCGTTAATACCCCTGCAATAACTGATTTTGTTAGTTTGATTGTTTAATCAAAATTAAAGCTCACCATTGGGAAAACAGAAGTCACCGAACGTAAGAGGCTGTTGATGATCAAGACGCTCCATTTTTAGTCAACTGGATTTGAGCTTGTAAACCAAGATTTGCCACAAAGTGGATTACAGTTCAATTGACAGGCAGCATGCTATCGTTTGCTTACTTAAGACTCACGTCACTTTCTGAAATCTACAATAATTTGCTCGGCAAAAATTTGCGAGATACTCATTTCGTCGTATCAAAGCTTTTGGTTCGGTACCGAGGCTTTGATTTTGGAACCAGGGTCATTTTGGAAAAAATAAGGTGAAAATAAATTTTCCCCGAAAAACATTTGTTTATTTATTAATATCTATATTGTGCCCTTCAAAATAATCTCCCTCAGACGTAACATACAAAATCAATTACAAAGCACGAAAAATTTGTCTTCTTTTTTGAACAAATGTATGTATGTCCCTCCTCAGCAGCAACAGCTGGAAATACGTTTTCAAATTTATCTCTGGGTTGAGCGGGCAGTATTGCAATGTTCATTAAGGAGAAAATAGCCAGCAGATTAAGAGTTCTTACGATGGTATCGAGCACCCCTTGCTCGAAATTGTCTGTGGAATGTCTCGCCGAAGTTATCATCAAACCCCCAAGTTTAAGGACAGTACCATTATAACAAATATTACTGAGGACTTGGGGCTTACTATGAACTTTACGGTGATCTCGGGCTTAAACTGTTAAGACGTAAAGATTCACAAGTAAATTGTTTCAAAACTTCTTAAGTTTTGTAAACCTAAACAACTCGACTCCTACCCATTCCAGCCCTACATTCTATACACTCATCTATCTGTTCATTGTCAATAGGATTTATCTCATTAACTTCTAAAGCCAGCCTGATGCTCCCAAAAACCTCACCATTTACCGTAATACCAAATGTCAATGGTTAACTTGTCGTATTCAAAATGTAATTATTAACAAGAGAAAAGAAGTTTAATCCCCCCGAATTTCTCTGCGATTTCAAACACGCCACAGGAACCTTGTTAAGAAGGGAACCGCGAGGACGAAAACTACGTTTCTTACATCTCAATTCAATCTCGGCTTAAATGTTAAGCAAACTTGGAAGATAAACAAATCAAGGCTGAGACCTGAAACACATCAATGTCGAATTAGATAACTAAGAAATTCGCCTCAGTCGCAACTCTCTCCGACGATGGCATTGGTGATCCGAATGACTGTGACATCGTAAAGCTTTTTTTTTATAGGGTGCGCGCAGGTTCAAGAGTTACGCTCTCATCGTGTTTGTCGTACAACCTGGACGGGGTGCAGATGGTTTGTGTCGAAGATGTTCGTTCACTACTTTCCGAAGGTGGTTGTCCTAGATAGGATTCGAGAGATTCGACAGAGTTTTGTCGCGTTCGTTGTAGTTCACAGTAACTTTTTTGCTTCCATGTCATTAAGGTGTTTTATTGGAAACGCACAAACAGAGTATTAATTTTACAACTTCAGTGGTCTTATACTGCGAGTGTTATGCCTTCGTCAGGATCTTTTGTTCATCGCTCATTCACAACTGATGCTTTTGCACAGTTTTGTTCTTGACTATGGACAGACTTGAACTACAAACCTTCCGCTCAACAGTCGGTGAAGATTACCATTGCACCAGGAACATCCCCGACCAGTCTGGACTAGATTAGAGAGGATGTGTTAAAGTATACCCTTGCAATCAAATCTAACGCCATTGACTTGGACTTTATGAACCCCTTAATTCTTAAAACTAATCATGCACATCATCTCAACACCTTTCACGTACATACTCGTATGTAATAATATCCTTACCAACTCCGTTTACCCTCAATTTTGAAAGGCTTTTAGAAACATACCTGTACCTAAACATGGAAAATTGCGGACCTCTCTAATAACGTTCATATCTAAGGGCTTATATCTAAGGGTTCATACGTAAGGTTATCGAAAAATGTCTAAGCACGCAATTGAATTCGTTCTTAAACCAACATAAGCTCCTTCACCGTTTTAGACATGTTTCAAGCCATAACACAGCGGCACCTCCGAACATCTAGAGGTTGTTGAAGGCTTTTGGTAAGGACCATGTGATATCATTGATACCATTAGACTTTTCTCAAGCATTCGATACTGTGCCACATGAAATCCTTCACAATATACTCAAACGTTAAGACTCATTGGGAATTACTTTGGAGATCGCAGCCAAGCTTTATATGCTAATGGTAACTTTTAACCTTTCTCAAAAGCAAAACGGAAGTCCCCCAAGTATCTATTTTTGTTCTCGCTATTTAATAACGACATTTCTGACATTTCCAAACACATGTACAATATATTTTAAACGACGTCTAATTATACATCAGCTGTCCATTTTACCTAAAGTTAAGGTTAAATGAGTATCTTCGGGCCGTTACGCGATGGTGATATAAGAACAAACTTATGCTCAACTCCACCTAGAGCCAAGACATTGTCATAGTTCGTAATATCTTAGACTTAAGTAACTTCGCATCAATTCCCATCAATAAAGACTGAAAACCTTGAATTCATATTTAATCAACGGCTTACGTGGGGAGGTCACATCACCAAAATAACATAAGTTACAGTTTACGGAGTCTTGCGTATACTCTGGTACTCCGGAAATCATCTTCCATTTAACATTAAATCAGTTCACAAGCTTGATTTGGATGGGAATCCGATATGACACAAGAGCAGTGCCTTCAACAAACAGTTTGTGTGTTTGACTAATTTGAGATTTAGAAGCTTACTCGTACACCAAAAAACCAGTATAGCAGTGATCCCACAAGCAGCTTTGTACATAGTATCCTACTGTTGGAATCTTCGTTAGATTCAATGTTACCTATGTCTTCTTCGAACCTTGAATATTGTCAATAAAATTCAATCTAGCCTTGAACTGGGTCGAAAACAACATTTTTTTCTGCAGCAGACCAACGTTAAAGCTTCGGTACCTACCATGAGCAAAGGCGGACTTCTGTTCATGCATTCGTTTTAGAAAACGATGAAGAATCATTTGCTGTTACTCCTTGTATAGGATGTGAATTAGCCAGCGGGTCAATCTAGGATCACTCCCCTAAAATAATTCTTAAGCCTCTTTCACAAGCAAAACAATTATAATACATCTGCATACCTCCAAGCCTGCAACTAACGCAAAATACTCTTTCACTTATTCCATTAGTCAGAAAATTACTTTTCCTCATTCAAATTCTCACATAACATCCGACCACCCAAATCGGCAAATTTGCCAACTTAACTAACAAGAGGCTAATGTAAACTGCTCAAATGTGTTGCAATATCATTTCATCCCCTTTGTAGCTACTCAAGCCTGGCATAGCTTCCGGCACTTCACCTACGGCCATACAATTCGCTCATAACAACATTTCGAATAATTACAGACAAAAATCCACCCCAGGAGACATTACGAGTATTTCTCAAATCAGAGTAAACTCCTAACGAGGAAAAGTCACGACAAACAAGAGGCTACCTACCCTATGTGCGGCAAGATAATTTCAACTATTTCATTCAGGACAAACAAAACTGGTATATGTCAGTTTGTCACGATGAGTTTAATGTGTAATTATCAAGGAAAGCAAACCGAAACGGCAAAGGAGAAGCGGAGGAAAGGAATATGTTTGACTTTTGGCGAAGCAGACCCTTGCTATCGGCTGTAATCACGGTCAATCATATTACCAAAAAGCAAATTTATTGTTGTAAGGAACGTGACTTACATCGAGCAGGAGTAATGGGGCTTAAGTGAGTGGTCGAAGGATTTTTGGGGGCTTTACAATGACCAAAGGGTAATCGCTTACCAGTTGAATACTTGCGTCACAGCATTCCGTCGTTTGATGGAGGCTTTCTGGATGATAATGTGATGGTTTTAGTCCGAATACATTACACAGCAGAAATTATGGAATTTGGATCTGGATTCCGATTACGACAGACTTATTTAAAAAAAATGCTTCAAAATATTGGTTTGAACCAGTTAAAAGCAATCTTCTAGTTACCGTAAAATTGGGATCAGATAAATAAGGTAACTCACGGTTCTACTCGAATCCGCCCTCTTTTGGCTTATTCGAGCAATCTATTTTTGCACTGATGCATTCTGGCTTGGCTTTGCTTACAGAACTGTTTTCCATGCAACAGCTTTTAACTCTGTATTCCATCTCGCTGCTGATCAGTACCACCATGTTCACACTGCTACTTGATGCCAGCGCTATTCCTTATTAGTATTCGAATACTTTTGAAGCCGAACTACATTCGACGACTATTCTCTCCACGCTACCTTGGATGCGACTGAATAATTCTGCTGATAATGGGAATTTTTTTATTCAACCCATGAAGGGAATCCAAAATCATCAGACAGATGGTACCAGTGGTACATGCTGGTCAAGAATGTCACATCAGGGACATCTTAACAACTCCTTATGGTTACGTTTCTTAATGTTTATGGGCGTTCTACTATATATCTGTTTGAGCGTGAAAATCTCGACTTTCGAGCCTTTAATATCAAAAAAATATGTGATCGAGGGGCGTCGAATGACTGAAGAAATTTGCATTGAAGTTTTTAAAAGTGAAGGAACGCGTCGTGAATGGTTTCAAGGCCAAGAAAAGGTAAAGTAAGAAGCGCCCCGTATATAATTCGAGACATTATTGGGTCAACACAACCTGAACTTTCAGATTCATTGACCGTAACTCAACACGCCATTTCTCGTCAACTCAAAGACCTGGGAATGACCTAAAAGCAAGGAAATTGGGCGCTTTGTGAATTGCTGCGATGAAATGTGGAACCATAATGGTGATCTAAGGTGAAAGAGCTCGTGGGAACGACGCCACAAGGTCCATGGGCCCAAGCTCATGTTGCGATATTTTATGAGTTGTTGCAACAGAGTGCAACTGTCGAAGAAGCGCGCTACCGAACATAACCAATGAACATTGAAGGAAAAACAACCACAATTGAGCAAAGATACGAAAGAATCATTTTGCAGCATGGTGATGCTCGACAACATGATGCTTAGTACGTACCTGGAAGCACTGAAAATTGGATATGCTACCCCACCCGCCGTATTCTCCAGACATTGCCCCTTCTGATTACCATCGGTTCCGATTCCGATCGACGAGGCATGACCTGGCTGCAGCTAGCATTTCCGATATTTTAAAGAAGCCCTTTGGGTCAACTCGTGATTCGCCTTGAAAAACGTACAGGATTTACAACGCGAAATTCATATGCTGCCAGAAGGACGGTTAAAAGAAGGTATTAGAGATGGACAACATGTTCAAAAATAAACATTTTTCCCAGATAAAATTCCAAAATTCGCAAATCAGACAGTGGATTCCGACTTGAAACACAATGGTTGTAAAAAGCAACTATTATTATTACCTGCCGACGTTCAAAGCCTCGTTGACAACCCTTCGGCAAGCCACCCTGTCACGAGTGTATTCCTTCCATGTTTCGTTGTTCTGTTCCAATTCTCCTAGTCCCATATTTTTTTATTATTATATTTCGGAGGTTTCAGATCAAGCTTTCCCTATTTTAACTCATCCTTTGTTTCCCTTTAGGCATATTGTGAAACAAAAGAGTTACTGTGAACTACAACCAACGCAAATTCAGTCGAATCTCTCAAAACCTATCTAGGACAACTACCCTCGGAAAGTAGTGAACGAATATCTTCGACACAAACCATCTGCACCCCGTCCAGGTTGTGACAAATAAAGGGTGGTCCAACAAAAACGCACGATGATAATTGTAAATAAAACAAAAAGTTTTCAGAGAATTATCTTAATATTTTCCATTATGATAGAAGGATCGATGACAATTATGTGAGAAATAAAATATTGGCCAAATGCTCGCCACGGCTTCGGTGGCATACCTCTATCCGATGGTTCATATTTTCAATGACTCTGAGACATAATTGAGGTTCAATGTCGTTAATGTGCCGAATTATCTCATCCTTTAGCTCTTGAATTGTTCTTGGCTTATTGACGTACACTTTTTCTTTAAAATATCCCCAAAGAAAGAAGACCAACGGTGTCAAATCATATGATCGTGGCGGCCAATTAACATCGCCACGACGTGAGATAACACGGCCATTGACTTTCTCGCGCAAAAAAGCCATTGTTTCGTTGGCTATGTGGCAAGTGGCGCCATTCTGTTGGAAGCACATATCGTCCAGGTCCATATCCTCAATTTCTGGCCACAAGAAAACCGTTATCATCTCGCGATTGCGAACTTCATTCACGGTAACTGCTTGGCCGACCTCATTTTCGAAGAAGTATGGCTCGATGACGCCGCCAGCCCATAAACTGCACCAAACAGTCACTCTTTGTGGATGCATCGGCCTTTCAACAATCACTCGTGGATTCTCATTTGCCCAAATGTGGCAATTCTGCTTGTTAACGAATCCACTGGTGTGAAATTGTGCCTCGTCGCTGAAGATGATTTTCTTTGTAAAGTCACCATTCACTTCTGTCTGTTCAACCAACCATTCGGCGTATTGATGACGCTTGAAATGCTCAGTAGGCTTCAGCTCTTGAGTCAATTGAACCTTATAAGCGTGTAAATTCAAATCTTTATTCAAAATTCGCATCAGTGATGTTCTTGAGATGTTCAATTTTTGGGTACGACGACGAGTCGAGGTTGACGGCTCTTCTGCCACACTATCGCGAACAACAGCAATGTTTTTCGCAGAACGAACTGGGCGAGCATGCACAGGTGTTTTCACATTTCCTACAGACCGGTTTGCTATAATTTGCGCACAATTCTACCGATTGTGGACACATTTGGTCGATTATGCTGACCAAAAAAATCACGAAGTGCACGAAATGCATTTTGATTTGAACGCCCATTTTCGTAAAAGGCTTCAACTTTCCCTTAACGCGCTGCTCAATTGTGTACCTATCCATGGTTGAATTTGTCAAACACTGAAACAAAGAAATGTCAAATTAAGTTGGGCAAAAAAACTTGACGTTAAGGTGTGACTCACAATTAACATCGTGCATTATGGTTGGACCACCCTATAGAACGACGGTTAAAAACCGTAACTAGAGGTGAATAAAATATTCAACCATTTTTCCGAAATAAAACTTCAAATTTCGAAAATCAGACGGCGATTCCGACTTGTAACACCTGATAGAAACTGTACTCAATTGTAAAAAGCAACTGTTATTATTATCTGCCTTTTTTAATTCCGAAGTTCAGAGCCTGATTGGCAACCCTTCGGCACCCACCCTGACATGAGTGTATTCCTGCCATATTTCATTGTTCTGTTCCAGTTCTTCTAGTCCCATCCTTAAATTGTTCTCCTATCTACGGCGTGGCCTCCCTAAGGATCTTTTTTCTGCCTTCGTAGTCAAAATCGTAATTACGGCATGAAACCTTTTCAAGAGTTAAGTTTAACAAATGACTGGGTGAGAAAATATACTGAGAGCCATAAGTCCTTGGAACTTTCATAAATTTAAAATTTACAATTAAAATTACACGGAATATTTTACTCTTTCTAATGCAATACTTCCATGTATTCCAAGTATTTCCATGTTAGTTTACACAGTATTCCCAGATCTTTGGCGTAATCACTAGTTTTTAGGTTGTTAGAGGGACCATGTTGTCGATTCTCTTTGTAGTTTAGATTCTTCTTCCTTCTTTTTTTTTAATACCCCATTTAATGAGCCACTAAAATGTCTTTGGAGCTAATTAGTCCGTTTCGAGAAGGCATTAACATGGGTATACCTATATGCTGCAAGCTACTTTGATCAAGATGGAAAGTGATTTTGTTTATAAACTTTGTGGCGGCCATCCTCTATTTTTTGAAATTCATATTTATTTAATTTTTGTTAAAGAAAAAAGGAAAATGTGCCTAACACATTCTCCTTAGCTTTGTACACGTGCTATACTCAACCCGAGGCCGTCGTTTCACAGCGTTTTTCAATACACGGCATCGAACGAAAAATAAAAGGAAAAGAAAATTGAAGCGTTACGATTCGGGTATAAAAGGGCGATGTGAATTGGAATTCGCAGTCTGTTGAGTAGAATTGTAGAGTGCGCATACAGCTTTCGTTGGAGTCACCTCACATTTATTCAATCCGACTGTTAGGGTGTTCAGTAGACGAGGTGAAAAATTGTTTGGTCCCTCGGCTCTGTTCTTTTTTTATGTACGAGTATATGTAACTCTGAGTTTAAAAAAAAAACAATAAAGAGACCTATTGCAACTTTTATTAATTCTTCCAAATCTGTTTCGTCACCTTTAAATTAATCGCCAATAAAATTGACTTAAATGTCAGTGTTATTCGTTAATCTCCATTTCTTAAATGAACTTCAGTTCATGCAGCTATTCAAGTTGTTTCTCTTCTATGGACCTGAAAATGTGTCGCCCGACAGATTGGTATTTTAGTTTACTGATTAGCCGCAATTTAATCGGAGACACTCTTTTTCAAATACTCGTAAATTAAGTGTTTTTGAAGCCAAACGAAATGAGACGCGATTGAAGCCCAAATGGTATTTCAAAATTGTTTAAACTGATCCATATTATTTTGCAATAAGGTGTTCGACGCTTTTCTTATTTTCTGTTATTATTCATGAAAAATAGTCTTAAATTCAATAAAACTTCCTTCGATTTGTGATGGAAAAATAATTACTTTGAGTTTTGTTGAGCTTTCTCGGGAGGTCCCAAACTGACCAGCCATTTTTTGGCATTGAAAGTGAGAGATTGTTTGTGATCATAATCCTTGATGACTTAGCTCTGTTAAAATGAATTTGAGCGATGACTTGTACTATGTTCACCTTAAGGGTGGTTTATTTGCCTAGACCTGCGACTTCAGGAAACCCTACAAGAAAAAATCTAGCGAGGCTTAATCGTATAACCTTGGTCGCCAATTCGATTGGCGTTTACTGTACACTGTACTGTACACTTTCACGGACCACGGCGATGTTCTCGGCTGATCTTGCGTGTATATGCGGTATCCACTCAATTTGTTTCTATTTCTATTTCTATTTGAAAGAACATTCTATGGTATTAAGTATGGGGCGGCTTTGCGGCACCCATTCGAAAGGTCCCATTTTCGATCCCGTTGCCGCATAATTTTCGCTGAATTTGTTGGATGCTGTATGTTATGTTGGCATTGAGCACCCCAATTGCTAGTGGTTTATTCGTATATAAAGGGTTGTCCAATGGGGACTTGACAGCTTTGAATTTAATTTGTGAACGCACCCTTTCACTAATCATCGAACTGTCATTGTCAATTTATTCAGTAAACTCAACATTTTCATCATGGTAAAGTACACGAGCAACGTCTGCAAATTATAAAAATTTTCTACCGAAATTCGGAGTCGGTGACCGCAACTTTAAGAGCATTAACTCCAATTTTCGGTCGTAATTCTCGCCCTAGTAGACAGGCAATAACAAGCTTAGTGCAAAAATTTGAGTCTACATATTCGTTGTGTGATGTTGACGTGTCAGTGAGACAACGGGTTGGTCGAAGTGTCGAAAATATCGCTGCCGTTCAGGCATCCGTAGCAACCGATCCAAATCAGTCAATTCCACGGCGTTCTCAAGAATTGGGCATCGCTCAGACCACATTATGGCGTATTTTGCGTAAGGATCTTGGTTTACACCCATACAAGATCAAGCTGACTCCAGAATTGAAGCCGATGGACCATTTGAAGCGACGTACGTTCTCCGATTGGGCTCTGGAGAAGATGCGCCAAGATGATGAATTTCATCGAAAAATCATCTTCACTGACGAAGCTCATTTTTGGCTCGATGGGTTCGTCAATAAGCAAAATATGCGTTATTGGTCGGGTGAAAATCCACATGTGCTTCATGAATCACCACTTCATCCACAAAAAAAAACTGTTTGGTGCGGTTTGCATGCCGACGGCGTTATTGGGCCATATTTTTTCGTCGACGATAACGATCGTCACGTTACTGTGAATGGCCAGCGTTATCGCGCCATGATTACCGATTATTTTTGGCCCGAATTGGAAGATATGAACTTGGACGACATGTGGTTTCAACAGGATGGTGCCACAAGCCACACAGCACACGTTTCGGCCGAAATGTGTGGCCGAGTCATCGAAAATTGGGTCCAAAGAATCGACCACTGCAAACGTGCTCGCGGTGGCCATATGAACGAAGTCGAGTTCCATTCATAAATGTTTTGATTGTACTTCAAGCCGATAATAAAGTTTTTGAAATATTGAAATATCTCAAATGGTTTGCGTTTTATTTAAAAAAAGTTGTCAAATCCTTTTTGGAAAACCCTTTTCGCAAACCTGCTATTTAAGACAGTCTTAAATCGTCAAATTTTACTGACGTAAATTACTCTGGATAACCATGTCCTTTAATTATTCTTGCCAAATATCCATCGTTCCATACGCTTTGTGCCTCGTAGCGTCATCCTGTTGAAACCACATGTTCTCAACTCCCTTATCACCCTGTTTGGGGCCACAAGAAATTGCTCGATCATCTCGCTCAACATTGATGGTTATGGAAATGCCGGTTTTCTTTAGGAAAAAGAACAGACCGATTGTTCCGTTAGACCAAAATCTGCACCAAACAGTGACTTTCTCGAAATGAACTTGGTGCCGGTGTATTTCATCTGGATCGGTTTACAACTCAGCGAACACACTGCACCGTCTGCGGTCATTTACTTTAGGTTTCTGGTTCTGTAGGATTTTATACGGGTATACACCTATGTAAGCCCGAACGTAAAATTCGCCAAATTGAAGTCACAGAAAGGCTAAGTTCTTGTTAATGACAAGAATTTGCTTATCTATAAGACACTCTCAGGCACGATAGCGTTCTTTTCAACAAACTGTGTATGATTATTTATCGAACCAGTTCAACAAAATTTAGCCACCAAGCGTCCCTTTGTTCACTTTGCAGGATAGTTGACGATGAATAAAATTACGCCCCCATGCTGTCGAACGGTACACTGATTTAGATAAAAAAAAACTTGTTGATTTTCAAACTTTTCAGAACTTCTATAGTGACTTACATTACATTGCGTGCATTACTGAATATTCATAACCAATTCGGCATATACTGGTACTACTTTAGCAACATGACCATAAAAAGCAAGAAAGTTGCTTATTGATTCTATTTGGGAGCCAATCAAATCGAATGGGTCAAGCATTTAAATACAGGGTTAGGGATCGACTCATTCCGAAATATGAAGCTTCAAAGAAGATTTCTTTCTTACTCAAGATGTTGTGATTATTACTGTAGGGACAAAAGGCATCGCATTCCCTGGGTGTACAGACGGAAATAATTAGAAAAGATATGCAGAATTGTGATATTACAGAACCGAGATGATCAGAATTTTGTTGTCACTTGTAAATAGGCGACCTCCTAGACTGTTTCGAAATGATACACGTTAACATTGACGTTCTAACCAAGAGGATTCCTTTTTTCTTCTTTTTTTTGGTATCCTCAAAGGCATTGAAGCTCGGTCTCTATGTTCGCAAATGGCCTAATTTTTTTGTCAAAGACTAACAGCTATAGCTGACCCTACCGTTGGCAAACCCGCAAACAGGGGAAATGTCAGTGACGATTGGAAATGTGTCGTGCACAAGGGCGAGACATTGGTTGGACAACAACTTGTTCTTGGTTCTTATGGGTTCACACACTTCTTGCATAAAAAAACCTAAGGGTGACATTACTGTTGTATATTTTTATATTATTAATTGGGTTTTCCACGAAAAAAAAACTAGATTAATTTTGTCCTCTTATTCTAAAGCTCAACTGATTGGGCTCCGCTGTCTAGCTCTACACGCCCGAGACTTTGCCAAACCAAAAAGGTCTTAGTCAATTTTCATGTGCATCAAATCATAATGACACGTCTAGCCAATTTAACTTACGAACCAAAAAGTAAGGAGGATCTTATCGGAGTAATACATCATTTTGGGGGGCGTTTTTACCCGACGACCACCGAAATTCGCATGTTGTTTAGCAATACTAGGGAGTTTTACGGGCATTGCCAGTGGTTAAATACCGGGATACCGTGAATTTCTTATTCATACCTCTAGATTAATGTCACAAATTTCTATTACTATTGAAACTGGCTTAGTGCTGATTCTAGGCAGTTGAAATAACTTTTTGGATTTTCCTAGGAAGCCCTTTTAAGATTATGTTGGAATTTACGCTAATTGACAATAACCAGATTCAAAACTCTCACGCACTGGAGACTGAAAATTGGTACCTGTTCAAGATTTTCAATTTATTTTTGGTCAAAGCCGTTCACGTGAGGTATGGCTTCAGCTTGCAGTATCTTCCTTTCCTTTGCTGAGGTTTATACAGGTCTTATTTTACTTAATACTGAAGCTATATTAGTTTAAAAGTTTGTTGGACGTTGTGGGTTTTCCCGGCCTTCTTCTTCTCGCTTGTTTTCTACAAAGGGATTCATGTTCAATGAACGGGTTTCCAGTATTTTGCTATCAACTCAGTACCCGATTGGGGATTGGTATTGAATCCTAGCTTGCTCTTGCCGAAGTACTTCCAGTGCTTTTGTAGCTGCTTAGATGCTGCTCGGTCGTATATGAAAGTGACCATTCGAATCGACTTCTGTCATCTCAGGGCCTTGATAAGATTGCCAGCTTTTCAAACATGTCGACATTTTTCTTACCTATCTACGAGTATGTATATTTATTTATCTGTAATTTTTTTTCAAAGGTAAGGCTAAGAGCTGTTCAATCTAATAGTCTAATAGAACCTCAAATCCTCCAGTGGAACATATTTCCATTGCCGATATACTCAAAGTTCGGATCTCTTCAAGAGGTGTTAAGTGAATTGAGCGAAGTAGATGAAAGGTCTATCAGCAATGTTGCCCACAAGGTAGATAGCAAAGATACCAACCTTACTCAATAACCCCTTCCCCCATGGTCGCATCACACTAATAAGACCGCATCAACATATGACTGGGGTTGTCTTGGCTCACTTTTGTCTTTTACCATCCCATCTCAAGTTGTATGGTTATTGAACTCTTGATTTATTCATTAAACTGCTTGTTCAGACTCAGCCACTATGCAAAAAGTATATTTGCTTTTTCGACCCCATTCATACTCGTCGCGAGGAACTCAATCAAATACATGATACCGCGATTACTCAGCGCCTGGCCAACCGAGGGTAGGCGAACACCCCATTCAATTCAGTCACGACCATTACTTAGTCAACCGATGAACCAAACATTTTCTTTATTACTTCGAAACAATTGATCCGAGACTACACTTCGTACCTGCTTCTGTAATCGCTATCCTAGCGTTTATTATGAAAAGCATAATCCCTAAATTATTATTCACAAGCAAAACAAAAGCTTCAACATAACCTAACGAGGATGGATGCGAATATTTTAATAATAAAAAAAATCAAACAAAAAAAAACATAATCCTGATGTAAATGAATGAATGTAGACGAAATAGGAAAGGAGCAGCACAAAGGGCAATGAGAAAAAAAGAAAACAGTTCAAGGATCTGATGTTGGTTTTTTACTCCGCATTCTTGTTGTTGTTTGTCTTGCATTACAGAAGGGTACCAATAAATTACAAGTAGCCAGGACATGTAATGAGTAATGTATGGAAGTGTAGAACATGTAAAATGGGGTGAAGATGTTTATGTTGCACCCTTCGTGCCTTTTACCGGCTTGTAGACTCATTTCGTTGATTGTAATTGTTCCGGTTGGTACGCGATTTAATTAAACTATTGCGAGGGGTGTCTGGGGGATAAATGGGTGTTGCTAAAAGAATGTTGTTTTTCTTGTTCTCGTTTTTGTTCTTCTTCTTACGATGGTCATGTAGTGATGTCGCAGGGGTGATGTGTAGTCTGTTATAATAGACTTTGTTTGAAGAGATTCGATGACAAGTCGTGGATTTAGGTTGGACGATGGAAACATTAACTTGGAGCAAGCATAACAAGCATGATCAGCGAGCTGAATGGGTATGACACATTATATGAAACAAAAATATTTACAGAATCGGACATACACCCAGCGTGGTGGTATCGAAAACTCCACGAGCTTACGATAAATTCTAGTTTATATAAAGTGATTATCGAAGTAAGCTTCCCTGAAGTAAGTGGCAAAGGGAAAGAGTCGTTGGACAAAGGATACCGCTTTTCTCACGCTCCCTACTTCTAAAAGAGTCATTGCAGCCTATTTGTATGTTTGCCTACGGCCAGATATTGGCGTAACTCGTTTCAAGAAGAACAAATCTTTAGGATAGTGGTAAGACCAGATGACGCTAAATTTGTTCCAATTTGTTGAAATGACGAACCTCTAGAGGCAAAAATCAGCTAATTTTTAAATCATAAAAGCTTTAGGTCATAAAATGGCAATGCGGTGAGATTTTCGTGGATCCAAAGGGAAGGTTAAATTAAATAAGGTTAGCTGGCTTCACTCCAGTAAAGGGTAAAAACCGGTGAGGATCACTTTGCCCAAGATCGGTCCAGTGTGTTACCACTTGAGTCAGCTTGATCACCACTACTTTTTGAACCATTTCGAATGCTGAATAAAATTCGATAGTTTGTTGATCTTCGTTTCGGATAGATCTATTCATTAGAGAAGTATTCTACCAGAAATCGTCTTTTTGAGGAGGTAAGGCGGAGCAATTGCTTAGGAGATGGGATGGAGGTTCTTTCTCTTCCTCATCAAGACACCTACCGCAGTAGTCGTTATATGGCAGTCCTTATTTTGCGGCATGTTTTCCTAAAGCGCAATGTGCTGTTAGGACTCCGATTAGATTGCTTATAAACTGTCTGCTTATTTTTAGCAGGCTTATGGTTTAACGTTGACAATACAATCCAAAGATAAGTTTGATTTTTGAATATTCTGGAGGATTATAATCTTACTCTTCAGATTGTAACTGTAAAAAAGACGCTCTTGATGCCAAATTGGAAGCAAGAAGTTCACGATCAGTTTGGCAAAGCAACATAGGGTTCGGGATGCAATTCGCTCGAGATCACAGCCTACTGGCAAAATTTAAAATTAGTCTTTGGACAGATGAATCAAACAGTGAAAAATGTGCCCTTAGTGGGATAAGACATTTCTCTTACAATGAAATTGATTCATTATTTTGGGTTAGAGAAAAAATGAAACTTAATTCGTGTACATTGACATTTTTCGAAATGTTATTCTGCCTCATGCTATAGGCAAATACCTCTTAAATCAGTATTTACGCAATATAACGATCCGAAGCATATGTCTAAAGCACCGAAAAAACGGTTTGACGAGAATAAAGTCAATGCCATGTCGAGGCCACCTCAGTTTTCAGATTTAAGTCCATTTGAAAATCCTTGGACTAGTGCGAAAAAAGTCGTTAAAATAGTTAAGCTCAAAAAATGTTAAGAAAATATAAAGCATAGGAACCTCTTCCAGTGGAAAAATGCCGGATGCCACACAGGTGAAAGAAAGTTACAAAAAATAGTGAATATACCAGTATTGTTCAAAAATACAGTGACTTTCTGAAATTCAGAAGTTAAGTAAGTTTTTCGAATTATTGCTATGTAGAAATGTATGTACGAGTATGTTGACACTGTTGGTCATATCGGATATTCAGTTTATTTTGCACAGGTGTAAAGATTAGACGTATTAGAAGTTTTTTCTTTTGAAAGTTAACCCAAAGGTTCAGTGCAGCGTGACTTGAAAAGGTAAAAGGGATTAGATTGTAAATTGGGACGCGGTCATCAGATTTACCGCTTTCAAACCTTAATTGTTGACAGCAAAAATACCGAAATATTGCAACATTTTGTCATACAAAATTGAGCGTTAGGGGCCAACAATTTATTTACGAGTAAATCAATTAATGTATGACAATGTAAGCGACGGGGCATCGATTTGATTAGGCTGTGATGAATGATGGAGGAATACTGTCCCAAACTTCCTTGACTTTGTTTTTTAGATCAATTTTGTTTTTCCCTTCCACTAGCAGCTGTAGAACTCCACAACATAACACAACCTGCAACATGTTTTAGTGGGACAAACGTTTTCTTTTTTGAACTCGGGTGAACTCCAGACGATTTGCCAGCCGTCGGACCCAAGCGTGCAATTTTCGTGTCGTCGGTAAACATTAAACCTTTCCAACTTGACGGCAAATGAACGTGATTTGTAATTAATTCCAAGCGCTTTCGTTGATTCACTATGGAAGTGTATGGTTATTTGCGAGCATCCTTGCCATTTATGTTGTTTTTATTAAGTTCTGATGCAAAGTTTATTACGTTGGCTTTAGGATTTGCTTAAGTTTTTCGCACAATATACCATACACCGAATATCGTGTTCTGATTTTTGAATTTTTTTTTTCTTCCACTACCAGCACTGTTTTCTAATGTACCTTCGTATCTGTGCTTGTTTATAATTGTGCACAGTGGAATGCCTTCACTTGACAAACTAATATCGCAGAAGAATTTTCCTTTGCAATATAAATTTGCAACTAGTTTTCTGTTTTTTTTTTATCTGTCTTCCATTTTCACAAAAAATAGAAAAAAAACTTCTCCAGCACCGCGAAATAAACTCAAAATTATCTTAGAATTAATTAATCAACCACTGTCAGATAACGGTACAAATTAAATAATTTTGGTGTGCGTAACTTTATAACAGGGTATTCGCTCAATTTTGTGTGATCTAAATAAAGGTATTTTTATTTTTTCTCATATAAAAAATCGAAACGAGGCTCAAATTTATAAAACGTGTGGGTTATCATAACCGGAAATATATGTATGTCCTTTCTTAGCATGAAATTTAATTTTCAATTTTTAATTATAGCTCATAAAAATAGTAAATTTATGGGTATCCTTTAACTGTGCGCTCTATTTTAAGAGTAACCGCAAATGAGAAAAATACTATTTTCTTTCAAAAAAATCGTATTTAACATTTTTTAATTCAGCGATGTGCGAAGTGTTGGGCTACAACACCAATAATAACTTTGTTTACGTCTGCAGCTAATGTTCCATAAGGCTTGGCTTCGAGAGACCGATCAACACATTTTTGAAAATCAATATCAATTAAAAGTTATTCATTTTCGACCTGGAAAATAGGTCATTGAGCCGCATTAGCCATTATATCGATGCCAGAAGTAAGGTAAGATATCGGAAATAAGATTAATCCTGGTCACTGTGCTTAAACCATTGATTTCAAGTAGTTCAAAGAACCTAGCTTTTTTCTATATATTTTGTGTGGCTTCAATGAGTTCTAGGAGTCATCTTGCCATATCATAGACAACAAACTGCCAACACTATGAATTAAACATCTGTCAGTGACGGAACATGTTATTAACATCAAATGTTCATACGAGGGGCGATCAAAAAGTAATGATAATCAATGTATAATACAACATTTATTCTTTCAAATTAAATTTACTTTTCTACATAATCTCCTAATAAATGTATGCATTAAGTCCATCTCTTCTCTAAAGCTTGTATTCCATTTAAAAAAAATCTTTATCTTGCTGCTCGAAAAACGCTTGTACGGCAGCCATCACTTCACTATAATCGGCAAATTTCTGGCCTCTGAAGTGTACCTTGAGGCGAGGAAAGAGATAGAAGTAGCTGGGGGCTAGGTCTGGAGAAAAGGGAGGGTGCTCAACCAATTCGAAGCCCGCTTCCCGTATGGCATCCAACGCAACTTGAGCTTTGTGAGAGGGTGCGTTGTCTTGGTGAAACAACACCTTCGCACACAGTTTACCCCGCCTTTTTTCCTTAATGGCTTCCCGTAACTTTCTTATTTGTTGTGCATAGTAGGAGCCTGTAATACTAGCTCGCTTCTCCAAATAATTAATCATGATAATTCCTTCGGCATCCCAAAAAACAGACGCCATAATCTTGCCTGCCGAGCTTGAAGCCTTGAACTTCTTAGGGGTCGGTGAAGAAGGTCTTTTCCAGGCCATAGACTGTTGTTTAGTCTCGGGGTCGAAGTGATGTACCCAGGTTTCGTCCATCGTTACAACACGAGTGCCGCCGGATCCTCTTGATATTTTTCAAGATTCGCTTCAAGTCGCTTCTCTTTCTGTTCGTCGGTCAACATTCTTGGGACCCATCTTGCACAGACCTTCTTCATCATCATCTGTCAGGATAATTTGAATGCTTCCAAATGAGAGCCCTGTGATCTTAACTAAATGTTGGATGGTCACTCGTCGGTCATCTAGCAAGATGTCTTCGATTTTTTTGATATTATCCTCGGTGCGGGATGTGGATGGACGCCCGGAGCGATGTTCGTCTTCAGTCGACGTTCTGCCCAGTTTGAACTCCTTACTCCACCTTGCAACTGTGGAATATGGAGAAGCAGAGTCACCCAATGTTTCCACTAAGTCAGCGTGAATTTCTTTCGTAGACATTTTTTTCAGGTAGAGGTACTTAATGACGGCTCTTACTACTCGTGTTTGAATGAATGTGTCTTTCAGAAAAGGTGAACTATTTATATGATTTTTTTGCTCGCTACTAGTGAGGGTATACGTGAGTGAAAATAACAGATTTCACGTAATTCGGCCCTGCAATAATACCCGTTTATCGTTACTTTTTGATCGCCCCTCGTATATAACATGTTCCAGTTTATGTAGAAGTCATATCGTAAGGCCCAACATGCTACTCCTCGAGTGCAATATTTTATGGTTTGTGGGCAAAATTTAAGGGCTGGATTCTTTCACGTTCGGTAATGCCAACTGGAGCACAAGAATATACGATTTAGGACTATTATGGTAAGTGATATATGCCCTTTAGGATTCGCCAAACGTTAGGGAATGTTTCTTCCGGACAAATAAGGTTTATTTCTGAGTCCGCATATTTTACATTTTGCGTAATTTAGCCGTATTTTTTATTTAAAGACAACGTGACAGTTTTTTGCAGGGACGGGTTAAGAATATCCCTGCAGCGATACCTCTCGCTTGTCGTAAAAGGCGACTAAAACAAAGGTAAACAAAAATCACATCTAGGCAATTTAGAAAACACCAAGGTGAGCCTAGGAACACATATACCACCATTAAACTGCCCCACAAGTGTACATGCAAATCAGTGGGCTGACACGACTGGAGATCACCGGTGTTGTAAGAGTAAGATCAAACAAAAAAATATGGAGCATGCCCGTGTCACAAAAAAAAAGCAGGCCGAAAAACAATTGGTGCAAAATGCAAAAACACCAGCATTTGATTGGCCTCAGCGATGAAGTAATCCCAAACCGGGAAGCCTGCCGCTACTTTCTGAGGTCAAACCGGCGGACCCCACAAGCGGACCAGTAGGAATGCAGTAAAGTGGGAAGGTTATGGTCCTACACTTCTGACCATAACAACGCCGGAAAAAGGAAAAGAAGAAGAAGAAGTGACAGTTTTTTGCATATGTGGTATCACTGAAATGATTTTCTTTAACGTTGGAAATGTTGAACAAAAGGTTTGTCTTGAATTGTGTTCTTGAAACTTATTTTCAACGGAAAATATCACAGTAATCAGACGAATGATAAACAGAATATTTTCATTCAGTGCTAGAAGCTAAAAAAATATACATATTAATGTGGCTAAAATCACCAACACTCAAGAGGGGGTGACATGTGCTGCCTGTGAAAAGAGACCCAAAATGTTCATCTAAAGGGTGTTTTTTATAGAATTATAGAACTTTGAAATGGAATGAAACAAGATGATTTTTTTAAATTGACATGAAATTGGCTTTATTCGAAAGATAATCTTCCAACATTATAATTTAAATATACTTTCTGGCATATGACTGCCACGGCTGACTCGGACGTAGTCTAATCTGGAGGTCCAATTTTCGATGATTTTTTCCAACATTTGTGGCCGTATATCGGCAATAACGCGGCGAATGTTGTCCTCCAAGTGGTCAATCGTTTCGGGTTTATCGGCGTAAACTAGTGACTTCACATATCCCCACAGAAAATAACGTAACGTGAAATTATGCGGTTACCAAACGTTTCCTTGAATAAATCAATTGTGGCACGAGCTGTGTGACATGTTGCGCCGTCTTGTGGAAACCACAGCTCCTGCACATCATGGTTGTTCAATTGATGAACGAAAAAGTCATTAATCACGGCTCTATAGCGGTCATCATTGACTGTAACGTTCTGGCCAGCATCGTTTTTAAAGAAGTACGGACCAATTATTCCACCAACCCATAAAGCACAACAAACAGTCAGTTTATGTGGATGTAACGGTGCCTCAACATACACTTGAGGATTATTATTGAAGTTTTAAATAAAACACGAGGAGCAATAGCACACGACAGCTTTATTGAATGGTTGAAAAGGAAGTGAAAATATAAAATATGGTGGCTAACTACAAAATGGCGGTAGGAGGAAGTAAAAGTAATTTAAGTGTTGCCATTAATAAGTAATCTTTAACAATTATCATCACTCCAAATACGCCAGTTTTGTTTATTGACGTATCCATTCAACCAAAAGTGAGCTCCATCGCTAAACAAAATTCGCTTATGAAAATTGGGATCAACGGCAATCTTGTTTTGGGCCCATTCACCAAATCTACGCCTTGCTAGGTGATCCTGTGGCCTCAATTCTTGCACGAGTTGGATTTTGTAAGCACGCAAACCAAGATCTTTCCGCAAAATCTTCCATAAAGTGGATGGGCACATATCCAATTCCTGTGCACGATGGCGGATAGACTGATTCGGGTCTTCCTCTACGCTACGCTCTACAGCTGCGATTACTTCTTCTTTACGCACTGTACGACGTCTCTGTGGATGCGTATGACCATTTAGAGTAAACGTGGTGCGAAAACGTTCCATAGTTAATTGAATTAATTGTTCTGATGGACGATTATGTTGACCGTAAAATGGACGTAGTGCGCGATACGTATTTCGAACAGAACCATGATTTTCAAAATAAATTTGCCCAATTTGGAAGCGTTATTCAGGCGTGGGTCTATTTATATTGAAATGCCAAACCAAACTAAAAATAAATCACTTGACAGCTGATAAAATGGCCGCCAGTTATAATATTGTTGCCAACTTAAAGTTATATACCTCTATAAAAAACACCCTTTATGTTGTCTGCCTTTCATTTGTCACTGTTCCGTTCCATCCCTTGGTTCGAAGCGCGGGCTTCTAGGCGCTCCTTTTCCTACGGGGTTTCCACTCATTATTCGTTTGATTGTTCGTCCACTGTTCATCGGTTCTACTTGTCCTGCCCGTCTAGTCTTCAGCGATTTAAATCCTCAAGACAATGCATTTGATTCCTATTCTTTCGTCCTGTTTTCCATCGTATTATAAATTCACCGTAAGATCTCGCTTTCCAAGACCTGGAAACTATTTCCCATCTTCTTCAGGGACCAAGTTTCACATCTGTAATGTGTAACTGGTATTATTATGGTTTTATGAGTGCGGATTTTAAAATTGCGAAGAAAGGAGCTGTTTTGAATAATTCCTTCATCGCGAAGAAGAACGTATTGCCCATATGCAGTCTTTTATTTATTTCTTTGTATGATTTTGGTAGTGAATATGGTACCCAGATATTTGAATCCGTCCACTCTTTTAAAACATTTATCGATCGACAATCAGTTGTGAGGTTTAAATCGATCCAAGTCGGCCTGTGGCCATATATGTATTTGGTTTTCTCTACATTTACTTCTTTTCCTGCCATTTTTAAACTTTCTGCATTTCTTTCAACTGTTTCTTCACTATTCTCCAGCAGATCCCGATTGTCAGCGTAAGCTAGAACGAAATCTTCTTGAAGGATTCTCATTACGAATTCCAGCACCAAAGTAAAAAAAAGCTTTGACAAGCCGTCTCCTTGTTTTAATACTTCGTGTATTTCGAATGTTTCAGATAAGACGTTCCCTCAGTACTTTAACTTGTCCTTTGTTCCTCTTTAGGCGTACTTTTATCAGCTTCACCAAATATTTCAGGGTTCCTAGACTAACAATTTCATAATACATTTTTATAGAGTCATATAGGTCTTTAAAATCTAGGAGGTTCTTAGGTTCCTCCTAAAGCCACACTGGTAGTATTTGATTATTTCCTTAGTGTATGATGTCAGTCTCTTTATTTCTTTAAGAGAATATTTGGTAGCACCTTGTAACAACTTGATAACATGGATATTTCTTGGTAATTGTTTTATTGTGTTCGGTTACCGTATTGAGATGCGGGAATGATGACCGCATTTTTCAATTCCTTGGGGATGGTTTAATTGTTCCATATAGTTTGGATGTGCCCATCTAACTTCTATGTTAATTCAGGTCCACCACATTTTATTAATTTCTATGTCTCTGTGCCATCTAATAGGGCATCCGGTTATTATTCATTTCGTTCTGGTATTGACGATGCATACGCATTTGTCAATTTTCTAAGAATTTGGATTCGGTTTTTAATTTTATAGTAGCGATGATTAGGATGATTAGGAAGTTCTGGCTCCTAGTAGGTTGGTATACGTCATTTAGCTATCAGAAAATAATTGATTTGATTGCGCGTTACTCGCAACATCGGGTGGTATCCAATTAGCCCTGTGTATCCTCTTTGTGTTTGAATATTGTAGTCTGATCAAAAATAACACAATGATATGGTGAAAATTATTGTCCTAAGACCATTAACGTCTGATGAGACATGGAGACTTTTTTCTCCTATAGTTGGTTGGTGATATACAGATCGCTTTTATTCCCAATTCCCTGAAAGATGAGAAATTTTCAAATATTTCATCCATTCGTAAAGCGGGTCTTTTACCTCTTCACCCTTATCTTCCGTAAGACAGTGAACGTTCCTAGGTACATATGTAATTAGGGGGGCGCCCCGAATTTTGGCCATCGACATTCGGTTGTTGGAAAATACTACGTCCTTACGTTCTGAGCAATTTTGTTGCTGATGAAGACTCCTGTTCCAAAATTGTGGGTATTCGTTCCGCCACAAACAAAAGTATTTCCGTCATTAATTTCTATTCCGTTTGAAAGTCGAGCTTCCAATTTATTCTTACTCATTTCATTGAGTGCTGTTTGGAAAGCACCCGTTCTGTAAAAACTGTGTACGTTCCACAAGTCTATCCTTAGCTTTTATGCATTTCCTTTCATGGATGCTCTCCCTTGCATAGTTTCCACCCGGAGATCCGATTGGGGAAAAATTGTATATTTTGCAGCTTTCTGTATTTTTCGATAATCAGAAGTCAACCTAAATGGCAGGAACTTTCTCCACAGCATAGCGACCAAAATGCAAATTTTGCACAAGATTTTTGCATTTGCTCGAAAAGAGGGGATCGAAATATTAAAATATAATTTCTTTATATTTTTCAATTTGAATTTTGAAGAAACTTTTTATTTTTTGAAACAAAAAAAATAAACAGACTTCCGACGCAATATAGCTTTTCAGACTCAGAGTCGTCTATGGCATTATTAACAACAGCATTGAATGGGCCAATTTAACGTCAGGAATTCTGTCTATCTTGCTGGTTCTATACAGACCATTGTATTACATTTTATCTTTATCCGGTTCACCGAGAGGCATCTGTTTCGCAATGAACATCTGGAATCTGTAATATGATGAGCAAGGCATCATTCCGCTTCCTCTCGATTCTCGTCTGAAAAGGATAAATCCCGTAAATAGATTTACAACCTTATTTGTAATTTAATTGTCAGTTCTCAGTTGCTTCCAATCTTGATTTATGTCCGAAGATGATTTCGATTTCATAGATATATCGGCCAGTAAGCAGAATTACCGAATTTTCTGTCCAATATAAAATATCGCATATCCCATAAAATACTACAGCTGCTTAAACTAAAACTATGCTACGTGCCCCTACATCGATTCGACTTCCTTACAAGGGGTGATCCGGGGAGAGGACGAAAGGGACCAAGACACAGATAATAGAGCGTAGGTCATAACCTAAGCACAGATTACTAAATACGCCATGTATATATGTAACACAACTTCCTCGGAATAACCCCATACACAGCACACTATAATACAATCCCGACAACCTCTTCCCATTTCGCATCCACCCGGCACATTCAGATACAAAATACTCGTACATATGCATGAAATTACGATATGTACGTCCTCGTAATAAAAACAGAAAAATATTGCCTTTCAAATAGAAATCCAGTTGACTTCAATTATCCTGGCAACGTATTATGCGAGCATTGAACATACCAACCAAGTCACAGTGCAGGGGCACAACGACTAAATTCCTGTCATTCATACCCTCTGTTTACATTTCATTTACATTGCTCGAAAATTCTCAAATTTAATAAAGACAGTAATAGGTAGCAATACCACTGAAAATAGGGGATGAGGAATAACGTTGATGACGATGATGATGAATTCCAGAATGTCTCCATTACAATATTGATTGAGGTTTATTGCTATCATTAAAATCAGACCGAAAATAAAATGCCTCGCTTAGGAGTGCTACAAGACCATTCACCCGTCCGTACCTCGCATCCGTATCGGTAGCTCTATGTACCTCATTCCGATCTCTCCACATTCAGTTTTCCTCAAATCTTTCATTCCCACTCGTATTCTCATTCTTGCTCTCGTTTCATTCAGATTTTCTGCATTTTCAATGAAATCCGAAGGACTTTTGTGCTGCGGCATACTTCCATAATGCGAACACAAATCCCGTCAATAGATGAGGTACAACTCTAGGTTGTTGTATGGCCAGCCAGCCAGTCAGTCAACCAGCCATCCGAACTGTGGTGGATTCGTTAAGTTCACATTTCTGTACAGAGGTCGCCAAGAGATTTCGAACGATGGGAAGCGATGGCTCAGGTGTATCATAGTTGTCGTCGTCATCGTCATCAACATCATCATCGTGATCATCGTCGTCGCCCATTAACTTAGCTATTGCTTTATTGTACGCAAACATAAACAATTTTATCAGCAAATTAACTTTTCTCTCTATTTATATTGCCGCATGCGTTGCGTGCCTTTATGTGTGTGTATGTCGCTCAATAGAAGAACGATAGTACGATAGCAATGTAGAACGAAATGATTCTGGGAAAATGCGGCGTCTGTCAAACGAGCAAAGACTCCGGCTCACGACAACCGGGTCATTTGTACTTTAATTTCTGGGCTTTAGAGACAAACCCTCCACCTCGACCGCTAGTAAGTAGGAATCCATTTAAGTGATTCCAGGAAAAAATTATTCGAAAACGTAGTTAATGAGAAACGCGTCAGTACGATTAAAATCATCTTGTTTTTCCACCTTACATTATATTGCAGAAAGATTTCAATTTCTTGAGGACAATTCTTAGGAGAAAATTGGAATACTAAGCTTCTTATGCCCTCTGAATACCATCCCAGCGGCTGCCATAGTGATATGAATATTACGGGACGTTCTATAGCTTGCATATTCAGTCAGTCATGGGCAAAATTAACCACACACAATCGAGGGGATTGCGAGAAGTTTAAAGTTATGGCTATTGGACAGGGTCATTCAATTTGTGGTTCCGACAGTAAATCTAAATAAAACACTTTTGTGATTTAGATTTCAATCGCACTTTTTATTTTAGTAAATTCAATATGGAATAAAGCACTCAAAGCTATCGTTACTGTCTATGATATCAGCTTTGTTTTATAGATCATTTTATGCCATTAGTGACTTAATATATGTAACTCCTGGTATATGCTTGCCACGGCTAGCTCGGATGAAACGCAATCGTGATGTCCGTTTTTCGACAGCTTTATCGAGCAACTGGGACCATATATCCAAATCGTCGAACTTCTCTGGTTCATCGGCATATACTAGTGACTCCACATACCCCCAAAGAAAATAATCCAAAGGTGTGAGATCACAGGATCGTGGAGGCCAGTTAACAGGTCCATTACGCAAAATTATGCGCTCAGCAAATATTTCTCGCAATAAATTGATGTTGTCGCGCGTCGTCGGCCATGTTGGACCATCTCGTTGAAACCGTTGAAACTAAGGAGCGAGAATTCTGAAATCATGTTTCTATAGCGCTCTCTATTGACGGTAAGATTCTGGTGGGTATCTCCTTAAAGAAAGAAAGCCCATAAAAGACACCAAACTAGAGTTTTAATGGTTGCAAGGGTGTTTTGACAAAGGCTCCTGGGTTTTCTCTACTCCAAATTCGGCAATTTTTCTTTTTTGCATACTCACTTAACCAAAAATGGACCTCATCGGAGAACAAAATTTTGGGTTGAAAATGAAGATCAAGGCGAATCAGGCTTTGGGCCCATTCGACGAACCTACGACACGTATAATGGTCACACGGTTTCAACTCTTGTACAAGCTGGATCTTATAAGCTCTATGGCCAAGATCTTTTCGTAAAATGTTCAACAAAGTGTATGGATATACATAGCTCCGATTGCTATACAAGATGGCGAATCGACTCTTTCCGATTTTCCTCAACACTGAGCTCCACAACGCTTTTCGTACTGTTTGTCGTATTTGGGGATGCACCACCAGAGTGTATGTGGTGTGAAAACGATTCCTCGTGTTCCGAATTATTTGCTCAGATGGACGACCGTAAAACATTGGCGAACTGAACCATGGTTTTTGAAATAAGTTTGCACAATTTGCATGCGTTAATCTTATCATCGTACTAACCACAAATCAACTTTCAACTGGCAAATTGACAATCTGTAGCAACAGTAATGCCACTTTAAAAACCAAACCTCTAAAAAAAACGCCCCTTATATCGTTTGGATCTTGCCGTTATAAATGGAATATAATATCATTCAAATATCCTCAATGGGGGTTCTTGAAAGTTTTGATTTTTTTCAATGAATTCCCCACTGGATGCGAAGTGCTTCCAAGTGCCAAATTTGAGAACAAATGGAAGATGCAGCATAGGGTTTCCCAAATCGCACAACTATTTATTTATTATATTTATTTTTTTATTTGTCAAATACATTGTTCATATAAAACAAAAAAATCTTTTAAGTGTGTACAAACTAATAAATGATTTAAGCGTTAATACAATGCAAAGTAAACAACATAAAATCAAAAGAAAAACAAAATAGTGTGGAAGTGAGTTCTCTCTGCTTCCGGTTATTGGCATATAGGTAAAAATCGGGGACTACGTTTAAAAATATTTATGTTGTTCGTTAACTTGATATTAAGAGGTAGTGCAATATTATTTATATGAAACTTCCAGCTGAAATCGTTGTTAAGATGATACTCAGGTTTTTGAAATGTTAAACATACTCAATAGAAGACCCATTCATATGAAGCGGCGAAAAAGTGAATGGTTGTCTGTCGATGATTAAAGCATTTGTTTTTAATGGGTTAAATCCTAATCTTTTAAGTTTAGACCACAGATAAACATTATTCAACTCGCTAGTTAAGCAATGTATTGCTTGAAAACATTGTAGTCTTAGCATAAATGTGGTAGTTAGAGAATGAAAAACACGTTGAAATGTCGTTAATAAAACAAGAAAATAGGGGGGGACCTAGGACAGAGCCTTGTGGAACGCCTGAGAGGACTCTGATAAACACGTAGAACAAGTACCATTGAAAGACACATATTACGTACGATTTGAGAGACACGATCTAATGAGTTTACAGGAGAAACTTTGGAAACGAAACTCCGTCCCAAAATTAGAAAGAAGTATGTTATGGTCGACACAATCAAAAGCCTTTGAAAAGTCTACAAATACCATTATTCCCACCATATCACTATCCAAACCGGTACAAATGTCGTCAGACACTTTAAGTAGAACAGAAGTGCAGTTATGGTTAGAACGAAAACCCGATTGGAATTCTGTAATTAATTTCGAGCGATTAAGGTGAATTGTTGTTTGTTGGCTTGCAATGCATTCAAAAACTTTACGTGTTGGCATTAGTTAGTAATGAAAATTCCTAAAGGGATTTTTGACGCAAATGTATTATAGCAGACATTTTTTATGTTTAAAGTATGAGGTTTAAAGTTTTAACGATTTTTAATCATTTATTCGTGGAGATGACTCTTAAAATAGGCCAAATATTGTGATGAGGTTGGCCGTGAATACATATAAATGGGCTTGAAAGGAAGCTTAATTATGGATTTTCGTTTTTACGTCGTATTCGTTGACGATGACAAGACAAACTTTTCATGGGGGCTTTCCCGGTTTTTCGCCATCTACCTTTAGTCACTATATAACAAGAGATCGCGACAACACACTCAAACATATTTAGAAATTGCACATGTACTGTACCCCATGTATCACCCTAGGGCAGGTGCCTCTCCCCTGACTTTCACCCACTGTTGCCACTTCTGTTTCGTCGTCATACCTAGCGAATCGGTCCTAAGATTGCTGCGTATTTGTATTTGCGCATTCGCTATTAATCTTGCGCAGAGGTTTCCCATCCCTAGGTGTTTGTGCAAGATGTTTCGTATTCCTTCTTCCGATACTCCCACAACCTCAGCTATTTCACTCACCTTCACCCGCCTATCATCCAACATGATATCGTTCACTTTCAGTGATTTCCAGTGTTTTTATCCTTCATGTGGGTCATCTTCAAGGGATGTGCAACTACATTTGAATTCAGCTGCCCAGAAGTAAACTACTTAAGTCAACTATGTCACTTGCACCCCCAGGCAGGAAACATACATTTTGCTGATTGAAATGCCATCTCTGTATTAGTCCCAGCCCTTTTCATCTTACTCAAGTATATGTATTTATACCGGAAAGGAAGCTACAGACAGCTACAGACAAAAAATTCACATGGGAGTGCCCATATCAGCATTTCTTACAATTAAACAATATTACCCTTGTCAAGCTCCTTTATAATATAGCCTAAATAAATTCTCTTTATATCTATGAAATAACTCAGCCATAACCTGACTAATAGTCGTTTTTAAAGCTTTATGTGTTTGCGGATTGTGTGCGTAAATAAGACCTTTTGCATAGCTTCACAAAAAGAAATCCAACGGCGATAAATCATACGATCTTCACATCACCAAAACGCAGACTAACTCTTCAAGGACATTGATCTTGCAATAAAGCTTAAGCGGGTGAACTGTCTTGCGGGAGCCACATGTGGAAACCATGTATATTTTTGATTTGAGGTCAAATAAATTCAGCAAATGCCGTGCGCATACTGACTCAACACTCTCACTAAAGACAGCTGTTTTTTTGAAGAACGTGCATCTCGATGGCGATGTTATCGGAACCCGAACTCGCTCACTACCCACTGCGCCACGCTCTCTCTTACCTTATTCGATGGTATACTGAAAACCACAAAGAGGATATGTGTATGGCTTATTACTAAGACCAAAATATAAGTAACCTTTAGGCCAATATTTGACTGATGTCTACCAAATTATAGGTATCATTATCGGCGGAAATCTTCAGAAGCTTTGTCCTAGAGCAGAGAGACGGATATGTTCAGAAAATAACAGGAATCTTGTTATTTCAAAGGTTTTAATAGTCCGTTTCGCGGGATATTTTTTTATGTTTTATGTTGCCAAATATGTGTGAAAATTATGTGCACGTTACTAGCCAAATTTGTCGTCCAGTCTACTGTTAGGTGTCAAAAAGTTGCATATACATATATATAGTATTTTGGTATGATCGGTCATTATTCCTTTACAAAATCTTCCTACATTTATAGAATGAATGGAAAATATGATTTTTCTAACAAAATCCTTAAAGAGAAAATGCCAAACTCAGATTTTTGCAATTAACGACGCATATGAGAGCAAAACGCGCGACGCCGAGTCTGGGCCAAACAAATCTTTGGCAGCTATCATTTTAAAGTAGCCAAGGGTTCCGTCTACCTTAAGTTACTAGAGACAAATCGCAACAACACCAGCGATAAGATCTGGCAGAGAGTAGCTTTTGCCAACAGCTTCTTTTTTTGGGCTCAAAAGGCAATTAAGAATCTTTCGAAAAACCGAAGTAACTCTTAAGGGATCTTAAGACCTTCTTCTACGCCGGGTTTTAAGTTTATCCAAAGTGTATGAGGAGGGCCTTGGCCGATTCGAGGGGAAAATCTTGTGTGCGATCTTCGGTTGCGTTTGTATTAGCGGAGAGTGAAGGAGAAAATACAGCAACATCAACTTATTCGGCCATCTACGGAGCCAATGTCTGTAAGAAGAACCAATGGATATCACTGTCTCCGATTATAATCCTCAAGGACGGTAAAGCACAGGCCGACCGGGTCGAAGCTGGCAAACGAAGAGGCAAGGTTCCAAGACATGGAACGATATTAATTTTTAATATTGCGAAAGGTCCATGGCTATTTGGCGAACGTGTATTTCGGCGCAGAATTCCCGACCGTATTACGCGAGCTGGTCAAACGAAGCACGTGGCAAAAGAGACATCGTAGCCTTAGAAAAACTGCAGGAAAATCCGCTTTCTTCTCAAAAATCGTCTCCAGCGACGAAGTTCATTTCTGCTTGAAAGGGTATGTCAATATATAAAACTGGCGTATTTTGTCTAATGAGAACCTTAGAGCTACAATGCACTGTTTGGTGCGGCTTGTGTCACCTTTTCATAGATGTCCATGAGAACAACGCTACAATCAACAGTGCCCGCTATCATTCAATGATTTCGATCTTTTCCTTGCCCAAAATCCATGAGTTGAACTTGGTCGACATATGGTTCCAACAAGACGGCACTACATGACTACCAGACTTACTTCTTTCGGGTTTTCTTATGGCATGAATATCCGAGAAGAGTGCGAGCTTATCGTTCGAATCTCGAAAACTATTGAAAATGTGGTAGAGTCAAAGTTGCCTTTAACACTCTTTAACAGTCCACTTGACCGATATAATTTTCAAAAACTAATGAAAATAAGCATAAAGGCCTTACTAAACATCCAAAAAACTTATATTACGTCATTTAGTTTTGAAGATATAGCCAAATAACTTTGGGTGATTGTTTTTGGTCCATTCTGTTTTAGTGGAATGCATCAATGTGTGTTAAGCACATCAAATAAAATCTGTCCAGAATTCTCAAGGCGGTCCAAATTAATAGATATTCTTGTATATTATATTCCTATAGCTGGCAGCCATGGGCCACTTACAAATAATTTTTCCAAGATTTTGCAACATATACTGACACCAGCTAGGTTAAGCAGAACGAACGTTAATGTTCAACGGCTCCATAAACTTGTATTCAGACGGGCCATTCAGGATCTTTTTTTGCTATTTTAAAATATAAATATTTTATCATGTTTGTTTTGCATACATGGATTGCGCATTTTTTGTGACATAAAGTGACGTTTCTTGAAAAAGAAAAAATATATGAAAACTCTTGTGTCATGGAACCGATATCTGACTTTTATATCGCCTTTAAGCCCTTCAGTTTTTCCTCTAATGATTGAATGTATGCACAAACATTAAAATCCGTCAGGCACCATTGAACAGGTTAGTGCCTCGACCGTAGTTAAGGCTATTACTTCCAAATTTAGCTCACTCATCTACTTCCTTATATTTAAATCAAATATCTTCAGCAGTCATAAGCCCATATGATATCTTTGCTCTTAGAAGTACTCCTACGAGTGAACAAATCCCATCAACTCCTAGTGATGCGTCACACTTGGGACGAAAGCAATTAGACCTTTTAATGTTCTTTATGATTTTCTTTTGTTTATCTTTTAGTATAGCTGTAAAGGAAAGCAACTTTACACATCCGTATTTTTATTCACTGTACTCGTACCTATGTACCACTCCTTTGTAAAATCAAACAATTCGTAATTTCGTTGATGTTCCTTCGTTTCGGCATTCATGGATATCACTGCAAACAGACACGCCTTTGCTTATTGAAAAAACTTGTAAATATCATCCGAAAAAAGGCAAAAGGTATGTTATGTTGAGGCGTAAGTGAGTTCCGGAATCTGATAAAGTTGGGGTTATTGATGGTTTTATCATTGTTTCCCAGCCTTTTCGGCTCACGGGGTTGGGAGAGGTGCTGGCTCCTTCTTGATTTTAGGACTTCAGTAAATTCTCCGTGTTACGAAATATGGGAACCAAGGTAGTTACATGAGTTATATGGGGGAGAAGCATGTCTTCAATCTATCATGAAAAAAAACACCTGTAAGTCAAATTTACATTCCCTCCCCCCAACTTAAAAATACTCACAGGAGAAACCTGTACAACCAAGCTCGTTGTAATACAATGTCCACCTGGTGGTGTTGTTTTTTCCACGATCAAGATTCCTTTCATGATGTAAATTGATCAAGGTCGATTGAGATCTAACATAACATTCACTGCCGAAGCTAAACCTAAACGGGGTGATGATGATTGACTTTTCCAACGTAGTCATAGAAAAGGTTGCGAAAAAACTAACTCGGAAACATTTCCTATTTCTGATCGTGCAACTGTTACGCTGATGACATTTATATACAAGTAACCAAACGAATTAAGCGAGCTGTCAATTAATCGGACTAGTGATAAATGACGGCAAAATAAATTCTTGTTGTTTCCAAAAAAAAGTATTCCACCATCGATGCCTTGGCCAGGATATACACATTGACAGACATGAGTTGTCAAGGCTTCGCGGTAACACTAACTTTAGACACCATTGCTGATATTAATCGCAGAATCACTCTTTCCATCTGCTCTTTCTTCAGACTTTGAGCCTTCTTTCAAAAAATATATGTAACGCTTACAAAGTTTTAATCATCGCGTTCATATAAGTAGTTTAAAGTATAGGTTTACAAATGCAAATCCTATCAAGACGGATAAACAAGTCCTTGATTTTTTTCAGGAGAAAAATAGTTAGATTAGGTCATTGGCGTTGGGCATTACCTCCGGTTGAGGGCCAAAGGGCTCATAGATGCCTTTGATTTTATTGTATTGATTTTAGGGCAGTCTATAAAAAGTGTGATAACTTCCCTCTTATCATATCTTAAGCTAGAAAAAATTAGTTTTATTTAAAAACTTTGCTCTGAACCTCCGAGTTCCAAATGGCTCTTTTTTATTTTAATTTAGAAGCTATTATATGGGTTTAGAGTCCTAATTCATCATTGCGTTATGTGAGGCATAGCATGCATGGCAAATATTATGCCCATGTGGCATTTCTATTCGATATTCATTGGACACTCATCGTGAACAAACTTATGTTTGAACATCGTTTACAAATTATAGAAATTTATTACAAAAATCAGTGCTCAGTGAAAATAAGTTTTTCGTGAATTTCATTTACTGACGAATCAGTTGCTAAACTTGGTCAAGTTTTATAATAGTGGCCATTTATCCACCAACTACATAGATTGCGTAGAAGCCGTTCTGTTTTGAATATTGCTGCTGTAGCTGATAGTATATGGGAAGACCGCGACCAGCCTCATGCTTTGCGTCTCTCATATGGAGCATTGTGGCCTGTTTGTGGCTCGTGAATTTGGTAATTGGGCTTTGGAACAGCTCCAACTGATCATGAGCGGGGGAAACTTTCCAGTTAATGAGAGACACTTTTAACGAAAATATCATCTCGAGAAATGGACCTGTGAATTGGTCTTGATATCATAGGATTTGATCGCGCTGGATTATTTTTTTGTGGGGGTATGTGAAATCACTTGTTTATGTTGATTGATCAGTTGATCCGTTGGAAGTGGACATACCATACGTTCTTAACGTCATACCGCCTAGCAAGTGTCAGATCTCTAAAAATGCTGATATCAATTTCCTACCTGCTAATTGCAGAGAAGGGAACTTTGAGAGGGAACCCCGTGGCTGAGAGTCCTGGCCTCTAATGTCTATATCAGCGGGTAGAATTATACCACAGCCATGTGGTAAAATTAAAATTGTTTTCCGTTAATTATCAGCGATTTTAGAGTATGAATGGGTCAACCTTATGGTTCCTACTTAGTGGTCAGTGGTCATTTGTTAATTAATGCCTTATGAAGGTTTTTCGAAAACTTTTAGTCTGTCCTATTCTTAAGAGTTCGAAAACTCAAAAGATGGCTGTTGCCTTCGGCCCTTTGGCTTTGACAGAAATCCATAAATAAGACGTTTTTATTTCTGAATTATGGGAAGATAAAGAAATACAATTTTTTTTTTAAATCGCATTTATAATATTGGCAATTTGGCAGTGGCATTAGGTGATGCGAAATCTTCAGCGGCTCTTTGAAGTACAAAGCTAACTAGACTATAGTAGGTTTCTTTAGTTCATCTTTTTTTCTATTTTGAGATTTTACCTTCTCTTAAGTGTTTGTTTACACGATTTTCTGCAGTAGATGTCTTGCGTGGTTTTTCGTTAAAATGGATGAACTTGGATATCGTACGGTTATAAAATGCTCATTTTGGATGGATTAACCCATAAGAGATTCATTCGAAATTAACGACATTTCATGGGGACTCTGGTTATTCGATGTCAACCATTAAAAAGTGGGTAGCTGAATTTAAACATGGTCGCGCGAAGATTAATCATGTGGAGGAACGCTAAAACTGAAACCACACCGGAAAAAGTGTATGGTATCATGTTGACGATATGTGTATGATATCGTGAAGGTGAGTGAGATAGTTGAGGCTGAAAAAGAGTAGGAAACATCTTCCTCAAAGAATTAGTGATGCGATAACTATGCGCAAGGTGGCTGCCGCATTTACTGAATGCCGATGAAAGCAAAAACGCAAACGATTTTCGCCGCAATCTCTAGACTACTTTTGTGAGGCGATTTGACGGCGTAGAGGAGTCATGGGTGCACTACTATATGCCAGTAACAAAATAGTAGCCCAAGCAGAAGGTGGTTAATGCCAAAAAAAGAGAAGTAGATCGTATATGCCGGAAAGGTTATGGCCAGCGTGTTTTGGGATGCGAAGGGATCCGGGTAATCGATTATCTTGCATACTTCTTGATCAGCTGGATCCCAAAATTCGCGGGAAGATCCCTGGCTTGAAGAAGAAAAAAATTTGAGGTACGATTTGCTTAGACATTTCCTTTATTCTCCTTATCTGGCATCCTCAGACTTCCACCCGTTCCCAAACATGAAGAAATTCGGTTCTGGAAAGCGCTTAGCTTTTAGTGAAAAAGATGAAAAAGCCTTAGATGAATATTTCATAGTCTACCAGACTCTCATTTCCAGTAAAGAATGCTGTTGTTGGCGAACGCTGGATCAAGTGTGTTGATATCAAGTGAGATTATATAAATTGATTATAAAAATAAAATGTTTAACCGACGATATTTTATAATCATTTCCTGTACTTTTGCTATGA
Source organism: Merodon equestris (assembly GCA_958301585.1). Lineage (NCBI taxonomy): Eukaryota > Metazoa > Arthropoda > Insecta > Diptera > Syrphidae > Merodon > Merodon equestris. Next base: position 45,626,196 of record OY284416.1, on the reverse strand, counting down.
TTTCTGTTGATTCACTTTTCCTACGTCCTTTACTTGACAGATCACCGTCAAGAGTTGTAAGACCACTTTTAAATGCAGCAACTCATGCATCTACTAAAGCGAACGTTATACGCCTTTGACAATCGTTCGTGAAACTGTTTTGATCCTTGATTTTCCTAAAATTAGGATTGTGTTACAGCAATATACATATTTAGGTTTTCCCATTGTACCTCTTCTTCTTCCTCTTTTCCTACTGTGACACTTCAAATAGTTACGAATATACGAATAAGTTGACAAGATCTACATAAAACTTTGTACGGTCTAATAAAAAAAGTAGTACCACTTTTAGAAAAATTGAAGTTCATTCTTTAGCGCCATCTCTTACTGAAAGGCAAAACTTTTTTTAAAAACCTAATATACTTGGCCCCATATTTCATGATAATAATATGCAAGACCGGATGCGGTCTGTTCCAGAAGCTGGCCTAGTTGGAATATGAAAATTTCCCTCGGAACTTAAACTTCCAACCATCAATTTTTCGGAATTAATTTGGGTAATTTTCGAAAAGCGTTTCCTAACTTTATAAAGGGTCTTTCGATAAGGGCGGGTAGATGTTGAAATAGAATAAAATAAGCTGTGTGTGCGGCATTAACACAATTCTTCTTTTATTTGAAAGGCTCATGTATGCCATTTCGTATGGAATTAAACATTCATATGCCCGCTTCGGCTTCTTACGCTGACGCAGGCCCCAGTCGTCCAGTTTTCAATGACTGTTCCGCATGGATCCGCCTGAATTTGAGCGATGGCTTGTGTTGAGTTCACCGTAAGGGCATAAGGCGATTGTGGTTTATTCACATAGATCTGCGACTTCAGGAAACCCCACCAGAAAAAGTCTATCGGGGTCAAGTTACGTGACCTTGGTGACTAATTCAAGTCACGTTACCTTCGAACCGTTCATACAGAATGTCAATCGTCCGCTGTGTGGCACGTAGCGCCGTGCCGTCCTGCTGGAACCACATGTCGTATAGGTCCATATAAATTAATTTGGGCCTTAAGAAATTAGTTATCATCGTTCTGTAGCGCTCGTCTTTTTGGAAAAAGTACGGATCAACGAAGCCGACGGCCCAAAATCCACACCAAACGGTATCTTTTTGAGGATGCATTGTCACCTGGTGAACCCCGTATGGGTTGGTGTCGTCTCATATACAGCCATTCATCCAAAAATGCGCCTTGTCGCTAAAGATGATTTTTCGGTCAGAATCGGGGCCTGCTTCCAAACCTGCTCCGAAGCTCAGTCAGCGAACAAACTGCGTTGTCTATGGTCATGAACTTTAAACCCCTGGGTCAGTTGGGTCTTGTATAGGTAGATGTAGGCCCAAGTCCCGATGCAAAATTCGCCAAGTTGAAGCCTGTGAAAGACCGAGTTCTTGTGCACGGCGGGGAACGACTGCCTCGGGTTTTACTGTACACGTGGCGATGTTCTCGGCTGATCTTGAGTACCTTTGATGCATGAATGTTAATTAATTGATTACCAAACCGGTCGTTTCAAATTTGGCCACCAAACGCTGAAGAGTCAAAACTATAATATTAATAGCATGTACATATGTAGTCGTCGAAAGACATGTTTCAATTGTTCTGCTTGTTTTAGAGTAAGATAGTTCGATTTCTTAAGATAGTTAAGCTAGTTTTAAACATTTTTGACTAGGGTAAGATAGATATAAGATAAAACTGAATAAAAATGAATTAAAAAAAAAAAAAAAAGTCAATTGTGAAGAGCCACCACGTCTATCGTAAAATGAGTGCAACGCGCAAAGTTCGCACTACCGAGTACTTACTTTATTAATAAATTCTTATAATTTGGTAGTGTTGTTCAATCGTGAGCTTGTCGTGTTGATTTGGCATCAGTAACATCATGGTAACATCATGCCACCAAAATTTACCTGCAACAATTGAAAAACAATCTACATAAAAATCAGCACTTTCATATAAAGGTAGAACGATTGTCGCTATAATATTCTTTAAGTTGGCACCACTGCGCGGAGTTATTGGATAAAATTCGAGCACGATTTGTTCCGACAACAGCTCATAGTCATACCTGGATAGTTAGAAATGAGGATCTACGAAAACGAAAAATGTTTTAATATACTCGTATACAAACGAGTGAACCTAGAATCTAAGTATTAGCAAATAGCTGTATGTATGGTATGTTGGCGAAAGAGGTGAATATGGTTTTTAAATCCTCTCATAACGTATCGGCATCACAGGTAGCTCATATAAGACATGACTTCCTAAGCTTTTGTGAGCACCACCTTTGCGAAACGTATCAAAAATAGCGCCTAGATATGGATCTGGAATAGGCTAAAAATGTCAGCTATTGTCTTCCCGCAGAAAAGGGCTAGATATGTGGAAGATCATTTCACGAATCTCTCGGTATGATTTTGACCCCAAACAAAAAAAAAAAAAACACAAATCTTAGCCGATACAGCCAATTCAGGCTTTCTCCTGAAGGAATAGTTACCACTTTGACGAATGTTTTTTTAGTTAAATGGCTAAAGGCCATACCTAAATCAATTCATGAACAATGTTTGGGGATTGGGTCAAGCGCTGGCATAGTTGTGGCACCTAGATAAGAGGTGACAAAATCAAGTTTGCATTTGTTTTTCCCCTTAAACCTAAACCCTTGATTGATATGAGTGGAGACTTCACAATAGTTTTTCCGAGGAACAGAGAGCTCTCTATCGGAGGTCATTTATATTTTCTGCGTTATACGCACGTTTAAATCTTAATGGCTCCCTCATTAGAGAGTAGATTTCCATGTCAAAACTGCGTAAAAGCCAAGTCATTTTCAACACGCACTTTCATTCAAAGGAAAAATTAAGTACCACACCAAGGACTGGCCTTAAAGTCTACAGGCATTCGCCTTAAAGTATTATACCTATATCCAGTTAAAAATTCAACACGTCAGCAATCTATTCCACAATAGGTACAATAAAATGAAGCTCGCTGCTGACATATGTATGCGGGCACCCCTGTACACCATGTCACCCGTCGTCCTCTCATTTGATTGCAATTAAAATTTAATCCGAGAAAAGCGAAATGCAGAAAAAATAAATATGAAGAAGTAGGGATGCAGAGATGCAATGAGGCAGGAAGACCAGTAGGAGGAACCAAGGAGGAAGAAAACGGAGAAGAATAAGAAGAATAACCGGAGGAAAGAGTTCAAAAAGGATTCACACTCATTTCGCACGCATTTTAAGCGCCTTTCAGGTCAGGTGTGAATAATTTCAAATAATCACTTTCATCAGGAGGCATTGTATATAGCATATGACCTCTAACAGCATCGCGGCGAACATCAAGCCTCCTTCTCACGCATATAATATAAGGTGCAGCATACACACTTGCAGTCACCTGTCATACCATGGAACATGCATGCGGCAGCAACTGTAGCAGCAGCAGTAGGTATAATGCACCGTAGGGCATCCTCATCTAACTTACAGTCGAACAAGCTCCCTGCTCCGTGTCTGCACGGGCGGTGACGGCAACGACGATGACGGCGGCGACGGCGGCGGTGGCTACCTTTTCTCTTTGATGTTGAGTAAAGCATAATTAATTGGTAGGTAAGCTTGCAGTAGGCACATCACAGTGGAACACAATTTGAACATCTTGCCTCGCTCACAAGACGATGGTACGATGAGTATTATCTGCACCTCATAACCATACGTATGCCCGCACACAACGTCTATCTAGTATCTGCGGCACTGTTGTACTAACGTACTCTGTTGCTTCTTAGGTGTGACTAAATAACTCTTTGCATACACTTGCCAGCAATATACAAAGGGTACTTCTTCGACACCTGCATCAACGTCACTAACAACGTTCGACTGATGTAATTATAATTAAATCTTTTTTATTCAGATACACGAGCGTGAAGCAGCCACGGCGATAGCGGTCCAAGGGGAACGAAAGAAAAATGCGAATGGAGAACAGAAACAGAAAAAAATTGTGGACGAGTGCGAAAAAACCAGGCTACAAGGCTACATCAGACGCTACGGGGAATTTCCGCTTAAATAAGAAAACCCTTTAGAGACGGACTTTATTTCCTTATGAGTGGGTTGCCCATGGCGCATAAAAACATACCATAGCCATTATGCCAGGTATAACTGGATGCGGTTCCTGCGGGGAAGGTCTGCAGACGCAATGGGCAAATCAAATTCTGGAAGAAATGCCGCGACGACATAGCATACTCTGAGATGACTTTATTGCCAGGACAGGCTATCATCGGGCATGGTGCGGTAATTTATGAGGGCCAATGCGTTGGAGTTGTTTCGCGTGGAATTTTTCCCGTGTCCAAAGGTAAACTTGTACCTGACAATGGAACCCTTGAGGGATTTTCGTTTTCTCGGATATTTTTGATAGTTTGGCTAATACACTTGACCGACGCGGAGGTAATTGTTGTCATAAACAGCTTAGAGTAAGTGCTGTGCCATAAAATGCAAATGCATGTGAGTTGCCGTGTCCAACTTTCTATCGAAATTGCCCGGCATTTTTCAAGCAACTTAGGTGGCTTACTGAGAAGAAGATTTACGAGAACAAATTTCACATTTTGCCTTAAGGTGCGCGGACTGGTCACAGGAATAATGAGAGCTTACTTTTGATATGCACATTTGGTGACGATTTTTCTTAGAGATATCATGGAGGGGTCAGCTGTTATAATCCCATGTGGTTGCTTGGGTTGGAATTCTTTGAAAACTAAAAAGAATTGATTTAAAGAAAAAGGAGTATTAGCGCGATGGTAATCATCGTCGACTGTTGAGCGGAAGGTAGTTCAAGTCTGTCCATAACCAAGAACAACCCCAATACGGAAAAAAACTACGCAACAACATCAGTTGCAAAAATGCCGACGAAGGCATAACAATCGCAGTATAAGATCATTTCAAAATTCATACTTTGTGTGCGCATTTCCAATATAACACCTTAATTACATGGAAACAAAAAAGTACTGTGAACTACAACCATCGCGACAAATTCAGTCAAATCTTTCGAATCCTATTTAGGACAACCACCCCCGTAGAGTAGTGAACGAACACCTTCGACACAAACCATCTGTTCCCCGTCCAGGTGGTGTGACAAACATCATAAGAGCGCAACTCTTGAACCTGTGCGAATCCGCGAAAAGAAAAAAAAAAGGAGCTTTAGGTAAAGTTCCTCCAACAATAAAGACAATATTCGCTTTAAAAAAATGTTGTCTTCCAAAACTTAATTCACTAGCTATGCCGAGTGATACTCTCTCATAGCACATAAGTAATAAGCGCATGCAGCGGTATTATTGATTTGTTCCTAGATCCTAGAAAAATTACTGTTGAACTTATAGAAAATCCCCATTGAAGACTTCAATGCAAAAGTCGGTTGAAAGAAAGGTTTTTCGGCTTTACCCTAGGTACTTATCGCCTGATGACATTTGTTATTAACATCATATTCTATCATGAGGAAGCTTGTTTATGATCATATGGCTGTGGGTAGGTAGGAATGGTGATTTCCTAACACTTGAGAGATAGTCGAATAAGCGCTGTTTCGCCGTTTTAAATTTTTAAGGGAACCTTGGAAAAAAATGGATTAGAAAAGTAACACAACAGAGAAATTGAAATTTTTTGACCAACTGGGATTGGGATTGAGACAACAGCTGTGAGGTCTTCCACATACGCGCGCCGGTGGGTTCGATGGTAAACACGGAGAATTGTCTGCAAGAGACTGATCCATTGAAAGCAACGTCCAAGGAGTTCATTCATTTATTCGTTATCTGGCGAACCACTATGGCCTAAGGTCCATTATACCTATGGTCAATACAGCTTCGTGCGCAATTGAAACTTTTAAACTTTATAGGATGCCCCTGTAACCCCCTATTGCGGTCTAGAGTTAGTAATACCCCGAAATATGTCAAGAGCTTTTCAACCAAGGTAAGGTTAGGTTAAAGAAGGGGAGTGTGATGGTTAAGCATCACTTCCACTCGGAGGCCAAAAGGCCCATTGTGATTCCCTTCATTTGTGGGGGTACACATATAATTAACCTGTCCTATCACGTGGTGGCTGAAACCACCCCGTGCTCTTTATGAATTTTAGAAGATCCGATATATCTGCATTAGCCACATCCGCAATCTCTGTAAAGAATCTTTGGCCTAGCGAGGCTAGGCGTCGATTCTGGAGAGCTGGGCAGTGGCAAAGCAGATGTTGGATCTTCTTTTCTTTCTCATCGCCTAAGCTCCGGCAGAGATCGCTGGATCCCGACTTCCATTTCCGGAGCATTGCTCCAATGGGACAGTGTCCTGTGATCACTCCGACAAGCATACGGATCGAGTTACGGTCCAGCGCCAAAGAGTTTCTTTGTTTTTCCGATATTGAGCTCTGGCCTCGATGATCTTGTCGTGTAGCTGTCGTTTCTTGTAAGCCAAGAAGAGTTGGCTTCTTTGATGATTGTGTAGTTTATGATCCGGTATAATGCGCTGATCGGTAGTTGCAATGACGTGTCCGTTGATGTCCAATTCAGACCCCTGCCTGGCCAATTCGTCCGTTCTTTCGTTCCCTGCGATTGAGCTGTGACCCGGGACCCAGCAGAGTTTGATTTTGTGGTGTCTGATGGACTTCAGTGAGTCGCGACATTTCATGGCAACCTTTGATCTCGTTATACAGGATTATATTGACTTCAGTGCAGCCTGGCTGTCTACGAAGATAGTGATATCCGATGGTGGGATATCGGTTACCTGTAGGTGTTTGGCTGCTTTCTCTATTGCCAAGATTTCTGCTTGAAAAACGCTGCACAGATCAGGGAGTCTGAATGATTCCTCTTTTGTGGAGGGTATCAGAGTAGAACCCGGCCCCAGTGCCTGTGTCCATTTTCGATCCGTCGGTGAAGAGGGTGACCTCATGGTCGTTGATTACGGCGTTTGATAGCCACTCTTCGCTGTCGGGGAAAAGGATAGGTATACTGAGAGAGAAGTCATTTTGTGGGGGAATATAGTCAGAGTAGAACCCGGCCCCAGTGCCTGTTTCCATTTTCGATCCGTCGGTGAAGAGGGTGATCTCATGGTCGTTGATTACGGCGTTTGATAGCCACTCTTCTCTGTCGGGGAAAAGGATAGGTATACTGAGGGAGAAGTCATTTTGTGGGGGAATATAGTCGGTCGTAGCTGCGAGATACTAGATACTAAAACCATGTTTCTTTCCCAGGTCGTCTATTATTCTAAGTATGGCCGCATGTCCATAGTTGGCTTGCTTCCACAGAGAGGACTCCCTTAGTCTGAGGGCGCTCTTTGCAGCGCAGCCTTTTATGAATAGATCCAGGGGGAGGAGATAAAGTATCATGTCCAACCCTGCTTGCGGCGTGCTTCTCATGGCTCCCGTTGTACAAACAGCGGCTGACCTTTGTACTTTGTTGAGTATGTTCATATAACTTTTCGTGCTGCTAGCAGTCCACTAGACTAGGGCCCCATAAGTTAAAATGGGTCTGATGATTGCTGTGTACATTCAATGAATGATGTACGGTTGCAAGCCCCATTTTTTTCCGAAGGTTTTTTTGCATGCATAAAACGCATTCAATCCTTTTTTCATCCTTTCCTCCAGGTTCCTTTTCCAGGAGAGTTTAGAGTCAAGACTGATGCCTAGATATTTGGCTTCCGCTTTGAGTTTGAGTGGAGTGCCCTCTAACTTTGGGGGAGCAAATATCGGAATTTTCCTTTTCCTTGTGAACAAGACCAGCTCGGTTTACTGGGGGTTTATTCTCAGACCGTTCTGTCGTGTCCACGAGGAGAGTTCCCTCAACGCAGATTCCATTTAGTACGAAATGTCCTCTAGAGCTGTTATTATGGCCTCTGTGTTTACATTCTTAAAGGCCCGCTCTATATCGAGGAAGGCTGCCATTGTAAACTCTTTTAGGTTCAGCGAGCTCTCAATTTCACGGACAACACTATGCAGAGCACTTTCCACTTTTCTGCCTTTAAGGTAGGCGTGTTGAGTGTTGCATAAGTTGCGTGAGTTGATAAGTCCTCTGATGTATAGGAGTCTCTCCAAGGTTTTTAATAGAAACGACGAGAGACTAATTGGCCTATAGTCCTTTGCGGCAGTATGGGATGGTTTACCTGCCTTAGGTATGAAAATTACCTTTATTTCTTTCCACTGTGTTGGGATGTACCCCGCGCACAGGCAATTGGAAAAAATGCTTATGAGGTGGGGTACAGTGTGGGTCTGTGTTTTTTGAAGCATCGCTGACAAGATATCGTCCGGCCCCGGAGATTTTTTCCAAGAAACCAAGAAAACCTGACAAATAAAATATTGGGGAATTAACAGCGGCGGATCTACATGCCCTGAAACTAATACCACCTTTTAGGTTTTAAGTATCTGCGCATGATAGTGAGGAGCTACATATGTGTTTATCTGTTGTTATCAAGAACGTTGGAGCAAGTAATTTTTTGGTTTTCTCTTGGGTTTTCATAGTTCCAGATGCGCAGGCTTGTTTGTTTGCATACTATGTACCCAGATAAATAGAAATTAGCTCTGCCACTCAGAAAAATTTTGTGTAAGCAAACATGATCTTGTTGTAAATATAACATTGTTCGTGGTTAGCGCTAGCTTCAATTGCTGTGATCACTTGCCTTATAAACATGAGAGCCAAATTTTCAAAAAAATGCGGTGCAAAATCGAAACGGGCACACCACGATAACATGGTTTTAAATTACACTACGACAGCGATATTTCCAGCTTATCTAGCGGGATGAATGCACATTAGAGTTCCCACACCACAAACTTATCCGAGAGCTCATTGACCATATTCCATATAATTGCGACAATGTCACCAAAACCTCCGAGTTTTTGTTCATCAGAAGTTAATGATAATTGAAAGTAGACTGTTCATCAATAGCATAAAATTTAAAATAACACCTTTTGTTGAATAGCTCACCAAATGGTCACCATAACCTTGATCCAAAGTACCTGACTCTGTTATGATGTCATTTGATCACACGTACTCATTGACATTTCTGTCGGTAACTCCAAGTTCCCATTCAATTATGTAGTTCCTCTCCCGCGACTAATAATAACCTTCGTTCAGTGCGTGTCCAGAGAGCGTTAAAGATCTCCAAATTTTCAAAACCTCCTAAGCACAAGTAACACAATAATTTGTGCAAATTTGATTTATAGCCCTATATTCCCAGAAGCCAACATCAATTCGACGCACACCTTTCATGGCGATGACTCATCGGCATCGAGTTTTGGGAAGTCCCAACTATTCACTCACCTGCAGGAAATGACTTCACCAATTCTACGCCCCGCATGAATAATTGAGAGCGCATGCAACCAGTCCCAAAACCAATACATGCCCCTTAACTACCCTATCCACTGTTACATATGTTTCGCAAATAGAAATCAACAAATCTGTACCTATCTTTCCCAATATCTGTGGGGCATAACTGTTGATTGTATTTAGGCAAATTTGCCATACACCACCCAAATGCTGTTCATTACATCCGTCGACGTTGAAACAAACCGAGCATAAGAGCAGGTGAGATGAAAAGACTCAGAGGTAGTTCGATACAGGAAGGTAGTTGGGCATTACATGGCGTAGTCGTAAGTACACCATAAGACTAATGTGTGCATCGTTTATGCTTAAAAGCCGTTCTCGTTAAATTCGTCCTGTGTCCCGTCCAATCCGGTTCCATTCCGCACAGGTATACGTACAGGCTCCTGCCGAGTCCTACACTCGTTAATGTTTAATGTCCCATTTCGAATACAAAGCTCTTAATGTGCTTAACTGCTAATGGTGGTGCGCTTTTCATAGCTTATTGCTAGTCTGTTCGGCTAAGTGGAAATTTGAAATTTGATATCTCCGTGGGACAGCTGAAGCTTGTCGGTTCATCGGTCTATCGGTCTATCGGTCTGTGTCGAATGGTCCGTTTGTGTCGTCGTTTTGGTTGCTCGTCAACGCAACATCATCATAATCTGTTCCACGTTCGATAATTGAGTTTTTGAATAAGCTTCGGCGATGTGCTTGAAGTTTTCGTTAACCAATTGAGGGTAATTGATGAAATGTGTGGTCGGAGTGTGTAGTAAGCGTAATTACTTGATGAGACAGGAGTGAAGGGATGGTGGGATGTTGAGCATTTAGGTAATTTGAGGAGAGTATTTGGGTTCGATTAGAAGATGATTGGCTTGAAAAGACGACTTGTATTGTAATTGAATGTCGGGGTGATTAAGTAAATGCGAGCTGGAAGCTGGAGGCTGACGCACGCCACAAGGGCTGAAATTAATATGTTAAAATATCAGAGATTATCCAATTAGTTTATGGGAGAATATGGCAAACGTCGTTTGTGGCGCACTTTGGGTGAGGCGGCTAAGGCGGTCTCTATTTGGTGGTTAGACAAGCTTTTATGCTTGATGTACATACGTTACTGTGTGTATTGTAACATCATAAGCTTGTCATCATCATCAGAGTGCCCTGTTTTTTATTTAAAACCTTCGTAATTAAAAAAGTCTCGTTTTTAGAGAGATGGCTGTGTGTGTGTGGATGTGTTTCTGTACATTCGTATGCTCAACATTTAGGCCTATAGTCGACGCAATTAAAACGGTAGTCGACACTGCATTTGAAGCAATAGCAGCTAAATATTACTGCGCCGTCTTGAGACTAGATGCTTGAAATGCATAGATCTCAGCCCACTGTTCATATATGTATTTATTATTATTGAATTAGGAGATTACCAGGAAAGATGGGAAGGCCTTAATGTTTGCGTAGATAGTTTCCGACTACTTAATTGAAATAAGACAAGAAAAGGAAGTTAAATATTAGGAGTTCCTCAAGGTTCCCTGCTGGGACCTATTCTATACAACGATATCTACCACGGCATCTCGTGACTAAGGCTACCACATGGAGTCAATATCATAGATTTTTTTCAACGATATAAATAAATTCAAGTAATCGTGACAGCATCAAACGCAGCAGTTACTCAGATAAACTAATTTTTTGAGTGACCGACCGTGAAATATATCAGCATTCGAGGCGCCATCTCATATGGGTCGATGTAAACTTCGAATAACTCCAACAATTGTCAACCGATTTTCATATGTCATAGCATTTTGGAAATGTCAGTTCAGTATAATTTTAATCATCAATCGCTTCACACCAAAAGGAAATAGTTTCAATGTGCATTAAACATGAACGCTCGATTATGCTAACTCAACGTGCGTGTCGTGCAAAATATCGTGATCGTGTTGCGCCCAAATAAGATACAATTCGTCGTTGGACCTCGATTTTTTTTCAATCTGGTTCTGTGGCAAGCCCTCGTGAGCAACCTAGGCTACGTCAGCGGCGTTCAAACTCATCTATTCAGTCTGTGAAGGCCAGTGTTCAAGAAGACCCAAATTTGTCATATCGTTCGCAGCAGTTAGGCATCAGTGGGACCACTTTGCGGAGAATTTTAAAGGTTGATCTTCATTTATTTGCATACAAAGTGCAGATGACTCAAATAATTTTGCCACAAGATGAGCCACGGCGCTTGGCATACGCACAAAATGTCGTTGCAATGCTTAATGCTGAGCCGGAGTTCTGGCAGCAAATTTTGATGACCGATGAGGCACATTTTACGCCCTCTGGATCAGTTAATAAACAAAATTGTCACTTCTGGGGCACCAAAAAACCTCACATTATCCAGGAAGAGCCGATATGTGATCAAAAAGTTACTGTTTGGGCCGGTGTATGTGCTAAAACCATCATTGGACCGTATTTCTTCAAAGTTGGCGATACAGTGGATGGCGATCGATATCGGTGGATGTTGGCCCATTATGTGATCCCAGAAATGCGTAAAAAAGGCTTATTTCACTTTTGGTTTTAACAAGACGGCGCGACATGCCTTACTGCGGACAAAACAATGAACCTTTTGCGTAAGAAGTTCCCTGGAAGATTGGTGTCAAAAAAGGGCGATATTGACTGGCCTCCGAGATCGCCAGATTTGACTCCTCCAGACTTTTTTGTTTGGGGATATTTAAAAAGCAAGGTGCATGCTAACGGTCCGAAGATAATAGAACAGCTCAAAAGAAACATTCGTGCGGAAATCGCAGAAATTTCGACCGAAATGTTCGAAAATGTCATGGAGAATGCGCGTAAACGAGCCCATTTTTGCATCGGCAATAAGGGCGGTCATTTAATTGATATTGTTTTCAAAAATTAATCAAAATAAATTGTTAAGGTCTAGATTGAAGTTTTTGAATTTTTAAAATCGGTTGAGAATTGTTGAAGTTTTCGAAATTTACATCGACCCATATGAGATGGCGCACGCTGAATAATATCAGATAACATACTTAGGAATGAGGCTCGATAAGTGAAACTGATTGCATCAGCATGAAAGCCTCATAGCTACGAGTACAAACGACATCCTCCAGAATCCTGGCTACCCCTCGTCTAGAGTGGTCAGCTTTGTTTTTTAAAGTCCAGTCTTGGTAGAAGCCCTCAGAAAAAACCAGCTTGTCGGAAACTGTCTCAAATATACCGGCCTTGTGCGATAAGGCCAATAAGCGTTTACCAGATATGGGATGAAACCGATTTTCTTATTGCTTGAATGATTCCTGTTGACATCCTCACGAACAAGATTAGGAGAATTTACTTCATGGAAGCTGATACTGTAGGGAGAATGAAAGAGGAAGAAATGACACGCTCACTGGTTCTATGGCAACTCGGTATACTAACCATAAGGGTGAATAGACTTCCTCGTACACCCTGATTCCATCAATTGATAATTGGATCAACCTAAGACAAGTTAACTGCAAATACAATCTAACACAGTTCCTCTCTGGCCAAATATCTACACCGATTTGGCCTTGATCTCTCCTCTTATTGTCCAGAAAGAGGCACCTTATAGGCACCTATAGGAAAGAGGCACGCTTATAGACCCTTCACAGAATGGCGAGACATTGTACTAAATCTAGAATTACTGATAAGACGAATCGAAGAACTAAATGTGTGAGGAGAATAGTGGAAGCAGTGGGAGCACCGGGGCAGCATGGACTGAGCTGGGTGTGTTTTAGTATGCGCTTATACTCGGAAAAAACCAACAGTCTTTCCGAGTCGACCATGACAGCTCCAAGGGTCACAGATATCTATAAGGATTTCACGTCACGTTGGGCGTCGAAAAAGAAAAAAACATGTTTTCGTCTCGGATATCTTGTGAACAAATTAAGATATTAACCCTGTCCCAGTTTTATTTGACGCGTACTGGCGTATCGAAGTGTTGGTTTAGTTTTCATCGATTTTGACAATGTGGTTTCTTTATGGCGAAGAGGAAATAGGATCATTTTAGTTTTATTGATTTTTTTTTCACCTCGGACAGTAGATTGCCATGGTAGACCACTGTTAGGCAAGTGTCCCTTTTGTTTTTCGGGTTTATAAGTTCCTGCTGTACACAGTTTCTCAAATTTGAAGTTTTTGCATCCAATATCTTCCTTGACTAGGGAAACCATAAACTTAACCTAATACTATATCGCAACGAGAGAATCAAGAACAACATTTTTAGACCTTTAAATTCACAAGTCTGGTTAGTCACACACAATTTAGTTGCCCACATGCAGAATTGCACAATGCCCGAGTCCAACAATTGACGGAAACAGAACAAATGCAAGCCATGGTGACGGTGCGTTCTAGACAATTCCCTTTCACTCCTTTACTCGCATTGCCTTGTCCATGCCACCTATCGCTTTCAAGTGCGTTTCGTCTATTTTCGAACACCTCACTCTTAATGACAGTGACAGCTGAGCTGCTCTATGGATGTTGCTTGACAGAAATTGCCTTAGCACTCTGTGGCATGTCGTTTACATTTCAATCGCTTGTACGCACGTTAAACAGAGGTGCGGATCAATCAATCGGCACAGAAATCACTGGCACAGAAGTGCCACCAAACAATTTGACATCTAAGCCTTTGAACAAATGGGTTTTCCTTATTCCTCCTCAGTCATAGCCGCTCGCCACCTCTCCCTCGCACATGCCAACAATCCAATGAGCAAACAAACATTGTAGGAACAGACAAGGCTAGTGGCCCTATGCCACGATTCTGTCTTTCGTTCTTTTTTTTTTTTGTTTGAATCACCGGATAAACACAGCCAGCGACGACCAAAACAGAGTCAGTCACTTACTCATCGACGCACACCGGGACACCGGGTGAGAGGGATATTTGGGAACAAAGCCTAAAATTGTCAAACAGTTCATCACGCTAATGCACTGAAATGCCATCGGCGTGGTATGGCTGTGTGGCGGCACCGCGCGGCGCGTCTTTTCAGGTTCAAAGTGCTGACGCAACAATTTGCTGCGCTCTAGAGTGTTTGGCGCTAGTCGCGTACACCACATATCTATATGGCATTCATGAATGTGGATACGTATGCGGACGCGTCCTGTTGTTTTGTATTATGTATTTACAATTTTGAGTTTTGTTCCTTCGATGCAACGCGGCATGAATGCTACTTTATATACGCCGCACTGCAGAGGAGTAGCAACAGCCGGCATGTTGAGGGCTTGTGGACCAATTCAAGCGTGCGCGTCTAATTTTAGCTGTTCGCACATGTTTGGAAATTGGCAATCATTCTGCGGTCTGCGTCGGTACCGGTTGATGCGGCTACTCATACATATATTATATTATAGTAGGGCCGCGATGCTGATGCCACGCGATGCCGTTTTATGGAGGTAATTCCGGTGTAATGATTTCTTATTTCTCATATTGCCGGTGGAGATCCAATGAATTTCTGCGAATCTATTCGGGACTAGTTTGGGCTATTGACATTTCCGGAAAGCCGGGTCGTTTTAATTGCTTTCACAAGTTTTCAATTGACGGTGAATCATAGGATCTAAACGAATTTGATTGCCTGAATGGACCAAGGGTGCGTGTCGAATAATAATGAGGAAGTGCGTCGAGACTTAGACGGGAGAGTGCCGGGCTAAATTACCTGCAGTGTATTATTACTCTTGAAGTTATAGCCTCAGTCTCTTAATTGTTACTCAGTGATTTCAGCATTTACCAAAACCAATTAAGATGAAACATAAACCACGTTGATAAAAGCATCCAATTGACCATAATTTCCATTCCAACTGGAGTACCCTTCGAGATTACGAACCAGTGGCGGCACCTCGGTCGTGGGAAAGCATGTCAATCAAAGAGTCTTTTAACACACATTTTTATGCTGACAAATGAGGCAGCCCAGCGAAGCAAAAGGGTAACGGTAGCGATGGAGTAATACATACATTCCTGCTATGGTGACTGCTAAATTGATTTTACTTAATGCTTTTAAGCTTTCTCCCTAAAAGGAAAGTATAGCTATTAAGTTTAAACAAAAACTGATTTGTATCAATCCGGGAATGCCCGTCACTAAGGGCTATAAGTGCTTTGCTTATATGATATTTTGCTTGAAATGTAAACATTCAAGTCAGAGGTAGGCATGTGTACAACCATGCTGCTGGAGCGAGGTGGGCATATGACGAGAACTTTTCTCCAAACTTACCAAACTTGCCCTTCAACTGATCACTTTTTTGAACGGCTGTGTGACACCACCACCACATACTACTGATATCAAGTTCGTCCAGTTCTGGCCAAAACTAGTTTTCTAATATGATACGTTTGTGTACTCCATTGACCGTAAGTTGGTAGTCATTTTCGTTAACGAAAAATTGCGGTCCAATCACTCCTCCCGCATGATGTCCACACCACATGATTACTCCCTTTGGATCCAATAGAAACTCTTGAAGCACATATCGGTTTGCTGCTGTAATAGTAATAGTTATTTTAGTTATTGAAAAAGCCATTTAGCCAAACATTTTCAACTGAATTTTGTACAGCTTCAGTTCTTGAGTAGGCTTAAATCTTTATATAGAATTCCCCCCAAAATGTGGCCTAAAAGATTATTTTTAATTTCAGTGAACATCGTGGAATTGACCACAATGTGTGGCCGCGACTTTATCTCACTGTCACGGGTATATGCAAAAGTTAGTATGTTGATTCGAACTAAGTTCGCAATATCTCTCGAAGCCTGCCTGGTGCGACGATTATTTCGACCGAAAATCGGATAAACTGTGATCGTGAACGTGATCGCTTAACGTTATTACAAGCAATCATGTTGCACTATGTCAATAAATTTGGAAGTCATTGGTCGAGAGTTATCCTTCTCCGGGCGATTACCCATAGCTTCATAATAACCACAAACTTCATTGACCGACTCCTGAGCAACTTCAATTCTGATCGATAATCAACAGTAAAAAGAAACTCAAGCTTTTAAGAAAAGTGCATGGTTTGAGCCACATTTTCGACAGACAGTGAGCTCTTCCTCAATGTCTTCTAGAGTTTTTTTTTTTTAAATATTTATGCAACCCTAACTAAATACTAACTTTTAGGACCTATACAACCATTTTGAAGACTTCTCGTGTTTTGTAGAATATTTGCTGAATATTTTACATGACCTGAGACTACTCGTTTTACTGGCACAGTTAAACTCCAAATTTTCAAAAAGCTGTATTTTTTTGATAAAAACCTAATTTTATTGAAGTACATAAAAATTGGAAAATCATAATTTTTTAGAGATTACTTTAGGCTTTCAATATGAGCATGAACGTCTTTCCATCCACACTTTCATATTTTTTGTGCTGACCTCGGTCAATAAAATAGGAAAAAAACAAACAAGTGGATAGGCATTTGGGGAACGTGGAGGCTATCGCGCCTACGATCTATCTATCCCTATACGGGCAAGAGATAGAGCAAGCCCTGCTAATCTCTGGTCAATTGATATGCTTCCGAATGTGAACATGGTTTTTGAAAAAGTAGCGAATAGAGCTCTGATCAAAAGGGTTGAAGAAAAAAAAATACTAGATAAGCAGTTTGGTTTTAAGGCGGGATATGATAGCTGCGAACTGCGTCAAAACTGGTTCCAGACAGTGGAAAAAGCAATAAACTGATGTACGAATGCTTGTCTGGTGGACTTTCAAAAGACCTTCGACACCGTATGGTTAGAAGGTCTGCTTTATAAGTTCATCGGGTTAAGTATACCAGAAAATTTTCTATATATGATTTACGTAATGACTATGGTAAAGAAGCGTTGTCAAATGTGACAACGTTACTCCAAGCAGGATCATTGAGACATCAAAAACGGTTCTCCGGTACTATTTAACATCTACATAAGCGATCTGATAGGTTTTCTCAGTCACTTAATAGCGTATGCAGATGAGTTAGTAGCGTACAGGTCAGGTGCAAAAATTGACGTCATTAATACAAGTTAAAAATTAATTTCAAAAAGTCGGAAACGATTCTGTTTAGGACTCCGTTGTATAGGGCCTCAATGGATACCGAAAAGAAATTTGGAGAAAAGAGAGGAAATAGTAAGAAATTCGCGATCATTGGGCAGCATAGACGCTAAAAAAACGTCCTCGATATGACAAGGAATCGGTTTCACAGCAGTTATCTTGACTCTAGGGTAAACATCATGTCCCATGAGGTTTAATGTTACGTCACCTTATATGGAAACGATTCGTATGTTTGAGAAACAATGCTTTAAGGCCCGACTTAGAATGTGCAGAATCTCAGTTCGTTAACTATTACCCAAATAAGGTATGACAATGCAGGCCTAAGCAGAACCGACTATTTTGTTGGTAAAATGGCTCGAAAGCCCATAAAAATATGTTGATCTCCGGGGCTTGCTACCCCAATTATAGATACCACCTCCGACCGGGCTTATTTTCCAGAAGCATTTCTATATATTAATTCCGAAAGGCAAGTGCAAAATAGAGATGGTACCTCGGTAATTTACCACCGCCACGTGGTTTAAGCCGAAGGCATTAGTAATTATGAAGTATATTGAGACGTAGAGTCCACGGATAGATCCGGACAGTTAGACACAATAAATATTAAGATATTAGCTATTTACCAATAAAATAAGAACAATAATAAATTGAATGATAGTAATTATGTTGCAAAGCAGATTGTTTTGTAACCATTTTTGGTTGAAGCGTGATTTGCGCGCTGCTCTAAAGTCTTATTGGAACGTCTGGTCTCTCACAGAAATGTTTGGCTGCTCAAAGCCACAAAGCACGTTCCTAAATATTTTAGGGGCAAACATTCGCATTTACCATGATATCACGTCCCAAACACATGATTTTGGGTGGCTAATCGAAGGTTCACATTTTCATGTGACCACGCTTTGTTCGATTGGGATTTTTTCCTCATCGAGATCACGGTAATTCGACTATAATTCGCACTAAAATCGAACATTTTTTTCTTGCATTTTAATACAATAGAAAAAAATACAGTATTTTGAGACTTTGCATTCAATTAAACCTTCAGAAATATTACAGTTTTTTAAATATTCAAAAAAAATTTATATGATAATTCCATCCAGCTTCATAAAATCTCTAGAAATAAGTGAATCAGCAAATATCAGAAAATTTACCCTATTTTACTGAAAAGTAATCAAAATACAGGATGATTCCACTTGAATTTCCTAACTTGAAATAATCGAAAAGCAACATTATATTATTGCTCAAAAACGAATGTTTCACGCGACTCACTTAAACCCCATGTTTTCCACATCAAAACTAGTCGGTTTCAGTGATGTAGAGCTAAGAGATTCGGACACGCCACGTCGGCCCCAAGGGTGCGCCATCCTGAGCGAGCGAAAGCAGGACAGTCACAGCGACGTGGACGTCTCACTGATGCCAAGCACGAAGAGGTGCATAACACAATTGTAATGACTCGTAATGACGTCCGCAAGTCTTCTGCAATCAATTCTCCTTAAGCATAAGAAGAATGTTGTGGGTTTCTTGTAGACATCAGGCTGTACGTGTTTAGTCATCCTGCATGCGCGCATCTACGATTGTGTGCATTAAGGAACCAATCGTTAATGTAGGATTTGACTGTGGAAGTAGGTAGGCCTAAAGCGGGTTTAGATCCTGAGAAACTCTCCTCTGAACCCGAGTTCATATGCGACCTCATTTCCTGGGATCCCAGAGTGACCTGGGACCCATACAAGCATTAGTTAATTTAGTCATCCGACCTTGTTCAAAATGGTCTTGAGTTCATGGACTAATTTGGAGCTGGTCGAAAGATTGGACACAACTCTGAGTGCAGTTTTGCCGTCACTGCAGACGCATATACTTTTTCCTTTTCACTTGTGCTTCACAACATAGTGCATGGCCATTAGGATGGCGAATATCTCTGACTGAAAGACAGACACATATTTTCCTAACGAAAAGTGCAGTCGGACGTTTTGGCCTTCAAAGAAAACCCCAGCGCCGGACCCCCTCCAAAACCTTGCGCCATTTGTAAAAATGCGAAGATAGTCCTTTCCGGTATCTGGCCACAGCCAGTTCTGACACCATGAACATTTGACTGTGAAATTACGGAGCAATAGGATGGCAGGTGTCATTGCGCCAGAATTTAAAGGTCTAAAAATGTTGTTCTTGATTCTCTCGTTGCGATATAGTATTAGGTTAAGTTTATGGTTTCCCTAGTCAAGGAAGATATTGGATGCAAAAACTTCAAATTTGAGAAAGTGTGTACAGCAGGAACTTATAAACCCGAAAAACAAAAGGGACTCTTGCCTCACAGTGGTCTACCATGGCAATCTAATGTCCGAGATGAAAAAAAATTCAATAAAACTCAAATTATCCTATTTCCTCTTCGCCATAAAGAAACCACTTTGTCAAAATCGATGAAAACTAAACCAATGCGCAGGCGGCGCTAGACGTGATCGAAGACTGGTGCACGAGAAATGGGCTGTCGTTTAATCCTCTTAAGACCGATGTCGTTCTCTTCACGAGAAGGAGGAAAACAACTGGCATTACTCAGCTGGTGCTAAAAGGCATTCCCATCCCGATATCCAAGGAAGCTAAGTATCTGGGAGTCACCACCCTTGGGGCCGACGTGGTGGTTGCCGAATCTCTTAGCTCAACATCACTGAAGCCCCTCCTCGACAACGGGGAAAATATAATAAAGGCTAGGTGTCTGTCTGGTAGTACAATGGACCAGTACTTGTGTCTGAGTGCTCAGCACTCCAAAAAAAAAAAAAAAAAAAAAAAACCAACACTTCGATACGAAAATACCCGTCAAATAAAACTGGTCCAGGGTTAATATCTTAATTTGCGAGATATGCGAGACGAAATCCTTTTTTTTGTCTTTTCGGACGCTTGACGTGACGTGAAATCTTCATAGAAATCTGTGAATCTTGGAGCTGTCATGTGCGACTCGGATAGATTGTTGGCTTCTTCCGGGTATGCGCCTAAGTACTGAAACACACCCAGCTCAGTCCATGCTGCCCCGGTGCTCCCGCTGCTTCCACTATTCTCCTCACACATTTAGTTCTTCGACTCGTCTTATCAGTAATTCTAGATTTAGAACAATGTCTCGCCATTCTGTGAAGGGTCTATAAGCAAAAATAAGAGGAGAGATCAAGACCAAATCGGCGTAGATATTTGGCCAGAGGGGAACTGTGTTAGATTATACTTGCAGTTAACTTGTCTTCGGTTGACCCAATTATCAATTGATGGAATTAGGATGAACGAGTAAATCTATACACCCTTATGGTTATTATACCGAGTTGCCATAGAACCAGTGAGCGTGTCATTTCTTCCTCTTTCAGTGTCAGCTTCCATGAAGTAAATTCTGCTTATCATGTTCGTGAGGATATCAACAGGGATCATTCAAGTAATGAGGAAATCGATTTCATCCCATATCTGGTAAACGCTTATCGGCCTTATAGCACAAGGCCGGTATATTTGAGACAGTTTCCGACAAGCTGTTTTTTTCTGAGAACTTCTACCAAGACTGGACTTTAAAAAACAAGACTGACCACTCTAGACGAGTGGTAGCCGCTATTCTGGAGGATGTCGTTTGTACTCATAGCTATGCGGCTTTCATGCTGATGCAATCAATTTCACTTATCGAGCCTCATTCCTAAGTATGTTATCAGATATTATACAGCGTGCGCCATCTCGTATGGGTCGATGTAAATTTCGAATAACTTCAACAATTCTCAACCGAGAATGCCAAAAAGCTGACAGCGCTTTGGCTCAACATGCTTTCACCAAGGAAGCTTGCTATCTAAGATGACTCTCAATTACTTTATTTCCTTGGCTATCGGTATGGAAATATCTTTTAGCACCAGCTGAGTCACGTCAGTCATGGCAGAACGCCTTAAGAGCTTTGAGGTAGACAGTCGCTAAACATAGGCCGACAGAGAAAACGGCAACATCATCCGCATATACCTTGGCATAGATTTCAGAGACATTGAGAACATCGAGCAGAGAGTCGACCACCATGTGCCATAACCCCTGTTTACGCCAAGTTTGACACATTGTACAAGACCTGCATCAGCGATCAATGTCCTGTGCTCAAGCATTGCTTTGATTCACAAGACCAGTGCTTCATTTACGCCATGCTATCTGGCAACGGTATACATGCTACACAACATGCTGATTAAAAGCTCCCTCAATGTTCACAGAAATGCCCAGTGCGTAGTCTTTCCTTTCAAGTGCGCATTCAATTCTCCCAACTAGGTTTTGAAGCGCAGGATTTCCCGCGCTGATAAGCATGCCGCATCACCGAAAGTGGATGCATTCGTAGAGCAACTTTGCGCACGTGAAACTGTACTAGTCGCTCCATGCTTTTCAGCAAGAAGGATGTTAGACTGATTGGCCTTTAAAATCCTTGGCGAGTGAGTAATCTTCTTTCCTTATTTTAGCAATAAAGACCACTTTCACCGCGCGCCAAGGAACAGGTACATATATAGGCAAGTACCAAGCTACCAGTTAAAATTCGTTTCAGAATAGAAAGTAGCGGTCTGATACATTTTTGTTGCATAACTTAAAACCATCAAAAGATGTCACAGTAAATTCAATGGCCTCAGTCGTTGCCACGCGTGACGCAATATACCATCCACACCGAGTTGTTTTCATTGTTTCAGTCTCAGTTACCATTGAAGGAGTGTGCAACGAGCCGATGATAGTCTGATTTCCCGGGAAATGAGTCTGAAGTAATGGACTCAGTAAAGGTACCATCAGATTTTCTGAGTACATTAACCAACTTGCTGGTTCGAAACAGCATTTTCGCTTTTTTGAATAAGTGAAAAATTGGCTTGATCAATGGTTGGCATCAAAAGACAACCAGTGGCATTGGGGCGAGATCCATACAAGGGCAAAAGTCATAACTAACAATGGCCCATACTTCAATTATTCATTCATACGTTTATTAAAAAAAAAATGTTTTTTGAGCAAAAAAAATATTTTTTAATATTCACACAACTATTACTAACAGTCAATGATGTCAATTCTTACATTAGGAAGGACATAACGGACGAACCGCTTAAGCTGTTTCACATGTGAAGTGTAAGAAAACCATGAAAAAATCCATTAAGACATGTCATTTTGATAAGAATTATATTCGTGATATTTTCATTTTAGTCTTTAGTTTAAGTTACAGGCTTTAAGGTTAGTAATGAATTATAACACCCGACAATTGAGTTTTTCATCACGTTTTCGCATAATCAGAAATAACAGCTCTAATATTTTCATTAAAAAGGTCTTATAGCGTTAAACTTTATAAACTCAAGTGCGAACTGAAGTTTCCATTTCGAGAAGTAACACATTTGTCACGTACTAGAGCCATTGTTTAACCAGCTGTGTAGTATTCCTGTTTAAAATAACGTAATCTCTTCACTGAAACGATTGCACCAGTATTATTTTGAAAAAAATATGGCCCAATGACATTTGAGAGGTGTTTCCACTATTTCTTTTGGGTCATTATCATGATCATTTTCTTGGTCTGCATGCTTCTATTCTTTGTCAATTCGAGCCTATAAGCATTTAGGCCAAGATTTGTATGCGAGGGCGTTGCAAATTGATTTCGTCCCTGTTTGGAACTCTGTAAGTAATAGGGGAAAAAAGAGAAAACCGAAAAAAGAAATTCAAAGACAATTTACAATTTTTATTGAGTTACTCGAGTCAAATCGTTTGTTCAACGAAAACTATGCGATGTACCCTGCCACCAAATCTAAGTGTCCAAGATCATCAATGGTCGACCATACATTGGCGACACGCATGCGCACTGGACGATAATGTGTGGTGCATGACGTAATGGCCTATTGCTGTTGCAGAGATATGATACGATGTACTTGGTTATGGCTTGCCAGGATGAGTTGATGTTACTTTTGTATGGGGCGAATGCTGGACAGTGACTCATTTAACAAATATTAACTAGAAACATTAAAATCAATCGAGGTAGAACCTGAAAGTTTTCTCACATGATTATAAAAACAAAAAAACATGAACATATTCGTACTCTGTGGCAAACCCAGCTTTCTTCATAATTGCTCCTAGCCTATGGCATGGACTCAGGAAGTTTTTCAGTTTAGTCAGCTAAAATATTTAACCATCCGCGCTTAATGACTTGTTTCAGTTGCTGTTTCCTGGATAGTTCAACTTAACTTAGTGGAATTAAAAACCTTTCTTGGATAATCGGATATATTGGAGATCGAGATATAGGAATGCCTCCAAGAGGATAAAGGAGGATAAAGAATTTAAATTGAAAGATGAAAAGCACCAGAGACTATAGTTTTTACGAAGCCAGTGCTCTTGCTATGTGGCTCCGGACTTCAGCAGGAAATTGTTCACTCTAAATTAGCCGTAATGTATAAAACCTCAGTGGTATGGAATTTTATGCTATTTTCCACCCAGCTTGCGCCCAAGGAGAACCACGTAGGTATAAGGCCGTAAGTGCAAAAACTGTGCTCGGGTTAGAGCAGAATTCCGCATTTTTATTAAAATATAGAATTCAATCAGATGACCGTATAATCCAAGAACTTAGAATTTTTTCTAGTGTACCTAGATATGTAACAGCGCTCTAAATGTTTTTTTTTAATTTCCAGTCGTCACAAGGCTGCTGAATAGTGTCGAAGTCACGCTGCTATTTACTTGTAAAGGTTTCGATTTTTAGACCCACAACTAAATCGTCCACGTACACAATTACATGGCGAAGGAAACCTTGTGGGAACTTGTAAATATATTGAATAAGATCGACAAATGTACTGCTCCCAGTTGTAAACAAATTTTAATATCAAATACTTGTGAAGAAATTATCTATCGAGAGTCTACAGTATTTCCAGCTAGGTTTTAGCGACCTAGGAACATACGAGGGTGGTCCGATAAGTACTTAGCCTACAAAAGATAAACAAAAATTTTGGAGAAATGGCGATTTATTTTTCAATACAGTCTCCTTTTAGCTCGATTCACTTGACCCATCGATGCTCCAACTTCTTTAACCCATCTGAAAAATACGTTTCCTCGAAGTGTGCAAAGTAAGCCTCCGTGGCGGCGATGACCTCCTCATTGACTGAAATTTCTGCCCGGCGAGTGACTTTTTCAAGTTTGGAGACAAAAAGAAGTCGCGCGGGGCCAAATCTGGAGAATACGGTGGATGGGGCAGCATTCGTAGCCCAATTCGACCAATTTGGCCGTGGCAAGTCGGAGGTGTGAGCCGGTGCGTTATCATGGTGGAAGAGCACTTTTTTCTTCGCCACGTGGGGCCGTTTTTTCTTCAATTCGGCCCAATAATTTGGCATAGTACAGCCCTGTGACCGTTTTGCCCTTCTCCTTGCCTCCGGTAGTCGATGTGGATCACATCTTGTGAATCCCAGAAAACGGTGGCCATCACTTTTCCGGCCGATGGGACAGTCTTCGGCTTCTTCGGAGCACGTCCGCCGGGTGAAGTCCACTGTTACGACTGTTCCTTGGTCTCTGGTGTATACCAGTGGATCCACGTTTCGTCGACTATCACGAAACGACGCAGAAACTCGTTCGGATTGCGCTTAAACAGCGTCAAACACTGCTCTGAAGTGGTCTCACGGTTGCGCTTGTTGTTCGGAGTGAGCTAACGCGGCACCCATCGCGCCGACAGCTTTCTCATGCCCAAAATTTCATGCAGGATATGACCCACGCGATCTTTTGAAATGCCTACTGTCTCAGCTATCTCGCGCACCTTCAATCGGTGGTCTGCTAATACAAGATCGTGGATTTTTGTCACGTTATCCTCCGTGGTAGCCGTTTTCGAGGCACCTGGACGTGGCTCATCAAAAACCGACCAATTTGAAACTCGTTAAACCAATTTTCGATGGTCGCCATCATCACCGTACACAGCATCCAAACGCTCTTTGATTTCGCTGCGCGATTTCCCTTCCAAAAACAAGAATCGAATCACCGACCGATATTGCTCTTTTTCCATTTTTCTAAAATCCGCGGACACTTCCGCTTTCACACGCGGTCAAAACAAAAATACGAGTCCGATCCGGCTCTTGCGATGCTGGCACCATCTGGCGGTAATGCTAAGTACTTATCGGACCACCCTCGTATAGCCCACCGTTATTGTGCGGCAAAATCACTTTGATCACAGTTATTTGGCTTGATCGTGCTTGATGGCCGCGGCGCCACAACAATTTTTTTGCATTGGATTTTCGTAATGGATCCCCTTTTCACGATGTAAAAAACCCAATCTCTCTCGCCAAGGGTACAGCAGCTACCCAAGAAAAAAAGGCCGTTCGACGTCTCTCTATTTCAATTTGTATGCCACCCAATGTTCAATCCCCAAGGCTTTCAGATTATGGAAATTGTTTTAATCTGCAGGCTTTAAAATACTATTGATATCCGTCCTGACACTTTTTTTCATTAACCTCACCTTAAATTTCTGCAATCACTGAATGTATAACCACTCAACCGCATATGTTTTTGAACTGAAGGCGCCGATGAAAATTTACAAATGTAATGTTAAGGAATTTTTGGCAGATGTCCAGACCTAGCATGTGCTTTTCTGGACTGACTTTTCTGACCAGCATCTATTAGAAAACTGCGGATTCCCATTTGTACATCTGGTATTATTGTTATTGAGAAAGCTTGACGAATCTATTTAATTCGGTTAAGAACGTTATTTCAAATGATTGCTTTCTGTACTTTTTTTGCTACCTTCGGCAAGTACACAAACAAAACCGTTCTTCTCGCACCGTAAGAATGTTGAAGTCAAAATATTGATCAATGGATTACTCAAAAAAACTAGATAATCAACACCTGATGTAGAGATGCAGCCCTATACCCGCCATCACGTTTTACTGTGGAGACTATATTTATAAATATTCACCTTTAGATTCCCTCCAAAGGAGCATTTTTTCATCCGATTAATTTTTTTTGTATTTGCTTGGTCCTAGATCAGCACAATGTTCAAAAGTCCTGCGGCTTACTTAAAATTGTTTTCCCGAATTCTCACCAGTTTTACTAATCAGTGGTTTTCGCCTTGCAACCAGTATGTTTAATCCAGCGCGATGAAGACCTCTTCGAACTGTTTTGGGGTGAATATATTTCTTGAAATAGTTACAATCTGCTTAGCCAACTCTGATGATATTGTCTTGGCGTTTCTTTTTTTAAATTGATTCCAGCATTCTGACCTGATTCCTTGGGCGACCGTATTGCTCGAAACTATCAAACGGTCAGATTATGACTTGAAATTGTAAGTCGACTACTTCCCAGTATCGGATTGTGATTTACCTTCTTTACAAGGGTTTATAATTATTTGTCTTTTTCCTTTTGGGGTTTTCGATGGTGTGTATTGATCTACATTTAATAATCTTTCAAATCTTACTCAAAAGTCATCGCAATGATAATAGTTTAATACTGGGACGGAGTTTAATATGACACCTTTTGTTGAATGGCCTTTATCACTCCTCAGACTGATCAAATATCGAGTCAGCGGTAAGGCATCTGCTTCAATGCTGAACACTAAAAGAAGTACTTGAAGCTTAGCCATTTTATGAAGGTGCACAACATTGAGGTTTGTGAGATACAGAAAGTCAATATTCAGACAAATTGACCAATCTGGTAACACCAATAGTTGAATAGTTGGACGAGCCTCTTTAGGTCCAAAAAAAAACGATCACAGCAATCCACCTTTGGTCATAAAACGTGGTTAGTTCATCGCTACTCGCGTATACTAATTGTATATGAATTCGATGCCGGAGTACTGAGCAAAGAAGAAAAAGAAAGAAGACCACGTGTCCAGCGAGCTTATTTCATGCCCCCTTTCATAGGCTTTCAATTCCATTTCGCTCCCCGTGACTTCTTGGGTAGAAGCACTGTCACTAAAATATTTTAATCTAATAATAAAGTTAATGAAAACCTGTTTTGTAAAAGGTTCAGTTCAAAACTCTTTTGAAAGACCGTTATGCCATAAAGCTTGTTCATGAGACCCATGCATCATTAAGAAAAATAGATAAAACGTGCAATTAAAATGGGATATTAGGAGAAAAAAAAGCAGGAAACCATAACTACCCACTCACTCGATGAGGAAACTACGCAAAACCCAACTCCTAGCGCTGACCACCAAGTCCACATCCATCTGCATAATTAAATATTAATTATTATCCCAGTTATGGTAGCTTCCAAAAATATTAGTTTAAGATGCGTGGGTCAGTATTCTTGCCTAACATCCCAGGAGGGGCCTTGATGTTCCTGCATGCTGCATGCCAGCAAATCAAGAAAGTAGATAAAATGCCCGTGATATCAGCAGCAAATGGGGGAGGGTTCATGTCTGTTTATTTAAGTGCAGCAGGTGAAGGAAGCTCTCGGAGGGTTGTATTCATTTTTACGCACAACACATGCAGTCCTTCCACCTTAGCAGATGGGGGACAACAGATTGTGCTCCAGAGTCGATAGACAAATTACTAACAAGTGCCCGGGACGACAGCTGAAGGTGGTCTGTCTGTCCCCATCTGCTTTATGGGTTTTGTGCGTGCATAACGATTTTTTTTTTCGTTTTCCATGGGGGATGGAGGAGGAATCGTAAATATTTTGCTGAATTTTTTATTACTCGGGGTTGTTGGATGATGATGAATTCGGAACGTTTTTTTTCTGCTTATGGGGGGCACATCGCATTCGAAGAAGAAATGCGATCTTATGCAGAAAAAGTGAAGAATGTTGCTGGTTGGTGGTAGCCACGAAAGAGCAATAGCAACCAAAGACCACCACGAGTACTCGAAAGCATAGCGCCGCGAATCACGAAGGATGATGAGAACGAGAATGCGAATGAGAGTCAGCCAACGGGGAGAGGCGATTTAATTTTTACTGGCTCATAAATTTGGGGTGGAAATGTGAAATGTTGGATGGACGGTCATAATCTCCGGTCATGGTGCTGTTGTGCACAGACTGCCGCTTGCTGTTTGCTCGATCCTTTACTGGCATTAATCAGAAACACCAATATTTGGATCATAATCGTAACGCAGGACATTTGGAATGAATTGTAATAAAATCCAACGACAAGGGACTGGGACAGAAGAGTACTTGTAATACATCAACGCTGTGTTGCTCTGCCTTGTTGTTCCTTCTTTTTTTTTATTGCAGTCTGCCGCGGTTTTAGACGCAATCGTCAGGAGTTGAGGGAGTTCTTTAGTCTTAACGGGCTGTCCGTGACACTGCATAACACGGATTTTGTCTTATCACAAGTGGCATCATGGACATGCAGGGGAGGAAAATGAAGGCGACACAAAACCACAAAAATACAAAATACCAACAAGGGCCAGGACACTGCAAGGATATAACCACACCAAGGTACGAGGATTGTTTTAAGTGCTCCTGCAACCGTTTTAGCTCATAAAACTTAACCTCCTGGGGATATGGCCTTTAGCTTCCGCTGCTGTTCATTTCCTAAGACCCGCGCCGCTTGTCCTCGCGTGTGAATGTGCGATAGCAGCATCGATTTGGATTATAAAAATGTTATCACACAAATTAACACTCTTTTTTGGCTGGAAAAGACAATAAAATAAGGGATTACATTGTCGATGTTGCCATCATCATAACCATTCTCATCACATCATCGAGGAGTTGACTCGAGCGACTTTGAATAGCTCCAGCAGCTGTAGCGCAGCAGCTTTTTCCTCCCGGGGGTTAATCACAATACGCAATATAAACCGCATTCATAGGTATCTAAGGGTGAGCGACGATGATATGTATCCCCGATCTAGTGGCCGTTGTGCGGAGTTTTATGAGACGAAGGCACATTAAAAATGGTCTGGAAAATGGAAAATCAAGGAAAATGGATGCGATGGACAGGGAAGTGTTTGATGACTTCGTCTTGAGAGTATCAAATACATTTTGGCAATTTGATGAAATGCACATCCCGTAAGTCGGACGGTCGGTCGTTTGGTTTTTATTTGTTCGGGATTCCCATTAAATGCAAAAGCGATAAACTTGATGTTGAAATGAAAAGAAGTTTCGAGTCAAATTCGCAATATCGTCATCGTCGTAGCCATCATTGTCGTCAACGGTATCTCGCCACATGGCAATATCGAAATAGAGACGATGATTTTTATGTGAGGCAACATTAATGCGATTTAATGTCCCTTGCAAAAAAAGGACTAATGGAAATGTTTTTTCTTTTATTTTCGTTTCACTGCCCTCATTATTTCTGAAGTAAGTAGATGGGTAGGTCGTATTGCGACTTTTGATGTACAATAATAGCAAATGCAAAGACGATCATTGATGGTTTCTTAATACCACCGAGAATGTAATGGATATTCATGACAACAAAAATATGGAGTAGCAGGAGCAGGACTGATGGTTTTATGCGGGCAATTGTTAATAAAATGATTTTATTATGCAGATATAATTAGGAATGCTCTGCAGATTTCTTTTGTAGGGAACTCTTTAACGGTCGACATAGTGTCCAAGGATCTGTAACAAATCTAAGGGCATTCAACAGTTTTTGGGTGGACATTATGGACCGTAAAAAGGAACGCAGAAATTCAATTAAACAAGAATTTAGGAAGGTTCCTTCATTTCGTTGGACCGTAGGTTTTAATAAAGTATATTAAAAATTAATTAAGGGACCTTTAGCCTCATAAGAGCCTTAGCAGCTGTTTCAATCTTTGAAGATTATTTTCTGGCACTCTTAATTTTTTTCATAATATTTACTGAATGTCCTTTGAAACGAACTACGACGGTCCTGATTTTTATATCAAAATCCATAATATTGGGAGTACAAATTAATTCGGTCCGTTTTTTTGTGTTCAAAATTTTTTTTTTATTGAAAAAACGTGAAAAATACATCACTCAAAGTATTGTCCGTCGGAAGCGACTACTTTTTTCCCATCTCTCTGGTAATTTACGAATACCATCTCTAAAAAATGAGTCCTCTCTGGCATCGATCCAATCATTGAGCCATTCTCCGATTTCTTCAAAAGACTCGAACCGGTGACCCCCCAAATCGTCTTGCATCCGTCGAAAAAGCTAGTAGTCGGAAGGAGCAAGGTCTGGAGAATACGGGGGGTGGGGTAAGACCTGCCATTTCAGCGTTTCCAGGTAGTTTTTGACCGCTACAGCCACGTGGGGCCGAGCGTTATCATGTTGCAAAATAACCTTGTCATGCCTTTCGGTCCTTTCTGGCCGTTTTTCACGCAATGCACGGCTCAAACGCATTAGTTGTAGTCGATAACGTTTCCCATCAATGGTTTCGCCTAGTTTGAGCAGCTTATAGTACACCACATCCGTCTGGTCCGACCATATGCAGAGCATGACCTTTGAACCGTGGATGTTTTTCTTTGGCGTCGATGTAGACGATGATGGAACGGGTTCACCAGGCTTTGCATACTATTTTTTCTTCTTGGTGTTAACGTAATATATCCACTTTTCATCTCCAGTCACGATGCGGTGCAAAAATCCCTTCCTTTGATGTCTTTCAAGAAGCAGTTCCGAGGTGAAAAATCGCCTTTCGACATCTCTCGGTTTCAACTCGTACAGCACCCAATTTCCTTGCTTTTGAATAAATCCAAATTTTTTTAACCGAATGGAAATTGTTTGCTGAGTCACTCCCAACGATTCTGCGAGTTCACTTTGCGTTTGGCACGGATATTGATTCAGAAAGCTTCCAATTCCTCATCTTCAAACTTTTTGGGCTGGCCAAGACGCTCTTTGTCTTCGACGCTAAAATCACCACTTTTGAAGCGTCGAAACCACTCTCTGCATGATTTATCGGTTGGAGCAGATTCACCAGCTGCACTTTTCTTCCAATTAAAAAAGAAAATCAAAACTTCCCGCAAATGCTGTTTATTTAAGACAAATCCGGACATTTTCGAAGAGGCAAAAAAAAACAATGTTATTGTCAGAAACAGACGCTGATGCACACTAATTATTGTTGACAGATGTCACACCTTTCCAATGAAGTAGGTAATCGCTTACAAGATCAGCCACAACTTGCAGGTGGCGCCATCTTTTGAAAACGGGCCGAATTAATTTGTGCAGTATGTTACGAATTGTTTGTTACAGTATGTTTCACTGTCTGCTGAATATGGGCTTTTGAAAGTGGCTCATCATCGGACCTTCGAGCACATTGATGTTTCCTAACCTGTACGAGAAACGACTCTCATCCGAAAAAAAACATGTTTTTCCATTCCTCCGCTGTCCATCCTTTATATTTTCGAGGCCATATCGTTATCTTCTTTTTCATAGCAACAGTCAGTAGTTGTTTTTTCGGAGGTTTCCGTGTTTTTCATCCAACCTCTACAAGACATCGCCGAACTGTTGAGGCATCCACTACTGTTACTGCACCCGCAAAATCTTTTTGTAAGTTGTTACTGCTTTTACTTGGATTGATCCGACTGTTTCATATAAGAAAAGCGTCTTCTTTCTTGATGGCTTTTCGTTTTCGTCCCCATTTCTCTACTCGTTGCAGTACTCGTCACATTCACTTCACGCAAGTTTGTAGATATATGATATATGCCTAGGGACAGAGGAACAGGCAGATATGCGTACAGATGGATAGACAAGAAAGGCCTTGCAAAGTTTGCGAAATTCAAGGTTGAAGACTCTGAATTTTAGCTTGGCTCCATGCGAGCTTATCCCATCTTGTTGTTTTCAGGGCTATTGTAATCTAGCTTAAGAATATGTGCAATTTGAGAAAACATAAGATCGTCCTGACAACAAATTAAATTATTTACAATTGAACTCAAGGAAAATATAATATATTAAATTATATAATAATAAAGTAGGTCTTGAGAACAGCTAAATTTTCTTCGTAAGAACTCTTCCACGACCGCGTTTATATCTTTTTACCATTCCTCATTTTCGAAGTAAATGCGACCCACTGATATGAAGCCCAAAATTTGTTTGGGTCCATGTTGTTAAGGTAATTTCTGCATAGTTAAAATGATGATTGTGAGTTTGAGTTTATGATTGTGAGTCATTCAATCGCATTTGGCAAATCTCCATGATAGAACTGAAGTTGTAAATGTTTAACAACCGGTTCGATAAATAATTGGCTAACTCCCGTACGTCACCGAAATCATTGCTTTCGTGTCGTACAGGACAGTCTATTTCTCAAGAATTTGATTATTCTGGCACTACAATTTATTGATTTGTTTAGTCAAGACATGGATATGTACCCTTTTAAAGTTCAACTGATCTAAGGAGACTTAAGGTAAACGACTATAGATAATGCCGTGTATTAGTTGATTAGCCTGGAGCAGTTGGAAGTTGACCCAATTTACCAAAAAAAAAAAAACATTCTTTCTGATAAATCGTCGTTGAGAATCAATACTGGCAATGACCGAACCAATGTCATCTCTACGTTTTGTCTCTAGAGTCCAATTCGTTAGTTCCTAGAAAGAGTCTTTAGTTGTCTTGTGATTAAATTAATATATTAAATCGACGCGTAATTATCAGTCATACGAGGGGAAAGAATTGTCAGCAATTCAGAAATCCAGTCGAGCCAAATAAGTCTTACTTTTGCCCTGATTACTTTCAATGCTATTTTACAAACACGGTGAAAAAGTTCGACACTATTTCATAAAAGTCCATATCAAACGTACCAAAGGAAAACAAAAAGATTCATTGCAATCAACTGCAATTTAGTGAGCCATTTCTTATTGTTTGAAAGCCTTGGGAATGGTCCAAAAACGAAGTAACTGGGTGTTATACAAGTTGAAGCCAAGGGACCTCGAACGACGAATTTTCGTACATATTTTTCGTGCTCTAACGTCAAGACAGAAGAGGTGGAAATCATATAGGTCTATTATGAAATTTAAAGTGGAAGAAATCGTGGGACGCTCCTGTCGTGCAATAACATCATTGGTCAGGCTAAACATCTTTGGATCGGCTCGGCGCACTTGTCACAAGTTGCTACAATTGAGTGAAATTATCGCAGGAGGACTGAACACAACTAATGCGTTTACCATAATAGGAGCAATGAGACAAAATAAGGCCGTATTTCTGTCAGCAAAGCAAAAGCTCAAGCGGCTGTCCTGCCCAATACTCTCTGATTGAACTCACCCCACTATTTTGATACATTGAATATTCAGCAATATATAGTTCAGCAGTCATCGTCATGTAAGCTATCAGTTCGCAGGTATATCCTTCACGAACTTACCATGTTAACCGCGGTATCGAAAACCGTACCACAAACGTACTTCTTTGACAACAAAATTAGGACGTTGATTCCCAATTGTTGAGCCTGGGATACTGGAGTACTAGTGTGCTTGGTCCAAGATTCAAAATTTCCAAAGTCTTTCAAGCCGAGTTATACACGTATGCAAACCCAAATCTTCAGGCAGTCGCTAAAGATTTTATCATCATCATACAGAAGCATTCAAAGCGTTAGACTTACCCAGAGCGAGCCGGGTCACAGAAGCATCAGTGGCAACAAAATCGTCGATCTACTCTAAAAAGAACTCCGCCGAAAGCTAAACAAAACTAAGCTTTCTCTTAAGGCAGAATGCGTATTCTATCTTGAGGATGTGGTTCCAGAGAAACTGTGGTTCATAAGGAACGTTCAATCCGTTAGTTCATTCAACACAGCTTAAGTTGTTCCAGGTCGCAATGCCCTGCTTTGCTATTGATGGCTCCAGCTCTCTAAGGCTATAGATTACCATAAAGTCTAATTGCTTTAAGTACTCGTAGACATAGACAAAAGTCCGATATGCAAACATAAACATAACTTTTACTTTCTTGACGGAGCATATGGTTCTGAATGGAAAACAAGCTATTGCAAGGAGGACGACCTTGAAGGCGGTAGATCTATTGCATAATTTAATCATTTTCCTTAAAAGGATATTTAATAGTGATGATATCTAAAATTCTGCTGTTAAAATAGAGATCTAATAAAATATTGTTGGAAATTCATCAAAATGTAAAACGGCCTAAGATGTCAAGTAAAGGTTCAGTGAGGTGGTTGGGCTGTGGATGTGGTTTTGGCAACAGCAAATAAATTGATCAACACGTGAAGAAATGTGATTGCATGAAGACATCTAAAAAGGTTAAAATGGCGCACACCTTAACGTCTTAGCCAGAATATTAAAATACTGCGATGAACAGTAATTTCGAGGTATTTAAGAACTTCCTTTGATCCACATTTGTTAGGGGAAACGACATCTGCGTACACATCAAATATGAAATCCATTTTGCTAATCGCTTCTTATTCGGAAATTGCGTATTTAGTCTCGAACTCAATCTCATAGCTAAGGGCTGGCTTTAATGAGTTTTTCAATAGAAGTATCGAAAAGAAGCACCCACCGCGACTGCTGTACGCAAGTTCGTGCAAAAAGTTCGTGAGACTGGTATGCTAGTGCACAACACTCATGGTCCCCGTCGTCATACGGTGCGCACAGATGAGAATGTGGCTGCTGTGGCCGAGAGTGTGAAACTCAATTCACGAACATCAACTCGCCTTACAAGGTCCAATTGACTCAACAATTGAAGGCGCGCCACTATCCGCTTCGTTGTCGCTTCGCAGTTTGGGCCTTAAAGCAGCTTGAATTGGACAACGATTTTGGGCGAAAAATCATCTTTTATGACGAGGCGCATTTTCATCTCGGCTCGGAAAGCCAAGCCAGTGTATTCATAGGTAGTGACAGTTTCGTTTGGATTGTGGAATGGTGGCATCATTGGACCATTTTTCTTCGAAAATGAGGCTGGGAACAACGTTTTGCTCAAAGGTGGACGTTACAGACTTTTTTTTACTAAAATTGAAGACAACGGCCTCTGGTTCATGCAGGATGGCACGCCATACTAAACAGCCCATGCCACAATCGATTTTTTGCCCACCAAATTCCCAAATCGTGTTATCAGCCGGGTTGGCGATGCCAATTGGCCGCCTCGGAGTTGCTATTTGATCCCTTTGGACTTTTTTGACTTTTTTACGGGGAACCGCGAAGGACCGATGCTATGCCAATAATCCGGAAACTTTTCAGTACTTAAGGATAATATCATTCAAGCAATCCGTGAACTACAGCCCGAAACCATCATCAAGGTCTTGAAAAATTGGGGTGACAATTAGGGCTACTGCCAAGCCAGCCGAGGCAGCTACTTGAACGACGTTATTTCACAATTAATGGGAATGTTCGTTCTTACTAATAAATCCATAATACATGGAAAAATGTTAGTTTTGTTCATTTCATTGCATTTTTAAAAAGAAACTTGTATTTGGTCCACCCTTGATGTTCCTTTCATCTTCAATCTCTTCCAGGTTCATTCTTATATTTAACTCCCATTGGTTTTCTACCCATTCTTTTGACTATTCGTCAATTGTCCTTTTGTCCTACATGTTCTGGTAGTCTTCTCAATTTTATTGCTCGGACAAAGCTTGCGGGGGAATAAGGTTTTTCGGCTTCTTGGTGTTTAATTTTCTCCATCCACCTTTTTTTCTTTGTCCTGTAGATTTTTAAGATCTTGTTTTCAAAAACCCGAAATCTATTTTCCCCTTTCTTAGTCAGAGACCAAGCATCACATTCGTAAATTAGTAGTGGCATTATTATAGTTTCATAAATATGAATTTTGACATTGCTTGCTTTCAATGCTTCACGTTCCTTCAAGTAGCGCACCTTGCTTATAAGCGTCGTTATCGTTTTTTAGCAGCCACTATGATTTCCGGATATTTGAACTCATTCACTTCCTCATAAGGCCTACCGATATAGGAGATAAGTACGAGGTTTGAATCAAATATTAAGCGTAAAACAGCTTCGAAGTGGTCTGTACGTTTTCTTGATATCGGCTTAGAAGGCAAGGAACGACCCCAAAAACGTAAGGCCGCGTGGGCCCAAAGGACTTCGAAAGGCGTTTTTTTTTTTTTATTCATCCTAGTAATCCTCAACAGTAATAGTCCCTATTACATCTGGAGAAATTTACTGTTTGATGTTGATTTTGGGATGCCATGGAGCTGGACTACATATGGTTTTAACAAGATGGCGCAACTTGCCACTCATCGGGCGTTATTTTGGGGTTGATGTAAGAAAAAGATTCAAAATGCGTTATTTTCGGTGCTGGCTAGGTTGCGCGATTTAACGTCCTTGAGGCTATTTGAAGTCACTGGCTTATGGCAACCAATCGACCAACTGGAGAACAACATCATTTGAACTATTGGTGACATCTAGCCCGACTTAAGCAACAACGTCATCCAAAATTAAACCTCTTGGGTCGAGTCCTATTAATATAACCGCGGAAGCCATTTGAATTATATGATAGAATTGAATGAACTTTCATCCGTAATATAGGCATCACACATATAACGATTTTTTGTTGAGTAGTAAAAGTTAAATGCCCTTAAAGTTAAAGCTTTATGGAAAACCAATTAGAAATCTTTTCTGTGTATGTCAGGCCTCAATATCCCTGAAATGCAACAGTGAGATAAAACTAGTTGTTAGTGCTACAATTCTTAACGAAAGTCAGATGCCGAATTCGGGTTTTTTCCTTTAAATAATAGAATATAGGCTTCTGTGTCCAGGGGTCTCCCCCTTTGGCTTTAAGGTCATTAAGTAATGAACGTTATAACGACAAGTAAAATGAGAAAAATAAACAAACAACATAAGCAGTGAAAGTGTATCCTTATATACTCGTACAGGATGGAATATGGATTTGTCCTCCGAATCTCCTTCGTCCTGCAGCACAAGTGGATTTTTCTTTCTCTGTATTCCCATATAGCTATATCTGTGTATTTAATATTACAAGAGTCGGTTTATATCATCAGTTGTCCTCAGTGAGCTCAAGAATCCTTGAAAAATAAGAAACAAAAAAAAATTAAAAAAAAACCAAGTGTTTGTCATTATTATCCTGTCGACTGGTTCGTATAGAAGTGAGTCTCGCTAACCATCGACATTGTGCTCGTCCCTGTACGGAGTACACCAGACTAGTGAATGAATCGCTTGAATTGATTCACCAGTGACAGATTGATGAGAGCCCATCAACTCATCAACCCATCATCTATGCCATGTGCTGGAACATACGAGCATATCTCACAACATTACTTGCAAAGAGCCTTTGTAAACGAGGTCTATCCATGATATGATAAGTATAACGAGGCACATCCTACATCCGCCGATAGGTCGATAGGTTTTGATTGTTTGCCAATATCCCCACAACAAACAAAGGAATATTTAACTTAATTTGAAACCGCCAAGGAGTGAGGTGCGGACCGTAGCTGCAGATATATGAGTACAAATATCCGGTATTATACACGAACAATAATATTTCTCCATCGGAATGTGGCAGTTTGAAACTCATTATCCTCCGATGTCTGTCTAGCTAGCGGTAGCACACTCATAATAATAAAGTAACCACTCATCACAGCTTAATTCACTCATAAAAATTGTTCAAAGTTTTATTCGCAGACAACGAAACGAAAAAAAAAAAAAAACAAGAAAAGAAAAAATCTCGAAAAACAAAAAGAGAAATTCGAAATTATTCCAGCATTCGAGCATAGCAAATTAAGTATCTCACTATTCCACTATCGCAACCGTTCTCCTTCGGCTAGTCTTCGGAGCACAAATATATTTTCGGTGATTGTGCTTGCCTTCGCCCGTGGATGGTGCGGTAATGAAACCGCCCAAATAGGCCACCTTGGCGCCATGGCCTCATGGATTATTCCCGCCCAATTTATGGTCTAAAACAAACAAAATACTTTCTTTTCTTTTCTGCTCTTCTTTTCTGTTTCCCCTTTTTTTTAAACAAAGTGATTTTTTTTCTATTGAGTTTGTATTGTTGCTTTTTTGGTTCTGAAGGGGGGCTATTCTTATTTTGGCCAGTTTCTACTACTCAGCTGTTTGTTGTTGGAATGTGGATAAGCGATCTCTCTTTGGGACTGGTGGAATGCAGAGCATATGCTCTGGCAGTGGTTCTAGTGTTTATGGCTCGTCTACTATTTATGACATTGGGTGCAATTGATGTCTGCGTTTCAACTGTGGCTCATTGAGTTGTGCAGCTGTGCGTTTTGGGCGAATTCATTGCGAATATACAGTATTGGGCTGCTTCGATGCTGCTGTGGAAGTACAGGCGAGGAAGTTGGGGCAGGGTGTTCAAAAATCGAAATGTTCAATGGAATTTACTAAAATCCGATAAACGAACAATTCATTTTTAAACATTCAAACATATCTAATCCTATGGGTCTGAACCCCTTTAACGTCCATTTAAGTTTATGCGTTTTTTAGGATTAAATTTAAAAATGAACTTGTGCTACCATTTGTGAACTAATAAACGAGTTAGTAAGACAAGTCATGGGTCCTGTTACAACTACCATACGATCTGGATTCCAATCGCGTAAGCAACCACTCATGAGTAGCGTCAAATACTTTCCAGACATGCCCAGCAATCCAATTAGGTTGAGGTTATACGGTTGGTGTTTAGGTGGAATAAATACTGTAAGCACCCTTGCATTCAAGTTTACCCAGATTTTGTGATGTAGCCTTATTTAGGGTACCCATTATGATGTCATGTCCGAATTCATTTACTAGACACTCTCTTTTTTTAAATCAGAGGCTAAAGCTAAAAGCTAAGCTAAAATTTAGAGCACGACCAAATCTAAAACTTTTACGTACTATATAACTTCCCATTTGAAAGTGGATGCAACCAAGGATTTTCTGAATAAAATATTTAGGCACATACCCTTGCTTGGCAAACTGAACTTCGTAAACTTGATCTAGAGTATCTTGCGAATAATTTATGATCCAATTCCGAATGAATTTTATTCGAAGTGTAATCCCGTAGTAATAAGATGAATAATTTTCCATTAATTTTGACTAATTTTAATTTGAACAAGATTTGACAAGTCATTTGACTAATGACTTTGCTAAGTTCATAGAAGCATCAGGTGTCGTCGTTTTACAAACAAAAAGCTTTGACGGTACATTGGTATCATGTAACTTGGGCGCCTGGCAACAATTGCTCATCACTATATTTGTGGGTTTTTATCAACGTCACATATGATGTTTGTTCAGAAAATAAGGTGACTTTTTCAATTCCGCGAGATAAGTACATTCGATTTTCGATATTGAATTTATTTTTCACAAGTACAAAGGTTAGACTTGAATCCATATTATATTTTCTCGGAATAACAAAATAAGGTACTCTAACTTACCTGAAATATTAACTGCGGCAGTTGGCGAGTCTAAAAAATGTTTATAAGTCCCAATAGCTGGCCGAGAAGATCTTAACGACGACGCCCCACCTGGACTTCCACCACATCAACGCTGGATGAATAGGTTGAAGAAGTGAAGAAAATTGTTATGAAGAACCGTCAAATCACTATATCAGTTGGCTCACGCTCACAAGAAACATGTGTCAATGAAGGTTGTTCCGAAATTTCTAAATCTTGGCGATAAGAATAGTGGAATAAGCATCGCTGTTGAATAACGTGAATGACGATCCAGATTTGCCTAAAAAGATCACCCTTGATGACGAGACGTGAGATATGGTTATGCCATCGAAATCAAAGCCCATCATCCCAGAAGAGGGACTAGAAGAGCCAAAACCGAAAAAAGCACGCCAGGTGCCAAGTGTTTCTCACTATTTCCTTCGATTATAATGGCGTAGTTAATCAATAAGGAAGTTATGCCCCGTTTGCGTGAAGCAATATGAAGAAAACGTCCGGATTTTTGAAAAAAAAAATCATGACTATTGCATCACAATAATGCACCTGTTCCCCCATGGTTGCTTGTGCGTAATTTGTTGGCCAAAAATTATACCGCTATCAGGGTACCGGGTTCCCCAAACTTGGCCCCTGCGACTTTTTTGTCTTAAACTAAAGATCTCAAGGTTATACCAAAAAGCGCTTAGCAGAAGTGCTTCGAGGATTGAAAAAAGCATTTAGAGAAATTTTGATAGTTTAATAAAATACTCGAATTCATTTTATAAAGTCTTTTTTTTAAAACCCCGAAGCAGAAAGAAATTTGACGTGTCTGTTTGTCTGTGTGTCTGTCCGTGGCATCGTAACTTCTGAATAAATGGACCGATTTTGAGATGATTTGAGCTACAACTTACGAAGATCTGTTCAAGCGTTTCAAGGCCATCAGCTCTTTTATTCAATAATATATTCTTCAATATTATTTTTATTTGAATTCTGTTTTTTTTATTAATTAGCAGTTCCCCGACGCGGCGACGCTTATATTAAAAATATTAAGAGGTTCTTTTAGTGAATTCAAAAAGCAGAGAGAAAAAATTAATTTTTGTACTTTTCAAAGTTTTTTTGTTGTGGCGGGAGTTACTTAAAACTTTTAATTTTATTTTTATTATTAAGCCGGGAAAATCAATACCTCCTTCTCTCTTCCTCCCACTCCCTTTCCTCTTTCTCTTCTTCCGATTTGCCAATTGATTTGTATCTCGTAAAACGCAGATGAATTGTGTTTGAGGGAGATTAATTTGAAGGGGGATTGATATTGATGAATAAATAAATATCTTCTGAGAAAAATAAAATATCACCTTATTTTTTCAAACGAAACTTCTTTCGAACGAAGTTTTAAATTCAAAAAAATCTTCGACTGAGGGAAGTCGAATTCACGGTGATACTTCTTCTAGTAAAAAAACGTCGAGGTGGAAGATACAACAAATTGATTTGCTCAGATCACCAAAACTTACCTGAAAACGAAAGCATCTATGCCACCCGTTTATTCGGATATCGTCCTCTCCGACTCTTACCTGTTCCGATCAATGACAACTTGCGATCTTTCGAAAAAGCCAAAAATTACTGCTCCAAATGATTGTACCTGAAAACTATTCATTCTTTGATATTGCGGTGGCTTGTTATAATACATACCATGCACATATAGTACATCAAGGTGAGAAGCAATTTGAAGAGCCTTTCGTCCAGGTTATGCGGAGAATCTAAAGTTTTGAGCAATGCTGGATTTAATTGGGCTGGTTATCTAATGACAATTGTAAAGAATTTGTGTCGCACTGCAGGCTTAAAACACGCTTGGATCGCCGGGAGCCAAGCTACAATTCCAGGTATTCTACCTTGTTTTTCCTGGATCCCTGCATAAGTCCATCCTGCCCCAGCTTTGCAAGGTAGAAGACTGAAGTGCCTTAGATGAGATTTAACCTTACATTTTAAAAACGAGTTTTTGCGCCCTGAACTCAGGCCTAGTCCTATTCCCTGCAGTCAACGTATATGTAGATGTAGCCGTGTTCAGAAAGTGATGGGAATAAATTGTTTTATTGTCATGTTGATAAACATGCCTGAAAAATGTTGGTAAATACAATATATATTTGCCAGTCTAACCAGTTATTTAATTTGCTGCTGTGGCTTGGAATCCCTCGTTTTTCGATAGATGTCTGGAAGCTTATTTCCGTGATTCATATCTTCGGAAGAAATTGAAATATCGACTCAAAACAATTTTTATTCTATCTTTAATGAAGAACCATATATAGCCTGGCTTATATACACTGATCTCTTAATCTTTAAGGGTATCAAATGGAAAGTCATTAATTTGGGTACATTTTCATGAGTAAGAGTCGTAACAAGAACCTTTCCATGTACTTGTCTCCTTTCACTTGTGGTCAAGCAGTATGCCACGATAATGGTGAGCATTTATTCTCATTGCGCTTGACATTACAGCACTTTAAATTTAATAAAATGTGTCGAAAATTACAGGCAGCGGGAATGACCTACACCAACTAAGTGGTACATAGTGCTTAGGGGTAGCATAAA
Source organism: Merodon equestris (assembly GCA_958301585.1). Classification (NCBI taxonomy): domain Eukaryota; kingdom Metazoa; phylum Arthropoda; class Insecta; order Diptera; family Syrphidae; genus Merodon; species Merodon equestris. The sequence goes on along the minus strand of OY284416.1, from coordinate 45,584,236 downwards.
GTTCTGATGAAAAACCACTTGCCCGAGTACAGCATTGCCCAAAATAAATTTTTGAACATCACTAGCATCTTCACTTTTTATCTTCCAGAAAGCAATGACGGTTCACAATGACTTGATTCTTAATAGAGAAATAAAAATTAGTAAGGATACAAGGCTCCTGGACTCATGCAGAGAAGTTCATTCAGCGCTTTTGCCCCACCTTCTAGACTGAAAACTGGGTGATATAAAACAAAAATAGGGTATATCCAAGGGTATATTCAAAGAAAGTCGATAAAAATTATTGTATCCTCGATTTTTTTTTTGTCATATTTTTTTCTTTATTTCATTGGGATTTTATCTATAAACAAATGAACTCATTCCTCATTCTGCAAAGGAACACCTTGGATGTTTGAAGATAGAAAGTTGGCTTCAGTAGATTCCATATTCATGGTGGAATACTGCTGGCTATCTTACTGTAACATTTTGCAGTAAAAACGCGATAAAATAGGCAGAGACAGGATACATTCAAAAGATGCCATATAGATTGTCCTGTTGGTCTTATCGCTCGTTTTTTGAATCCTAACTATTTGATGCAATAAAAGTTTAGCTGTGCCACATAAGCCACTCATGATATAGTAGTCATATTCGAACCAAGATCAGCCCGAAGAGGTAACAAACTTCTTGCATCTTCACCAGCATTTATACCATGAATATCGAGTTTAAATTTATCCAAAACAATCCAAAGCAAGCGATTGAAGTCTCTGTTTCAAGAAAGTGACCCATATTCTAACACCAATTTCAAGCAACATCTTTCAGTAATGAAACGCAATCCATTCACTGAAACCATCGCATTAGAAACCTGTTACTTGTTGTCGATGGTGAAATTGTTCTATTGTTTCCCTTGGAATTTCAAAATCTGTTTTGAATCACTCAAAATAATTTTGCATATACGAAGGTGGTCCGATAAGTACCTAGATTTACCGCCAGATGGCGCCAGTATCTGAGCCAGTACAAGAGCAAAATACTAACGTGTAGTACATTCTAGTAGACGCATATTGTCGAAATTTCAGGCAGATCGATCACGTAGTTTTGTTTTGACCGCGTGTGGAAGCGGGAATGTCCGCGGATTTTAGAAAAATGGAAAAAGAGCAATATCGGTCGGTGATTCGATTCTTATTTTTTGAAGGGAAATCGCGCAGCGAAATCAAAGAGCGTTTGGATGCTGTGTACGGTGACTCTTCTCCTTCGATGGCGACCATCAAAAATTGGTTTAACGAGTTTCAACGTGGTCGCATGTCGGTTTTTGAGGAGCCACGTCCAGGTGCCCCGAAAACGGCTACCACGGAGGATAACGGGACAAAAATCCACGATCTCGTATTGGCAGACCGCCGATTGAAGGTGGGCGAGATAGCTGAGACAGTAGTCATTTCAAAAGATCGCATGGGTCATATCCTGCAGGAAATTTTGGGCATGAGACAGCTGTCGGCGCGATGGGTGCCGCGATTGTTCACTCCGGACAACAAGTGCAACCGTGAGACCACTTCAGAAAAGTGTTTCAGTGCTGTTTAAGCGCAATCCGAAGGAGTTTCTGCGTCATTTCATGACAGTCGACGAAACATGGGTCCACTGGTACACACCAGAGACCAAGGAACAGTAGAACCAGTGGACTTCACCCGGCGAACGTGCTCCGAAGAATGCGAAGACCGGAAAGGTGATGGCGACCGGTTTCTGGGATTCACAAGGTGTGATCCACATCGACTACCTGGAGAAGGGCAAAACGGTCACAGGACTGTACTATGCCAAATTATTGGGCCGATTCGACGCCGAATTGAAGAAAAACACCCCATTTGGCGAAGAAAAAAGTGCTCTTCCACCATGATAACGCACCGACTCACAACTCCGCCCTCGCCACGGCCAAATTGGTCGAATTGGGCTACGAACTGCTGCCCCATCCACCGTATTCTCCAGATTTGGCCCCGTGCGACTTCGTTTTGTTTCCTTCTTCTTCTTCTTCTTCTTTTCCTCTTTCCGGCGTTGTTATGGTCAGAAGTGTAGGACCATAACCTTCCCACTTAACTGCATTCCTACTGGTCCGCTTGTGGGGTCCGCCGGTTTGACCTCAGAAAGTAGCGGCAGGCTTCCCGGTTTGGGATTACTTCATCGCTGAGGCCAATCAAATGCTGGTGTTTTTGCATTTTGCACCAATTGTTTTTCGGCCTGCCACGGGCATGCTCCATATTTTTTTGTTTGATCTTACTCTTACAACACCGGTGATCTCCAGTCGTGTCAGCCCACTGATTTGCATGTACACTTGTGGGGCAGTTTAATGGTGGTATATGTGTCCCTAGGCTCACCTTGGTGTTTTCAAAATTGCCTAGATGTGATTTTTGTTTACCTTTGTTTTAGTCGCCTTTTACGACAAGCGAGAGGTATCGCTGCCGTCCTTCTTAGCCCGTCCCTGCACGGAATGACTTCGTTTTGTTTCCAAACTTGAAAAAGTCACTCGCCGGGCAGAAATTTCAGTCGAATGAGGAGGTCATCGCCGCCACGGAGACATACTTTGCAGACCTCAAGAAATCGCATTTTTCAGACGGGTTAAAGAAGTTGGAGCATCGGGTGTGTGTCGAGCTAAAAGGAGACTATATTGAAAAATAAATCGCCCATTTCTCCAAAAATGTTGTCTTCCTTTTGTAGGCTAAGTACTTATCGGACCACCCTCATAGTGCATTCTTACTATTTCAACTTATTAAAAGTCATCGGCAGCTCAACAATGGCAACACCTCTTACTATTACATTTATCTTTATTCAATTAAAAGTTCCATATGTCTCGAAAGTCGGGCAAAGCGACTTTAATTCCGTCGAAACTGGCCGAAAATTGATTCTATTTTACTGTTTTCATGATTTTGGAGTCGTGAATGCGGTGGGTCAATATTTTTTTTTTTTTTTGTAATTAATTTTTATTTATAGTTTCTTAGATCTATCTTATCCTAGACAAAAATGCTTAAAACTAGCTTAACTATACTTACGAAATTAGGAATCTTACTGGCCCTAGGCGGACATTCAAACTGTATAATTTTAACATATGCCTTTGGACTACTGTATAAATAACTTACAATTAACATTATTATAATTAGCTTGAGCTAAGAAACAATTTTTTTTTTCAAGAAACTTAGCATATGATCATTTTACGGTGGGTGGATTTTTGGAGAAGGAAGATTCACCTCAGACGGATTCTATTTTCTCTGGAAGATTCGACAAATATAAGACAATTATGGTGGTGATAGGCAGTAACCTAGGGCATGAAGCTTCCTGCAAAACATGGAGCGACAAAAACTGGTGGTCGAAATGAAACTGACGCTCTTGGCAAACGACCAAAATTGTATTGCCTGTCTGTATCATTCTCTGAAACAAAGGCCCTGGGAGTTGACTTCAGATTAGGTATAGTCATTCGAGTCGAGGGAGGTCTTTTAGATTGATTTATATTTAACTAGAGAACTAAGTGAGGGTCAGTCGTCGCAGTAAGCAAGGAAGTCTAGTGTACAGTCGGGTATAGCTACGTGGAAATAGAAAACAAATCCTTCTGTAACCTTAGATTGGAAGCTCACGACCTATAGCTACATAAGAGCAGCTCATGACACTGACTAACGATTAGGTTATCAAATCGTCTTTGTATTCTACTGTGTTACTCTTAGCCGACTAGCGATAAGTCCGTCGACAATTCAAATGCTTTAGTGCATAGATCGTGTTCAAAGTCCTTGTCTATGGATCATCACGTTGCAGCACACTTTCGGAGGGAATGCCTGCCTCTCTTGACTAAAACATGTCTTACACTGTTCGATTTTTTGTGTTTTATGAATTCGATTTCACTCCTCTCCTTCTAAAACTACCATACCAAGTGATCAACATTGCCGTACTATAACGGGCCAAAAGTTTGAAATACTTCATCAGTGAAATCTCATCTTGCTTATCAGGAGGAAATCTTTTTAATAGTGGAGTACAAAAAAAGGGAAATTTTGTTAAAGCTTCACGTATTCAATTCCAATAATAACTCGACAAAAGTTGCTCGAACTTATTTCACGTTTTGCCGACTCTTAGACTGCAATGTAATGTCGCAATCCAAGCCCATCTGATTATCTGGATGAGGTGAGCTATGAAACCAAACCTTTAGCCTAAACTTCATGTAAGCCGTTGTTTTGTCAATTGCCCAGTCATAATATTTGCATTAAACAGTTCAAAACCCTGACCTTTCGGGCACGTCACCTCGTCACTCCACTTTCCGTCAACGTGGCCAATTACACAAAGGAAAAGAAAAACAAAAGTCGCAAAAGCAAAAAGCAAAAGAGAAAAAACGTATCGGGCCTTGACTGGATACTGCTCCCCAACGAAAGCACTTTACAACGTATGTGTGTCCCCACACACAAGTTTGTGTGTACATTCCTCATATACGTTACGAATGCGAGGAATAAGCCATGCTTTCATTGAATCTATTCGCCGTCATTTGAATTACTATCGTATTAGCAGGCATTAAACAAATGTGATAGTCTTCGACAAAGGAAACAAATATGTAGGTCTTCCTTGCGTCCGCTAACGACCTGACTTTAAGTCCGTCATCTTCCCCAATAGCGTAATTTCGATATTCATCGGTCGATGGTACATATGTTTGTTGTGCGCGCCAGTCACAGTCTATGGAATCAAATTTCATTGAAAATCGTTTTTCACCTCAAATTAGCGTCGGAAATGGTACAAAACGTACGACTACAAGCCGAACATGGAATTACACACTAACTAACAACAAGCTTATACGGTTAATCCAATCCAATGCAAAAATTGATTTCGATTCAATTCGATTCGATTGGGCTCGTTTCAATTCGAATTCGAGTGCTATGGTATGTGCAAACTTCACCCCCTAGCCTACCCTCTGATGGGCTATTGATTTCCCTGGACTCATTCAATTAAAGACGAGAAAAAAAGAAACACATGAAGAAGTCAGCAGCACCCTCACCTCTTCCAGTAGCACCCCTACTCGATTGCAATTGCATCGTTTCACTTCTCTGTTTTTGATTGTGCTGCAAGCTGCAACGCTATACTATGCAACCACCCCCTGGCAATTTGCAACAAAATCAACAAAGTAATTCCCACATAAAATGCAGAATTAATTATTACACAAACCCCATTGAGAGACGTGGCCCCAGGAGTTCAGTGCAACGTCTTCAACTTTGCCTCGACACAGTTGCCATGGTCTTCCCATGGTCCACGCACTCTCGTATGCGGTCACTGGTCAGCCGGTTGCAATGTCTTTATTGCACTCCGGATCGATCGGTAGGGAGACGAAGGAATTCAAATTTCATCAATAAATTTCCATCGAAAATGACCAACTCAGATTTGATCTAATCACTTCGTCAGTCTTTCTTGGTTTTTAATTACCCGACGATGAGGTTCGGATAGAGTGCTTAATGCGATTTGGTGAGTATGTGCAACACCGGCTGAATAGCACACGATGACTATACAGGGTTTGGACAAATTAGCCATGGAGACTACTTAGTGGCGTGATGGGTTGGCAGCAAATTATCCGATTTCTTCGAGCTGTCTGGAGGTGGCGTTGTGCTGCTGGTGGTCTTTGTCGAGTTGTAGTAGGGAACTGTTATTACATCATCAAGGCAGCGCCAGTGGGCTCATGGAATCCTCGTAATTTACTTAGCTGCTATGAGCAGTCACAAATTAATGGATTAAGTGTATTGCATGTGTTGCGAAAACAAACGTTCTTGGTAGTTAAATTATGGGCTTTTTTGATTTTGTCTATATTTTCGTGCTTTGTAAACATCAGACTGATCTATAAGGACAAGTCTCGACCCTCTTTCCATGCCTTCTTCTTCGTATGTTTTATGCAATATTTTTAACTATTCAAAACAAAGATATAATGTAAACTCTGCGTTCAAATAATTCCTCTCTTATAAAAATCGCATAACAACCAATAATGTGACTATAAAAAACCTTTTCATAGCACACTGTACCACAAATTACGAGTACGCTCAAACTCTATATGTTCATTCAGTACAGTGGTACTAGCTTGGTCCAGCTTTGTTTAAAGTTATGACTTTTTGCCGGAGTACTTAAACTCAACCATTGATCCAATGAAGAAAGTGTTCGAATGGAAATCCGCCTATTTCTTCTTTCAAATTTGGAGCTTTGTTCCAGAAAAATGGTTACAAATTTATTCCTGAAAGTATTGTCGATCTCCCTTATAATTTTTGCCCATATTTCGGGTAGCATACCAATTCCGCTCTGGAAATACTGGACCTCTTTGAGGTAATCCACAAATTAACCAAATTTTTGACTTCCTCGAAGGATCGGAAGTGCCTCTCATTCAGGCCATGCGTCATCGATCAGAACCCAAACAACATGTCGTGCTGAAAATGTGGTCTCTTTAGTCGAATTGTGCCCGTCCTTCCTTCAACGTTCGGCTCGAATGTATAAGTTGCTCCTTTGATGGGTGCAAAAACTTATAATCTACCAAAGGGTTTTTTTAGAGCTATACAAATTCAATATGAAATAAAGCACTTGAAACTAGCGCTAATGTTTATGATGTTAGCTTTGCTTCATAGACAATTTTATGCCATTAGTGCATAAATATGATTTGGGGCATAACTAGCTTGAATTTTGAAGTCAAATTTTCGACAAATTTATCGGGCAACTGGGGCCGTATATCAGCTAATATTACTCAGCAATATTTTTTAAGAGACAGAAGAATCTACGAAAATGTACGCCTCTATTTGGCCTACCTCCACGACAAACCTGACTCCATTTGTATCGACGGCAAAACTAAAACCAACGTCCTAGTTTCAATCCACCAAGAAGGCCTACCCACAGACCCTCCCGCGTTAAAAAAAGACCTTTATCCGATTTCACGACTATTTACATCTTTCCAATTGATGTAAATAACGACCTCTACACATTCGCAGCCCACGTCAGTTCAAAGCGCATCGCACACTTGCAAAGTACCCGCCTTAATCTCAAAAACTATTTTAAATCCTAACCTAAATACCTCTACATCTCCCCACCCATCAAATATTTCTTATAAAAACATATCCCTGTACTATCAGAACGTCAGAGGGTTACGCACCAAAACCTCCGCAGTACTCCTTAACTCCCAAAACCTACCCTACGATATATTTGCCTTAACTGAAACGAATTTATGCTCCAGCATTGGAGACAGCGAGTTATTCACATCAGATTTCATTCTATTTCGGGCCGGTGGACGCGACAACTCCGCCGATCCGGATGGTCGCGGAGTTCTCTTAACAATCCACAGCCGCTATGATCCCTTGCCCTTCAAATCGTCGAATTCCGCTGACTTCAACTTCACTAGTGCCTCAATAAGTCTCCCTAAACAGAAACTTTATCTTGCCTGCTGTTACTTAAGACCCTCACAGTCGACACAGTGCTACCAACTCGCCGTTGATCTCGTCGACTCCATATTTGATATCACCGAACCCAATGACATCATCATCATCTCTGTCGATTTCAATCTCCCACATCGAAATGGGTTCAATCCGATGATGAGTCCCACTACATCGCCGCTAACCCCTCCTCAGGTAAAGAAATCCTTTTCACGGATCACTTCTCTGACTCCGGCCTTGTGCAACTCAGTAACATCACCAATAACATGGACAGACAACTCGACCTGATTTTCTCATCTGATGCGTTAACTGCGTTGTTACCCCGAGCAACCATTTTCTCTCTACTTTAGACCTCCTTCATCCACCTCTATTGGTAACTCTTTCACTCGAGACCCTATTCACTATTCTTCCTTCCAAAAATACGTACTGTTTCAATTTCCGGAAAGCTGACTTCGCGAAACTAAATAATCTGCTCAACAATGTTAATTTTAACTTCCTCCTTAACCCTAACTCACACATATCCTTAAACGAAACCCTTGCGCTATTTTACACCAAAATCCTCAGCTGCTTCATTCTTTCAGTCCCATACTCACCAAAAAAGAATTACACCTCATCTCCGCCCTGGTATACAAAGGAACTACGCTCTTTGCGCAATAAAAGAAACAAAAATTGGCACGCCTATCTTAGATCCTCCTCTGCATCAGACCTTTCTAATTACATGCAGTCCTACAATAAATTTGCACAGCTATGTGAATCACTCTACCTCCGATACCTGAACAGAATGCAATCCTCCCTTATCGCTGACCCCAAGTGTTTCTTCCACTTCATTAATACAAAAAGAAAAACCAATAGCTACCGCACTACACTTAACTTTCTCAATAACTCTTCCAACGAACCCGAAGTAATCGCCAATTTCTTTGCTCATTTCTTCAGCCAATCATTCACTGACCAAGATCTTGAACCCGATCACGACTATTTTCGATATTTGAAAGACTGCCCCTAGACGTCTCTTGTTTCATTGAACATAACTCCCGACCTAATCGCCGAAAAAATACGCAACTTAAAGGACGACTAGTCTCCCGGTCCCGACTGACTGCCTGCCATAGTATTAAAAAGTGCGCGAACCATCTTATTTTACCCCTTACCGCTCTATTTCAAAGCTCTATCTCTGAAGGACTCTTTCCTAAGCTTTGGAAATATGCTTAGATCCAAAAAGGACTGAAAAATTACGTGTCCAACTATCGTCCCATTGCCCAGCTCTCATGCATACCCAAACTTTTCGAGAGCATCGTTTATGATGCACTATTCTTTCACTGCAAACCCATATTTTCTCCTAACCAACTTGGGTTCCTAAAAGGTCGATCGACAACCACTAATCTAGTCGAGTTTGTTTCACAATGTTTGTGTGCACTCGAAGCTGGCAAAGAAGTAGACGTTGCCGCCACTGACTTCAGCAAAGCCTTTGACAAAATGTCTCACCAAATTATTCTCCTCAAGCCTTGCATTCGGTTTCTCTCCTAGTTTTATCTCATGGATCAAACCTTATCTTGAAGATTGTTAATATAACGCTACCTCCGGTGTCCCGCAAGGTAGTCATCTCGGCCCACTGATATTTATTTTAACCATTACTGATGTTGACAGCGTTATTCTGAACTCTCAGTTCTCCATATATGCTGATGATATGCAAATATTTAAACACATATCTTCCCCTGTCGACTCCTGCTCTCTCGAATTGGACCTTAACAGGTTCACTGCTTGGTGTCAAAAAAACCATCTCGAGCTCAATGTAAGTAAGTGTCAAACCATTACTTGTTCCCGCAAGTGCTCTTCCACACCCAGAACCTACATTATTCGTAATGAAACCGTTCCCCCTGTCAACTTCTTGGTTGATTTAGTTATTTGTGACCGTGAACTCAATTTTCGCCTCCATATCGACAACATTATCAAACGTGCTAACTCTGCCCTCGGTTTCGTGAGACGTTGGTCCAAGGAATTCTCGAATCCTTACGTTACGAAATCATTATACATCACTTTCGTTAGGCCCCTTCTCGAATATGCTGGCCAAGTCTGGTCCCCCTCTTATGAATCCCATACTACGCGTATTGAAGCCATTCAACGCAGGTTTATCCGTTTTGCCCTTCGTGGCCTTCCCTGGGCCGACCCCCTTAATTTACCACCTTATACGGATCGCTTAAAATTAATCAACCTCCAACCCCTTAAAGAACAACGTGATGTTGCAGATATTCTTTTTATTCATGACCTTCTCAGCGGTAACATTGACAGCCCTTCATTATTGCACATGATTCCCCTTAACACCAACCTGCGTAACCTTCGGTCCACATCCCTTTTCCGTATAAGCACTCACCGCACAAATTATGGCTACCACGAACCAATGTCCAGAATGCTTCGCAAAGCTAACACCAATCTTTCCGACCTACACCTCAAAAACCTTCACACTCTCCTTAATCGTTTCCACCCTGCCACCTATTTAATAAGTTAGTTAAGTTATTTTATAATTAAGTTATAGTCTTTTGCTAAGGCTTGCATTTAACTAATAAAGTGCCCCTCTGGGGCGTCAAATCTGTCAAGTTTTTGGTTGGCTTAGATTTTATCTGTGACCGAGAACTTAATTTTTGTCTTCACATTGACAATATTATGAAACGTACCAATTCTGCTCTCAGCTTTGTGAAGTGTTTAAGGAGTTATCTAATCTTTTCCACCTTCACCTTAATAAGTCCAGCCCTATACCACAACCCTTCTCACTCTCCTTAATCGTCTCCACCCTGAGACTCAGGCTGAATCATGTTTTTGCCCCATTCATTGAACCTATGACGTGTATAATGGTCGCGCAGTTTCAACTTTGACACAAGCTGGATCCTTTAAGCTTTTAAGCTTTAAGCCAGGATCTTTTCGTAAAATCTTCCACAAAGTAGATGGGCATAGCTACAATTGCTGTGCACGACGGCGAATCGACTCATTTGGATTCTCCTTAACACTATGCTCTTCTCTTCGCATTGTTTGTCGTATTTGGGGTTGCACATTAGAAATTTTGACGACCGTAAAACGGACGTAGCACATGTAAGTTTGGCGAAGCGAACCGTGAGGGGTGGTCGTAGTGCAATGGTAATCATCATCGATTGTTAGGCCGAAGGTCTGTAGTTCAAGTCCATCCATAGTCAAGAACAATTCCAATACAGAAAAACTGTGCAACAAGATCAGTTGTGAATGAGAGATGGTCAAAAAGTGCCGACGAAGGCATAACACTCGCAGCATAAGATCACTTCAAAATTCATACTCTGTGTGTGTATCGCCCATATAACACCTTGACATGGAAACAAAAGAGTTTCTTTGAACTACAATCACCACAAATTCAGTCGAATCTCTCAAATCCTATCTAGGACAACCACCCCCGGAGATTAGTGAACGAACACTTTCGACACAACCTATCTGCACCCCGTCCAGGTTGTGCATGCACGAATTTAAAAAGACAAAAAAAAAGCGAATCATGGTTTCTGAAATAAGTTTACACAATTTTCATGTCTTGTTCTGGCGTTAATCTATTCATCGTAAAATGGCAAAATATATTGACCACAAATCAACTTTCAACTGTCAAATTGAAAATCTGTAGAAACAGTGTTGCTAATTTAAAAACAAATGCTCTAAAAAAACATCCTTTACACAGCTTGAGCTTTGATCCAACGATGTTGGACATGATCGCCGCGCCCTGGCGATTTCGTTCATTATATCCATAATCACCGTTCACAAAATGATGCAGAAAGCCCTTCCATTATTGCCTCTGAAGCAACAGTTTGTTCATGAATAAATGCTGTTCGACATCTCTCGGCTTCAGTTCATAAACTCGTACTGTACCCAATTTCTTTATTTTTGGACATTTCTCAAGGCTATCAAATGATGTGAAATGGCTTGTAGAGTTACAGCTAAGCTCTTGTTACATTTCACCGGTTCGGGGCGCTCGTTGTTGAAAACGTTCGTTAAACGATCTATCAGTAAAAGAAGAAGAAGAAGTAAGTTTCAGCGTCTGAGCCGTGTTCGAATTGAAGGAGAATATTCCTATTAATGACGCTAATTTGGGTCGAATATTGACATTTTAACGTACAAAAAATCATACGACGCCGATGAAAGACCACATAAGTGTGTAATGATGAGGAGTTGTTGACATACTATATCCAAGCTTACCAAGAAAACCGCGGATTCCCATTTGTGCGCCTGATATTGTAAAAAGAACACCTTACATTATTATGCTTATTTTGGTTTTCAAAGAAAAAAACGGAGAAAACCTTTGGTGTTGTATGATAGAGCCTTAAGATCTAGAATCCAGCATATCACCCGATGTGAGTATAAGCGGGACTGTCACAGTTGCAGTTGAACCGAGCACGTTTTGTGGCCAGACAAGACCGTAGTGGCCGGTCATGATGCCTGTAAACCTTCTGCAGTCAGTTCGGCTTAAGGATAAGAACAAAATAGCGGATTTCTTGCAGACATCAAGGCGTATACGCTCAGTCACCATAGAACAGAAAAATCTCGCCGTCGATAAAATTTTAGGAGGCTCTAACATTAAAGACGTAGATAGGTCTAAATCTTAGCTAAGTCTTGAAAAAAAATCCAAACTAGTGAATTCAAATTATACAGCTTTTTTGAAGACCGGGTTAATGACGCCTAAAGACAAGAGCAGAGTCATACCCGTTATTTTCCGAAACACAATGGCTCTATTGTCAGTGTGTAGGTTTCTTAAACCGATTATACGGACTTCGAATCTCTTGACACCCAAAAAATGAAGTCGTATTTCACGGGTTTTCCCCTCCAAGTTGCCTAGGAAAATTTATTTTTAAGGCATTAATTTTTTTTCATATTCTTTATCTTCATTTTCATTTTCTTCTATCGATCTTACTCTTAACCAACCATGCTGCATGAATTCCCAGAAGAACCCGTTCACCAATGACTGTCATAGTTTATGTGAAACGGATTTTTCCCTAGCTATGTTTCGATAAATTTTTTTTCTATTGGAAACCTTCAAATCTTCTTTCTTTCATCGGATGTCATTTTTACTAGCACTGCTCAAATGCAGGAACTGAACATCAGAGGTTGGCACCACTGAAGCAATTCAACCTAACTACTCTCTTGTAGTTAATTTTGTTATTTCTTTAGCTCCAATCCAGCCTAAGTACACAGGATCCCACATCTGTCAAGCGGGAGTTATGCTCCCAAGAAATCCGAGAACAGCTTTATTTGTTCAAGTGGTTCGACAGTGATGCATTGTCCCCAACATTCTCCAGTTTAGTTTGGCACAAGAACTTCATCGACGCTTATGTTTGACTCTCACTCATTTTTTCTAGTTTAAGATTTGTTTGTTGTTTTGGGTGAAGATACAGAAATGTTGTGCACAATTTCGTGTACGCGTCTACTACTTGTAGTGCTGCAACATCCATTGATTTAACGTCTCAGTCTCGGCCAAGGCTATTTCGAACATCTTATTAAAATTGTTTAAATTGCCCACAAATTTGGACAGTAAGCCTGGCCTTTAAACTAATTTTCCATTACCCTCTCTGGGGATATCATCCACTCGAACGTAGAGGATGGGTACCTTTGATGTTTGATTTTTGTTTGATGTATTTTAATTGCAACCAATTCTTATCCGAGCTTGACTCAGTTCTCTTTGCGACTTTCCTTTCCTTTTCTTATAGATCGATCAATAGATTTCTTATTGATCGGCAATGAAAAGGAAAAATATGTCCTCCATATATGCATCCCAAACTTTACATTGAAACTCATCAGCGACCTCTTCATTTGAACAGCGGCTGCCAAAAAACGGTCCATCCATAAAATAAAATAGATTTAAAGCTATAGACGCACGACGACGCATAATGGCTCACGATACCACGGGTGTCGCAAAATCTTACACTAAGGCTAAGCCGTGGACCAAAGCTTGTCTGCGGGAAAACGGGTTAAAGATTCCGCTTTGTTGGCCAAGCATATATACGAGTATCTCTAAAACATTACTAAGAGCGACGTGGTGCAGTAGGTAGTTTTTGCCTCTGACGCACCTTGGGCGAGTTCGGATCCCGATATAACCATTGTCATCGAATGTTCATTTCGCTGCTTCTGTCCTCGGCGGGGTACTGGCAAAACCTCCCATAGTATTTGCACTTGCCTTGAAAAAACTTCTCGGCTCTCGGCCTTCGGAATCGGCATTAAATTGTACGTCCCGTTCATTTGTGTGGAAAAGAAATCGCCCACAACATTAGTGAATGAGATAAGCTTGGCTCTGGCTTTCCGTGAGCCGTAAGGCCATCTAAGAAGAAGAAGACATTTTTGGTTTTTTTCACACTTTTTATAACTACAGTGCATAATCCTTGAGTTATTAGTGGCGCTACTATTTGGAATGAATCTAGGCCTTGGTGAACCTACTTCTCCACTTACCATTATTTTGTGCTAGTCGGCATTTAGTAAAACTTCCTTGATGCTATTGTCCCCTGGGATGAATTCGAAAACTGAATACGTGTTACCCATCGCTCATCGTAGGCTGTATAAACTGGATTAAGATCGTGTGTTGAATTTTTTGCTCGAGACGACCAAGGGCTTCACAATCCTGATGTGATTAGGATCGTTTTCAACATCATCGTGATTTCCCAAGAAAGGAGTCCGAGTTCATTAAAACAGCGTAGTTCAACACCTGGTCTCCGCACCGATGTCTTTGCTGCTTGGTAGTGGCAAACAAAGTTCTTGACTATGTCGAAATTATATTCATCAACCCTCCAGCCAAGACGTCGGTATAGGTTTTATCTCCATTTATCGTCCAACCGGTCCTAGCCAGTTCCGCCGTTCATTACAATTATGGCATCCGTGTATGCGAATTATTCGTACGGACTTCAAGGCGCGGTTTTGAAAGAACCTTTGAAGAGCGATGGTAAACCAAGTCACCTTTTTGAGTTGGGTAGGCTGTATCCGACTATGGTAAATCAGCAAAAGTTCAACATCCTGCCCAATTTGACGAGTTTGACAAGCATTTCGTAACTAAGAATGGTACCACACAGCTCCTCTATATGCCACATGAGCTTTAAACTCGACAAACAAGTGGTTGATGCTGATCTGTTTCCTCAAGTATCTTTGAAACATTTGGTGAACTTGCCTGGACTGGAACCACACTGATATGGATCGATCTCTTTATCTATAAATAGTTTCAGATCTTGTGCAAGGTCTTGTGAGCTATGTTGAATAGATTATTGCGATCGGCCACACAATACTGTGATTCCATTATTAACGAGCTATATACGAGCTATATTGGAAGAGTTCAGAACTGAGCCTGTGCGCTCAGTTGTCGATTTAATAACTTGGTCTAGGCCAGAAGACCGTTTCTACAAAACTTAAGAGCGAGGTTTTATGTATCATCGCCGTAGTATAATCGGCAGAAGTGGTTATTCCACAGCTCGTCAGAGACTCTACTTCTGATCCTGCAGGATCCCGTTTAAACTTTGTAGCCTTGGTATACTTGTTTTATTCCCTTGGGAAGGCTTCCATTCCTGTAGCATTTTTCCCATGCTGTCAGCCGTGTTTCTAGTCCCCTGTTTGACTGCTTCTAATGCCTTTTCGACAACGATTCCCTCGCGTTCTTTGCTTTTTGAGGGGTGTTAGAGAGCTTAAGAGAAACGTAGTTAGCAAAGGCTCTGGCAGTGTCGTCTGACGGCAACTTTTCTACATAAATGATTGGTTGTCGGGTTTGAGCTGTGATCCTTATTTCAGATGTAATAAAATATTTTCTCCTCAAATCAATTCCTCAATTATTTGCTCAGCCTTGCCTTAAAGTCTCGATTTTGGTTTCATAGCTATGCACTGGGCACATGTCATATTTCAGAGATCGTGGAATTCGACTTCGACCGAATCATACTTTTCATCAGTGGGGAGTGTTAAATTTTAAATTTTGTCTTTATGCGCATAAATTGCACGTTTACATGCTGAAGTCTGCTTCGAGTCACAAACCAGAAGCCAAGAACATTCTGTTTTTCTTTTTGTAGGAGGAGACGTAGCATATTTCCCAGTTCTTATCGGCAGTGGTAGTGATGTCTATTCACTGGCGGTCTCTTGTGCTCTGTCCAGGGAAATAATGACAGTTGGATGTTCACACAGATCTTTCGGATTCTGATTTGGTTATACGGCGATGGAACTCGCCATTCTTAGTTTTTTGCTCGGAATTTTCAAAAGCTAATTCCTAGGTGGGACTGCATCTAGGCAAATTAAGCACACCAACATCTAAAACATGTATTAGCCACCCTTAAATCGAAATACATATTGAGAAATTGATTGATGGTTCCGATAACATTTTTGGGTTCGGTTGTAATGGGATCTGGTCGATCGAACCTCATCTAGGCATTGTGCTAGAATGGAATTCGCGCCGGTGTCAGAGGTGCAATGACGAATTTGGAATGTATTTATAGGCCCCTTTCCAACCAACCGAATCAACTATTTCACCCAACAACACATATATTTCGGATCCCCTTTTACTAAATTCCAAGCCCAATAGACCTAAAAAATCCCAAAAAGCCGGAGTAGTCTTTATAGTCTATTTCCCTGTAGGTGATAATTGACATGCACCGGCATTCGAGGAACGGCGGCGCATTTCAAAGGGCCTTTAACATCGCACCCCAAACAACTTGCGTCCCCCTTACCCATACGCGTTCCTGTATGCTGAGGATACGCAATGCATCCAATAATTCTATTTTCGGAACGCGTAGCAAATATTGTGCAGCTGAAAATAAACATGAATCAAAGCGCGGCTGCCAGCTTCACTGCTCGGATCTACCGATGCAGAAAGCGAGTCTTCATAGTCGTTTCAATCAACGACCTCAATCGACCGACGGGGGGCATGGCATTAGTGCGTAAGGTATTCCAAAACAGAGTTGACTGATGCACAATAGCGGATGTGCATCAACAAAGTATGTATGTATGTACATATATAGAGCATTTTCCGCGTTACGCAAGCTTGCGAATAATCCGCAAGTCGACTTGGTTCCCATCCAATAATAATTGGATGTCGTTCATTTGCATGAGTCTATGGAATTCAATTAGCTCAAGTGTGAGCCACTGAACTTCCCACATGCCACCATCGTCATGGCATGACAGAGCTACTTCTAACGCGCAGTTCACATGGCATCTCCGTCTATTGCCATTCATACGATCATCATCATCACACGCGAATGCGAGCGAAAAAGACGTTCCATTCAACAAGCCACTAATCGATCTGTTAAAACATTCTACGTATGCATCCACGAGATACGAATAGCCCAATACCCGTAGCTCATATAGAGGCCACAGTCGCTATATTGCTAAACATCGATCATATGGTGTATACATGTTGGATGTTGATTGATACGCATCGCTCAGCAGCGACAGAGTGCGTCTCTCACATATCGCAGCGCACAGCGCATACGATCGATCTAGCATGCTTCGATCGGTCGTTTTCCTTGCCCCACACCACCATTCACTACATAGTAGATACATATGGGAGAGAAAAAGCGTGTTGTGTTGTTATGTCAGTTTATTGTTGTTTGGATTCGGCTTTGTTTGTGTTTTTTGTTTTTTCTCCTCCTCGTCTTTGTTGTTTTTCGGTTCCGAAACAAAAACCCACAAAAGCACAAACATTCACAAACAATCGCAGACACCTCTATCCACAGCGTCTCTAGCTACCGCCGCCGGCAACGCGTAGACAGATGTACAGGCGGAGGTGTACCGAGGGACGGGCATTCGCACGGAAATAGGCCAGGTATGGAATAGAATCGCCGAAAATAAAGATGTCCTGGAAATGCGTGGGCGATCGACGGTCCAGTAGATGCCGGTCGGGAATGGCGATTGTAAACTTTTGCGGAATGCGTGCGGTAATGGACGAGTGGACTTGGACGCGATCGATCGAAAAATCAAATACAAACGTGACACCTGACGGATCTCCCACGCCACCACAGGAAACGTTTTGATGAAGTACAGACGCAAAGTTTCTATTCATTCATTCTGGGAAGCGATGAAATCGTGAGTAAATTGGCGGATTCGATAGAAGTGGAGGCCCCTGGACTAAGTACACGGTTTCATGAGTTCGGTTATACCTAGTCAAAATAAGTTAGGTGGTTTGAGGCCTGCGGTTCGTTGGCTTTGATACCAGCAATCTCAGGAGTGAAAAGCGACTAACATGGATATAATAATAACACGGAATAGTCGCAATCGGTGCTAAATATTTCTTCAAACTTGGTGAAGACAATTTAGAATTCAGTGCAGTCAACGGACCCCACAAGCGGACCAGTAGGAATGCAGTTTATTGGGAAGGTCCTACACTTCTGACCATAACGACGCCGGAAAAAAGGAAAAGAAGAAGAAGAAGTGCAGTCAACTTAAACGAAAGCGAATAGAATATTCCATGAGCTCAGCCCTGTATTCAAAATGTTGTGGTCAGCTCATGTGGCAGTCAGCTCATGTGCATTCATTAATATTGTTCATTCCAATCAAGTTCTCATAGTGTGTTCAAAAAATAACAGGAATATTCAGTTTTTGAAGATAATTTTGTTCATTTGCTTTGATAATGTTTATCACTTTAGTCCAATTAGAAATATGTACATGATAGGAGGTGGCCCGGGACTTTTGAAACTCAAGACATAATTTAGCCAGGGTTGCAGTCTTGGCAAACACTCTTACAAGATCGAATTAAGTCAAGAACTGAAGCCTCTTGTCATTTGAAGATTTAAATTTATCCGATTGAGCTCTGCAGAAATTTCATAAATTTCATCGAGAACTCATTATCAGCGATGAAATCATTTTTGACTTAACTGCGTCGCAGTAAGCAAAATAAGCAATAAACCTTCATGTACTTTAAGGGACTACGTTACATGCGGAAAAGTGACCTTTTTGTATGGATTTCATGCCGGAGGATTGGTTGGACCGTATTCTTTTGTTGATGAACATGATTTCCATTTTACGGTCGATTGACTTCACATTCACGCTTACGTGTCTTACGATGTGATTCCAACAAGATGATGCCACATGGTGTCGATTTGGTCAAAAAATTGATCTACTGCAGGGGAAGCTCGACGATCGTATAATTTCGAGAAATGGTATGATCGAATGGCCTCCTCGCTCATGCTCCGTTGGATTTATTTTTATGAGGTTACGTTATGTCATTTATTTATAACAAAAAGAACAGTAGAGGAGCTCGAACGCGAAAGTGCCAACTTGCCTAACTGGCCACACTGGACGATCGATCATCAATACTGGCCTAACCAGCTACATTTCATACCCAAAACATTCAAACGGTTTGCACAGTCGATATGCCAATATCTTGAGCGATTTCTCTGTCTGTGACTTGGCATTGGTGGTCTTGATGGCTCGACATCTAACGGGATTTTTTTTTAAATTTTTGGTTTTAAAACTGGTTAACTGTTTCTAAAGATTGTCAATTTGACAGTTGAAACTTAGTTAAACTTGACAGTTAAACGCAAAATATTGTTTTCCTATGAAGCCTATTTTTGGTTAAATGGATATGTAAACATGCAAAATTGCCGAATTCAAAGTTGAAAGAGTGAGTCCGGTTTGCTCTGTTTTATGGGCTGGCGGAATCATCGGTCCATATTTCCTTAAGATTGATGCCGGCCAGAATATTACCGTCAATGGAGAGCGCTATAGAAACATGATTTCTGAATTCTTCGTTCCTCAGTTGAATGGCATTGACGTGACAGAGCTTTGATTTCACAACACACCTTACGGACACCATCAATTTATTGCTGAAAAGGTTTGCTGAACTCATAATTTTGCGTAATGAACGTGTGAACTGGCCTCCATGATCCTGTGATCTCACATCTTTAGATTACTTTATTTTGGGGTATGTGAAGACACTAGTCTATGCCGATAAACCAAAGACGTTGGACGTTAACATTCGCCGTGTTTTTACTGATATACGGTCCCAGTCACTATCACTGCAAAATTCATACTCTGTGTGTGCATTTTCAATATAACATCTTAATGATATGGAAACAATAAAAGTTACTGTGAACTACAACTAACGTGACAAATTTAGTTGAATTCCTCGAATCCTATCTAGGACAACCACCCCCGGAGAGGAGTGAACGAACATCTTCGACACAAATCATTCTGTATTATCCACAGTAGGCTCAATAAGAATATTTTTGCAATTGAATACAAATTCTGGAAGCAAGTAAACAAGCCCGATAGAACCAAAATACACTGATATCTCTGAGGGTTGACAGCAGCCTTAACAACCAGTTGGGCAATGACAGAGAAACATCACGGTGTATAGGGTTTACAAATGGTAATCCACAAGTAGATGGCGCTAACTGTTCGGAAATATCAGACCTTGAGCATCCTTCAACATTTCATTACATTTGTGAATCTTAATCGGCGTCAAACAATTTTTCGTGCATGACATACTCGACCTTCAAGTCAAATAAGGGTCATTTGCGGAAAGTTTTGCCTGACGCCTCGAATTCAAAAAAAGCCTTTGGCTGGGTGCAGTCAATTGATGATTACATAAATTATGATTTCGACGTGGAAACAACGAATGTCCCGAGGCAGTGAAGTAGTTTGAAGATGTAAAATCGGAAGCATTAAGATTATTGAGAATAAGAATTAAGATCACTGAACTGAGCTTCAGAAGCCGTTTCCTTATCGTTTGCTCTAAAATCAAGGAAACTATGATAGGTGCCATGCAAGTTGGAAACGTCGAGCAGCGTTTTTCGCATGTGAACGAACTGGTGCTTCGACGGCAGGAAAGGAATATTTTTTTTTTTGGATCGTTTGAAAGGTAAACCTGGGGATGCATCAACATCGATGGAAAATGCAATTATACTGATGGGATCGGCTCGTGGTATATTGAGTTCTTACAACCGGGTTAAGCTATCACAGGAGCTCAATATCCCACACAACTAATGCATTGGAGCCGAGCAAAGAAGGAAGAGATTGCAACAATACATGTTGCTAACATCGTTAACACCTACCAAAAGACGTCCTATCTCACCCACCGTATTCAGAAGACATCACCTCATTCGGCTACCACCTGTACCGATTGATAACGCACGGCCTGGCTAAGCAGTAATTCTGCACAAGCCAAAATTTGGTCGATTTATACATAGATCACCTTATAAGATGTGCAGATTTTCTAAAGCGGTATTCGTATACTGCTAAATGCACCTCTGATTCATAATAATATCGACTTTTATGCACTATTTGAACGACATTTTGCTACCTAGTGTAAAAAAATCCGTAGCTCTAATAAAATACTTGCTTGCCAAGCAAAGTTTGAGAACGTTTCCAGGCGATCGGAAACATTCATTAACGCAAATACGCGTCTCTAGTCATGTTAGAATCTTCTATCTAAGCTTAGAACCAGAGAAATAGAGACCTTTCCAGGCTCGTCCCACATATACAAAGTATCCCAATGAGGTATACCACAAGAACATGCTATCCCTCTACTGTAGCGTATCATGGTTTGCAGACAATTTAGCCTTCCTAGTTCCAGGCAGCTGGCCTGCACAAAATTAATGAATCACCCGCCAGCTATAACTCATTCTTAATCTCTCAAAAGCATCACCAGCCATTTATAAAACGTTATTTTCCAAACTCTGTTTTAGAGAATCAAGCCAAGAAGCTATACAGATTGCCTGGCTCCTAATCAACTTCGACGAGAAGTTCCATATCTCCTTCTCCTTTTGGGTTGAATGAACAAAACCGTGACCTGAAGGCACGAGTCAAGAATGTCTTGCGTGATGGGGGCAGGAGTTTCTAAGCTTAGATGCAGCTCCCTTAGACTCATTTATATAGCCAGACTCTTTTTCCACCATCAGAAAAGCTTTGGCTATTTTTATCTTTGGTAACATCATAATCTGTCAGGTAATGAATGACTCATAAGCAACGAGAAAGTGAATGAAGTCGCGGGACTTGGTTACGCACTACTATTGTGTCAGACAAGAGAAGCCCAGACGTCCAAAAAAGCAACTTGGCCTAAACATATACTAGTACGATTAACTGAAACATAAATTGGTTACCGTCGTTGCCGAATACTGGTCTATTGGCACCCATGGAACAACAAGCACTGCCGTATTTGCAGTTATACCCTGTCGAGCTGGTATATTAACGACAGCGCGCCAGAAAATTCTGAACTGACGCCGACATCACCTAAAATATAATTAATCCTCACTCAGCAATTTCACACCACTCTTGTGGCATGCAATAAATAACTTCGTTTCTCATTTCGAAAATTTAAAAATATCGCAGCGCCCTCTACCGCAAACCAGCAAATAGTACTTAGCATTATCATATACCATATTCGTTCTGTAGCTAAGTCACAAACCTTTTAGAACACACCACATGTACAGTTTGAAAATTTCTAATTCAATTTCCGCTTTTTTCTTTCCAGTGAACACTTTATATCAGAGCACACTGTAATGGCAGTGTTCACCTCCACCGGACAGGTGCCGGGTCCGTGCCGCTACATGATGGCCACACGTCGCCAGAATCACCAATGCCGAAAGGAATTCGGTCTACCCGATACCATACGCGAAGCACGCCGTCTCGCGATAACGCACTGCGAAGACCAATTCCGCTACGACCGTTGGAATTGTTCCATAGAAATACGAGGCAAACGGAACATTTTCAAGAAACTCTACAAAGAAACAGCATTCGTCCATGCCCTGACAGCCGCAGCTATGACGCATTCCATAGCACGTGCATGTGCCGAGGGTAGAATGACCAAATGCAGCTGCGGCCCGCGGAAACAAAACAAAGCTAGTCAGGATTTCCAGTGGGGTGGCTGTAACGATAATCTCAAGCATGGGAAACGAGTCACGCGAAGTTTTCTCGATCTACGAGGAGGTGATGGAGACGAGGTGTCGGAGATCTTGCGCCACGATGCTGAGGTATGACATACCCGAAAAATACGCCGCAAACAGCCTTTACATCAACTCCTTCTCATTCCAGGTTGGCATTGAAGCCGTTTCATCCCTGATGAAGGATAAATGTAAATGTCATGGTGTCTCCGGATCATGCTCGATGAAGACCTGTTGGAAGAAGCTATCCGATTTCAATGCTACAGCCGGACTATTGAGGCAGAAGTACAACACAGCGGTGAGGAAGGCTCCCAACATCAGGACCATGCGCAGGGAAGCACCGAGTAGTCGAATGAAAAAGCCGAAGCGAAAAAAAGTGCGACATCCATGCTATCCAACTACGAACTCAGATTAACCCTATTTTCTTGTTTCAGCAACAGTCCCAGTACACAACACTCTACTACTTGGAGACATCGCCCACATACTGTTCGGTGACTAAAGACCGTCAGTGCTTGCATCCCGACAACTGTGCGAATCTATGTTGTGGCCGCGGCTACGTTACGAGAGTCTTCAAACAAGTGGAGAAGTGTCGATGCCGATTCAACAATGGACGATGTTGCCAACTAATATGTGACTACTGTCAACGCTACGAGGATAGATACTTTTGTAAATAATTTTTTTATTGTATTTTCATTCCTAACGACAAGAATCTATATATATTAATATACAGAAAAATAATTTTCATAATACAAACACAAGAGAAAAAGAAAAAGTGCTGGAAAATGTGAACCGTTTGTTTCATTTACACGTAAGATCTGTGAGCCGGGTAAATACAGGTGCCGATCAATCAGCTCTTATTCTAAATGCCTATGTTATAATCCTATAAGTAGCCACAAAAGCTTAGTGACGCACAGAAATTGATGCCAGAGAATAACACTATGATTATATTCCACTTACATACTTCTGGCTTTACCGGCCATAGTGGACGATCGATCATCAATACTGGCCTAACCGGCCATAGTGGACGATCGATCATCAATACTGGCCTAACCGGCCATAGTGGACGATCGATCATCAATACTGGCCTAACCGGCCATAGTGGACGATCGATCATCAATACTGGCCTAACCGGCCATAGTGGACGATCGATCATCAATACTGGCCTAACCGGCCATAGTGGACGATCGATCATCAATACTGGCCTAACCGGCCATAGTGGACGATCGATCATCAATACTGGCCTAACCGGCCATAGTGGACGATCGATCATCAATACTGGCCTAACCGGCCATAGTGGACGATCGATCATCAATACTGGCCTAACCGGCCATAGTGGACGATCGATCATCAATACTGGCCTAACCGGCCATAGTGGACGATCGATCATCAATACTGGCCTAACCGGCCATAGTGGACGATCGATCATCAATACTGGCCTAACCGGCCATAGTGGACGATCGATCATCAATACTGGCCTAACCGGCCATAGTGGACGATCGATCATCAATACTGGCCTAACCGGCCATAGTGGACGATCGATCATCAATACTGGCCTAACCGGCCATAGTGGACGATCGATCATCAATACTGGCCTAACCGGCCATAGTGGACGATCGATCGTCAATATTGGCCTATCCGGCCATAGTGGACGATCGATCGTCAATATCGGCCTATCCGGCCATAGTGGACGATCGATCGTCAATATCGGCCTATCCGGCCATAGTGGACGATCGATCGTCAATATCGGCCTATCCGGCCATAGTGGACGATCGATCGTCAATATCGGCCTATCCGGCCATAGTGGACGATCGATCGTCAATATCGGCCTATCCGGCCATAGTGGACGATCGATCGTCAATATCGGCCTATCCGGCCATAGTGGACGATCGATCGTCAATATCGGCCTATCCGGCCATAGTGGACGATCGATCGTCAATATCGGCCTATCCGGCCATAGTGGACGATCGATCGTCAATATCGGCCTATCCGGCCATAGTGGACGATCGATCGTCAATATCGGCCTATCCGGCCATAGTGGACGATCGATCGTCAATATCGGCCTATCCGGCCATAGTGGACGATCGATCGTCAATATCGGCCTATCCGGCCATAGTGGACGATCGATCGTCAATATCGGCCTATCCGGCCATAGTGGACGATCGATCGTCAATATCGGCCTATCCGGCCATAGTGGACGATCGATCGTCAATATCGGCCTATCCGGCCATAGTGGACGATCGATCGTCAATATCGGCCTATCCGGCCATAGTGGACGATCGATCGTCAATATCGGCCTATCCGGCCATAGTGGACGATCGATCGTCAATATCGGCCTATCCGGCCAAAGTGGACGATCGAACGTCAATATTGGCCTATTGATCGATCATCAATACTGACTGCCCTAACCGGCCTTAGTGAGTGATCGATTAGTTAGTTAGCTTGTTACAGGTTGTAACATTATAAAGACTTTCTGCGTTCTGTACTGTTCAGAAACCAAACTCAGACTGAATGCATTCGTTTAAGAGCATCACATGTGGGTTGTTGAGGGTTTCCTTAATCAAGTGGATCCGATTGCAAAACATGAATCAAGTGCCACTTGCCGACTCTCATCAGTTGTTGGTTGCGTGGCCTTTCTATTATTGCAACATAAACAGCTTCATTCTAGGTGGTCCATCCAATGCCAATTATTGTTCAATGACAATTGTTTCTCGGAGATGACTACTTGAGCACAGAATTTGCTGCTGGGATCCATGTGTTTAATCTCCTCCCCTGGATGTCATGGCAATGTCCATAGTCAACAGCAATTAGTCGCGTGAAGCAACCTGCCAAGAGGCGATGGTTATTGATTTCCGATTTTTTCGTTCAGCTTTCTGTTTAGTCCTGAGTGCACTGCATGACCTCATATTAGTGTAACCCTGGCGCGGGGATGTTGTGTGGACAATTATGTCAGGGTGATTCGTCTAACACTTGACATTGCTTGACTAAAGGAACCCCAACGCCATCAAAAGGTCGAAGGAATAAAACGCTTCTAATTATGAGATAGTTCCATTGGTCGCTGCACTGACCGACAGGGTGCTTGGATCAAGTGGCCAAGTCAAAATTGTTGCCACCATCTCGTAATCAACTTGTGGGATGCAAACACTATTGATTAGATGGAACACCAGCACATTCTTCATTGGTCGGAGATCTCAGTATCCTCAAACCAAAGGACTTTATCTTTTTAAAGTATGAAATGTGGGTCATGGCTCGATAAAGGACTGATTGCACCAGAATGTAGTAGAATTCCTTTGTTTTATGATTGGGTGGGTGGAACCAATAAGCATATCTTGGTGATATGTTAAAACACGGTCACCCTTGCAAGTGAAATGCCATTAAATGAATCAAGTCTAGAGTTGGCATGATTCCTTCCCAATGCAATGGATGAATACCCAGCTTATAATTGATATGGTGCTCAACTCATTGATATAGGTAGGCACAGCAGGCTAAACGTTCCATGGCATGTCATGACGCAGAATCTCGGGCTACAGTGTAAGTAGATAGCATGGTTAGTTTACGCAAGAATTGTCTCGATTAAGCATTATAACTGAGAGGGATAGTTGCAAAAAGAAATTTGCAAGAAAAATGCGGCAAACGAAGTAAAACTATAAACGCATCCTCGCTGCACAAGCCTGTTATATCCAACGTGACCCCTTTGATGTCATGAGCTCCAAGATGTGACATTTTTACACGTCTTTCTCCAACTCGATGTGATCAGAGCTTGTACGGAGTAGAAGGCCTTGATTCCAGGAGCTAATGTCAAAGAAAATATTTAATGTTAGAAATCTGGACTTCTCATTAGAGGCATGGAATTCCTGGTTATAAAGCATAATAACCGTTGAGCGCTCCTAACTTAATTGTGTTGATGAACTCTCATGAGACATCTTGGCAGTCGCTCAAAAAAGTTGCCTCTAGGCAGGTAAGTAATGCTGATGATGGTGATGATGGTGATGATGGTGATGATGGTGATGATGGTGATGATGGTGATGATGGTGATGATGGTGATGATGGTGAACCGTTCATTGCTCAAGGAAACAGTACTTTTACAAGCCAGAATATTTATTTGGGTGATTTGTATTCTTAAGCTGGTACTAGCTACGAGGGATTATTATTCCGGTAGGAATAGTTGCTTTGGGGCTGGCTGGGTATGCATTCATATATGGCTTTGGGAGTGGGGCTAGATGTGTTAGATGTGATATCAGGAGTAGTGCTAGACATATGTTCATTCGTGGTGAGCATGGTGTGAAGCGGCTAGTCAGACGAGGTGTCAGGCGAGGTGTCAGGCGAGGTGTTAGGCGAGGTGTCAGGCGAGGTGTCACCCGAGGTGTCACCCGAGGTGTCAGGCGAGGTGTCAGGCGAGGTGTCACCCGAGGTGTCAGACGAGGTGTCAGGCGAGTTATCAGGCGAGGTATCAGGCGAGGTGTCAAGCGAGGTGTCAGGCGAGGTGTCAGGCGAGGTGTCAGGCGAGGTGTCAGGCGAGGTTTCAGGCGAGGTGTCAGGCGAGGTGTCACCCGAGGTGTCAGGCGAGGTGTCAGGCGAGGTGTCAGGCGAGGTGTCAGGCGAGGTGTCAGGCGAGGTGTCACCCGAGGTGTCAGGCGAGGTGTCAGGCGAGGTGTCAGGCGAGGTGTCAGGCGAGGTATCAGGCGAGGTGTCAGGCGAGGTGTCAGGCGAGGTATCAGGCGAGGTGTCAGGCGAGGTGTCAGGCGAGGTGTCAGACGAGGTGTCAGGCGAGGTGTCAGGCGAGGTGTCAAGCGAGGTGTCAAGCGAGGTGTCAGGCGAGGTGTCAGACGAGGTGTCAGGCGAGGTGTCAGGCGAGGTTTCAGGCGAGGTGTCAGGCGAGGTGTCAGGCGAGGTGTCAGGCGAGGTGTCAGGCGAGGTGTCAGGCGAGGTGGCAGGCGAGGTGTCAGGCGAGGTATCAGGCGAGGTATCAGGCGAGGTATCAGGCGTGGTGTCAGGCGAGGTGTTAGGCGAGGTGTCAGGCGTACCGTCGGATGGGGTGGTGGGCACTGTAATTCTAGTTGTTAATGTGGATGATGTTTTCGGGTTCTCGGTTACTTCATTCGGGGAAACTGAAATATATAATATATATAAACACGGTAGTCAGGGGTATATTATTCGGCACGAATTCAAACCATTTGTACCCTGTTTATATAGCATCTTGACTTACCGTTAGTATTTTCACTTGCATTCTCTCCAATTTCTTGTATTAGTGTTGTAGAACTCTGATGACTAGTTTCTGTAGTCACGGGATTTTCACTTGTCGGAGAACTTTTAATAGGAGCGGTACTGGTAGTGTCGATTACTGGGGAAATTGTAGAAACATTAATGCTCGGAGGTGGAGATCTTGTTGTCGTCGGAGGTATAGTTTCGTCCACCACAATCAAAGTGGTGCTGGTTCTCGGGGTGATTTCAAGTACTTCACAAGGACTTGATGCACTTGGTGGTGTTGATTGTGTAGTATATTTGGGACTTACACTGATTTCCGGAGTTATACCCACAGTCACGGGGGGTTTTGTTGCTGGTTGTGTTACAGGTGCCGGAGTTATTGGTTCTTTCTTTGTAGTTGTTGGCGCCGTTGTACATGGTGGGCTATTAAATCTTTTCCAATCTAGTACTTTATCCTTCTTGATGAATAAGACCACGTAGTCATCGTCTGCAGTTTTAGGGGCTTCAGAAGGATTTTTGTTGATTGTATTAATCTCCCCAATATCATTACACGGGCACGGCAGCACATTGGAAACCTTAGGCAAAGGAACATTTATATCGTTTATTCTATTTTCCATATCACAATGACCCTCAATTGCAGACTGGATTAGTTGATTGTCATTATTCGAATCTAGCGAAGATAGGTCCCCATAGTCCAATTCACCGCGAGATGGAAGCAAGGTGTTCCAATCGATATCATAACCGTAGCTAGGCATATAACTATACGAATTAAATTTTTCAAATTTACTCGTAGACACTTTGTTATTTTGGATAGTAGCCTTTTCGACATTATTTTCTGGATACTGATAGTTCCTCAAGTAAACATTGTCAGCGTACGGTGGGCTATAGTTGCAGCTTTGATCTCTGTAGTCAAGGGTGTTCGGGAGATCGTCGTTAGTAATCGATGAATGTTCGAATTTATTCCACGGATTCATTAGGTCCTCATATGTATTAGACCGAAAGATATCCGGCCATGCCTCATCTACCCCATTTGAATGATGCAGCAACATGTTGTTGATCAAGTTCGTCAAACCTGCACTTCGCTTTGTTCTGACTTCAGCTTGTCTCATTGCCCTGCGACAGAAAATAGAGAGAGGCAGATAGAGAGAATACAGTTAATAAAGAGATATCAAATTCCCTCTTCCAAAACAATCTTACTTATTATTAAATTGGTTAGGTGCACTTCTGACATATCCGATAAGAACGAGAAAAATCAAAGCGAGTGCGAGTTTCAATCTACAACGTCTTGTAACTTTTGTCATCTCGTTGCTAAAGCCGCACAACAGCTTCTCTCAATGTGTTCTGAGTAGTATTAAACTAAATCTGGCTATTTATGAGACCGGATTGATTGCCTTCTTGGTCTTGTGGCTACGTACGAACGTGACAATGAACTTCATTTGATGTTTTGTAATTTGATGACGTTTTGGAATCATATGGAGTTGTGTCAAGCCCATTAGACGTGACACGGGGGAGGCATCATTTCCGTGTTTGTAATACAAAACAATGTAATAAAAGGTGCAGTGCGTTTGTATACTATGATATCCGCGACATGGGACGCGTGGATGGTGTGGACTCAGATTTATGTTGCCATCATATTCGTTGGTGATGGATAAGTTAAGGGCACGGGGTTCGTATGAATGATATTAGTGGTCAGATAATGCGAATTATTTTTATGGGGGTTGTTGAAAATGGTCATACAGTAACTAAAAGGAAAAATGTGAGTCCTAAAACAGGATTATTCCCTTGGTTCGCATGTTTGTGTTTGTAGGAAGTTGATAGTCTAGGTAGTAGTACTCAAGAATCTATTTTATCCGATTGAAATATTACATGACTATTGAAGACTATGGTTATTTTATTTAATATAACTAAATGATATTATGGATGAACGTAAGATGATAGGCACTGCTTGTTAGATGTCTGACACTGATTCATGGTTCAAGGAGTCGACATATTAAATGAGTGCTGTCCTATATGAAAGTTACAAAGACTTTTGTGGAGTTGGTTGTATTGAAAATAATAACCATTTTCCAGGGTACTTATGTTGAATGTCGAAATTTTGAGAATAAAAAAAAACTTCGCACAATTTTGTTTTTAAGAGCTGATCGCACCCTTTGTTCTACTCTCTGAAACTCCTTCAGCCACCATATGTAGGAGTGTTCAAAAAGTAAAAGGAATTTACGGCATGTCACAATATAACCAGGACTTGGTCAATCAAATCAATTCTCCATCAATACTTACGATAATATCGGTCGGTGATTCGATTCTTGTTATTGGAAGGGAAATCGCGTAGCGAAATCAAGAGCGTTTGGATGCTGTGTACGGTGACTCTTCTCCTTCGATGGCGACCATCAAAAATTGTTTTAACGAGTTTCAACGTGGTCGCACGTCGGTTTTTGATGAGCCACGTCCAGGTCCCCGAAAACGGCTACCACAAATACGTGACAAAAATCCACGATCTCGCATTGGCAGACCGCCGATTGAAGATGCGCGAGACAGCTGAGACAGTAGGCATTTCAAAAAATCGCGTGGGTCATATCCTGCATGAAATTTTGGGCATGAAAAAGGTGTCGACGCGATGGGTGCCGCGTTTGCTCACTCCGGACAACGAGCGCAACCGTGAGACCACTTCAGAGCAGTGCTCCGAAGAAGACGAAGACTGTCCCATCGGCCGGAAAGGTGATGGCCACCATTTTCTGGGATTCACAAGGTGTGATCCACATCGACTACCTGGAGAAGGGCAAAACGGTCACAGGGCTGTACTATGCCAAATTATTGGGGCGATTCGACGCCGAATTGAAGAAAAAACGGCCCCACTTGGCGAAGAAGAAAGTGCTCTTCCACTATGATAACGCACCGGCTCACACCTCCGCCCTCGCCATGGTCAAATTGGTTGAATTGGGCTACGAACTGCTACCCCATTGAATTGAATTGAATTGAATCTTGTTTGTGACTTGAAAAAGTCACTCGCCGGGCAGAAATTTTATTCGAATGAGGAGGTCATCGCCGCCACGGAGGCCTACTTTGCAAACCTCGAGAAAACGTATTTTTCAGACGGGTTAAAGAAGTTGGAGCATCGCTGGTTCAAGTGTATCGAACTAAAAGGAGACTATATTGAAAAATAAATCGCCATTTCTCCAAAATTTTTGTTTTTCTTTTGTAGGCTAAGTACTTATTGGACCACCCTTGTATATAGGTTCTTTAAAATAGGCTTCATTTGGAGCGATGTATTTTTTCCAATAAACAACCCAGTCTTCCGTACATTTTTTATAAGCATATTCACAAATCGCCTTCCGTTGCTCCAGTAAATTTCCTTTTAAATCTTCAAATGACTTAAGAGGAAAAGTCACAGGTTGTCATATTTGGAGAATGTAGTGTTTGTTTGATCATATTGGAAATAGATAAACGAGACAAAAATATTAGGAGCACAACTATATCCTCCCTGGTTTTTTTATGAAAACTCAACTTTATTGTGAAAAAAACGGTTACAAATGAGTCATTCATTGTATTGCCCATCGCTAGCGATAACTTTTTCCCATCTTTCTGGCAGAGCTCGCATACCGTCACGGTAGAAGTGTTCGTCTTTTGAGGCTATCCACGAATTAAGCCACTTTGAGATGTTTTCATATGAATG
Source organism: Merodon equestris (assembly GCA_958301585.1). Taxonomy (NCBI): domain Eukaryota; kingdom Metazoa; phylum Arthropoda; class Insecta; order Diptera; family Syrphidae; genus Merodon; species Merodon equestris. Next base: position 45,553,157 of record OY284416.1, on the reverse strand, counting down.
GAACTGCTGATCAGCCAGACCATGTGCCATCGAACGGAACAAGTGAAAATGGGAGGGCGCAATATCTGAGGAATACGGCGTGTGGGGTAGGACTTCCCATTTGAGCGTTTCTAAGTAGGTTTTAACAGGTTTGGCAACGTGAGGCCGAGCGTTGTCATGCTGTAGAATCATTTTTTCATGCCTCTGCCCGTATTGTGGCCGCTTTCCGCGCAGTGCTCGGCTCAATCGCATCAACTGACTTCGATGGTGATAGTTTCGTTGGGTTTCAATAGCTCATAATAAATAACACCACCCTGATCCCCCCAAATACACAGCATAACCTTCGCAACGTGAATATTCTGCCGAGCCGACGGCGTAGAAGCATGACATCATGTCCCCATGATTTTTTACTCTTTGGGTTGCTGTAATAAATCCATTTTTCAACACCCGTAAAGATGCGATGAAGAAAACTCTTCCTTTTTTGCCACTGGAGCAGTTGTTCACAGGCGAAGAAACGACGCTCAACGTCTCTTGGCTTCAAATCATAAGGAACCCAAGTTCCTTGCTTTTGAATCTTTCCCAACACATGCAATCGCTTGGAAATAGCTGGGCGGGCAACTCCTAATACTAAAGCAAGCTCTTTTTGTGTTTGGCATGGATCCTCATCAAATAATGCCTCCAATTCAGCGTCTTCGAAGGTTTTTGGCCTTCCTTCACGCGAACGGTCGTCAACATCGAAATCACCGTCTTTAAAGCGACGGAACCAATCGCGGCACGTTGTTTCGCTTACAGCAGCATCTCTGTAAACTTTTTGAAGTTCTCGATGCGCTTCAGCCACCGTTTTCTTCGAATGAAAAAAGAAAAGAAACACTTCCCGCAAATGACGATTATTTGGTACAAATTCAGACATTTTCACGGTTTGTTTACCATATGTCTAAGCTTGGTTCATGACGTTTTGGATACAATCGATCAGCACTTACTGCTGAAGCCATCTCTTGATAAACAGCGAGAACTTAGTTGCACACAGAATTCACAGAATTATTGTAGGAATTATACAAAAGGAAAGCAAGTCCGTTGCGCGCTGAATCAGGATTCAAACTTAAGCCAATTCCCTCTTTTTTTACTTATAATGAAGTAATCGAAAAGTAATATAGGGTCCGCCATCTAACTTTTTTTTTTCAAGTGGTACTTATTTCGTGAATGGTAACACTTAGGTCATGTCTGATTTGACAGATAATTAGTTTTATCCTTCCGCTGAACGAATATGGTTGTGTATACGCTTGAACAACGCTGGGAAATATTACGACATTACTTTGAAAATCATGGTAATGTTGCAGAATGTGAAAAAATGACAAAATCATCTTTTCAGATGAAGCTCATTTTGATCTTGGCGGGTATGTAAACAAGCAAAATTGTCGCATTTGGGGCACAGAAAACCCGCACGCATATATTGAAAAGCCGGTGCACCCAAAACGAGCCACTGTTTGGTGCGGACATTGGTCCAGAGGCATAATTGGGCCATTTTTCTTCGAAAATGAGCAAGGAGTGGCCGTTACAGTCAATGGCGATCGTTATCGGGCCATGTTGAACGAATTTTTGTTCACAAAAATTGAAGAGGAGGATATTGGCAACATTCGGTTTCAACAGGACGGCGCTACGTGCCACACAACCGAAGCTACACTCGATGTTTTGCGATGTTTTGAAGATCGCATTATCAGCCGCAGAGCTGATGTCGTTTGGCCACCTCGGAGCTGCGATTTGACACCGTTGGACTATTATTTGTGGGGTGCCGTCAAAGATAAGTGTTACGCCGACAAGCCAGAGACAATTGAAGCTTTAAAGGACAATATTCGTGAAGCATGCCCGTGTCACAAAAAAAAGCAGGCCGAAAAACAATTGGTGCAAAATGCAAAAACACCAGCATTTGATTGGCCTCAGCGATGAAGTAATCCCAAACCGGGAAGCCTGCCGCTACTTTCTGAGGTCAAACCGGCGGACCCCACAAGCGGACCAGTAGGAATGCAGTTAAGTGGGAAGGTTATGGTCCTACACTTCTGACCATAACAACGCCGGAAAAAGGAAAAGAAGAAGAAGAAGAAGAATTCGTGAAGCCATTGGTGAAATACAGCTGCACACAATCGATAATGTGCTTAAAAATTGGACCGATCGTGTAGGCTACTGCATGGCCAGCCGAGGCAGCCGTTTGAATGAAATTATTTTCCATTATTAACCGGAAGGATTGTACTTTCAAATAAAAAAAGAAATTTGAGAAAATATTCAGTAGTTTTTTTATAGCATTTTCAAAAAAAAAAAAAAGTTATTTGGCGGACCCTATAGTAGTAGTAGTAGAAGAATAATGAAATAAAAGGCAGTACTAGCATTTCCAACACTACCCTTAACCAATTTCCTATATCAGGCTTTGATTTAAGCTTCAGCTATAAATATTATATTTAGCAGTGGAGGTTGGAGATAGGATCAACAAAATGTGTTCAGAAACGTTGGAATTCGTTGAATTTGTGTTCTTTACCCTCTCAGCCTTCGATGGCAAGGAAGTCGACGCTTTTTCAAAAGATTTCAGTCATCTTTGGACGAAATTTCCAGAACAGACTAATACTTGCAACATTGTTAACTTTTCTAACCCTTTCTTAGATTTGTTCTTTAGTTTTTAGTTTTAGTTTATTTTACTTTTTTAAGAGATCATTATAATATATCATGAACGAATAAACATCTTACTATACGCCAGCGACAGCAAATTCTTCAAAATCATTTCCTTGGGTCATGACTGTTTTCTTATTCAAATCTATGTCAATATTTTTTCCACCTGGTGCTATATAAACCGATTGGACCTTAACATTTCTGCGAGTCACGGAATTGAATTCCGTCTTTGTATTTGGTTTCTATATAATTGCCCATTGTCACGCAAAATTATTTGATTTGTGAAGTCATGGCCTAAGAAATTCCCTATCCTCTAAGTGCTTCGATCTTTCCAGGCAACCTTTGAACCTCAACTTGAAAACGCCTACCAAGTCTGGTCTATTTAGCAACATATTCACAAATCCAAAAACGGAGAGCATCCAATGTTTATATATACGTTGTAGGTACTCTTCGAGGTCTACCCTTGGACTATCTTAAGACCTCTAACAAGACCTTGGACCTCTAACAAGACTTTTATGTTAAGTCGAATAAGACAATTTTTTCTTAGCTTAAGTTATCATAAGGTAGATCGTAAATTTAAATATATTATTCGAAAGACATAGGCAAAATTGTACTGTCATTTTTAGAATGTCGGCCCAAGGCCAGACTTACATCTGTAAGACGCTTACAAGTCATTTGAATTTATAAAACTGGTGCTCGGTGAAAAAAGTTTTTCCCGCACTTCAACCATTTTACAGCCGCCATAATCGATCGGCAATTCAAACCATAGTGGCGAAATTTCCCGTCGATTTCACGCTATTGGACATCGAGTCACCCGTATGCGTAGAGTGGGTGCAGTAATTCGTTTTCCAATTCGTCATTGTTAGCAGAAAATATGATTGTGTTTCGCAACTTTGTGGAAGATTTTTGGCCACGAGCTGAACTTAGTCGACATGTGGTTCCAGCGAGACGGCAATACATGTGCCACACACCACGCAAATAGTTGGACCAGTTGAGATATGGGTTCGGTGAGCAATTTATTTTTATTTTTTTTTTGACCGATAAATTAGCCGGCTAGATTGTGCGATTTAAAGCCTTTGGGCTATTTTAATGGGAATACATATTCATACATATATACCGATAAACAAGTGTCAATTGTTACCTGTGAGAACAACATACACGTGATATACTATAATATATAGTATATTCCTTCGGCACGACGCAGGCACTCGAAAAGAAAAGGATTTAGGGGTGTGCACCTGGAATGATAGAACTTTGTGCACTCTTGGTGCAGCACAAAAATTGTAAAATATGTAATATATTGTAAGTGATCCAGGAAATACGCTGGATAGGAAACAGAATAATAAAGCAAAAAATATTTCGACATCTATTAGAGCTGACACAAAAGGTTGCACAAAAGGATGCGGACTCCTTATAGGAAACCGACTTAAATCAACGGTCATCGATTTCAAACCGACAAATGACCGCCTGTCCGGAGAATGACATCAAAATCGATAAGTAGCGCAAGATTCTCTCACAAAAAGATACAATCAGTAAACTGGCTATCTCCAGATTGTCGAACCGTCAACCAAATCGACCATGTGCTGATTGACGCAAAGCACAACATCCTGGATCTACGAACATTCAGGGGCGCGAATGCCGACTCTGACCATCACCTGAGCAGCACGCATCAGAACATGACCATCCAATGTCAGAAAGCTGAAACCACCAAGAAAGTGAGGTTAGACTTTGGGAGACTACACGCACCGGAAATAGCAATATGGGCACCCTCCCATATGGCTCAATCCTACACAAGCGCTAACAACATTTAGTTGCGATGGCGCACTGCCATTCAAGATGTAGTTGAAACCACCTTATGCTACTGACCACGCCCGACCAGAAACCTGTGATACGATAGCAAATGTGCGAAAAGGAAGCGAGTAATGAATGAAGCAGAAGGCACTGCAACGGAAAACAAGAGTAACGCGAGAACAGTACAGAAGAAAGGGGAGAAGAAGCTTTTGCGAAAAAAGGAAAGAGCATCCGTAGCCTCCCAGCTCAAGGATATTGAAGAGGTCCGAAATGGACAGAAGATTAGAGCATTCTACAAAAAAGCCAAAGCCCTTGTAACCGGCTTTAGAACGGATGCCCAGGCTCTTCGAAATTGTAGGAAATAGTGAATGTGTTTAAACAGCACTTCCAACAGCTGCTTAGCGTGCGTGAGCAAGACAAAGAGGTCAGAGAAAAACCCAGCCCCAGACGGAGAACCACACCCAGTTTAGCTGAAATTCAACAAAGCTGAGAGCCCAGATGGTCCTCAGGTTGAGCTCTTTAAAACTGGAAGGGGTCATGGACCAGTTCATCGGTCGACTTTGGGAGGATGAAAGCATATCCGACGATTGGCATACCAGCCCCATATTCAATAAAGGCGATCTTATGACTTGCACCAACCACCGAGACATAACCCTGCTCAATATCGCCTATAAGATCCTATCCAGTGTACTATGTGAACGTCTTACTTCGTTTTGCGCCACACTAATAGGTATCGACTATAAACCAGATATTCACATTGCGCCAGATCCTCGAAAAAGCCAATGAGTTCCAAGCCGATACTCACCATATTTTTGTCGACTATAAAGCCGGATATGACAGCATTCATCTTCAAGAACTTTAAAGGACGATGTCCGATTTCGGAATTCCGGGAAAATTGATTCGGATGTGTAGCGTCATACTGGAAGACTCGCACTGTGCAGTGTGGACCCCATATCTCCGAGCCATTCCGAACATGCGGCGGTTTCGGAGAGGAGACGCGCTGTCGTGAGTATTAAGTTCTTGAAAGGATTGTGAGGCAGGTGTCAACACGAGGGCGCTATCTTCTTCAAGAGCGTCCGACTGTTGGGATGCGCGGACGACATTGACATCATTGCAAGCTCCCAGCGCGCCGTAGTAGAGGTTTCACGGCAGTGTAAGAAAAGGCAGGCCTGGGTGGTTTAAAAGTACATGAGGATACAACAAAATTTATGCTGTCGATTAAGAACTGCTCCGAACACCGCCTTGGGCAGAACGTATCCATTGACAGATATAATTTTGAGTTAGTAAAGCAATTTATCTACCTCGGGGCAAATGTTAACTCTACCAATGACAACTTAATGGAGATCCGACGAAGAATCCGACGAAGAATCAACCGGTGTAGTGATGAATCTGGTCTCTTTGAAAGAAAAATTCTGCGTCCGATATACTGTCCTGTCTGCGAGGAAGGCGAATGGAGGAGAAGACACAACTGTGAACTCTACGAGCGAAGCGATGTGGACGTAGTCCGGAGATCAAAATCTGTCGACTATATTGGCTCAGCCAAATCGAGCGCATATATGTACAACTGCGCTCCAGCAAAGAATGTAAGAGAGACCGAAGATCCGGATCAAGGACCAAGTGATCGCGGATATCAAGAAACTTGGACTCCCCAATTGGAAGCAGAGTGCCCGGGACCAATATGAGTGGAATTAGGCTAGCCTGATAAGCAAAATCAATTTAACAAATCGACGACGTTGTTGATGGTCTAAAGGCTTCAATTGTTTTGTACTTTGGATTTTATGGACGTGTAAATTAAGATAAACCTTAAAATTTATACGTAAAATGCCCTAAATGGAGATGCTTTCATGGTTCGATGCGCGTTGTCAGGCTGTTCGGATCTGTTGATATGATATCGAAGCAGTTTCTTAAAAAACACTCCTCCATTGCACGAATTCCGGACTTACTAGGGCGACTTTGTTGACCGAACCATTCACGTATCTTACGAAATTAATTATAGATCGCCTATTTCGCAATAAATTTGAATAACCAAAATGCGTTGTTGCATAGTAAGCGAATCCATGACTAAAATTGCCCAAAACTGTGCTCGACGCAGTAAATGACAGTAATTGAAAGCCATCATGCACACCATCTGTTGGCTCAATCTTCACGATATAAGCTGTAACATGATTAATATCTACTCCTATTTCATAATAAGCGGCAACGCAGCAGTGTAGCGATTTTATTTCATCAATAGGTCGATGTCAGTTTTCCCGCCTTTTTTACCGGCAATTTTGTGCGCCGATGCGATTTCAAAACGTGTTTACAAAACATTTCACTTTTGTTGCAGACATGTCTATAATTAGACGTTGTGTTTCTATTTTTAGAAAAATGCGGCTCATTAATAATTATTTAATAATCATTAAGTCTTGCAACTTAGCCCTTCGTTGGGCAAATTTAGTGAATTACCACGAATTCAAGAAATGCCTTCATAAACAGCTGAATTCTAAAGAGAATGCTTTCGGTCATCAACGTTGTATAAATAAGAGAATGGAAGACCATCCGAAAAAAGTGCTTCGCCTCGAGTCGGCGCATATCCGTCTTCCTCTCATGAGTAACTATTGTTTTATGTACTTCTGCAACAAACGATACCACGTTGTTGTCATCGCTCATCCCCTTACCAAGAACAGCTACCAGCAACCTAACAATGTTCTCCTTTAAAGAACTGCTTCTCAGAGATCCGGTTCCTCTTGGCCCGTTCGGAAGTCTTCAATCGGGCGTCGTCGACAACCCGCTTACCAAAAGCCTTTGATGCAACTACCAAAATGCTTTTCGAATTTCGTTGGTGTTTCTTAGTGGCTTATCCGAAAGTAGCTAAATGAATATCCCAAGTGCAATTTGTATAGCTCGTATCGTTATATTAGATAGTGCAAATGTATCGTGTGCCACAATCCAATTAGTCCACAAAATGTATCTAATCTAATTATGTATTATAAATATTTCCTGCTGTTGGAAAGGAAATTAAAGTGCAAGCTGCAGTTGTTGTACGAGTTTGAGCATTAATCAATAATCAATTAAAGCGGCCTACTCGCGAGGCTGACCGAGGCCTGATCGATACGAATGTTTGGCGGATAGTCGTAAGTTGTTTGAGTTAAAGTTGTTCGTGTTCTGAGTTCGGAGCGTGTATAAAGAGGCGATCGGTTGCGTGTTACGGATTGCGGTTGGAATCTAACTTGAATCATCACTGCCAGTTGGAGTGTTTGGAGTACGTGCGAGGATTCCATTCATTTGGCTATACATGAAAGAATTTTGTGTTTCCAACTCAGCGTTTCTTATACGAAACTTAAAGGTGGGTGAACGGATGACTATATTGTGAAGTGGAAAACGTGGCAGTTAAGAGGTAAAATGGGCATTTAGTGGACTAACATTGGGTGGGAGGGTGAGCTATATAATCATAGATGGGTAGGCTGTCTTTGCCATTGAAATTCAATTTTTGTTACCTGCCTCCTGCGTTTCGCTTGTTATGGGTTATTTACGTTTCTGCACCCACTTATGTAGGTTCCCTTTTAGCCATTACAATAAGCAATAGTCATGGCTAAATGGTTCTCTAATCTCCTATTGATTTTTATACTAAGAAAGGAAACAAAATTTAGTAACTTGAATGTCTTCCGCAGCTTGTCGGAAAGAAAACTGATTACTGTGGACTAATGCCACGTTCCAATTCCTTAGCATTTAAAGTCACTTCCTGGAAATTCCAAAGGTATGCCAAAGGATATATGAAACGGTCATGGTGTAGTAGTTCCTGACGTGTCTGAATACATGATAAGGCAATCCTGATTGTAGCCGGTTACCCGCCCATCTGGGTCTTGGAATTTTATTTTAGTTGGCTGGCTTATGATGGTGCCACTACTAATCAGATAAGTGGATTCCTAGGTCCAAGCCTCTTCTTTGCAATGGAACTGGAATTTGAGTTCATCCCTTTTGGTGATGAGCTTTATTTTTACATTGAACAAGATTCCACTATCCTGATTTCGACTTAACCCTGTAGCGCATTTTCAATTGCAGCATTTCGTCCTTGGCTAAAGTGCAGACGTGTGTTACCCTTTTAATATTGGCCTTTAGAGGATTTCTTTCCTGCTCACTTAAGTGGCAGAATGAGCACGCCCTCGGCCCAGTGAAGCGAAGCATATGCACGTATTTTCCCCGAGCTGAAGTTAGACCGTCCCTATTCGTACGCCAGAGGTTGTCAGTTGCAGGCAGTGCAATCAACGTCCAGTTGTAAGTCGCATCACTCTCCATATCGCATGAATGTATTCATTAAAAGACTACGTCGAATATTACATATTCTTACCCGACCATCTTGTCCGGAATATATACGCTGCACAACTGCCAACCTCGAAAGTTTGTTATCCTCATGGACCAGTACCACATCTCTGATTGCCATGAGAATACTCCTTTGTGTTATGACGGACCGATCGAAGCTGAGTTAGGTATTCCTCACGCCAATGCATTAAATATTACTTGATGAGTGCTTGCCGCATTTGCCAAAATTTGGATATAGCTGGGTCACCCTTTTAAAAATCCACTGGTCCTAGAACTGTACTACTATTAAGGAAATTTCCCGAGGAAGAGGTTCGACATCTGTTTGATGAAAGAAGACTAAAATTGATAATGGCCTCAACTTCGGTCAAGAGAGTATCCGAATCTGCAAAAATTAATATTGCTTTCCTATCGCAGTCTTTAAGCGGGACAAGCCGCTACCAAAAACCAACCCACTTAATTGTATATTTCCGGCGAGTTGTTTGTTTTAAAATTTCCTTTAATTTTTTTCTACTCCAAGTCTATTCGTTTAAATTTAGCACTGTCCCAAGAGCTTCTACCACTTTATTATCATTATTATCACCATTTGGAACTCGGAAATTCAGAGCCTTGTTGAACACCTTTCGCCAAGCCTCCCTGTCATGCGTGTGTTTCTCTCATGTTTCGTTGTTCTATCCCATCTCTTCTAGATCTATCATTATATTGTCCCATTTACGGCGCGATCTTCCTGGCGATATTTTTTCTACGGATTTTTCACTCATTCATTCGTTCTACGCTTTCCATTCGTTCTACGTGCCCTGTCCATCATAGTCTTCGGGATTTCATTACTCGGACAATGCTTGGGACTGAATAGAGTTCGACGAGTTCTTTATTGTGTAGTAGTTTTTTCCATTCGCCTCTTTCCCCGTCCGGTTTACAACCATGGGTTCTCCTTAAGATCTTGTTTTCAAATACCTGAAATCTATTTTCCTCTTTCTTAGTCAGAAACCAATTTTCACATCCGCAAAATGTCACTGACATTATTATGGTTTTATAATGCGGATTTTAACATTGCAAGACAAAGGAGCTGTTTTAGCTCTTTTATAGTTCCATTTTCGCGAAAAAGCACGCGTTGTCCATATGTAGCCTTTCTTTTCAGCAGTCAATGCGGTAGGCACATATTTGAACTCTGGTGCGGAGTTTGGATCGGTCCAAGTCGATCGGCGACCATATATTTGGTATTTTCTTCATTTATTTCTAAGCCTACTTCCTTTCCTACAAATATGTCCAATGTCCTATGTTACTAGTTTAATCGAAGTGCTGAAAACGGTTGAACGCCTTAAATGCACTTAATTTATACCTATCTTTAAGAAGGTAATAAAGGCAAGAAGAAGAAGAAGTATAGACCTACTTCCTTACTTTCATTTTTCAGTAAAAGTCAGATTTAGAAAATCTTTGTCAACCGAGAATGCTATTCTGAGTGTGGGCAGCCAGCTATATGAAAGTATTCATTGTAATAAATCCACAATGGCTCTCCGTATTGACTTGACGAAAGCATTTGACATGGTTGACTATAACTACTAAAACACGAATACAAAGCTGGTTTTAGAGCAGTTATCTACAATTTGTTTACTTCTTATCTAAAATACAAGAAACCAGCGGTCAATATAGATGGCAGCTTCAGTGATCCCCGCTTACTAAAAAATAGCGTGCCACAGGGTTTAGTTTTTATCCCGCTTCTTCTTCTTCTTTTCCTTTTTTCCGGCGTCGTTATGGTCAGAAGTGTAGGACCATAACCTTCCCACTTAACTGCATTCCTACTGGTGGGGTCCGCCGGTTTGACCTCAGAAAGTAGCGGCAGGCTTCCCGGTTTGGGATTACTTCATCGCTGAGGCCAATCAAATGCTGGTGTTTTTGCATTTGTTTGCACCAATGGTTTTTAGACCTGCCTTTTTTTGCGTGTTGAAATTGGAACGTTGATTGATAACGCCTTTTGGACGGGGTTCAAAGGATCTCTCCTTGGAACATGGCATTGGTATTGAGTCGGTCGCGCTCTATCTTTCTTTTGATGGTTTCTTTTACGTGGAGGTTTCCTCGGATCTTTGAACTTCTAATTCTGTCACGCTTTGTTACTCCCGCTGTCATGCGAAGCATCTTCATCTCAGCTGCCGTTAATTTGCTCTCATACTTTTTGTGCATTGTCCAGCATTGTGAACCGTATGTGAGCGCCGGACGTACAACTGAAGTGTAGAGCCTTCCTTTCAGCTTAGGGGGCATTTTTCGATCACAGAAGATGGCGGAGTTTTTCCGCCACTTCATCCACCCTACGCTTACGCGATGGTTGATGTCGTCATCACAAGTTGCTTCTTTATTAATCATAGATCCCAGATATTTAAACTTTTCACACTTGGGAAGCACTCTTCCATTCAAGTAAATGTCTGGAATAGGCTGATGAGGGTCAGAGAACGGGCAGCACAGATACTACACAGTCTTCTTTGAACGAATACGATACCCGTGTCCCTCAAAAATGTCCACCCACACATCAAGTGCTCGTTGTAGGGACGCCTGATCGTCACTTATAATGGCTCCATCGTCAGCAAAGAATAGCTGGTGCACATTGGGGTCCGTCACTTTTCCTTCAAGCAAGCAATCAAGGACTGCTATAAAGAGCAGTGGGCTGAGGACGCTCCTTTGGTGTACACCGACTTTGATTGCGAACTCTTCGGTGACTCCTGCGGTGCATCTTACTTTTGTCGTTGCTCTCTTGTACATGTCCATGATCACTCGTACGTAGGTTTCTGGAACTCCTTTTTGTCTTAGCGTCTTAGCGCTACCCATAAAAGATCTCTTGGTTGCCGGTCAAAGGCCTTCTCGAAATCAACCAACACCATATGCAAGTCCTTTGAAGATTGCATCTGTCGTTGATTTACCCGAGACAAACCCGCACTGGTCATCAGATAGTCGTATTATTTTCCGCAGTCGGCTATCTAATACTCGTTCAACGATCTTCATGGTGTGCGACATCAGCTTGACAGAACGGTAGTTATCACAATTTCGCGTATCACCCTTTCCTTTGTGCAAAGGAAGAAGATAGCTTTCCCTCCATTGATTAGGCATAGTGTCGCCTCTCATAAGTTTGGAAATAAGAACCATGAGCCATCTAGACCCGATGTCTCCCATCTTTTTCCAGAACTCAGAGGGTATCCCGTCCGGCCCAACAGCTTTTCTTTTCTTGGAGTTTTTAACCGCGTACCGAACTTCTTCGACTGTGATGTCGGATATTTCGGCATGATTCGGGGCGGCTCTTGGAAAGTACACTCGGGGAAACTGTTCGTTCAGAAGTTCCTCGCAATATTGTCGCCATCTGTGGAGAATTTTTTCGTCTTCCACAAGGAGTTGGCCTTCAGCATTGTTAATAAACTTTGGGAAACGAATCTCCTGAGCATTTCTTCTTCTCTGGGCGGCTATCTTAAAGATATTTGCTCCTCTGTTCAAATTGCTTTGTCGAAGCTCCTGGGTAGCCTGGTTCCTGTCAGACGCGGAAGACGATATTTCTTCCAACTCCTGATAGAGGCCTTCCATGCTTTTCGCTTTGAATTCGGCGCACTTTTTCTTCGCGATACCTTTGCAATATTTATGTATATACCTTTTCACGGCGAGCTTTTTCCTCTCTATTAGTAGAAGAGCACTTTGACCAAGCTTGGAAAGCCATTTTCTTTTCGTGTATCACTGCTTTGGCTTCGTCTGTCCACCACCAGGTTTCTTTTGCGTGTTGGTAGGGGCCTTTAGATGTTCCGAGCAGTGATTTGGTTTTCTCCAGGCCAGATTGTTGTAGGGAATCCCACATGTCTTGTGCTCTGCACTCCTCATTACCGACCTCATCGATAATGGAAGAGAGGTAGTTTTCCATGATGGTAATAAAAGCTTCGCCTTTTCCTTTATCCAGCTTATACCACTTGATTCTCTCAGACACGTTCGTTTGCTGCTTTGACTTCTTACTCGCCTCCATAAAAAATTCAGTCAGGAGGAGACGGTGTTGAGGGGCGATCGCGTCTCCCAGGATCACTTTGCAATCTTTAACTCGTGGCTTCATGAAACTGGATACCAAATGATAGTCTATTTGAGTTTCATTTCCGCCGCTGCTATAAGTGATCAGGTGCCGGTTTTATTTGACGAACATGGTATTTAGCACTATAAGACCGTACGACTTGCACATGTTTAGGATATCTTCACCTGAAGAGTTCCTGGTGCCGTATCCCAGCCCTCCGTGGTAGTCTTCATAGTCTTCGCTTGTCTTCCCGACATAACATGTGTTTAGTTTTTATCCCGCTACTATTCATAATTTACATAAACTCCTTCTTTGAACTAAACTTGAATGGGACGTCAACGGCATTCGCAGACGGTAAAGATATCAGAAGATTTACAAATCAAAGACTCTGGTTTATGCTAAGTTATTTCAAGTTGGGGTGATTCTTATAACATTCTTCCAAATCATTGCTAACAGCTTAGAAGTACCTACTCAGTATTGTCCGTAATAAAAATCGCTTTACCCCGAGTTGGCCTTTATTTAAGAACTGCGTATTTACCTATAAAACATCTTTATGTTTTAAAAATACTCAACGAACTTTAGATTAGTAGAACTAATCTGTTTGTCAATATCCCAAACATGTGCAAAACCTACATTTCTAAATTCTACATTGTTTCAGCTCCTTTAATGTTCAATAAATTGCCTTTTGCTATTAGAGTCTAAACATCTAAATCTCCTGTTTCCTCACTATCTCGAAACAGGTCCAGATTGTCAGTGTAAGCTTAAACGGATGTGACTCCATTAAGGTTTATTCCCCTTTCATTTTCTTAAAAAGGTTTCAATATGAATCCTAGCTCCAAATTAAAAAGAAGTGGAGATAAGGTATCTCCTTGTTTTAATCTTTCACGTAACTCAAATGTTTCAGATAAGACGTTTCCTATTTTAACTTGACCTTTGTTTGATATATTTTCGTTTCGTGGAAATGCCCTAAAGTGAAAATCCCACACTGGTAGTCTCCGATTATTTTGTTAGCATAGAATACTCGTAGCTTAGAATATGGGATAGCACATTGTAACAACTTGCAGCTATATCCCTCGGTAATTGTAGCATTATGTTCGGTCATCCTTCATATCATATTATCTCACCTGGAACCTGGCGATCACCTGATAAGTTGACAATCAACTAGATTGATCACGCTGCGATCGACGCTAGATACTCCTCCCATCCTAGGTGTACGACCATTCCGACTCAGATCACTACCTTGTTGTAGCCAAGGAACGAATGAGGATATCAATAATGCTACGAGTCGAGCAAGATAAAGAAAGTTTGAAGTCGGAAGGCTACAATTACAGAAGACCGCTAGGACCTTTGCCGATCGACTTTCCCTCAATTTTTCACAAAGTCCAGTGACACCAGCACAGTCCACAGTACAACGCTGCCGCCCCTGATGTGATAGGTTTTCCACCGCCACCAGCTAGATGCCCCTGGTTTAATGAGTAAACAATGAGCGAACAAGTCCATGTAGCAAAGCGAATTGTCTACAAAGCCATGCTACATAGAGGGGTGAGCACACGCTTTTAAGGAAGAGAAAAAGAGAGCGAGGAGATGGAGAGGTACTGCCGCAGGAATGACGCTCGCAAGTTTTACGAAATAGTCTAACGAACATGCCAGAGTAATAAAGCCAGAACAGAAGCCTGTAGAGATGAAGATGGATAACTAGTAGTAGAATCGCAATCGATGCTCAGAATATGGAAAGACCACTTCTGTAGACGGCGAGGATAGATCTGATACCACTGTCAGGCAGAATGATCCATTCGCAACGAACGAAGAAATAAGAGAATTCCATCCGCCCGGTCTAGAATAAGTTTCCTCAACACCGCATATAAGGCCTTCTCTCCCCTATTGTGTGAACGTCTGAAATATTTTGTGGATAATCTGATAGGGCTTTATCAGTGTAGTGGCCTGATAAATCCACAATAAATCAAATATTCACACTGCCACAAATCTTGAAGAAGACCAAAGAATTCCAAATCGACACACACCATCTCTTTGTATAGGGACGACCTATACCGAGCAATGTCTTGTTTTAACATCCCTGCCAAGCTCGTCAGATTGTGCAGGATGACAATGTAGACTACTCGCTGTCCCATTGAGGTCGGTAGCGAACTAACTAAAACCTTTAATGTTAAAACAAGTTTTAGACAAGGTGACTCACTGTCATGTCACTGCAATCTATTCCAGTCGATCTATTTCAAGTCTGCGCAATGGTTTGCGTACGCGGATTACATTGACGTAATTGGTTGAACACAGCAAGACTGCGTTTGAAAGTATTGAAGTGGAAGCGGCTAAAACCGATGTCTTGGTCAGAATTGGCAGCTAAAAATTCGAAGTGGTCAAGGATTTCGTTTACTTTGGCTCACTAGTGACCAGAGACAACAACACCAGCGCTGAGATCAAACGCAGAATTACTCTTGCCAACCGCTGCTTCTTTGGGGTCAAAAGGCGATTGAGGAATAGAGCCCTCTCTCAAAAAACTAAGCTAGCACTATATAAATCACTGATCATCCCGGTCCTCCTTTACGGCAGAGAGGCCTGGACTTTAACGAAAACGGATGAGGATGCCCTAGATCGTTTCAAGAGGAAAATTCTGCGTTCAATCCATGATTCCGTTTGTATAAATGGAGAGTAAAGGAGAAGATACATCGGCCTAATACGACGTCTTCGGATCCAACGTCTAAGATGGCTAGGCAATGTAGAGCGAATGGACAGCACAGCTCTGGCCGGAAGAGTCCTCGAATCCAACCCTGAGGGACGACCGAATCTAAATTGGCGCACCCAGATGGGAGGGGACCTTAACCAACTGCGAGGCCCAAGTTCACACCAGACTATAGCGCCATCTTCGAGAAGAAGAAGAAGAAGAGGTATTTTACGAGCGGTGATCCAAAAGTAATGATAATCGATTATTTCCAAGCCACATTCGATCCTAAAACCAAACAACAATCGATAACTTGGAAACGAACCTCCTCACCGACGCCAAAGAAATTCAAAGTGTCAAGTTCGACGGGAAAGGTTATGGCATCCGTTTCTCGTTTCTTTTTGACACTGAAGGAAAAATAATAGAAGAATATGTGGAAAAGGGAGCCACTATTTCGAATTTTTACTTCGTAGACCAAGACCAAATAAGAAGATTGCGGGAGGTCATTAAAGAAAAAAGACGCGGCAAACTGCGAGCTGGAGTGCTGTTTTACCATGACGACCCATCAGCTCACAATACCGCAGTTGTGATGCCTATCATTCGAGAAACGTGATTTGAAATGCCATAAATGCCAGGTCTAGCTCCCAATGACTTCTACCTCTTTCCTTGGTTCAAGGAACACATACGAGGCAAGAAATTTGAATACGATAGTGAAGTTATGGGTGCTGTTGAGGCGTCTTGGGTGGCTTTGAAAAAGATGAACTGAATAAATTGACTTATTGGGAGAGGTTCATTATCATTACTTTTGGATCACCCCTGGCATTTTAAGATCTTTAAGCAGTTGATGCACATATTCACTGGTTTTGTGTAGTATTTTAATTGATGGAATAGTTATGTTTTGGTTTTTTGCCGGCAACTGACTAACACATATCGTCTTCATTGTCCTAGTCAGGATGAGGTTCAAGAAGACTAAAACAATTGTCACTACGCGAGATTTTAGGCGTAATCCTTCTCTTGTGTTTATTAACCGAGTATAAAGAATTAGCGTAAGGCATTAAAGCCGCGCTTAGCTTATTTTTAGAAAAAAAAGAATTTTAGCTAAACGAGAGAGGTCGGGAGACTGATCGGTTCATTTAAGAGTGCAAACTCGAATTTTACTTATATTTCCCATTTTATTGGTTTGGTTTTTTTTATTTTCGATTTGATTTTTTTTGCTGTAAGCCGCACGACCTAATTCAATTCCTGATATTTACCAAAAACTATGAAAAAAAATTCCTGTTACTTTTTGACCACAGTCAAGTAATGTTAAAATTTGTCCTTCAACCTTTCTTACTAGTACTCCTACAAGCCTTGCTTGGTGGTTGCAGTTCTCACGAATATAAGAGCATTATGCCTTACCTATTGTCGTAATGCTGCTAATCCACGTCTTTCGCATGGATTGCATAAAACCAAAGAATGCAAAAACAAATATTATCTTCCGTTACGATATCTACTCCATGAAACATAAAACATTAAATTTTCAATTTAGTCTTATCGGAAACCAAACCCATTGCCCCCGTTTACGAGCATGGTCTTTTCCGTCTAGTTCTCAATAACATCAAATTGATGTTTCACGGATTAACATTGCGTGCCATAAAAAGGAGCCGTGAAACAATCTAACGGGCATTAACGCTCTTGCTAGCGCCCCGCCCAGCGACAAACAATATGCGTCATGTGCATAGAATTTTATTTTAAGGCACGACGCAAGGACGACTTTAATCTCGAACCCATTTGTATGATACTACTTGAGTTGTGAGCGATATTATACTCGTCGAGATCATTTACTCCTTACGATGGTAATGGACTTATGGGATGTGTCAATGGCTCCAGGGCAAATAAATTCGTATGGATGACTGCATTGTGCGAGTCATGATGATTCAGGCCATCGTTCCACGGAATTGTTCATGTTCCTCTTTCGTGCCGGGAAAACAATGGAGCTTCACCTGGATTAGGGGATGATGGTATAATTTATTTCACCGCCTTATGCAATGGATTTCTCCGACACATATTCCCTTATCATACAAGTATTAGCACTAATCAATCCTAATCAAGTTCAGTGTCGGTTCGTTCTGCCTATGTTTGAATATAAACCACTTTAACGTCAGATAGCGTGGCATCCGATGTTTTTTTCTTTACTCCTTCGGCACCGGATGTTACTTACTTGGACATCCACGTGGCAGGCACTAATTCTGTTACTACTTAAGTGCTTGGCTAGTGGGAGTGATGGGTTGATTGGGTCATCCGGTAATATGGTGAGTGATGTCACAGCGATTCGATGGGCATATTTACTAGACGCGTAACGTTAATGGTGTTATTTGCCCCGTAAGAATAGGCGGCACGATATGGACGAAAGCCTTTAGGCCTCCGTTAAGTTCATTTAATTATAGGACATCGTCTCGTCGTGGACGTATTTATATAGTTTTAGACAGATAGAAAGATCCACTATGTGCTGTTCATATACAAGAAGGTATGGAGGAGAAATGATAAATATAGTAAGCTGACATGTACACCTTCCTTGTATACTTAAGGCTCTATACCAATAGGAGGAGGAAAGTCTGTATGGAAAAGGTGTTTTTTAGAGGTTTAAAAGGTCTTAATCTAGCGACACGCTTTCTACAGATTGCCACTTCGGTAGTAGAAAGTTCATTTTTAGTAAGTACGTTTTGGTATTTTATAATAAATAGATTAAGGTTAGAACAACGCATGCAAATTGTGCAAACTTGTTTTGAAAACCATTGTCCTATATGCCACAATTATCGTGTGCTACGTCCATTTTACGGTCGACACAATGGTCCATCTGAGTAAGTTATTCTGAACACCATGAATCGTTTTCGCACCAAGTACACACTAGTGGATAATACGCATTCCTAAAGACGACAAATAAAGGGTGTTTTTTATAGAGGTATAGAACTTTGAAATGGAATAAAACAAAGATGATTTTTTTAAATTGACATGAAATTGACTTTATTCGAAAGATAATCTACTAACATTAACCTTTATTTAATATTTAATATTTAAATATAATTTCTGGCATATGACCGCCACGGCTGGCTCGGACGTAGTCTAATCTGGAGGTTCAATTTTCGATGATTTTTTCCAACATTTGTGGCCGTATATCGGCAATAACACGACGAATGTTGTCCTCCAAGTGGTCAATCGTTTCGGGTTTATCGGCGTAGACTAACGACTTCACATATCCCCACAGAAAATAGTCAAGCGGTGTTAAATCGCACGATCTTGAAGGCCAATTCACGGTCCGTAACGTGAAATTATGCGGTTGCCAAACATTTCCTTCAATAAATCAATTGTGGCACGAGCTGTGAAACTTGTGTGCAAGAGATGAAACCGCGTGACCATTATAGGCGTCGTAGGTTCGGTGAATTGGCCAAAAACATGATTCAGCTTGATCCTTATTTTTAACGCAAAATTTTGTACTCCGATGAGGCTCATTTTTTGGTTATTGTCGAATTTGGAGTAGAGAAAACCCAGAAGCCTTTGTCGAGACAACCTTACAACCATTAAATTTCAGAAAGGGAGAGGAGGTACCTGTGCATATTGGTCCTAAATGTCTGTGGATTGTAGTGAGTAGAAAATATTGGGCTGGGAAGAGCATTCCATAATCGTGTTGTGCGGTTGAAAAACAGGCTTAAGGGTGAACTGATGAGCATTCCTGGCAAGACGAGTATTGCGGGTGAATGCATGGAGGTGAGGAATGCATTTGAGCAACGGTTGTTGAAATAGCGATAAAACCGTGACAAGGAAGACACATTACGTCGGTGTTCGAGCGAGTCAATTCCCTTTGCGATATTACTGTCTCCTATAAGTTTTATCGCTCGCTGTTGTAATCTTATTCTATATTGTAGGTGCAGTGAGGTCTTAGGGGCATCCGACCACATATGAGCGTTACACTCAAGCTTGGGGCGGATGTAGGCCTTATAAATTGAAGCCAAATCGGAGGGGGTGAAATATTTCTTGCATCGCTTGAGGAAACCTAGACATTTTAGCCGTGTTTTTGGCGACCTCAAATATGTGATCATTCCAATTAAGTTTGGTGTTGATTCACATACCTAGGATGGAAAGTTTTTCGGTTTCGTCGACACAAGCGCCATTCATGGATCATTCATGGATAATGGCTGATTATTTCGGGTTGGCTTTAGCAACAGTAGACAGCATTGAGTTTCAGAAGCATTGAATTCCACTCTATTATTTTGCCCCAATTGGTTATGCTGTCAAGGTCGGAATTCAATGTGCTTAACATACGCAGCCGTTCCAGTTCTATGGCCGAAGAGCAGGGACGTGAGTCCTGGAACGAATACGAAAAGCTAAGAATACTGTCATCAGCGAAGGAATGGATTGGATTAGAAGTAACAGACAAGAAATCATTTATAAAAATGAGAAAGATAGTCGGAGACAAAACAGAGCCTTGGGGGTCACCAGCATTTATTTGGTGAATACTCGTATCAGACTTGAACCCATCCAAAGCAACTTGAATTGAACGGTTCGAAAGTTAATTTCTAATCCATAGAAGCAGAGATTTATCGATGCCATAAGCACGCATTTTCGACAAAAGAGCGTGATGCCAAAATCTGTCAAATGCTTTTGAAATATCAAGCGCAACGATCTTGCTTTCGCCGAAATTGTGCAAAGATTGGTTCCACTTTTCGGTGCGATATGCTATCAAACCACCAGTGGATCTGTTGCTGCGAAAACCGTATCATTATTTCATAAGCTGACGGTTTATCAGCGTTTCCATGATCTTGGAAAGAAGGGACGATAGTGCTGTGGATCGATATGAGGACGGAGACGAATATACGCCCTTTTAGGCACGGGCTGGACAAATGCTATTTTCCATCTACTCGGAAAGAGACCTGAAGAGTAGGACAGATGGAAAAGCTTACGCAGTGGTTTTGCCAGCGCAGAAGAACACCTCTTCGAAAGTATTGGTGGTATACCATCCGGGCCAGCGGACTTATGTACGTTGAGATCTTTAAGTACTCTTGCAACTGTACGAGTGCGAAAATGGATTTGTCCCATGGTGAAATCAACGCTCTCAAGTACAGGCGGAGACAATGTGGAATCTGGCAGCGTTGAGCTATACGCGAAATGCGCAGCATGCAGATTGGCCTTGTCTAAAGAGTTGACAGCTGGAATGTCATTGTAAATGAGCGCGGGAATTGAAGACGAGGCTGAATTCTTTAAGTTTTTTTCACAAATGACCAAAAGTTTTTGCCACCCTTGGGACATTTTAGCACTTTTTGCCTCAACTTTTGTTCATGGAAGAATTTTACATGTCTAATTAATGCATTGCAGTCATTTCTGGCCGGTTTAACATTTTTACGGTTTTCCTCAGTAGGGTTGGTTTTGTAATTCCGAAAATCAACTCTCTCAACCTGATGGCCTCTTTACAGCTCGAGTCATACCACGCATTTTCCTTGGGTTTGATACTCTTCACTATGTGAGGAATGAAGGATCTCATACCCAGGGAAAGAATGTTCGTGTTCATATCAGCAGCGGCATCCACGTCACTATCGAGGAAACATAGTGACCAGTTAGAATTCCTAAAAAAGTCGTTAAGGCCGCTCCAATTGGCTTTCTCCTATAACCATACTTTTCTGAATTTGTTCTCTAGCTGTATGGGGTGAAGACGAGAAATTAGCTGGTACGACACAGTGGCCTAGAGGCAACAATATGGCAACAGAACATTTGTCAGGATGAGAGGTGAGAAACAGGTCCAAGGTGTTGGCTGAATGATCTGCAATGTCAGGCATTCGTGTAGGCTCATTTACTAGCTGGGTCAGATTATTTACCTCAGCAAAGATCTCTATGTACCGTCCTTCGGGTGTTGTCTGGCATGAATGTCGAAGCCAATCAGAATTGTGTACATTGAAATCGCCCGTAATGGCAGTCTCAGTGTGAGGGTGTAGGGATACAATTCTTGTGATGGAGTCGGATAGCATATCGAACACATTGAAAGTTGAATTGCTATCCAGGTTTGGACTTCTATAAATAAAACAGTAGTGGCTGAAATGCTTATGGACATGAATTTTTAGCCACAGAAAATTTATTTCCGGATTGGAACAGTGGCCGTATTGTGGCTGTAGTTGGTAAGCTACATCAATACGAATATAAAGGGTGAGAAAGAAAAGGGGCACCAAGTTATATCCAGGCAGGTTCACGAATGTTGCTCATATCAACCCTAAAATTTCTCTTTTCACAAAACACAGACACCAAATGAACCAACTCCGACGTGTCAAAGGTGGTAAAGCAGAATTGCGAAGTGCAAATTTCAAGTAGCTTCAGCACCGATTAGAGTTGGTCCACCAACAATTTGCACTTTTGATTCCGCTACGTCAGATGCTATGCACTCTCGGTCATTGCACTGACCCGTCTGATGAAATCAAACGGGAGTTGCGACCAAGAATGTGCAGCCGTGGCTTATCGAGGAGGAGATGGGAGGGAGCGGGCCGGATGTACTCGATCCGAATCACTTCACTGCACTTGTTATTGTTTTTCTTTCTTTTTTTTTTTGTATTTAAGCACTTCGCACTCGAGGAGGTGGCGGGTTCGCTGAAAAAAAGCGGAAAGAAAAACAGAAAGAGGCTAGTGCTAGATGGATGGCATATGGGGCAGTCTTACTGCAAATGAACACCATATTCAAGCAAAAAAAATGAGCCAACATCGTTCGGTGTCCATTGACTAAAACGGTCGCACTATCATTATTCTCGAAGAAATATGGTTCAATGATACCGCCAACCCAAAATCCATATCAAAAGCATGTAGGCGAAGAACTTTATCGAAAATGAGGTACAAACAGGTTGCAGAAAATGGGCTCACTTAGGTCTTAGGCCAGACTCGTAGTTATGGCGAAGGTATTCTCAACTGACCTTGCCAGACGGATTTGTTGGATTCCTTAGGTCAGTAGTCTTTCTCAGACTTTGGACTTATCGCTTAAATTCACTGTAGCTCTCCGAGAAGGCGATTGATGATGGCAAAGAGCAAATTTCGATAATAGTGTAATATTTGTAACAACACTCCTTGTTGGATGAAACTAAAAATTTCAAAACGCTGTTTTTTTTCTATTTAAAACTGAAATTTATAGCAAGAACTATGGCTTTGAGTCGATCGATAAACGAGTTGCACCCTGCACGAACGTGAATCTTTGGAATCTTTTTAAACTCTTGAAGAAGGGCTCCCCTGAGAAGCATCTTTCCAACACAATGCTGCATTAAAAAACGGTGGCGCTCGAATTTTAGTGGCCGATCGAAGGCTCAAATCGTTGTGTTTGTTCACGAACTTTTCGACAAGAAAGTTTTTCTCATCAAAAATCAAAAATCAGAACTGGCAATGTTTGCGCAACCCTGATAGCTCCTTAACTGTGTCCAACCTAGCTTGTAGGCGGCTCTAGTTTCTTCACCTCAGTATCTATTTTCACTCCGTCGAAGATTTCGTTTAATTTAAGCTTTCAGTTTCCGAACGACCTCTGGTAGTGTTGCATTTCTTTCTTCATCCATCAACGCTATGTGTTTTAATATTGCCAGTATTGTTTTACCATTCTGTAGTACCAGAGACAAAAGATTGGCAACGAGTTGCTGGCGTGCTCTAACGATAGCCGTTTGTGGCTTTCTATGTAACTATACGAGGGTGGTCCGATAAGTACTAAGCCTACAAAAGAAAAACCAAAATTTTGGAGAAATGGCGATTTATTTTTCGATATAGTCTCCTGCTAGCTCGATACACTTGACCCAGCGATGCTCTAACTTCTTTAACCCGTCTGAAAAATACGTTTCCTCGAGGTCTACAAAGTAGGCCTCCGTGGCGGCGATGACTTCCTCATTCGACTGAAATTTCTGCCCGGCGAGGGACTTTTTCAAGTTTGGAAACAAAAAGAAGTCGCACGGGGCCAAATCTAGAGAATACGGTGGATGGGGCAGCAGTTCGTAGCCCAATTCGACCAATTTGGCCGTGGCGAGGGCGGAAGTGTGAGCCGGTGCGTTATCATGGTGGTAGAGCACTTTTTTCCTCGCCAAGTATGGCCGTTTTTTTCTTCAATTCGGCATCGAATCGGCCCAATAATTTGGCATAGTACAGCGCTGTGACCGTTTTGCCTTTCTCCAGGTAGTCGATGTGGATCACACCTTGTGAATCCCAGAAAACCGTGGCCATCACCTTTCCGGCCGATGGGACAGTCTTCGCCTTCTTCGGAGCACGTTCGCCGGGTGAAGTCCACTGTTTCGACTGTTCCTTGGTCTCTGGTGTGTACCAGTGGATCCATGTTGCGTCGACTGTCACGAACACTGCTCTGATGTAGTCTCACGGTTGCGCTTGTTGTCCGGAGTGAGCAAACGCGCCACCCATCGCGTCGACAGCTTTCTCGTGCCCAAAATTTCATGCAGGATATGACCCACGCGATCTTTTGAAATGCCTACTGTCTCAGCTGTCTCGCGCACCTTCAATCGGCGGTCTGCCAATACGAAATCGTGGATTTTTGTCACGTTATCCTCCGTGGTAGCCGTTTTCGGGGTACCTGGACGTGGGTCATCAAAAACCGACGTGCGACCACGTTGAAACTCGTTAAACCAATTTTTGATGATCGCCATCGAAGGAGAAGAGTCACCGTACACAGCATCCATATGCTCTTTGATTTCGCTGCGCGATTTCCCTTCCAAAAACAAGAATCGAATCACCGACCGATATTGCTCTTTTTCCATTTTTCTAAAATCCGCGGTCACTTCCGCTTCCACACGCGGTCAAAATAAAACTACGATTCCGATCCGCCTGCTAGAATAGTAAATTGCTCTTGCGATACTAGCGCCATCTGGCGGTGAGACTAAATACTTATCGAACCACCCTCGTAGATCTCACCAGGAGTTTACAGCATGCTGGTTCAGTAAGAATCGATCCAAAATATCTTGAGAAATGGAGGCATCTAAGCAAAATCGTCCTCTTACATTATCCAATGTAACCAGGCGTACAGATGGAGATCAGGAAAATTTGAGAATGCTTGTTAATACAACTTATACCATATATCCTGTGTTTCTTCCAAAAAGTGCACAGATTTTACTATCATGTCGCAAGATTAAACATCTGCTAAAGCAGAGAAGTTTCTCAGTGCTCTTTGCGACGTCTCGGCTGCAGTTAAGTGGCTTCATCCTTAGTTGTGGAAGCAAAGTGGAAGTGGAAGAAGACTGTGCTGGATCAGACATGTCTGGTCGAAATATAGAAATGACATTAAAGCCCACTTCTTTATGACAGCCTGGTTGGGATAGGAAGCCCCAGAGATCAGGTTGTCCATCGAGGTCATTGCCCTTGCAATGCGCCTCCAAATCAGTTTAATCGAGAAGTTGTCCGCTCTCCTCAAGTTCGTCTGGTTGTATATGACCTCATCACCATA
The DNA here is from genome assembly GCA_958301585.1 of Merodon equestris. Lineage (NCBI taxonomy): Eukaryota > Metazoa > Arthropoda > Insecta > Diptera > Syrphidae > Merodon > Merodon equestris. Next base: position 45,528,305 of record OY284416.1, on the reverse strand, counting down.
GAATTTTTTGTACTGGGACTCAAGTGCTGCGTAAATTTCAAGGCAAATCGTAAAACAAGTCTTCTGAAACAACAGAATTTTTTCCATTAGATGGCCAGGTTGATCCACGAGGGAAGTAATGGACGAATAAGAACCATCCGACCTACTAACTTACTTATCAGGCTAGCGACCCTTATTGGGTCTGAGCCTGAACAAGAGCCTACTTCCACTCATATCGGTTCCGGGCACGCTACTTCCAACTGGAGTCCAAGTTTCCTGATGTCCCCTATCATTTGGTCTCTGAACCGGAGTTTCGGACTCCTTTGGCTTCTCGAACCAGCTGGCTGGGATTCGAAGACCCTCTTTGCTGAAGCGCGGTCGTCCATGCGCTCGAGTTGTAGTTGACGGATTTTTGCTTTCCGGGTTGCGTCCCCATCATTATACAGCTCGTAGAGGTAGAGGTTGTGTCTTCTCCTCCATTCGCCTTCCTTGCAGACAGGATCCGACGGAGATTTTTTCTTTCAAAAGAGCCCAGAATCATTTCTGCTTTCTTTCCATTCCGTAAGGCAGGACTGGCAAAATCAATGTTCTATCAAGAGTAATTTTTGACAAACTGAAGTAGCACCGGTTGCCCAGGGTGATTCATCGTCGGATTTTTGCTAAGTTGTCATTTGTGGAGTTAGTTCATAATTATATTTGCCGATGGATATGTTCAGCCTTAGGTGTCGTTCGACGGAGCGGTTCTTAGTCGGCAACATATTTTTTTTTCCTCAATTATATACTTTTAAACCAACGAGGACCGGCTTTTCTTCAATTGCCGTGAATGCGTCTACTATGGCGTGCTGAGAGCTTGCATTGGTGTCAGTGATGTTCGCGTATCCCAGCACTTGGACGCTCTTTAAGAAGATAGTGCCTTTAGTATTGACACCTGCCTGCCTCGCTATCCTCTCAAGGACTAAAGTGAAGAAATCACACAACTGCGCGTCTCTTTGCCGAAATCGTTTGGAAAGATTCGGAGGTATGGGGTCCAATCTTCACAGTGCATCGCGAATCTTCCAGTGTGGCGCGACAATTCCGAATCAATTTTCGCGGGATTTGGCCAAGGTTTGGTAGATCTCTATGCGGTTTTGAAATCAATAGAAAGATGGTGAACATTGACTTGGGACTCGTAGGTTTTTTTCAGTATCTGGTGTAATGTAAATATCTGGTCTATAGTCGACTTGCCAGGACGGAATCCACACTGGTATGTGCCACACTGGTGTGTGCAATGCGGCTTAAGGCGTTCACATAGTACACTGTATAGGATCTTGTAGGAGACATTAAACAGAATTATGTTATTATAGGGGCAGATAGAGCTGGTATACCACTTGTCGGGTATGCTTTCGATCTCCCATATTTCACAGATGATGCTATTCATGATCCCTACCAGAACATTACCGCCAGTTTTAAAGAGCTCAACCTGAAGACCATCTAAGCCAGCAGCTTTGTTGGATTTCAGCATATGTATAGCTGAGCCGATTTCTTTTAAACTGGATGGAGAAATTAGTTCTTCGATTGGCACTGGGTTTTCTTCTGACCCTATCATTCTCTCTTAGTAATGTCCTGCGAGTCGGTGACCTTCACAATTTCGAAGAGCCTGGTCGCCAGGGCTTTACCTTTTTTGTAGAAGGCTCTAACCTTCTCTCTATCCCAGGCCTCTTCGATATCCTTAAGCTGGGAGGCTGCGAAGGCTTTTCTTTTCTTTTTCGCAGTAGCTTCTTTTCCTCCCTTGTTTTGGCTCTGTACTCTTCCCGCACAGCTCATGTGTTCAGTTGTAGCGCCTTCTGATATGCTTCATTTGTTACTCGCTTCTTTTCCGTATATTCGTCATCTTACCACGGGTTTCTGATCGGGGGTGGTCGGAAGCCTAAGGTGGTTTCAGCAACTTTTTAGATGGCAGTGCGGCAGCCACATATTGTTAGCGCTTTTATGAACTTGAGCCATATGAAAGAGCCTTTCGCCCTACCGTCTTCTGTAGTCTTTGGCTATTTAGGGTGCGTGCAGTCGCCCAGTGTCTAACCTCCGTTTGGTGGTGGTTGCAGCTTTCTGACATTGGACAGTCGAGCTATGAGTCGTGCTCCTACCAGCTGATGGTCAGAGTCGACGTTTGCGCCTCTGAATGTTCGTTCGATTGAAGCATGCTTTGCGTCAATCAGCACATGGGCGATTAGGTTGGCGGTTCGACCATCTGAACATAGCCAGGTTGCTGAGTGGATTGTGCTACTTATCGCCGTATTACTACTATTTTACTGTCGAAAAATCTACGACGCCATTATCAACGAACCTTTTATTGATGAGCATATTAAGAAACATGTTCAAAAGAGGTTTGCTTGCGCCCAGCCGGCTTAACATATAAAGGACCACTTCCAAACAGATGAAAAGTTGACACGTTTCTGTACCTAGCTCTCGCAGGGTACTGTTGAACTTCAGGTGGCTTCAACTTCAGAATAACCTCGTGTAATGTGGGTTCCCATGATAATGTGGGAACCCTGATAATATAAGCCAGGGTTGGTTTCTAAATTTCTCTCAAGTCGATTTCGTGCCATAGAATTTAGAGGCTAAACGTACTCTAAGCTTATTATCATATAGGGCTTTTTTAACCGATGCATAGGTAGTATAGTCTTCTTTTAGTAGATAATGAGAACAGCACTGCTATTGTCTAGTCTGAATCAGATGCATCAGATTGTTTACGAATGGTTTGAGATGTCGACGTTCTATGACAAAATGAAAATCCAACCCAGGAAATTCATTTTCCTTCCACAAGTACAATTAAGAATCCTCCTTTTTTGTTGATTTTCGTCCGTACTGTAAGACTGACTGTACTGTCTGATATTCGCTGGTGCGTTTTTTCATTTGTTGTACGCTTTCTGCTTAGCTAATGTGCTTATGTGCATTTTTTATCAAACGAAAAATGTCGAAGAATGATGGCACTTTGACATCAAACACATTAAAAGCACTAATCCTGACGGCATAATTTCTCCGTCGCCTGGGAAAAAGCATATACATACAATGATGAAATCATTGGTAATTGAACAAAAATGTAGTCATTCTTCGTACCAAAGAAAGGCCTCTCGGAAACAACATCTACAGGGTTAAGTAGTGAATTTATAAATATTGAGTGGAATCTCTTTACTTAGACCTAGGATTTTTTAAAGGTTCTGTCGCGTTCAAATTAGCTTATAATTTAGAAAACACTGTAAGCTATAAGCTGCTGTGTGTATATTTAAATGTGTACCTCTTGCGTATATTTGGGTAGATATTGGCATGGGATTAGGCAATTTAACAAAAGCAAATCGCTTTCCATTTTTCTCACATCAATAAAGATAATTGGTTGTAGATGAAATCCTCATCCGCTTCATATCCTCAAATAGAGACCGGCCATAATGCTAGTGCTTTCTATCGAATATATTCCAGACTCTGACATTAGTTTGGCTTTCGCCAGCTTTAATCGTATATTTGTATTGTATGACAACCTCCACTAATCCCCAGAGACCATTGCTACCTTAATTTACTCATGGATGAAATTACAATCTAGAAACTGGCCATAAGGCAAAGTAGAAGATTATAGCTCTCCATATCCTCACAACACTCAATCACAGCGAGTCAAATTTCCTCGGATTGTATACCGCCAAAGTCATTATGTCGTATAATCAGAAACACTAAACCGCAAGTATAACGAAGAGGTCAACTGTCCAATCATGAATCTACAATTGCACGTTTGACTAATGTCATGTTCACATCTTGATTTGTTTATTCATTAGCTCGGGTGGGCGTTGTTGACCATAATTGAAGTGCATCTGTCTTCACATTACATTGTCTGTGCTCGATAACCATATTTATGCTGGAGTAGCTTGTTACATATGGAGCGGATAGTTCTGAGAAATTTCTCGAAATTACTATGAACCTTTTTGAAATGAATCTAGAGTATACGGAGATTAATATCTACAAGTATTGTATGAAGTCATGGTGTGTGACTCGTTGAAATTGCTGGAATTACTTTGGTCAAGGTTGCCTTCAGAGAAACTTCTCATGTAACAATCGAAGCATGAATGATGGTTGTCGAGACCGTCGGATTTGAAAAGGCTAACACCCTTAACCGTGTTTTGAGTTTTAATTTCAAGATGATGGGAAATTTTATTTTATATTGATGTAGAAGGAAACAGCTTGAATAAATTGAAACATTTTTTACTTTTTATGTTTGTATCTAGTGTTGTCGAACAGGTACAGCGTGCGCCATCTCATATGGGTCGATGTAAAATTCGAATAACTTCAACAATTCTCAACCGATTTTGGAAATTCAAAAACTTTTATTTAACTCAGACCTTTATAATTTATTTTGATTAATTTTTGAAAACAATATCAATTAAACGACCGCCTTTATTGCCGATTCAAAAATGGGAATTCTCCATGAAATTTTCGAGCATTTCGGTCGAAATTTCTGCGATTTCCGCACGATTGTTTCTTTTCAGCTGTTCTATTGTCTTCAGGACATTAGCATACACCTTACCTTTCAAGTATCCCCAAAGGAAAAAGTCTTCTTCTTCTTCTTCTTCTTCTTCTTAGATGACGTTACAGCTCACGAAGAGTCAGAGCTAAGCTTCTCTCATTCACTTATGTTGTGTGCGATTTGTTTTTCACACAAGTGAACGGGACCTACAGTTTAATGCCGATTCCGAACGGCGAGCGCCGAGAAGCTTTTTCAAGGCAAGTGTACTACGGGAGGTTTTGCTAATACTCCGCCGGGGAGAGAAGCAACGTAATGAAATGAAAAGACAAAAGTCTGGAGGAGTCAAATCCGGCGATCTCGGAGGCCAGTCAATATCGCGCTTTTTGATACCAATCTTCCAGGGCACTTCTTACTTGTTTTGTCCGCAGTATGGCATGTCGCGGCGTCTTATTGAAACCAAAAGTGAAATAAGCCTGTTTTACGCATTTCTGGGACCACATAATGGGCCAACACCCACCGATATCGATGCCATCCACTGTATCGCCAACTTTGAAGACATACGGTCCAATGATGGTTTTATCGCATATACCGGCCCAAACAGTAACTTTTTGATTATATAGCGGCTCTTCGTGAATAATGTGAGGATTTTCGGTGCACCAGAAGCGACAATTTTGTTTATTAACTGAGCCAGAGAGCGTAAAATGTGCCTCATCGGTCATCAAAATTTGCTGCCAGAACTCCGGCTCAGCATTAATCATTGCAACGACATTTTGTGCTAATGCCAAGCGCCGCGGCTCATCTTGTGGCAAAATTCTTTAAGTTATCAGCACTTTGTATGGAAATAAGTGAAGATCATCCTTTAAAATTCTCCGCAAAGTGGTCCCAGTGATGCCTAACTGCTGCGAACGGCGCAGCTTGGGGGACAAACTTGGGTCTTCTTGAACACTGGCCTTCACAGAGTGAATAAATGAGTTTGAACACCGTGGACGAGGCATACATAGGTTCCTCACGAGGGCTTGTCACAGAACCAAATTGAAAAAAATTCGAGGCAACACGGTCACAATATTTTGCACGAATTGCACGTTGAGTTAGCACAATCGAGCGTTCATTTTTAATGAACATTGAAACTGTTTCTACGCATTCTTTTGGTGTGAAGCGATTCATGGTTGAAATTGTATTGAATTGACGTTTCCAAAATGCTATGACATATGAAAATCGGTTGACAATTGTTGAAGTAATTCGAAGTTTACATCAACCCATATGAGATGGCGCACTCTGTAGTTTGGAGGCAACTATGATTTTAATCATTCGGAAACGTAGGAAGTTGAAATATTTCTTTTAAAACAATGATGGAAAAAATACTTTGAAATCATAATGATTGCCTATTAATTAGAATGAAACATTATTAATCCCCAACATTCTGGTTTTAGACTTAAATGAAATAGGATCGAGTGTGGCAAAACTGTCCACGGTGCTGTTCTCCAGTTTGGGACGAACTATGTTGAAGCCCTATTAAATATCATACACTTATGATAGCGCTCCCCTCAATCGTCAAAACAGTTTTTGAACTCAATATTTGGGACTGCATTTTTCTTCAACCGCAATGCGGCTTTGGTATATTTGCGAAAAGTGAGCCCTTATTTCTCTTAATATTTTTGAAATTATTTTGAATATATCTGTCTAATATTAAGCTTACAAGTACAATTGTGTTTTTTTCCTGCGGATAGTTTTGCATTTATACGTAAAGAGTGTTTTTGAAGAAGTATACAAATTAAATATGAAATAAAGCACTTGATGCTACGGCCAGTTCGAATTAAAAACAATCGTGAAGTCCAATTTTCGACAAATTTATCAAGCAGATGGGGCCATATATCAGCAATAACACGTCGAATGCTGACTTCCAAGTCGTCCAACGTCTCTAGTTTATCGGCATAGACTAGTGATTTCACATGCCCCCAAAGAAAGTAACCTAAAGATGTGAGATTAGAACAGTTCCATTACCCGAAATTATGCGCTCAGCAAATGTTTCCCGCATTTGATGGTGACGCGTGCCGTGTGGCATGTTGCCAAAGCTATGTCACGTCAATGCCATTCAACTAAGGAAGTCAGAAATCGTGTTTCTATAGCTCTTTCCATTGACAGTAACATTCTGGTCGGCACATCCTTTTAGAAATATGGACCAATGGTTCCACCAGCCCATAAAGCACATCAAACAGTGAGATTTAATGGTAGTAAGGTCGTCTCGACAAAGGCTTCTGGGTTTTCTCGACTCCAACATTTTGCGTTGAAAATAAGGATCAAGCTGAATCATGTTTTCGGCCCATTCACCGAACCTACGACGCCTATAATGGTCACGCGGTTTCAACTCTTGCACAAGCTGAATCTTATAAACTTTTAAGCCAAGTCCTTTCCACAATCTTCCACAAAGGGGAGTCATTCTGATTCTCCTAAACACTGCGCTCCGCAACAGAAATAACTTCTTCTCTCCGTACTGTTCGCCATCTTTGGGGATGGGTATTATCCATTAGAGTGTACATGGTACAAAAACGATTCATCGTGTTCCGAATAACTCTCTCAGATCGACGATTATGTCGACCGTAAAATGGATGTAGCGGTCGATAAGTTTGGCGAATCAAACCGTTACTTCCAAAATAAATTTGTACAATTTGCTTGCGTTGTTTTAGCACTAATCTATATGTTGTATAATGTGTTTACGACCAATCAATTTTCAACTGTCAAATTGACAATATGAGCAGTTTTACAGTGAACAGTTTAAAAACCAAACATCTAGAAAAGCACTAAGGGCGATTTTTTTACTGTGTGGTTTTCCAATGTTCTATTTTCGACAGCTTACACGTCTAGATCGAGCACGCTCAGTTAGTATTGCCATTTCAAAAAATCTCCACTCGAAGAGTACTTAGAAATCATTGAATTTTATTATCAAAATTCATATTTTGTGAAAAAAATTTTCTCACACACTTCGACTATTTTACGGTCATCAAAATCAACCTACTGAGCAAAAAATTCAACCCACAGTGTCCAAATTCCAGATATTGTATAGATATGACCTGAGAACAACGAGTTGATAGCAAGGCAGCGTAACATGCTACACAACACACGAATCGATGACCAATTTAAAAATGAGTTCGATGAGCAATTTATCTCCCTTTTTGGACCGGTGAATTGGTTTTCTACGTCGTGGAACTCGTTTTCAAAGATCCGATTTTTACATCCGTAAGGTGTATCTGAAAAATATAGATGCTACGTCAAGTAGCAGGCTAAAAGATTTGATTTGAGAATTCCTTCGTCACGATGCAACGTGCGCTTCGTTGCCTATATTCAGTCATCTTTTATTTATCCCGATTTTTGATAGTCCATATTGTTCAGATATTTGAACTCGCCAACTTTCTCAAGGCGCGTAGCGCGTACTATCAAGTGTGAGGTTTAGATCGATCCAAGTCGGTCAGTGACCATACATTTGGTTTTTTCCTCATTTATATCTACACCTACTCCTTTCCTGTTATTTTTTGACTTTCTACATTTTCAACAAATTTTCGGGATTGCCAACGTACATTTTCGATTAGTTTATAGAATCAACGTCTTTTTCTTTTTCTATGGTGTTTGTCACACAACCTGAGCAAATAGATTGTGTCAAAGATGTTTCGTTCACTACTCTCCGGGGGTGGTTGTCCTGGATAGGATTTTTTGAGAGATTCGACTGAATTTGTCGCGTTGGTTGTAGTTCTCAGTAACTTTTTTGTTTCCATGTCATTGGTGTTATATTGGAAATACACACACAAAGTATGAATTTTGAAGTGGTCATATACTGCGAGTGTCATACCTTCGGCAGTACTTTTTGATCATCTCTCATTCACAACTGACGTTGTTGCACAATTTGTTCGTATAGGAATTGTTCTTGACTATGGACGCCTTGAACTCAACAGTAATTTTTTTTAAATGTACGAATAGTTGGTGGACTTTTTAGTTTTTTTCTAAAAGTTTTGGTATAGTAATAATCTGGTCACTTTTGGGCACTTATAAATTCTAATTTTGAGGGAGGGCTGCAAAATATTTACTGCCGAATATTTACTGCGAATCGATTGCTGACTGAGCAGTCCGGCGAGAATATTGCTGCTCTTGTTGAAGGCTCAAACCTTGTGGTTCTTTCTCGTCCACAAAGACCTGCCTTTTTTGCGATCTTAACTTGTCTAACTTTGTGACAGACTTATGCATGTATCTGTATCCCACTGACACAAGGACTACAGCTCCAAAACCACTGAGCAGTTTGAAAAAAATCATCTTCAGTGACATTTTGGTTGAAAAACTTTGTGAACAAGCAAAACTACAGAATTATGAGAGGCAGTAATGACAGCTGTATCAAGATCTTCCATGCCATCAGTAGAAACCTATTGATTGATGTGGATTTTCGGCAGGCGGTGGCATTAGGCCACACTATGCATTTACTAAAATCAGATTACTCAGATATTAACTGCAAACGATATCGGATCATGATAACTGACTTTTTGTGGTCCTAGTTGGATGACATAAATTTGGACGACATGCAGTTCCAAAAAGGCAGCCCAATGTACCGTGCTTAGCATGCATAGCTACATTGGAGAGATTACAAAGTAAATTCTCAGATCGCCTTATTTCCGGAGGAGACGATGTGGAACCGCCAAGATCTTGCGATTAAATGTCCTTAGACTTTTTTTGTCTGGGGCTTCGTTAAGTCGTTAACTTATGGCAACAAACCAACTGGAGAACATCAACCAAATCATTGGTGAGATCCAGCCCAACTTCAAGATAAGCTAAGAAAACCCTTTATAAGTACTCGTCGTTCCAAGACTGAATACACGACACTTTTAAAACATGTTTACGGTTGCAAACAAAATCGTAGATCTGAAGTTTCAGAGCTCCGCTCACTTTTTGAACAAACCTTCCACTTTTTAGATGAAGTGGTCGGTAAATTTGGCTATGTAGCAGATCCGTTTTTTTTTTTTTTTTTTTTTTTTTTTTTTATTATATCTTCAATAAATAAGTTAATTTAACATCGAGTTCGCTTCTTTGAATTCATTCACGTGCTCCACTTCCGGGCTTGAACGAACTGGGGGTACAAATTAATTCGGTCCGTTTTCAAAAAATGGCGCTACCTGCAAGTTGTGGCTGATCTTGGAAGCGATTACCTACTTCAGAAGAAAAGTGCAGCTGAAGCCCATCGAATGCTTGTAGAAGTTTATGGTGAATCTGCTCCGACCGATAAATCATGCAGAGAGTGGTTTCGACGCTTCAAAAGTGGTGATTTTAGCGTCGAAGACAAAAAGCATCTTGGCCAGCCCAAAACGTTTGAAGATGAGGAATTGGAGGCTTTACTGGATCAAGATCCGTGCCGTACGCAAAGTGAATTCGCAGAATCGTTGGAAGTAACTCAGCAAACAATTTCCGTTCGGTTAAAAAAAATTGGATTTATTCAAAAGCAAGGAAATTGGATGGCGTACGAGTTGAAACCAAGAGATGTCGAAAGGCGATTTTTCACCTCGGAACTGCTTCTTGAAAGACATCGAAGGAAGGGATTTTTGCACCGGATCGTGACCAGGGATGAAAAGTGGATATACCCAAGAAGAAAAAATACAAAGTTCAAAGTTCATGCTCTGCATATGGTGGGACCAGACGGGTGTGGTGTACTATGAGCTGCTAAAACCAGGCGAAACTATTGATGGGAAACGTTATCGACTACAACTAATGCGTTTGAGCCGTGCATTGCGTGAAAAACGGCCAGAAACGACCGAACGGCATGAAAAGGTGATTTTGCAACATGATAACGCTCGGCCCCACGTGGCTGTAGCGGTCAAAAACAATCTGGAAGTGCTGAAATGGGAGGTCTTACCCCACCCGCCGTATTCTCCAGACCTTGCTCCTTCCGACTACTGGCTTTTTCGACGGATGCAAAACGATTTGGGGGGTCACCGGTTCGGGTCTTTTGAAGAAATCGAAGAATGGCTCAATGATTGGATCGATGCCAGAGAGGACTCATTTTTTAGAGATGGTATTCGAAAATTACCAGAGAGATGGGAAAAAGTATTCGCTTCCGACGGACAATACTTTGAGTGATGTATTTTTTACGTTTTTTCAATAAAAAAAAAATGTGGAACACAAAAAACCGGACCGAATTAATACGTACTCCCAAAACAAAATGAATGTGAGTATATAAACATTGGAGGCATTTAAGAATCCTCGTCTTAGAGTAAGTTCATTAGTTCTTAGTAACAATATATAGCCTGGGTAATGTACTATCTTAATTTGAATGCCATCTGATGCAATATGGACGGAAGTATTCCTATAGATACTCAACGTAGAACGGAGAGTTGTAATTAACTTGCGACTTTATGTAGTATATATAATAGTTACCTTAGTTGTTTAATGTAGTCAAGACTCTAGCTTTAAGAGTTATTCAATACTTCTGCGGATATTCGGAGTAACGAGAAGTTTTACTTATCTAAGGATGAGACAATGAAAAGAGTTTGACTTTATAGAATTGATTTAGCAAGTCCTTTTACTATACAATTAGGAAGTCCCGGAACTTAACTTAGTAAAAGTAATTTTGCGGCTAAGCACTCCAATAAGGAAATTTATCAAAGATTCCCAGGAGAGATATCTCACCTCATGCACTGTAAGAGAAGGACTTACTCGTAAACATATTTCAGATCGTCGCCAACCGTCCACATATTTTGTCAGTTTTTAATAATATGGAACTTTATGGTGGTCATGTCATAATAAAGCAACACAACTTAAGTCCATTAAAAAAACACATTTCTCATGGCGGTGACTATGCGGAACATTCAAACAGGATGCCACTTTAGTTGATCGTGTATAGTATTGTATATAAGCCCCAGCCCTAATTGGGAGTATTTTTATAACTATTTGGGTGACCTACGTAGAACGGAAAGGTGACAAATAAACGTAAAATGATTTCATGTTTACCCATCAATCACCAAATATAGTTTTGGGAAATCAATAAAATCGAAACAAAGCATTTATTTTCTGCTTTAACATGGGGTAAGTTGGTAAAAGACCCATAGCCAACTATTGACATTCCCATTAACTCAACACGCGCTAGCGTAGATTAAATGTAACAAGGGCAGCAGAAAAATTTGTCCGGACTCAGGCAATTGTGAAATATGTTATGAGATTCGCGTTTTTGCGTACATTATTATACACGAGTATATACGCATACGTTTTTACATACATGGGTGCATGGTACTTTCATTTATTTATTAAAATCCTTTTCAATCCACCAGTATCCACAGGAAGAAAAGTCCAATTTACTTCGTTATTTAAAATGCATGAGACACCGTTGTTTTTTACATGCTTACATTCGATTAAAAATAACATAATTTATTCAACCACAAAAAGGAAAAACAGCAACCAAGGCAAATGAAAAGCTTTGGCAGTTAAAGCAACAATTTTCTTTTAAAGGAAACCCCCTTGTCAATATACTCTAATTCTCCTCCTCTAATTATTGCTCTGATGAAAATTTTCGACATGAAATATTAAATTAATTACTTAAACAAAAACTGTTCCCTTGTGGAGCCTATTTAGTACCACCTTCCATGGCCATAATGTCACAGAATCCATAGGGTTTCGTTAACTGACTTCCCTAAGGGCTTGGAGTATTTTCGTCATTGTTTGGGAAGAAGTTTATGCTAAACTTTTTTCTTAGGAGATTTGGTTTTTCACTTTTTCCTGACACTATTTTACTAAACATCGACAAGTCGATAATTAAAAACATTTGAGAAATTCTGTGCAAGCCTATAGAATACTAACCATTCACGCATTCCATTAGTTATGGTGCTCATGCATGTATAATGGAAATAGGGGCGCATGTTAACATTAGAAACGAGCTCCCGGTTGAAAAGAACTCTAAAGGCCAATAGAAGGCCTGTCAGCCTTTCATATTGTTGCTAAGTACAAAAGCTTAAATAAATAAGCCTGTCATCTATATACTCGTATTATCGATCATATCGAGGTCACTATCGGGAACCAAACTTTGACATTTCTGTGGACAAGACTTGGTGGCCGCCAAAGTAAGCTATTGTTAAGTTTCTTCCATAGCCTCGAAAGAGTGTCCCCGAATTAAACTCTCATAGTGATAAATTCGTTTGATGCGTTTTATGGCCGTTTTGTAGCAGTAAGTATTTTTTCCAAAAATATTGTGTTTTTGGAACCGAACGGGATGAAACGCCTCAAAGTTGTTTGAACTGATTCAGATAATATGCCAATGATATCAACAAGATCTATGATTGGCAATCAACGATTTTTGAGTAAATTTTCGATTTCTTGATGTGGTGCTTTCGACCTATTCGAAATTACATTTTCATCAGCATTTCCTGCACCTTACTAGCACTGTTTGTACTGCTAGTAAATTTTTTTTGTTTCGCCAAAATACTAATTGATCGAGCGGAGCGTAGCGGAGCGAGAGCAATCACCCACTTTTTGGCAATATAGTGGTCCGAAAACGATTTCGGACTAATCTTGTACGCACTAAATGTAGATATCGGCTATAACCACACATGTGTGCAGCATGTCATTCGATAGATCTAGGTCTGTAGATGAGCCATAAATTATCAAATGAAATTGTTTGATTGAAAAATAGTGAGAAATAACGAAAAAGAAAAGTGCCATGCGGAGCGAGAGCAAGGATGATAAAACAACAAATTTGCTCGCTCGATCAAAAATTTTCAGTAGCGGAGTTAAGCCCGCGCATACTGATCAGCCTAGTACTACTAAAGCTACGCCTTTTCTTAATAAAATCAAACTGTCTTAACATCACCAAATTCATATTTATAAGGTGTACAACTTTGCTACCGCCGTTTGCCGATAACGGTAAGTAGCGGTCGAAAAAAAAACAGATCGCAGACGTCAGTCAGTTGGCTTGGACCTTGGTCAATAGAACACGATTCAAACATTAAGTGTCAGTTTACGAGCTAAATTCTCGTCATTTGCGGGGGGTGTTACTGTTTTGTTTCAATATGAAGAAAGCAGCGGCTGAGTCTCATCGAATGCTCTCAGATACGTATGGTGAGGACGATATTAGTGAAAGAAGGTGTCGTGAGTGGTTTCCACGCTTCAAGAACGGTTATTTTAAGGTCGAAGACCGGCATAGTGGTGGAAGAGAGAAAGTTTCCGAAGATGCAGAATTGGAAACATTGCTGAGTGAAGACTCGCGTCAAACTCAAGAAGAATTGGCACGATCAGTGGGAGTGACACAGCAAGCCATTTCAAAACGTCTCAAGGCCATGGGCATGATTCAGAAAGAAGGAACTTGGGTCCCGTATGAGTTGAAACCGAGAGACGTTGAACGGAGTTTGTGTGTTTGTGAACAGTTGCTTCAGAGGTTCATTACGATAACCCTAAACGCAAAAAATCATGGGGATATCCCGGCCACGCTTCCACGTCCACGGCCAAACCGAATATCCACGGCTCCAAGATCATGCTCTGCATTTGGTTGGATCAGCTCGGTGTCGTGTACTATAAGTTGTTAAAATCAAGTGAAACAATCGCAGGTGCTCGTTATCGAACGCAATTAATGCGTTTGAGCAGAGCATTAAAAGACAAACGGCCGCAATACAGCGAGAGGCACGATAAAGTGATTTTGCAGTACGACAAAGCTCGACCCCACGTTGCAAAGAAGTCAAAACGTGCGTAACGTAAACGTTAAATTGGGGAGTCCTACCCCACCCGCCGTATCCTCCAAACATTGCTCCCTCTGACTATCATCTGTTTCGATCAATGGCGCATGGCCTGGCTGACCACCACTTCCGATTTCATGAATAAGTCACAAATTGGATCGATTCGTGGATTCGGGATTCGTACACTGCCCGAAAGATGAGAAAGTAGTGGCCAGCGATGGAAAATACTTTGAATGATACATGTGTAACCAATTTGTTTCATTAAAGCCTCAAATGTTGGTGAAAAAACGGCGGAAGCAAAGTTGTACATCTAGTAGTAGCAGACATCAATAACAATACTATCAACACATAAAAAATATGTTTTTTCGAATTGATAAGTTTAAATTGGAAAGGCAATTTTTTTATTTAATCACAACAGGGAATTGAATGTAAATTGATTGAGTACTTTTTTAGTGTAAAAAAGGATAACCTCTTCTCCAAGCTTAAAACGTTGGAGATATTACTTCCCGTGGGGATTTCCAATTTTTAATTTGCGTTTGACAATAATAAACTTCGACCATCAGTGTCCTTACCTCCTTGGAAATTCTCATTCGTTCTGCCTAGAATCACCATCTACAGTAACTTTCAATATTCTCTGCATCGACTACGCCACAACTACAACTTTTACCTCCTGATTTTTGTCCTAGCTTTGAGGCCCTAATATGTCAGTTCTACTTTCCGTTAAAACTTTCAAATGCGATTTCTACTATAGCGTAACTTCTCCTGTTCTTCCCTTTCCTTGATGAAGACGCGTGTTTCTCCGTTTTCTATATGTAAAATCAGCCCTTGTCCGTCGTTGTAATGTATTCTATAAAAACTGACCTATGTTCGAAAACATCAGATGCGGTATCTCTGATTTACTGTGGCTTCTGATTATAATATCGGATTTAATAGAAGATAATCAGCAGAATTCCCGGCAGCTTATTGCAACTGTTAACTCAAATGTTGATAGTGATCAACGCGGCCATGGCCGCCTCTGTATTCTGGCCGCATCAAGTTACCGATACGATTCGATGTTAGCTTCTTAAAAAGGTCTACAAAAAATATGTCTGTCATCAATCGCAAAGTGATCAAAAGGGACTTGACAGCTCTCGGTGAATTCGTTTGTGAAAGATGTGATTTATAGATAGAAGCTTATGTGTTCGCATGTGTTTTGCAATATCTATATTTTGCATTCGAAAATAAACAAGATTGGATCAGCTCGTCGGGAGCCGAGCTACAATTCCAGGTCTTCTACTTTGAATTGTGCAAACTTTTACCTGGATCTCAAGAACCAAAGTAGCTAGGATCATAAGGGTCGCTGTGACCTCAGAATCATGTTCTTTACGTATAACACAGCCAAGTTTTAGGCTCATAACTACTCGGCCAGTTTGGTTTGATATTAGCGTCCGGACAGACGGACATATGGGTACGGATAGACAGAAAGACAGAAAAGTCTTTGAATAAGTCTTCCCTACCCCAGAAGAGTTTTGTACCGCAATTTCAGTTTTCATTTAGCGCCTAATATGTATCTAGCAAATGTTTACTCAATTTAAGAAATTCGTTATATTCTAAGGGCATGCGCATAAATTATAATTATTGGTATGCAGTTTACCAAGTACTGAGCATGACTCATACTAGTCAATGACGGGACAATTGGGAATATCTAGAATCAGGGCGTACATATGTGCCAGGAGGCTCATAATCTGTTAAACTTTTTGATGTGCCTTGGCAACCATCTTGTGGAACCTGGGCATGAGGCAAATGCTTGTGTTCGACTTGATTGTTATTTATTATAAGTACCCTTTATTCAGTCTCCATCTCTGAGCTGGCCGAATATTATGTAGATATCTTCGTCTCATCGTGTTTTGCTCAGATTCAATAAGGGTTGTCTATATCAATTTTTAGGTTTGTACTTTAATCTGACCTTGCCATCGTAGACACAAGTTTCACAAATCACTTTTTTGGTGGCGAAATGATCTAAAACTCCCATAAATTGAAGGGTTCTTTCGGAAATCCAATTGTCGGAAAAGATAGTTTAACGTTAAAGCAGGCTTGGCTTAGACTAGGTTCAAAGTACACATATATGAAACATAAGAATAAGCTTTGAATAGAAACCTGTCCGGTTTTGTTTGAAAGTTCCCTAAAAAAAATTCTTAGGGGTGTAAAGGGAACAAAGTCGCACATAAGTAAAGTTTACATAAAAATAATTTCCATGGATTTTTGTACGAATAATTTGTTAATATTATTGGAAACCTTTCCAGCGAAATGAACTTTCAGCCCATGTACTTGATGGAACCATTTATACTAGATCTTATACCTGTAATTGACTAAACACATCTACTTTCTCGTCAAAGAGTTGAGTAATATTCCTGCTATTTATCAAATTGTGCGAGATCAAATATGCTTTCCATCGGAGACCTTACTTCAGAGCCCCAATGAAGCTGTAAGGAAGGCGAACTTGCTTCTAACAAACCTTGTGATTGTTTACGATAAAATTATTATCATGTATGTAGGATAGCGTGTTTAATAAAACAAATTAACTCATTCAATAAATAGTCAAAAAGGCTTTCCAAACTGCTTGATAATGTTTCATCCTATTCCCCTAACTCATGATTTTTTAAACATCATTATTATAGAAAGCGTGAGCTTCAATCATTCAAATCGGAAAAATCTTGGGGTCGTCAACACTTAATTTTTAATTTTATACAAGATTGGTTGAACTCAAAGTTGTAAAAACTTGTGAAATAAGTATTCGAACCGATTTTTTTCGGATTATTTATTTCATTTTACTTAGGTTTGATCCGAATAGGGAGTTGGAATTAATTATTAGTATTTGGTTTTAATTTAAAAATAAATTAAAGTAAAATTGAGAAATTAATAAATTATTCGAGATATTTTCCATGGCCAGCCCCTAATAATAATTGGTAAGTTTCTATACGGTAGGCCATGAGTCATCAATCGGAACCAGGGGCAATTAAAAAGAGCAACTCAGGGTGATCCAAATATTCCTGATCCTACATGAGCTTGGATCCATGGATGTTTGTTAATGTTTGATGTTAATGTTTAGCCTGGCATAAGCCTTAACTTCAGATTCTTGAGTTTATCAAGGGAACCGCTTCTTATGGCTAACGAACATTCGATGCAAAAATTCGACCTTTATTGTAGGTGAAAAAACGGCCTTCGACGTCCTTTAGTTACAATTTTGTATGGGACACACTTCCCTTGTTTTCGAAATATTCCCATTGCTTTAAGGCGTTTTCCTACCGTTCGGAACGATAAGGTCGTTCATTTTAGAAGTTTTGCCGTTGACTAGGTCGTTCCCTGCTTTCCAAGTCGAAATCACCGCTTATAAAACGTGCGAACAACTTTCGACACGATTGTTCAATTACAGAGTGGTTAACTTAAATTTCCATCAACATACGGAACAAAGTCCCACATGGTCTTGAAGTACGAAGTTTTGCTGTCAATATCCAACCAAATGGTGCAAACTGAAGCTAACGCTTGACAGCTATTTTACGAAAAATATTTGACGTCGATGAGGAATGTACTAGTTATGTCATCTTTAGTAAAACGGTACGAATTGTTTTGGGGATGGTAAATAACAGAGATATTACATACATATATGCTTCATATACGAGGGTGGTCAAATAAGTACTTAGCCTACAAAAGAAAAACAAAAATTTTGGAGAAATGGCGATTTATTTTTCAATATAGTCTCCCTTTAGCTCGATACACTTGACACAGCGACGCCCCAACTTCTTTAACCCGTTTGAAAAATACGTTTTCTCGAGGTCTGCCGGCGAGTGACTTTTTCGAGTTTGGAAACAAAAAGAAGTCGCACGGGGCCAAATCTGGAGAATACGGTGGATGGGACAGCAGTTCGTAGCCCAATTCGACCAATTTGGCCATGGCGAGGGCGGAGGTGTGAGCCGGTGCGTTATCATGGTGGAAGAGCATTTTTTTCTTCGCCAAGTGGGGCCGTTTTTTTTTCAATTCGGCGTCGAATCGGCCCAGTAATTTGGCATAGTACACCCCTGTCACCGTTTTGCCCTTCTCCAGGTGGTCGCGTGGATCACACCTTGTGAATCCCAGAAAACGGTGGCCATCATCTTTCCGGCCGATGGGACAGTCTTCGCCTTCTTCGGAGGACGTTCGCCGGGTGAAGTCCACTGTTTCGACTGTTCCTTGGTCTCTGGTGTGTACCAGTGGATCCATGTTTCGTCGACTGCCACGAAACGGCGCAGAAACTCCTTTGGATTGCGCTTAAACAGCGTCAAACACTGCTCTGAAGTGGTCTCACGGTTGCGCTTGTTGTTCGGAGTGAGCAAACACGGCACCCACCGCGCCGACAGCTTTCTCATGCCCAAAATTTCATGCAGGATATGACCCACGTGATCGGGGCACCTGGACGTGGCTCATCAAAAACCGACGTGCGACCACGTTGAAACTCGTTAAACCAATTTTTGATGGTCGCCATCGAAGGAGTCATCGTACACAGCATCCAAACGCTCTTTGATTTCGCTGCGCGATTTCCCTTCCAACAACAAGAATCGAATCACCGACCGATATTGCTTTTTTTAAATTTTTCTAAAATCCGCGGACACTCCCGCTTCCACACGCGGTCAAAACAAAGCTACGCGTCCGATCCGGCTGAAATCGGCAGTAGCCGTCTACTAGAATGTACTACAAGATAGTAAGTTGCTCTTGCGATATGGCGCCATGTGGCGGTGAGGCTAAGTACTTATCGGACCACCCTCGTACAGGGATCTAATGGTTCAGTGTTGAGATCAATGTTTGAATCACAGCAGTTGAATCGAATTGTTTTCCCAGACTTTATATGTTTAATTTAAAGCTTGCCATTTCACAATATGGTTCGCTTGACCATCGATGAACATAATAAAATGGCTCGAAAAACCGACAGCTGACTTATTGAGTGATCTTAACAGCCTAACAGTCCGGTTATGAGCCCCCCAAAAATGAAGGAGATAGTAGACACACTATGCCCGACCTATCCGGCCAGACCAACTGACATCACCTCCATACCAACCGGAATCAGCTGTTCACCGAGGAGTAATTGACCTAAGCCGTCGTGCCCATAGAAAATAAGAAGGTCCCCGGATCCCACGTAATGCCGGGCAAAACGTTGAAAATCTCAGCAAAAACTGCCTTATAGACGGAGCCTCTTACAATAATTGAAAGAAAAGCAGTTAGTCTTAATCAGAAAGGCAAGGGGAAAGACCTGGAATCCTCTTTGACCTACCGGCCTAGGTTAAATCAACAATTACATAAAAATGTTTCTTCGTAATAATAATTTAATCACAAACTATCAGTCAGGTTTTTGTACTAAAAGCAATAGCACCACAGCCTTACTGAAAGTGTGTGAAAGCATACGCCATGGCTTAGATAAAGATATGATGGGAATAGTTGTTTTTCTGGATTTTCCTAGGCATTTGATTGCATCAATCACTCAACACTAATAAAAAAACTTAAAATGCAGTTTGCTTTCGATAGCTTTCGATGTAATCTTTTGTCTACATGTTCCGTCGGGGCTACCTCAGGGATCAGTGTTAAGGCCACTTTTGTTTTCATTCTATGAACACCATATATACGGCGATGACGTACAAGTATTATATATAAAATGTTGCTTTAGACAATTTAAATCAAGCCTTGTTAAGCTTTTATAATTGGTCATCAATAAATACGCTTAACCTGAATCCGAAAAAAAAAGCTTTAGCTATAAAGAGAAGATCTTCCTCGAATACTTTTCAATAATTCAATTATGTTAAGATAATTACAAATCTCTGACCTGTTAACTGATCTAATCAGCTTTCACAATTAACCTTGCTAAGATCGTTATAAAATATTTACCATGAAACCCTTATTAAATCCATTTTTCGGATATTTTTCCAACGTAATGTGATTTTTTTCTTATTCAAAACCTTGCCTCTATCAGAATCCAAGTGGACACTTGAGGAATTAATTGATTAGGCGGCTGTGAAAATAATTTTTAAAAAGTGGATTAATAAATAAATCCAAAATTAGTTTTCCCACCCTCTTGCTGAACTTCTACGCGATATAACTTCTCATTTTTAATTCAAAGGTGTCAGTTGACAGTTTAAAAAGATACCTTTCATAGAAACCCTGAAGAACAACGAGCGAATATTCCATATAAACAAGAAATGCAAGCACTTGATATTGGGTATTTCCAAGACCTGTTTAAAAATGTAAAACGGCCATTTGGAAAACTTTTTCACAAATGATTCACTAAGCATCCTTAAACGTTAAAATGTTGCAAGTTCGCACGAAACATAGTACATACTTGAATCTAAGATTTCAACTTCAATCAGTTTCCACCACATCGACAGTATTCGCTGCTATCTAACATTCCCAGGAACACATAATCTCGTTACTAATTAACTTCAAACCAAATTTGTGTCACACTTTTTCCATGTTTTTGGCTTAATTATGGTCACATCGCCCATGAGGTGGTGTTGGAAACGTCTGTCATTACCTCCATTGGTAGTCGTTAATATTCTCGTTCAACGATGTAATATGATTACAGCTAGGCCTGGAAGGGATAAATGGCTCTTTAAATCCTTTCAATTGAGAGTACATCGGGAGAGGAGTGTATGTCACACCATCCATGGACTTGATGAACTTTAACTTTTGGGAAAGGATTATGCGACAAGATTGGAGGCTCGGAGACCGACAGGCACTGGGGTAGACAACACTCGGAGATCTGCTTTCTAACAAAATTGTGGAAAACAGTCGCAATTGAATAGAATGATTCGAATTGTGGGTTCGATACCCGAATGATATGACTTGGAGGAAATAAATTTGTTATTCAGTGGGACACGAGTACGAGGGAAATGCCTAACAAGTGCGGTTCGAAGTTGTTCATGCATGTTCGCCGTGAATGGGAGTGTAGGCAAGTATCTGCTTTATGTGTATACATTATTGGGTGTCAACAGTAGGACATGTCGCCTAGGGACGATTTATTTTGTTAAGATAAACAACATAAGTATATGAGCAATCGAATAAATATTGTAATCAAAAGAACCGGCTAAATTACTATCAACATAAAAAACTATTTGTGATTGTGACTTATTTCAATAAATGTTAACAATTGATGGCAGGATAGCTGCATCTGATATGCGATTATAGGTGTTGGAAGGTATAGATTTTCAATAATAGCTCTTACCTTCTTTTCTTGTCTTGTTTAGGGCTACTATCTGACAAACATGTCGACATCGAACTTTCTATGTGTATTGAGTCTACGATAGGTGCACAGAAGGTTTTATAAAACAAGGCAACCCTAAGACTCTACAACGAGAGTTTATAACGCTATTTGATTGTTTTTCTATAGTTGACATAGTAAATTTTTATTAGAATAAATACTATAGAGAGAAGTTCAAACTTTAGTCCAGAAAATGATAACAAACTTTATTACATCGGGATCCATCTAATTAAGAGCCCTTGCTGGAATATCCCATTCAAATAACTGATATGGGTAAAGAGAGGTACAACGTTTGAAAAAGAGAATTCAATACCAGTTGTATAACAACGGTCAGAACAAAATTTGTAGTTCCAACATGATAATGACTTCAAGCACACTGCGAAAAAATGCTGCCGTTAGCTTAACATATCTGTTAAAAGTCAATTAAAAACACCTTTCTAATCCCCGGACCGTAATTCTATAGAATATAGAACGAAAATATATCATTGGAGGAATAAGTAAAAATTACAGCCAAAGGTACAAAAAAGGTTGACTCGCTGCATAGACGTCTCACAGGGGTATTGAATAAAAAGGGTTAGAGAGGAATTATGCGAGTAATGGGTGAGGGCTTTAGACTTGTTTTTCAATACATGATCGCGCGTAACTAGCCTCATAGTGTGGTGTTATTCTTAGTCAGTATTGTTTGACAAATTTTTATGAAAAGGCTCACACCTCAACAACGTTTCCAAATTATTCAACTGTATTATGAAAATCAGCGTTTTGGGAAAAATGTTTTACGTACGCTTCGAGCTACATATGTGCATCATCGATCTTCCGAGTCCGTTATTGTCTTCACCATCCGCAAATTTGAGTCTCAATGTACCTTATTAGATAATATGCGAACGAATAGAACACACCCAACCCGTAGTGAGGAAAACTTTGCGGCAATGGTGACAAATGTGGCTGAAGACCGTGAGCAATCGATTTAACGCCTCAATATAAAATATCTTAATATTGTATATGGGCTTATCGTATTCAACAAGTTAAAGAATTTTTAAAGAGGATCTTGGTTTAAAGGCTTACAAAATTCAACTCGTTCAAGAATTTTAGCCGCCAAACTTAAATTTACGCTTAAATTTCAGTCAATAACTCAATGAAGATCTCTGGTTTTCGGTGATGAGCCCCATTTCTGGCTCAACGGCTATGAGAATAAACACAATTGTCGTATTAAGGTTGGTGGAATCACTGGCCCATATTACTTTAAAAATGAGGCCCGACAGATTTCCATACTTCTTATAAATGAGGCCCGACAGAACATAACAGTCAATGGCTATGTGAAGACAAAAGTCTTCGGCGATAAGCCAGCTACGATCCAGGATTTGGAAGCCAATATTACTCGCGCAATTCGGCAAATGCCGGTCGCAACACTGGAAGCAGTGATCCAAAATTGGACTTTCAGAATGTACCATGTACGGCGTAGTCGCGAGCAACATTTCAGGCACTGTTCTTTCAGGCCATAATAAAATTTCTACCATCCAAATTCATTTTTTGTGTTTTATTTAAAATTAATAAAAAAGAGTCTTAACCCTTACAGGACCATAAGGTTTCTAGGAGAGAAAGTTAAAATTTACTTGTTTTTTTTAGCTTGTTTATATGTATGTAAATTAAATAAAAATCACAAGAAATTTTCAGTACTATATGTAGTTTTTTTGGAATTTTATGGTAAGGTAACACAAATTATATTTAGCCGTATTTTGCAACGGTTTTAATTCATTAGTTTTTTAAAAGAAAATATTTACTAAAATAATACAAAATTATGAAATACAATGACTACAAAATTAGTTGTTAATTATGATATTCTGCAAAGCATTTTTTTTTGGTTGTGAAGCAAAGACCGACATTGCACATAGCACATATGTATATTATATGTCCTATTTTCTATGCGCCGTTTTGCACAATTCGCACATCTTTTCATTTTTTCCGCTCTTTGCATGTTGTGTGCTGGTAATTTACGTTTTGTTCCAATATACTGCTTTCCGGTAATGACTACAGTAGGCCCTGCCCGCAGTCGACATGTATAATTATTTATTAGACCTCGTGCTATGTGTTGCCGAAACTCGAGGCTGCTCAGAAGTGGTGCTTCCACGCGTTGTGCTTCATGCAACTTTACATATACTACATATGCGTTGTTTAGCGCTATGTCCAATAAATCAAAAAATAAGCGCAGCTAGTACTTTATTTTAGCTTTACGGTCAACCTCATAGCATGCTTTGGGCTGATCCATGAGATCGACACCGCTCATATGTTTATTGTAGCATATGACGACTTCAGGGCAAGTAATATTTATTTTTTCAGCAGTTCCCGTCCGTCTTCTCTTGACAAGTCGGCACCGGAGAAATAAAATTGGTCAACATATGAACTGATTTGGTGTCCATCCATTTTATAAATGATATGCCATCTGAACTTTCGGTATGAATGTCACCTCTCTGCATATTTTTATCCAAAGGCAATGACTTGGGCACGTGTTGTCTATTAGTGCTAGTTAATGAATCACCCTTTGTTTAATTTTCTTTTTTTTTGAAGCGTCTGTTGTCTGTCGGAGCACTCATATGCAATTACTAGTCCATTGTACTACCAGCAGACAGCTTTGTTTATTGTATTTTCCTCGTTGTCCGGAAAAAGTGAGGAGAAGCTTCAGTGATGTAGAGCTAAGTTTCAGCACCATGCTGTGTGGAACAGGTCACCATAAAGGTGCCATTCATCAGAGCAGACCTCTCAGCCTGAGTATAGAAGCATGTTGCTGAAGCTAACTCCAGTAGACGATCCTCACAGTGTTTGCAATCTGTGCTGGTCATTCTACTGTCACGGAAAGCTGTCTCTATCCTGACCTATTCAAAAGAGATAACTGCCTCTTCGTAGGAAAGGTACTTCTCTCTACTCTTTACGGTCATTGGGATCTCCTTTCCATAGGAAAGAGGTTTGTTATGTGAAGTGCCCGCTTTCGAGGAGCAGTCCAATGTTGCCCGATGTTCTCTTCGTCTTCTGGTTTTTGCTTTGATCCTTGTGGATCGCCGCATCTTGTTTAGGACTACTTTAGGAGTCAAACAAAATTGAATTTAATGCATACTATGTATACTAGCCTCAAAAACCTCTTCGTAAAATACCACGAATTCTTCAATATTTCCCCTCAAAAAGTCTCAAATGATCTCGAAACTTTCCGGCAATATATACACTCAAAGCGGATATTGCACCTCCAGCGTAGCCGAGCCGACCACGACAGGTTTTTTCGTTCCTAATTGTCGCCATCCTCCTGTCACCCACACCCTCTGCAAAAACCTCCCTCTTACTATTTATTATCAAAATGTAAGAGGTCTCCGCTCGAAAACCCAAATAATCCTGCAACAATCACATGCTTTGCCCTTTGATGTCTTCGCGTTGACTGAAACGAACCTGATCCCCAGCATAAATAACCTCGAACTGTTCCCACCAAATTTTAATGTTTATCGCGATGACGAACTCAGCCGACTCACTGACGGTTGTCCTTGTCGAGGCGTTCTACTAGCCGTCCTTAATACAATTGACTCTTCCCTTATTGCAGTATCATCCTCCCCACTTCTCGACTTTGTTTCAATTAAGATTGCTCTACCCCAGAAGACACTATACATCATTTGCTTCTACATCTTGCCCTCACAACCTATTGAATCCTATGAACTCGCCATCAACACAATCGACCAATTAACCGATTTAAGAAACCCTCAAGATGAAATCCTTGTTTTCGGTGACTTCAACCTTCCTCATCTTAATTGAACCCAATTAGACGATCAATCGTCTTACACTGCCACCAATCCCACTACTGCCAAAGAATGTCTCTTCCTGGATCGCCTAACAGATTCAAACTACATGGGTAGACAACTCGACCTCATATTCACAACCGATCCTCTCAACTCTTCTGTTTCACTTAGTCCCCTTTCCCTTTCAACCATCGATAACTTCCATCCTCCCCTCCTCCTTTCCTTCTTTCACGATTCTCCATCACAGAATAAACCTCCTACAGTTCTGGCCTCTTACGATTTCCACAAAGCAAAATTTCATCTAATAAATGAATACCTTAAAAATGCCCCTCTCAATTTTAATAACCTAACCGTAAATGATGCTATATCCATTCTCTACAGGGAAATATTTTACTCTATCTCTCTTTACGTTCCCGTTTCACAACGCAAAACTTTGTCCACCTCCCCACCCTGGTATAATCGCAGGCTCCGTTCTCTAAGAAACAAAAGAAATAAGCAATGGACAATCTTCCTTCGTACTTTCCAATCCAATGACTTTTCTAACTACCTGGGCAGCTATCTCCACTTTACCGCCCTACACAACTTCCTCTATCAACGGTATTTAACAGAAACGCAAGCCAATCTTATAAACGATCCAAAGTCCTTCTTTAAGTTTGTTAACTATAAAAGGAAATCCGATGGCTATCCTACCTCCCTCTCCTTTCACGATCAAACCTCGAATGATCCCAATATTATCGCCAACTTTTTCGCCACCTTTTTAAACAGTCTTCCGCCGACGACTCGTTTGCTCCAGACTTCTCATACTTTGATTATCTACCGAATTTTTTGCTTGGACCATTTCTCCCACACACAGTTGATTCTCATGTCATCGAAAACAAATTAAATCTACTTAATGATGAATTCACTCCTGGACCCGACGGTCTCCCTGCCATATTTCTAAAAAAATGCTCCTCAACCATCTCTCGCCCTCTCTCGAAAATCTTCACCCTATACCTATCCCAAGGTGAATTCCTCCGCTTATGGAAAAACTCATTTATCACCCCTACACATAAAAAAGGTCCGAAGAACGTTGTTAACAACTATCGTCCCATTGCCAAACTATCACATATACCTAAACTCTTTGAGAGTGTTTTGTACGAAACACTAAGTTTTCGCTGCAAGTCATTAATCTCCCCTAGACAACACGGTTTAACCTTGTTGAATTTGTGTCCTTTACCCTATCAGCCTTAGAGAACGGCAAAGAAGTCGACGTTATCTTAACCGATTTCAGTAAAGCTTTCGATAAAATCTCCCACAGACTGATATTCTTCAAATTGTCCTCCCTTGGCTTCGACCCCGTTTCTTTGAAGTGGATATCTTCTTACCTGGAAAATCGCTATTATAATGTTCGTTTTAGATCTGCCTTCCCTAACCCATTTTTAGCCTCCTCCGGCGTCCCCCAAGGCAGCCACTTAGGTCCACTTCTTTTCGTTCTTTCCATAAACGATCTTGAATTGGTGATCAAACACTCCCACATCTCATTATACGCCGACGACACCAAGTTCTTCAAGACCATTTCCTCCAGTCATGACTCTTCCCTTATTCAATCTGATCTCAATAGCTTTTCCATCTGGTGCTCCAAAAATTTCTTAGAGCTTAATATTTCCAAATGCCAATCAATTACCTTTTCACGTAAACGATTCAAACCTCCTCCTCGTCTCTACTTCCTCAATAATCAACCCATCTCCACGGTTCAAGTCATTCGCGATCTTGGCATATTATGTGACCAAGGGCTTAATTTTCGGGCACACATCGATGAGATAATCCTTAAAGCTAATTCTGCACTCGGTTTCGTGAAGCGATGGTCTAAAGAATTCTCGGACCCTTACGTTACCCGATCTGTTTACATAACCTTTGTCCGGCCCCTTCTTGAATACGCCTCCCAAGTGTGGTCTCCCTACCAACAAACCCACATTTCTAGAATCGAGAGCATCCATCGCCGATTCCTACGTTTTGCTCTTCGAGGTCTCCCCTGGGGCAGTCCTTTGATTTTACCACCTTACCAAGACCGCCTTAAACTAATCAACATGAACACGTTGGAAGAAAGAAGAGTTGTATCTGACATTCTTTTTATCCATCGTCTCTTTTCAGGTACCATTGACTGCGCGACTCTCTATAACTCTGTCTCTATCAACACTAACCCCCGCAACGTACGAAATCCCCGTCTCTTCTACCTACCCACCCCCCGTACTGCCTATGGCTCCAATGAACCTATTTCTCGTATGCTGGGAATTGTTAATTCCAATCCTTACTTCGATTTCAACCTCAGCACTCGATGCCTAAAAATCCGCCTTCTTAACCACCCTCCCCTTCTCCCTACCTAGTAAGTGAGATTAGGTTAAGATTAGATTAAGCTAGCTTGAATTAAGCCCAATAAATGGGGGCCTTCGCCCCCACGAAAATAAAATATGTTACCTGTATATTGTATAAGAAATAAATTGTTAATTTTTTTTGTGTTATTTGCAGACTTATGCAAGTTAAGGCTATATTCTCTGCTTCTCATTTTTTACAATGACTTGCTGATCTGACGTCAGATATGGCTCACAAGAAGGCACAACGCTGCATTCATGTACCCTTCATGATTCAGAAGATAAATATTTGTACATTTTTCATGATCAATGTAAAAAAACTCAGCTAAGGTATTTTTATGGTGTATACGAATAAGCAACCTTTCTTTGATTCGTGGTTGAAGCTTCAAGTCGTCCCATCAGATAGACTGTGCATACCAAAATAGATAAACTTGCGTCAACATATATATTATATGTACATTATCTAAGCCAATAAGACAAGGCTCTGGTCGAATACCGAAAGTAACGCAGCCCTAATCAAATGCTGATTCATAATGGGACAAATCTGTTGTTTACATCGGTTTCCAATCTGACTACGAGTATCTCGAGTCCAATTAACTGGCCACCTCGCTCATGCAGATCGTTGATTTGTGCCAACAAATTAATAATCGATTTGAGATCAAGAACAATATCCAATGCTAAACTGCCGGGTTGATATGTTATGAAGAGAGGTGAAAATTGGTTCAAAAGAATTAGTGGCTGCAAACGTGGTAGCGGGGGTCATATCGAGTTCATATCTAAATTATTCTGTATTTTGTTTAAATACAAAATTGTTGCGTCTTTCAGTCACTCTAACATCTCGAACTAATCTGGAACTTTTCGCCACAAATTTAGGCACTTTTTCGGATGTACACCTACTTGAACGTTTTTTTTTACAGCGATAATTCACGGTGTATTCTGCGTCTGCATTGAAAAAACACGGCGAGCATTTCCTTCGCCAGGTAGAAGGCATCTAATGGAATGATAGCATCTTGGATGTCATTTCCATAAGGTAATGTTTTATCAGCTATTTTTACACAATTTTATAATTCCGTATTATTATTGGCTTCAGAGTAATGAAGGAACATCTTCGACACAAACCATCTGCACCCCGTCCTGGTTGTGTGACAAAACACGACAAGAGCGTAACTCTTGAACCTGCGCGAACCCTACATACATAATTCCCTGATACGTTTCATACTCCAAAGGCGGAGGCAATTTTATTGCATGAGCCAGTTGATAACATCGCCATCGTCTCTTCTAATGGTGATTCGCCATCACTCATAATCAGTTCGTTCACTTCTTCCACGTTTTAATCAGTTATTGATGTGCTGAGGCGGGATTAATATCAAACAAGAAAATAAATATCTCGTTTAGTATGTACTATATTCAACATTTATAATTTTTTAAGCCTTGTCCTTGTTAATTGCGAATTCCGAATAAAAATAAATAATCACCTGGTTATAACCGGTGGCGGGAACTTCAGCTATCAGTTTAGCCGGCAATATCGTTGTCGGATAAGCTTATTTAGTCACAAAAACTAATTCGAATTGTATGTAGAAGAGCATCCGATAGATATGTATCTCCTTTGACTACTGATTTAAGAGCTTACTAGACATAATGGGTCAAAGACCCTTAATCAAATTTTGACAGTATATTACTCTGACATTTCGGTGGCCAAACTTTTTATTTTTATTTTAAAAATTCGTATTTTGTTTGCAAGCTTCGAAATATTTACGGCTGAAATATCGGTTCCACCGAAATTCTAAGAAACCGAGCAGTCTCCGTACGACACCGGCGCGCGCCGTCAAGCGGACAAAAAAGTTGCTCTTGGTGAAGAACAAACTGCTCTCGCACAAATACATGACTTGACTTTCCTCATTTCTGTGCGTGCGTCCGGTTAAGATCCAGTTGATACAAGAATTACCAAGTTAACTCCGATTGGGCATTAAGCCGTTGGAAACGGATTCAAATGCTGATTTAAAAATCACTATCATTGAGCAGTAATAACATTTTTGGTTCAACAGTTGTGTGAACAGATAAATTGCCATACTCGGTGAAAAAGTGGTCCGCAGTAATAGCTAGAGGTCTCATTGCATCTCAATGCTTGTTTCCTAGGTATCGGAGGCCGAGGTGGACCTGCGTTCGATCCTGCTCGCCATATATATGGACATAAAATCTACAGGCTTCTGCCGGGCCCAGTGCACCTAAAATACGGGGTCCTTAAAGATCCTGTTACGAAATTCGAATTCACTGATTAGGATTGAGAGAAAAACCGTTTGAAATAGGAGAAATCAGAATGCAATTCAGGATCTGAAATCCTGAGAACGTCAGACAATGAATGCATTTTATGAACAGTCAGTGTTGATCCGGTAACATTAGCTTGATTTGCGCCCACGCTCGGACTGAAGACAGAGATGGCAACAGCAAAGATGACTTCTATGATCTCCTAGAAAGAACATACGACCAATGTTCCAGCTACGACACGAAGATCGTTCTAGGAGATTTTAATGCACAGCTGGGAAAAAAAGAAATCTTTGCTAGAGTCATTCGAAAACACAGCCTGCACGACAACACATCCGGGAACGGACTCAGGCTCGTTGACTTCGCCTCGGGGCGGAACCTCTCTGTAGTGGGTAAGCGGTTCCCACACCTCAACATCCATAAAGGGACCATGGCTAGGCCATGTAGAGCGTATGGACAACACAGCTCCTGCCGAAGAGTCTTTGAATCCGAGCCATTGGGACAACGCAACAGAGGACGTCCTCGACTCAAATGGCGCACACAAGTGGAAAAGGACCTCAACCAACTTGGTGTGCGTAATTGGAGAAGGCTGGCAGGAGATCGCGCTGGCTGTAGACGCTTGTTGGGTGAGGCCCAAGCCCACACCGGGCTGTAGCGCCACTGAAAGAAGAAAAAGAAGTGTTGATCCGGAGAGCGTCATCTTGGATGGTATGATCGAGGGTTCTCAGGAGAACGTGGCGACAGTGGGATCGGTCTTCTAAGAGGTGCATAAGGTAAATGACAGCATTAGCCCAAACCACGACCTGGAGAACAAAGCCCTCCTTCATCACTTCTACTTTTGAATGTAGAAAGTTTATTTGTAAATTACCAATAAAACTCTACTCTACTCAAAAATTTAAAGTTAATAATGGATTGCAACAGGGTATGTTCAACAATAGACTTGAACTCCGACTGCACTGTTTCCTTTCTCTAACGGTCAAATTTTAATATGTTTTACAATATGTACGATGATTTGCTCTCGATTAGTGTCAATCATCTCGCCTTTGAGTAGACATTGTCAAGATGGGTAGAGGAAAGTCGTTGAGTGAACTAGAAAAAGGTCAAATAATTGAATTATTGAAAAGTGTCAAATCTACGGGTGAAATTGGAAGGCAGCTGAATCGTTGTCATCACCTCATTCAAAATTTTAAGAAACTGAGGAATCTTTATGGCACAATAAAGTCATGGCTGTCCACCGGCATTAACTTATCACCAGAAAAGACGCATTTTAAGGGAATTGTAAAATTTCAATAACAGCATTCGATGTGTTGCAGTATGTCCTGGAATAGAGGCCGTTATATCCACCATTCACAGATTTGTAAAGGCGTTTGGCCGGCTGCGATCGAAAAGTATGAAGTCGCAAACACCTCTTACAGCATAGGATGAACAGATTGGACTGGGCTCGATAGCACATGATCTCTGATGAAGAATGGAGAAAGGTTGTGTGGAGTGACGAAAAAAAGTTCAATTTAGACGGGCCGGACGTATGGGGACACTACTGGCATGATTTAAAAAGAGAAGAAATTTCGTTCTCAAAATGTCAGCATGGTAGTGTAATAGTATGGGGTGCCTTTAGTTGGTACGGACATCCCGTTTGGCAATTGTTTCTAATAGGATGAATGCGGAGAAGTACCAAGACATGTTGGAGGAAACCCTTATACCAATTCTCGAAGAACTGGACCATGGAATTTGAGCAGGATAATGCTCCAATTCACGTGGCGGCTTCTTCTGCAAAGTGATTTTCCGACAGAGGTATTCCAATTATGTCATGGCCAGCACGTCCGCTAGACTTGAACACAATTGAAAACTTATCGGGCGCATAAGCAAGACTTGTCTACGAGGTTGGTCCGGTAAGTACTTAGCCTACAAAAGAAAAACAAAAAATTTGGAGAAATGGCGATTTATTTTTCAATATAGTCTCTTTTTAGCTCGACACACACCCAGCGATGCTCCAACTTCTTTAACCCGTTTGATAAATACGTTTTCTCGAGGTCTGCAAAGTAGGCCTCCGTGGCGGCGATGACCTCCTCATTCGACTGAAATTTCTGCCCGGCGAGTGACTTTTTTAAGTTTGGAAACAAAAATAAGTCGCAAGGGGTCACGGTGGATGGGGCTGCAGTTCGTAGCCCAATTCGACCAATTTGGCCGTGGCGAGGGCGGGCGGAGGTGTGAGACGGTGCGTTATCATGGTGGAAGAGCACTTTTTCTTCGCCAAGTGGGGCCGTTTTTTTCTTCAATTCAGC
Organism: Merodon equestris; assembly: GCA_958301585.1. Lineage (NCBI taxonomy): Eukaryota > Metazoa > Arthropoda > Insecta > Diptera > Syrphidae > Merodon > Merodon equestris. The sequence goes on along the minus strand of OY284416.1, from coordinate 45,496,234 downwards.
GTCGAATCGGCCCAATAATTTGGCATAGTACAGCCCTGTGACCGTTTAGCCCTTCTCCAGGTAGTCGATGTGGATCACACCTTGTGAATCCCAAAAAACGGTGGCCATCACTTTTCCGGCCGGTGGGACAGTCTTCGCCTTCTTCCACTGTTTCGACTGTTCCTTGCTCTCCGGTGTGTACCAGTGGATCCATGTTTCGTCGACTATCAAGAAACGAAGCAGAAACTCCTTCGGATTGCGCTTAAACCGCGTCAAACACTGCTCTGAAGTGGTCTCACGGTTGGGTTGTTGTCCGGAGTGAACAAACGCGGTACCCATCGCGCCGACAGCTTTCTCATGCCCAAAATTTCATGCAGGAAATGACCCACGCGATCTTATGAAATGCCTACTGTCTCAGCTATCTCGCGCACTTTCAATCGGCGGTCTGCCAATACGAAATCGTGGATTTTTGTCACGTTATCCTCCGTGGTAGCCGTTTTCGGGGCAGCTTGACGTGGCTCATCAAAAACCGACGTGCGACCACGTTGAAACTCGTTAAACCAATTTTTGATGGTCACCATCGAAGGAGAAGAGTCACCGTACACAGCATCCAAACGCTCTTTGATTTCGCTGCTCGATTTCCCTTCCAAAAACAAGAATCGAATCACCGACCGATATTGCTCTTTTTCCATTTTTCTAAAATCCGCGGACACTCCCGCCTCCACACGCGGTCAAAACAAAACTACGATTCCGATCCGGCTGAAAATTCGACAGTAGCCGTCTACTGGAATGTACTACATGATAGTAAGTTGCTCTTGCGGTACTGGTGCCATCTGGCGCCATCTACTCTCCGAGGGTGGTTGTCCTAGATAGGATTCGAGAGATTCGATTGAATTTGTCGCGTTGGTTGTAGTTCACAGTAACTTTTTTGCCATGTCATTAAGGTCTTACATATATTGGAAATGCACACAAAAGTATGACCACCTAACTATCACGATTTTTTTCAGACCCATGCTAAGCTTCTCCATCATGGTACGGGAAACAATCGGTTTCGAATATCGTCTTTTATGACAGGAGTCTGTCTATTTTTTTTAGTAGTAGTAATGCATAATATAGAAGTTCCCCCAAAATGAAGTTTGGGTATGAGTGAGATGATCCAGTGCGGATCCTTAATCTAGTTTTTAAACTTGTAGATCTCGATTCTGTAGGGTGTCATTTCTATTGAATCGCCTATTGGTAGAAGCACAATTGTTCATCTTAACTACATTGCAGAAAATTTCTGTCAGAGTTATTGGTAAAACATGTTTTAGGAATGCGCGAAAGTATTTTCTTCAAGGTCTAATATTGCTTTATGAATTTTAATTACTTTTGAGGCTCAAGACAAAACTCGCTGACCCTTCTGGAGCTTAATGAACAAAGCATTCTTCTTCCATTCATTAATGAACCTATTTTAGCCTACCTATCCTTACAAAAGGACACACCCATCTACTCCACAACCACACACGCCATTCTCAAAATCTTCTTATCTCATTGCATTTTTTATTCTTGGTAATTCAGGGCGAACCAGAGTCTTAATAGGCTGTAAAGCATATTCACTAAAACAATCTTTAGATTCTAGAGTTTCTATACTTCACTCGCGATAGTTTACCCTCCATTCCGCTGCATTTATTATATATCCAATGACTGTAATGTCCTACAAAAAATTCGGCGTGAGTACCAAAAATACTATTGCAAGTGAAACACTTTCTCATAAACCAGCAGAAAGTGTAGACCAACAACCGTCTATGTCAGCAGCCCGGTGGCGTCACACTCGACCCAGTAATCAACTTCACCCACCGATAGAATATAGCATCCACACAGATAACCACGAACCATCTCAAGTACAATTACATGTCCTGCCGGAGCACATGCTACGCCAACACCCGCGCACACTCGCCATACAAACACTCCACCGCTCCCCATCACTACACATCCGCCGTTCTGCTTCTGTTCACATCATTGGAATGATAACTCAGTCGACTACGCGACATCCCCTCGTCAAGACCTAGTCATGCCGTCGTACGAATTTGACTAGCCGCACTACACCACAAAATCGCATTCGAACCATTTGCAAAAGTTCAACCGTCGTGTACCGTGTAACATTATCGGACAAGAGTCGTGCTGCAGTATCTGCAAGTCCATCGTTCCTATCTATTCGTTCAGTGCAAGTGCAAATACAATTTCCCCGAGTGTCGTTATATCGCGAACAAACAAAGGCAAGTTGTTTGGTCTTAATCATGTTGAAAAGAAATAAAATTAATTTTATCGGATGCAAAAGTATACAGTTTCAATGTCCAATTTCCAATTTGCTTCTTGTGGATAGTGATACAGTGTTGGATCGAGGATAAATGCATCCTGTCTAGTGTGTACTCAGCTCTTACGGCGGCTTAGGTAATGGATAAGGTCTTCCATGCATCGATTTCAATTTGAGGAAATATTCCCAATCCGACCACAAAGGATTATGGACAAAGGAAGCGCGTCCTTTGTTTCATCTATCTGTTTAGCATGCAATCTGAAGTTCAATCGTTTTGGTGGAAACAATGCAGAAATCAGATTTAGATACTCTGAGTGGGTCAATAACACTTTCTTCGTCTTCCTTAGCCCGTCCCTCCCCCATACTGGAGTGCTCGACCTGGAGTTTCTTGTTTGTTTACAAGTGAACGCCGGAATGCATCTCGTGAGCAGGAGAAGTTTACATACTTCCCATGCGGAGCAAGAGAAGAATCGAAGAGAACACAATCGCTCTCTTCTTTCGATGGGCGGTGGTGTGTACAACTAGGTGGTGTGGGTTTGTTTGGGATAAGCCTGTTGTCAGATTTGGGTGTCTGACTAGTAATACAAATGTTAGCGGCAAGTGGTTAAGGAATTCATTGAACTTTAGCCAAAATAAATGGCTACAAGCGCGTCTGCGTGAGATTCAATCGATTTAACTTCGGTTATCCAAAGCGGGAAACAGTGTTATGTGGTTTGGCAGTGTGTAACAGCGTATCCTTTGTTTCGAAGTTTTTGTCTGGAAAATTATATGATGGCTTGCACGGCTGCGATAGTGTCTTGGAAACCAATAGTATCGAGTCATGTTCTAATTAAAATGTACTTGTTGTCTTAAGATTATCTCTGAGTCTTCGAGCGACAAAGACAAGTATAGTGGACTGTATACGAATACTCCTAATTCTTAAAGCTATAAGTAGACCTTACCAATATGTCAGAAGAGGATTTAATCCGATTCAATGGCTCAACGAGTTTATCTACTACCTGAATTGATATGAGGATATCATTGGCTATCAAAGAAGGAGATTATAGTGCAGGCCACATTCATAAACACAGCTCGAAAAAATTGTAAGTGAGCCAATGAATCTTTTTTGTCTGAAAATAAAAAAAATCTTTAAAAAATCTTTTTATAAATGACTACTTTTAGCTCGGATGTAATTTGGATGTAGTCGATATTTTCCATCACATTTTCTTACATTTTACTGATTTCGTGGGCCTCGCTGGTTTTAAGAAAAGAGTAATCCAACAAGAGGTGTTATTTTAGATTTCGGGTCATTGCTGATTTTTGATAAGCGATGTCAGAAGATTATCACAGAAATTTGGCCTATCGTAGTATACATGCTTATAAGATTCAGTTGCAACAGAATTGAAGTCTACAGACCTTTTTAATGTGATTTTTAATTAGGTAGACAAAATAGCTTAAAACTAGCTCCAACTCTAATAAGCCTACTGGGCTCAAAGCCGGCCATCTAGAATTTATTTTAGAACAATAAATTAAACATTAAAATTTTAAATATATCTTAACTCACTTTAACTGCATAAGTCAGTGACGAGATATCCCGAGTCAAAAATGGTGCTACGACAAAGTCATGTTCGCATTGACGCTCGAGGTCTGAAATATCGATCGCAAGTAGCTGCTTACTAGCGATTTGGTATTCAGAAGTTCGGAGCCTCGTTGACAACCCTTCGTTAAGCCTCCCTGTCATGAGTATGTTCTTTCCATGTTTCCGTGTTCTGCTCCATCTCCTCTAAATCCATCTTTGTATTATATTTTGACTGTTCCCCATTTGCTCTATAAGGGGGTAATCGTGGTGCAATGATAATCATCACCAACTGTTGAGTTCAAGTCTGTCCATATTCAAAAACAATTCCTATACGGAAAAACTGTGCAACAACATCAGTTGTGAATGAGAAATGTAAGTGTTATGATCACTTTAAAAATTCATATTTTGTATGTGTCTTTTAAATAACACCTTAATGACATGGAAACAAAAAAAGTTACTTGAACCAACCAACACGGAAATTTCAGTCGAATCTCTCGAATCATATCTAGGAGAACCACCACCGGAGAGTAGTGAACGAAAATCTTCGACACAAACCATCTGCACCCCGTCCAGGTTGTTTTACAAATACAAGAGCGTACACTCTTGAACTTGAACGAACCCTATAAAAAAAAAGATTCCCAAATATTTATCTACACTTTTGCCTAGCCGACGGACAGCCACTCCGTATAATCCAACCAATTACTTGGAATTTTCGTCAGTTTTGTCTAGTGTTCCAAGAGGCCCTACACATTGGCGTTTTTAATTTCCAACCGTCGCTATACAGCTGAATCGTGGTGAAGTCACGTTGCAATTTACTGGCAATGGTCGTCTACGTACGCTTACAGAACGTATAAGAATGACAGATTTACTACTCCATGTTGCAAACCATTGTGTACATCAAATACTTTCTATCTACCAGGCAGCATATCAGCGTAACCTACTCAATCTTTAGAAATATCCCTCTAGTTATGGAGGGTAAAAGATTTTTTCAAGTCAACCAAACCTTGCATTGGTTTTTGCTTTTATTCTATTGGGCCTCCGTAATAAGCTTAGACACAGCATTTATGGTACCGTGCTCTGCTCTAAAACGAAAATTATATTTTTGGCCTCAACCGATTTCGTTAGAGTTCTATTCATCACATCGCCGATTCCTTGCTGATATTTGAAGGAAGACTTATCAATCAAAACCAGAATTAGATTTGCCCCTTTATGAGAATGGGTGCAACATTGCTATTTCCCAATGGTCCGAATAATTGCTAAATAGGGCGCTGTAAATCTTTCCAGCTTCAACTGAAAGATGGCTAAGCACAAGGTTAGGTATACCATCGATCCTAACAGATCTATTCTTTTACAATGATTCAAAGATCTCTAGGAGCTCTGATTTCGACATAAACTCAGGGTGTACTCTTTCGTTGGCGATGCTATTATTTTTTGTCGTCATTGAACTAGGTAACGAACAATCAACGAGGCCCTGAACTTCCCCGTTCCAAATAGCCGGTAATGAGAATAATAATTGAACTCAGTGAAACCAAAGCTCTCAGATCGCCAAAACTGGTCTTTTTTATCTGCAGGAACATAGTCGGGTTGTTGGGTCTTACAGCACAATTCTTGTTTCAGTCTATATTTTCTTCTAGCAGCTGAGTGTTTCTAATAACTGACTTTAGTATCCTAATTTTCAGATCTTGTCCATACAAACCGTGGGTGCAAAGTGTTAAGTCTTTTGAGTTCATTTATGGTAGCAGAGTGAAATATGTCTGTGTTGTATGATAAAGGATACTGGGGAATGGTGCGTTATTTCTTTCTTTGTTTCGGTGAATATGAAAATACAAGGCTCATTTCCAACGTTCACATCTGTGGCACCGTAAAACTAAGGAAAATAGTGGGATGAGTCTACGTCCACAAATAGTGATAGTTCAGAGCGGTTAAGCTGAAGGATGCTGAATTACATTTTATTGCTTGATGTAAGTGCTTTCAGCTTTCAACGATATTTATGTTAAGCAGAATCACGCCAAATGCTCCACAATTTTTGTGAAACAATAGCTCATTGCGAGATAAATTTACTGAATTTGTAAACTGGCATTACGAGTATAACCCCTACAGGTCTAGAGCCGAAGCTTCGCTCAATCACCTATGATGTGAAGGGAGTGGGAGGGACTTGCCGACTCTGGACGGCAAATTTTGAGAAACTTTTTTCAGACTAGAGGGACTTCTTAGTCCCCTAGTTAGGAGACCTTATCTAAGATCGATCGATAGGAATGACTGCTTCTAGGCAGAGTCGAGACAGTTATCTCACATACCATATATTGATTTTCATGCCTCCACTCTAAAGTTTCTTTTCATCAAGGGAAAAGGGTAATTTATGACATTTCTGCTTAGTATTCATTGGCAATAAACAAGGAACAACGTTGTGGAAAATATTTCCAGAATCAGTGTTTAGTGAAAACAATTGTTCTTGCATCTCGACCATTTTTAGATTCACGAAACAATCGTCAAACCGATTAGGGTACTTAAAGCTGTTTTGTAAACCGCGACCGGGTCATTTCGCCGCCATTCTCAAGCTTTCGGTCTCTCACATGGCACATGGTGCCGTTTTTTGAAAATAAATCTGTAATTTTTTTTTTATAAGGTTCGCGCAGGTTCAATAGTTACGCTCTTATGGTGTTTGCACACAACCTGGACGGGGTGCAGGTTGTTTGTGTCTAAGATGTTCGTTCCGGTGGTGGTTGTCCTAGATATGATTCGAGAGATTCGATTTAAATTTTCACGTTGGTTGTAGTTCAAAGTAACTTTTTTTGTTTCCATGTCATTAAGGTGTTATATTGGAAATGCACGCACAAACTATGAATTTTGAAGTGATCTTCGACTTGATTTAGAAATAGGCAACGCTTGTTCAACAAGTTCGCGTGGTGAATCTGACAATTCACGTCTTTTTAATCAACGTATACTCATAAATTACCAATGCATGCGAAATACAAAATGCAATGCTTGGTGCGGTTTAGGGGCAGGCCATCGGACCATATTTCTTTAAAAATGAGGAAGAAAATCGACAGTGGCGAAGGATTTTATTTTTTATTTTTTGGAGGCTTCTGCTATCGGTTAGAGCACTTAGACGCAAATACTGGTCCATTTAACTACCAGACAGACAGCTTTCTTTATTTTATTTTCTGTCTGGAGAAAAGCGAGGAGAAGCTTCAGTGATGTAGAGATTCGACACAACACCGGCCTCAATGGTGAGCCACCGTGCGCGAGCGAAGGCATTCGCTGAGAAATTGTTCTGCTATGTCCTCACAGAAAGTAGCACAGGTGGGCGCACACTGATGCCAAGCTCTAAAAGATGTTTAGCAAAGTGTAATGGCCTGTAATGAGGCCCGCAATGCTTTTACAATCATTCCTTCTTAAAGATAAGAAAAATGTTACGAATTTCTTGTAGATATCAAAGCGTACGAGCTTAGTCATCCTGAATAGAATTTGACCGTGGAAACAGACAGACCTAGAGCGGGCTTAGATCTTGAGAAACTCTCCTCTGAACCTCTTCTACCGAATTCATCAGAGATCTCATTTCCTAGGACCTGAGTGACCTGAAACACATACAAGCCTGTTGTACCAAAAACCATTACTCTTGAGGCGAAACTTCATCATAGCTTCAAGAGTAGAGTTTGGTGAAAGAGGCCACGGTGTGCTTGTGTGTTAGCCTATTCCATCAGACATTCGATGCATATGTAATTATCGGTCTTATCATTGCCGTGTAGAAAAAAAGGTGACAGCGCTTTGGTGGTTTTTGATTCGACTTGCTTTGACCAAAGAAGCTTGATATCCAAGATGATTCCCAGGTATGGGAATGACTTTTTGCACCAGCTAGGTCATTTCCTCCTTTTCGTCAAAACAACGACACCAGTCTTAAGAGGATTAACCGACTCCATTACTCTCATCAGTCATCAATCACATAGCGCTGCCTGTGCTCCTAGACAGACAGTCACTACACAGGAGCCAACAGAAATAAAGGCAACCTCACTCACATAGATTCCAGAGGCATTGAGGCACCGAGCAGAGAATTTACCACCATCCACCATAACACCAGAGACAGGACGCCACCTTGCAGGCAGCCCTGTTTACGCCAGATTCGACACATTGTCCGAGGCCGCATCAGCGATAAATGTGCTCAAACATTTGATCCACAAAACCAGTGCTTCATCTACGCCATGCCGCCTAACAGCGTTACTCATGCTGTCGAAAATTGCGTTATCAAAAGCTCTCTCAATGTCGACGAAAATGCCCATATTACATACTCTTTCCTTTCGAGTGCGCTCTTAGTTCTCCCAGCTAGGTTTTGAAGTGCAGTCTCGCAGGATTTTCCACGCTGATAAGCGAGTGGAATCATTCGAATGGCAACCTTGTGGAAGGCAACTATACTAGTCTCTCCATGCTTTTCAGCAAGATGGATGTTAGACTGATTGGTTTAAAACTCTTGGCAAGTGAGTAATCTTCTTTCCCTATTTTGGGAATAAAGCTCACTTTTATCGCGCGCCAAGGAATAGGTACATAGGCAAGTGTCAAGCTAGCAGTGAAAATTATTTTCAAAATAGGAAGTAGTTGTCTATTACCTTTTTGCAGCATGACATGGTATATCCCATCAGTACCTGACGACTTAAAGGTAGAAAGTACAATACTATTTGCCTGAGTCAATCCGAAAAAAAACTCCAAAAAAGGTGGAGCAATTCCCGGTGTCAACGATACGATAAAGCAGCTTCTCATTCCTTGGTTAGCAGGGAGCAAGAAGGATAATGTGCATAGGCATAACTGTTAAGAACCTCAACAATTTTGTCTGAGTAGCTTATAAATCTCCTGGACTACGTATGAATATATTCTGGTTGAGGATGGATGTCAGTCAAATTACTTTCTGCATTTGACAGACTAACCGCAATGGGTATACACACCAACTGCCCCCTAAAAGATGCCTATAAGCGAGCCTAAAAAACTTTTCAATTGTGACTATAATATGATCGAGAGGTTAAGAATTACATTTAGAACGCAAATGTTATTTCCAGGGACACGCATTTATACATCAATTGAATGAGTTTCAAAAATTAACTCCACTGCGTTAGGATGTCATACGCCTTTTGTTTGGCAAAGAAATGGTCTTCTGGAATCCGAGGTCGTTTTCTCTGCCTTTTATGGAGTAGCGTGAAAATTCAATTACTTTAAGGTCGTGCTCCTTATTTGAGGTTAACTTGAAGCCATCACGCGATTTTGTTTTTACTTTTATTTAACCTTTACCTAATGCGATATCGACTGCTTGTTATTTTAATTAATTATGGTAGTTTTGATTATGCTTTGGAATTCGTTGAATAGACAGCTAGTTGCAGCAAAAAATTGCCAGTCAGCAGACGTTAGGTTCAGGGGATGTATGGTATGGTACCTATATATTTTTTTTCCATTGAAGTTTGTATTTGAATGTTTTTTCTTCCGTCGCAGAACCTTTATTAGTAAACTAATTAGTCGTCTTCAGTCTCGTTTCAGACCATCAAGAATTTTGTGTGTTTGCTGTTTTTTGTTAACATCACCTGCCACATGTCATGAGATAAGCGGGTTCCCATGAATAGTTGTTTTTTCATTAGTAAAATTTCAAATATATAGTCGTTTGAGACATATCCGCCAAGGCAAATATTATTTTATTTACAAAAGATACAACCCGTTTCTCAGATGTCAAATTAAGTTGACTGCAGACAGCGGATGGTGTCATTGTCATGTCTGATCTATGTATTTCTGGGCACAAGATATGGGGCTGCGTGTATAGAGTACATATGCAGCGAATATACTAGAGATGAGGAAACGAAGTGATTCACGTTTGGAACTCTCAAATATATTAACGATTCAGCCGACTTATTAAGACTGTCAGGGCAAGACTAACAAACAATCAGAAAGATATAATGCAATTATGGCTAGAATGATGGTTCACCATATTTGTGCTATTTCGGTTGCTGTCTCTTGCTCAAATGAAGAAGGACCTGGTATTAAGTGATGCTGTCGCTCAAGTAGTTACACATCAATTTATGGAATAAAATGTTTGCAGCTTGGGCTATGATTCGATTTGCGTCTCTCCCAATATCACTTAAAAACAGCAACGTGCGAAATAAAAATATATGAGTAGAAGACCTGACTAGTTTTTGCCTAGGTCTTGTCGAGTATTTTTGTGGTGGAGATTATTTTATCACAAGATATAACTATGAGATATTAAAATCCTGAATCTTATGCTTAGATGTGGTTAATTGCTCTCTTCAAGTCCACAGATCGTTCTGCTTTTCAAAGGGATACATTCAAAAAGAATTCGTTACCCACATTGGGGGATATTGCAGGAAGCACTTACAGGAATGGCTTGGTAATTTAGCTACTTCATGAAGTAAAACACTATCAGTGTTAAGCCCCTCACCGATGGGTTGACTTCATACTCATCTTCACGAAATTATTGGCACAAGGAACTTACAGCCAAATTGATTTTATGTACAACTTAGAAAGGAACCAAGTCGGGTTTGTTGCATGTTATATACGAGGGTGGTCCGATAAGTACTTAGCCTCACAGCCAGATGGCGCCAGTATCGCAAGAACAACTTACTATCGTGTAGTACATTCTAGTAGACGGCTACTGTCGGTCGGTGATTCGATTCTTGTTTTTGGAAGGGAAATCGCGCAGCAAAATCAAAGAGCGTTTGGATGCAGTGTACGGTGACTCTTCTCCTTCGATAGCGATCTTCAAAAATTGGTTTAACGAGTTTCAACGATGAGCCACGTCCAGGTGCCCCGAAAACGACTACCATGGATAGCGTGGATAACGTGACAAAAATCCATGATCTCGTATTGGCAGACCGCCGATTGAAGGTGCGCGAGATAGCTGAGAGAGTAGGCATTTCAAAAGAACGTGTGGGTCATATTCTGCATGAAATTTTGGGCATGAGAAAGCTGTCGGCGCGATGAGTGCCGCGTTTGCTCACTCCGGACAACAAACGCAACCGTGAGACCAATTCAGAGAAGTTTTTGACGCTGTTTAAGCGCAATTCGAAGGAGTTTCTGCGTCGTTTCGTGACAGTCGACGAAACATGGATCCACTGGTACACACCAGAGACCAAGGAACAATCGAAACAGTGGATTTCACCCGACGGACGTGCTCCGAAGAAGGCAAAAACTGTCCCATCGGCCGGAATGGTGATGGCCATCATTTTCTGGGGTTCACAAGGTGTGATCCACATCGACTACCTGGAGAAGGGCAAAACGGTCACAGGGCTGTACTATGCGAAACTATTGGGCTGATTCGACGCCGAATTGAAGAAAAAACGGCCCCACTTGGCGAAGAAAAAGTGCTCTTCCACCATGATAATCGGCTCACACTTCCGCCCTCGCCATGGCTAAATTGGTCGAATTGGGCTACGTACTGCTGCCCCATCCACCGTATTCTCCAGATTTGGCCTCGTGCGACTTCTATTTGTTTCCACTTGAAAAAGTCACTCGCCGGGCAGAAATTTCAGTCGAATGAAGAGGTCATCTACTTTGCAAACCTCGAGAAAACGCATTTTTCAGACGGGTTAAAGAAGTTGGAGCATCGCTGGGTGTGTCTCGAGCTAAAAGGAGACTATATTGAAAAATAAATCGCCGTTTCTCCAAAATTTTTGTTTTTCTTTTGTAGGCTAAGTACTTATCGGACCACCCTCGTATAGAAGATTATTTTAAAGCGAAATCGTAAAACATGCAAGGGAAGATCTGCAACGTGTAAAACCCGACTAAGGGTAATTATTTTCCGACTTCTCCGGGTATGGCAATAGGAAAATACATACAAAATTATCCGCACAAGCTCAAATGCTGTCGCGTTACTGCTCAATATGTTGAATGCTGTGATTGAGACAACAAGCAGAAGGATAGAGGAAAGAAGACGAAAAAAGAGCGAAAGCATATTATAAAGCCAGTTTGCGAAGGCGAAATCTACCGAGAGGTAGGTGAATTGGTTGAAAATCTTTTACCGTCATTATATGCCCAGAAATGAAGGCTGTTTAGAAAGGTGAGGGTCGAGAAAAAAAATTATCGAGGTATATCGAGAGGCTAATCCCAAGAGATCAGTAAAAGTGTTGACTGCGAAGATTTCCGGAATCATTAAATAATCAATTTGTGTCGAAACAGTAACGCATGTTTTACGGTTAAATGATTTGAACGGTAGAGTTGTACTTCGCAAACCATTTATTTCCAAAGTAAAAAAGACAAAAGACTCGCATTCGCCAAAGAATATGTTAACAAGACACTAGACTTTAATTAACTATAGTGGAAGGAAGAAAAAGCCGAGGAAGAAAATGCCTTTAAACAAGCTGAAAAATGGCCGGAAACATTTCAGTCGAACACCTAACGAATAGTTTCGGGTCGAAAGGGTTGAACTTATGCTTTAGCTCCCGCCGACTTCAATCCTATAGTCGTCTAATCTCATAATCGTCAGCAAAGGATCGAAGCTTGCGCTTTGGTCGCGTCACAACCAGAACCAGTTTTTGAATCGGATCGTTACCAAAGATGAGGGATGGGTCCTTTATTATAAAATTAAACGTCACCGCCAAAGGCTTAGTCGAGAATACCGACCAGCACGACAACATAGAGATGGACTTTACTCACTCAAAGTGTTACTTAGTGCATGATTGGATGTTAAAGGAATAATTCAGGTGCAATTTTCTAAAATATTGACTTAATTTGGGAAAAAAATTATTAAAAATCAACAGTTAGATCCACAACGCCGTAATATACTTTTTTGTAAAGCCAGAAACCTCTCCCTTCATCTTGTTTTTAAACGAAGCTGTTTTAAGGAATAGTTTTTGAGAAATTAATTTTCAAACTCAAAATTTTGAAAAAAAATTGGAAAAAAAAAGTTTCGAACTACTTTTTTCCAAAATTGTATGTAATTAAGTACTAATTTTTTTCCAAAATTCAATTTCCTTATTAGTTTTTAGTTAAAAACAGAAAACCGGATGCAAAAATGTCTTGTAGTTTTTGAGAAATTAAAAAAAAACCAGAACCACTTTTTTCTAAGAAAAACCTTTTTTTGTTTTAACGCGTCAGGGCTTGTAGGCAAATTGTTGTATGAAACATTGACCTCTTTTTTATTATTTTTAAAAAAATTCGTAGTTTTATGAGAATACAATAAAGTGACACAGTATTGGAATAACCCTGGATTAATCTTTTTTTTCATTGATAACGCCTGAAAACTGACCTGCCAATTTCGTCTGCGTCCGCCCGCCGCCGATGGGTTCTACCCGGTAGGTGCTTAAGACAATAAAACCACAATTTTTCTTTATTGAAAAATAAAATATTTGCAACCCAAATGTAAATAAAAGGTATCGCATTTTTAATAAAAAAGAACCATTTCCAAATTGGATGTTAACTCATCAACACATTACTATGTCAAACTCATACTCTCGAGAAAAATTAACGGACATGCACTTCTGCTACGGTTTAGCTAATGGTCGAGATCGTGAAGCCGAATGACTCTACGCAGAAAGATATCCCAATCGGAGGTGTCCCAGTCGTAGCATGTTTTCAAGAATCCACCGTCTACGAGAGAACGGAGTGCAGCATCATTGGAGTAGCACCAATCCACACAACAAAAAACAAAATAAATCACAACACCGCTTTAGCTGTAATGTTTGGCTTGGTATTGTTGGACAAACTGTTATCGGGTCCCGGTTTTTGAATGCCGTTATTAATGGAGAATCATACCTGCAATTCCTACGAGAACTTTTGCCCGATTTGATGGACAACGTTCCTTTGGCGATAGCAGATAATTTTATCTACCAGTAAGATGGAGCACCAGCACACTACAGCTTACGGGTTAGAAACTGGCTGGATGATCATTTTAGTGACCGTTGGATCGGAAGAAAGGGCCCCACGGAATGGCCACCTAGATCACCAGATTTAACTCCTCTAGATTGTTATGTGTTGGGATTCATGAAGAATTATGTTTACGAAGTGGAAATAGTATCTTTGGAACAACTGAGAGAACGTATTGAAGTCGCTGGAGTCAATTTGCAGGAAAATTTGTCAAGCATGGACTTATGTGCAGACATTAGAAGGAGATATAATTTTTGCCTTCCAAAAAATGGGGATCATATTGAAAATTTTTTATAATAAAACTACCAATCTAAAAAATAATAAAAAAGAGGTCAATGTTTCATACATTAATTTGCCTACAAGTCCAGCCGGGTTGAAACCAAAAAAAGGTTTTTCTTAGAAAAAAGTGGTTCTGGTTTTTTTTTAATTTCTCAAAAACTACAAGACATTTTTACATATTATTTACAAACTAATAAGGGAATTGAATTTTGGAAAAAAAATTAGTACTTAATTACATACAATTTTGGAAAAAAGTAGTTCGAAACTTTTTTTTTTCCAATTTTTTTTCAAAATTTTGAGTTTGAAAATTAATTTCTCAAAACCTGTTCCTTAAAACAGCTTCATTTAAAAACCAGATAAAAGAAGAGATTTCTGGCTTTACAAAAAAGTATATCACGGCATTGTGGCTGTAACTGTTGATTTTTAATAATTTTTTTTCCAAATTAAGTCAATTTTTTAGAAAATTGCCCCTCCCGGCTAAACGGGGGGGAATAGACCCCCCCCCCCCCCCGTCCCTTACGATTTTTTTCTTGTCTTGACTAGACCTACACGCTCTAGCTTTTTGGCACACTGCTCGTGGGACACCCTGTATACCATTCTCAATAAATAAGGGAAGATTAGAGTGTTGATGCTGATTTGAAAGAATCAGTCAATCGCGGGTGCCTTGTATTCTGCTAGGTGCATATGACGTTTCAAATTGATCTAGATGTTAGTAGTGGATAGTAATTTCTAAATATAAGTTTTTTCTTATGTCGTTTTTCATATTCTTAAAGTAGATATGCGAGGTTTGTTCAAGAAATAAGGTGACTTTTTGGGTGTTAACGAACTCGTACCTTTACATATTGTAACATTGCTAGTTGTTTTTTTTTCACAGATATAAAAGTTTGACGTGTTTTGGTGAGCTTGATGATTTTTCATTATTGAAAAAAAAATGCATCAAAGAATCTGTTTGAAAAATTAAATTCAGTGCTCTAACCTACTTGAAATGTTGGTAACAACAAACAAAAAGTGTTTTTAAGTGGTACAAGCTCTTCACGGAAGGCCGAGAGAAGGCGTCCCGCACTGGACGCCCCAGCACGTTAAAAATGTTGAAACAGTGGCGAAAGTTGAAATGGAATTCGTCGAATCACTATTAGAAGTTGTTGAGAATATTGGCTTAACGGTTGGCTCATGCCATGATTTTATACCAGCGAAAATTGTTTCTAAATTGCTAAATTTTGACCAAAAGGATCGTCGTACCGACCGGGAGATGTTCAACGACGTGAATTACGGTCCGAATTTTGTAAACAGGGTCATCACTTGAGAAGAAATGTGGGTATATTATGATATCGAAACCAGAGCCCAATTATCCCATTGGAAGCGATTAGTGTAGTCAAAAAAACACGCCAAATTCTGTCAAATGTAAAAGTTGTCCTCAGTTTGTTTCTTTTAAATTACAATGCTACGGTTCAACGTGAGATTTGTCGAAAAGTCGTACAATCGACAAGAAATATTACCTTGAAATTATGTGCCGTTTTCGGTAAGTAGAAGAAAATGTCCGGATTTGTGATTAAAAAATTTCAGAGCTGTTGCATTACGGTAATAATACAAATGCTCACTTATCGTAGCTGGTTCGTATTTTTTTGACAAATACAATATCATAATCATGCCTCAGCCATCGACTTGGCCCCCTGCGACTTCTCTTGCTAAAACTGAAAAGATCCATGAAAGCAGGGTGATTTTTCATGATTGAAGAAAAATCGCTGGAAGAACTTAATGCGCGTATACCAGAAACTCTTCGAGGATTTAAAAAAGCTCTGGAGAAAGTGTATTATATCTGAAGGGCTTTACTTAAAAAAAGGAAGTCTAGGCGCGACTTGTGAAAGACGCAGTATTAATTTCATATGAAAATAGATTGGGGAGTGAACTGTCCAGACATTGGCGGTTTGCTTTTTCAAAACTCATATCCAGCAAGTCTTACCATGATAAACTAGCAACATTGGAAAACGTTGTCAATTATCCCTAAAAATATAAAATACTACAAAAGATCCATAGACGAATGGCGAATTTGAAGAAGCCTTGACTTCACAAGTATTCTAGCAGTTAAGGTAGTACCCCACGTAAGATAAACACTATGAAATATAATATACCTAATCTCGATAATTTGGCTGACAGTAGTATTCGAACTTCGTGTCATGGACGTCAGCGGTTAGGATATAACCAACTGAGTCGGGGTGAATACAATTTATTTAAAGACCCATTATATCGAGATATCAAGTCTAAGAAACTTAGTAAAACTAGACAGAACATGGGACAGACGGATTTCGATAGACGTTAAGCACACTTGGTTTGTTTTTTAATTGTGGTTTCGGCGATTATTTCAGGAAACACGCAACATGGCCCATAAAATAAAGAATTAAGGTTTTATGGGTACAAATAAATCAGTACACTGAAATTGAATTTGAATTGAATGGAGGAGCCAACATTATTGATAATATGTGATGTTTTAAGCGTTTGGTTTTTAGTTTTCAAAAAGATGTAGATTTTACCCCATGTAGTCGAGCAGCACTTGGTTTTTTTTTTGTACGTGGGCGCATTGTGGGCCCGTACCACAACCGCCAATCTGGTCGAAGTTTTGTAGCATTGTAGCATTTAACATTTGTTCACCTCCCAATGGTTGTTGAAGAGGCTATCCAGAGGGCGCCCCGAGGAGGCTGTATGCCAACTTGACCCGGACATCGAAACAGGGATCATTGCTGGCATCTAGCCAGGTTGAGAGTAATCAACAATTTTACCCTGTATGTCCCAGCTCATGTCCTCTACCTCCAAAAGCTGGACGGTAAGCAGGACAGCGGAGCTGATTTTGGGTTCCTTCGAAAGAAAAGTGAGGAAGGGAGGAGAAGAGGAGAAGATATAACCGCGAATTCTACGAGCTGTACAAAGATGTAGATGTAGTCCGGAAGGCAAAGATCTGTCGACTACACTGGCTCGGCCGCATCAAGCGCATGAACACCAACGGCCCAGCTAAGAGGGTCTTCGACTCCGAGCCTCCTGCTTTGAGAAGAAGGGGAAGAACGAATTTCCGGTATAAAGACCGAGTAAACGCAGATGTTAGACAACTTGGTCTTGACAACTGGAAGCAGCGTGCCTGGGACCGTCAAGGATGGAAGGCAGCCATAGCCCAGGCTCAGATCCTCCATGGATCGCTGGCCTGTTAAGTAAGTAAGTCGAGTAGCACAATCCCAATCGCTGTTATCTGTTAATTTAAACCCGAATAAGTCTATGATAATCCGTAGACATAATGCCATTACAGAAAGACAACCTAACGTTTCAAAGAGGCCTTAAACGAAGCACGAAATAATGATCAAATGGTAAAAAAGTTTACTTCTAGGACAGCCCGCGAAACTTCAATAGTTGCGATTCGAGCTTACTTCTTGAGATGGACGTGCATATTTTATTACAGAACCTTTACCATAAGTTAGAGCATTTCTAGTCATCTTTCTGAGAAAGGTTTTCTAGTATACTCGTATGTAGTTAGCTTTTTGTACAGTTTAAGTAGTATGTTCTGATCTTATAAACTAGCTTTTTAAGCAAAACGTATTCCTAATGAGGTCCTGAGGCTCAGTATGAGTGCAAACCATTTACTTATGGCTATTTAAAAAAAAATGTAAGTAATTCTAAGGCTAAGGCAAACTTAGCTTCCCAACAACTTGAAGATTCGATTTTTTAAACAACACGAGTCTGACAAAAATTGGTTTGGGTAGGTGTAATCATTGTAACGTCCTTAAATCAATAGCTTAACTATCTTTTGGCTCATTCAATTTTATTAGATTAGATTTACTTATGAATTATCTACTGTCAATTGGTCAAGATTTTAATCTTGTATCGAATCTTGGGGAATACCAACCTAAAGCTCTAAAAAGTATTTTCAGTTTCAGAATCTAGACTATATTAGGCCTCTTATGTTAGTTCTGAAAATTAAGAAAAATACCAATAAGGCATGCGTCTATAGATTGTGACCGAAGGCGCTTTTCAAATCCCATTCTTTTTTTAGATCCCTAAAAATTCGTCAAAAAATTGTAACAGTATCGTTGTTATAGCTATGGGTTCTAATGATAGTACAATGATCGGTCCCTAATGCCTGTCATTTCAACCCCATACCTACCATAACCTACCGCTAGTATTTAATTTTTGTCTTTCTGTGTTACTCTGTTTAACCAGACACGTTTAATCTCTTAATTGAATGCGTTAAATTCAAGCCATTTACACATAATGGTTAGCACAGTTCTTACCTTATCTTTGTTCTGCTAAAAATAACCAATCCTTATCATCAAGCAAATAATAAAACAAATAGAGAAGGGTCGATGAACAAAAGCAGCCAAGATTATTTCGGCCTTTATCAGTTATTTCCGGCTCCTACCAGCTGTTCACTGCACATCCGTTCAGCTGCTCACAACCGGTGATAATGATAATGATAATATTAACTAAGGCCATCTTTGATAAGTCAAAGTCATCAAACGCCAACAAACATAGTCAGGCAATGAACTATTATTGCTGTTAGTTTGATTGTCTTTAATTAGCACGAGTACGTCCCCTTGACCTTGCTCGGCCGACAAAACTTTCGCAAAATAGCCATCATCACCAGTTTGGTTTAATTGGTTTTGCACGTGGTTCACGATGGAAACAATGCCGACAATGCATTAATTCGGTTTGAGGAGCTTAATTGCAACAATTATCATGAAACTTGAATTATCCGGGAATTAATTAATGGACTAAGGCTTACTACTGAGTGCCCAAAGTTCAGCGATAGTGTTCGGCATGAATTAGGGGCATAAAAGTGTACTAAACTGTCTTCGAGTTATGATGAGATTTATATGTACACTGTGGTTGCGTGACGGTGTGGAGGCAATTGACAGTTGACGCAGCATGGGCGAATAATATTCATAACACTGATAGGAAAGGTCACGGATGTTATGTCGGAATTGCTGTAATAATCGAGCGTGCATAAGTACTCGTATAATGGAGTCACCTCTATTTTTAATTTAATATTCCGTTTCATTCGAATCTCTAGGCAAAGGCAATGGTATGAAGGTGATTTTGCAATTCCTGAATTCAAAACATTCTTAAGAGTCCAAGCAATAGCGTAAGTTCCAGTCCACTTCTCAATTACTTTGTTGTTTACTTACCTACGAATATTGATTGTCACACCTATCGTCTATCCATGTGGCGACGCTAATGATGTAGTATGGCATGTCACGAACCAAAATACATTGAACTTACATCCTCATGCAATATTCAAAGGTCCTTCACCACAAACTACTTAATTAGTACTACCGGCAAGGCAGACTATTATAGCTCCATATCATATCTGGCTACTCCTTCCTGCCTCTTCCTCGCAGTTAACAAATACAAAAAAAAACATAAACATTTGTGCATGAACTATGCAAAGTTAGTGGAAGCTATAGCTCCAAAATCGGGAAGTACATTATGAGTGGCGTGGAGCGACGGACATGTCACCATTTCAGTGAAGCTTTTTCGCTAAATCTGGGACACACACATTCTTCACATCGTTCCCATAGTAGTCCTGGATGTGTGGTTCCTCCTTTCATTCTTTCCTTTGCTTTTTGTTCACTTTAAGTTGAAACTGGTTTGTTCTTCCGCGTTCCAAGTTACAACAGAAGTAATTGTCCTTCCACTGCTATTTGTTTCATGAATCACCTACTTTTGTTTCGATGCCATTTTCATATAGTTTCCTATATGGGTGTTATGGATATATTTTGGCAACATTTTTATCGCTCTGTTAGAGATATACTCGTAGGTTTAATATTTTAGTTAAATCCCGACGCAAAAGAACGGCTTCCATGCAAATTTAATCCATAAAATTGAAATCCTAAATACAAAATTCAGAGCATCATTGGCCAATAATATCGGGGATAAAGAACTCGAGTGTGATAAAGGCTTTCAAAGGATCTTCAAGGGTATGAAATACGGCTTAAACAGTACCGCAGGGGTAATGCTTTTATAACGATAACGAAGGATACCTTGCTATATTGGACAGTACTCTAAATGTGGTCAGTCTGAGCTTCATTGAGTAGCCTCTTTAGCTACTTCGAGGCTTAAATTGACTACCTTTACTTTTCTTCTGTGTATGATACAAGGCTGATGAAAGTTATAGTAAGAAGGACTTACTAATGGTTTTTTATGGTGTGTATTTCCGACCCTTAAAGATTTGCACCTTTACTTATTTTCTTAGGTGGTAAACCTGAGCCTCAAACAACAAGCGCCTCCAGCTGACACGATCTTTTGCCAGTTGTTTCCCGTGCCGCACTCCCAGTTGGTTAAGGTCCCCTTCCACCTGTGTGCGCTACTTTCGATTCAGTCGACCTTTGCTTCGCCATCCCTCGGATTCGGATTCGAAGATTCGTCGGGCCTGAACTGTGTTGACCATTAGGACTTTAGATTGAACGCAAAATTTTCCTCTCGAAGCGATCAAGGGCATCCTCATCCATTTTCTTTAAGGTCCAGGCCTCTGTGCCGTCAAGGAGGATCGGGATGATCAATGAGGCGGTCATGGTGCAATGGTAATCATCACCAACTCTTGGGCGGAAGGTCTGTAGCTCAAGTCTGTCCATATCCAAGAACAATACCTATACGGAAAAACTGTGCAACAAGATCAGCTCTGAATGATAGATGATCGAGATATGTTGACGATGGCATAACACTCGCAATATAAGATCACTTTACAATTCATACTCCGTGTGTGCATTCCAATATAACACCTTAATGACATAGAAACAAAAAAAACGACTGTGAACTACAACCAACGCGGTAAATTGAGTCGAATTTCGCGAATCCTATCTAGGACAACCACCCCTGGAGAGTAGTGAACGAACATCTTCGGCATAAACCATCTGCGCCCCGTCCAGGTTGGGTGACAAGCACCTTAAGAGCTTGGTTTTTCGAGAGAGGGCTCTACTTCTTAATTGCCTCTTGAGCCTAAAGAAGCAGGGATTGGCGAAAGTTATTCTGCGTTTGATCTCAGTGATGGTGTTGTTGTCGCTGGTCACTAGTGAGCGAACATAGACGAAATCCTTGAACACTTCAAAGTTGTAGGTGACAGTTGTGACATTTTGGCTAATACGTCGTCGGTGTGGTCCGTCTTTTTTGGACGCCAGCAAATAGTTTGCCTTTCCCTTGTTTGTCGAAAGACCCATTTTAGCCGCTTCTGCTTTAATGCTTTCGAACGCTTCATTGACGTTTCGCTGTATTCGCTAAATTACGTCAATGTCATCTGCGTACGCAGACTTAGGATCGTACCTGTCGTACGTCTCGTAGGATCTTTTCAAACACGAAGGTAAGAAAGTCAAATGAAAGTGCGTCACCTTGTCTAAATCCTTTTTTAACTTCAAAGGTCTCAGTTAATCCGCTTCCGACCTTAATGGAACAGCGAGAATCCTCCATTGTCATCCTCTACAATCTGGGGAGCTTGGCAGGTATGTTAAAAATAGACATGGCTCCGTATAGCTCGTCTCTATGCGCACGGTCATATGTGGCTTTAAAATCGGCAAAGAGATGGTGTGCCTCGATTTCTCGATTTGATCTATTATGGATTTACCTGGCCTGAAACTACACAGATAAGAGCTCCAGAATATCCACAAAGGATTTCAGGCGTTCACACAGTACGGCAGAAAAGACCTTATATACGGTATTAAGGAGACTTGTTCCTAGGTCGGGTGGACGTAATTCTCTTGTATCTTCGTCCGTTGCGAATGAATCATTCTGCCTATCATCGCAATTATATAGTCTACAAAAGTGGTTTTCCAAATTCCTAGCATCGATTTTGACTCTACTACTAGTTGTTCGTCTTCGTCCCTACAGGCTTCCGCTCTGGCTTTATAGCCCTGGCATGTTCGTTTTACTTTTTCGTAAATTTCCGGGCGTCATTCCTGCGGTAGCATCTCTCCATCTCCTAGAACTCACGCTTTTCCCGCTCTCTTTTTTTCTTCTTTAAAAGCGTGTGCTCCTGCCACTTTTTCTGTTGGTGGAGCTCATGACCGGCTCTTGTCCATCTATGTAGCATGGCTTCGTAGGCAATTTCCTGTGCTACATGGGTTTGTTCGCTTGGCTTATCAAACTAGGGGTTTCTAGCTGGCGGCGGTTGGAGGCCCCGCATATCAGAGGCAGCGTCTCTGATGACGCGCTTTGTGCTGGTGTTATCGGGCTTTGTGAGAATCGGCAAATGTCATAGCGCCCTCCTGTAGTCTCCTTCGAACATCAAACACGTCGGGGCAGTCTCTTGCGCCGATCGCAAGATGATCAATCTGGTTGATGATCTACTGATCAGCTGACCGCCAGGTTCCTTTATGGATGTTGAGAAAAGAAAGAAAAAGAAAATCGAAAGTTGTCAAGCTAGAATAGAAACTTGTTTAATCCTTTTCTTTGGGACTCAATGTGCTGTAGAAGTGACTGCTTATACATATATTAAATTTTACAATATGGATGATTTAAAAGTTGCTGCATGTGTTAAGATTTTGACAACTTTCTACAAATATAGTGATTCTGGGGTAAGTCTGTTTCGCACGAAACGAGCGGATGATCAGTATAATCATATATCTGAGCGTACTATAGGCAAAACTGTAACAATTCGAAGAGACAGGCTCTTTTATAGAAGTCTTAAGGCCCATGCATTATGCACGCTCTTCAGAAAATATGACTGGCGTTTGTACAAATGTTGAATAGGAGCCACATCTATTGATTCCCTACTATAATCATATTAACCCAGTTAATCGACGCAGCAATCCTATATGCAAAAATCGTGCTTAAACGTACGCAAGCTCTTGAAAATGAATATTCGTCAAGTTATGGCTAAGTTATCGAAAAGTCATCTAACATTACCTTGTGAGAATCCAGTCTTGCAAGAACTCTCGTGGACTTAAAAAGTTATGGTGACAATTTAGTGAACATCGAAAGGACCAATCCACTTTTGTTTCTGCAATCAGGAAAATCGAGAAATGCTATCACATATTGTGAGGCAATCAACATATTGCATGCCAAATTAGCTGAGGGGAAACCTGCATGCCAATGCTACATCCCATACCTCACAAGTAGCGGTGCAAAAACTGTTGCAGTTGTGATTTGAAATTCTTTTGCATCCACCGTACTCTCCTGATATTTCCCCAACGGATTATCATAATTTCCGCAATCCGGATTAATTTTTCCGGCAGAAGGTCTTCCGGGACCGAACAGAAGTCATAAAAGCCTTTGGAGGTTTCATTGCCTCAAAAATCAGCACTTCTACGAAAAAGGAATATTTGACCTTGTATCGCGTTGGAAGAATGTCATAGATGCCAACGGCTCATATTTTGATTGAATAAAAATTTATGGAAAGATAATATAGGCCTTTAAATTTAAAAATCGGATATTTCATTTTCTTACTAACCTGAATTTCTGCTGTGTGGATAACATCGTTTTCCAATGCTGCTAGTTCTGCATGGACATTAAGCAGACCATCGAAATATCTTCTTTACCGGAAAGCAATTCTTCTTTTAAAATCTTCGCTAATGATGCTACATTGGGCGTAGTATTATTCAGTGGAGCAGAACAGGGAAGGAAAGCTCCTAAATATTTTGATAATTGTTGGATATACTACGGTAAACCACTTCCCCATCCAACGGAGATAAAGCTTTAATATACATATTAAATTATAATCACTCACCTTATACACATGTCACCTAATATACATATGTTCATATTCTAAAAATGCATGCTGGCCCTATATATCATTTATGGGCCTTTCACGGAGTGCATGGTTTCATGTCCACCATAGGCAGTTGAAACTGTCTAACCCGAAACGACGGTAACCTATTGTATTATATACTTGACATGACTTGCCTAGAATCGAGTTCCCTTCTAGCCAGAATTGTAATGTTACTTTCTCAACATTGCTCAACCACTTTAGAAATTAGTGCGAAGACAGCTTAAAACCGAAAGTTTTCTTTTCGAACTGAAGGTCTATTTCATTTGTTCTGATAAGCTCATGTTTCTATGCTATTTTGTAGGACCATGACAATAGTACCCTTGGGCAAAGTTAACTTTATTCTCTAAGAAAAGTTTCTGCAACTTGAGTTTTAATAAACAGTATGATTTCTTATCTTATCTCCAAGCTTATGTGCGTGTTGGGTGAAGTATTAAGAGAGCTCTGTCAATATCGAATAACATGAAATTTAATCACCCTCTTAAGCCCCGTTTGACGTCTGAGATCTCGTTATCGATTTTGATGAGACTGCAATATTTCTCCATCGTCATTTTGCATCGCCTGACGATGTGACTAACTGACGACTTAGTCAAAACTAGACATGGCATTATGCGCCTCGTCTCTAAATCATATGCGGTTGTAGAGTCGACTAACAATGGTGGGTTCTCCTGCCTGAAAGCAGGTTAGTATTGACCTGCAAGGTTTCAGACGAATTGTTGCAGCCATTCACAAAATGTTGCAGAGGAGTTCTTCTATATATTCAGGCTTCCTACGTTAAATCAGGGATTTTTTTGGAACCCAGCATATTAGTGCTGAGACGTTTACGAATATAATCGCGCGCTGCAATGAACTGACCTCTATGTCGGTGGCATTCGATTGGCAGATTAAAATCATAGAGTATTTCGCGTCTCATCATGAATACAAAACTTACAAAACAAAACCAACGTTGGAAAGATGCCCAGAACTTGTAAAAAAAGTATTGAGGTCCACTCTTTCTTGACGTGACCGTATGTAGCAGCGTGTTCGCACCGAGTGGTGTCGTTGTTAGAGAATCTGAGCGAACTATCGTTCATGCTAGATCGTCTTTAGTAGACTCCTATCGAGAGACTTGGTGCCTGTTAAAATGTAGCAAACTATTATAACAGCAGTACGAGCACGCCATGAAATTTTGCGCTAGCGAAATCGGCAAAGATGAAAGCATGTCCCAAACTGCAGTCTTCAATTGGCACAAAATCATCAAAGATGGGCGTGAAGGGCAAGACCCACACTGGCACCTGATCCAAGGTGGCTGACTACCGACATCCCCTCACAGTTCCAACTTAGCCTGTGAAATCTTACTTTGAAGGACACCACCATGGGACCCCAAGTATCGTCAAAGAAGTTTGCACGCGTATCCACCTACAAGGGAACATTCGACTTGTGGAAAAGCCAACGGCAAAAGTGCGTCCACTCTCAAGGGATGTACTTTAACAAATTTTAATGTTTTGTTGCAAAATCTGAAATAAATCTATTTTTCCAAAACATTTCCTGATACTTTTTATAACCTGATGAGTCATCTCTCGGATTTCGAAAATGGCCTTCAAAAGCAGTTATTCTTAATTGCCTGAGTTCTAGATCTTTTTTTGATCCCTACATTCATCGTGACAAGACCTTTGTAATATGTGAAGAAAGATATCAGGAAGCAGATATGTTCAGATTCGATGAGATATTTGTTTCATATGCAGCTAATCATTTGACGAATATCGAGAACCAGGTTACAAGCTGCTGTAATCAGCTGATCAGTCATGTTCTTTAATCACTATATAAGCTTTCTGACTACTTTGAAAACTGTGATTCTTATTGCACATTCCGTAAAAATTAGATTCCAACTTCTGGTCTCAGAGTACCCTTAGTTATATTTTAATTAGTAAAAAGTTTTTAATTTATTTTTTAGGTCGTAAACCATGCATGTAATAGACGCATACGATGAGGCAGCTAAGGACCCTCGAATATCGCAATCGGACTTCCAGTTGGCGTTTTCAGACCAAGATATTGAAGGTCAATATAAGATTTAACAATTTTTAAAATTCAATTGCTAACATTTTTGAATTAAATTTTTGAAGGACATCGACTGCATACCGTGTATGTTGGAGTACATTTGCCCGAAGGAGGAAGAAGACATTATCATCGCAGGCAAAAACGTTATCAGAGGAGTGATGGAGATAAAGCATCGAATCCGGATAGACCAAGTATGAATGTTATGAATTCTGTGTTTCAGAGAGATATTACATTTATTTCTCAATTAAATTTTACAATGATATACATATGTATTTAGATCGCGTGATAGATTACAGGGATTCGATGCAGTTCATATCTTTCTTCTGGAAGGTGAACAAATTGATATTTAGAAGCAATTAACTTTTTTGTGAATTATTTTTGAAGGAAATCTATAAAACATTCAATGTGAATAAAAAAACAAAAAATAAATAAATTAATACAAAAACAATAGTAAATTAACAAAATGTGAAATTAGTTCGCTTTAATGTTAAATTGTACCACATAGGTAATTAATTAGAGGGTTGTCAGCAAGAGCATAAAAATGTACAAACTTGTTTGGTAGTTTTGAAATCCTAGTAGATGTCAGGTCAACATTTGCTTTTTTGTGGAGGTAAAATGTAAAATAATCAAATGGCATATTTAGCATGATTTTTACGACTTAGTGAAATCTGTAACTTTCTAATGTGGCACTTGGTTGCATTAAAAAATGGAGTTTTGCATGGAATAATACTTGTGAAAGTGACGATTTACTATCCATAAATGCAATTATTACTTCACTCTGTCTGACTTGCTAAGTATTTCACAGATTGCTTGCAATTTGTTTTCATTTAGTTTAATTTTTTTTTTTTTTATAACAGAAATGCAAGATTTCCATTAAACTTTTTAAACTGGTCGATTAAATCGTTCACATACGCTATTGAATGGTGAAGAAAAGCTATCAAATCACCTAGGTAAATGCTAAAAGGAATCGGCGAGTTCACCACACCCTGTTGCAGTCCTTTGTTTGGGTAGAAGTCACCTTGGCAATTTTCACAAAAATCATATACTTATATCGGTGGTTTATTTAAGGCCAGTCGACAGAGCTTGTAATAGAGACCTTTTCCAACCAAACGGTGTCAAAAGCCTTTTCCAAATCAATCAGACAGGCAACCCGATATCCGACATGCATTTTGACGCGGCATGAATCATTTTTTTTTTATTTTAGGTTCAAGAGTATACACTCTTATGATGTTTGTCACACAACCTGTATGGGGTGCCGATGGTTTTGTCGAAGATGTTCGTTCACTACTCTTCGGGGGGTGGTTGTCCTAGATATGATTCGAGAGATTCGACCGAATTTGTCGCGTTGGTTGTAGTTCATGGTAACAGAATATGAATTTTGAAGTGATCTTATACTGCGAGTGTTATGCCTTCGTCAGCATTTTTTTGATCATCTCTTATTCACAACTGATGTTGCACAATTTTTTCGTATAGGAATTTTTCTTGGCTATGGACAGACTTGAAAAACAGACCTTCCGCTCAGTCGATTATGATTGCACCCCGACCAACCCCTAATAATATTTTTCCCCCGCTCTGAAACCGAATTATTGTAGTCATCCGAAACGATTTTATTGTCCTGAAATCATTGAGATTCGGCTCTGTAGACCACCTTCTTGAAAACCTAACTAATACTTGAAAGAAGACTTATCGACCGGAGATTTGATGAGTTAGAGGTGTCTTTACCTCTCTTAGGGGTTGTTGCACCGCGGCTGTCTTCCAGTCCACTGGATAATATGCATTATTTAGTGCATTGTTCAACAGGATGGTGTACATAAGCCCAACCTTAGATATTCCGTCGATTCCCGCGGATTTCTAGCCTTCTACCTTGCAAAGCCGGAGGAGGAAAGACTTATGCAGAGGCTTTCCTGTTTGTCCGTCTGTACGTACGCATATATCTAACCAAACTTCCCAAGTAGCTATGAGTCTGAAACTTGGCTGTGTTATAGAGCACATGATTCTAAGCTCATAGCGACCAGTTTTAGAACCCTAGCTACTATGGTTCTTGAGATCGAGGTAAAAGTTTGCAACATTAAAGACATAAGACCTGGAATTGCAGCTTGGCTACCGGCGAGCTGATCACATCTTGTTTTGTCTCCAGTAACTCGAAAATCATCTGGAGACCCCCAGTTATGGTTCAAATTATTTTCCGAAGGATGATAAAGAAAAACTGTTTAAATCGTTACAAAATTTATATTTATTATTGATCCACTCTCTTTGACTGGCAAGATTCCACTGTTCGTTAATCTTGAGTTGACATAATGGCAAGATAGTGCCATCAGTGTTGTCGATTTAACAATTTGCCTGTTACTAACATTTATATACTTATTACTACTTATACTATTTATTACCCTCTAACATAATTTATAGTAAGGTTATTTATATGTTAGTTTATTTAGTTACATTTTGATAGATAGATATGTAGATAAATCATAGATTATAGATTAGTTCGTTTGTAGTTCAAAGGTACATGGTTATGTACGTAACTCCTCCGCCCTCAGATTTGGGTATCCCCCCTCAGCGTTGACATATGACATAGATTATGGCATCATGGTAAATACATGGTCTATCGAGAAGTTATATCTACCAGTCGCTTATTGGGAAATTGAGTAACGGAAGTGGGAATATGTGTAATTGAATATATATAAATACTCAGAATATATGTGTAAGAGCTCTGCTGAAATCGCCTTATGTATACCATATAATAGTTCAAGTGAGGATTTGATTTTTTTTTTTTTTTTTTTTTTTTTTTTTTAAATCTTTTGGTGTAAAGTTGATATTTAAGTGTTTATATGAACTTGTTTCTACTGATATTTCCGTTTCCTTTTAATTTTATTTTTATGCGATTTCCTATTTTTTATCGTCAAAATGTTAACTTTATGATTCGACTTTACTTTAAGCTTTTTGGCCCTAGGTGTTAGTTTATTGCGTTTATTATCGAATTCATATATTGTGTCATTTTCTCGAAATGTTGGTGGTGTCTCTCTATTTTTATTCATTTTTTCTATTATAAGCCTGTTATGTTTATCTATTTTTTGCCTAATTTGGTCGTACAATTTAGTTTGAAAATGTTTCAATTTATTTAAATAATCGTGCTCTGATTCAAAATGTATACTTTGATTGAACTTAGGTGTTCTACCTGTAAGCAGCTCAATAGGTGTTAAATTAGTTATAGAATGAATACTCGTATTATATGTGGTAAGTGCTTCATTTAATACATTCTTACATATTTGTCTTTTGTCTTTATCATATATTACCCTATATATTTCCGTTAAGGTGGAATGAAACCTTTCCACTGGTGAATTACCTGTGGAGTTTTGAGGAGTTGTATTGTGTAAGCTTATGTCATACTGGTTACAAAATTCTTTAAGTAAATGTGAGCTGAATTCCTTTGCTGAATCGCAAATTATTTTTTTTGGGATACCATGGTGTGCGAAAAATTCTTGTAAGGACTGAATGATATTTAAACTGTTCCGGGCAGGTAAGATATAAGCAGACGCAAACTTGGAAAATTTGTCGATAACTGTAAGTATTTGTTGATTATGGATTGCGTATACGTCTAAGTGCAAAGTATGTAAAGGTTGGATTGGTGTTTCTGTTATTTCATATTTCACTTTTGGGGGGTGCCTATCGTATTTTAGAAGTTGACAGGTTTCGCAATTATTTATAATTTTTGTTATTTTATCTTTCATTTTAGGGAAGTAGTAGAACCTACGTAAGTGTTGAAATGTTTCGTTAATACCCCGGTGGTTAGTTTTTAAGTGGTACTCATTTATTTTTTCGTCCTGTGTGTCGTTACCTACTAAGTCAATTAGTTTTTCTTTACAGCGAATTAACTTGAAAATCTTATTATTTGAGAAGTATTTTGAAAAGACAGCTTGGACAATTTTAAAAGTCTCATCGTCAGTTAATATTGCTGTAAGTTTTTTTGGGCTAAGGTGGTCTTTAAATATAGATGTTATTGTTTGTTCGTCATGAAGATTTGTTTGTCTAAAAACTCTACGACGCTTAGTGCCAAACAGTATAGTATAAGTCATTGGGGGTCTTATTATGGAGCTTGTTTTTTCAAAAATAATTTGGTCGGTAAATTCGTTAATGGGTCGCT
Organism: Merodon equestris; assembly: GCA_958301585.1. Lineage (NCBI taxonomy): Eukaryota > Metazoa > Arthropoda > Insecta > Diptera > Syrphidae > Merodon > Merodon equestris. Next base: position 45,466,365 of record OY284416.1, on the reverse strand, counting down.
CTGAAATTGGAATACCGTCATCTAAGTTTTCTGATGCAGAGTGAATAGTAGACAGATTGGAACATTCCTCCAGATCAGCTACGTTGTTCTGTAGGGATTCATTTATATTCACCTCTATTCGGCTTAATGCATCCGCGTTGGTATTTGCTTTGCCTTTTTTATAGTGGATTTCGTAGTCAAATTCTTCCAATTTCAGTCGCCATCTTATTAATTTAGAGTTGGTGTCTTTTAAGGAAAAAAGCCAAGTCAGCGGCTTATGATCTGTTATTATGTGGAACTTCCGGCCGTACAGATAAGGCCGAAAATGTTTGGTTGCCCAGACAATGGCAAGCAGCTCCTTTTCAATAGTACTATATTTGGTTTCGGAATCTGACAGTGTACGGGATGCATAGGAAACAGGCTTGTCGGATCCAATAGGACCTTGACTTAGAACTGCTCCTATAGCAAAGTTGCTTGCATCTGTCGTCAAATTAAATGGCTTAGTAAAATCCGGGTATTGTAAAAGGGGGTCGTTGCTCAAGATGTCCTTACAATGTTCAAAACAATTAACATACCTTTCGTCAATTTTAATCTGTTTTCCCTTTTTTAAGCATTCTGTTAAAGGTTTGGTGATTTTGGCGAAGTCCTGAATAAATCTCCGATAATAACCCAATAACCCAAGAAAGGACTTAATCTGCTTCTGAGTTCGAGGAATCGGAAACTTCTTGATTGTATTAATTTTCTCGGGATTCGGCTTTACGCCTTGTGATGTCACAATATGCCCAAGAAATGTAACCTCCTTACATAAAAACTCAGATTTGTTTAGTTGGACTTTCAGGTTTGCTTGCCGCAATCTAATAAAAACTTTCTTAAGATTTTCTAAATGTTCTTGCAGGGAGGTTGAAAACACAATAATGTCGTCCATGTATACTAGACATATTCTTCCCTGCAGGTCCCTTAAAATGTTGTCCATGACCCTTTGGAAAGTGGACGGGGCGTTTTTTAAGCCAAATGGCATTCGAATGAATTCATAGTGGCCATTGTCCACTGTAAAAGCTGTTTTGTTTACATCTCTGCTGTCAATTTCGATTTGATGAAACCCTGAAGCTAGGTCTAGTGTGGTGAAATACATAGATCTCCCTAATTTGTCCAAAATATCAGTTATATTGGGTAGCGGATATCGGTCACCGATTGTTTTATCGTTTAACTTCCGATAGTCTACTACCAACCGCCATTTTTGTTTATTGGACGCATCTAACTTCTTCGGGACAATCCAAATCGGACTGCTCCAGGGAGAGTAACTCGGTCTAATGATCCCTTGTTTCAGAAGTTGTTGAATTTGTGACTTGATTTCGGTTTTATGGATCTCTGGGTATCTATAGGACTTGGTATATACGGGAATATCATTGGTTGTTCGAATACGGTGTTTTATTGCATTGGAAAATGAAAGTGTATTACCTTCTCTAAAGAATATGTCATCGAAATGTTTACAAAGTTTGAAAAGTGCATCTCTTTCTTCTCTATTTAAATGATCGGTTCTTAGAAGATCGGTTATTTTGGTGTTCGATATTTGCTCTTCTTCTGAAGCATATTTGATAGCGATGTTGTTTACTTCGCTGAAATCTATATAAGGTTCTACCTTTAGTGGCTGTTCCAAAAACAGTTTCTGCTCCTGATTTGAAAGGTTAATGACTTCTACGTGACTAAACCAGTTACTGCATTTATAAATACCTTCTGGTACTTTTAGAAACGAATTAATTAGAGTCGGTTTAATGTAGATATCTCCCTTTTCGATATCGACCGGTAGTTTCGCTATAATTTTTGAGTTAGGAGGGACGTCAAGAACTTCCGACATAAAGTTAGGTTTAAAGTAAATTGGAATAGAGGCCCTGTTTGTTACTAAAAGTTTTGTTTTAAGATCTACGTTTGCAGCTAATTGTTTTAACATCTCTAAACCTATTAAGCCGTCAAAATAGGCGTGAAATTTAAAAACAAGAAATTTGAACTTGTCATCTGTGTTCAATTCCTTGAACGCAGAGAGCGTTACTTGTCTGTTAAGTTTATGTTTATTTAAGATAGTTGTTATATAGATTGGTTCTATAATTTCAATGGAATCAGGACTAACGAGCTCGGGATTAATAAAATTCGCGGAAGATCCCGTGTCAATTAGGAACTTAAGTGGACGTCCCGAGAAAGATAATATTTTAATATATGGCAAAACACTCGAGGTGTGGGTATTTATGTCAAGAAATCCAATTTGTTTTCCGAGGCGAGTAACTGAAAATTTGCGTCGTCTATTTCATAGTTTTCGTAGTCGTAAGGTTGGTTGGTACCGTCTATTTGGTTTTGATTTTCGAATGGAAGATATTGGTCTAGTTCCGGGTAATAGTATCTGTCAGGGTTAGGGTCAGTATAATTGGTTTGATTTAGTTGGGATGGTAGAATCTGATGTGGGATTGCATCTGTATGTACATTGTGGACCTCTCTAGTAGTATAGTTATGAGTCGGTGTTGTAATGTTATCGTTAAATGTATTATTCTTATGTCTATTATAAGATGTATTTATAGTATTAGATTGTTGAGTTCTTGTATTAAGAGTATTACCACTGTCTGTATCCATTTGGATAGGGTGAGGTTGGGGAGGATGCGTTGAATGAGTTGAAAACATGGTTTGATTCCGAGCAGGACCGGATAAATTAGTGTTGTGTTTGAGAAAATTTGGATTTTGCCGTAGAATCGGGTTATGTGCTCCTCGAACCAGGATATTATTGTTTGGAGTAATAGGTTGATTATAAAAAGGGTATGGTCTCGAGTAGAAGGAGTTTTTATTCTGATTGAAAGTAGTTGAATTTGAGTTAGTTTGTGGTGTAAAGGATCTTACTGGTATAGTTCTTGCAGGAACTGCATATCTCATGTAGTAGGAGTTTTGTTCCTTTATGCAGAAATCAAATGCTTCAGTGAGGGTGCTTGGTCTCATAGCACGAATAGTTGAACCTAGTGGCTCCTTTAAACCAATAAGAAATGTATTTAAGCACATCTCTGTATAAAGGTTACGTTTAGCTAAGACCACATTTGAATCTACTTCATGAATGTGCACATGATTATTTAGAGTTGATAGTATGTCTATTATTTTGGAGTAAAATGTTTGAACACTATCATTAGATTGCTGAATATTATGCAGATCCCTAACAAGCGATGTTTCGTTCCTCTTGTCGGAATAGTGGAGAATGAGGTTTGCTTTGATTTGTTCCCAATCTAATGGTGTTCCAAACATATTTAGAATCTCGTTTGCTTGACCTGTAATTTTATTTCTTATGGCTCTCAATATAATTCGTGCATATGGTGTGTTGTTAACTGTACTCATGTAACCTAAAATCTCCTCAACGTTATTTAAAAACTCATGGAGTAATCTACGATTGCCGGTAAACTGGGGAAGATCTTTTATCACGTCGGGAATTTTAAGGGTATTAAGTATATTATTTATTTCGCCTAGCTGCATATTATTTGTTTCGTTATTTGAATTGTTGTTAATATTGCATGCGTTATCACGTGAACTATTATTCAAGCTGTTAATACCTATAGCTGTACTAAAACCGGTACTATTTATGCCTAAGCTATCGCTACTTCGATCTACACCCGCAATTCCGTTATTATTCATGATCGATATGCAAGTACGAGAGTTCGCGTCACTATCACTATGCGGTATATTGTAAGGCTTGTACAAATATGATCTTTTCTTACAGTCTTTATTTGACATATATGTATATATTTATATATATTCAATTGAGTTATTAGGATAAGGATTTTTTATTCAATTTAGTAATAAGGATAAAGAAACAAGGAATAAGCTACTAATAATAACTTCACGACTTACATGCGTTTAATCCAGATTCATCGGCATTAAGATTATAGCTGCTAGGTTGTGTCGGTCACTTAATAATGCTTCTATATTTTCTTTAAAGTTGCCGATGGTTTTAACAGTTAGGTTGGTGCTGATTCTTCTCTGGGCCAAAGAATTAATATTCTTCACGTGTTGTTGTGTGCCCTGGTTCCTCTTGCATAAAACCACTTTTCACCAATATTCTCTTGGTGTGAGTTTCATGTGCAGTCACTTCAAAGTATTTAATGATGCAATATTCACTTGCTCAACTGCACAATTGATCTCCGAGTTTATGCAAAAATCGACTGCGCCAGTTATGGTTCAAATTATTTTCCGAAGGATGATAAAGAAAAACTGTTTAAATCGTTACAAAATTTATATTTATTATTGATCCACTCTCTTTGACTGGCAAGATTCCACTGTTCGTTAATCTTGAGTTGACATAATGGCAAGATAGTGCCATCAGTGTTGTCGATTTAACAATTTGCCTGTTACTAACATTTATATACTTATTACTACTTATACTATTTATTACCCTCTAACATAATTTATAGTAAGGTTATTTATATGTTAGTTTATTTAGTTACATTTTGATAGATAGATATGTAGATAAATCATAGATTATAGATTAGTTCGTTTGTAGTTCAAAGGTACATGGTTATGTACGTAACTCCCCAGTTGAAATAAACAGTGTGTTCGCCCCTTCATTGGTGACGAAATTATTTGCCATGTAATCGTCACTGAACCTGGCATAACCAAGATTCTCCGATTGCCAAAGATCGATATCATTTCCAAAACAGGAGTGATAAAGTGGGGCTCTGTTTTCTAGGTCGTGGTTTGGGCGAATGCTCTCATTCACATTATACATTTCCTGGAAGACAGCTCCCACTGACGCCACCTTTTCCCGAGACATCACGAAGAAATCGTCATTCATAATTTTTAATTAGAGACTTGAGTATCCTGACCTCCGAGTTTTCTCTGTCTGTACAAGATGTTAAGTCTTGACAGTAGTCTAGTTTTCTCTTTGTGCAGCGCGCCGATTGTCGCGTTACGGTACATATTCGTGGTATCGTGATGTTTTTATTGTATTGTACTGCCCAACGTACTGCATAATTTTATCATACATTTGTTTGAGGTATCTGTCAATCTCGCCGTTTGACAGGTTCCTATTGGATGGTGGGAATGTGCCACACAAAGAAAGCGATTACTGACAAAGGGAGGCCAACGCGTCCTACTATAGTCATTTGGACATACTCTGCCATCTGCGCAAATTCGTTTGATACTGTGATCACGCCACTAAGTCTAGGAAAAAACCTATATACATGCTTTTGTTATTTTTTTTACCTAACCTGAACTAAGTTGTTTAATCCTAATCTTTAATATAATCAAGTTGGCTGGCACTCGTGTGATTTGTTCCGAATGGTCTCCTTCCTGATTGCATTTTTTAACGATTGAACTTCGCGATCTCGTTCACTTTGTATGTCCGAGACGTCACCAAAGCTAACAGGCCTCAGTCAGTTCTTAAGTTCATCTAAGTATGATGACGCACCCAGCCTCTAAAAGAACTAAGGAATGAAGAGCATCGGAGCAGCGCACCGCTCTGGAGAGCACCAGACAACCAGACAACCACCAAAATCCAGCGTGCTGCTTAGCAAATCGGCAAAACCCGGTACTACAATATAACGTATGAGCTCATGAATATTGTTAGCGTACCCGTCACGGATGAGCCGTTTGCCCGTGGTGCTCCGGTATCGGCGGTAAATTGATTTAATCTCTTTTTTTCACAAACCTTTCGGATTCTGTATGGATTAGTGCTTCTTGGGAAATAGAACCTGATTGTAGTATGCTCCGTAATTCTATGTAAAATTGGGGTAGTAAGTCCCAGAATCAGATTATTAGCGTTGATCATAGCCCTTTCGATGTGTTTTCGAGTCATTTTAACAAGGAAACTCTCGGTTCTGTTAGGCCAGCTCCGCCGTACAGGACCTTATTAGCGTAGTAAAAACTAGGACTCTGGCGTTCTGTACACTCTAATACAGACACTATCTCTCGAATACACAAACTCCATATATTGTAGGATGGTGATACATCAAACCGCATCGGACGCGATGATGGTCCTTATTAGAGCCGCATAGCATATGATTTTTACCCTGCGTTCAAGTTGAGTGCAGCAGATTCCTTGTCATACCTGGCTCTGGCTCTGGCAAGACAAGCGTCTACACGTCTATTAAAATATAGATACGAGTCCAGCCTAATTTCAATATATTTACCCCATTGCGTCCGCTAATGGTTCTCCATGACTTTGCCTAATGACAGCGAATTTCCTTAAAATTTTTTCTGTTAATTTTTAATTACCAATCATCACAATATATCTCAATATGATCAAAGTCACTTTGGCATTGTATTGATGACCTCAATTTCTGGACATGAGTAGTAAAGAAAATTAGGAGGTCGCTTGTGTAGATGTTAAACAGCACCGCAGAATTAACCCCTCCCTGTTGTAAGCCGTTTTTAATGTCACATTAACCAAGAAATTTCTTAACCATAGTCATTGCGGAAATCATGTACAGAAGGTGCTTTGGCATGCATAACCTAATAAGCTTTTAGAACAGACCTTCCAACCATACGTGTCGAAGACCTTTTCAAAGTCGACCAAACACGCACCCGTACATTGGTTTTTTGTTTTACTCCACTGAATGTCAGAAACCAGTTTTGACCATGCCTTACCTTAAACATATGTATAACCGTTTTCCGAAAAAAAAGTTCCAAATTTTGAAGAAAACAAAAGGCGGTATTATGGTATTTTCCTCAACCCATTTGATCAAAGTTCTGTTTACTACTCCATCAAAAACCTTGCCAGGATTCGAAAGCTAATTAACTGATCGGAGATTAGAATGATTTGTCACATGTTGCTACGGTCGTTAACACTTAGCTCTGAAAATCTGTAATTAGACGTCCTACCCTACCTGTCATATTTTCCAGATATCGCCCATTTATCACTTGTTTCTATCGATGACCTGGCTGAGCATCAATTTCAATCTCTTGAAGAAGTGAAACATTTGGCCAATGCGTATATCGTCTCAAAAGATGGGCAGTGTGGAAGTTGTAGCTAGACCTTGATAATTCAAGACCAAAATATATGTATCGAGTAGCCACCACTTTCGACAATTTTAAGGAAGGTTTTGTTAACAGCTTAAAAAGCCTTATTAGACTTTCTTTTTTTTTATCTTTGGAGAATATGAAAATTAAAAACACGTCTGTCTTCTACACCAGCTGATGAGCAATTATGTTAATAGTCGAGAAGTATTTAAAAAAAATTCAGTCGCTCCAGAATTGTGTTGCAACGCATGGTGCCTTGTTTAAGAAATTCTGTTATGCTAATAGGATTCTCTAAGCCAGGTTCAAATTTGTTGCTTCTACCTACATCGGTCAAAAATCCATTAGTAAACCCATTGTTGTTCGTTTTTGGATATACGATTCGTAACTGTCGATTACCATTATTACCGTGATCGCCTTCTTCTAAGGATCACGAAACTTGCTATTTTCTTGAAGCATCTCTAAGGATTCGAATTCACTTTTAACGTGATACCGGAGCTGTCATTCACAATAAGTCAAATAAAAAAAGGGCTGACGAAATGAAAATACAGAACGTTAGTCGAATTATTTCAAAATTGTGTGTTATTTTTCTTCTGCCAAAAAATATGGTGACACAGCAGTTTCGGTGTACAAAAGTGGTAGGATTTGAAAAATGTGGTGTTCAGAAGATTTCTTAGGTAAGTACTTTCGACTTCTCTGATTGATTTAGTACAAAATGCTTTTCAATGAAATTTGGAAATACGACTTTGCCTTCAACAGATTTCTGTTTATAATCAGTCAGTCAATCAGCACTGGTTGACGGAATTCGCTTCAAAGTAAAATAGTTTATTCAACTAAAGTGCACAAATATGCCATTTTTGTGTTGACGAGGTTGTGAATGTCAAGTAATTGATTGGATTTTGATTTCCGGGTTTAGTAGTGATGATTTATCGCGAAGAATCATTTTACTTGTGCTCCTAGCTTCGCGATTCGTGACTTAATTTTTTGCTTCTTGTTGGTAGTCAGATTGTGATTCACACCAGACGGAAGACTATGAAACGCGAAAAGATCGCAATAAAACTTGCGAAAGCAGAATGCCCAGCACAGATGCTTGGCCAAAATGTAATGGTCCGTAATGACACTCGCAAGTCTTCTGAAATCAATTCTCCTTAAGGATAAGAAGGATGTTGCAGATTTCTGACAGACGTATGCGTCATCCTGCATCCTATACAGTCCCTCCCATCTACAATTGTGTGCATTAAAGCCAAAATCGTTGATGTAGGATATGACAGTCTAAGCAGGAAGACCTAAGGGGAGCTCACGTCCTATGAAACTCTCCTCTGAACCCCTTCTAGCGAGTTCATCAGAGATCTCATTTCCTGGGATCCCAGAGTGACCTGGAATCCATACAAGCCTTAGTGAATTTGGTCTTTCCAGGTTCAGTATCTGGCAGAGCTAGTCATGACGCCATGGAAATTTGACTATGAAATTATAGCGAAATAGGGTAGCAGGTGTCATTGCGTTAGAATGTGTCCATGAGACAGGCGTCGTAGGATATTTTTGTGACTAAAGTACTAAAAACCATAACCCTTGAGGCGAGACATAGGTTTTAGTGTGAATCCTATAATATAATATGTCAAGGGGTGGAAGATTCATCATAGCATCTAGAGCAGCGTCCGGTGTGCCGGGAAAAGCCCCCGTACAGCGGAGACAAACCGCTCTTTGGAGTTTGGTGAAGGAGGCCACAACGTGTTTGCACGTTAGCCTGTTCCGCCAGACAACCGATGCATATGTGATTGCCAGCCGTGCAGAGCTAAAAGACCTTTTTCGACGATGTTTTGCCAAAAGCACCATTGCATTGCCAAAAACTGACGGCACTTTAGTGGTTTTTGGCTCAACATGCTATGATCAAAGAAGCTTGCTATCTGAGATGATTCCCAGGTACTTAGCTTCCTTGGATATCGGGATGGGAATGTCTTTTAGCACCAGCCGAGTCATGAGCCGATAGAGAGAACGGCAACATCATCCGCATAGGCCTGGGCAAAGATTCCAAAGGCATTCAAAACATCGAGCAGAGAGTCGCCCAGCCACCTTGCGGACGCCAATTTTGACATATTGCGATCAATGTCTTGTGCACAAGCATTGCTTTGATCCACAAGACCAGTGCTTCATCTATGACTTGCCGCCTAGCAGCATTACACATGCTGTCGAAAGTTGCGTAAAGCTCCCTCAATATTGACGAAAATGGTCAGCACGTACTCTTTCCTTTCGAGTGTGCATTCAATTCTCCCAACTAGATTTTGAAGCGCAGTCTCGCAGGATTTTCCGCGCTGATAAGCATGATTGGTTTAAAACACTTGGCGAGTGAATAATCCTCTTCCCCTATTTTGAGAATAAAGACCACTTTCACCGCGCGCCAAGGAATAGGTATACGAGGGTGGTCCGATAAGTACTTAGCCTACAAAAGAAAAACAAACATTTAGGAGAAATGGCGACTTATTTTTCAATATAGTCTGCTTTTAGCTCGATACACTTGATCCAGCGTTGCTCAAAAATATGTTTTCTCGAGGTCTGCAAAGTAGGCCTCCGTGGCGGCGATGGCCGGAGGAAATTTCTGCCCGGCAAGTGCCTTTTTCAAGTTTGGAAACAAAAAGAAGTCGCACGGGGCCAAATCTGGAGAATACGGTGGATGGGGCAGTAGTTCGTAGCCCAATCAACCAATTTGGCAGTGGCGAGGGCGGAAGTGTAAGCCGGTGCGTTATCATGCTGGAAGAGCACTTTTTTCCTCGCCAAGTGGGGCCGTTTTTTCTACAATTCGGCGTCGAATCGGCCCAAGTATAGTACAGCCCTGTGACCGTTTTGCCCTTCTCCAGGTAGTCGATGTGGATCACACCTTGTGAATCCCAGAAAACGGTGGCCATCACCTTTCCGGCCGGTGGGACAGTCTTCGCCTTCTTCGGAGCACGTTCGCCGGGTGAAGTCCACTGTTTCGACTGTTCCTTGGTCTCTGGTGTGTACCAATGGATCCATGTTTCGTCGACTGTCACGAAACGATGCAGAAACTTTTTCGGATTGCGCTTAAACAGCTTCAAACACTGCTCTGAAGTGGTCTCACGGTTGCCCTTGTTGTACGGAGTGAGCAAACGCGGCACCCATCGCGCCGACAGCTTTCTTATGCCCAAAATTTCATGCAGGATATGACCCACGCGATCTTTTGAAATGCCTACTGTTTCAGCTACCTCGCGCACCTTCAATCGGCGGTCTGCCAATACGAGATCGTGGAGTTTTGTCACATTATCCTGCGTGGTAGCCGTTATCGGGGCGTCTGGACGTGGCTCATCAAAAACGGACGTGCGACCGCGTTGAAACTCATTAAACCAATTTTTGAAGGTCGCCACCGAAGGAGAAGAGTCATCGTACCCAGCATGCAAACGCTCTTTGATTTCGCTGCGCGATTTCCCTTCCAAAAACAAGAATCGAATCACCGACCGATATTGCTCTTTTTCCATTTTTCTAAAATCCGCGGACACTCCCACTTCCACACGCGGTCAAAACAAAACTACGAGTCCGATCTGACAGTAGCCGTGTACTAGAATGTACTACACGATAGTAAGTTGCTCTTACGATACTGGCGCCATCTGGCGGTGGGGCTAAGTACTTATCGGACCACCCTCGTATTTTGCCGAAAGCACCTTTGCATTTCCAAAAAGATGACAGCTCTTTGATGGCTCTTGACTCAATATGCTTTGACCAAATAAGCTTAGCTACTTAGCTTCCTTGAATATCGGGATGGGAATGTCTTTTAACACCAGCTGAGTCATGCTAGTATTTTTCCTCCTTCTCGTAAAGAAATTGGCATCAGTCTTAAGAGGATTAAGTTGCGTTATCAAAAACTCCCTGTTTCCTTTCGAGTTCGCATAAAATTCTCTCAATCGAAACTCCCAACTTTGAAGCGCAGCCCCGCAGGATTTCCTGCGCCGGAAAAGTATGTTCCATCTCCAAGAGAGGATGCATTCGAAGGCAACTTTGCGAACGTTGAACTCTACTAATCTCTCCATGCTTTTCGGAAAGAAGGATGTTAGACTGATTGGTCTAAAACTCTTAACGAATTTTTACTGTTTTGGGAATAAAGACCCTGCGCCAGGGAATAGGTATATAGGCAACTGCCAAGCTAGCAATGAAAATTCCTTTTAAAGTAGGAAGCATCTGTCTTATACCTTTTTGCAGCGTAAAAGGGTATTTTCCATCAAAATCTGGCGACTTAAAGCCATCACAAGATGCCACAGCAAATTCAATGGCCTTAGTCGCTGCCTTGCTTGACGCAATATACCAGCTATGCCGAATTCTTTTCATCGTTTCGCTCGTATTTATTGTTGAAGGAGTATGCAACGAGCCGATGACAGTCTGATTTCACGGGAAATGGGTCTGAAACAGTAAACCGAGAGTTTCCGTTTGAGACTCAGTAAAGGGACCATGCATTTGATTTGATATCTTCGAAGAAGGTCTTATGAGAATCATTCTTATAACGCCAGGGCATGTTGGGGGACCTGCGTATCACCATAATATATAAAAAAATATGAAAATAGAATGTACTTAGCTTCCGTAATTCAAAAAACTCGCCTAATTTTTTGAGCAAGCCTCATACTTTCAGCTCGTACTTCTCTTTCTCATACGCTGCTTAGTGATAGTTCGAATATTTCTTTTCTCGACTTCAAACTCAGTACTCCATGCTTAAAACGACGTTTTCTCAATGGCCCTGTTTTGCCCCAATCATAAATATTTGCTTCCGAGTGAGATTAAGCATTAGTTGTCTTAGCCCGTTTCATGCGAAATGGTATACATTTTTTTACTACATATTTTCAATCGTTAGCTATTTAATGAGTCAATCAACCAAAGCTTTCTAAGAAACATGTTCTATCTTAGTTTTTTCTGCTCTTTCCGAATCCGGGTAGTAAATTTGGCATATAGGGGTTTTCGGGGTCACTGATCATGAATTTGAAGTCGGATTTGTAAAATCCAAGATTTCAGGATTTTATAGACGTATGAAGATCAACCTCTAAAAATCAGGCTCTATCGTCGACTTCGTTTTAACCTCAATAGGGTGTGTATCAAATATAAGACGTGAGGTTTTTGCTTGCATTACCTTGTCTATCACAGACGAAATCTTTCCAATTATGCCTACTTGTTGATTCTAGTGGAAGTAACCACGTTTACCGTCAGCAAGCTTTGACGGTAAGTGAAAAGACCACAGTTTAACTAGGCTTTAAGCCTCAACTAGAAGTAAAGGGTATCATAATCCAACAGTGGAACTTTTTATCCTTCGGCTCTCTTTTTTTTGCCATACTATTTTGCCACCATGGTCACAGTTGTTATCTCGGAAAAACTTTAGATTCTCCAATTTAGGTAGAAATATAAGGTCAAGTCAGAATTGGTTCACTATCTCCTTCCAAATAAGGTTATGGCAGATCAAGGCTTCATTAGGGAGACAAGAGTAAGAATTATTTTTTCTGTATCAACTTTCTCCTCTCCTACTACCTAAACTAAACTAACCAAATATTATTTAAATTTCAGAAACACCACCAGCCCAACGTGTCCAGTTCATACTCGGCGAAGAACTCGAAGGTGAAGCACCTGAGTCACATCCACTATTCACCGAGATGGGTGAACTTGTTAAGGAGGACAACGACCTACAATGGATGGAAACGGGTCGTTGGATAAAATTTGAAGAGAACGTGGAAGAGGGTGGTAACCGTTGGTCAAAACCCCATGTAGCGACTCTATCATTACATTCGCTTTTCGAACTAAGACTGCTTCTATTAAAAGGAAAAATTATCCTGGACATGCAGGCGGAAAGTTTAGAAGTGGTTGCGGACCAGCTAGGCGATATGTTAGAGGAATACCAGGGATTCTCACTGGAAGCGAAAATGGATTTGAAATATCTACTGATGCGCCCCCATCGGCATTTGCACGAACTCAAAACAAAACCGAAAATAAAGGTTCTTCGATCCTTAGGAGATAGTCTCAACAATCTGACACCCTCTCGAAGTAAGTGTTATTCACAAGTTGTTTCGTTTCTTTTATGTATACATTATGACTGGGTGTTTCCTAAGTAACATATATACATCATATATTTTAACATAATATTCATGTATTTATACGAAAACATAAACAAAGATGCGGTAGACCTGCAGCACTCCAGGCCTGCATCGAACAATGTATTGCATGTGTCGGCTTCATCGTCAGGACTCGTTGGGGGACGACATTCGCCAGGTTCACACACTTCTTTGTCAAATAGGGATCAACGTGGCGACTATCTAACTGTGCCATCGTCAGGTATAACACACATACATTGTCACATATCATACATTAGATACTCCTATCATATCTGCTTTTTGAATGCGATTACATTGTTATCGTCTCGGTATAAGCAGTGCGTTCAAAAAGTAACAGGCATTTTCTTATATCCCAGAAGTATATCGAGTCAAACTTAATATGAGCTGCTAAAGGGGAAATATGTCTTCGAACGGCTAGCTGAAGCTTATGTGTAGTACGACGAGTGCTCTGGACGGCCTAACGCGGCGGCTCTATATTCGCTAGACTAGGCATACCTTTAACGGGTCGTAGTTTCCCTGACATGGATGACTATAAAAACTTGCTGACGACAATGCTAAAAGTTAGCTAAAAGATCGAATTCGCGGCTTAAAGAAAATTTCGAACTTACGAGTATAACGTAAATGAATAAAAGAAATTCTGTCAAGGATCAAAAATGCCTGTTATTTTTTGAACAAACTTCAATTCCATTTAGGTCAACTACATACTGTTCCAAGAATATGTTGATGTGGATTACTGTGGATTTCCTGGATTTTGCATGCCAAAACTTAGTTTTAATTTCGGTAGTACTGAATTTAGCTTACGCATAATTACACCTAAGCAACCTTAGTGAAGCCTTTAGTATGACGTATGAACGTTTTATTAAATATGTACAATTAACAGACAACAAAAGCAGGAGTAACTTGGTGAAAATGTATGTGGAATTCCGTCAACGCATTGACATCCCCGTTGTCACACATTTACCTTGTTCTGACTTTTATTCATTACATCAACACTCATCGGCTGTGCGTAACAAAGCTTGTGAAAATACTGTGATGTTGAATTTGAGTTCTTTTTTTTTTATAAGTTCATTCTGATTTCATGTTAAAGCTGTGGCTATGGCAGTGATAATGTTAGATTCGATATTGCGGCGCAATGTTTTATAAGCTCCTAAAAAGGCGATTGACAGCTCTGAATTATTATAATCCAGAGAAAGGATTAGATTAACACAAGCCGATATTGCCAATATCAACTTGAAAATGATCAATCTTGGGCGCGATTAATGGGCTGCAGGCAAACATTGTCAGCAATGCCGCGTCATTATGAGTACGTTCCTTCCACATTTCGCTGTTTTGTTGTATTTCTTCTAGGTTCACTCATATTTTTTGCATAATAATTGAGTTTATTTTATAAAATCGAATACACAGACTTTTTATGTCTTGTTTCAACTTGACTTTCACAAAATATAAAAAAAAAATATTAATTATTTATAACAATTTCGCCATCTTTGTTAGACCTCCTTACACAAGTATTGCTTCGCGGTGACCATCAGAACATCTCACTGAATCATCCAAAATCAATGAAACAAATGAAAATCATTAGTTTAATAATAAATCTAGTCTTTAATAGTAGCTTTTTTGTTTTTTTTTTCGAAAATTAACAAAATGGCGGCATTTTGACAGTTTACACCCGGATTTAAGACCAAAAATCTTTCTTTTTTTTTTCTTAAAAAAAAAATAGACATTTTGAACAATAATGAAAATCCGACGATCAAAGACTAATTTTTATTTCTATTGATAAGCTGTAAAAATTTCATCGAAATCCTTCGAGTAGTTTTTGAACTATCGTGGTCTCCGATTTGAAAAGCATAGTTTTGAGAAGAGAGTTTAAAGTTTTTCTATGTAGATACGGTATTATATTTTCGATAAATTTCGAGCTCAATGGATGAAGTTAACTTTTTTTTTTATGTACTTTGATCTGCTGAATCCGAATATCGCCATTTTTTTTGTCGAAAACCCGGGCATTCAATTGTTTAAACAATTTTGTAAAAAAAAATCAGTTTTTCGAGATAAATTGTTTTTTTATATATTTTGTGCAATTTTAAAATCAAAGTCTTCTCTATAAAACTTTCGTAAAGTTTATAGTTTTTGAGTTATAAATTTTTGAAAATTTCTGATAGAGTAGTATAACCTAATAATAGGCCGTGAGGGTTCGAGACACCTGCACTAATTGTAGGATATCTCGATAACTATTCATCGGAGTGAAATTTTTAGACAATATTTTCGAAATATCATACTTCAAGATAATGCAAATAAAATTCTAACTGCATCTCACCCCTTAACCCTTCAGCTATCCCTAATATTTCAGATCCTTCCTTTATTATCCTTTAGGAATATTTACTTGTTCAATTTCACCAATTTTTTCGGGATTTCCAACCTTACAAGAGACTAGTTTTTTTTTAAAGTTTTTTAGTCTAGCGTTTTTAAAATTTACGAATATTTGGTGGACTGTTTTGTAGAATCCCTCTAGGGAGCAAAGCCCGAACGGAGTGTACTCTTGTGGTTTCTAAAATTAAGAATTCTAAAGCCCCGAAGAAGCTTTCAAGCCCTTTCCATAAGAAAATTTGCGAGTCTATTTAGATCTGATCAGTCGAACAGGATCTTATTAGAATAAAACTTACTGCACTGGGACTGTGACATTTCCTGGCATAATCCTGTACATTTTAAGACTCTAAGACACGTCATGTCTCGACAAACGTATCTTTTCCATACGTGTATAAAATGACCCTGAACCCTTGAAGCCCTGTATAACAGAGTCCTAAACAGTATCGTTTCCGACTTTCGGAAGCTAATATTTAACTTTGCTGTAGATGAATGAAATACAGTATCAGTTAACTGCTCCCTGTTGTAAACCGTTTTTAATATCAAAGATCCTACTTGAATTAACGTTGTCACATTTAACAACAAACAAGTTTGTATGCCTAGTGATTCGTGATCCGGTGCCTACTCTGGGGCTAAAATTATTTTCAAAATAGAGTAGACAAGCACCCGTACATTGGTCTATGCCTTATTTCACTGGATCTCGGAAAACCGTTTTGACGCAACGTGAACCTGCATCAACTGCGAAACCTCATGCCCCGCCTTAAAACAGGTTACCTGAAAACACGGTTCCCATGGTTTTCACCATTGAATACGGTGGGACCATTTTTCTCAGATCGTTCTTCTGCATGAAGCTGTGAATGGTTCAAACAAGATTGGATCAGTTCGCCAGGAGCCAAGCTACAATTCCAGGTCTTCTACCTTGAATTTACAAGCTTTTACCAGGATATCAGAAAACACGGTAGCTAGGGTTATAAAACCGGTTGCTATGACCTCAGGATCATGTACTCTATAACACAGCCAAGATTCAGATTCATAGCTACTCGGCAAGTTTGGTTTGTTATATGCATGCGGACGAACGGACAGACAGGAAAGCCTTTGTATAGGTCTGCCCTATCTTTGCAAGGTAGAAAATTAAAAGGCTGTTCAAGCTCATGATTGCGGTGAGAAGAGCTATTCAGCGTGTACGCAGACTCGAAAAATCGGCGATCGAATAAACTTTTCCCTGTGTGTCCTCGATGATAAGGAAACCATTGTCATTGTCGACACTCTCTCGACTTATGCTCACGATCCGAAGTGTCACTAAAGTGTCTGCCGTCCGGAGGATTCTGACATAAGGGATATATGTAGTTATGATTTTCTTTCCTGAGTATGTTATTTATGGTCGACTATTGGATTTTTTTGAACGAACTCTAATTGCTCTAGTGCAAACTTGCAGTAAATTGTCGATGTATTTCTGTTGAAGATTTCTGATCAATTTAGTGTCCATGCCTAAGGATCGTTTGATTCTTTAACCTGTCTTTCGTATGTAGCCGTTTAAGCCTGGAGAGAACTGGTCTGAACTATCCAAGGGCTACTGGTTCATTTGAAGTAAGTAAATAAGTTTCGGCTTTAGATGGGCAATAATTACTCTAAGGTTTCAAGTGTAAAAATTGGAATCCGGCGTTATTTTTTGAATTTAGAACTTAGTTTTTAAAAGTTTTGTCCATCGCCAGCTAAAGCTTTTACCTATCTTTCTCGGAGCATATGGATTCTGCGTTAGAAAAAGTTGCAGACGGCTCACGAATCGACCCAATTTGTACCTTCGTCGAAAGATCGTAAATGCTACTCCGCCAGGCCATGAGCTTTCTCGCCACTGTAGAAGCAGTTTGCTTGTTGAAAAAAACTCCGTGCGATGCCTCTCGGCTACAACACGTTGGGCGTCCACTTTCTTTACATTTCGACCTTTTTTTCGAGGCTTGATTAGATATGGCTTGTTGAGTTTAAGCTAATGAATCTTGTTCGTGTTACGTTCGATGTGGATTTTCATCCAGTATCGCCACCAATTTTACGTCTTCAAACTTTTTCATCGATCACTTTTCTAGCATTTTAGTTAATAGAAACATTTCACGAATAGAAACCTTTCCATAAAAACTTATGAAAAGGAAAACTTACTGCCAATTACGCCGCCGATGAGAGTTATGATGAAGAGTTGTTGGTAGGTCCCAAAGCCCACCGTTTATTATTTATGATTTGGCATTTCTGACCAATATGTTCCGCTAGCGCCATCTATTTTAGTACACTTCACTTGTTCACTTAATAAATGATTGATAATCTAGATTTGCATTTGAAAGGTAACAAGCTACGACAGTGCTTAAGCACATGTTCATATGGCCCAAGATAAAAGTCCCTTAAGGTTAATAGAATTTAACTAGAATTCTCCACTGAAAATGAAGCATCTGTCCTTTCACAAAATACTGGGTGCCCGGTAACCCCTGACCTCGACGATAAACTGCTCGAATCCAAACAGTCAAATCATAGGCATAGTATTCCAACGTATCTCTGTGGGCCATTTGGCAGAACAGTGGATTAGAAGTTGAGTGAATACTCCGGCGTAGAAAGAAAGAAAAGCCTCACAAAAATCATAAAAGGCTTGAAAGCATTGTCAGTGATGTAGCAATAGTAGGTCGTTTGATGCGTCCAAATATAGCCAAATATAGAAAGAGGAAAACTTAGAAATCTGCTGCAGGAAAAGACAGATCAATACAGCGTAGTGCAAAGACGTTTCGGATAGAGTTTTATTAACTTTCATTTCTAACAATTTTATTGTAGCACTTCCGGAGGACACGCAGGCCAATAAAGGCGCGGAAAATAATAACAACGAAAATGGACAATTTTTATCAGTGCCTGGAGACGGTAAAAATTGTTTATAATTTTTTTTTCGTTCTGTTTATGGTTGCACAAATGATTATGTGGTTTATTTATATACCTCCCTTGATAGCATCATATAATCAATTAGAAAACCCTGAATGCTGCATGAACTTGTCTAAGATTTAAGCCCCCTTTCACCAACTCACTATCCACATATCCCGAAACTAATTTGTTTAACGCATGCTTTAGCACACTGAAGAAATCCTGCTAGCAATTCATTATTTACCGATTTTAATAATTAAAATATTGTAATACTGACGAAATGCTTTTATTTTGTTCTTTTGTGAATACTTAGATGACATAGTGAGTACTTCAACTCCATCGTCGCTGGAAGGGTTTCGTAGCAATACGCATTTTATGAAGAAAGTGCCATATGGAGCAGAAGCTAGCAATGTGCTGGTTGGTGAAGCGGACTTCCTCAAAGAACCTGTGGTGGCATTTATCAGGCTCAAAGAAGGAGCTTTAATGGGCGATTTGACTGAGGTTCCCGTTCCAACGAGGTAACATATTAGTGTAACTAATGAAACGAATGACAACGGACACATTTGTACATCACATTAAATTTTTTTTCTCTTCAGCGGTTTCACAGCGGTTGGGCCAGGGTTTTGTTTTTTAGTTCCGGCTGAATAGCAGCCATTTTTTGTAGGATATTGTCTTAGAAGAGTCCCAGGCTCTGGGGCTGGTTGACATAGACTATGGACTACAATATTAATAACCCTTGAGGAAGAAGTCTGGATACATGATAACGAAACGATCACGAAGATCACGATCGTTGGGCGACCGAGAAACAAAGGATGCAATAAAACGATCGTGTCTCGGGCTTTGTGAGCTCTGACAACGTCTTATAAGGACCGAAATTGATTGATCTTGTCATTCAGAATTGACATAAAAAAAAGGTGGAATGGCTCGATAAACTTTGACGTAACGACTACTCGTTAAATAAGGATGTCCAATGTTTTATTCCGTACAAATTCTAGCCTTAACAGTCACGCCTTAGCCATGGAGAGTTTTATCGCGATCACAAGTTCGTTTAGATTAACCCTTCGAATACGGGCTTTTATAAACTGATCTAAAAATAAATATAAAAGCTACAGGATTGTTAGATGCGAAAGGTTTAAAAGGGCCACCAATTATAAAGTCGATTGAGGTGATAGAAACCCTCTGTAATACAGAAAGAAACGGACATTTTTAATGCACCCCAAAATGCGCTTGTAACTTCCAGTCGGTCTTTTTTTTCACCTTGCTGATAACTCAGAGTTTTCCAGGCGTTTAATTACAATATTTCCATTATCTACGGAAGTACTTCAATACCACGCGTTCGTCAAGCCAGGACAATATCGAGTTGGCAAGAAGTTAGCTTTACTTCAGATGTTGTTTGCCTGATACTTTTTAAGCACAGCTCGTATGCATAGACGGTAGCTGGAAATTCCTTAAATGTACAAAATACTTTTGTTACTCGCAACTTCGATTTGGAAACTTCGGAAGGCACTGAAAGCTTTCACTTTCACTGTATCATAAAGATATACAGAGTGGACCAGCAGTTAGTGTAAACTATCGTTAAATTAAACACACGACTTTTAAGAAATCGAAGTTGATCTTTATCGGGTTAAAGAGCTTGGTCTATAGCAATTGCAAATGGAACACAACATTGATCATGTCACAATCAAAGCTTCTATTGAAGACAACCGTTCGAAGATCGAATTTACAAAATTATGAACCTTTTTTTTTTATTGAAGCAAAAGAAAAAAAAGTTGAACCGTCTACTGCATGCGGAGTTGACAGCTTAAAGATTAATTATTATTTTTATTACCGACCATTTGGAATTCGGGGTCATGAGTGTATTCCTCCCATATTGCGCTGTTGTGCCTCATCACTCCTAGGTCCATCCTTATATTACAATGCCACTTTTGATTCATTATTCGTCTGAATGTTCGCCCACTGTCCATTCTACGTGTCCCACACATCTAGGTCTTTGCTTATGTAGTCTTTTCCATTCGCCTGTTTCCTTGTCCATAGATTCTCCTTAAGATCTTGTTTTTAAAGACCCGGTTTCACATCAGTAAAGTGTCATTGGCATTATAATGGTTTTATGAATGTAGATTTCGACATCACGAGACAAAAATCTTTTTTTTTTGTTGGAGTCTTCTGCTATCTGTTGGAGCACTCAGACACAAATATATTGTATACTGGTCCATTGTACTGCCAGACAGACACCTGAGATGGCCTTATAGCTTATGAAGAGCTAGAGCCAAGCTTCTTTTATTCACTTATGATGTGTGCGATTTGTTGTGAACGGAACCTAAAGCTTAATGCCGATTCCGAACGGCGAGAGCCGAGAAGCTTTTTCAAGGCAAGTGTACGACGGGGAGTACACACCAGTACCCACGCCGAGGAGAGGAACCGCGAGTCAAAAATTGCTTTGAATAAGAAGGTTATTCATCGCGTATCCCATACGCCGCTTTTTATTTATTTCGATCTTTATATTGATTTTGGCAGTTAATATGAATCCCAGGTATTTAAAATCGTTAACTATCTCAAAGAGTACAGTCAGGTACGAGGCTTGGATCCGTCAAAGTCGGTCAATGAACATATCCTAGGCTTTCTCTTTATTTACTTTTAAGCCTACTTTCTTTCCTGCCATTGCTAAATTTTTCCCACTATCCCCTAGATAGACCAGATCATCAGCGTTAGTTAAAACGGATGTGATTCCATTAAGGGTTATTCCCCTCTCATGTTCTTGAAGGGACTTGATTACGAATTCAGACAAGGCATCTCATTGTTTTAATCCTCCACGTATCACGAATTTTTCAGACAGGACGTTTCCTACTTTAACTTGTCCTCTCTTTCCCTTTACGAATACTTGTATCAGTTTCACCTACTTTTTCGGGATTCCCAGCCTTACAAGGATGTGATATATTTGCGGTCGGTTTATAGTCATATGCCTTTTTAAAATGTACGAATAGTTTTCTCCTCGTCGAGTGATTTTTCCTCAAGCCACACTAGTAGACTCCGATTATTTCCTTATTGTATGATGTTAGCCTCTTTAAAAGAAACCCTTTTTTAATACGGGAATGATGACCGAGTTTTTCCTTTCCTCGGGGTTGATTTCATTGCACCATATAATTGGAATGACCCCATGTAACTTTTTTGTTAATTCCTCTCCTGCATATTTTCTGCATATTTTATTGATTCCGATTATATTTGGTCGATTCCTGCGTCTTTATTATTCTTAAGCCGATGGATTGCTTCTTTTACTTCCTCAATGGTTGGTATTTCTACTTGAACTTCTGTTATGTTTATCGAAATACTCGTACGAATATATCCTCCATTTAGCTGCAATTTTTCGTGTCAAAAACGAGCTCCCCATTTTCATTGCGAATGAAATATAATCGTTTTCGTACATCGTTTAGCTCTGCATTTTTGGCGTTATGGTTTTTTATCAGAAAAAGATGGCTAACTTCATTTCATAGGGTCTGATATCTTGTATGCATGATCCTTTGCTATTTTCCAGGCAAATGTAATGTTTCTATGAACATTACGGTCTTTTACTTTTTTCTCGCATTCTTCATCGACTACTTTACGACCCTGCTCTTCGGCTGTAAGCTGTGAACGGCTGCGTATTTTAAAATCATTAAATTCCGATATATACAGCATCAATGTCACCCCTTGCAAGATAAAAAGAATATGGTGGAATTTAATGCCTCCAAAACATAGCGCAGTCTCCTGTCGTTAAAGCATATCACTAACCCGCAGACATTATCCATGAATGGCACTTGCATCTCAGAAAACGAAAAACTTTCCATACTGGGTATGTGTGTCACTAATAATCTCAATTGGAATGACCACATATTCAGCGTCGCCAAGAATGCTGCGAAATATCCAGGCTTCTTATACAAATGCAAGAAATATTTCTCACCCTTAGATATGGCGACAATATAGTGACAATCTATAAGGGGTTCATTCGCCATAAATTAGAGTTTAACGCTCATATCTGGTGCGGTACATCAAAGTCCTTATTAAACCTGCTAGACAGTATACAAAATCGTGCGATAAAACTCATAGGCAACTCTAGCTTTGCCAAAACATGAGATTCGCTGGAATATCGCAGGAATGTTTCCTGCCTTTTCCTATTTAATGCTCTGAGGAAATAGTCAGTTGCATTCCGCCCCTTCAACATTTCTCCTGCAACACTTATTCGTACTCTTTGTGTTCATTTCCAATATAACACCTTAATGGAAAAAAAAGAGTTACTGTGAACTACAACCAACGTGACAAATTCAGTCGAATATCTCAAATCATATCTAGGACAACCACCCCCGGAGTGTAGTCAATGAACTTCTTCGACACAAACCATCAGCACCCCGTCCAGGTTGTGTGACAAACACCATAAAAACGTACACTCTTGAACCTGCATGAATTATAAAAAAAAAAACACACGTCTCACTAGGAATGCTCACCAATATACTCTGAAGCCCATTTTCGGACGTACTGTCAAACATAGAGAATCCATCTTTAACGGAACCACACGAATCTGGAATTCCATGCCTGATTCGGTCTTCCCTTTTTGTCCTTTCTTGAATAACTTCTTTTGTTTAGTAGTAGAATCGCTTCCTACAAATATAGAAACCAAGTTCATATTTACAACCCTATTGTCAAATCAGGAAATAAAAGAAATGTTCACCCCATGGTTTTTTATCACTTTCTCAATTATGTATGTTTCTTCGTCCGTTCTTCTTTCTTTCCTGTTCTGATGGAACATACATTTTGGGAATTCTATTCAGTCTCACCGTTCTCAATCTGGGCTGTTAAACCAGTTGTCAAACAATTTTTTGTGGTTCTTATGTCGCGGAACTGTTGATACCAAACATGACACAACATTTTCACTATTACCCAACCCTGGTGTAGTGTTATTTTGCTCAAGTGCAAAGTTATAGCTGAAATTCCGATAAGATCGTCTCTTGGAACCTCATTTATGTCGCTTTTCGGGCACTTAGCGAATATTGTTTGCTCGTATACATGTTCGTCCTTCGGTATAAAAAGTAATCGTTCTCCATTCCGTTTTATTCAGGAGTGGTCGAACTTTGAATAGCTTTTCATGCCCAAATTTATCATTATCAGCCAAGTGAAGGGAACGGCAACCCGTAAAAATATAAAAAGAGAAGTCAGCGGCAGTCTCAAAAGCAGACATTTCCTCTGTAAAATCTTATGTTCCTAAAATGTTGGTTTTTTTTTTTTTTTTTTTTAGAGAATACGTTTTTCGTCTTTCAATACACTTTTTCTTATTATTTCCTATTATTTTTTACTTCCAAACTAGACAAAAACGCGTCTTCTTCCGAATCATACTCACTATTTTCACCGGTTTAATCCATTCTCAGATGATCTTTATGATCTTCAGCCTGTTCATCTCCTTCGTCTGACTCGAGCATGTCGTCTTCAATCTGAACTCCATCCATGTCTGCGGAAGGCGATCCTATTTCCGGTGTTGACTTGACGTTCATTTTTCCATCCATCATCATTGATCTTTAAATTGCCCGAGACAAAAAGGGGGCTAATGGATTTACATCGGGGGAAGTCGATAGCCATTGTGTCGAAAGCACTCTGCCGAATTCATTTTAGATTTGCTGAGATTTCATGTAAAGATTTATTCTTTTCTCATTCATTCTTCTTGGAATGACCAGAATTTTTGTCCGACATTTTTGCATGCCCATGACTTCAACCCAGCTTTCAAGATAATTTCAGTTTCAGTCTCTATTTTCTCAACCCGTCTGCCAAAAATTACAAGCAGAAGCTTACTGTATGCAATCAATCATCAAAAACCGTTAGTGATTGCTTTCTGGTGGTTATTAAGTCGAAATGATTGCATTGCCTTCCCGGCAAGTAAACCCGATCATTTTGGTTGTTGACATACAAATGGTTCAGCAGAAAAAAAAACGCTGTTTGGCAATTGTCCACCTGTGTGCAAGCCGACGTGCACTCCTTCGCTTTTTTTCGGCCAGGTATGAAATCGTGCACTTTTAGAATTTTGGGCCCATGAGTCCGAGCTCATTTTTCAAAATATGTTATATCCTTCTTCTTCCTCTTAGATGGCGCTACAGTCCAGTATGAACCTGGACCTCAACCAACAATCGTCCCCAGCTGGCACGATTTTTAGCCAGTTGTTTCCAATGCCACACTACCAGTTGGTTAAAGTTCCCTTCCACCTGTGTGCGCCACTTTCGGTCGTTCTCTGGGTTGGATTCGAAGACTCTTCGGGGTAAAGCTGTGGTGTACATTCGCTCTACATGGCCTAGCCATCCCAGCCAAGGTAGACGAAGTCCTTGACCACCTCAAATTTGTAGCCGTCAATTTTGAAGTTCTGACCTAAACATCGGTGTTGTGCGTCTTTTCTAGATGGCAGCTTATATTTGGTTTTACCCTTGTTCACCGAAAGACCCATTTTAGCCGTTTCTGCTTCAATGCTCTCGAACGTTTTATTGACGTCTCGCTGTGTTCGGCCAATTACGTCCATGCCATCCGCGTGCGCAAGCAATTGTGCAGACTTGAAATATATTGTACATCTTGTGTTGGCCAGTGAGTCTCGTAGGATCTTTTCAAGCAGGATGTTGAAAAAGATACGTGACAGTGCGTCACCTTGTCTGGATCCTTTTTTAAAATCAAAAGTCTCGGTTAATTTGCTACCGAGCTGAATGGAGCAGCGAGAACTCGCCATTATCGTTTAGCACAATCTGACGAGTTTGGGGGATGTCAAAACTAGACATGGCTTGGTATAACTTGTCCCTACGCACACTGTTATATGCAATTTTAAAGCAAAAAGATGGTGTATGTCGATTTGGATTTCTTAGGTCTTTTTCAAGATCTGCCGTAGTGTGAATTTGGTATATTATCGATTTACTTGGCCTGAAACCAGACTGATAGGAACCTATCAGATTGTCCACAGTACGGCAAATGAGATCTTATATGCGATGTTGAGGAGACTTCTTCCCCTATAGTTGGCGCAGTTAGGGTTCTCCTTTCTTATGGATGAGCTGGTGAATGCACTCTTCAGGCTCATCTTTAGTCGCTTTAAGTAGCTTAGAGAGTTGGCGCTCGCGGCTTTACTGGTTTTAAGCTTAGAAATTACGTGCTTAATTTTATCTAGGTCGTGTGGACGAATTTATCTTGTATCTTTGTCCGTTGCGAATGGATCATTCTCCCTGACAGCGGCATCGGATCTATCCTCGACGTTATACAGTTTACAGAAATAGTTTTTCCATATTCTTAGCATCGACTGTGACTCTACCACGGCCCCTCTTCATCCCTACAGGATTCTGCTATTTTTCGTATACCTTGCAAGTGTAATTCCTGTCGCAACATCTCTCCATCTCCTCGATCTCACATTTTTCGTGCTCTTTTTTTCTTCCTGAGAAGCGTGTGTTCCTCTCTCCTTTTCTTGTCGTAGAATTCACGAGCGGCTCTGGTCCGTCCATGTAGCATGGCTTTGTATGCAGTTAACTTTACTACGAGGGTGGTCTGATAAGTACCTAGCCTCGCCGCCAGGTGGCGCTAGTATCACTAGAGAAACTTACCATCGTGTAGTACATTCTAGTAGACGGCTACTGTCGATCGGACTCGTAGTCTTGTTTTGACCGCGTGTGGAAGCGGGATTGTCCGCGGATTTTAGAAAAAATGGAAAAAAATGAGCAATATCGGTCGGCCATCAAAAATTGGTTTAACGAGTTTCAACGTGGTCGCACGTCGGTTTTTGATGAGCCACGTCCAGGTGCCCCGAAAACGGCTACCACGGAGGATAACGGGACAAAAATCCACGATCTCGTATTGGCAGACCGCCGATTGAAGGTGCGCGAGACAGCTGAGACAGTAGGCATTTCAAAAGATCATGTGTTTGGGCCGATTCGACGCCGAATTGAAGAAAAAACGGCCCCACTTGGGTAAGAAAAAAGTGCTCTTCCACCATGATAACGCACCGGCTCACACCTCCGCCCTCGCCACGGCCAAATTGGTCAAATTGGGCTACGAACTGCTGCCCCCATTCACTGTATTCTCCAGATTTGGCCCCGTGCGACTTCTTTTTGTTTTTAAACTTGAAAAAGTCACTCGCCGGGCAGAAATTTCAGTCGTATCGCCGCCACGGAGGCCTACATTGCAGACCTCGAGAAAACGTATTTTTCAGACGGGTTAAAGAAGTTGGAGCATCGCTGGGTCAAGTGTATCGAGCTAAAAGGAGACTATATTGAAAAATAAATCGCCATTTCGCCAAGATTAGAATAAGATTAGGTATTATTTCAGCTTGTCTGGGATCCTTTCAGAGGTCCAGATGTCTTTTAGTAGAGGGAGCAGAATTCGGGCATTCACCAAGGGGTCAGTTTTATGTAGTTTATATTTATGTTGTCTGTTCCGGGGGCTTTGTTGGATTTCAAGGCTTTTATAGCATTTATTATCTCACTTTCGTCTGGGCATGTGGTGGGGATGTCACGTCTTGTTGGGTGGCGTCGACAGTCACATTGCTGAATGGGCTTCTTGTAATACCTCTCCCGAATTGGTTTTCGGTACTATGGTCAGGAGACGTTCACGTTAATTGATCGAGCGGAGCGTAGCGGAGCGAGAGCAATCACCCACTTTTTGGCTCACTATATTTGGGGAATATAGTGGTCCGAAAACGATTTCGGACTAATCTTGTACGCACTAAATGTAGATATCGGCTATAACCACACATGTGTGCAGCATGTCATTCGATAGATCTAGGTCTGTAGATGAGCCATAAATTATCAAATGAAATTGTTTGATTGAAAAATAGTGAGAAATAACTAATAAGTAAAGTTTAGAAAAGTTGCCATAGATTTTTGCAGGCACGTGCAATCAAAATTTGAAATTATCGATAAATTCGAATACCTGAATACCTTTTTCATCTGATTTTGACATTCCTTAACATTTTGGACACATTTTAATACGTTTGATAAATCAAATGCCCGCAATTACGAGGTAAATCACTTGATTGAGTAACTTTTAACACTAACACTTAAAATAACAGAAGAGCCGGACGTCCTTCTAGCCAGAGACATGCTTCTCTCACGAGAAGACGGCAAAGAATTGCGAATGCAACAAGGGTAGCAGCACTTCGAACGACTCAAGAGCCCGATCAATCCACCAGTCATCATCTGCATTCAATTCCCACATGCCTCCAAGAACTAGGCAACAATTTACAGTACAACTACTGCGGCACATGTAAAGAACGCTGGCTGAGCATGACCATGGCTCGGAATGATCTTTGTTCCAGATGTTCGAGACAGCCGATAAAGTTCTCTGCAGCTAATGACATGGATCCTGGTGAAGTTCCCGATGCACTCAAGGACCTTAATGACACTGAAGAGCAACTGATCGGTCGTGTCAAGGCCATTTGCTCGATAACCAAACTCAAAGGCGGTGGACAGTATAGTTACTCGGGAAGTGTCATCAATTTTGTTCAAGATACCAATGAGTTTGCTAAACGCCTTCCTCACCATCCAAGTACTGCATCTACAATGTTGATTGCCAAAGGAACACATAAAGACAGATTTAAAGTATCAGTTCCAAGGATCAGGACTGCATTGCTGTGGCTAAAAGTAAACAATCCGTATTACGCAGATGTTGAAATTGCTGAAGACGTTTTAACAGCCATGGAAGGTGTTGGTGGCGATATTGGTGATTTGCTTCCACAGATTGATTTAGATTTAAACACAGCTCAAGATGACTTCATACACGAATCTGGTGTAGCTTCGCATGTGAACATACCTCAGGAAACATTGATCAGAGCTGCTCTCAACGCAAATCAACCAATCGAACAACCAATGCTGAGTAACGAACCCATCAATGAATACACTACAAACGGTTATGTAGTCATGGCCTTTCCAACACTATTCCCAACTGGACGAGCTGATCTACGTGACACGAGTGGTAGACGTATCAAAGTTGACCCAATTGACTATTTTACCCATCTCTTCAAGTATGATGATGGCCGTTTTGCAAAACATCCACGATTCCGTTTCTTTGCAATGAACAGTAACCAGCGGTGGAGAGCTGCTACTCAAGGGAAGGTCTTAGTGAGTCGCGCTGGTCTTGGTGATTTGACAGTCAAGCAACTCAAAGATCGAATGGTAGAGCAGCCCACGCTTATCAAACAAATCGGTTTTTTCAATGCCAACCTGAGAACATCATCAGCTTTCTGGTTCAAACGTTCGGCTGAACTGCTAGACATGGTTAATCAGCTAGGGCCGCCAACTATTTTCTTTACACTATCATCTGCTGATCTACATTGGAAAGAGTTGTGGAAGTTGCTTGCACCAGACGTTGTCGATCATAGTATCTTAACTTGCACTCAGCGATATTCACTGATTCGGGAAAATCCTCAAGTAGTTGATTACTTCTTCACAGTACGTGGCGAACATTATGTCAAGCAACAAATGAAAGAACAGTTCAATATCACTGATCATTGGTTCCGTTTTGAATATCAGCATCGAGGTTCTATTCATCTTCATGGCTTGGCGTGGATTAAAGATGCCCCTGACATAACTCAACTCGATTCAATGTCTGCTTCTGAACTCCAAGGAGTAATCGAGTTCTTTGATGCACTCTCCACCGAATAACATCCGGATGTCAACGTCAGGCCGCCTATTGTCCACCCGTGTAAACTTTCGCCAAGCGACATCAGTGACGTTGATCACGACTACGCCGAGCTTTGTAGTACTGTTGAGATTCATAGTACATGCGGTGTCCATTGTATGCAGAAACCAAAAGGTGGTGGATCTGAACGCTGCCGCTACAAGTTCCCAAAAGATTTGCAAGAACGAACAACTTTGACGAAGATTGATGGCTCTTGGGTTTTGACACAGAGACGAAACCATCCTCGAGTCAATCGTCATAACAGATCAGTGCTACAAACTTGGCGGGCCAACATAGACTTCACACCCATAGTATCAACGAATGCCGTTTGTGGATATATCGCCAAATATGCATCCAAATGTGAACCACGATCCACAACGCTGGCCGAACTCATGTGTAATATCTTAACTAACGAAGTCAGTGACGATGATTCAGCCAAGAAAGCCATTACAAAGTTGCTCATGAAAACAGTCTCGGGACGTGATCACTGTGCTCAAGAGTGCGCTCACGTGAATCTTGGCTTACCATTTTGGTCATCAACTCGAGAGTTTGTTGCGTTGCTTATTCCAAATTCAGACTCTGAAGAGCAGGTGCTACTGCAAACTCTGAACGATGACGAGGTCATCGGAGGAACAAAGTCTCTCATCGAGAAATATAAGAACCGCAACGCTGCTTACAGTCATCTATCGCTCTTCGATTTCTCTTCGCAATGCAAAGTTGTGGGCGATGGATATACCAAGCGACGCAAGGCAGCAGTGGTACGAGTATTTCCGAGACTCAAGTTAATAGAAGAAAATGACGCAGACAATGACATGTACTACAGAATCCAAGTGTTAGTTCACGTCCCATATCCATTGCCTTGGATTTCAGAAGCTGATTTTCTTGGTGATATGACCTGAAAGTCTCTTTTTGAAGCACGTCAGATTACACAACAACTTGATTTAGAACCTCTTCATGAAGATGATGAATTCGAAGATGAAGATTTTGAATTATACGTCGATGGTCAAGACCCATTCATGCTTATGGCACAGATCGGACCAGCCGGTGACGTGGACGAGCCATGGATATTGAGCATAACTGGAGCAGCTCATACGGACACTTTGAACAGCCGGAGTTACTGTCAAGTTTTCTTATACAGTCCAGACAACAAACAGAAATGGTGGCTGAACATCAAGTGTACCCAGACGTTCAGTTTACACACGAACAACAGAATGTCCTGTTCATTTTAGACAGTCAAATGCAGGGGTCAGCTATTCACAATCGGATAATCATACAAGGGAAAGCCGGAACTGGCAAATCAACACTTATTAGAGCAATCGTTGCAAAGTTGACTGCAGACCTCAATTACGGCTCATCTTCATACAAGCTACTTGCCCCTACTGGGGCGGCGAGTGTGAACATCAATGGACAGACAATTCACTCTGTACTGAAGATATCTGGAAAATTCAATCCTCTTACGAATGAAGCTTTGACTGCTTTCCAGAGAGATTTCGAATCAGTTAAAGTCATAATAATAGATGAGTGGAGCATGGTCGGTTCCACCTTGATGGGTCAGGTCGAACAGCGATGTCGCCAGGCCAAGGGCTGTGACGAGCCTTTTGGCGGAATGATCGTATACCTCTTAGGTGACATCAAACAACTACCGCCAGTTGGGGATAAACCAATGTATGCAAAGAAGAAACCCGGTCGTTACTCGAGCAGCTTATCTGATCAAGGACAACTTGCCTATAAGAAGCATTTCACGAAAGCAGTAATCCTTAAAGAAGCTCATCGTCAGTTGGGAACATCGACAACTGATGTTCATTTCCGTGATGCATTAGACAAACTAAGCATTGGCAGGAACACTGAAGAAGACTGGCAACTGTTCATGTCGAGATCAACGAGTCGTGTTTGTGTTGCAGAACAAAGCACCTTCAAAGATGCCTTGCGCATCTACAGTACAAAACAAGGAGTCATGACATACAACACAGAGAAACTACGTTCGTTAGATCTTCCAGTAGCCAGAATTCAAGCGAAACATAACAGCAAAAATGCTGAGAAAGCCACAACTAATGACGCTCAAGGATTAGCTCATACTCTTAAGCTATCTGTCGGCGCATTAGTTATACTTACGCGAAACCTTTGGACCGACAAGAAACTGGTGAATGGTGCAAGAGGTGAGGTGAAAGATATTGTGTATCGTCCAACAGACAACGCTCAAACCGCAATGCCTGTTGCTGTTTTGATCAAGTTCGATAAGTACACTGGCCCCACCGTTGACGGATGTGTTCCAATAGCACCTATCACGAGTGGATATCAGCTTGGGGGAGAAAGTTGTACTAGGATGCAACTACCACTCAAACTAGCATGGGCTATAACTGCACATGCATCTCAAGGACAGACAATCGACAAAGCAGTAATCGGAATCGGAAACACGGAGTTTGCTGCTGGACTCTCTTATGTTATGTTTTCTAGGATAAGGTCACTGCAAGGTCTCCTGGTGGAGCCTTTTCCTTATTCGCGAATATCCCATATACATGATTCGGATCGGATAAAACAGCGCGTTGAAGCTGAGAAATGTTTACAAAAATTGTCAGAGAAATGAACTCCGACCAACACATCTATAATCTCACTTTGATAATAATAAAAATAACGATTTTCTTGGAAATTTTCACAGTGGTCACCTCACTTTCACGTCCCCTAACGGTGACCACCTGCTCTACCTGAGTTATGGCTCATATTAACCCACTCACACATGCCTATCACCATAACAATCCGCAAGCATGTAGTTGCTGTGCGGCAACACTTACGACATGTTTCACTAATAGCGCAATTTATTTGCATAAACTCCATGTACATTCATTCTGATTTGCATCTCAATCGGAACTGTCGTTTTCAAGTGGTGATCATGACCAATCGAGCGGAGCGTAGCGGAGCGAGAGCAATCACCCACTTTTTGGCCTAGCGCGTGCATGTACGGGGAATATAGTGGTCCGAAAACGATTTCGGACTAATCTTGTACGCACTAAATGTAGATATCGGCTATAACCACACATGTGTGCAGCATGTCATTCGATAGATCTAGGTCTGTAGATGAGCCGTAAATTATCAAATGAAATTGTTTGATTGAAAAATAGTGAGAAATAACGAAGTAAAGTTTAGAAAAGTGCCATGCGGAGCGAGAGCAAGGTTGATAAAACAACAAATTTGCTCGCTCGATCAAAAATTTTCAGTAGCGGAGTTAAGCCCGCGCATACTGATCTGCCTAGTTTATGGGTTCGTTTGTGTTTGAAAAAAATGTCCACCAATGACGAGGTTGTTACTAGAACATAGTTCGATCCGCTCTGCGAAAGTGCACCCAAACCTAACTAGCAGACCCTTATTCTTCAAATATTTCCACAGACATAAGTTTGAAGGTGCCAAATCGCATGACTTCGGAGGGCAGTCAACGTCTTCTCTAACCGAAAAATGAGATCTCCAAATTGCATATGCCAGCAATAGGTTGTTTGAAAGTTTATATGAGTCTTCAGTTGTTGGCGAATTGAGGTGCCTGGCTGATTTGGAATTTACACAGCGATGTTTTAACGTCTGAGCATGTTTACTGAGCACCCATTTTCCTAACAAATTTGAATAACGATGCGAACGACTCCACGACTTAAACTGCGAAAGACTAGCAATATTTTGTTCAGGAAATGACAGCCAGTATAATACTCCGTCACTGTCGCGAAGTTTTTCTTTCTCTCTGGTGTGCCCCTTCATTCTGCAGCTCGTGTCCTAGAATTGTGAATTTTGTCATCAAACTGATCTCTTCCTCTTCATCAGTCCTGTAACCTTTTCACTCACCATCATCATCCGAAATATTGCTTAAAAAAAATTCTGAAACCCTTGTCTTTAACTTGTCTTAATTTTAGATTCATATTCCTTCTATTGGTTCCTCCGGGCAATTCATTGGATTACCGTGAAATCGGTCGTGCCATGTCGACGCTTATGTCCGACGAAGTATTCACCGAGGTGGCTTATCGCGCTCGCAAAAACGATCACATCTTGGCTGGCGTGGACGAATTCCTTGATGCCGTAACAGTATTACCGCCAGGCGAATGGGATCCGGCAATACGCATCGAACCGCCTGTGACAATACCGTCACAGGAAGTTCGAAAACGACCACCCGACTCTGGCAAGGATGAAATCGATGAAGAAGAGCAGGAACAACAAATGCGTGTGGAATCTGGCTTAACACCATCGGGTCGACTGTTCGGCGGTCTCACTAATGATGTTCGTCGAAAAAAGAAATGGTATCGATCGGATTTCGTGGATGCCGCATCGCAGCAATGTTTTGCGACATGGATTTTCCTATACTTTGCATGCCTGTCTCCAATTATCACATTCGGCGGACTGTTGAGCGAGGCGACTGGCAAGAATATGGGTGCAATGGAATCACTGGTTTCGGGATTCGTTTGTGGCGTTATATATGGTCTATTCTCCGGGCAGCCCTTGAATATCCTGGGCTCAACCGGGCCGGTACTAGTGTTCGAAACAATCGTGTATGACTTTTGTCAAGATCAAGGATGGGACTTCCTCACTTTTAGGTTATGGATTGGAACGTGGATCACATTAACTCTGATGGTTTTAGTGGCACTCGATTCGAGTTATATGGTTTGTTACATCACGCGCTTTACGGAAGAGAACTTCGCGTTCTTGATTGCGCTTATTTTCATCTGCAAGGTTGGATTGAAGTACTAAATGGTAAAAATATATTTTGGTTTATCGTATTGTATTCATAGGCTTTTGAGTATATACTGCTGCTTGGCTTTGCCCACCCAGTGAATCCGAGAGTTCCGTACGACTGTGTTTGTACGCCGCCCGACGGGTCGAACGATACCATATTGTATTGGGCTAAGTATACCAAGATGCAGTGTCAGGTCAGAATTCCGAATGATGTTGATCGATCGATCTTGATTGTATTGTATGTTACTTTATAGAGTCGTAATGGCGTGCTTGTCGGCGCGGATTGTGATAAAGACCCAAGTGAAAATGTTATATTGATGACGATCATCCTGTTCCTGGGAACCTTTATAATCTCGGTCATATTGAGGGATTTCAAGAACGCCCTCTTCTTCACAGCTGCTGTGCGACAGTTCATAAGTGATTTTTCGTGCGTTACTGCCATTTTTGGAATGACTTTTCTCGATTATTGGGCCAATGTGCCGACACCCAAACTAGAAGTGCCTGCTCAATTTAAGCCAACGTTGCCTGGTAGATCGTGGATAATATCACCGTTTCATGAAACCACTCCGACGTGGTCATGTCTTTTAGCGGCTGTACCGGCTCTATTGGGCACTATCCTCATCTTCATGGATCAGCAGATTACAGCAGTTATAGTCAATCGGAAGGAGAACAAGCTGCGGAAAGGCTGCGGCTATCACTTGGACCTTTTCATCCTAGCCATTCTAATTGAGATTTGTAGTTTCATGGGATTACCATGGTGAGCTCGGAGCGCGAATTTCGGTGTTTGTGATACAAGAAATTTGTTTTTAGGTTTGTCGCATCCACGGTCGTTAGTATAAACCATGTTGACTCGTTGAAGATGGAATCGGAGTGTGCGGCACCTGGTGAGAAGCCCCAGTTTTTGGGTGTTCGCGAACAGCGAGTCACGCACATTGCGATCGCTCTTACCACAGGCGGTTCTGTACTGCTCATACCGTTGCTCTCGCTCATTCCCATGCCGGTACTGTATGGAGTTTTCCTGTATATGGGCGTTGCGTCCCTAAAAGGACTGCAACTCTTCGATCGTATCTTAATAATGTTTATGCCGGCGAAATACCAGCCGGATTTTATGTTCTTACGACAGGTAAGTTAATTCTAAGGCTCGCAAGAGGAGAACAGTCAATCAAACATTTCCCTCCACATATAGGTTCCCGTCAGAAGAGTGCACTTATTCACCGTAATCCAGATAACGTGTCTTATATTACTATGGATTGTTAAGTCTATACACGTGACGTCTATACTATTTCCGCTCATGCTAGTGGTTATGATCGGTATACGAAGATTCCTCGACAATCTATTCACCCGACGTGAATTGAAAATCCTCGACGATATTATGCCGGAAATCAGAGGAACGCCCAGGCCCCGAGATGATTTAAGTAGCTTGGAGGATGGAAAGGTGGGATGGTTTGACAAATGGTTAGATAAGCATGGGGCAGGAAAAAATCAAAAACCTTATAAAAGAAAATATACTGCTCAGTTTCACTATCCAGTACATTAAAATCGCTGTAGATACACTGAACGATCATTTCACATGCGTAAAGCGCATCATTACAATCACGAATGCTGTGTGTTTCATTGCTAAACAGAATAAGTAAAATAAAGTCAAAATTTAAAAGTTTAAAATCTGGTTCGCTTTCATCCATTTAGACTCCCATTCAGATTTATAATCTTCGCAATATCCGTAATATATAGTTGTTGTTTTGCTGGCGTGCTGTTTCTTATTTTACTTTGTTTTAAATTAAGAACAAATTTGAAGGCTTATCCCTTGCTGCACGAAGACGGGGTATCGACATTGTTTTTTTTTTAGATTTTAATTTTAATTATTGCATTCCATAGTAAATTGATAATTAATATTATTTATTTGTGTTCATGTTGTTTATTTTGTTTGTAAGCTTTGAATAAAGAAATATTTTAATTCGCTCTTTATTTTTTGTTTTTTTGTTTAACTAAATTAAGTAAAAACGAATTTTATTATAATTACTGGTGGCATTGTACCCTGTGACCATTAAATGAATTTTTGTTAAAATAGTTTATGAATATGGTAACATCAAACCTTAGCCATGTGCCATGTCACTTAGTAAGTTGGTTGGGTGACTTAGTATGTTGAAATACTTATTTTTATTTTTCACACAAAATTTATTACAGAATCTTTTTATCTTTTTTTTCAATAGCAAAAAATCGCCAAATGCATCCCAACCTTTTTATCTGTGAAAAAACAAACCAAATGTCCAAAATTGCTGACAGTGTTAACATTTGTTGATATGCGCATCATGAAAATCGAACGCATTTAGCTGGCGATACTCAATTAAGTCACCTTATTTTTTGAACACTTTTCGTACAATACTTCCCAACTTCCATTTACTATTCTATAATTAACATTATTATCGGCCAGTTGGATCTCCCTGCCATGAGTGTGTTCCTTTTAGTGTTCGCTCTCCTATTCCATCTCTTCTAGGTCCATCCTTATATTACCCTCCCATCGGCGTGACCTTCCTGCCGGTCTTTTTCTCTCGCGTATTCCAGCTATTATAGTGAGCGCCGTGGTGCAGTGGGTAGTGTGTCGGCCGCTGACGCGCGATGAGTGAGTTCAGATCCCGATAACATCAACGCCATAGAATGTTTACTTCGCGGCGTAAATGCCATCGGTTCTTGGCGACTTAAAGCCATAAAAATATAGGTTACACGGAGTGGTATTCATCGACCCAGCCGCAGCCTCGAAGGCATTTCGCCGCCCATCTGATTTCATGGAAAGTAGTCTAAAGCGGATGTGAACGTTTCTGCCTTCGACTAGGTAAAGGTACCATCAGGTTTTCTGAGCATAATCATTTTTTTCAGTCTGTCTCTCTGCAAGGCTGTGATCAGCCTCTTTGATTTTACCTCTTCAGTTTTCGATTTGCGAATTTACTTTTTCTGTCTCGATCGGTAGCTGTTCCAGTTATCTTCCGAATTCGATTTGAGTCTGAATTCAGAAGACTCCTGGTTTCCCTGAAAAACAGCAACAGATTTCAAAAAGGGAACAAGTTAAAAAAAAATTGATTATGTAACTATTGATTCTTATCCTCAACCATCTATCTTGTCCTGAGGGAAGGCTGGTGCACTCCTCCAGCTTTTCCCCTAAAAAGCCAGCAAATTTGTTTTCCTTTGATCCAATTTAGATTTCCATTCGTAAAGAGGTGTTAGTCACAAATCTTAGTTTCGGTTTTTGGGGAGCTCTAAGGTGCCTCTAAAGGAATCGTTGGATCCTGTTTTCGCACGAACCATACTTTTTGTAGCGCAGATTTAATTCAGCACATAGCATAGTAAAGTCGAATGAAACCACTAAGAACACACATCTGTATGGAGGGTGACATTGGCCTAATTAGCGTCTTCGCGTTCAGGGCTTAAAGTGGCTAGACATCACAGCTCCTGTCTTCGACTCAAATGCCGACCGCATATAAGGTATCGCATTAAAATGGTACCGATTTCGAGTTGGCATTGTGAGTATTTGGCTAGATATTGTACGGGTGGAAAGGGTTTACTTGAATTTGCATTATAGCACCATCTTTGATGAATTTTCTAAATAGAGGTAGTAAAATTACGTTTTTAAGCATCAATAGTGCTGGCGGTTCTCCTTTACACAAAGTTTTCAGATTTATGCGAAATTCAAAAAAGTCACCTTATTTTTTGATCACTTTTCGTACAATTCTTCCTAACTTCCAATTACTACTACTCTCTGCCATGAGAGTGTTCCTTTCATGTTTCACTGTCCTGTTCCAACTTTTTTAGGTCCATTCTTATATAACCCTCCCATCTATGGCATGACTTTCCTGTCGGTCTTTTCCTCCCGGGTATCCCACGTATTATAGAGCGCATCGTGGCGCAGTGAGTCTGTTGGCCGCTGACGCGCAATGAGGAATTCAGATTCCGACAGCAACATCATTGAATGTTTATTTAACGGCTTCTCTCCTTGGCGGCAATAAGCGTTGTTCATTTGCCTTGAAAAGGCTTCTCGGCTCTCGCCGGTCGGAAGTCCCGATCACTTGTGTGAAAAGCAAATCCACACAACATACATAAGTAAATAAGAGAAGCTTGGCTCTGGCTCTTCATGAGCTGTAACGTAATCTAAAGCTAAGATGCTACTTATTATTCCTTTGACTACTTGTCCACTGCCCATTTGTTATAGTGTCACTGGAATTAGTTCGATCTTAGAAACTTCACTTTACGATCGGTCTTTTTTTATGTTTTCCATCATTTGTATTGAAGCTGAGTCCGAATAACACTTGTCTAGCTATTGCACTGCAACTTAGACCAAACATCAGGTACTACCCCAAAATCGGAAGATGTCATCTACTCGTATATGTGATCCTACCCATTTGCTGAGTGGTGTGATATAAGATCTCTGTAGACCAAGCCTATTTTGGCAACTAGAATGGAATGAATTTTAAAAATTATGTGATTTCTCAGTGGAAGTGGAAATTGTGGATTCCGAGAAAGAAGTCATGAATGAAATGTTGAGGCCTAACTTTGCGTAATTTTTTTCTTTCCTTTCTCTGGAATATATCCTCAGCTTTTCCTTACTTTTTAGATGGGGTTACGATTAAATGATTGTTCTTCGCGAACCACCAACTTTCTGTTCCCCTTGAAAATTAAGGATCAGTCAAAATGTCTCAATTTTATATAATTTCGAAGTAATTTTAAATTTTGATTTTTTACGCAAAAAGGGGCAAAATATATAAAATTGTTATCCAAGTTGATAAAACAATACTTGCAATTTTTGAAATTGTAATTGTTTTGTACAAATATTGATCGATTTTACATCTTAAATGGTCTATACCGAGAGCTAAATTTTGAGTCACTTTTTCAACTACAGCGTGCGCCTTCTCATATGAGTTAATGTAAATTTTGAATAACTTCAACAATTCTCAACCGATTTTGAAAATTCAAAAACTTTTATTCAACTAAGACCTTTACAATTTATATTGACCAATTTCTGAGAACAATATCAATTAAATGAAATGGGCTCGTGCATTCTCCATGACATTTTCGAGCATTTCGGTCGAAATTTCTGCGATTTCCGCACGAATGTTTCTTTTGAGCTGTTCTATTGTCTTCGGGCAGTTAGCATACACCTTGCTTTTCAAGTATCGCCAAAGAAAAAAGTCTGGAGGAGTCAAATCTGGCGTTCTCGGAGGCCAGTCGATATCGCCCTTTTTTGACACCAATCTTCTAGGGAACTTCTTACACAAAAGGTTCATTGTTTTGTCCGCAGTATGGCATGTCACGCCGTCTTGTTGAAACCAAAAGTGAAATAAGCCTTTTTTACGCATTTCTGGGACCACATAATGGGCCAATATCCACCGATATCGATTACCATCCACTGTATCGCCAACTTTGAAGAAATACGGTCCAATGATGATTTTAGTGCATACAACGGCCCAAACAGTAACTTTTCGATCATATAGCGGCTCTTCGTGAATAATGTGAGGATTTTCGGTGCCCCAGAAGCGACAATTTTGTTTATTAACTGAGCCAGAGAGCCTAAAATGTGCCTCATCGGTCATCAAAATTTGCTACCAGAACTCCGGCTCAGCATTAATCATTGCAACGACATTTTGTGCGTATGCCAAGTGCCGTGGCTCATCTTGTGGCAAAATTCTTTGAGTTATCTGCACTCACAAATAAGTGAATATCATTCTGTAAAATTATCCGCAAAGTGGTCCCACTGATGCCTAACTGCTGCGAACGAATCCGATATGACAAACTTGGGTTTTCTTGAACACTGGCCTTCACAGACTGAATAGATGAGTTTGAACGCCGCGGTCGTGGCCTAGGTTGCTCACGAGGGCTTGCCACAGAACCAAATTGAAAAAAATTCGAGGCCCAACAACGAATTGTATCTTTTTTGGGCGCAACACGATCACGATATTTTGCACGATACGCTTGTTGAGTTAGCACAATCGAGCGTTCATTTTTAATGAACATTGGAATTATTTCCGCGCGTTCTTTTGGTGTGAAGCGACCAAGGTTAAAATTGTACTGAATTAGATAGCGTTTCCAAAATGCAATGACATATAAAAATCAGTTGACAATTGTTGAAGTTATTCGAAGTTTACATCGACCCATATGAGATGGCGCACTCTGTACAATATATTGGCTATACTCGTATACAGGGTGTCCCACGACAGTGTGCCAAAAAGCTAGAGCGTGTAAGTCTGGTCAAGACAAAAAAAAATCGTCTGGGAGGGGGAGTCTATTCTCCCCCGTTTAGCCGAGAGGGGCAATTTTCTAAAAAATTGGAAAAAAAATTATTAAAAATCAACAGTTTCATCCACAATGCCGTGATATACTTTTTTGTAAAGCCAGAAACCTCTTCTTTCATCCTGTTTTTAAACAAAGCTGTTTTAAGGAACAGTTTTTGAGAAATTAATTTTCAAACTCAAAACTTGGAAAAAAAATGAAAAAAAAAAATTTCGAAGTATTTTTTTTCAAAATTGTATGTAATTAAGTACTAATTTTTTTTCAAAAATTCAATTCACTTTTTAGTTTTTAGTTAAAAACAGAAAACCGGATGCAAAAATGTCTTGTAGTTTTTGAGAAATTAAAAAAAAACCCGAACCACTTTTTTCTAAGAAAAACCTTTTTTTTTGGTTTTAACGCGGCTGGACTTGTAGGCAAATTAATGTATGAAACATTGACCTCTTTTTTATTATTTTTAAAAAATTCAGAGTTTAGTGAAGATACAGTAAAGTGACACAGTATTGGAATAACCCTGGATTAAACTTCTTTTTTTTCATTGATAACGCCTGAAAACTGACCTGTCAATTTCGTCTGGGTCCGCCCGCCGCTCTAGCTTTTTGGCTCACTGCTCGTGGGACACCCTGTATATCTAACTAATAAGATGTGTATTGTTGTCTGCTAAGGCGACAAATAGCGCGATCTAGCTAATTTACCGATCTTCTCTTAGCTTTTCTTAGACCCACACGCCGAAAATTTGACGCTGTGACTGGTTGCTGAGCTTCCGTTCTTGCACGAGCTATGTTTTGTCTAAAGTCTTCTACGTAGCGGAGTAATACATTCCCAATTGCTACGGTCAGGGACAAATGGACAAATCACAGTCTTCATTTATCCAGCGGATACAGCAGCAATATTTTCCTCTGTACATCCTCTAAGCATACGGGTAGATGGCCCAATCCAAAAGCGTAAAATTGGTACGAAATTTAGTCGCTATGATTTGAATTGCTTGGGCAGTAGGTCGATCATTAGGACGTGAAATGTTCAAAGTGTACGGAAAAACCTTTTCACACAATGCGAATTTTGAAAATAAAATTCAATAATTCTCAAGTGTTGTTATGGTGCAGGTCTCAAGCCTTCTCTACCCAATTTCGCGTCAAATAACATTTGACATCTTAGCTTGTTCACAAAATTTTCCGGACAGAAAAAGATCACAAACATTCATTTGGATTCGGGATGTATGCCAGAGGCCTCAAAACGGAAAGATGTGTCAACTTTTTTAATTCGAAAACTGAACTTCTTACAACAACTTTCATCTATCCAAAAGCTGTAGAAGAGAAAGTCCCAAATTTTATGAACAGAGTCGATTTTAAATTTCTTAGTCCTGTTGGTAGGTGTTGGATAATCGATGGTGGGACATGTCGCAACCAAATTTCGGTTTTGATTTTGCTCTCTTGCCCTCGTCTAAGTCGGTTGGACGAGCTACTTTCTTGAACTTTTCAACGATGGTATGCTTTTTCTGATGATGAAATCCGGGCTATAATTGCAATTCAGAAGCCTGCAGAATGGTTTCTTCCCATCTGTAATGCATCGACTACTAGTGTTCATCTTTCATTTCAGGCAGCTAAGCTCTAGATGAATAGTAAAATGCTTTTGTACAGGGGCTAGCTTACCTTTTTGTTCTAATTATATTATAATACAGGGTTATCCAACAAGAGGTGTCATTTTAAATAACTAGAAAAACGCGACATTTTTATATAAATTTTATTGTAGTCGAAAACACAAGCTCTGAGGCCAGTAGTAGAAAAAATCTGCTGACGTCGGCCTTGGCTGTGCCCAATTTAATTTTTTTTTTTGTGGGCACTGCAGTTGATTTCAGCTTTAAAATAGCTCCCAGAGAAAAGTCTAATGTTTTTGAGTTCACCATCTTTAATCTCCATTTGGGGAAATGAAGAAATTTGTGAGGCTCCAAAGCGTCTGTTTAACGACCTGTTTAGTATGTGGTACTATACTCCTGAAAATAAATATCGTCCATGTTCATAGCACTTATTTCAAGCAACAAAAAGTGGGCCAACATCGTTTGGTAACGTGATCGATTAAATAAGACGTCACACTAACCTCATTCTCAATAAAATCAGGCCCAAAAGCCATGATTTTTTGTTCATTTCCAGCCCCCAATCTGAGAAAATACGGCATCTGCTTTCTTCAATTTTTGTATTAACTGGATCTTATTAGCATATGGTCAAAGACCTCCGTGAAAAGGCTGCGGGTAGTTACAATTCATGTAATCGTCTCGAAATTATCAGCTAGGTTTTCAGTCAAGCTCGGAGATACGGCGGCCGCATTTCCAGCTGGCCCTTCTAGATAAAGTTGGAGTTAACGTCACTAAATTGTCCTGGACGTTCGAATTCTTCGATTAAAGGTACGAAAAGGTCCTTCATGATGACCAAAATTAGAACTAACTTTTCCTAATATTTTCGGACATATATTTGCCGCGGCCACCTTTTCCATCTTTAACTGAGACAGCTCTTTTCCTCTATCTAACTTTCGGATTATGTAAGATAGGTAACATGAAGGCTAAGGCATATAGCGCCTCTTCTGCGACAGTCACAGATTCTGTTGAACTGAATGATACCTAGGTCGGTTTTTTTTAGGGAAAGACCGTCATTTCATTGTCGACTTCGATTGTGGTACCATTTGTGATTCATTTCTTTTCTTTTATGAGTATAATTTTTTCGTTGGAGGTCTGAGAGCCCCTAAAGCAAATTGGCATTTTTTGAAGAACCAGCCTTGTGGTAATTGAAAACCTTTGTTGAATTATAGTTCCGTTCGTAGAATATATTCTGTGGTGTCAGAAAATATTTTTAAAATTATTAAATAGCAAGGCGGGGTCTTTGATGTTTTTAATTTCATTGGAAAATTGATTGGTAATTGAATCGAATTTGGTTTCTGGCTTTTATGTGCATTTTATATCTATAATCAATAAAGAAATATGGTAGTTTCAAGCTCACACTGCTAGTTTCCCTCTTTCTTTCTATGTATTTATATAAATGTTTTAATGAATTCTAATTGCTAGAGAAAGGAGAAAATCACGATATAATATTAATTTTATAACTTTTAATCGTATTTTGTATATGAAACTAAAATATTTTTTAAGGATAACACGCATCATGAGTCACATGACGGTAGCACTTCATA
Organism: Merodon equestris; assembly: GCA_958301585.1. Taxonomy (NCBI): domain Eukaryota; kingdom Metazoa; phylum Arthropoda; class Insecta; order Diptera; family Syrphidae; genus Merodon; species Merodon equestris. The sequence goes on along the minus strand of OY284416.1, from coordinate 45,423,268 downwards.
CCACATGGCCAGCATGCCACTTGCAAACGGATGTGTAACACAAATACCCATTTGCATAACGGACGAGTCGAATAGGACAAAAATTTGGAAACAACCCAGTCATGAAAAAAGTCAAAGTATTGATCCCGACAATAACGGTGACACACATTTAATCATTCCAACGACCTTAAAAGTTCGCAAAATAAATGGCAGTAATTATCAGTAAGTTTATATTGAACAAAAATGCAAGGAAGAATTTACAAGTGTGTCGGGAGCTAAGTTGTTAACGTGTTTCGATTAAATTTGACTTGCTAAATAAAGTAAATTTTGTTATTTGAAAATCATGATCAGAGATGCCATTTTAAGCAATATTTTTAGACAAAAAGCTATAAAGGAGTTTTTTTTTTTTCAATCCTATATTTAATATTTAATCTCCATATCGTCAAGGTGAAATTAATTACTCTTCATACTCTGAAAAAATGAGCCTTCTATCGGGCATCTCTGATTTTGATCAATTATGTAGATTTGTTTGAGTAACTTGCTTGTTTTTAATAAATATTAATCTAAATATTAAATAATTATGCTAAAGAAAAAGCTCTTATCGCGACTCCAAATGAAAATAAAATAGAAAAGAAAAAAAAAAAAGGATAATTCAATTGGAAATTTTACAATAACATAAAAATAATACTCGAAAATTATATTTACGATATCACCTGGGTCTCACAATTTTCCTAAATATATTGTAATAATACAGAAGTCGGTAAAAAAGTAATGACTTCACTGGCCCTCTTGACATAAAAGTGTGAACAAATTAAAAACTCTTCAATCATGTTTATTATGCCTTGTCACTGGGTAAATGCAAATCCTCTTCAGCATGTTCTGATGATCGTTGAAATGCGATTCTAGCGAGATCATTCACTGGATCGATCCGCCAAGTCGGCAAAGTGTTCTCTAGATATCAACTTAATATATTCTACCAATAAAGACATAACGATTTTATACAAACAATAAAACACCGAATAATTGAGATATTGGACTAAAATTAATTCAAGTTGTACCACATGAAATATCAAATTTAATGTCAATATTTGTTTTTCATAAAATTTTATTTAGTCAAAATATGAACCATTGACATCTATACTCTCTTCCCCCGTAATTCAAGGTCCATTATTCTTTTTTTATAGAAGGCTTGATTTTTTGATGCTAAAAAGTTTTCAAAGGCTTCTATGACCTCTGCTAGATTTCGGAAGACCTTTTGCCGATAAAATGACGCCAGACTGCGGCAAAGGTGATAATCCGTTGGAGAAATATGAGTATCAGGAGAGTACGGTGGATGCGGAAGAATTTCGAACCCCAACTGTGGCAGCTTTTGCACCGTGTGAGGTATGGGGTCTAGCATTGTCATGCAACGGGATCGGACCATGCCTATTGACCAATGCAGGTCGCCTTTCAGCCAATTTCGATCATGTCGATTTCCTCACAATATTTGACTGCATTTATCGTTTCCCCTGATTGAAGCAACTAAAAGTGGATTGTTCCTTTCCATGTCCACAAGATTGTCACCATAAACTTTTCTGTGTGAAGGCCAAGTTGAGGGGTATGTTTTGGGTTTTCGTCTGCATCCAACCACTGCCCAGATCTTTTACGGTTGTCATACAAAATCCACTTTTCATCACATGTGATTTTACTTAGACTCGTCGATGAACAGGTTTCTAAACGGCGTACTTTTTGGGTCTCGTTCAATTCATGTGGTATCCGTCGAGTTCTTTCATTTTTCTATTTGAGATAGAAAAATCGACTTACTGTCATGGGGGATACTCCCATGATGTGTGCAAAACCCCGCACCGTTTTTGTTGGGTCTGCATCCACCGTTTCTCGTAAAATGGCGTCGTCAATTACCGTTTCCGGTTTCCCACGCGGTTCTTTTCCAAGGCTTAGATCTCCCGAACGAAACTTACCAATCCAACGCCGAATAGTGCGTTCGTTCACCGCTATATTCCCAAATGCTTCAAGTCAAGTCCCAGTTTGAACTCCAAAGGAAAAGAGTTCGAATTTGAACCGTCGACAGCAATTCCAAGAAAAAAAAAAACTTCTTGCAACGGACCCTAAAAGTCGCACATATCAAACACACATACCACTTTATCTTATAAAAAAAAAAGATCACTGTGTTGGCTTCTTGGCATAGTTCAAAAACTTAGCCCCATAACCCTTGAGCGAGGTGGCTATTCGACTAGACCTTTTTTCGATACTACACTCGAGCGTCACCTGTTTGGACCTGTTTGGAGGTCGCTCTACGTAGCCTAGCCATCTTAGACGTTGAATCCAAAGACGTCGTACTAGGCCGATGTCGCTGTACTCTCCATTCAAACAAACGAGACCGTAGATTGAACACAGAATTTTCAGATCAAGGGCATCCTCACCCGCTTCTGCGCCGTAAAGGAGGACTGGTATGAACTGGGATTTATATAGTGCTGGCTTGTATTTTCGAGACAGGGCTCTACTTCTTAATTGCCCCTTGACCCAAAGAAGTAACGATTTATTCTGCGTTTGATCTTAGCGCTGGTATTGTTGTCGCTGGTTACAAGTGAGCCAAGGTAGACGAATTCCTTGACCACTTCGAATTTATAGCTGGCAATTGTGATGTTCTAGCCAAAACGTCGGTGTTGTGTGTCTTTCTTGGAAGACAGCATATACTTCGTCTTTCCATCGTTTACCAAAAGACCCATTTTAGCTTCTTCTGCTTCAATGCTTTTGAACGCTTCATTGACGTCTCGCTGTGTTCGGTCAATTACGTCAATATCATCCGCATACACAATCAATTGCGCAGACTTGAAATAGATCGTACATCTTGTGTTGGCCAGTGAATCTCGTATGATCTTTTCAAGCAAGATGTTAAAAAGTTACATGACAGTGCGCCACCTTGTCTAGATCCTTTTTTAAAATCAAAGGTCTCGGTTAATTCGCTACCGACCTGAATGGAGCAGCGGGAATTCTTCAATGTAATTCTGCACAATCTGACGAGTTTGACAGAGGTGTCAAAATCAGACATAGCTCGGTATAGCTCGTCCCTATACACATTGTCGTATGTGGCTTTAAAATCGGCAAAGGGATGGTGTGTGTCGACTTGGAATTCTTGGGTCTTTTTTTTTGTTATCTGTCGCAGTGTGAATATTTGTTCTATTGTGGATTTACCTGGCCTGAAACTGCACTGACAAGAAAGATTATCCACAATGGATTTCAGACGTTCACACAATGCGGCAGAGACGATCTTATATGCGATGTTATTTCCCTATAGTTGGCGCAGTTATAGGGGTCTCCTTTCTTATGGACTGGACAAACGATTCAGAGATTGCATTCGTCGGGCATGCTTTCCTCCGAACATATTTAACAGATGAGCTGGTGCATGTGCCATACCAACTCACCTCTAGCCGGAACATTCTGGCTGACAGCGGTATCAGCTCTATCCTCGGCGTTATACAGTCTAGGATAGTAGTCTTTCCATATTCTACGCACTGTGACTCTACTACTACTTTATCGTAAAACTTATGAGCGTCATTCCTGTCGTAGCATCTCTCCATCTCCTCGATCTCACGCTTTTCGTGCTCTCTTTTTTTCTTCCTTGAAAGTATGTGTTCCTTTCTCCTTTTCTGCTCGTAGAGCTCACGACCGCCTCTCGCTCGTCTATGTAGCATGGTTTTGTAGGTAGTTTGCTTTGCTACATGGGTTTGCTCGCATTGCTCAATCAAACCAGGGGTTTCTAACTGGCGACGATGGGAAGACCAACGGAGGCAACGTCTCTGATGGCTTACTGGCAATGCTCCCACCGTTGTTCTGTGGAATGTGCTGGTGTCATCTGATTTTGTGAGAGAGGGAAACCTGATCGGCAAAGGTTGTTACGGTCTTCTACGACTGTAGCTTTCCGACGTCAAACTTTCTTTTTCCTGATCGGCTCCGTAGCATTCATGATATCCTCGTTCGTACCTTGGCTACAATTAGTAAATGATCCGAGTCGGTATTGGTTCTTCGGAAGGTTCGTACATCTAGGACACTGGAAGAGTATCAAGCGTCGATCGCAACGGGATCAATCTCATTGATAGTTGATTGATCGGGTGACCGCCAGGTTCCTTGAATGATGTTGAGATGCGGGAATTGGGAGCTAGCTAGAATGAGATTACGCCCCGCCAGGAAGTTTAGTAGCCGGTGTCCGTTTGCGGACGTCATGTCGTGTAGGCTATACTTCCCAGTGATCGACTCAAATATGTCCTCTTTGCGTAACTGGCACATTGGACATAGGTTCTGTCTAGAAGAACGTAGAAGTCCTTTTCTTCGTTTGGGGCGTGAACGCATATTAAACTGATGTTGCCGAAATTTCCGTTGATGCGGATTGTTATGTGACGTTCGCTTACATGCCGAAAACTTAAGACTTTTTGTCATAGTCTGCCTCGAATAACGAATTTGAATCCGAACAGGCGTTGTTTATTCTCCTTTTAACCATTTCCGTATTAAATGTAGCTGTTTTTCATCCGTCTCTTGCCGGGTCCATCCCATCGCAACTCTTGGAGTCCGGTTATGTCTGCTTTATAGCAGTTAAGGGTTTGTTCCATTTGATTGCCTGCACCTGGTCTGTTGAACTTCATCAGGGTTATTATTATTATTGGCTCCCTTGTCATGAATGTGTTCCTTCCATATTTTATTCTTCTGTTCCATCTTTTCTTACTCCATCCTTACATTGTCTTCCCATCTGCTGCGCGTCCTTCCAGGAAGTCTTTTTCGTCAGGTTTTTCACCCACTATTCTTCTGACTGTTCAACCAATCTCTATTCATTTTACAAGTTCTACCCATCTTCTTCGTGATTTTATTATTTGGACAATGCCTGGGGGTGAATAGATATCTTCCAGTTCTTACGAGTAGGTTTTCTCCATTTGTCTATCTCTCCGTTTTGTTTCCTGAAATCTATTTTCCTCCTTAATCAAAGACCACGTTTCATATCCGTAAAGTATAGGGATAATAGGGATTTTAACATAGAGAGACAAAAGAGTTGTTTTGAATTGTTTCTTCATCCCGCAGAAGCACACGATGCCCATATGCAATCTTTTGTTTATTTCGGCGGCCGATACTGTTGCCAGATACGAACTCGTCGCATTTATTGAGCCAGGTTTGAATCCATCCAAGTCGGTCTGTGATGTCCTCTTCATTTACTAGTAAACCTACTTCTTTACCTGCCATTATTAGAATTTGTTCGTTTTATTTAATTGTTCCCTCATCATCATAGCCTGCTGAGGAATGAATGGGCACAAAAATCCTTCTGTCGCTCCTAAAAAAATGGGTTGAATGGGTTATAGCTTTGTTGAGTTGTACGAATTTAAATATGTAGTCGGACGCTCAATTTGTGGTCCGATCTTGTCCGAGATAAAAAATTATAAATCAGGTTTTCCATCGACTTACACCTCGTTAAGGTGCTATTATTAAAGAATTGTAACAGGTGTAGTGTCACGGTCTTCGAATTTATTTGATTCAAGGCTTCATTTGACATGAATTCCTATGCAGCTTAGGTTGAGAAAATCCATATTCAAAGCTCTCTCTCTCTAATAAATTTCTTTTATGAGTTTGAGAAGGAAGTAAGGGTTAAGAAAATTGTTTTCGTCTCTTATAATTGGTATTTGCCCGAGTGCTGCACATGCTATAGAAAATGGACGGAGGTCTGATTAAAGTCGTAGCAGAATCTGTACAATCCTTCATTTGCGAATCCAATTCTTTTGAAAGTGGTCCTTAATTGCAGTGTTTTTTGTTGAGGTTTCACCGACCTTGTCTTCTCATTTTTTGTTTTTTCTTAAACTTGAAACAAAAAATTATTACTACTAACAAACAACGTATACTAGAACTGCTCTTGCAAAATAGCAAAATACATAAATTAATATTTCCCTGCTAGCCCAAAATACTCCTGATCCTCATTGCATAATGTAATTAAATAAATATTAACTATGAAAATCATTTTTGTATAAAGTAGAAACATACATACATACAATCTAAGTGTCCTTAAATATAATTTCCTAAAATCCATCATTGCTTTGACTTAGTTTTTTTATTTAATAAAAATAAATATTTGTACGTTGCTCTAGAATTTCATTGACAACTTAGAAATTTTGTATCATGTTTATGTAAATGTAAACGCTGAAATAAAGAACGTCTTTCATATTAGTAATTGTTGGCATTTTTCAAATAATTATTTTAATTATCTTTTATTTTGTACAATAATATTTTTGTTTTAAGTTATATTCATATGTTTACCTGTGTATGTTGCAAGTGATTTTAAATATTTTTTAGCAACTGTAGCCTACATTTTTAGTTGATGTAAAACGAAATATATTCACTAATAAAGCTTCAAGCATTAAGGGTACAAATAAGCAGATAAACAGTGTTAAACCCTTTCGGTGATAAATAAAAAGTTCGGAAAGTAACACATAAACTCGTTGTTTTCAGAACTCGTCATGTAATCAGACCGAAGCAAAATACTGGAGCGGAAGTGAGGACAACAGAAAGCTCTATGTGCTGCCAGAGACTACCGTTTGAGTCTTTTATATAAAAAATAAAAATAAAATGAATATAAAATATTAAGGAACGTAGATACATTGTATTGCAGTAGTTTTTATTAGAATAAGATTTTTTAATGCATTGTATATAAAATACATGAGAATCTTAAATAATATCCAGGCAATCGGTCATACAATTTTAGAAAACCGGAAAGGTTAAAAGGAACATAAATTTCGGACTAAAGTTGACGTCTTATAAAGGGTCTTGTATAAAATGCTAGGGCTTAATAGATTTATTAAAATTAGAAAAGAAATGGATCGATATTAAAACTGAAAAATATTTTTAAAAAAGTAACACATGTGTATAATGCGTACATTACTTGTATACAGGGTTCTGGCAGTTTCAAATTTTTATTTTATTTATTTATTAGAATAATAATATACAATTAAAAAAAAAAATTATAATTAACATTGGAATAAGAGCAACCAACAGCAAAGGCTTCCGGCTCTCAGAAATAATATTAGATTTTACAGTTTTCGTATATTCTTCTTATTTCTTGTATATTGTTTTGATTGGGTTCGCTGAGAAGATCTGATAGGTTTTCGGTTGTGCTATTGTAGCTTTGGCGGGTTGAGTTTGATGACAGGAAACATTGACTTAAGAGATGCTTTACGGTGATTGTGTTGTGGCAGTTGGGACAAGATAGTGGAGGCTCTCTTTTGAGTAGGTGCTGGTGCGTATATGATGTGTGGCCGAGGCGGAGTCGTACAAACCTTGTTATGTCCGATTTGGGGGTGGTTGTTGGGAATTTCGGCTGTATTTTTTTTAGATTGATAGTTTTGTGGTGGTGGCTATAATGTTCCCACTCAAGCATCTGTTTTCTGTTACATTCTTGAATGATTTGCCTTTTCATGTCAAGACGGGAAAAGGTATTATACATGTACATACAGTGAACCAAAAAAAAACTGGGACACCTAGTACCCCTAAGTGTAACTTGAAATATCTCAGCAATTTTTTAGTATATTGAAACGAAATAAATTTCGTATTAAAGCATGTTTTAATGCGATTTCAGTAACATAAGCAAATTTGTTTTTGTTTCTCTAATTTTGACAACAATAAAATAAAACTTAAAATACCACAAATTCATCAGCCAAAAAAAAACTGGGACAGTTGTTTTACAAGGCCACTGTTAAAGGACCGTTACTCGGTTTCCTTATCTTAGATCAAATACTTATTCTGCTATTCAGTCAAATTGTTTACAGGTGCATATTGTTGTCATCAAGCTTCGTTGTGGAAAAAATGGAAAATAAACAGACATCTCGCGATATGAAAGCTGTAATAATTGATTATTATGAAAAAAAAACACAGTATTCGTGAAATTGCTTCATTGATTAATAAACCCAAGTCAACCGTTTTTAACATAGTGAAATCATTTAAAGAGAACGGTTTTCTTCATCGTGTTTCGGGGAGTGGAAGGCCTTCAAAAATGTCCACGGACCAAACTAAACGTCGAATATTAAGGATTATAAATGCAAACCCGAAGGAATCAGCTGTCGAAATTGCCAAAACTTTGAAAAGAGATAAACTTGCTGAAGTTCATCCGCAAACGGTGCGCAATTTCTTACATAAAGAAGGTTTCAAAGCCCGCACACCTCGCAAAAAGCCGTCTTTATCGGATAGAAATATTAAGAAGCGATTGGGGTATGCCAAGGAGTACGTGCAAAAAACGGATGAGTTTTGGAATCAAGTGATTTTTTGTGATGAATCGAAATTCAACATTTTTGGTAGCGATGGTCGACGTTTTGTGTGGAGGAGGGACGGAACTGCTTTGGATCCAAAAAATATTACTTCGACAGTTAAGCACGGTGGTGGAAGCATAATGGTTTGGGGTGCAATGGCAGCGGACGGAGTTGGTTCCCTTCATATAATTGAAGGGAATTTAACAAAATTTGGATACATTGACATACTGAAGCGTTATATCCCCGAAACAAAACAAAAATTTGGTCTACCACCAGGTGTAATACTGTTGCACGATAACGATCCAAAACACACAGCTGGTATAACGAAAGATTGGTGTATTTGGAATACACCAAAATAAAAGGTGTTGCCGCATCCTCCCCAAAGTCCGGATCTTAATCCCATAGAGCACCTTTGGGCTGTTTTGGAAAAAGAAGTGCGAAAAAGAACGATTCGTTCCAGAGAGGAGTTAAAGACAGCGTTACATGAAGAATGGCAAAAAATTCCAGCGACTGTAACAAAAAATCTGGTCGGATCGATGAATAGAAGATTGCAAGAAGTTTTGAAAGCAAAAGGGCAACATACAAAGTATTGAAATTTATTATTATTGTCATTTTTTGTTACTGTCCCAGTTTTTTTTTGGCTGATGAATTTGTGGTATTTTAAGTTTTATTTTATTGTTGTCAAAATTAGAGAAACAAAAACAAATTTGCTTATGTTACTGAAATCGCATTAAAACATGCTTTAATATGAAATTTACTTCGTTTCAATATACTAAAAAATTGCTGAGATATTTCAAATTAAACTTAGGGGTACTAGGTGTCCCAGTTTTTTTTTGGTTCACTGTATGTAGGGTGCAGAGTTTGCAGCGGCGTCTGCGAACTCGTTATCCTTGATGCCAACATGACTAGGTGTCCATATCAGTTTTATCTTTGAACTAGACTTGATTATTATGTCACGAGTTTTAGCTATGATGGTGTGGTCGTTCCAAGGATTAATGATGCTTCGTAATGCTGACAGGCTATCAGAGCAGATGGCCCATTCACCTCGTGTTTTTGAGATCCACTTTGTGGCTTCAAACTTCGGTGGTGAAGATAGATGCAATGTTAGGTAGGATGCCTTGTATAATTATAGAGCCATTTTGTGTCAAAAGCTGTGTTTGTATCGGTTTTAGAGCCATCTGTATATATAAAGTTCCAGCCTTTGGATGTAAAATCAGCAGACATTTCTCGAAAGAGAGATTTGTATATTGTGTTTCTAGTAGCATCTTTGCGTAGGTCCTGTAGATTTAGGAGAACTGATTTTTATGGAGGAGCCACGGTCGTTGGCTCGGTGTAAATTTTGTTGTTCTTTTGCAGGAGAGGTCTAGCTTGTTACAAAGTTCGAGAATATTGTGAATGGCGGAGGTGGTCCTTCTAATGCGTTTGTGGTTCATGGCATTGCTTACATCTTTGTCTATGATCGATCCTGTTTGAAAGTAAAGCTTTATGCTGAGCTTTCCGATAGTTTCGAAGTATCGTTCTTCTATTGACGGGAGTCCAGCCTCGGCTAGTAAGTTTTTAATTAGTGTGGTAAGGAAAGCACCTAAACTCCTTCTGACTGCTTGATGATAAGCTGGTGCGATAATATTTTTAGTCGATTTAGGGCAGGAACCGTAGATGGCCAAAGCGTAGTCTATTTTACTTAATACTAACATCTTTGTTATGTGACATAAAGAATTAATGTGGACATTACTTTTAGAAGATGATAAGTATTTTATAATATTAGCCTTGCTGCTAGTGATTTTTTAAGACTAGTACAATGAGGTTTCCAGTTGTATTTGTTGTTAAGTAAAAGACCGAGGACATTAAGATTAGTGACGGTTTCTATTATTGTGTTGTTAATGACTAATTCTATATTTGTACAATTTTTTTTCCGGCAAACATGTAGTAGTTTACATTTATTTAGAGAGAGTTTAGAGCCAGATGTAAGAGACCAATCATAGATTTCGTTAAGCAAATTTGAGAATACCGATTTTGTTTTTTCTAGGTCATTCTATTTACATATTATGTATGCATCGTCAGCATAGATACAATGATCTAGGTCTTTGTGTTTGGATATGATGTTACTTACACTTGTTAAATGCAATTTGAAAGCACATGACTGACAATGGAGAGCCCTGTGGGATACCATTATCGAGGGCCACAGTTTTTGAAAAGTGGTTCCGAATCTTAACATTCCTGTTTGTTAGAAATGATTTGAGATAACCGAAGATTCTGGGACCTACCCCCCACTCCCTTAATTTGTTGAGGATGAGATGAATGCCTATACGGTCGAATGCTCTTTGAAAGTCTAAGGCCAGGATTGAAACGTGGTTTCGCGCTGAGAGGGCGTGCGTGATACAGTGGTCAATATGTAGTAGAGCGTCAATGCATCCTCTTTTTGGTTTGAAAGCGACTTGATTAGGGCTCAAGAGGTTTTTAAGCTCTATAAACCATAGACGTCTGTTTGCAATTATTTTCTCTAGAATTTTTGGTAGACTGGGAAGGAGGGAAATTGGACGATATCCATCTATGTTTGCGATATCTTTTTTGGGTTTGGGGATGGGAATTATGGTAGCTGTTTTCCAACTTTGTGGTGTAATACCTTTGGCCAAAATATAGTTATAAAGGGTTATAAGCCTATGTTTCAAATTAAAATTCTCAATTCATCCAGTCGTATGAATTTGTTTCATTTTTTCACGCCTCCTTAAAACATTTCGTAGCAAGCTTAATGCTCATGGAATCTCTCAGAATCATGGTTATTTACGGGCTTATGGCAAGGGTGATGTGGAGTTTCCGATGAAGATTGCTCTTACGTAATCATTTTGGATTTTATCAGTAACTATAAGAAGACATTCAATTCTTATATTTGATATAATTTTAATTTTCAGTGGATTTACCATCACGCATTTGACGGTTTAAAAAAAATATAGTACATTCCTAAATAATTATGGATATAAACCCATTTGAAAGACAAAATAAAATATATATTATAAAAACCGTACCGAAAGAGAAATATTATAAAAATTCTTCTGTAGAGAGCGACATTCCCAATAAGAGCTCGCTAACTTTTCCCTTAGCGGAATTCGAACCCCATGTCGTCGGCATCAGAGCTCTCATACCGCGCACTGATTCCCGATGCTATGCATATGGGAGGGACAAATAAATGTGAAAAATATCCATCATTTCTAGGAGGCTTCCGGCAAATTCTCCAAATAATTATTTAAAAAAAAGATTTGCGAGATTAATGTTCAATAAACAAAATACATTTTCTACCTAAAAGGTTGTTCAATAAGGGCGGGTAGATGTTGAAATGGAACAAAACAAGCTGTGTGTGAGGTATTAGCTACATTTTTTTTTTTCTTTGAAAGACCTATATATGCCATTATGTATAAAATATTACACCGTTTAAAGGCCCAACTCGGATTTTTACGGTGGCACGGATTCGAATGGTCCAATTTTCAATGACTTTTTTGTATAGATTCAACTGATTTTCAGCCATAGCCTGTGTTAGGTTCACCTTAAGATCAATTTTGGTTTATTCGTATTGACCTACGACTTCAGGAAACCCCACAAGAAAAAGCCTAGCGGGGTCATATCGCATGACTTTCTAGAAGGCTTTCGGATTTCCCCCCTGCGAGAGAAAACCTTACCCTCAAATAGTTCATGCAGAATGTCAATCGTCGCATCCGCTGTGTGGCATGTAACGCCGTTCTATTGGAACCCCATGTCGTCTAGGTCCATATGGTTCAATTTGGGCCATAAGAAATGAGTTATAATAGTTCTATAGAATTCGCCATTGATGGTGGCCTCCTCACCAATTTCGTTTTCGAAAAAGTACGGACCAATGACGCCGTCGGCCCAGAATCCAAACCAGATGGGAAATTTTTGAGGATGCATTGAACCTCGTGTGGGTTGATGTCGTCCCATATACGGCGATTTTACTTTTTGACACAGCGATTCATCCAAATCCTCTTCCAAGCGCTCCGAAGCCCCTTCAGCCAACAACCGGCGTTGTCTATGGTCATGAACTTTAAGCTCCTGGGTCGGTTGGATCTTGTACCGGTGAAGGCCCGAGTCTCGACTCAAAATTCGCCAAGTTGAAGTCTGCGAAAGGCCGAGTTCTTGTGCAATCGAACTGCCTCAGGTTCTGCTGTACACTTTCACGGACCGCGACCATTTTCTCGGCCGATCTTGGGTTCCCTAGACGTACGAGTGCTGGCCGGTAGATTACCGGTCGTCTTAAATATGATCCACCAAATGTGAAGAGTCAACTGTGAAGGGCTACCACGTCTACCGTAAAATGGGCGCAACGTTTGCACTAATGAACGCTCATTTTGATGATAAAGTTTTAAAGTCATTTGAGCGTGCTATTTAAGTGTTCCTTGCCGCCGTGATTTGGCAACGGTATCTGAATAATAAACAACAGATTTGACAGATGTCACCAAAACAGCAGGGTCACCAAAATTTACCTGCGACAATTGAAAAATTCTTTAACAGGCTTTATGAGTTTTTAAAGAAGCTTTTACCTACATTTTTTAATATACCAAACGGAATAATTTCTTTATCGAAAAATCTCGCATGATTTAGGTATGTACCTAGTCTAGTCATGAATACTAAAACGAAGAAGAACGTATGCGAAGTGAAGAAACGCTAACATATCTAAAAGCAAATTTTTACAGTTTCTTTATCGAGTCTCAAGTTATGAAAGACTTTATTCGAGATGGCCGCCATTAGGCTTAAAGCACGTCGTGGGACGAACTGACCAATCATCAATCGCCTTACCGACTCATTCATAAAAAGTCGTCACCAGCTCGCTTCAAATACTCGATATTTTGGTGATTAGTAGAGTAAGCCATTTCCTCTAAAAATTACCACAACTTATAATTCAAAGGGTTGGGTCTAGACTACCAACTGGCCAATTACCATGTCGGGTACATTTTCTAGCCACTCTTAAATGCTTTTTGCCCTGTGGGCTGGAACAGAATCTTACTGAAATGTCAAGTGCTTGTACCAGTGCCTCTAAAACAGAGATTCGGCAATCTTCCGCTGAAGCCTTGACTCTTTTTTTTACAAAAATGGAGGTTGATTATGCCATCGTAGCCTACCCGTCATCATACCATAACATTCGTAGGATGATGGCCTCTTTCAACCCTTAGAATAAGTTCTAAAGCTTCTTTTGCTGCTCCTTCGATGGCTCATTTGTCCATAAACATTTTGAGCCTACCGCCTACAAGAGCTTTTGATTTTTGCTAATGTTTTTCTTCTATACGACTGTTGGTAGACGTCCAGTGAGTCTTTTGTAGGCCAAGTCCCAATTTTTTTTTGATGATGCGAGACTTTGATTTTTATGAAATGTTCATCTCCTTCTGCTTTCTCAGTGGTTTGAGTATGACTCGAGTCTTCACAGCTTAGTGGCATCCGGAAGTCTCAGAGTGCGTGGACGATCAGATCTTTAACGGTCACGTACTTCGTGCAATAAATAAAACAACGAGGGATTCCAAGCGGTCGCAAGGTCCTAAATATATTACCTCATGTCCTATTACACTTGTAAAATTCAATCGCAACGACGTGATTTTTCATATTACCCTATCTCATGATTGTAACCGACCAAAAAAATTCTTTCCCGTAACAAAAAACGATAAAAGTAATGGGTTAAGTAATAAGCCAACTTGAAAAGTGTACTCTGGTATTTTATTTAAAACGGCTGGCTTTTATTTATTGACAAAAGGATTGTGTCAATATTTATGACTAGACTAGGTATGTTCAGTCAGAAAAGTAAAACCTGGTTAGAGTTACTGGAAGGGCTTTGTGGGAAAAGGCTACTGTAATAAAGAGCATGTCTAGTTATCAGACCAAAGTGATCTTCATTAAAGGTTATCCTTATGCGAAATATTTTGCTAATTTTTTTTTAAACGAAATAGTATTGGAATGTAAAATATTTCATTTTCAAAAACCTTCTGATAAAAGAGGTTTTAGAAAATTGTTAAATTTCCTACGACAGAGAACATTTACAAAAGATAGTCTTTGGACGGAACATAATCAGAAAAAGAGGTTTTACGTGAACAGCTTTTAAAGTTCTCTTTCTGCTCTCCTTGAATAAAATAGAGGCTTTCCTCGAATATTAATCAAACCATCTAGCCCCGGGCTTTATTGCCCATACATCGTTATTATTTTTCTTATTTTGGTTGGCTGTATTTACGGAGTTTCCGCCCGGGGTAAGGTACAATATTTTAATGATAATTTAATTTTAAGGCAGTTTTTTAGACCCTTATGTATGCAATGATGTGAGAATTGTAAAAATCCGCAGGGCAAGCTAGGTGAACGCTGTTTAGGTTATATGCTCTAGTACGTCCTTCAGAAAGGCTGGAAATTCAAAAACTACAAAGGACATATTTGTCGTTTAGAGCTTACCTAACCGGAAATCAACCAGTCTCAACGTCTAGGCATTCACTTTGCAATCAGTTAGATACTCAAGTGATCTACCGATGCTGAGACTAAGATCATTTTTTAGCTTGGCAATTAAATGCCCCAGTTATAAGTCCACGCAAAAATCGTGCCAGATGAACATACCAGTATTTTCTGAATATAGGCCAACTTTTTATTCACTATTTTACAGTCAATGGATTTTATATATAGGCTTAATGTGCTTCTTTATAATAATTGGTGGAGTTCTTCTGATACTGAGAAAGAGGTCTTTAGAAGCCAAGTAAATAAGATATAAAATAAATTTACAATATAACACCCACCAATAAAAATAATATTCAAAATACAAATTGAATAGATAATGAAGAAAAATCCAAGCCATTTCAATCGATAAATCAATTTCTTCAATAATAAAGACCGAGTATGCAAAATACATTTGAACATTGTAAAAATATTTGTTTAGTAGCCTAAGTGTAAGATATTTTAATTAAATACGTTATATCACAAGTTTGTGTTTTAATACTTGCCACGAAATTAAATTTGCTTTCACTTGGTTTTTGAGTCACAATTAGAGGGCAAATAGCAACGGGCCCAACAAATAATAGACCGTTTACACCTAGATTGAACTTCATACCCTCATTCGAGTAACGAGAGGGCAAAAATGATAAATAGTACTTCTACTTCTATTTATTTTACAGTGGCTCTTGGAATTTCTAGCGGTCGTCATCAGCTTTGCGGAGCCTGGTTCTTACATATAAATCAACAACTACTGTTGTTAGCTTAATTAATTTAATATATTATACCTTTTAGAAAGAGAAGGATCTTTAATGTAAATTATTAAATCTAAATCTATTAAAAAGTTAATTTTTGTTTGTTGTTCGATATACATGAGATGTGATTACATATATTTTATTTCTTCTAACTTCAAAGACAGCGATCCCAATGCGCTGGGTGTCAAAGTGAGTTTGGAGTTCGTCATTTTTTTTATTAAACTATAATATATAATAGTTTAAAACTAATTAAATAACAACTAACATATAAGACACTCTAAAGCAAGCAGAACAACATAAGACTATGCCCTTCGGCCTTACGATTAACTTGTAATAATTAAAGTAAATGAACAACTAAAGCTTTAAAAAACTTTGCGTCAGAACATTTTTTCTTTATAAAAAAAAACCTTTAAATTAAAGCTAAAACTAAAAACTAAGCTAAACTTACATGCCTTAGCTTACCCATATCTACCCTAATCTACTCCAGACTCTCTAATCGACCTTAGTCTATGCAAGCATGTCATTGGTATGGGGCAGGCTTTACCTTGGCCTCTGGCCTATTGAAATTAACAATTGACGCAATTCGCTTCAGCTACCAAGAGCGTTGATGCTGTTGGGCGACGTCTCCCCGATCTTTATGTAACACCGACATCACATCGCAACATCATGTTCGTAGAGGAGCCGCCGCTCCATGAAATTACGGGCCACGTGGAAGATTAAGGGAACTGCCAATTCCACCACAACCACCACATTGTTTCAAATAGAGGAATGTCTTTGCGGGGACAAAGCCGCTAAGGCGCACCTTCTCGTGATACATGTAGTTAGGGAAGTAAGCCTCGGAGATCAGTTTATTGGCCGAAATCATTGTTCTTGCAACGTGGCTTTGATCAGTTTTATCAGAAAGTTATCCACATGTGCAATCCTGGTTCTATTATATAAGACCTCGTTTGGGTAAAATTTCTTGAACTCAGATTCGGGTGTCCTGTCGGGCCCAAGAAAACACCTGAGACACTGTTGTTCGAATACCCGAATCCTTTCCATTAAGCTAGCTCTCACATTGAACCAGACGGGACATCTATAGGCAACTATGGGCTTGATTAAGGCCATGTGACAGATTACTTGTTATAATCAAGTTGGCTGCTATGAAACAGCCATCTTGTCAGAGCGAAAGCGGCCCGGGCCCTTACCAGCATCTACATGTTTGTCAAAATATAGTAGATACTGCAAGATCCGAAGATATCTGACTACACTCTGTCTCGCCAGTGGATGCCTATCCGGTTCAAAAATTGAGAGCCTGCGTCAATTTTTCTAGTGTCCCGAGAGGCCCTAGACAAAGGCGTTGTGAACAACATAGATTGATCTTCAACTTCCAGTCATCACAACACTGCTGATTCGACTTCGATCGATGGACCTGATCTGTACGCGATAAAGTCATCCGCATACCTCTCTAAAGCCATAGGCGTGAGGTGCCTGAGCTCAACATTGGATATGCCGTCGACTCCCGCGGATTTTTTCCTTTTCAATGACTCGAAGATCTGGAGATCTTCCGTCGAAATGAACGGAGTATTAGCCCCCTCACTGGCGACGACATTATTTGCAATGAAATCTTCATTGAACCTAGTAAAACCAAGATTCTCTGATCACCAATGATCGATATCATTTCGAAGGTAGAAGTAATGAAGCAGGGCTCCGTTCTCCAGGTCGTGGTTAGGAGGAATACTATCATTCACCTTGTACACTTCCTGGTACACAGTCCCCACTGTTGCCACCTTCTCTTGAGAATCTTCGATTACCATCCAAGACAGCGCTCCCCAAATCAATACTGGGTGTTCGTAAAAGGCGATCATTTTCTGACATTCTCGAAAGCGTCAGATCAGAACGGGAGCCTTCTTTCACTCGTATCGCACCCGGGCACGCTGCTTCCAATTGAAGAGTCCAAGTTCCCTGACCACTTGATCTCTGGTTTTCGTCGGCGATCACTTGGTCTCTGGTTTTGGTCTGCGATCACTTGGTCTCTGAATTGAAGGTTGGTCTCTCTTGCCTTCTCGAACCAGGTGGCTGGGATTAGAAAACCCTCTTTGCCGGAGCGCGGTCGTCCAAGCGCTCGATCTGGCCGAACCAATGTACTCGACGGATTTTTGCTTACCAGACTATAGCTCGTAGAGTTCGCGGTTGTGTCTTTTTCTCCATTCGCCTTGCTCGCAGATAGGACCATATATGTATCCTTCGGAGGATTTTTCTTTCAAAAGAGCCCAGAATCATTTGTGCCGTAAACCAGAACTGGCAAGATCAGTGTTCTGTAGAGAGTAATTTTGGACTTCATTGTTAGAAGTTTTGAAAAACCAAAGTAGCATCGGTTTCACAGAGTGATTCTTGGTCGGATCTTCACTAATTTGTCATTTGCGGAGTTAACATTTCTCGCGAAGTAGACAGACTCCTTAACTAACTCAAAATTATACCTTTCGGTGGTAACGTTCTGCCCTACGGCGCGTTGCGGGCTTGCAATGATGTCAATGTCTGTGTTTCCCAGCAGCTCGACGTTCTTGAAGAAGATAGTGGCTTCCGTGACTGTCACTAAAGACTAAAGACTAAAGACTAAATTGAAGAAATCACAGAAATCAGCAAGTCTCCATGCCGAAATCCGGTGCATGCCTGGAAAGGTCAAAATTGTACCCCCATTGTGGTTTGTGTCAAAGATGTTCATTTACTGCTCTCCGGGGGTGGTTGTCCTAGATAGGATGAGAGACTCAGCTAAATTTGTCGCATTGGTTGTAGTTCACAGAAACTTTCTTGTTTCCATGCCATTAAAGTGTTATATGGGAAATGCACACACAGAGTATGGTTGTTGAAGTGATCTTATGCTGCGAGTGTTATGCCTTCGTCAGCATTTTTGTATCATCTCTCGTTCACAACTCTTGACGATGAATTCGGGTTTTTAAAGTCGATAAAAAGATTATGTGTATCAACATGGAGCTCGTTGGTTTCTTCCAGGATCTGGCGTAATGTGAATATCAGATCTTTAGCCGATCTACCAGGTCAGAATCCGCACTGGTAAGTGCTTATTAGTATGGCGTAAAACGGCTTAAGACGTTCACATAGTACCCTGGATATTACCTAAGATGCGACATTGGGCAGGATTATGTTTCGGTAGTTGGCGCAAGACATAGGATCGCCTTTTTTGAAAAGGGGCAGATAAAACTGGAATGCCAGTCGTCGGGCATGCTTTCATCCTCTCAAAACTGACATGATCTGGTGCATGATCTCATTTGCGTGAGCAGCTTTGTTGGATTTCAGCACATGACTGAGCTGACTTTTACTAAACTGGGTAGGGGATTAGCTCTTCGATGGATGCTGGGTTTTCTTCTGACCCTATCAATCTCCCTTGGTCATGCCCGCTATCAGCTGTTAGAAGTGCTACTTAAAAATACTCGCTTCTTCCTGCGAGTCGATGACAAGATCACCTTCATATTTTCAAAGAGCCTGGGTGCCCTAAGACTATAACCTTCTATCTACTTCGGATCTCTTCGATATACTTGAATTCGGAGGCTGCAAAGGCCCTATTCTTTTTTCGCATAAGCTTCTTTTCCTCCCTTCTTCTGGCTCTGTGCCTTCTGATGTGCTTCATTCGTTATTCGCTTCCTTTCCATATATTCGCCATCGTAACACGGGTTTCTGGTTGGGGATGGTCGGTAGCCTCGGGTGGTTTCAGCTACTTCCAATGGCAATGGGACAGCGCAACCGCCAGTTCTTAGCTTTTGTTTGGGCTTTAGGCATGTGGGAGAGTTTTTCGCCCAGCCGCTCTCTGTGGTCTCTGGTTATTTCCGGTGAGTGCAGTCGCCAAATGTCTAACCTTTAACATTGGACGGTCGAGCTATGAGTCGTGCTGCTACCAGATAATGGTTAGAGTCAACGTTAGAGTTGTGAATGAGAGATGATCAAAAAATGCTGACGAAGGCATAACACTCGCAGCATAAGATCACTTCAAAATTCATACTTCGAGTGTGCATTTCCCATATAACACCTTAATGGCATGGAAACAAAAAAGTTTCTGTGAACTACAGCCAACGCGAATTCAGTCGTATCACACAAATCCTATCTAGGACAACCACCCCCGGAGAGTAGTGATCTAACATCTTCGACACAAACCATCTGCTGGCGTGCGACGGAGAGTTCTCGGCGGTGCGAGATGGAGTGTGGGGAAGCGGACCGACGTGAACTAGAACGGCAAGATACTGAAGCGACGGGAAGAGAGAAAATATGCTTTCAATGCCAACAGGTGAGGCACTTCCGTAAAGATTGTCCGTCACGACGGAGCCAAGCGGCAGAAGGCGTACGAGACACGGGCTCAGGAAGGAGAGGCGAAAATCCGCGTCAAATGTTGATCACGGCGGACAGATCAGAATACATTAAAGAAACGATGATAAACGGACACAACACGGTAGCGTTTATTGACCTGGGCAGCGATTGCGTAACGTTGCTCGTATCAGAAGCAGAGGATTGCACGCTGGGTTTGGTGGTGGGGGTTGCACAACGATAGGGCGTATATATGCGGAGATTTCCATGGACCAACTGACATCGTGGTGCGAGGTCTTAGTGGTACCTGACGATAGTCAAGCGTATCCCGTGATCATAGGTCGGGAGCTTGTAGACCAGCCGCAGGTCAGGAACTGTCTATCTTCGATGGCTTTCAAAGCGGGTCGCAGCGAGCACTTGCAACCGAGGCGGAGTATCAAAGGGTTCCGAGGAAGAAATTAGAGGTTGCTGACCTTGATGTTGGGGATGTCGGAGAAGCAAACAGGCAGATGCTGCAGGACATAGTCAACACCCATCGGGACTGTTTTGCGTTGAGCATCGAGGAGTTGGGGGAGTCTATGCTAGGCGTGTGCGTAATTCAATTGTCTTCAGTACAGCCAATCTGTGTACAACCGTATATGCTTCCTTTCGCTAAACGGGCAGTTATTAGGAAGAAAGTTGAGGAATTGCTGCAGCTGGGGATTATACGGCCGTCATCGTTGGACTATTGTTCGCCAATCGTCTTGACGAAGAAGAAGGATGGGACAGATCGGTTCTGTATTGATTTTCGCGCGCTCAATAAGGTCACTCTGAAACGGAAATTTCCGATGCCCGTAATAGAGGAAGTGCTGACATCATTGAGCGGTTATGTGTACTTTACTGTGTTGGACTTAGCGTCGGGCTATCATCAAATTTGTATGGAGGAAGACAGCAAGAAATACACCGCGTTCACGACCGACGATGGATGTTATGAATTTAATAGGATGCCTTTTGCCCTCGTAAACGCTCCGGCGCATTTGCAAGCCTGTATGAATTCGGTTAAGTCAAAATTGAGGAAAGGCGATGTAGCAGTGTACCTGGACGATACCATCATAGCGAGCAAAACTGTCGAAGAGGGTTTGGAGAAGCTACAAAGGGTTCTCAGAGCGCTAAAGGAGTCCGGATTAACGCTGAATGTCAGTAACGTGTTCTTCAAGACAAGCATTGAGTTTCTTGGGTACGAGGTGGATAAGGATGGGCTGAAGCCAAGCCGGAAATAGACAACAGCGATCATCGAGTTTCCAGCACCTCGGAACATCCATGAGGTGCGAGAGTTCTTAGGACGTCTAGGAGTCTTCTACATGCGCAGTTGGCAGTACCTCTGACTGATTTGACGAAATTGGATCAAGAATTCGTATGGACAGTCCAACAGGAGAAGGCATACCAGCGTCTTAAAGAGTACTTAGAGCGCTAAAGGAGTCCGGAATCCGCCAGTACTGGTGCTGTTTGACCCAAGCTGCGAACACGAGGTACATACTGATGCGTCAGCCATGGGCATGGCAGGAATCTTGTTTCAAAGGGTGAAGGAAGACTCGACCTTGCGTCCGGTTTTGTTCTACAGTCGCAAGCTCTCGAAACATGAAAGGAAGTATCATTCCTATGAATTGGAGGTGTTGGCGATTGTGGACAGTCTCGATCGTTTCAGAGTTTACCTGCTAGGAAGAGACTTCAAAGTGGTAACAGACTGCGAGGCGATCATAGCCACAAAAAACAAGCCAAAGATCATTCCGCAAGTGGGTAGGTGGTGGCTTAAGCTACAGGAATTCACATTCGAGACCGTGCATGAACCGGGAAGAAAGGCAGCTTATGTGGACGCTTTGAGTCGACAACCGCCGGACGAGGGAAAAGTGATGGAAGAAGCATCGCTATTCGCGCTTAATCTGCTCATCACGGATGACGATTGGCTAGCGGCTATGCAGTGGCAGGACACTAAGTTGCGAGAAATAATAAACGATCTGAGGTAATCCGAATTAACAGTTAGGAAAAAGCAGCTGCAAAAGGAATTCCATCTGATGGAGCTTCGGCTATTCCTACTGGTGGGGGATGTTGAAAGGTGGGTGGTGCCTTACGCGATACGATGGAGAATTCTAAAGCTCTGTCACGACGATGTGGGTCACTTGGCTGAGGAGAAGACGTTGATACGGGTACGGGAAACGTTTTGGTTCCCCCGGATGCGGAGCTTCACTCGGGAATAGATCAAGGCCTGCGTGAACTGCGCGTTCTCCAAAAGAATGGGCGAGATGACTGAAGGAGAGTTACACAGCGCGGACCGAGTTCGTCACCGTTCATCTCGACCACCTTGGGCCGTTCGCTCGAGGGAAGGGTGGGACCAGATTTGTACTAGCGATGGTGGACAGTTTCACGAAATACGTGGTATTGCAAGCTGTAAAGACCGCAAACACGAAAGGAGTGCCTAACGTGCTGACGGATATTTCGGGATATTTTGGTGTGCCGAGACGAATATTCACCGATCGTGGGACAGCCTTTACGTCCAAGATGTTTGAGGAATATTGCGACGGAAAAGGTAGAGCACATCAGAACCGCTGTAAAGACCCCTCGAGCAAATGGCCAGGTGGAACGCTGTAATAGGACCATCCTTTCACCATTAAAATGCGCACAATCTGCTGGAATGGACTGGGCGGGTCAGCTGAAAGCAATTCAATGTGGATTGAATACTGCAAGGAACTCCACTACAAGGGCGAGCTCGCACGAGCTATTGTTTGCGTACACACCGAGGAACATCATGGGTAACAAGCTGCTGCTGGAGTTAGGGCAAACCGGACCAATCAGGTCGATTGAAATGGGCGAAAGGAGAGAGAGAGAGCATTGCAGAATATTGAGAGGAGCCAGACGGAGCAGAAACGGCGTTACCGCCTGCGGCATCGCAAGCCATCCAAGTATGGGGTGGATAACCTCGTGTTAATCGAGTATAAGGCAGCAGCGACAGGTGAGTCCCGTAAGCTAGAGCCGCTCTGCCGTGGACTTTACATCGTGAGAAGCGTACTGCCTAACGACCGTTACGTTGTCTCAGACATACCCTGAATGCAGCGAAATCAGCGTAAGTTTAACACCGTAGTGAGCTCCGACAAACTTAAACCGTGGTGCGAGCTTCCGACGTAGTAGCTGAGGCGGTAATTTGGGATGATAACGACGATATCGATGACGCTGAGTTAACGGAGGACGCAGTCTTAGATGAGGAGGCAGGCACAACCGACCCTGTGAACGCCGATCGTGAGGACACGAACGATGATAGGATGGCCGAACTGTTACCTCGCAATGCGAGCGGTATATAAGCCGCTGCGAAGACTGTGTATTATTATTCGTTGTAGAGCAGTTCCCGAATAAAGTACCAATCAGACGGTAAACGGTGTTTTTTTTTTCATTCCATTTGGTTGTGGCTCCACTCAGTCTTACAATACACTCTTGAACCTGCACGAATTATAAAAAAAAGAAAAACATCCTGATATGTGTAACCTTTTGTGACAGCTGCAATTCGTTGATCGTAGTTAGGTCCATCTTATACTACATGGCGATATTTTCAAACCTAAATTTTAATGCTATTTTAGTAACGACTTTTTCAAAATAAAACGAAATTCTCTAACACTTTGAGTAGTTCTCGATTAAAGAAACCCTTTCCCGCACATGTTACATATCTGACATTTCAACACGTCAAAAGAAATTTCCTTCACCTCTTTGATTTCCACCGGGCGGTGTTCTAATTGCAATTCCTCCAATTTGTTTCCCCCAAAATGTCGAGAATTATTTATAACAATCTGCCACTGAAGTCCCTTTCATCCCGGATAAAAGCCCTCGCAAGTCTACGTCAGGTATGGCCACTTTAATTTATAAAACTATTGATTCCAACCGCCACTGTTCGTGTTATGCAATTCTGTATCTAGACCTTCTGCTCACATGCCAAGTTCGCGGAACACAAGCCGATCGAGAAGATCCGCAACATCGGCATTTCGGCCCACATTGACAGTGGCAAGACCACCTTGACCGAAAGGATCCTCTACTACACCGGTCGCATTGATCAGATGCACGAAGTCAAAGGCAAAGACAACGTCGGTGCTACAATGGACTCAATGGAGTTGGAGAGACAGCGCGGCATAACGATTCAGTCTGCTGCTACCTATACAATTTGGAAGGAGCACAACATCAACATCATCGATACTCCCGGTCACGTTGACTTTACCGTGGAAGTGGAGCGTGCATTGCGTGTTTTGGATGGTGCCGTACTGGTGCTCTGTGCGGTTGGCGGCGTGCAGAGTCAAACGCTGACGGTTAACCGACAAATGAAACGTTACAATGTCCCCTGTCTCGCCTTTATCAACAAACTCGATAGGTTGGGGTCGAACCCCTATAGGGTTCTGACACAAATGCGGTCCAAGATGAACCATCACGCTGCGTTTATTCAGCTGCCGATTGGGCTGGAGTCTGACTGCGAGGGAATAATCGATTTAGTCGGTGAGAAGGCTCTCTACTTCCAAGGGGTCAACGGGATCGATATGCAGGTAGACGAGATTCCGAAGGACAGGCGCGCTGAAGCAAGCGAGCGCCGCCAGGAGCTCATCGAACATCTGTCAAATGTCGATGAAGCCTTCGGGGAACTGTTTCTTGAGGAAAAAACTCCCACCGAACAGGACATCAAGGGCGCTATCAGGCGTACTTGCATCAAGCGAACCTTCACACCGGTGCTCGTTGGTACAGCACTGAAGAACAAAGGCGTCCAGCCGCTTCTCGACACCGTCATCGACTTTCTACCTAACCCTGGTGAAGTGGAGAACATTGCTCTCATAGAGAAAGAAGGCGAGGAGCCAGTCAAGTTTAATTTGAATCCAGCTCGGGATGGAAAGGATGTTTTCGTTGGCCTGGCATTCAAATTAGAAGCGGGCCGGTTCGGTCAGCTGACTTATTTGCGTTGCTATCAAGGAGTCCTACGGAAAGGCGACACCATTTTCAACACCCGCACCAAGCGCAAGGTCCGGATCGCCCGACTTGTCCGACTGCACTCGAATCAGATGGAAGACGTGTCCGAGGTATACGCTGGAGACATATTCGCACTTTTTGGTGTGGACTGCGCGAGCGGTGATACCTTTGTCACGGACAATAAGCTGAACCTTTCCATGGAGTCGATATTTGTACCTGAGCCGGTAGTTTCGATGTCGATCAAGCCAACGCACCCCAAGGATCGGGACAATTTTGCTAAGGCGATCGCAAGGTTTACGAAGGAAGATCCCACATTCAGGTTTGCCTACGATGGCGATGTAAAGGAGACTCTGGTGTCAGGAATGGGTGAGTCAATCTGTTTCTGATCAATAGCTTCGCTAACTTTGCTTCTTAGGTGAATTGCATTTGGAGATTTACGCGCAGCGAATGGAACGTGAGTACGGGTGCCCGGTCACGCTAGGCAAGCCAAAGGTCGCGTTCCGGGAAACCTTAACTGCACCGTGCGAATTCGATTACCTCCACAAAAAACAGTCGGGCGGCTCGGGTCAGTATGCTCGAGTGATTGGTGTTATGGAACCCTTACCGCCGAACAAGAATACTGTCCTTGAGTTCAGCGACGAGACTGTCGGAACAAATGTGCCGAAACAATTCATTCCTGGCGTGGAGAAAGGTTTCCGAGAAATGGGTGAGAAGGGTATGCTCAGTGGACATCGACTGGCCGGCATCAAATTCCGTCTGATGGATGGCGGCCACCACATTGTGGACTCGAGCGAATTGGCATTTATGTTAGCCGCGTATGGCGCGGTTAAGGACGTGTTCAGAGATGGTTCGTGGCAGATTCTCGAGCCGATCATGATGGTCGAGGTAACGGCACCAGAGGAGTTCCAGGGTGCTGTAATGGGCCAGTTGAGCAAGAGACATGGTATAATCACAGGTACTGATGGCGCCGAGGGTTGGTTTACGGTCTACGCGGAAGTTCCCCTGAACGACATGTTTGGTTATGCCGGAGAACTACGGTGAGTAAAGAGGTCTTAGAGAGTGAGGGGAAGAACTCAAGGCTGTTCTGTCTTTACAGGTCAAGCACACAAGGAAAGGGCGAATTCACCATGGAATACAGTAGATACTCGCCGTGTCTACCAGAGATTCAAGAACAACTCGTTCGACAGTACCAGGAATCACAAGGCATCGTGCCAGATAAAAGGAAGAAGAAGAACTAAACCTAATTTTATTTTAATTGTTAAGAATACCACTATAATATAGCTAATCAATTTCTTTGTAAATAACTGTGATAAGACGAAAAAAATTTGCTTAACACGATTTGTTTTCTTTTGTAAGGGTAGGGTTCGTCTTTTGAGCGCGATAATTCCGCTAAAACTTAAAAGAGGACCCACCTCAGAATTACTTGAAGTGAAAAACAAAAATATTTTTTTTAAGCAAAAAAGTCGTTTTGTTGAACACTGCCCACGAAACTGTCACTTTCACTGAATGGCTCCATTGACCTCTTATCCACCTCGCAGTTGCCAAACTAAATTTGACATTTCACATTATTGTTGCCAATTGTTAAATAAGGTTAAGAACCCTTGTCAGATAGTCAGCGCATCAGTCATTCGCAGAAATTCGTTTACAATTCCCGGACAAGCCAGCCACATATCAATCCAATCTTCACGCACACCTGTAACCCTTTAGATCGTCAAAAACGAAGCATATTCGATTGTTTTGCGATATCACTAAGATATCAGGAAAAATCCGAAAAATGGTTATCGAGCATAACGTCAAGACATACGAGGAGTTTACGAAACTCGTCGAGAAACTAGAAGGAACCGGCGAGCCAATCCATGTCTTATTCAGCGGCGATAAGGATGGCAAGGGCGAGAGCTGGTGCCCATATTGCGTAAAGGGTAATAAACAAACATGATCTCTCCAGATTCGTTAATCAGTTTTACTATTTATATTACAGCTGAACCGGTCATTACCGAGGCGCTAAAGAAATCAGCCGATAAAAGCCACTTTGTACATGTCGAGGTCGACAGGGCTTAGTAAGTATCCGATGCATTCAACTTTATATGCTTTAGCTAGAAGGACTTTCTGGAAGCTGTCGATTTTTATGATAGGGCCGTGACACAGCAGGTTTGCCCATTTCATCACGCTCTCGTGATGACGCATCGAACGTGCTAATGCATTACCGAGTCTCACGTGTATTGCAAACTCATTCCCTTTATTGTGGCTAATGGTGATGACATTTGGTAACTTGGTGTTTACTTTTATGATCCCATTTGCTGATTGTGTTGTAGCAAGTCGGGAGTACAACAAATGTCGGCTTTATTACTCTGGATGTCTGATTGTCTGAAATTATTGTTATCACGTTGCTATCTTCTCAACATTTTTACAACTGTTTTCATCGATTGTGTGGTCACGCAAGAGATAAAGCACTTTCTTCACACTTAAATGGTACCTGGTACTAATTTTTCGAGATAAGTGGCGTTCAGAAACAACATGTAATGTGCAAGAGTAGTTCATAGCTCAAGCTCCGATATACGTAGGTAGCTACAACTCAATTTCAGGGACGGAAATACCATAAGGTCGCGACATTCACATGTGACTTTCATGTACCAGTTGACACTAACTTCCACGGGGCTGTTGCCACTCGATCAAACTTTCAATAAGGAACAAAGGTGCTTCCCTATCTTGCATCAACAAAACTCGACGTATTGACGGCAAAACCAAAACAAACGTCATGGTATCGATCCACCAAAAAAGCCTCCAACTGACCCTCACGAACTGAAGAAAATCTTTGTCCGGTTTCCCGAGCCGCTTTTTCACTTAATGACGATCTCTTCTCGTTCGCTGCTCACGACAGTCCCAAGTGCCTTTCATACCTGCAGAGAACCCGTTCTAACTTCAAAAACTACTTCCAATCCTCCAATCGTTTTCCCTCCACCAATCGCTTAGTTCATTCAAATAGATATATTACCAGCATGACAGAGAACTCCGCACCAAAACTAAGTCCTTCTTTCAGTTTGTCAACTACAAAAGGAAATCTGATGGCTACCCAACTTCACTCTCTTTCAATGGCGAAACTTCGAATGATCCCAAAACTTCTTCAAACAATTTTTCGGTTGGTCCGATAAGTACTTAGCCTACAAAAGAAAAACAAAAATTTTGGAGAAATTGCGATTTATTTTTCAATATAGTCTCCTTTTAGCTCGATACACTTGACCCAGCGATGCTCCAACCCGTCTGAAAAATACGTTTTCTCGAGGTCTGCAAAGTAGGCCTCCGTGGCGGCGATGACCTCCTCATTCGACTGAAATTTCTGCCCGGCGAGTGACTTTTTCAAGTTTGAAAACAAAAAGAAGTCGCACGGGGCCAAATCTGGAGAATACGGTGGATGGGGCAGCAGTTCATAGCCCGATTCGACCAATTTGGCCGTGGCGAGGGCGGAGGTGTGAGCCGGTGGGTTATCATGCTGGAAGAGCACTTTTTTCCTCGCCAAGTGGGGCCGTTTTTTCTTCAATTCGGCATCGAATCGGCCTAATAATTTGGCATAGTACAGCCCTGTGACCGTTTTGCCCTTCTCCAGGTAGTCGATGTGGATCACACCTTGTGAATCCCAGAAAACGGTGGCCATCACCTTTCCGGCCGATGGGACAGTCTTCGCCTTCTTCGGAGCACGTTCGCCGGGTGAAGTCCACTGTTTCGACTGTTCCTTGGTATCTGGTGTGTACCAGTGGATCGATGTTTCGTCGACTGTCACGAAACGACGCAGAAACTCCTTCGGATTGCGCTTAAACAGCGTCAAACACTGCTCTGAAGTGGTCTCACGGTTGCGTTTGTTGTCCTGAGTGGGCAAACGCGGCGGCCATCGCGCCGACAGCTTTCTCATGCCCAAAATTTCATGCAGGATATGACCCACGCGATCTTTTGAAATACCTTCTGTCAGCGCACCTTCAATCGGGGGTCTGCCAATACGAGATCGTGGATTTTTGTCACGTTATCATCCATCCAAGCGCTCTTTGATTTCGCTGCGCGATTTCCCTTCCAAAAACAAGAATCGAATCACCGACCGATATTGCTCTTTTTCCACGCGGTCAAAACAAAACTACGAGTCCGATCCGGCTGAAATTTCGGCAGTAGCCTTCTACTAGAATATACTACACGATAGTAAGCTGCTCTTGCGATACTGGCGCCATCTGGCGGTGAGGCTAAGAACCACCCTCGCATTTTTGAAGAAGTGTTCCACCAGTGGCACCCATCTTCGCGCAATCTTGTTGAAAGCAAGATCACTGCTCTTGATATTCCTAAAGCCTTTGACAGAGCTTGGCAACAGGCTCCTTGGTCAAAAATGCGTGCTTGAGGAATTGATGGACTAGAAATCACCTTTAAGGACGTTCAATCCAAGTCTTATTGGATGGTTTCGAGTCTGATGTTCACCAAATAAATGCTGTGTTCCCCAAGATTCTGTTCTGTAACCGACGCTCTTCCTCACTTTCATAAATGGTCTTCTGTCTGCTGCTTCTAACCTAATCCACTCCTTCACTGATGACAGTATTACCAGCTTTTCATATTCGTTCCAAGACTCACATTCCTGGTCTTCAGCCGTAGAGTTGGAACGGCAATTGAATTCCGACCTTGACAGCATTTTTAAAAGTACTCATAGCTAAGCGAATCGTGAATAATCAGCCATTATCCATGACACATTGATATTGCTAAGACACTTCCCGCGCTTGAACATCGACACAATGTCTCTCTATAACTGCTTGCTCGGTCTTTCGACAAACAATGCTCAAGTGAGCTAAGCAATTGCATTCAAGAATTCAACCACAATACTCGTCTCTGCAGGAATATCCATCGCTTTACCCTTAAGCCCCTTTTCGACGTGCAGTTAATTTTAGAACTCGTTTTTTAGCCAAACCACACGAATATGCTCTGGTACCTCGTCCCCCTGTTTCCCTCTATACCTTCGGACCGTGTTGTGTCCTGACGAAGTTCTTTCAGGGATGCTCCTAAATACGGTAGCACGCGTTGATTATGCAAAAATGATGGCAGCTTGGACTCCCCCTCTCTTTCGTTTGCTGCCCCCAACTAGGGTCTGTCTGATCTGCAGTTGAGGTATCAGGAGGCACCCAGGAATCACTGCTAGAGGATAGGAATAGGAATTGAAAGACAGAGGTTTAAGGATCATGAAACTAACGAGGCATATACCAACAAATTTACATCATCAAGTAGACTCAGCAGTTTCCTTAAAAAATTTAATATCTCAGCTTAAGGTTTTTAATCCATTTCTTGACCAGTACCACAACGTCCAACCTTAGTTTTCTCTTTTTTGGCTCCGGGCTTCCGAATTTAAATCTTGAATTCTGTCCTTTTTTTAGCTGGAAAGACTTGAATTGTCCATATCGCAAGGATCCCCGAACACACTTGGTGTTTTTGCCAACACTTTTGCGCTGGAAATCGCCACAACGGCTGGATGGTGAACGTTGCTCCAACATGGATCTAGTGGAGATGCTCCTGACTGATGAAGATTAAAAAAAAACAGACAAAAGCAGCATGTATGTGTGGGAATTTTAAGTTCAATTTGTATTTGCAAAATTATTCATTAAAGAATGCTTATAATAAACTACAATTAACATTTGGTGTTGATCAATTAAAAGAAATCAATATAACATGTCGCTGAATGTATTGACGGGAAGATGACAAGGAGACGTCTAGCCACCACTTCTCTGGAATAACCTTATTGGAACCACGCGCACTCTAGCTAGTCGCATGATCTGGACCTTCTGAGAGATGGTTTTGAAACAGCTAAGAGTAACACAAAAATGCTAATAGTATCAGGAAAGGAAGTATGTTTAAATGTAAATGAAGACTAAATATGTGGCCACTGACCAACGCCCATCGGTCCAAGCCACGCACGTGACTGTATTCAAAATACGGGTTGAGAAAATAGATGCGTTCGAATTGTGTGCATTAAAGCCCCAATCGTTGATGTAGGATTTGAACATGGAAGCAGGTAGACATAAAACATCAGGACCTGAATCCTGAGAAACTCTCCTCTGAGCCCGTTGAAGCTTCATGATGAATTTGCCATATTACTAAAAAAATGTTCCTCTATTATTTCTGTCCCGTTCTCAGAAGTATTCAGCTCATCCCTGTCCCATGAAGAACTCCCCCAAATATGGAGAAGTGGTTTTATAACTCCTGTTCAAAACTGTCACATACCCGAACTTTTCGAACGTATCTTGTGTGACACTAAGTTTCCACTGGAAATCTCTAATCTTCTCTAAACATCATGGCTTCCTCAAATGCAGGTTTACATCCACAAACCTTGTCGAATTTGTGTCCTTCACAATCTCGCATTAGAAATGAAAATGAAGTCCACGTCATTCAATAAACAAATCGGCAAAATCTCCCACCCACTAATACGTATTCCCTTGGATTTGAACCCACTGGATTGAAGTGGATCTCTTATTTAAAAAACCGTAACTACAGTGTTCGTTTCAGATTTGCCATTTCTAACCCTTTCCTAGCTTCTTCCGGTGTTCCTTAAGGCAGCCACCTAGGTCCACTTCTTTTCATTCTTACCATCAACGACATTGAGTTTGTCATCAAACATTCCCATCTCTCACTGTACGCCGACGACATCAAGGTCCTCAAGACCATTTCCTCGCAACAAGGTTCTTCTCTTATTCAATCGGATCTCAATCGGGGGTGGTCATGGTGCAATGGTAATCATCGCCGATTATTGAGCGGAAAGTCTGTAGTTCAAGTCTGTCCATAGCCAAGAATAATTCCCAGACGGAAAAATTGTGCAACAACATCAGTTGTGAATGAGAGACGATCAAAAATGCTGACGAAGGCATAACACTCGCAGCATAAGATCACTTCAAAATTCATACTCTGTGTGTGCATTTCAAACAACACCTTAATGGCATGGAAACATGAAACTTACTGTGAACTATAACCAACCCGACAAATTCAGTCGAATCTCTCAAATCTTATCTAGGACAACCACCCCCGGAGAGTAGTGAACGAACATCTTCGACACAAACCATCTGCACCCCGTCTAGGTTGTGAGAATAACCGTACATTCTTGCACCTGCACGAACCCTATCAAAAAAAAAAAAACAGCTTTTCTGTCTGGTGCCCCAAATATTGCTTGGAGCTTAACATTTCGAAATGCCAGTCAATCACCTTTTCACGTAAACGAATCACACCTCCTCCTCGTCTCTACTCCATCAATGATCAGCCCATCTCCACCATTCAGGTTATACGCTCACATACCGACGATATATGTAATTCTTAAGGCCAACTCTGCACTCGGTTCCGTGAATCGTTGTTCTAAAGAATTCTCCACTCCCCACTCTTCATTCATAGACTTCTAACAGATACCATTGACTGCGCCACCTTTTATAACTACATGTCTGTTAACACTAACGCTCGTAATACACACCATCCCCGCACCTCATACGGCTCCAATGAACCCACTTCCCTTATGCTGGCAATAACATATCAGCATAATCAGCATTCCATGCCTAAAACTCCGTCTTATCAATAGCCTTCCCTCCGCCCAATATTTGTTTCTAAGGATCGCGCCCCCCTCACCCGTTCTTCTTAATTATTAAGTTAGATTAAGTTAAAATCAGAGATTTGAACTGCGGAGCTCTTTCCCGAGTAACACTGCCCTTGGCGACCGTCTTCCGTTTGCGAACGCTCTTACAATTTTTCACCATCTTTTTCAGCGGTAGCGCCGACCATAGCAGAACCCTGGACACTTCCAGCTTCGTTAGTTTGGGAACCTAGCACGCACCTATTAGTCAGTTGATCCTCGCCAGTAAGAGGAGAAATGTTAGAGGCGCCTTGTGCTGGCACAAGCATACCTCTTACAACAGTCTTCACTAGCCGACAACGCTTTCTGTATTCCGCACCACCTAGAAGGGAGGGCAGCACTTTTTCCGACGCGAATATCGCTGCTGTCGCTAAAGATGTGTCGCGGATGAGTCACTAACGTCGACCTGACGCCATACTACGTAATTGTCTATTACACGTTCGTCTATGTAGGGTCTTCCCAGCAAAGATGTTCCATTTTAAAGTGCAGACAGTTTATCAGCCTACAGACCATCAATCGCGTCGAAACTCTACTGTGGACGATTTTCGGTCGAATAAATTCATTATGAGTGACGAAGCACGAAGTTTTTATTGGGCTTCCACGAGGACGCCGTGGTTACTATACTGGAGAGCGATACAGAACCATGATCAACAAGTTTTTTTGCCATAAATTATTGAGTTGGGACTGGAGGTCATGTGGTTCTAACGGGACGGCGCCACCATACACACAGCTCCCGCCAACAATAGACATTTTAAAGAATACCTTTTCAGATCGTCTTGCCTGTGCAGGGACGGGTTAAGAATATCCCTGCAGCGATACCTCTCGCTTGTCGTAAAAGGCGACTAAAACAAATGTAAACAAAAATCACATCTAGGCAATTTAGAAAACACCAAGGTGAGCCTAGGGACACATATACCACCATTAAACTGCCCCACAAGTGTGCATGCAAATCAGTGGGTTGACACGACTGGAGATCACCGGTGTTCTAAAAGTAAGATCAAACAAAAAAAAAAAAATCTAGAGCATGCCCGTGTCAAAAAAGGAGGGAGAAGTAAGAAAACGGTCAAACCGTAGCATTATGGAAAAGAACGCTAAAAGGAAAAGCACTACCCCGCCAGGCACTACTAATGGTCGTGATCCTGGGACGAGCAGCAATGCTCGGGTCAGATCTATAGGATTTCCGGGGGATAGCAAAGTAATGCAACGGCGTAAGCCACACTTAAGAGTCGCGAGTTGGAACGTTGGAAGCATGAGTGGTCGCAGCTATGAGATGGAAGAAATGATGGTTAGAAGGCGAGTAGACAAACACCGGTAATCGGGCAGGTTTCTTGGACGTTAAAACAAAAGCCCACAAGACAGTAAAACGTCTGGATTGGAACAAGGAAAAAACGGAATCGCCATCATCATTGCGGCAGAGCTACTTGACAACGTCTTAACCATTTCAAAGTCCAGTGACCGTTTGATGGCTCTCAAATTGGTGATGCATGGTGAGGTGTGGAACATCGTAAGCGCATATGCCCCTCAAGTAGGATACGAACAAAAAGAAAAAGATGCATTCTGGCTAGATTTCCACAACCTTGTCAAAATCATCCCAAAGGAAGAGCTTTTGTTTGTTGGGGGAGATGTAAACGGACATGTCGGGAAGACAAGCGAAGACTATGAAGACTACCACGGAGGGCTGGGATACGACACCAGGAACTCTTCAGGTGAAGATATCCTAAACATGTGCAAGTCGTACGGTCTTATAGTGCTAAATACCATGTTCGTCAAACAAAGCCGGCACCTGATCACTTATAGCAGCGGCGGAAATGAAACTCAAATAGACTATCATTTGGTATCCAGTTTCATGAAGCCACGAGTTAAAGATTGCAAAGTGATCCTGGGAGACGCGATCGCCCCTCAACACCGTCTCCTCCTGACTGATTTTTTTATGGAGGCGAGTAAGAAGTCAAAGCAGCAAACGAAGGTGTCTGAGAGAATCAAGTGGTATAAGCTGGATAAAGGAAAAGGCGAAGCTTTTATTACCATCATGGAAAACTACCTCTCTTCCATTATCGATGAGGTCGGTAATGAGGAGTGCAGAGCACAAGACATGTGGGATTCCCTACAACAATCTGGCCTGGAGAAAGCCAAATCACTGCTCGGAACATCTAAAGGCCCCTGCCAACACGCAAAAGAAACCTGGTGGTGGACAGACGAAGCCAAAGCAGTGATACACGAAAAGAAAATGGCTTTCCAAGCTTGGTCAAAGTGCTCTTCTACTAATAGAGAGGAAAAAGCTCGCCGTGAAAAGGTATATAGATGTTGCAAAGGTATCGCGAAGAAAAAATGCGCCGAATTCAAAGCGAAAAGCATGGAAGGCCTCTATCAGGAGTTGGAAGAAATATCGTCTTCCGCGTCTGACAGGAACCAGGCTACCCAGGAGCTTCGACAAAACAATTTGAACAAAGGAGCAAATATCTTTAAGATAGCCGCCCAGAGAAGAAGAAATGCTCAGGAGATTCGTTTCCCAAAGTTTATTAACAATGCTGAAGGCCAACTCCTTGTGGAACACGAAAAAATTCTCCACAGATGGCGACAGTATTGCGAGGAACTTCTGAACGAACAGTTTCCCCGAGTGTACTTTCCAAGAGCCGCCCCGAATCATGCCGAAATACCCGACATCACAGTCGAAGAAGTTCGGTACGCGGTTAAAAACTCCAAGAAAAGAAAAGCTGTTGGGCCGGACGGGATACCCTCTGAGTTCTGGAAAAAGATGGGAGACATCGGGTCTAGATGGCTCATGGTTCTTATCTCCAAACTTATGAGAGGCGACACTATGCCTAATCAATGGAGGGAAAGCTATCTTCTTCCATTGCACAAAGGAAAGGGTGATACGCGAAATTGTGATAACTACCGTTCTGTCAAGCTGATGTCGCACACCATGAAGATCGTTGAACGGGTATTAGATAGCCGACTGCGGAAAATAATACGACTATCTGATGACCAGTGCGGGTTTGTCTCGGGTAAATCAACAACAGATGCAATCCAAAGTATAAGGGTCATTATGGAAAAGCATCGTGATTCTTCAAAGGACTTGCATATGGTGTTGGTTGATTTCGAGAAGGCCTTTGACCGGCAACCAAGAGATCTTTTATGGGTAGCGCTAAGACAAAAAGGAGTTCCAGAAACCTACGTGCGAGTGATCATGGACATGTACAAGAGAGCAACGACAGGAGTAAGATGCACCGCAGGAGTCACCGAAGAGTTCGCAATCAAAGTCGGTGTACACCAAGGGAGCGTCTTCAGCCCACTGCTCTTTATAGCAGTCCTTGATTGCTTGCTTGAAGGAAAAGTGACGGACCACAATGTGCACCAGCTATTCTTTGCTGACGATGGAGCCATTACAAGTGATGATCAGGCGTCCCTACAACGAGCACTTGATGTGTGGGTGGACATTTTTGAGGGACACGGGTATCGTATTAGTTCAAAGAAGACAGAGTATCTGTGCTGCCCGTTCTGTGATCCTCATCAGCCTATTCCAGACATTTACTTGAATGGAAGAGTGCTTCCCAAGTGTGAAAAGTTTAAATATCTGGGATCTATGATTAATAAAAAAGCAACTTGTGATGACGACATCAACCATCGCGTAAGCGTAGGGTGGATGAAGTGGCGGGAAAACTCCGCCATCTTCTGTGATCGAAAAATGCCCCCTAAGCTGAAAGGAAGGCTCTACACTTCAGTTGTACGTCCGGCGCTCACATACGGTTCACAATGCTGGACAATGCACAAAAAGTATGAGAGCATTGAACAGCAGCTGATATGAAGATGCTTCGCATGACAGCGGGAGTAACAAAGCGTGACAGAATTAGAAGTTCAGAGATCCGAGGAAGCATACACGTAAAAGAAACCATCACAAGAAAGATAGAGCGCGACCGACTCAGTTGGTATTGCCATGTTCAAAGGAGAGATCTTTTGAACCCCGTCCAAAAGGCGATATCAATTAACGTTCCAATTTCAACACGCAAAAAAGGCATGCCGAAAAACAATGGGTGCAAACAAATGCAAAAACACCAGCATTTGATTGGCCTCAGCGATGAAGTAATCCCAAACCGGGAAGCCTGCCGCTACTTTCTGACGTCAAACCGGCGGACCCCACAAGCGGACCAGTAGGAATGCAGTTAAGTGGGAAGGTTATGGTCCTACACTTCTGACCATAACAGCGCCGGAAAAAGGAAAAGAAGATTTTGTAGCAACTTTGCCCGAGTTCTTCATAGGAATTAAATTTCTTCTTTTTGGCACAGATTCAAGTTTGGTACAGATATAGGTCTGAGGATGCCAAATCAGGGAAATAGGGTGATGGTCGAGCTCAGTTTTTAGATCGCTAACGCACTTTTGCGTACATGTGCGTTGTCTTTCTGGAAGATGATTTCCTTCTTTTATAAGCCAAGCCTCTTCTCACGTATTTTGGCATCCAACTGGTCAAGATTGTTATATTCGACTGTAATCGTTTTTTATTTTTATTTTATATAACATCTTTATTATTATTTTAAATATACAATATATAAATTATGTTACAATAATTAAGTTTTATTTTTGGTGTAATAATAAAGATAGATGTCATTCTGTGGTCTTAAACGAACTAGTGGTGAATGATCCATCAGCAAAATTAATAAGCAATTATGAGTGGGGTAAGAGTAACTATGTTTTTCTTTTTTATGTTCATCACACATACATTTAAGTATATGTATGTAAAAGGTAAAAGGAAAACTGGAGAAGAAAAAATAAATAAATTTAAGTCTATGCAAGGAAACAAAAGTTTGCTAAGTTCTATTTATTAATAAATGAATTATCTCATGTAAAGAGCCATTTTGAAACTCTTTTAAAAAACAATGTCCTTATGTTTAGATTTCTAATTCCGTATGGCAATAGGTTAAATAATTTGGGTGCTGTGACAGTAAAAAAGTTTGAAAAGTGAGTTTTATTAACATGTGGGATATTGACTAAACCTCCGTTTTGTATTTTCAAACTATATAAATTGGAACTTCTAAATGTTGAGCTATAACCACTTCGCATAAAGAATACTTTAAGAACCTTATAGATATAAAGATGTTTTATCGGCAAGACCTGCATAGTGCAAAACAATGGCCAACTAGCAGTTAACTTGTTTGTACTGCAATTAATTCTTCTAATATGTTTCTGTGCTATCAACAGGAGATCCAGGACATTGAAATACGCTCCTCCCCAACTATTAATGCCATATTGTACTTTAGAGTTAACAAGGCCATAATATACAGTTGTCAGTAATTTTTTGGAACAATATGGTTTAAGCAGATACATTTTCGAGTAACGGTTAACATATATTTTTTCAATTCATTTCCATGTGCTCTCCAGTTTAAATATTAATCAATTATTACGCCTACAATAAATACTTGAAATAATTGACGCTTTCAATTTTGAAACAATAAGATGTACAGCGACCATTTAGGCAGTAATTAACCCTACCATAAGACTGAGTAGATATAGACAGTTTTTCGCATGCACTAGAGTGAAGAAATAAATCATAGTCTATCGCATCTGATTTTTTTAAGTTTGCAAAACATAAGCTTCGATTTGTCACTTATAACGAGTTCGTGTTTCGCAAACCATTGTCTGAGAAGCTGCAAGTCTTTCTGCAACTTAACCACCGATTCTAATAAGGTACTGTTTGTATATGTGAAAGATATATCATCCGCAAAACTGTTATGTGATTCGTAAAGCCCTGCTTGAAAATGGAATTTATAAAAACGAGGAAAAGGATAGGACCCAAAACTGAACCTTAAGGAACACCGATATCTATCATCGCTGAAAACTCCGTCAACTTTCATTTTTTGAGACCTTCCTGATAAGTACGAAGCAAATCAATTATAAGACTGACTTCTGAATCCGGCTTTATAGAGTTTGTCAAGAAGAATTTCGTGGTTGACCATATCAAATGCCTTCAACATCAATAAATGAGGTAGTATAGTAGTCTTTCTGTTATTAAAATTGCTACAAATTTCGCTACATAATTTTAAAATGGCATCTTTCCTAAACTTACCCTGACGAAATTCAAATTAGTCACTACTGAAAAACTTATATTTGTCTAGGAAAGACAAAAAGCTTAAAAAATGTGGGCAGTAATGAAATTGGTTTGTAATTGTCAATTAGGCTTCCTTTTCCTTTCTTAAAAGGAAATGGACTACTGACCCGCCTCTGATGAGATCCATACTTTTGCACGGGTAGAGTATTTACTAAAAAGGCTATGCTGCTTAATTACCTTCGCGCTTGATGCCACTGATGGTTTTTCTTACAGTTTATGATTGTGAAGACGAGTCAGTCATGGTCCTTAATTATCCGAGTCATTACTGACATTTTGTTCCGTATGTCGGTGGTGTACGTCTGTTTTGATGACTTACTTGGTTTTGCTCTTATTGATAGGCATAAACATTTTAGCTACTTCCCTTTCGATGTTTATTGATGCTTCGTTACGCTCATTCAGTCATGTTATTACCAATATGCTAGCAATTGATCGGATAAATAGATCGTCACTTCGTCAAGTCTTATACGATTTTTTCAAGAATGATGTTAAGAAAATCATGTTGCAGCACGTTAATCTACCCAAAACCTTTGTTATCGCTCTTGATGGAGCAATGGGAATTTCCCTTCTCCAACTTGTTCAAATGAGCTTAACAAAATGAGCTGCTTACAGAGCACATAGAAACACCAGCTTGCTTCCATTTATCACTGCATTAGACGAAATCTATCTAACTTGTCCTAATATCATTTTAACCGGTGACTTAATTTTCGTTCCGAACCTTAGCCTGTGCAGTCGCATTTTAGCTCGCTCTTCGATTAATTGATTTTTTCCTTTTCTGTCAAAACGACCAATTTTTCTTCTACATAATCAAAATACGCGAGTGTCCAACTGTGCTCCCAATTAGTCACCACAATTATTTAATTCCAAATTCTCTGACGCAAGTAAAAAAACAAAAAAAAAAAAAAAAAAACCTGTGCGCTCCCAACTCACACGAAAACAATAACAAAAAAAAAAAACAAAAAAAAAAAATTTAATTATCATTCTGAACGTGAGTGACCCGCTATTACGTGAAATTCTTTCTCGCCACTTCCCATTTTTCCGTCGTCAGTTGCATTATTTACTGACCCACTTTAAAATCCGTACGCGAGTGACCCCCCTGTCCCGTTTCTCATTAGTGCTAAATAACCCAAATATGGATCACTGCGATTTAGTCCACTGTGCCAATGACAACAAAAATGCTGATCGAGTTATTTGCCGAGGTATCTGCGGCAAATCGTTCCATCTCTCCTGCATAGGGCTTGGTAAAAGATCCATCACGCATTTTAAAGAACTT
The DNA here is from genome assembly GCA_958301585.1 of Merodon equestris. Taxonomy (NCBI): domain Eukaryota; kingdom Metazoa; phylum Arthropoda; class Insecta; order Diptera; family Syrphidae; genus Merodon; species Merodon equestris. Next base: position 45,383,550 of record OY284416.1, on the reverse strand, counting down.
TCGGACTATTTCCACTTCTATTGTGAAGAATGTAAAAAGATATCCCTCGCCGATGTCTTGTTCGCTATCAAATGCAATAATGATAATATAAACACTGCCTTCAACAACAACAAAAAAATTATCAGCGAAGTTCGACCTTATTCCTAAATGTGTTGAAGATCTAAACAACCTAGTGGGGAAGCTCGATCCTTTCCAAATTTAACTCTATGTAAAAACAATTATCTAGCCTGATAAAACTCGTCAATGATATCTCCGAACCTAACTACCCTAATAGCCGGAACGCCGAACTAAAACGTGACTTGGTTTCAACTCTCAACACGCACCTTAACCCTGTTCTGTTCAAGAAAATGAACGAAAACTTAAATTCCCTCCGATCCGATATTGACATACATTTCAGTCACTCATCGAAAAAAAGTATATCTCCCCCATATCAACCTGACCCACTGCTTGAAGCTATGGCTAACAAATTGAATGATGTTAGCAGTGAGCTTACCTCTACTAGGTTCACCTTAAATGAACTAGTCGAGGAATTAAGAACAGCGGTTCACAAAATTGATGACATCCACTTCCCCGGCCAGTATCATAATAATCCGTCATTTGGCAACGCCTCGTTACGCGACGAACTACTTGAAGCCAACCTTTCCACCCCGTTAATTTGTGCCTCTCCACCACCACCCCAAACAACGTCGTCTGTCTACACCCAAACAAACCAACCAACTCCTTGAAGTAGAAGAGTCAGCCGAGGAAACCAGTATTGAACGCTTTGGCCAAATATGGAGTATACGTGAATGGAATCAGCGCCTCCAAAAGCTTCGCAGCAGCAACGAGGATACCACTATTTTTTTTGGTTGAAGGACACGACCCAATCTCTGAGGAACAATGGATACAAAAATTTACGAAGCACTACAAAATCCCAACACTCAGCTGCCAAATGCTTCAACATCTCGGACCGAACAAACTAAAGCTCTCCATCGCAACGAAATATGCCTGGCTATTTCTTAATTCCGGCCGCCCACTCACTTTAGGTAGAACAACATTTACCAAATGGAGCGAAAAGTTTGATTCTCACCCTAATTCTACTACAAAACCTCAACATAAACGTAGTAATAAGAATAATATAAGTAAAAAGCACTCCTAGCCCCCATCCAAACCCCACGATAACAATTTTTAACCACCCATCAATTTCCCATTTACAGTCTTCTTCCTCAGTTCTACCAAAACCTCCAAGCCAACGGGTCAGCTTTAATCTGAATCCAACTAGTTCTCCTGCCAATACACCCTTACCACCTTCAACCTTAGTACACGACCCGGATCCAAACTCATTCCCAAAATTCATTCCTTAAATCCGGAGCCAAGTATCCTAACTTTCGAAGCTCCCACATCCTTAGTCCCTCTACACCCGCCCCATCTAACACCTCAGCTACAGCCAGATCCTCATCTCTCTCACAATCTTCAAACCAACTTCCTTCGATATCAGTCTCCTCCAAATCTTTCGTTGATCCCCTAGTGCCACCTTCAGTCAAACTTACTCAGCAATCTATTGACCCCAACGAATCTCGATACGCACTCTCAGAGACAAAAAAATCGATGAGAACATTCGACTCTTCTTGGCTTATCTTCACGACAAATCAGATTCGGTTTGCTATGAAGGTAAAACAAACACCAGCGTAATGGTCTCAATTCAACAAGAAGGTCTCCCCACCGATTTCACTACCCTCAAGAATCTTTTCATTAAATATCACGAGTTTTTCAATATCTCACCCAAAAAAGTAACAAACGATCTTGATATCTTCAGACAATATATACATTCAAAGCGCATATCGCACCTTCAGCGCAGCAGAGCTGACCATAATAGGTTTTTTCGGTCCTAAAAATCTCACCCTCCCTGCCACACTAACGCCCCCCGAAAACCTTCCTCTTACCTTTTATTATCAGAATGTAAGAGGCCTGCGCTCTAAAACTCAGGCTGTCCTGCAGCAATCTCATGCGTTACCTTTTGAAATATTTGCCTTAACCGAAACGAACTTAATCCCTAGCATAAACAACCTTGAACTATTCCCATCCAACTTTAACGTCTATCGCGATGATGTTAACCGACCTTCTGATGGTTGTCCATGCCGCGGTGTTTTTCTAGCTGTCCGAAACTCAATTGACTCCTCTCTCATAGCAACTTCATCTTCGCCATGCCTCGACTTTGTTTCCATTAAAATTGTACTACCCCGGATATCGCTCTACGTCATCTGCTTTTACATTTTGCCATCACAACCTATTGAAACATATAACTGTGCCATTGATACAATCGATAATTTAATTGAATTACGAGATCCCCAAGACGAGATCCTCGTTTTCGGTGACTTCAACCTTCCTCACCTTAAATGGATCCCTTCAGACGACCAATCGTTTTACATTGCCTCTAATGTATTAGTTAATGACTTCTCTAACTATTTAGGTACTTACCTGCATTTTGTAGAGCTTTATAAATCCCTCTATCAACAGTACCTAGTTGAGACGCAAACCAACCTTATAAATAATCCCAAGTCCTTCTTTCAATTCGTTAACCACAAAAGAAAATCTGATGGCTACCCAAACTCACTCTCCTTCAATAATGAAACTTCCAATGATCCTCATTACATCGCCAACCTTTTTGCCACATTTTTCAATCAATCTTTTACCCATGATTCCTTTGCACCCGATCATACCTATTTCAACTATTTACCTAATTTCTCCTCTGGACCATTTCTCCCTCGTAGTGTCGACCCGATTATCATCGAAGAAAGATTAAAGCAACTTAACGATGAATTCACCCCTGGCCCCGACGGCCTCCCAGCTATATTTTTGAAAAAATGTTTCTCCTCCCTTTCTCTACCTCTTTCAAAAATCTTCAGCCTATCCCTTTCCCAAGGTGAATTTCCCCATATATGGAAAACCTCTTTTATAACACCTATACACAAAAGTGGTCCGAAGAATGACATTAACAATTACCGTCCCATTGCCAAACTCTCTCATATACCCAAAATCTTCGAAAGTATTTTGTATGATAATTTAAGTTTTCAATGCAAGTCTTTGATTTCCCCCAGACAGCACGGCTTCCTTAAAGGCAGGTCGACAACCACAAACCTTATTGAATTCGTTTCCTTCACCCTCTCAGCCTTAGAAAATGGCAAGGAAGTCGATGTTATCTCAACTGACTTCAGTAAGGCCTTCGATAAAATTTCACACAGACTAATACTCTTCAAACTGTCTTCTCTTGGCTTTGAGCCCATCTTATTAAAGTGGATTTTCTCATACTTGGAAAATCGCAACTACAGCGTCCGCTTTAGATCTGCCCTCTCTAACCCCTTCCTTGCTTCTTCCGGTGTCCCCCAAGGCAGCCATTTAGGCCCGCTTCTTTTTATCCTCACCTTAAATGATATTGATATGGTTATCAAACATTCCCACATCTCCCTATATGCCGACGATGCTAAACTTTTTAAGATCATTTCCTCAAAACTTGACTCTTCCCATATTCAATCGGACCTCAACTGCTTTTCCACCTGGTGCTCCAAGAACTGCCTCGGCCTAAACATTTCAAAGTGTCAATCTATTACTTTTTCCCGCAAACGCAACAAACCTCCTCCCCGCCTCTACTTTCTCCATAATCAACCCCTTTCCGTGATCCGTGAACCGTTAAAGTGATCCGTGATCTTGGTGTATTATGCGACCAGGAACTCAATTTCCTTGCTCATATCAGCGATATAATTCTTAAGGCCAATTCTGCACTCGGCTTCGTGAAACGATGGTCTAAAGAATTTTCCAATCCCTACGTCACTCGGTCTCTTTACATAACCTTTGTTCGCCCTATTCTCGAATACGCGTCTCAAGTGTGGTCTCCTTACTATCATTCACACATTTCCAGAATTGAAAGTGTCCAACGTCGCTTTCTCCGTTTTGCTCTTGCGGCTTACCCTGGGACAATCCTCTGATCCTACCTCCCTATCAAGACCGCCTAAAACTTATTAATTTGAACTCGCTGGAAGAACGAAGAGTGATATCCGACATCCTTTTCATCCACCGACTCCTCTCAGGTACCATCGACTGCGCGTCCCTTTATAACTCTATCTTTTTTAACACTAACCCTCGTAATACACGAAATCCACGTCTCTTCTATGTACCCGCCTCTCGTACCTCCTATGGTTCCAATGAACCTATCTCTCGAATGCTGCGGAATGTTAATGCGAAAAACTGTTTCGACTTTAACATCAGCACTCCTTGTCTAAAACTCCATCTCAATCGCCATCTTTCTTAGATCGTAAGTTAAATTAAGTATGTAGCTTGAATTAAGCACAATAAAATGGGGGTATAGCCCCCACCAAAATCAAAATCAAAATCAAAAATCAAAACAGAGGTTTTAAATGAATTTGAATAGCTCGTCTCTTTGTAAATTGTTATATGTGGCCCTAACGACGATTAATATTGAATTAGATGATGGCAATTTGACCTTCTTGGACATTCTCTAAAAGTTAGAAATATGGTAGTTTCTCGGAAATGATATGGAATTATCAGCTTTATATTAGAGGGTTTCAGTTTTCCATATTTCATGTTCAGGAGTTGGCTTATCCTATCCGTCCCGTACTTACCAAATATGAGATGCACCTCATCTTCACATTTGTCACCCAATTATTTGGGCTATCTGCGCCAAAACAGAAAAACGATGGCAGGCATATCTAATTACCTGCAGACTCAAACTAAATTCAGAAGCAAGGCCTTCGACAATATTTATTTGTATCATACGTCTTTTGGTTCTTCTATTTCTACTCCAACTTATTCCACCTACCGAGTCCGAGAAGGTAGCCAGCTCGACCCGTCTTTCCCCGTATGCTAATGGTGCAAAAATCTCCAAATATAAGTATACCTCCCCCTGCTGTTGATTTACCAATGCTCTAAACCTCGGTCCAAGCTCCTCTTGCGATCAACTCTCATAGAACGAACTATGGCTATCATGAGCCAATGTCCTCTACCTAGACTTACATGCGGTAGAAACAAAATTGTGGGCTTTTGTGATAGTAAGATTGCGATGTTAAGTTTGATGAACTTATCAGTTTTTTTTCCTTAGGCATTCTAGTGTTATTTTGTTCAAGCCTTCCATCCAAAAATCAAACGTCTTACATCTGACGCGGACCACATCTGTGTGGTAATATCGTACCTAGTCCGGTTTCTCTTCAATGCAGTAATGCTTCATGCTGGTCTTGTTGCCCAGCTTTGTCCACCCCAACATAATTTAGAAGAACCGATGGTTCTCCAGAATGAACTGTAGTTTGATGTAGTAGCCATTGTATTGCCGCTTTATATAAAAAGGAAACGGAATTAAGGCTATTGTTTTTCCCTTGAGTCATGAATAGCAATTGATCGTTCGACTTTGAGATCAGTCTTGCAACAGCCTTTATCACAGCTTTTATTCAGATTTTGTACCTCCAATTTCGAATTGGTTTAAGATCAAGCTATGGCAGGCTATTATTTCATTTAGTCTTCAATAAATGCTACTCATCGTAAAAAGCTCAAGACTACTATAACCGTGAACTTAAAACCAACTGCACCAATTGCTTTTACCATTTGACGGCTGAGTTGGACAGAATAGCTTGAGTCCAATAGGTTGTCCACAGATCAACAACTACTGAAGTACACTTGTCGAATGCTCCTTTCACCTGACATTCCATCAGACACAACTAACCAAGCAACTGTCGAAGGTCGACCAAATTCTTTGTGTCGTGGATCCTTTCAAACTCGCATCCGACCATCAGCCAAGTGTCGTAAACGAGCAATCATAAAAGCTCATCTCGTTAAGTACCCTACCCTCAAGTGACCTCTACCATCTCAGTCGGCTGCATAAAGACCGAAAAACGAGAGCATTCTCATTCGACGTACCTTCCCGAATACGAATTACTCCCAATCTTGACATCGAAGCGTTTGTTTTTTTCCAGTCCTGAGTTGCCCGTATGATAATTGATTAACCATGAAGAAAAAGACGAATTGAAAGAAAACGGTCATTACAACTGAACTCTTTGGCTTTTGCCCAAACTCATGACCACACATGGTATGTCAGTCAAGTCGATATCGGGACGCGTTGAGTGCAGTAATTACAATGCGGTATAATTCGCTGACGACACGTCAGACTTGAAGGTGACTCGGAGTCAAGTGTTTAGTCATTCAACATACCTGCCAATGGTTGATTGCAGATGTTGCGACAGTAGACCGTCTACGATGTCTGGCAAATGTTGAGTTTTGTGTTACATATTCGATAACGAGTTCAATGCTCGACGGTGAATACGATACTCCACTTTTGCTGTTATTAAGTGCGGATTGGGTTGCGATAGAAATGCCTACCCATTCAAGGCTAAGATCAAGAGCAGAATAGATTGCATGACTGTCATGCAATCGTTTACATGCCATAACGCTATGACATAACGTCTCTTTTGTTCCATTCTATGAACTCAAGTATTTTTCCATGCTAATCATGATGTAAACAAAAGGGTTGAGTAACGAACTACATGTGTACCAAAGCCGATTAGCCCCGGTTTCAACAGAAAATGAAAAGAACAGATAAAAGTCTCGATGAGCTTACCGAAGATCTTAAAATGTTTGTTATCATGTTATGCTTTTGAGTAATATCTACTGTCGCTTTACCGTCCAAATTGATGCGCCAACTGTCATTGGCTAAATTTTATTATGTTGTTTTTGACATTTTAAGATCAGCGGCTTAGCATTGAATAGCGGATAAGATGGACGGTAGCTGAATCCGATTCCAACTCGTGAAAAGTGAAAAAATATCTAAATACAACATGATTTAAAATTACATCATTAGGCAAAGTGTTAGGAAATATTGTAGATTTTCGCTTCCGGATCTGTCATTTGCTTCTTTATCGATGGAGATTGCTGGCTTGTCTTGGATGCAATCAAAGAAATTAATAGAAGGTGATTGATTGAATTATTATCTGCAGTTTTGAAAATTCGGAGTCTGGGATAGTGGATGAGCCTAAGTTACAACCTTGATATCCTGACGGTTATGAAGCTGTGCAGTTATCAATGCACTTGTGAGCCTACATGAGATAATAGTCCCAAGAACCAGGAAAATTAACTGTGCAAAGGCTCAATGTTAAGTTGATAATTGCGGTACTCCACATGAATATTGCAGAATACAAGCCCCATGCTGAGTTCGAGCTTTTAAACTACAATAGAAAAGGCGTATATGGGTGCACTAATTTCTTTAGCCACAGTGGTTCAAGTTTTTGTACAAAAATCGGGCTCTTGTCTACTTTTGAGATTTTTTGGCTGACGAACGTCTCGACTCTCCGAGAGAGGACAAGTCAAGCAAATATTGTTCCATAAACTTGTCGAAATCGAAACCGTCAACGTCTTTGACTGTTCAAAGTTGCATCTGTCAGTATTGACTTTTGAGCCAGTTTTGTTCTGTATCTATTCTGGATTACCGTCAGGTACTCTTTAGCAGCTTTTGCCCATGCAGAGACGCTTTAAGTTAATTAGAGTATTTAAGAAATTATTCCAACCCAAAGCTTCTCTTGATTTTGTGTTAATAGAGGATGATGTCAACATTTTCCTTGGAAAGCACACTGTTATAAACTCAATAATTGTTGGCGGGTTGTTTCAGGCATTGAGAATGAGTTGCAGATAATGTCAGGACGGTAAAAAAGGTATTTGGTCGACAAATATGAATCTGTTTTATGTACAGGTTGTCTTATTTCCGATGAGACTAACAGACTATTGCAACGCCATCTCTGATGGTCCACCGCATTTCTTGGCGTTCCCATTGTTATGTCAATAGTTATGACAGTATAAACAAACGTCCAATATGTTAGTCTGTTGAAAAATCCTAAAAAAAGGCTGAAGGGAGAATATCAAATTTTTTTATATGTTTTAAGTTGGACAAAACTGCTGCATATGAGTAATAGGAGCTTCTTCGACCTTCTTCTGATACTTTACGTACATGTGTGAAACTTGAACTCTGACTAAGGTGGAGGAAGATAGATTTCCGGTATTTGAAACCAAGATCTTAAGGAGAATCTATGATTAATCAGCCAAAAGCCTTGTCCGAATAATAAAATCGCGAAGACTAAAATGAGTAACATATAGAACAAATGGACAGTGGACGTCAAAAGAATTATGAGTGGCAAACCCAAGGAAAAAAGACCCCCAAGAAGTCCACGCCATGAATAGAAAAAAACTGCTCGAGAAACATTCAAATCGATAAAAAAAAAACGTTTACGGTGACAAGTGACTTTCTTGTGCAAAAGTATTTCCTGGATTGCTAGATTTCGTGATGATCGTGGAGACGATAAACGTTCACTGAAGCCGGAAACTTCAAGGAATGAAGAAAAAATTGACAAAGTCAGAAACGATTTTGTGCTCTTGAAGATTTGACAAGCAGAAAGATCTGTGCGAGTTTTTCGACTTTCTCTTACAGAAAAGCAGAAAGACAGGAGAGTGAGCCATTGCGAAGGCACGAAATCTGCCATCGATGATGAAATTTGGTGCTTCCAATATGAGTCACTCACCAAAGACAGAGCGCGACCAGATATACCGGAGGATCAGTCAAATAAAAACGATGCTCAGCGTCAATATTATTTGGATGTTCTGGAAAAAGGGTGGGACGGAATTTATCGTGGCCGATCGGAGTGCAAGCAAATCGCCAGTTGGTTATTGTTGCATCAGAAAGCCCTAATTATGTGCGAGTCTTAGACAAAAAACGCTCTACCACCCACCTTCCACTCTCCTAATCTAGCGCCGCGCGACTTTCCGTTGTTTTCTTAACTCAGATTAACGATTCCCTTTATCCAGAAGACTTCGAGCGACATCCTTAAGGTTTTACGATCGCTTAGAACTCTGTATGGACTTGGAGAGAGATTATTTTAAATAAATGGAATGGAATAAAACGAAGCGTTAGAGTCGCCTCATCGAAAATGGTACAGTCTGTTTACCTGAGACGATAAATAGAAGAAAGGTTGAGCATAAAATTAGCTAAGCCCAACACAGGTTTAAGGCTAATAAAAGTCAAAGGTCCTTGAGGCTATAGCAAATACCATTTGTTGGAGGACTGCTTAAGATTATACTGGGCTATCGATCACCACTGGACTAATTACCTTTCCCCCGAACTAATCTTATACATTTTCAAACTCTTCCCGACATTGAATATCTGCTGAAGGTTCTCGTTCACAAAAGACTGCCTCAAAAAGGCCTTTTTTTTAAGCACACAGACTTTACAGTGAGCTCTTTCTTCTTTGTTATATGCACCTTGGAACTCAAAGTAAAACAGAAGCCCTTCGTACATGCTAGTCTCCACCAGGTACATACTTTAAAGTATCATCTTCCAAGGTTGAGCTGCAAATTGTTCCTGCAGCAACCAGGAACTCCGTTGCCTGTGGACTGTAAAATTCTTCATGTTAGTCTTAAGAAAAGAAGATTTTCATTATCTAAAAATTCTGCCCTTGAAAAAAACAAATTTGCTTCTTTTTATACAAATAGGTAAGTCAATACCATTTGCTGCTTAACAAAGCTGTATTCCGTCTATGAACCTCATGACTGACGAAGTTGCAATGCTTAGCGTATTCGTAAAAACTGAACAGTCATTAAGAAGTAGAGCCTATCCTGCTTTGTTGTTGGGCTCAGTACCGTGAATCAATTTCTAAAATGTCTCATGTCTCTACATGTCTAACTATTTTTTTCTTAAGAAGAACGGTGCATGAAGTAGAACTTCTACCATGATCATATGTAACTCTCGGTATAGAAGGAAGGTAATACCTGCTTCCCCAAAAATTTCAGCCGGCTTATTAGTAAAAGTCTCTTATTGTCTACTAGGTAAGTAGGGGACACACTCTGGACCTACACTGGTCAATAATTATGTGTTGATGTACACAGCGTTAATTATACCTAAGTTCCTAAGTTCCTATTGTGGCAATATTAGTACATCGAATTATAATTCACATCCTCTCTGTTAAATTATGATTAAAAAGGGACCAAATGATTTCTTTAAAGCGTATAGCGCGACTAACTTTATTTTATACATAGTATGTAACAACAATTCACTTAGTTATAGTATAATGCTAAGTGGGAGCCAGTGTTGCCGATTCAAAATAAATTCAAAAGTTAATTCCGTATTCTTAACACTCTCCTTACAATGATTTTCTTTTTACATAGGTTTTACGAGAATATTTGATCAAGTCATGCCTTATCTCAGGTTGGAAACCACTGTTTTATCCACAAAAATCAACAATCTATTGCTCGAAGTCACGCTGCCGACAAACCCAATACATATGCTAAACGTGCCTCACTTCTAAATCACTGTGCATCAGTTTTTCACTCGTGACTAGCACCCAATTATGCATCGAACCATTACCATCTGCCGCTCCTACTAATTCGACTAGATCTACATCCATGCCTGCCGGCCATATAGAAATCAATTCAAAAATGAATTCACTGCACTTGATTAACAGACCACATATGTATCTGCCTCAGGCAGGCTCTATCAGCATTACTGCCATTGACCCATAATATTCGCCCACAGTATAATCAAATCCATTATTATAGGTTCGACTACCTTCGAGTGCGATTGTGTGACGTAATGTTGTGTAAACATTTACGTAAAACAAGTGCGGCCCGGGTGCTCATTTAGAGACTCCACTAGGCACGCGCTCATCTGGTTAATTTGTATCGCAGAGGCATATTGATTTCACTTGCTGGGAGGTGTGTGTGTGATTGCCATTGATTGGAATTGGGTGTCGGACGCGTTGATAGACATCGATTAGGTTTGGTGGGGAACTGATTTCAATTATTAGAGTCAAATAAATAGACTACGAGTTGGGAGAGTATCCGCAAGGGGCTTTAAGTAAGCCTACTTAAAATATTCGGTTGAAATTTTATTGTTGTTGTCCGGAAATGTATTCCTGTTATCATACGTTAGTATGATATCATCATGTCATAATATAGTACGGAAATGATTAAAGACCGTGGCTGGGGAAAACAGTTACTAATAAAAGAGGGAGTTTGTTTAAAATGTTCATGAGTTAAGGCTTATGCACCATTCTTCTGTAAAACTTGGCCGGCAAGTTCAGCGAGACCAATGTCGTGATCCAAAGTCTCTAATCCATAATTCAGGAATTGTTCAAAAAGTATCAGGAATTAAATTTAAAATCAAAGTTCTCGCAATAAAGAATTTGGTGTTGGAAATACATATAATTGCCCGCTTAGAAGAAAACTGACCAAATCATTTAGCAGAAAGAGGGTGGCTCTTCGAATATCGATCTAAGTATAATGTTCAAAAAGTAACAGGAATGTAGTAATTTCGGTTTTTGGAATATTATTTTTGTTAAATTGGTAAACATGCGTGAGAATTCGCTGTTAATGTTATTTTAAACTGGATTAAAGTACATCAAAGTTGCTCTTGAATCTGCTATAAATGCTTCCGAAAAGATTGCAAAATCTCTAACGCAATGAGGAAAAAAACCGACGTTCACGAAGGAATGATGTGGGTTTTCCTTATGGAAGAAGTGGCACTGAGTGCTAAGCCTTATGCCAAATCTGATCCGTGAGTGACTGAAAGCCAGTGGCCTGCCAGATTGTTACTCTGGCGATGTCGAAGCTAAATATGTATTTCATTGATGCGATTCACCTATTGTTCGAGGTTACTTAAAAGTGTTAAAAGACGTTGAATTTAAAGTGATTCAGCGGACGACTCACGTTTTCAGTGGGCTATTAGTAGTAGCTCAAAGCTAAGCTACCTTGTCGGACTTCTCATTCTCTTATGTCTTTTTGGGTCCTTGAATTCCAAAAAAAATACTTTTTATCTTGCGAAAAGCCCCTTTAACCCTTCCTTCATTGCTCCACCATTCTGGAGGCGTTGATAGCTGAATGTAGGGCTTTCATAGCGGCCTACTGTTACTGCAGATGGCAGGTAGTATGTAGTCGAGATAGGTTGTACTACCGGCGTCACAAGTTTATAAATGTTTAATATAAACTCCGAGGGAGAATGTGCAGATAAATATGTTGTTTTTTCAGAACCGCCACCAAACCATCATCGATATAGATTGCCAAAATTAGATTTTATTCTTCATGTTGGCAGACAAATACACACGGATCTGCACTGCTTGCACACATGTGAAGCAATTTGGGAATGTCTCGTTCCAACAACGTAATGCTTGTTTAAGCCCCCGTACAGACATTTCAGAAGCATACACACCCGTTCATTATTATATTCACAGCCCTTTGGTTGTTTCATAAGAATCAAAAAATCTCTTTAGTATGTACATATAATTGATCCATAAAGGAAGGCGGTCTTGACATCAAACTGCATAAAATACAGTTTTTCTTTCGCTGCAATGCTGAGAATAGCACGAATGGACGTAAACCTTGCGACTAAACGTTTGGATATAGTCGATTTCGAATCGCTGACTAAGTCCTCGTGCAACCAATCTAGCTTTGTACTGTTCTTCCTCATTACCAATTGTTGGTTTAATATGATAAGCCCATTTACAACCAACAACTTTTCGGCCTTCAGATAAGCTTACCAGCTTCCAAGCGCTGTTCTTTGACTACCCCTTGCACTTTCTGTCGGCTCCTTAATCTGTTCTGGATGGTTGAGCTTGGGATGTTCAAGACAGCACCCGCCCCTTCAACAGATATATCTTCGTCAGTCTTCTTGAGGCTTTCTCTTGTTTCCTTCTCCCAAGCCTCAGTTTCGGACTCAGTGGCACTAGCGATCAATTTCTTATGTGATAATTCGGGACATACAAGATATTTCATGCCTTTTACGTTCTGTGCTGACTTATTATCATAGGGGGCAAACCTATCTTATTTTCAGATGGAAAATAAATGCTTTCACGCCGTCACCATAACCAACGAAAAAACCTCCTTTTGACATTTGGTCTCACCTTCTCCGATTTTGTTTTAGAATACTCGTATGTACAAAAGCTAAGCCAATATAAGGCTTCTTGCCAAACCATATCATATGGACTTCTGTCTTTGGCAGGACTTGATTCTGTTCTGTTTAACATGTAAACAGCTATGCTAACCGCCTCCGCTCAGAATTTGTTTTGTGAATGTTTTCCGTTTAGCATCGTTTTTGCTGCTTCGACAATCGTTCGCATCTCACGCTCCGCGCGAATTACGTATACGCCGTCGGCTTAAGAACTTTTATTTTCTTAAGCTTTATTAATTATTGCACAATTTCAATATTTATTTTATTTATAGTTTCTTCTTTAACTACTCTGCTGATGCTTTCTTGGAGCTCCTCTCGGTTGGGCGGTTGTTTCCGGAATGATCGCATGTCCCACAGAGTTCCGATGGTCAGCTTGTTGTTTAGCCAAAAGCCCCATTATTCTCATGCGTAGCTTGGGGATAAACTTGGCTTGGGTTATATAACATATATTGTTAACTTGGGGTATATGTATGCTTGGCTTGGGATATGTTGGTCTAGTGACGTAACTCGCGTCCTTTGGAAACCTAAACAAGGGAACTCAAGTCCATTATCTGATCGCAGAACTTTTACTCTTTTCCGAGTTTCAGCTTGAACTCTTTTAAGAAACTTCTCTAGATAAACATGGACCTCGGACTTTTCTTTGAGGAAGTAAACGAATCGGTAGTGAGAAAAATCATCCTTAAAGAGTAAAAAATATTATCTGAGCCAATTGATTCCTCCTGCATTGAGCCGCATACATCTGCGTGGATAAGTTCCGCAACACTGTTAGCTCCACTTTGGCTTTTAGAAAATGAGTTACGATGCTTTTTCCCAATTACATTGGCGTCATCAACAAATGAGCTTCATCAACAAATAATATTTAACGGTGTAATGGAGTTTGTTTTACCTGTACAATATCAACTGGTTTTTTTACCTCTGCAATGTTAGCGCAAATATTCTGGTTACAGTTCAATACTAGGTTCGAGTACCTAGTAAAAAAGTTTGAATAATTTTGATTCGCGTACTCCCACTGCCATGGCAACATTTCCCTTCAGCTACCGGTGGTACGCATTCGATTGTGCTATTAGGCGGTACGTAGCACCAAATATTTAGATCTTTAACACCATTACTGCCGCAAAAGAAGAAGAAGAAGTCACGCTCTCGTTTCGACACAATTTTAATATTCGATTCTCTGACTAGAGAACCGTCGCTCAATTTCAGGTGACATGGCAGCCAAAATGTTAAGTACGTCGAATAGAGCGAAAAGCTTTAAGCGCAGCCGCCACTGGGCGAGGAGCATGAATTACAGAGCCAGCGTTAACGTGCTAAGCATTATTTTAATTTGAAATTTCCACATTTTCCACTGATCTCCGGCATTCCATTTTTATTAAATCACCTTCCATTTTCACAAGTTATTCTTTACTGTCCTTTCGTCAAATCCAAACGATCAAAAACGGTCTAAGATCGACCGTTACTTATACCGCAAACCCGCAAAAAAATACCAGAGTTTTTTCCCAGAAACTTAATACTTTTTTGCTTATATATAATATCCACAAGTCGTAGAATTTTAAAACCTTTTGAAATTAAATTTCGCGATGTTTGAACCTCGTGTCTGGACCCATAACCTGTTGGTTTTTCAGACAAAATGAAACACAACCAACCGATTCAATTTCCAAAGAGGAACTGACCTCTATTTACCCTGTATGTACATATAACAATAAAGAGATGATATATGTAGGTAGGAAAACAAGAAAGGTACAATGAGTTCAAAGTAAATATGTAGCTACAGTGGAGTCTTCATTTACATTACAATGATATTTCTAACGAAATATTTAGTGCTGTAGGCGGTGCCTCCATAGCACCGATTCTTGTCAATACTTAGATCTAATTGAGTTTGACTAAGTAATTACATCAATAAGACCATCAAACTCATGAACCATATGTAAGAATAGGGTGGGTAACAGCTGTGTTATTCACGGAGCCAAGTTTGGCTTGAGTTTGGTCGATGAAATAGACGATCTGAAAAGGTCTTCTTCTTTTCCTTTTTTCCGGCGTCGTTATGGTCAGAAGTGTAGGACCATAACCTTCCCACTTAACTGCATTCCTACTGGTCAGCTTGTGGGGTCCGCCGGTTTGACCTCAGAAAGTAGCGGCAGGCTTCCCGGTTTGGGATTACTTCATCACTGAGGCCAATCAAACGCTGGTGTTTTTGCATTTGTTTGCATCAATTGTTTTTCGGCCTGCCTTTTTTGCGTGTTGAAATTGGAATGTTGATTGATATCGCCTTTTGGACGGGGTTCAAAAGATCTCTCCTTTGAACATGGCAATACCAACTGAGTCGGTCGCGCTCTATCTTTCTTGTGATGGTTTATTTTACGTGGAGGCTTCCTCGGATCTTTGAACTTCTAATTCTGTCACGAAGCATCTTCATCTCAACTGAAGCATCTTCTACAACTGAAGTGTAGAGCCTTCCCGTCAGCATAGGGGGCATTTTTCGATCACAGAAGATGGCGGAGTTTTCCCGCCACTTCATCCACCCTACGCTTACGCGATGGTTGATGTCATCATCACAAGTTGCTTTTTTATTAATCATAGATCCCAGATATTTAAACTTTTCACACTTGGGAAGCACTCTTCCATTCAAGTAAATGTCTGGAATAGGCTGATGAGGATCACAGAACGGGCAGCTCAGATACTTTGTCTTCTTTGAACTAATACGATACCCGTGTCCCTCAAAAATGTCCACCCACACATCAAGTGCTCGTTGTAGGGACGGCTGATCATCACTTGTAATGGCTCCATCGTCAGCAAAGAATAGCTGGTGCACATTGTGGTCCGTCACTTTTCCTTCAAGCAAGCAATCAAGGACTGCTATAAAGAGCAGTGGGCTGAAGACGCTCCCTTGGTGTACACCGACTTTGATAGCGAACTCTTCGGTGACTCCTGCGGTGCATCTTACTCCTGTCGTTGCTCTCTTGTACATGTCCATGATCACTCGCACGTAGGTTTCTGGAACTCCTTTTCGTCTTAGCGCTACCCATAAAAGATCTCTTGGTTGCCGGTCAAAGGCCTTCTCGAAATCAACCAACACCATATGCAAGTCCTTTGACGAATCACGATGCTTTTCCATCATGACCCTTATACTTTGGATTGCATCTGTTGTTGATTTACCCGAGACAAACCCGCACTGGTCATCAGATAGTCGTATTATTTTCCGCAGTCGGCTATCTAATACCCGTTCAACGATCTTCATGGTGTGCGACATCAGCTTGACAGAACGGTAGTTATCACAATTTCGCGTATCACCCTTTCCTTTGTGCAAAGGAAGAAGATAGCTTTCCCTCCATTGATTAGGCATAGTGTCGCCTCTCATAAGTTTGGAGATAAGAGCCATCTGGACCCGATGTCTCCCATCTTTTTCCAGAACTCAGAGGGTATCCCGTCCGGCCCAACAGCTTTTCTTTTCTTGGAATTTTTAACCGCGTACCGAACTTCTTCGACTGTGATGTCGGATATTTCGGCATGATTCGGGGCGGCTCTTGGAAAGTACACTCGGGGACTCTGTTCGTTAAGAAGTTCCTCGCAATACTGTCGCCATCTGTGGAGAATTTTTTCGTCTTCCACAAGGAGTTGGCCTTCAGCATTGTTAATAAACTCCGGGAAACGAATCTCCTGAGCATTTCTTCTTCTCTGGGCGGCTATCTTAAAGATATTTGCTCCTTTGTTCAAATTGCTTTGGCGAAGCTCCTGGGTAGCCTGGTTCCTGTCAGACGCGGAAGACGATATTTCTTCCAACTCCTGATAGAGGCCTTCCATGCTTTTCGCTTTGAATTGGGCGCACTTTTTCTTCGCGATACCTTTGCAATATCTATATGCCTTTTCACGGCGAGCTTTTTCCTCTCTATTAGTAGAAGAGCACTTTGACCAAGCTTGGAAAGCCATTTTCTTTTCGTGTATCACTGCTTTGGCTTCGTCTGTCCACCACCAGGTTTCTTTTGCGTGTTGGCAGGGCCTTTAGATGTTCCGAGCAGTGATTTGGATTTCTCCAGGCCAGATTGTTGTAGGGAATCCCACATGTCTTGTGCTCTGCACTCCTCATTACCGACCTCATGGATAATGGAAAAGAGGTAGTTTTTCATGTTGGTAATAAAAGCTTCGCCTTTTCCTTTATCCAGCTTACACCACTTGATTCTCTCAGACACCTTCGTTTGCTGCTTTGACTTCTTACTCGCCTCCATAAAAAATTCAGTCAGGAGGAGACGGTGTTGAGGGGCGATCGCGTCTCCCAGGATCACTTTGCAATCTTTAGCTCGTGGCTTCATGAAACTGGATACCAAATGATAGTCTATTTGAGTTTCATTTCCGCCGCTGCTATAAGTGATCAGGTGCCGGCTTTGTTTGACGAACATGGTATTTAGCACTATAAGACCGTACGACTTGCACATGTTTAGGATATCTTCACCTGAAGAGTTCCTGGTGCCGTATCCCAGCCCTCCGTGGTAGTCTTCATAGTCTTCGCTTGTCTTCCCGACATGTCCGTTTACATCTCCCCCAACAAACAAAAGCTCTTCCTTTGGGATGATTTTGACAAGGTTGTGGAAATCTAGCCAGAATGCATATTTTTCTTTTTGTTCGCATCCTACTTGAGGGGCATATGCGCTTACGATGTTCCACACCTCACCATGCATCACCAATTTGAGAGCCATCAAACCAACCAAGTAGCAAGGATGATGGCGATTCCGTTTTTTTCCTTGTTCCAATCCATAGTAAAACATCTTGTAGGCTTTTGTTTTAACGTCCAAGAAACGTGCCCGATTACCGGTGTTTCGCCATTTCGTCTCTTGTGCGCACAGGATGTCTACTCGCCTTCTGACCATCATTTCTTCCATCTCATAGCTGCGACCACTCATGCTTCCAACGTTCCAACTCGCGACTCTTAAGTGTGGCTTACGCCGTTGCATTACTTTGCTATCCCCCGGAAATCCTATAGCTCTGACCCGAGCATTGCTGCTCGTCCCAGGATCACAACCATTAGTAGTGCCTGGCGGGGTAGTGCTTTTCCTTTTAGCGTTCTTTTCCATAATGCTACGGTTTGACCGTTTTCTTTCTTCTCCCTCCTTTTTTGACACGGGCATGCTCCAGATTTTTATTTTTTTTGTTTGATCTTACTCTTACAACACCGGTGATCTCCAGTCGTGTCAACCCACTGATTTGCATGCAAACTTGTGGGGCAGTTTAATGGTGGTATATGTGTCCCTAGACTCACCTTGGTGTTTTCCAAATTGTCTAGATGTGATTTTTGTTTACCTTTGTTTAGTCGCCTTTTACGACAAGCGAGAGATATCGCTGCAGGGATATTCTTAACCCGTCCCTGCACAGGTGACTTTGGGTTAATGGGTAAACGTGTTAAATATATTAAAAGGAAAGGTTTGCCGATGATTCATTATTTCATGCGATGTACATGTGTGGCATCTTGTTGGCATCATTAGCTTTGCCTTCACTTCGAGCTGCAAGAAGTCAGGTATCATGGACCTTTGGTACTCTCCACCCCAAACAATCACTTTTCAACACAAAGGTGATTACTTTGACTCTGACTTGATGACTAGTCAGAAGATGTGAAGTGCACCTTGTCTGGTATAATGATCGAATGCTAAGATACATCATCAGCAGGAATGTTGCAATGATAACCCGACGAAGACAACCAACGCAAATCGAAATTTCGATGACTTAGCTCTTGTTATAGCCGCCAGAGGCCAACCATCAACTTATCCACGCCGTTCTCATGAAAGGAAATTATGATTCTAATTTAGTCCAGCGAGCATGCTTATGAAAACAAAATGTTGATTTCATGAATATTTTTAGCAAATCTTTGCGTGTCTCCCAATTCTTGCCATACATTTTCACCTGTCATTTAGAGAACTTAAAAGTATTCATCAAATATCAATTGACTTCTGTCCCCGATGATTAATGACATCAAAACTGAATTCATCACTATTAGACGCGCTCAATTATTCCCCTTTCGTGCTCTTCATATCCGTTAAAATGTCATTAAGTGAGTCCGCGATTCATGCCTCGAGACATAATCCGACAAATGTGAAGGAAGATGTACGAAAAGAGGATAAAAAAGATGAGTCTTCACCTACGAGACACGTGATACCATTGGCACGCGATATTTAACAGTGACATTGAACTTGATCTGTTTGTAGCGTTTTTTCCCATGGATCCCCAGACCCGTCAGAAAGCCTCATCTTTCCAAAGACCATTGACTTGGCACGAAATTGCCTCATCGATCAGGATGGGTCATCGTGGCTTGAGCCAAGTCGAACGTACATGCGACCGTACGTGATGTTTTTGCGCGACGCGTTGCTATGATTTTCGAACAATGACAAATTGTTAAATCCATTACGCCCCGTGTTGCATATTAATTTTGCGAAATGCAACACCGACGTATAAGTCAGGGTATAAAAGACTAAAAGTGCGTTTTAATTGAAATCAGTTTAGTGTATGCAGCTAATTGAACGAGTCGCGCCATGTTTGGAAAGGTAGGTTACGCGTCAAATTTATCAAGTGCCAGTGAGTTGTAATAATCGTTTAACTTTCTCTTGAAGATTGTGATAATAGGAAGTTTACTAGCGGCGTGTGTGGCAGAATTACCGGTCAGCGGACCTTATGCGCCCTCAGGATGGCGTCCAAAAGGCGAAGCGTTCACATTGCCGAATTCATATTTTGCGCCCTTGTTGCGACCGGAGAACGGAGTTGTCGTGGGTGTCACTAAGGAGCGAGTCGTCTACGCCGGACAAGTGACCGAAGCTAATGCAGCACAAGTGGCAGTGGATAATGCCTACTTGCCTCCAGGTGAATCTTCATCGGTTGACGTGTTTCGAGGTCAAGATCTTCCAAGCCGCTTTCGAGCACCATTTAAGGCATTCCGTCCGGCTCAATTGAACACCAGAGAGTTCTTTCCCAAGCAACAGCAGATCCAGTTCCGTCGCGTGCCATCCTTTTCCGGACGTATCAGAGAGCAACAATTTAACAAACAAGTTTTAAGTCCCTCTCCGCAATATGATATACCAGCTACTTCGTATGGAGTTCCAGATCCCGAACCAGCAACCCAGTATGGTGCTCCCGAAGCACAACCAATCAGTTACCCAGACTCCAGCAAGGACGAGCAAAACGACGAGCTTAAAGACGGTTCAGTTATCGCTGGCGAATATTTCATCCTCACGCCTGAGAAAACCCTCCAGAAAGTGAGCTACAAAACCTTCCAGACCGACGAGGATGCCTCGGCTAATGGCTTCACAGCTCAGCTCAAGTACACTCCAGTCGAAAAGGTCGATGGGCCGTTGTACAAGTACAACGAACAAGGACAGTTGGTCAGGATTTCGAAAAAGTAAGCGGATGAGGCTTGCCAGGAACAGTATTGCTCGTTGCCATTATTGTAAATATGTAAACCGCCCTTAGGGTAAAAAGAAATGTAAATAATCTCACTCATTTGTAGATAGTAATTAAATATTTTCTGCTTTTTTTCTAATACTAATCGAAAACAAATGATTTTTGATTTAAATCTATTGGGAGCAAGGCCTTGTCGAAAGCCTAATTGCTTTTTTTCGCTATTCCTTTTCGCGCGACCGATCCCACACATGTAGATACTTTCACTTCGGCTCTTGACGAGTCTTTTTTTTTAAAGATGCATGTTGAAAGAGTTTGCGGCAGATTTTCAGAGCAGATGGAATGCCCAGTGGCGAATTGATGGCGCCTCTCTAGGTTAATGGTGGTATCAAAAAAAAAATTGTAAATCCGAAGATTCCTAACTGGGCCGATGTTAGCTTCTCCAGGCCTGCCTCATGGAGAGGGTCGTATTTTTCCCCCGAAACGATAAGAGTATTGTAAAATATTATAGTACAATATATTTTGTGTTTGATTTCTGCCCCGATGTCGTTACATCCCTGGGTGCTGGGCTGATGAAAATTCTTGCCTTAGCTATATATATTTTTCAATATCCGTTTTTATGAGCATATTTATGTAGTTTGTTTGGCCCGTCAAGCTCGTTTTTTATCTTTTTTTTTCCTATAATGGCAAAGCTTAAGATTTTCTTTGACCGTCAATACTTGGCCTACTTTCCTCATTTCATAAATGAGTAGCTGCTTTGTGGAGCTAGGTAAGTGAACAGTCTGCGGCAGCCAGGAAGCAGGATATCTATCATTATCTCATCTAAGGAGAGTGAATAGACGTAATTATTGTCTTCACGTAGACTCACGAAGTTGCCTGAAACTGCATCTATCATCTTATAAAGGATTATTCAATACGATGTACTTACATACGTTTGAACAACATTTACGTATTGCAGAAATTTATTTTCAAAGTCAGCGCTGAATGAAACAAAAGTTTTTTTTCGTGCACTTTGACAAATTTATGATGGTCAAATGAATGCACTATTCGCGAAACAAACGCGTAGCTTCGGTCGAATTCTACATTACGGGGCGTCCATCCACCGATTAGAATGGGTAAAGCCATTCTGTTTTGAATATTGCTGTTGTAGCTGATAGTGTACGTGAAGACCATGACCGGTCGATTTATCGCCGTTCTCAAGCCACGGGCGCCTCATGAGATACATTGTGACATCTTTGTGCAAAGGCATTTAAGCTGTTGTAAGCTTAAGCTTTTCTCGCGTTGCGGATGGCAATTGGTAATTGGGTCTTGGAACAGCCCCAAATTGATCCGATTTTCTATCAAAAATGTCTATTCAGCGACTACGCTCATTTCTGGCCTAATGGTTGCATCAACAAACATAATAGTCGTATTTGGATTGATAACTATATGCGAGCCAAAGTTACCGATAAAATTCATTGTTTAGTGCGGTATATGGGTAGGCGGCATCATCGGACCGCATTTCTTCAAAAATATGGAATGAAGGCGCGTAACCATCAATGAGTCGTGAATATATCGGGTTATACCACATGAAATGTTCGATTTTTTTTGTAAAAAATTAAAAGCCCATATTTCTTTTTCATAAAATTGTATTTAGTCAAAATATGAACCATTGACATCTCTAACCTTCCTTCACCGTGATTCAAGGTCCATTATTATTTTTTTATAGACAGCTTGCTTTTTTTATGCTAAAAAGTTTTCAAACGCTTCTATGACTTCAGCTCGGTTTCGGAATATCTTTTGCCGGCAAAATAACGCCAGACTGCGGAAAAGTTGATAATCCTATGGAGAAATATCAGGAGAGTACGGTGGATGCGGAAGAATTTCGAATCCCAACTGTAGCAGCTTTTGCATCGTTACGTGTGATGTATGGGGTCTAGCACTGTCATGTAACAGTATCGGACTATGCCTATTGACCAATGCAGGTTGCATTTCAGCCGATTTCGTATGCATTATGTCGATTTCTTCACAATATTTGACTGCATTTATCGTTTCCCCTGGTTGAAGAAATGAAAAGTGGATTGGTCCTTTCGCTGTCCACCAGATTGTCACCATAACCTTTTCTGGATGAAGACCAAGTTTGGGGGTGTGCTTTGGGTTTTCATCTGCATCCAACCACTCCCCGGAACTTTAACGGTTGTGATACAAAATCCACTTTTCATCACATGTGATTATACGGTGCAAAAACGGTGCAAAAACGGTGCATTTCGATGCTTTAGACTCGGCGATGCACAGGTTTCTAAATGGCGTAGTTTTGTCGAGTTTTTTTTCATTTTATCTATTTGAGATAGGCGTCGATTTATTGTCATGGGGGGTACTCCTATGTTATGTGCAATGACCCGCTGAATCTGCATCCACATTTTCTCGTAAAACGGCTTCGTCAATTATCGTTTCCGGATTCCTACGCGGTTCGTTTTTGAGGCTTACATCTCCTGAACGGAACTTTCCACACCAACGTCGAATGGTGCGTTCGTTCACCGCTATGTTCTCAAATGCGTCATTTATATTTTTGGCTGCCAGAGACGCATTATGTCCCAGTTTGAACTCGTAAAGGAAAAGAGTACGAATTTGAACCATTGACAATATGATATAAAAATTCCTTGAAAAAAATAACTGTACTTGCAACGGATCCAACGGATCAAACACACATCCCACTTTATCTTATAAAAAAAAAATCACTGTGTTGTACAGATGTTCACTCGACAGCTTCTAATTGAGGACTAAGTGCAAAATCGTTGGAAGTGAACAAACTATGCGTTATCGACCGAATTCCGGGTGATATGTTCCAGGCAGCGTTCGAAAATTGGAATCACAGGATGAACCACCTGATGACTAAATAAGCACACCATTTACATTTTCAAATATTAATTACCATATGCCAAACTAATAACCGAAATACAATTTTTTATTGCTTATTATGTATTTAATTTTTTTTAAAAGTTTAAGAAACTTTGATTTAGATTAGTTTTCCATATTCATAGTGAATCTACAATGGTTTGATTATTTCTATAGGCAGAATCTCCGGTCTTTGGCTGTGCCGCTTTTAAACGAAGAATATTGGTGGTCTTACTCAATTCCGCTTTGTCGCTGTCAAGGACATTTCTACTCTGACTGGACATAGGTAATGTGGGATGGGTGATGATTTTTCTGCGATAAATTCATAAATGTATTATAAAATACTCTGCAGAATCTAACCAAGATCTAACCAAAATAAAATGAAAATTCGTGGTGCCGGTGCATCAATGGAAATGAAATTGTCGACCAGCAAAAGCTTTCTTGAAAGATGCACCGCACCCTTCTGCGGAATCCCATACTTTTAATTCAACGTGGTTTTAGGCAGTCTATAATAAAACAAAGTTTTAGAACATCGCCAGCCACAGAAAATCATATCACCCTTCGAAAACATTTTAAACATATCCGTCAAAAGATAAGACATTCGAAGATTAGTCAATTGCCTTTCAAGACACTGCGGTTTGAGATATGTATTGCCTTCCTCAAATAAACCTTCTCCCGAAATGTAGACTCTGTTTTGGGGGCCGTGAAACGGGATACATGCGCACTACGCAATTGTATTACCTTTTATCACCTTAGGAAATATATCTTTCTCGGAAGTTATTATTATTCCTGCCGCATCAATCTCCCAAGGCGCTTCGAAAGCGCGCCAACACAAAATCGAACAGTTTTGTCCTACTTTATTTATTTAATTATTTTGAAATATCAACCAAAAAAAACTTGGGTATCAAGGCTGTTCTGAGCCGGACATTTAAAGGGTGGGCCATCTAGTGGTTTTTTTTTAAATCATAGGCTCGAAATTAGGCACTCGAAATCTTGCCAGAAAGTCAGTATCATACCTCCGCGCAACGAAATGAGTCACTTTACGTTTGAACAATGTTGGGAAATATTGAAAACTTATTTCCAAAATGAGTGCTGTGTAGCCCAAAATGTGCGTTTTTTAAAAATAAGTTTTGGCCGAAATGAAACACCCACCGCGACTGCTGTTCGCAAGTTAGTGCAAAAAGTTCGTGGGACTGATATGCTAGTGGACAACACTCATGGTCCCCGTCGTCGTACCGTGCTTCGTAAATCGCTTCGTAGTTTAGGCCTTAGAGCAGCTTGAATTGGACAACGATTTTGAGCGAAAAATCATCTTTTCTGAGGAGTGCATATTCATCTCGGCTCGGAAAACCCGTACGCCATTGTCGAGAAGCCAATGAATCCACAGAGAGTGACAGTTTGGTGCGGATTGTGGAGTGGTGGCATCGTTGGACCATTTTTCTTCGATAATGAGGCTGGGAACAACGTTTCGGTCAACGGTAGGTGTTACAGAGCCATTTTAACCGACTTTGTTTTTACTGAAATTGAAGACCTGGATTTGGACGGCCTCTGATTCATGCAAGATCGTGTGCCACGCCACACAGCCCATGCCATAATCTATCTTTTGCGCACCAAATTCCCGAATCGTGTTATCAGCCGTTTTGGCGATGTCAATTGGCCGCTTTGGAGGAACCGTGAAGGATCGATATTATGCCAACAATCCGGAAACGATTCAAGCACTTAAGGCCAATATCCTCCAAGCAATCCGTGAGCTACAGCCCGAAACCATCAGCAAGGTCTTGGAAATTTGGGGTGACAGAATGCGCTGCTGCGAAGCCAGCCGAGGCAGCTATTTGCACAGCCTTGTATTTCGTAATTAATGGGAATATTTGTTCTTATTAATAAAGCTACAATATTTTATTTTGTTCATTTTATTGCATTTTTAAAGAGAAACTTGTATTTGGCTCACCCTATAACTCGCGACAAGCATCAGTCGCGTTTTTAATGGAATCCTCTCATGTAGCCGGATGTAAATGAATCAAACGATTGAACTGCGGCCACCAAATTTCATATTGGACTATTTAAATCTTAGAAGTAGACGTTGGACATGATTTGCCATTCATTCAAGGATGATGTCACAAACTGCATTTTTGGAGTGTTACAATCTCTTCAAAGATAGCGAAAAGAGTGTGGGGGATGCTTAACATTTTTACTTGAATAAGTATTATTTATTTTCGTCTAAATGTTCGCAATCTAGGAAAACTTCCCCATCTATATATGACATCACTCTATATGCAGAGCGTCAATAGGTTTCATAATGCCTTAGATAAATGTCCTTTTTCTATGCTGGGCAACTTTAAGAATACAACTCTTATTAAAGGCCTAAAAATGTGAATCCAGGTCTATAGTTTCGTGGAGGTTAAGATCTCTCTCTCTCACCTCTACTTAATGGAATCGACGCAGCATGTTGTTATTATAATTGGAGCTACGGCCCATGAAGGATCATTGTCAAAGATTCCCCAATGAATTTGTGTGATAATTTTTCCCTTAAAATTTAAAGGGAGGAATAGAGCAGTACTATTCCTCTTTATCCGATAGATGTATACCAAGATTTTTCTTCCAGACAATGGTACTACAAAGGATTTTATAAAACACCTGAAATCCGACGTTGATGAATTGGCTGTCACGGGATTCCTTGAGTTGATTCCCGAATCTGGTATGTAACACAACAAAATATATAGATGAGGGCATGGATGATGGGATCTTCTTGGCTCTGTATTCATAAGAAAAAGGGGAACCAGAGTACTTTTCTCTCCATTAACCAGCGCAAGATTTTGCATGAGCTTTAGTTATCCCCTCATGTCTCGCTTCAAGAATAATAGTTTTTGGTACAACTCGCATTGGAGTCACAGTGTATGTGCGCGAGAAATATCCTACGACACCTGTCTATCGCCTGGATATGCCCTCCCATGCAATGACACCTGCCATCCTATTGCACTTTAGTTTTACAGTCAAATTTCCATGGCATCAGAACTGGCTCTGGCTAAATACTTAACCTGGAATGGACTGTCTTCGCTTTTTTGCAGATGGCTCAAGGAGCGCGAAAACATTCGACTAGACTTCTCGTTATGAAAATTTGCGTCTATCTTTCAATCAGAGATATAAGCAATTGTAATGGCCATACACTATGTTGTGAAGCACAAATGGAAGGGAAAAAGCCTATGCGTCTGCAGTGACAGTCAAGCTGCACTCAAAGCTATGTTCAACCCTTAAACTAACTCTTATTTCATCAAAGTCGGAAGACTAAATTCACTAAGGCTTGTTTCGGTTTCAGGTCACTCTGGGATCGCAAGTAATGAGATCCTTAATGAACTCGCTAGAAGGGGCTCAGAGAAGAGTTTCTCAGGACCTGAACGCGCATAAGGTCTACCTGCTTCCACGGTCGAATCCTACATAAACCATTGAGCCTTTAATGTACAATGTGGAGATGAGATAAAAAGTTAAGAACAACAGGATTTTTCAGGCGTTGTCGGAATAAATTAACGACTTAGCCCAATCTTATTAAAAGAAATCCATCAGCGTTAAATCGCATGGCCGAGGTGGCCATTTGACCGGATCAGTTGTCGGGATTAGACGAATAGTGAACGCCTCCTTCAATAGACCAATTGTCTAACCAGCTGTGTAGTATGTGGGAACTGATCACTGATGTCAAGTCCAATTCTAGTTTATCAACATGGCGCCCAAAAGCGAACTCCACTGACTATAACATGGCGATCAGTTTCATCGATAATAAAATACGCAGTTACAGCTCCAGCATAAAATCGCCAGTACATTACACTGCCTTGTGACGATACAATGAAGTCCCTTGCAGCACATGTGGGTTTGTTGCTGTCCAATGATCCATATTTGAATTATTGACAAAGCCATTAAGCCAGAAATATGCTTCACCACTAATGATGATTTTATACGAAATTTAGGCTTTTCTTTTACAGAGCCCAATCAGAGAAATTTCGGCGCTTCATTTAATGAAGACGCTTCTGTTTTTGAGTTGGTCTGAGCGTGTAAGAATGTAGGCCAAGGATAGAGAAATGTACAACGTGGACTGAAGGATTCCCAATTTCTGTGAACAACCAGAAATCGACTGATTTGGCTTATTTTGAATTAAATAACTTGTGGTTACGATATTTTTGATATTTCGACTTTACTCACTATAGCATGAACAGCCTGTCTAGTGAGACGATTATTACGATTAAAAATAGGAGCAAGAGCTTCACTGCGATCACTGAATCGAAATTTCGGTAGGAATTTTTAAAAACTTTGAAACGTTGCTTGTTCTTGAACTTCATCACAACAAATACCTAAACCATGCGTAATGTCTTGGCATATAAAAAAATCATAAAAAAAACATTTAAGCTTCCGTTCGTATTCAAATACTATACAAAATTGTAACGTCCCTATTGCACAACCATATATGTAGAAGTTGATATGTGTATGCATGAACTATATGCTGTCCTACTTGAAATTCAAGGAACCATTAATTAGCAATGAAGTGGTACTGTTCAAGATGCTTAGCAGACAATCTTTGTAATATTACAAAGCGATGGAAAGCTTACAAAAGTTGCCATTTCGAAGAGTAAGTTACAAGGTATTCTTGTTCACTAAGCTCAGAAGTAGCCAAAGCTACCTTGATCAAGCTAAAAAGTCTAATGATCTTCAGTGTACCCTTCTATCTGAGTTCGTGGTAAATACCTCCACGACTGATCTGAACTCATAGAGATAAACATAGATTACCCTAAAGGCTTGAACCATATTATCTCTAAGACCTGAATGACTTATAATGCCATAAATCAACAACAAGGCCTAAATTCCTAATGTCCAACTCGAGGGTTTATATACAAAACCCACCTACGACGCCTAATACTAATAAACTTTCCACTAAAATTTCCAAAAAGTGGCCCTCACACCAACGGTAACATTTGAAGAACGTGTTACCTCACTTCAAACCCTGCTGACAGATGTCCATCTTTCATTTGATTTACATTAATAATTCAAAAAGTTACTCTGTTCCTTTTCACCGCCCACACCCGGCGGCACATTATGGTGACTTCATTCGAGGTTTCGTAACACCGTAAAAGCCACCAATTATTTGGGGCAATTTTGTCGGCGCACAATTCACGTAACAAGCCGACTGCTTCTTGAATAAAAAATCAATTGGTGTTTAGGTTTCTTTTTTTTAAATATTTTTTTATAATTTCTTTGCATTGTTTGTGTATATTGTTCGTGTTTGTGCAATTGTTCAGACAGTTGAATCGGAAAGTGAAATTTGAAAGCTTAATTGCTTGAACAGATATAATTTTTTTTTGTGTATCTTAACTGATATGTGCGAAACTATTTGAATATGTTGCTTTGCTTTAGTTTCGTAGCACGTGGGACATGTCCAAATTAAATGAATTCGTAATCTTAAGAGCTGTACAAGAGGAACACTAAACGGGCAAAGAAGCTCTGCTGATTGGTTCCTCGTGTCAACTTATTTGTACTAAAAGCAGAAGCTAAGTGGTCTTGTGCGGGGACAATAACTCTTGCAAGATACCATCTGGAGTGGTTGGAATAGTCCTTATACCGTTACCTAGATTTGTTGGTCGTTTATAGTAGTATATGAAAAGTGGTCAAATTAAACGAGAGAAGTCGAAAGGGAGATATCTGTGTGAGCCGTAATGCTAAAGTACACCTTACGGTAGGTAAGTCATATTGGCTGAGTGCAATACAAATAAATTCCATATAAGATCTATTAATTTTTTGAGAAAAGGACCTTGATGGATGGTTTGAAGAGAGTAAGATAAAAACTTAACCCTTGTAGTAGCACAACAAGCTACTCTCATATTCCATTTGACAAACAAAGCCAATAGCTTCAAAACATCTTACAAAATCATATACTTTCAATGAGAACCTACATTTTATATCAACAATGGAAGGGGTTAGGTCTTTCACATGATTATAAAGAGTTAGATGTTTGAGGACAGTGATGATTAAAGAGCCAAGGAGGTTACTATTGTTCGCATTTCAGCCAAAAAAATTTAGATGCACTACATCGCAAAGAAAGCATATACTAGTAGCTTCGTCGTCACCTACTTAGTATACCTATAAGGCGGTGACTTTGCAACCAATCGGCCAGGCTTAATGACACAAGGCATACGTCAAATATCAATGTACAAAACGTGAATGTACAAACCAAAAAAAGCGCAAACATGAGCTTTGACCACTTTTTGGTACCAACCGGAATCAATGCCGAATCTAAGAAAACAGAACGAAGGTTTTGTTTTGGACGCACATCAAAAATTGCTACAAGGCCAACTGAATAAAAGACTACAGAGGCCAAGTCAATGAAAGACCCTTCGATAAGCCCGAAATAATCACAGACTTCAAGTTCTTCGAAATTGTTGTGAAATGGTAATCTAGTCGCCAATTCGTAAAGATGGTGAATATAATCCTAAAAGAATAATAGGACAGGAAGAAAATCCGATGCCCAATGTAGTCACTCAATGTACAATAGAATGATAATTATACTCGACAAACTGAAAGGGGTTGTCGAAGCTAAGATACTTTGCTGCATCCTCAACTTTTAAGTTGCAGACCAACGTCGAATGGAAGATTTTGCGGTCTTAATAGAGGAACTAGCAGAAGGATGTCCTAAACGAGCATTTTTTCAAATTATTTCTTTAACACTGTTATCTGAATACTGTTGAAAGAATATTGTTAATTACAGACCATTTTATTTTTGTTATAGAAAACATGACCGTAGGATCTCATCAGCCAGCAGAACACTTGTGTGAGCATGCGAACGGCAACTATGGGGTGAGTGACGAGCATAGGCTGGACAGGCTGGGCAGTCAGTCGATCAGCAGTAGTTAGCTTGAACCTATGTAAAATACTAACAAATAAAATCTCTTAAAATTTTAGAATCTTTTTTTCGTGTGAGTCGAACAATTGGGTCGGCTTCTTGGCTGGCGTTAGCAATTTTTTTTTTAGGATTACGCGAAGGGAATCCTTTAACTTATCCAATGTATCATTTATGTTATGTATGTGTGTGATCATTCCACAATAACAACTTAAACCTAATTGGGAACTGTTTTTGCAAGCCAACAATATGATCAAATTTCTGTATTTCTGGAGCGCTAATTACGACTATCTTTTAGAGATACGCATAAGAACCCGCTGTATACCCCGCTACAATTAAGCTTTTAGCTGCAGAGGCAGTTGAACAGGACACGTGTTCGAAGATGATAAAGGCATGACAAAATGTCCATATCCCTAAGGCGGTAGTAGGTGTTGAACTGCGATTGCGTTCATCTTGTAGAGCAACGCACAAGCTACAAGCTTCATGTATAGCTTAGTGCGACTAATCTAATAGTTGCAGAGAAGAATACATTAGGATTCACCTCTATTTCTTAGAACGGACGTGCAGTACAAGCCCATATTGCGGCTTTGCCGTTGTCCATACAATGTTAACTTAAGATTGCAACCACTACACTTAGTTCACGGATTGTTTGTGCTAAAAGAAGTTCGACCACCTCACAGTGGCTGAGGTTTACCTACAATAGTTTTAGCAGTAACGTTGGTATGATGGACATCTACGGCTTCCCGTAAAGTGGTTATTATCGACACCCTTCTTGACTTGACAGATTAGACATCTTGGCTCGTTGCATAACTTCTATATTTGGTCACTTTTATCACACCTTAGGCAATGTTAAGACCAATCATTGAGCTTTGGCAACCTCCGGCTGTATGCCCGAGTCCCATCAATTTGTAGCATTTGATTAGGTTTAGTTTCTCTCGTATTAGGTAGGCTCACGGTTGCCGTCTGGGTAACTCTGTAGACTTTCCTAAGTGACTTAATTGTCAGTGCTTTCATGACGCTGGTATTTGCCAAGTTTTCTGCACGTCTTCCTTTGACCTTATCGATATCCTTCACCTGATGACCTGAATGTCTGATGTGTCATGATTTTCACTTCTATTGTACTTGTTCTACTAGGATACTTTTAACTTTTACCTCGAATTTCGTCGGCCCCAAGGGAGCGCCGGTGTGGGCGAGCGAAAGCGGGACAGTTGCAGAGAAAGTTTTCTGCTGTGTCATCATCCTCACAACATGCAGCACTGATAGGCGTCTCACTGATGCTAAGCACGACGAGATGGTTGGCAAAATTGTAATGGCCCCAAATGACACCCAGAAGCCTTCTGTAATCATTTCTTCTTAAGGATAAGAAAAATGTTGCGGACTTCTTGCAGACATCAGGGCGTACGCGCTTAGTATTGGGTATTCCCTCCATCTACGACTATGTGCATTAAAGACCCAGTCGTGAATGTCAGATTTGACCGTGGAAGCAGGTAGACCTAAGGCGAGAAACTTTCCTCTGAGCCCCTTCTAGCGAGTTCTTCGGAGATCTCATTTCCTAGGATCCCAGAGTGACCTGGGAACCATACAAGCCTTAGTCAATTTAGTCTCCGGACTTTGTTTAAAAATGTCTTGAGTTCACGCACTAAGTTGGAGTTCGTTAAAGGGTTGGACACAGCTTTGAGTGCAGCTTGTCTGTCACTAGAGACGCATATGCTTTTTCCCTTCCACCTGTGCTTCAAAACATAGTGCGTGGTCATTAGGATTGCGTAAATCTCTGATTGAGAAATGCAGTCGAATGTTTTCGCGCTCAAAGAAAACTCCAACACCGGACCCCTGCCCAGTCCTGGAGTCATCTGCGAAAATGTGAAGACAATCCATTCCAGGTTCAGTGTCTGGCCAAGCCAGTCCTGACGCCATGGAAATGTGACTGTGAAATTACAGCGCAGTAGAATGGCAGGTGTCGTTGCGTCGGAAGGCATATCCATGAGACAGGGGTCGTAGGATATTTTTCGCTCAAGTACACTGTCACTCCAATGCGAGTTGTACCAAAGACCATTTCTCTTGATGCGAGACATGGCTTTCAATGCGCACCCTCTGATATATATGTCAAGGGGTGGAAGATTCATCATAGCATCTAGAGCTGCTCCCGGTGTGTTGGGGAAAGCCCGCGTGCAGCTGAGACAGACCGCTCTTTGAAGTTTATAGAAAGAGGCCACAACGTGTTTGCGTGTTAGACTGTTATACCAAACAAACGATGCATATGAGGTTATCGGCCTTAACATTGCCGTGTAGACGCAGAGAACCATTTTTGGCGATAAGTCCCATGTTTTGCCAAAGGCACCTTTGCATTCCCAAAAAGCTGACAGCGCTTTGGTAGTTTTGGACTCAACATGCTTTGACCAAAGAAACTTGCTGTCTAAGATGATTCTTGCCTTTCAGCACCAGCACAGAGAGAACAACAACATCATCCGCATAGGCCTGAGCATAGATTCCAAAGGCATCGAGACCATCGAGCACAGGGTCACCACCATGCACCATAACATCGGAGACCAGACGCCATCTTGCGGGCAGGTCCTGTTTACTCCGGACTTCAAACATTATTCGATTGTTCATTCGCATCAGCGATCAATGTCCTGTACTTACTGCTTTGATCCACAAAACCAGTGCTTCATCTACGCCATCCCATCTAGCAGTATTACACATGCTGTCGAAAGTAGCGTTATCAAAAGCTCCCTCAATGTCGACGAAAATCCATAGTACGTACTCTTTCCTTTAGAGAGCGCATTCAATTCTCCCAACTAGGTTTTGAAGTGCAGTCTCGCAGGATTTTCGCGCTGATAATTATTTTGCATCCTCAAAGGTCAGTCAGTTTCTTTAAGAGAATATTTGACAAGAACTTGGTAGTAGAAATGGTCCTCGATTTGATTTGATACAATTTACCGAAATATCTCCTCCATTGGGCTGCAACTCTTTCGTTGCCCGCTAAGTATGCTAAAGACGTGATAAAATTTCAACATCGCCAAGGTCATTGCACCTATTAAACTGTGTTTGCTTCAACAAACTTTTTGTAAAAAATTTAACACTCGAAAGGGTGACAAGAACTCGAACGTACCGAAGCTATTTCTAAAGAGTGTAAATTCGAATTTGGTATGCGAACCACCAATTAAAATTTCTTGCAACTCTTAGTCATTCAGTATGATATTATATTAAGCGGCGAATGAAATTAATCGATGCCATTGTTGTTGTTTCGCGGTTTCTCTTGAGTTTATCAACAAAATGGTAAGCAACCTTATGAGATGGAAACGGTTTCAATGAGGCTTTAATTCCGAACGGATTGACGTTCCGATGTGCGGGGGCGCCATGTAGTTCTTTAAGAATTTGTGTCGAACTCTATTCCTTCGATATCGTGCAAGTTTGTCTTTGCAAAGTCTTTGTTCTCAAATGATTCATGAGAAAAGATCTCAGAAGCTATTACATATATTCCGACAGACATAAACTTAGCGATGATCGGAAAATATAATTATATTTAAACACGGAATGGAACTCAACTTTAATGCCGGTAGCCTATCCGCCTTTTCATTCTTATAACGTCATAGTAACTTAGAATTTATACAAAATTAGTATCATTCGCCAACAATAGTCCATGTGCATGAAGCCTTAAAGGCATACCGAAAAGTGAAATATATGCAAAAGAGATAACAGGGTAAGCCGACTCAACCGATTGCTTTAATAAGCGCCTTGAGTGCCAAGGGGTATACGCATATATTGATATATAGAAGCCAATGTCAGGGCGATTATCTTCAAAGTCACTAATACCGCCAATAAGCAAACTCATCGAAGGCATCAAATCACGCAAACTTGATAATGCCTTTCAATGGCACCAATTAATGTTTTAACAATAGCTACTTCGAGTATATTGGTTTACCTCATTTTGAAATGTTATTTCCCAACATACTCTAACTGCGTGCAAGGTACGATTGGCACAGACAGAATTCATACCAAGGCTTTTAGGGCCATCAAAAATATTCGAATTTATAAATGCATTTATAAAACAATCAACATGGACGTGCTTCCTATATTACAATTTGACCATATTCTATTATATTTTTAAAGAATTTATTGATAACGAGACAAAAAACGCTTTGGAACTATAGTAGTTCGAAATAATAACAACATAGTTCGTCCGCTTTTCATAAAAGATATTCCGAATCGGCCGTGACTTTTAGACATTTATGTAGTAGAGTAAATGCCGTATAAAAGTCATGATGACCCATTGAGGACCAAACTGATACATATTTTGTGTGATTCTATAGAACCATTTGTCAATACCACGCTCGAAGAAAACACGGCGAAATTCAATTTCGATGACTTGGCAGATGCGGAACTTGAATTCCGTGTTATCTGCTTCAAAAGCCAATACATTAACCATATCACCGAACTGTATGGATAATAGGATTCAAGACTCATATTCTTTAAATCTCTTCTCCCTTAAGAAGGAAACAAAGAAAGGAAGGAAGGTCACCATCATCCAGATCTCTAAAAACAATAATTATCAAGAAGTCATCCTCGATATTAGCTACAGTCCTTATGTCAAAAGGACGAATCAAACCAAAACATCTAGCAACGCCCCAATTTTCGACTGGGCCTTACATTTTTTACTTTATTTTTTTTTACTTTTTTAAGGCCTCTAGAATCTATCCTTCGTGACATTTTTATTTTATTTGGTAAACTCAAAGCCTCTTGCACTTCACTGAGTTTCGCTTGCTTACTCTGAAATCCCAATAAGCTTGCCAAACCGGGCTCAGAGGTAAAATATTCAATCTTGAATCAGTTCGAAGACTGTTTACATTTTTTGTTAGAATCTTCGTAGTGGTTGATGACCTATCCTGTTTTCGCTCTGTTAAGAGGACCTGCGGCTTTTGTTATAGAGTTAAAGAATTTTTTGTAGGCACTTTACCTGTAGTATACTATGCCTGCAATCTTGGAACAGGATTCTATGTCAACAACAAAATTGTGCAGAATGTGATGGACGTAGTATTTTACACCGACCGAATGTCGATGACCAAAATCCAAGGTCCCCGCTATAATTATGTACTTCTGAACTAACACTGTCTTATGTAAGATAAGGGCGAAGCGCTAGAGGCGCGTTTTACGAAACAATGGATGAAATATTTGACGATGATTAAAAATGCTTCGATGTAGATTTCGACGCGGAAATAGGAAAAGAAGCGATAAACAAGAGGAGAAGAAAGCCTCCATGTCTCATCAAATGATAATGGTCTTTGGATAAAAAGTTTCGCCAACTAAAAAAATATGTTCATGCAAACCAGAACACAAGAGAATACACAAGGTTACCAGACCACATCCTAATTATCGCCAAAATTAAAAGCTGAATCCGAATTCCCAGAAGCGGAACACAGCAACTTATATAGAAATTCAACACTGAAAAGTTAAAGGACCCTCTTATGCAGCTGCAATAGGACGACGAAATTAATAAACGGCTCGCCCTTCTAGATGGTATGGAAAGGAAAGCCTTGATTCGATAAAGAATGTAAGGGAAAAATAAGAGCCGGTAATGTTTTAAGACTTCAAACCCTAGAGAATATTGAATGTTAGGTTAGGTTAGAGAAGGGGAGTGTGATGGTTAAACATCACTTCCACTCGGAGGCCAAGAGGCCCATTGCGATTCCCTTCATTTGTGTGGGTACACATAAAATTAACCTGTCCTATCACGTGGTGGCTGAAACCACCCCGTGCTCTTGATGAATCTTAGAAGATCCGATATGTCTGCATTAGCCACATCCGCAATCTCTGTAAAGAATCTTTGACACTAGGCGTCGATTTCTGGCAAAGCAGATGTTGGATCGTCTCAGTTTCTTCCCCATCGCCGCAGCTCCGGCAGAGATCGCTGGATCCCGGGTCCCATTTCCGGAGCATTGCTCCAATGGGACAGTGTCCTGTGATCACTCCGACGAACATACGGATCGAGTTATGGTCCAGCGCCAGGAGCTTCTTTGTTTTTCCGATATTGAGCTCTGGCCACTATGATCTTGTCGTGTAGCTGTCGTTTCCTGTAAGCCAAGACGAGTTGGCTTCTTTGATGATTGTGTCGTTTATGATCCGGTATAATGCGCTGATCGGTGGTTGCAATGACATGTCCGCTTCGCTGATGTCCATTTCAGACCCTTGCCTGACCAATTCGTCTGCTCTTTCGTTCCCTGCGATTGAGCTGTGGCCCGGGACCCAGCAGAGTTTAACTTTGTGGTGTCTGATGGACTTCAGTGAGTCGCGACATTTCTTGACAGCCTCCTGTATAACGATACAGGATTCTATTGACTTCAGTGCGGCCTGGCTGTCTACGAAGATAGTGATATCAGATGGTGGGATATCGGCTACCTGTAGGTGTTTGGCTGCTTTCTCTATTGCCAGGATTTCTGCTTGAAAAACGCTGCACAGATCAGGGAGTCTGAATGATTCCTGTTTGTGGAGGGTATCAGAGTAGAACCGGCCTGTGTCCATTTTCGATCCGTCGGTGAAGAAAGTGATCTCGTGGTCGTTGAGTACGGCGTTTGATAGCCACTCTTCTCTGTCGGAGAAAAGGATAGGTATACTGAGAGAGAAGTCATTTTGCGGGGAAATATAGTCGGTCGTAGCTGCGAGGCTACTAAAACCATGTTTCCTTCTCAGGTCGTCTATTATAGAGAATATTGAGGCTCACCGTACAATATCGTACTTGACAGGAAAAAAGTTTAGACCCAGTGGGAGGTATACTCGTAATTATTGATAAAGCAGAAATTGAGTTAGAACTGGGAAATAAAGGAAGAATTACAAGACCGCAGGAATTCATCTAATAACATTAAGATATTTGCTTGAGAAAAAGACTTGAGGGCTGATCTTTCGCACTTTTACGACCAAATATATGAGTTGGTCATTCTCAAAACCTTTGGCATTTTAGCACTCAGAAGAATGAGTCTTCATCTTTAAAGTGGGGCCCTCTTGTTCTGAGTGGAACTATGTTTGTCTATTTTTTTTAAGATTATAATTTTTATGCTAGATGGGGAGAAGAGCAGTCATTGAAATAATACTCACAAATAAAGTGTGAACATGTACGATTTTGTAAGTGTTTGGTTTTTAATTGTCAAAAAAAAAAAAAATTAAAAATAAAAAAAACGACAAAAAAACTCCAAAAAGTAAAAAATAATTTTTTTTCTCTCGGCTTTTTGACTTTATTAAACAGCTAAGTGAAGAAGGGTAATTAGTTATAATTAGGTGTAACATAGGTGTAATGAAATTAGGAATGGAAGTAGGAACTCATACCTTCGAGTTCCATCATCAGAATACCAGTTCAGTAGTACCAGCATACATGGGTGTTTCAGATGTTAGGTCGCAGATATGTTTGAAAGTAATGTAAGTACCCATTGTGTCTAAGATCTAGAATTGCGTAAAATAGTTCCAACCCCGGAACGAACATGGAAAGTTTCCTTTCCCAGTCGCAACTAGTTCCCGGAATGTTCCCTGTCATGTTCCTGGAACTATTTCCTCGGAACTACTACATCGGAACTGTCGGAACTATCGGAACTATTAGTATGATAAGAGAGATCACGAAACACGGAATGAATTGCCTGTATGAGTATTTTATTGTTTAATAAAATTGTATATTTATATCATTGTATAATTATGAGCGGAAATTATTGTTTGATCACTCTTCTGCTATTCCAGTTCCAGTAATCCAGTGTGGGAGTGTGCATAAACTGTTCGAGCTTATCGCTACATCAATGTATACGATATTTATTCACATTTTGTTTTTGGTTGTCTACTACGTACAGGGTTTTCGAATGGGGACTTGACAGCTTTGAATTTAATTTGTGAACGCACCCTTTCACTAATCATCGAACTGTTATTGTCAGTTTATTCAGTAAAATCAACACTTTCATCATGGTAAAGTACACGAACGAGCAACGTCTGCAAATTATAAAAATTTTCTACTGAAATTCGGAGTCGGTGACCGCAACTTTAAGAGCGTTAACTCCAATTTTCGGTCGTAATTTCTACCCTAGTAGTCAGGCAATAACAAGCTTAGTGCAAACATTTGAGTCTACATATTCGTTGTGTGATGTTGCTGTGTCAGTGAGACAACGGGTTGGTCGATGTGTCGAAAATATCGCTGCCGTTCAGGCGTCCGTAGCAAACGATCCAAATCAGTCAATTCCACAGCGTTCTCAAGAATTCGGCATCGCTCGGACCACATTATGTCGTATTTTGCGTATGGATCTTGGTTTACACCCATACAAGATCAAGCTGACTCAAAAATTGAAGCCGATGAACCATTTGAAGCGACGTACGTTCTCCGATTGGGCTCTGGAGAAGATGCGCCAAGATGATGAATTTCATCGCAAAATCATCTTCAGTGACGAAGCTCATTTTTGGCTCGATGGGTTCGTCAATAAGCAAAATATGCGTTACTGGTCGGCTGAAAATCCACATGTGCTTCATGAATCAGCACTTCATCCACAAAAAATAACTGTTTCGTGCGGTTTGCATGCCGGCGGCGTTATTTGGACATATTTTTTCGTCGACGATAACGATCGTCACGTTACTGTGAATGGCCAGCGTTATCGCGCCATGATTACCGATTATTTTTGGCCCAAATTGGAAGATATGGACTTGGACGACATGTGGTTTCAACAGGATGGTGCCACAAGCCACACAGCACACGTTACAATCGATTTATTGAAGAGTAAGTTTGATGAGCGTGTTATCTCAAGAAATGGGCCAGTCGATTGGCCGCCTCGTTCGTGCGATTTAACGCCTCTAGACTATTTCATTTGGGTCAACGTTAAGTCATTGGTTTATGCCAACAAGCCGACGACGTTGGAAGAGCTCAGAGCCAACATTGAACGCGAAATAGCGGCTGTTTCGGCCCTAATGTGTGGCCGAGTCATCGAAAATTGGGTCCAACGAATCGGCCACTGCAAACGTGCTCGCGGCGGCTATATGAACGAAGTCGAGTTCCATTTATAAATGTTTTGATTGTACTTCAAGCTGATAATAAAGTTTTTGAAATATCTCCAATGGTTTGCGTTTTATTTAAAAAAAAAGTTGTCAAGTCCTTTTTGGAAAACCCTGTAGTACAGGGTGCGGCAGAGAAAAGGATCGTATTTTAAACGATTCTAGCGCCGTCTGTTGTTAATTTAGGAAAACGATCTTGGTCTCGTTTGAAAGAAGAAGAATGCCGAATTTTTTTCATGTATTTATTTATTTTGACAGTTTACCAGTTTTAAAAATAACGTCATTCAAATGACACCCCTCATTTTCGATACAATTGCGTAGACGCGAAACGAAATTATCGTACACTTTTTTTAACATCGTCACCGGAATTGCCGCAGAATGTCGTTTAATTTCAGTTTTCAACTCTTCAAGGTCGCGTGGCTTCGTTTCATACACCTTTGCCTTCAAATATCCCCAAAGAAAATAAAAATGCGCCTCATCGGTCATCAATATCGCGTCTAATGGAATTTCATTCGACTCGATTTTCTCCAACATTATTCGACTGAACGCAATTCTTGAGGCACGATCGGCCGGAAGAAGTTGCTGGGCATACAATATTTTATACGGATGATAGTTGAGATCTTCATGAAGTATTCTTCTAACCGTTCGGTCCGAAACATTGAGATTTTTCGCGTGCATTCGTGCGGAACGACTTGGACTTTGCTGAATAGCCTGGCGCACGCGTTCAATCGTCGGCGGAGTCCGTACACTCTTCGGCAAGCCAGGAGGTTTTTTTTTACCTACCGAGCCGGTCTCTCGAAAGTTTTTTACCCATAGTCGTAAAGTTTTTTCAGTAAAAATAGGCTCTTTACCGGACAAACCGTAACGTTTTCGAAACTCGCGTACTACCAAAACGTATGAGTCATTATGACGGAAAAACTGCTCAACAGCAAACGCGCGTTTATCCATCGACCACTCAGCCATAATTATTTATTATATTATGACAAAATTATGACAAAAATTCGGCATTCTTCCCCTTTCAAACGAGACCAAGATCGTTTTCCTAAATTAACAACAGACGGCGCTAGAATCGTTTAAAATACGATCCTTTTCTCTGCCGCACCCGTTATAAGACATGCTCGATTGCATTTATCTTCCTTTTCGTTACATTATTAAGTTCGAATGTTTGATCTGAATCCCGCAACAGTGGTCACCTCAGATGCAAAAAAGTTCCTAAAATCAATGAGGTTGATGAATGTCTCCAATTATCACACGAATTTATCATCAACAGCATATGCAAATGCAAAATAAAGGGTCCGCCAAATAATTTTTTTTTTTTTTTTGAAAATGCTATAAAAAAAACTACTGAATATTTTCTCAAATTTCTTTTTTTATTTGAAAGTACAATCCTTCCGGTTAATAATGGAAAATAATTTCATTCAAATGGCTGCCTCGGCTGGCCATGCAGTAGCCTACACGATCGGTCCAATTTTTAAGCACATTATCGATTGTGTGCAGCTGTATTTCACCAATGGCTTCACGAATATTGTCCTTTAAAGCGTCCATTGTCTCTGGCTTGTCGGCGTAACACTTATCTTTGACGGCACCCCACAAATAATAGTCCAACGGTGTCAAATCGCAGCTCCGAGGTGACCAAACGACATCAGCTCTGCGGCTGATAATGCAATCTTCGAAAACAGGGCGCAAAAGATCGAGTGTAGCTTCGGCTGTGTGGCACGTAGCGCCGTCCTGTTGAAACCAAATGTTGCCAATATCCTCCTCTTCAATTTTTGTGAACAAAAATTCGTTCAACATGGCCCGATAACGATCGCCATTGACTGTAACGACCACTTTTTGCTCATTTTCGAAGAAAAATGGCCCAATTATGCCTCTGGACCACACAGTGGCTCGTTTTGGGTGCACCGGCTCTTCAATGTATGCGTGCGGGTTTTCTGTGCCCCAAATGCGACAATTTTGCTTGTTTACATACCCGCCAAGATCAAAATGAGCTTCATCTGAAAAGATGATTTTTTTGGCAAAATCGGCATCTTCTGTAAGTCGATCGCAGGCCCACTTAGCGAAGCGTTGTTTAAGTGTATACACAACCATATTCGTTCAGCGGAAGGATAAAACTAATTATCTGTCAAATCAGACATGAGCTAAGTGTTACCATTCACGAAATAAGCACTACTTGAAAAAAAAAAACGTTAGATTGCGGACCCTTTATTATGCTTAGGATATGTTGGAATTTACGTTATCCGAATATAAGTTGTGGTGTGGATCTATTCAATGTAAATTTGTTACGGTGTCATTGAGGCGAATTACTGCATTTTCTACGTTGTCAGGAAATTTTCGAGGAATACTATAATCTTTGATGATTATATCTTTAAAATTTGCCAATCAGTTCTTTTATTGTAAAGCCTAAGCATGCAACTAAGCTTAATAATTAAACAGACATTTATGTATGTACCTAGCTCTAAGAAACCTAAAAGTAAGCCTTACATTTTTGATAAGCACCCTAAACTTCAAACTAACTCCCACCATAACTGGAGCTTTAAAACAAAACTTTTCCCATCTTTCAGCCACCCTTCCATCTCCCATATACAGGCCTCTTCCTTGGCTCAACCAAAACTGCCAAGTTAACGAGTTTCCTTCAATCCGATTCCAACTACTTGATCTGCCACCTATAGCCCCTCGCCACCAACATAATTACCCCTTCCGAATTCTTTTCCAAATTTCGATCTCAAATCTGGAGCCAAATGTTGTAATTTCTACAGCTCCTACGTCCTTAATCCCTCAGCCCCCGCCTTTTAGAATATATCCTCAACATACTCCACCTCTGACATTATATCCAACTACGTCTCTCCCAACAGCTTCAATCCTTCTTCAACAACGTCTCCTCCTAACTCCACTCAATCTTTCAATGATCCCCTTTTGCCCCACTCAAAATTACACAGCGAATTAGTAGCCCACTGAATAACGCAATGCTCTCTCATAGTCCTCACCTTTAAATGTTTCCTCTTGGTTGACGGCTACGAGACTTTCATGGGCTTCTGTCAAGCATTGTACGAAATCGACAAATTCTTTCTCGATTTCGTCCAGCTACTCCTTTTTGCTAAACCAATATCTTTGCTGAAATATTCGTTGACGAACTTAAAGATTGTATCCTTTGTATATAGCTCAGGCAGTGATTGCCATTCTTTACCGACTTTTCCGTGATTGTTTTAAACACCATAAATTTTGAAGTCCCTACACATCTTCGTTGTTGGGTTTCGACACCAATTTTAAAAAAGCCGTATGATTTTGGTCCAACGATTTGGCTTAAAAACCAAAAGACTTACTTTTATTCTTTTTTTTATAAGAAATAATCTAGAAAACTGTGAAAAAAAAAACAGTGGTCTCTAGTCCTTAAGAATCAGGAAGTTGGTAGTTAGAGTAGATCAGACGCACCGAAGAACCTTTAAATTCAGAGTCAAGGAGCAGGACTCGAGTCTAAGTTTATTTTTTTCTTTTTATAATAATAGATACGTTTAAAAGGTTTTATGAAAGCCCATAAGTGTTCACTATTAAGACACAGCACGGACCGAAGGTGTAGAGGTAGAAAGGGAAGGGAGGTGCCGGTGTACATTGGTTTTAAATGATTGTGGATTGTAATGTGTAGGATATATAAGGCTAGGAAGAGCGTTCCATGCTCGTATGGTTCGGCTAAGAAAGGTTCTATGAAATGAACTTTTCACCAGAAGTCAGGCTTAAATGTAAATTAATGAGCTTTTCAGCGAGTCTTTTGTTTTGCTCGCTTGAGCACAACGGTAAAATAATAATTGAGAATAATGTTTAGCATGTCAAATGACTTGACTTGCGAATATTTGGCCAGCTTATGAATTCGATCTAGCAGGTGCAGAGGGGCCTTGGAATTCCTGAGACAGGAAAAAGTATTGCACTCAAGTTTCTGATGGCCTTATAAATCAAGACCTACGGCCAAAGGGCAAAAACGTAAGTCTTGGAATGGATAAGGAAAGATAAGAGTACTGTCATTTGCGAAGAAATCAATTGGATTAAAAATAGCAGACACGAAGAATTTATAAAAATGAGAAAGAGTATAGGTGACAGCGCAGAGCCTTGAGGGACACCAGCATTTATTTGATTTACATCAGACTTGAAACCAAGCTTGAATTGAACGGCCCAGAAGGTAATTTCTAATAAATAGAAAAAGATCATCGATGGCATTTTTGGCAAAAATGTAATCGAGAAACAAACTCTCACGCACTAAGCAAATTAACTTCGACATTCAATTATTGATTGCTAAATCTATTTTCATGCTGAAAAAATGAGGTAGAAATAGATGCGCCTTCTCTAGTGATACTATCTAGATATGAGCACCATTGGGCGCTTTTGCCATATATCAGTTAACCAAAAGTAACGGCCGCGAAATAAAAAAATCAAATTTTTATTTTTATGTTTTACGTGTAAAACGGATACCTTGTTTTATTACAAATATTATACAAAAATATGAACGCAATTTATATAAAGCACTGTATATGAAAAGTAAAATATAAAATATGAATACGTAAGTTTGTGAGTTGTAAAATATACAAAAAGAGCGCTTAACAAGTACGAAATACACTTGTCTTTCATTAAATTATGGCAGTTGGCTTTGCTGTGTGGTTTCTC
Organism: Merodon equestris; assembly: GCA_958301585.1. NCBI lineage: Eukaryota > Metazoa > Arthropoda > Insecta > Diptera > Syrphidae > Merodon > Merodon equestris. Next base: position 45,339,817 of record OY284416.1, on the reverse strand, counting down.
TCAGCATTTCGCTTCCGTCGACATTATGAATAAAAACAAAACAAAATTTAAAGGAGAATAACAAAAAAATTAATGATAAATAATACTTAAACGACGTCACAGGTAAAAGGGGACAGTGAAAGATGCCCCCGAAAGACCACACCAAAAAACCGGCCTAGAACCTAACACAGAATGACATCGAGACTTTCTACGAGATTTCCCTATTTTAAGAGGACAACTAAAAGATTGGATAGTGGGCTAGCTACATAGATTAGATCATTCTTTAGTTGTAAGTTGTGTATTTGCTCTGAGCATTAGCGTCGTAGCCGCTGAAACCACCAGCACCACCGTGTCCACCAGCGCCACCGTGTCCGCCAGCGCCATTATAAGCGTTTCCGGTTTGCTCGTACGAAATGGTTGGGCGATAGCCATTTTGATCAGCTTCATAATCTACCACCTGTTTCCTTCCATCGGGCAATAGAACGTAGTAGCGTCCAACAGTGTGATCGCCATCACGAGATTCCATATGTCCAAAGTCATTGCCGGATTCATAGTCCTGAACGTCATACTTGAATTCGTATTTAGCTGGACCATAGCTTTCCTCATTACCATATCCGTTGTAGGCATTGTTGGCACTCGGACCATAGCCGGAGTTTGAATATCCCGAGCTAGGTGGGTAACTGCCACCAGATGATGCCGAAGCGGATGGAGCAGAATAGGTACTCTGTGGGGCAGGAGCCGCACTCCTTTGGGGTGGCAGGTAATTGTTCGATGGCGATTGGTATGTCTGAGTGGGTGGCAGATAGTTGTTCGATGGCTCGGGTGATTGATTGGGTGGTAGATATGAGTTTTGTGGCACTGGAGGCTCGCACCTAACCAAGGCGACGCAGACCAAGATAGCTATCGTTGCAAAGCACTGCAAAAAAGATAATTGGTGTTAGATAAGAATGAAATAAGGGGCGGAGAAAAGTGAATGGAGTGCGATGGAAATAATGATGATATTTTAAGTTTGTTATCGGGTTAGATAGATAGCTCTGTCACGAAAGATTGATTCCTGCCGCGATTATGAAAAGTGAAGGGTTGTTGAAAGATCGTTAATAAAAAAGATAAAAAAGAGAGGAAATGTCATTTATCCACTGAAAGGTATCAATTTGGAAATGGGAAAACTTCGATAAAAAAAAAATGAAAACAAAATTTTAAACTGTTCCGATTAACTGAATATTTAGGTGATTTTTTTGACTAAAAATTAAAAATAAAAATATAGGAGAAATATTTTTTATGATCCTTCGAAAAAATTAAATTAAAAACCAAACACCATTTTCCAAAGAAATCACTTTAAAGATTTTTTTGTCTGCCCGTTCATGCTTTATCCACTATTTAGTGATACTTTTCGTAACCCGTAAAATCGATTATCCTTTTTCACTTGCACTATCATTTTAAATATCCTTTTTCGTTAAATTGCTTGTATTTATTAAACACGTACCTTCATTCTGTATACTACAAAAGCTTATTTGATTATCACAAACTTAGAAAGGAGTTAAGATATCCTTATTGGTCTTCTAGCGAAGATGGTTGAATAAGATTTGATACTGATCCAAATCCAGACACCAGTATTTATATGGCGGCAACATCATTGCTCGTTCGCTCACTTGCACCACACCGAAATCTCAATCTTCACGTTACACTCCAGATCTTCTATATTCACAAATCTCTCACAAAAAAAGATACAAAATATACGAGAATGCGAAGCAATCGAATAAGGAGAAAAAAAACATTGAAAATAAAAATAAATAGAAAACGAACGGTATAATAGTAATAATAAAAGTTTAGAGCAAAAATCTCACAATGAACATCACTTCCACTAGTGTTGCTACCATTCGCAACAACAATAACTTTTACTACAGCCACTAGTGCCAGGGACAGAAGAGACGAAGAGCATTCGTACTGTTGGTATCACGGTTACATCTTTTGAGGCGCTTCGAGATACTTTTCAAACAGTCTAAAGCACACACATCACCACAACATGGGACGTATTAGAATAAAAAAAAAATAAAAAATAAAAAAACCAAAAGCTGCAGAGGGAATATGTTTAGATACATTGTGTTGACGCTGTTACCTTTGTTCGGTTCAAATGTATCTAACCAATCAGACTGGGCCAACATGACATGAAGAAAAAAAGATCAAACCGAAGACGAGTGTGGATTTCACGTAGCACGATGATGAGTACAATTTTTTTTCTTCTAATTTTGACTATGCTGTTACTGCAGAAGAGAAAAAAAAAACTAGTGCAATAGGCACTCTATCTCTGCATAGATACCTAGATACACCGATAGATGTGAGAGTAAACTCATAGACGAGGCAGATTCATTCACTCCAGACAACCACAGCCAGTGAAGGTGTTTTGAGAATCACATGCGATGATAATAACATCTCGTGGCAGTTCATAAGCGTTTAGACAATGATCGGGTTTGGTCTGACTTGGAATGGAATTTGTAGTTCGTACATTCGCTTAGACTGTCATGTGGAGTTAATTTTTTTTAATTGCGTTTTTCATAGTTCGTTTAGCTCGTCTTGGAAGGAAACGCACCTTGAAGTCGCTTTTTGGAGATTTTTAATTCTTTGACTAATTATTCGGATCTGATTTTAATTTTACAGAATGTTAGCTTTGGTTATGATCACGATGTTGTGATTAGAATAATTCCATGGTGCATGTGTAATTATGTATTTTTTGGTTACACGGAAATGGTGCGATTCCTTGAAATTTGAAATTATTTTTCGAAAAAGGTAGCCTTCGACACCCCGGATACGGTTTTGCTATAGTCGCTGAAGTGCGTTTGTTTTCTGCATCAGTGTCCTAAATTTAAATAAAATTTAATTCAAATCTGTAAGGAGTTTCGGCGGGCTTGTGGCTGCATTTTGAATTTATAAATTTTTGTTCAAATTGTTTAAGAACTGAATTTATTGCCAATAAGAGTCGGTAGTAAATATTTACAGTGACAATTAGGGAAGTTTCCATTTAACCAATTTATATTAATACTGCACGAGATGGAACTGAGACCTTATTGGACTATATTGAGAGCATGATGAAAATGTTGGTGCTGTATATCCAATTTACACATCATGATACTAAATTTGTTCAAATCGAATAACCTTCGCCAGTTAGCCATGAAGCCATAAAGCCCAATATTTTCCTCGAACTCGCAATTCTCCATAAGTTATAATCTCATTTCGCTAACATAAAATGAATAGCATTGCACGCTTCTATACATTTTTCGAGTGCATGTTGGGCGCCTTTTGTTTATGATGGGTCATCCAGCAAGAGGTGTTAGTTTAAATTCCACGCTATCAAAATTAGTTATCAGATGGATGAGTTGTGCTAAATAGAAGTCGCACAATTTAAATAAAACACTGATTTCGACCTAAACTTTGTTTTAATATATTGCAATCCCCCCACATACGCAAGGGAAACCTTAAAAAAAAAAAGAAACACCGCACACCGCGCGTAGCGTTCCAAGACCAGCAATTTTAAAATAAATGTCTTATTCAGTTTTTTTGAATGAAATAACTTAAAAACAATTCAACTTAGAAAAAACAAAAGTAATAATAAAATTGAAAACTAAGAACAAAATTTATTCATAACAGAAAAAAATAGAAAGAAAGGCATTGAGTGCCAAGTTCCAGCTTGGTGCTCATCGATAGATTTAAAAAAAAAAAAGGATGCTCTCTTGCTTAATAGCTCTTCTTTTATCCTCTGAAATAAGTCGATATGGTGCAATCGTGTTAGGCAGTCCTGCTGAGCTCGTTTAAGTTGAGCTCGTTTCTAAATTAAAATCAGTGGATTCTATAATATCAACATATTTTGGTCTTCTATTTCTCCAGGTTTTTAACTGTCAACTCATCAGTTACTTGTTCTGGAATTATATCGTCGTCCACCAGTTCGCACTCATCTTCAAGCTCTATCAATTCTTAAATTGAAAGCTCAGCATCATGCGCCTCCAAGAGCTCCTTAATCCTTCCAATCTCTCGTCCAAGGTATGGTCTCCAAACTGCATTCATTGTGGTATATTTTATTTCACACAAGGACGCATTGGTATTTGCATCGCATTAGCAATATTTCGCAAAAACTGGCGAAGACTGGGTTTATGAGGTCTATTTATGGCTTCTTAAATGTTACAACAATTCCCTGTCCATTTGCTGAATTATTGATGTAATGTTTAGAGGCATAAATAAAATTTTTACATTTGCTTTGAAATTGCAAAAGGCCGGGGGGTGACTTGGCGCATTGTCAAGAACTAGCAGCACTTTAAAGTCTACGTTAGCTTTCGATGATCTCTAGCTCTTTCTTATGTGTAACTCTGTGTAAGGGAACATTAAATTTTTCTAGTTACCTAAATACCTATAAATTCAGATTTTCTATAGCAAGAAGGAACTTGACATTTAGACACCCTTAAATGAAATGAATTTAAATCATTTGCCATTGAGACAATCTTAACAATTCTTATTGATAAAAAATACAATCTAAGCTTTCGGTAATTTTTCTACAGAGCTTCAAATCATCTGCGTATAGAAGACAGTCCAGCTCACTGCTTACCATTATCATCATTATAATTTTTAAATAAAATAAATAATAATGGCCATAAATTGCTTCCTTGCGGTACACTAGTATTTGATTAAACAGATAATTATCGATTTTAGCGAATTAAATTCGACCGCTTTAGTATGCCTCCATCCAGTTCCAGAGATTGGAATGTAAGCCTTACTCCGTCGAACGCTTCTGGAAATCTGTGCAAATAATGCCGGTTGAGATGCATTCAAAATTTGAAATTGCGTAATTTACTAGTATCGAAAGGTTCGACACTGTCGACTTACTATGTACTAACTTAACTTTGTTCATAGATACAATAGAAATATGTTTCAATAACAAAAATAACTTACTGTCAAAAAACGTTTTTTTTTTCAAACAATTTGGGAATACATGAGATCTTATGGATAGGTCTCTAGTTTGTGATATATTGTTTTAATCCCGATTTGAATATTGGAGTAGGAGGAAGCGTCCACTTTCAAGAGAGAGGTTCAATATAAATGTTAGCAGTTTAACTGATGATGCAGCACATTTTTTATTAATAATGGGCCCTCTGAACCCTTCGCGTTTTTGGGCATCAATTCAAGACTTCCCCCACCTCAGTTGTATCAACGCTAAGAGAACCGATGCTAAAATCTTCAGGGACAATGGATATAACTAGAGTAATACTCGAGTATAACTCTATAAAATAAATAGATTATAAATAATCTGCGTACAAATTGCGAACTTTTGACATATCGCTGGTTACTCACTTACTTATCAAGTGACCCTTGGACGGTCTGAGGCTGAACGAGAGCCTGTTTCCACTCATATCGGTCCCGGACATGCTGCTTTCAATTGGAGAGGCCAAATTTCCTGATGTCCGCGATCACTTGGTCTCTGAATTCGGCCAGTTCGGTCTCCCTTGCCCTTTCGAACAAGGTGGCTGTGATTTGAAGACCCGCTTTGCTGGAGCGCGGTCGTCCATGCGCTTGATGTGACCGAACCAATGTAGTCGACGGATTTTTGCCTACGTCCACATTATTATACAGCACATAGAATTCGTGATTATGTCTTCTCTCCAATCATGGAGAAATTTTCTTTTAAAAAAGCCTAGAATTAGGTCTGCTTTCTTGCTTATTGTCCAATATTCGGCTCCGTAAAGCAGAACTGGCGAGATCAGTGTTCTGTAGAGAGTAATTTTGGACTTCCTTGTTAGAAATTTTGACTCTACCTGTTTTGACAAACCTAAATAGCACCCGTTGGGCAGGTAGATTGTTTGCCTTAGTTGTCATTATGGAGGTAACATTTGCCCCGAGGTAGACAAACTCTCTTACTACCTCAAAATTATATCTGTTATTATGGTTACGCTCTGCCCGAGTCGGTGTTCGGCGGAGCGGTTCTTAGTCGACTATATGATTTTGTGCTTTTTTTTATGCTCATTTACTTTTAAACCAACGAGGACTGCCTTTTCTTCAATTGTTGTGAATGCCTCCACTTCCGGGGGTTGGGAGCTTGCAATGATGTCAATGTCATCTATGTATCACAACAGTTGGAAGTCCTTGAAGAAGATAGTACCTTCCGTGTTGACATCTACCTGCCTCACTATCTTTTCAAGGACTAAATTGAAAAAATCACACAACAGTCAAATCCGGTGCATTTTTGGTAAGTCTTGGAGGTTGTATTCCAAACTCCACAATGCATCGCGAATCTTCCAATGTGTCGCGACTTTTCCCAATCAATTTTCCGGGGTTGCCGAAATCGGCCATCGTCCTGGAGAGTTCTTGACGATGTATGAGTATGCTGTCGTATTCGGCTTTAAAGTCGTAAAAAGATGGTGAGTATCGACTTCAAACTCGTTGGTTTTTCCAGGATCTGGCGTAATGTGACGATCTGGTCTATGGTCAACTTGCCAGGCCAGAATCCACACTGGTACGTGCCTATTAGTGTGTACGGCTGTATAGGATCGCCTTTTCTTAATATGAGGAAGATAGAGATGGCCGGTGTGCTTTACTTCTGCCAAATTTGACAGATAATCTGGTGCATGATCCCTACCAGAACATCACCGGCAGTTTTAAAGAGCTCGGCCAAAAGATCATTTGGGCCAGCAGCTTGCTGGATTTCAGCTTATGTACAGCTTCTTCTTCTTTTAAAGTGGGACCACTCTCTCTTGGCCATGCCCGCTACCAGCTGTTGGAAGTGGTTGTTGTAAAACCATTTGATTTTTGTTTAGACTTAATCAATTTACAGAAAAGCTTACTCTCATTTAGATATTATTGACAAAATGTAATTTCGGTAAAAGAATCGGTTCAAATTCATATTGCAGATTAAGGTATTTGTTACGTAAGTCAGGATTCATTAATCTTTTGTCAAATCAGGCGAGATTGTAATTTAGTGTAATTTCAGAATATGATTCCATTTTAAAGGGACACCCATATTCAATGAATGAATCAGCTCCGATCAAAGCAGAAAAAATATTTTGTTTTACTTTCGATTTGTTGCCGTATAACACATCGTCGTTATGAACTCTGTTTAACTCGAATTATCGAACACTAAACATCGTTCCCATCAACGCAGTGGTTTCGTTTATGGTATTAATTTTATAATTAGCGTATTTTACCGCGAACTTGGTCAAGTCGCTTCAATTCACCTGGGACATTTTTACTTGACAACGATTTTCACCTCAGGCTGATAAAAAAACGCTTTCATCCGACATTTTTTGGCATGCTACCGAGGATGTACAGTCGCAAAGGAGCTGCAAAAAATAAAAAATTAACCAAACAAAAAAAAGTGAAGATGAAAGCGAGCAAGCATCCATAGACTCTGACTTAAATTTAAATAACTACCCCCGTTCTCCTATTCCTTCAAGTAATAGTGAAAGAAACTTAACATACGCATAAGTAACCGAGATGTTAAAAAATAATGGCAACACTGCTCTCCAACTTACTCTCTACCAAAGTCCATCAATTTGACTTCTCTACAAAAAAGACAATCGGCCGCCATATATTTTAACTTCCGGCCCGCCTGCTTTTTTTTGGTTGCTCGCTTGAGTACCTCAATAAAGGCATACGTTTGAGTAAAGATTTTTTGTATTTTTTTTACTCGTTAATTTTTTGCGGGTGTTCAACCTTCCCTTTTTTCTACACGAGAAAACTACAGGACAAATCAGCCAAAAATGTCTTCTATCTAAAATTTACGAAGAACTTAATATGCAGGAACGGCTGATGTTGTTTATGACCTAACGAATAGACAGCCTTGAACTGTCAAGTTGCTCGCAACGGATAGTCCATCGTATCCTAGGAGCGGCTCCTATCTGGATCTCATGCTAATAGACTCTCGACTGCGACTGGCAGACACGAACGAATGGTCTATTAATTGTCTACAGACCATTGTATACGACAGTGACCATTGTGGACTACGTGCCGTGATCACAGTACCTGACGAGTTCGTGGAGATGGCAGAGTATTTCCAAGCGCACCCCTACGATTATAGTAGGACGCGTTGGCCACGCTTTGCCAATTCCCTGACGAGAGCGCTCACTTCGAGCGCCTCCTTCCCACCGTCTAATAGGAACCTGTCAAACTACGAAATTGACAGGTACCTCAAACAAATGGACGATATAATTAAGCAGACCATGGACAGTACAATACCACGTCAACGACATAACGATACTACAAACGTGTACCGAGACGCGACAATCGACGCACTGCACAGACAAAAAAGTAGACTCCTGACAAGACTCAAACTCTTGTACAGGCGGTTTACCGACAGACAAAACTCGGAGGTCAGGACACTGAAGTCACTGATTAAAAATATCCAACAGTTAATCAAGGAAAATTACAGAATATCTGTTAGTTTGTATTGGAACAACAGAATTCGTGCTGTAAATTCCAGCATGGCGAGTACATATGTTCCTGCAAATAAATAAAATATTTCGGAGAACAATCAGAATGACATTCAGGATCTAAAGCTTCCCAGAACGTCAGAAAATTAACGTTTGCTACGAACAGTTAGCATCGATCCAGAGGACGCCATCCTGGATGACGACTTCTTCGTGATCGAGGATCCTCAGGAGAAGGTGGCGGCAGAGGGAGCTGTTTTCCAGGAAGTGTATAAGGTGAATGATACCATTGCCTAAACCACAAATTGGAAAACAGATTTCTACTTCATCACTCCTACCTTAGAAATGATATCGATCATTGGCGATCCGAGCATCTTGGTTTTACCAGGTTCGATGACGATTTCATGGCAAATAATGCCGTCACCAATGAAGGGGCTAATACCCTGTTCATTTCGACGGAAGATCTCCAGATGATCTGTCGGTCATTGAAAAGGAAAAAATCCGCGGGTATCGACGGTATATCCAAAGTTGTGCTTAGACACCTTCCGCCAGTGGCTGTAGAGAGGTACAGCATCCTGTTCAACAATGCACTGAATAATGCATATTATCCAGTGCACTGGAAGAGAGCGGTGGTGCAACCAATCCCCAAGAGGGGTACGGACACCTCTATCCCGGCAAATCTCCGGTCGGTAAGTGTCCTTCCGAGTGTCAGCAAGGTCTTCGAGAAGGTGGTCCATAGAGCCCTGTCTAAATGGGCTGAGGACAATAAAATCATCCCGAATAACCAATTCGGTTTCAGAGCGGGGCATGACACAATTCATGCCGCGTCGAAACTCGTGTCGGATAGCCAATGGAATAAATGCAAGAACCAATGCACGGGTGCCTGTCTGATCGACTTGGAAAAAGCCTTCGACACCGTATGGCTAGAAGGTCTTTATTACAAGCTCAATCGGCTGAGCATAAGTAAACCACTTCTATATATGATTTTTGACATGTTAACAGGTAGAAAGTTCGTAGTGAAAATTGCCAACGTGACTTCTACCCAAACATTTGAAATCAAAAATGGACTGCAAGAGGGTACGGTAAATTCGCCGATCTTTTTCAGCATTTACTTCAGTGATTTGATAGCTTCTCTTCACCATTCAATAGCGTATGCGGACGATCTAATCGCGTACAAATCAGGTCCAACGATCGACGTCATTGTCACCCTCTTGCAGCGTGACTTCGAAAAAATTTAGCAGTACTGTGATGACTGGAAGTTGAAGATCAATTGCCAGAAATCAAAAACTATTTTGTTCAGAACGCCTCTCTAAGGGCCTCTCGAGACACTAAAAAAAATTGGTGCGGGTTCTCAATTCTTGGACAGGACGGCGCCCACTGACGAAACCAAGTTTAGTCAGATACCTTGAGATCTGGCTAGACCAGTATTTATATTTTGACAAACATGTAGATGCTGCTCTGGCAAGGGCCCGAGGCGCTTTCGCTCTGACATGGCTGTTTCATTGCAGCCAACTTGATCCCAGGGTGAAGGTAATCTGCTACATGGCCTTAATCAGGCCCATGATTGCCTATGGATGCCCCGTCTTTTTCAATGTGAGAGCCAGCTTAATGGAAAGGATTCGGGTGTTTGAGCGACAATGTCTTAGGACTTGTCTCGGGTTACATAGGACACCCGAATCTGATTACACGAAATTTTACCCGAACGAGGTCCTATACAATAGGGCCAGGATTGTACGGGTGGATAACTTCCTGATCAAACTGATTCGAGGCCACATTGCGAGAGCAATGACTTCGGTCAATAGCCTAATCTCTGGGGCTTACTACCCCAATGATCTATATCATGAGAGAGTGCGCCTTAACGGCTTTGTCCCGCCAGAAGCATTCCTCTATCTAGATAGATGTGGGCTGATCCAGGATAGATTGGCGGTACCGCTAATCTTCCACGTGGGTCGCAATTCCGTGGAACGGCGATTCCTCTACGAACCCGATGTCGTGCTCCGTGAGCCCGAGCGCCTCAGGTTCTGTAGATCGGTCTCACGCCGGGATCGAGGAAACGTAGTCCGACAGCATCAACGCTTTTGGTGGCTGGAGGGAGCTGCGTCAGTGGACATTTCAATAGCTTCAGCCTCTTCAAGGCAGGGCTTGCCTAACACCAATGGCAAGCTTACATAGGGTAGGGTAGGGTAGTGTAGAGTAGGTTAGGGTAGGATAGAACAAAAAAAAATATTAAAAACCAAAAAAATTATAAATATATTAAAACCAAAAAAAAAAAGATATTATATGTAATGTAAGTTAGAATAAGATATGTTTAGTTAGGTTTAGGTAGGTTTAAGGATTATATAAAAATATATAAAAGAATGATCATATGCTAAGTTTTTTGAGAAAAAGAAATTTTTTTCTTAGCTTAAGTTAATTATAATAATGTTAATTGTAAGTTATTTATATAGTAGTCGAAAGTCATACGTAATAATTATACAGTTTATTTTAGAGTGTCCGCCTAGGGCCAGTAAGATTCCTTAATTTGTAAGGATAGTTAAGCTAGTTTTAAGCATTTTTGTAAGATAGATCTAAGAAACTATAAATAAAAACGAATAACAAAAAAAAAAAAAAAGACAGCCTTGAACTACTCTACTCAAAAAATAAAAAAACCTCTACAAATACTGCAATGATGAACACACCTAAAATAATGACATGAAATGCCAATGGGCTACTAAATCACAAAAATTAACTTACATATTGTACATACATATATCCATTTTAAATCTAAAAAAAATTCGATGTCTTATCGATGTCTGATATGCTTAATTTCTGAAACTCACCTAACAAGCCAGACCTTTGTACTATGCTAACCATCCAAGTAATAATGCTAGAGGCGGAAGTGATATTGTCGTTAATCAACGAATATCTGTACCCCTTCTTTTCAAACAACATGCGATTAAATACCCTTAATATAAGAAACTAATCGAGACTCATGGGGTGACTTCAATATAAAACACACTCACTGCGGATAGTAGATTAGCTCAACCAAGGGCCGCGAAATTCTAAATGCAATACTTGTGAATTTATTTCAACTGGAAAACCTACAAACTGGCCAACAGATTTTGCTGATTCTCCTGACCAGGCAAACATTCAAGAATTGCTTGTTGATTAAAGAAGAAGCAGACCTTAGCTGCGAACACTATTCGACTAGGTAATATTGAAACAGCAGAATTCACATCTTGTAAATAAATTGACGGATTGGAATTATTTTCCACATATTCTAGATGAAGAAATAAATCAAACAACTCGGCCACATACTGAAGACCAAGTTGATAATAAAGTTATACTTTTCACCCAAAAATTCAAAAAAAGCTGCTTGGAAAAATGTTCGTGCTCCAGAAATGAAATCTGTTGGACTCAACTATCCTTCAGAAGTCAAAAATCTTATATCCGCGAAGAGAAAAGTTCAAAAGAAATGGCAACAATCAAGATACCCAGCTCACAAAACTAAGTTAAATAAAATCACCAAAATTTTACAACAGAAACTGCGCGACTTCACACAACTAATAATGAAAATATGTCTGTCCAGTTGATCAACCGTTAAATAGATGACTTTTTCGATTTTTTTTTCAATTCAATCGTTTATTTTATCCAATACAATTCATAATAATTACAATTTAAAGAATAAATATGTACTATAGTTTAAAAAACAAAAACAAAAAAAAAAACAAAAAATTGCATTGCATGACTACTTATTATGGAAAGTAATCAAATATCTGAAAAGGCTGATTAAACATATGCCACTTATAAGAAAAGCAGATCGCACCTAAGCTAAATCTGACGCCAACAAAGCAGAGTTATTCGCTGAACATCTTAAAAACACTTTCCAACCGAATGAGGGGTCCACGCTAAATGGCCCATCAAATCCTTGTGAGACGAGCACCAGAATTTCGTACATGACGGAAAATGAACTTAAAAATGAAATAAAAAAAAACTCTAATTGAAAAAAGCATTCGCTGGACATTATAACAGCGATGTTACTAAGAAAACTTCCATCCAAAGCACTAAAAGGCTTATCCTACTACATTTCCTTATTACTGGAAAATAGCGAAAATAATCATGATTCAGAGGGCGAGAGAGAATCCTCGTGAAGTATCACCGTACAGGATAATATTGCCTTTGACGTTAAAATTCTTTGAAAATTATTTGAAGAATTTTAAAAAGATTAAAATTAATTAATTATCATGATGTTTTCGTGAAAATTGTTTTTCAACAATTGGAAAAAAACCATCTTGTTGAAATCACAAGTCTTCTACACCAATCTTTGACAACAAAAATTCACAGATCATTTTTCTGTAATATTCACCATTGACGATCACATGTCTTCCTTCTGCTTTTTTAAGGAAATAACATGCGATCATATCAACTGCCTTTAGACCGCACCCAACAGTACGTTTTTCAGAATGCATTGGTTGCTTCCTGGCTCGCTTCTAGCTGCTCATCAGCCAAATTATGATAGTTAAGCCAAAAACGAAATGCTATTTGGACATGACATAGCCTGTTATGGCCGGGAATCCTTTTTAAAAATTTTACCACTTATTTTAAATCCTTTATGACATTTAACCACTTCAATTTGATATTCACCTTCGTATAACCAATATGATAATCTTCTTCACTGAAATATTTGATATTGCCAAGCCCATGCTAGGCAAGACATCTCGTTCTCGTTTTCTCATTTTTAGCCTCCTTGGGGCCTTTTCCTAAGAATTTTGGAGAAGTTTCTTTTTCTTTTCTCCGAGTATCTTTCTTATTTAAGCAACCTGCTAATAAGATGAGTGTACTGAGCAACACTTTTGTCTTGACTGTTTTAGATTTTTCTGATATATTCCCAAAATTAACCCAAATACCTCGCAAGTGCGACAAAAGCAAATAGCAACCCTCCACCCAAAACTTTGCTCACAATATTCAAGGCGCGCAATAACATTTTTTTTTCCTTAAATTTTCCCCAAATTTTTCAGGATCGAAGAGCGACACGAGTACCTCAACAATAATTAAATAAATCACAAACTTTAAGGATAGAAATGAGTACCAAATAATATCAGCATTCAGTGGTGACAAAAGTAAGAGCTTAAATTCATTCTCATGATAACTGACCATGAAGGTTCGCACCAGATCCTCAATTTGATCTCACCGTGACATGACGAAGCATATATTTTTCCAGAGGCCTTCACCCCATTTCGTATACGGCCCTCGCTTTACCTACTCCACTTCTTCGCTTCCCACGTTCAAGTCGTTCAAATATTCCTCACCGTTCGTTTGAGTATCACAAAGCCAGCTGCGAAGATTTAAAAAATTCCACAAGCTCCTTATGAATTCATTGGCCCACATAACGAAGATCAAGAAAATAGCCATCCAGATGGTGTAATCACTTCATTTTCCAGATCTGCTTACACACCACCAACCGGAAAGTCATTCATCTATAAACCATCACTTAAGCCTTATCAAGAGACTCTCGGTCTAAAAGACTGCCAAATTGAGAAATAATCACAAGTAGTTGGATAATCATGATTCGGTCGCGAAGGGGCGCGGAATCGTATCACTTAGATATTATATTTGTTCGTATTTCTGCACACACAATGTGGTCAACAGAGGTTCCGGGCAATGGAAAGTGTAAGCCTTAAGTGGAAAGCAGTTACTGATTGCTACTTGGGAAGGTTAAAACTATAAAGACGACGAGCGATAAACAGCTATGCAATTGGCAGTGCCCGGTTTCATTGTACTCATCGGTTTGAGTATGTAAACGAGTTCCGTCAATTTTCAGATTGAGTGGTTTAATTTGTATTATGCTTCGGTATCTATTTCCGTGTCTTGCTGCGGACGCAACGTGCCCTTTAAGGTCATCGGTTTTGTTCATATGGATGGGCCAGAAGTGCAATACATAACATCGGAGCGCTGACCTATTGATGCCAATACAAAACAGCTATTCAATAATTGCCCTTTAGTAGAAGGTAATTTTCCTAAATGCTTTAAACAAAAGCAAGGCCAAGACACGTAGTTTTGGATTTTGTTTTTCATATAATAGAGATGCTACTGAGGAAAGCAAACTTAAAAAAGAACTCGTCGGTATTCTACTTCAGAAAAGGTCAGTGGAAGCTAAGAATAACTTAGAGTGTGCAAGGTAAAAATAATAACTTTTGGGTTAAGGCTTGTATCTAACACACATGACTTAAACCATGTTTGATAAACGGTCTTTGCTAACAATTGTTCCTAGGCTCAAGTCATTTTACAATATTGAAGACTGAATGAGGGGCGCCAATTGTTTGTTTTTATAAGCCAAATCAAACACATTCGATACCATAATGAACAATCATGGGAATTATAATGTACATATACTTTCAAAGTAGTCTAAGAAGCCTGTTAAAGTTAGAAGGTTGAAAAAAGACAATGTTACAACCCATCCGGTGATTTGAAATCCATCTTATAGCGAGTCTAATACGACATAATCCGTATTAAAAAGGCCTCTCTTAGAGCAAAAAGACTCTTAACCAAGCTCTTTCAGCAAATACCTAATAAGGTTTTACTAATTTGCATTATTGCCTCAGAATCGGATGTCTGTAGTTATAGATTGGTTTGAAATAGAAGACCTTAGTGCCTTATAGATGCCTTCTTAGAATACGGTCGCTTTGAAGTATTTCGATTCATAGTTCAAACACGTTGAATTTGTATTATCTCGTTAACTTTGCCTACTCAGTATAAACGATCATTTTAGAAACTTCTTTTAAAGATTGCTCATTGTCATTTATAGTATACCCTTGATTACTGGCCTGGAGAAAGCCAAATCACTGCTCGGAACATCTAAAGGTCCCTGCCAACACGCAAAAGAAACCTGGTGGTGGACAGACGAAGCCAAAGCAGTAATACACGAAAAGAAAATGGCTTTCCAAGCTTGGTCAATGTGCTCTTCTACTAATAGAGAGGAAAAAGCTCGCCGTGAAAAGGCATATAGATATTGCAAAGGTATCGCGAAGAAAAAGTGCGCCCAATTCAAAGCGAAAAGCATGGAAGGCCTCTATCAGGAGTTGGAAGAAATATCGTCTTCCGCGTCTGACAGGAACCAGGCTACCCAGGAGCTTCGACAAAGCAATTTGAACAAAGGAGCAAATATCTTTAAGATAGCCGCCCAGAGAAGAAGAAATGCTCAGGAGATTCGTTTCCCAAAGTTTATTAACAATGCTGAAGGCCAACTCCTTGTGGAAGACGAAAAAATTCTCCACAGATGGCGACAGTATTGCGAGGAACTTCAGAACGAACAGTTTCCCCGAATGTACTTTCCAAGAGCCGCCCCGAATCATGCCGAAATATCCGACATCACAGTCGAAGAAGTTCGGTACGCGGTTAAAAACTCCAAGAAAAGAAAAGCTGTTGGGCCGGACGGGATACCCTCTGAGTTCTGGAAAAAGATGGGAGACATCGGGTCTAGATGGCTCATGGTTCTTATCGCCAAACTTATGAGAGGCGACACTATGCCTAATCAATGGAGGGAAAGCTATCTTCTTCCATTTCACAAAGGAAAGGGTGATACGCGAAATTGTGATAACTACCGTTCTGTCAAGCTGATGTCGCACACCATGAAGATCGTTGAACGGGTATTAGATAGCCGACTGCGGAAAATAATACGACTATCTGATGACCAGTGCGGGTTTGTCTCGGGTAAATCAACAACAGATGCAATCCAAAGTATAAGGGTCATGATGGAAAAGCATCCTGAATCGTCAAAGGACTTGCATATGGTGTTGGTTGATTTCGAGAAGGCCTTTGACCGGCAACCAAGAGATATTTTATGGGTAGCGCTAAGACAAAAAAGAGTTTCAGAAACCTACGTGCGAGTGATCATGGACATGTACAAGAGAGCAACGACAGGAGTAAGATGCACCGCAGGAGTCACCGAAGAGTTCGCTATCAAAGTCGGTGTACACCAAGGGAGCGTCTTCTGCCCACTGCTCTTTATAGCTGTCCTTGATTGCTTGCTTGAAGGAAAAGTGACGAACCCCAATGTGCAGCAGCTATTCTTTGCTGATTATGGAGCCATTATAAGTGATGATCAGCCGTCCCTACAACGAGCACTTGATGTGTGGGTGGACATTTTCCAGGGACACGGGTATCGTATTAGTTCAAAGAAGACAGAGTATCTATGCTGCACGTTCTCTGACCCTCATCAGCCTATTCCAGACATTTACTTGAATGGAAGAGTGCTTCCGAAGAGTGAAAAGTTTAAATATCTGGGATCTATGATTAATAAAGAAACAACATGTGATGACGACATCAACCATCGCGTAAGCGTAGGGTGGATGAAGTGGCGGGAAAACTCCGCCATCTTCTGTGATCGAAAAATACCCCCTAAGCTGAAAGGAAGGCTCTACACTTCAGTTGTACGTCCGGCGCTCACATACGGTTCACAATGCTGGACAATGCACAAAAAGTATGAGAGCAAATTAACGGTAACTGAGATGAAGATGCTTCGCATGACAGCGGGAGTAACAAAGCGTGACAGAATTAGAAGTTCAAAGATCCGAGGAAGCCTCCACGTAAAAGAAACCATCACAAGAAATATAGAGCGCGACCGACTCAGTTGGTATTGCCATGTTCAAAGGAGAGATCCTTTGAACCCCGTCCAAAAGGCGTTATCAATCAACATTCCAATTTCAACACCCAAAAAAGGCAGGCCGAAAAACAATTGGTGCAAAAAAATGCAAAAACACCAGCATTTGATTGGCCTCAGCGATGAAGTAATCCCAAACCGGGAAGCCTGCCGCTACTTTCTGAGGTCAAACCGGCGGACCCCACAAGCGGACCAGTAGGAATGCAGTTAAGTGGGAAGGTTATGGTCCTACACTTCTGACCATAACAACGCCGGAGAAAAAAGGAAAGAAAGAAAGGATACCCTTGATTACATAGCTTGTTCTTGAATGCACGATTCCGACTTACAGTCGTTTATTACCTTACAACATTTAGTCAGCAGTTATGTCTCATTCAGCGATGTCTATTCTCCGAAGCTCCAAAGCCTTTTATCTCTTCCTCTCGTCTCGACGCAATCTGTCGTATTTGTTAAAGAAGTCAGCCGCTGTTTTGAGTTTCAAATCTCCGTTTCTGTTGTCACCACCGACTACGAGCTGATCCCTATTTGTTTTAGTTTTACTATGCTTAAATACTTTCCACGAATCGTCTAAAGTAATTGGTCCATTTCGTCCTCTTTGTTTTGACATTTTGTGTCTGCTTGTCTTTCGGTGTCATTACTAGGACCAGAGATCCGATCTATACCTACTTTCTTATACCACCCCGAGAAGCGTTAAAATTTATTTTCCAGAAGGTTTAAGAGTCTTGGGATATGAAAACTGTCTCAACTTATTGCAAACACTATAGGAGGTAAAAACTATTTCCCATGTGTAAAGGGTTGCGGTAGCCCAATATGTATTATATGTCAGATTTACGAAGACAACTTTTGCAATTGGGCATCATATGCATAACTAAGCTGACTGGTCCCACATACTCGTAAGTAAGTTGCTCGCAAGGATCTTGCTGTTTGCTTACTATAGCTATAAAATATTATTACGTCTCCACTGGGATACCTCAAGGTTTCGTACTAGGCCCTCTCTTATGAAGCCGATGGCCTTGTGCGATAGATTAATCCTTCAGAGGGGCTCAATGTCATCGGCGAAGCTCTCGTGACAGTTGGAGAGCACATTCGAGTCGTCGAGTCAACCACAAAACGGAGGCCGTTCTTAGTTCGAGTAGAAAATCGTGTCGAAAACCATAATTTCTGATTAAAGTAAGAGGTTTCATGGAACGAAGAGGTGCTCTATCAAATCCAGCTTCACTTATAAGGCGAATATTGGAATCGGATATCTATGCACTAGTTAGGGACGTGCAACTCTAGTTGAAGAGAGAGCTGAAACTGCAAGAACAGCAACAGATACCCGAGAGAGTATGGTATGAATTCATGGTGTGGTTTAGTACGTAGGTGCCTGACAGAAAAATCTAGGGTATGCGATGCGGTCACTGGTATCTATGTATGAAGATTCCACAATATTAATTGGTTTTAATGCACTGTCTTCCAGACAGCGGATTACTCGAGATTATTTTTTATAGTATAATTGGTTAGTAGTGCAACGCAACGTCCTATCCCAACCGGCCAAAGAGTAAGGCGTTAGTGATAATTTTATAAAACAATATATTCTGCTAGCCAATTAGACGAGGAATTCTTCTACCTTCTTAATAAAGCTGAGGATATGTCCCTCGTAGGAGCTGAGCTAATCCCCCCAGAAATCATAATTTTTTTTTTTGAGGAGGAGACATCGCAGAGGGCAGCACACTCACATTGTATGTGCTCTGCAATTTGCTCGTCCTCTAGACGGAGTCGACACTGGATTTTGACGAGAGGACTGAACTTTGTTAAGATGATACCTCAGACTATAGTGTCCCGAAAGGTTAATATATTTAAGAATATTAATAGAGTGTATGTTCAGGGGCCGAATAAGTCTTTTAGATTTTTGGAGTCCTTGAACGCTATTCTAAAAGTACAAGTGTTGCGATTTTTCCTACTTGTCTACTTGTTAATCTTCGGCTTGGGGATTCCGCAGAAAGGTTTGGCACTTATGCACCTTACGCTGGAACCTTTTTTAGCGAGTTGGTCAACGATTTCGCTGCCTTTTATGTCTTTGTGCCCTGGCGCCCACCAAAATTGAACCTTGTTTCTTTTGACTGGGTCCTGCAGGGCATCGCGGCCTCACTTACCGGCTTTTGAGTCCATATTATTCGAGCTCAACATCTTGAGCGCTTCTTGGTTATCTGAGATTAAATCTTTTATGCCACCTCTAGATATAGGTTGACGCACGTCAAGATGGCGTATAATTCAGCCTGGGAGATACTAGGACATTCACAGAGCCTTGGAGATTTTCCGATTTGTTCCTAAGATGCCAGCGCCAACACCGGAATCCATCACGGAGCCATCTGTGTACCACCGGAGGTCTTTGACATTTAGCAAGGGATCGCAACTTTCTCAAGCTGTGCAGTTTGGCATCAGTATCTCAAATCTCTTGTTAAAATTGAACGTGTGTGATCAAGCGTCCTAAACTGTGGTAATTATATCCAGCTCAGGAAGGTGTTGCAGGATGGACATGTGATCTGGGTCTGCATGATCTGTCTCTGAGCAACCTTTTTAATAAAATTTGGGCAGGTTGGCATAGCGCCTGTAATGCCGAGGCATGCTAGTCTTTAAGTATAACAATTGTTTTTTGTTCAGCTTTGTCCACGACACGGTGGACGCATAAGTGATGATCGGTTTTACTATCGCGGTATATAACCAGTAGATTACCTTAGGTTTCAATCCCCAGGTTTTACCGTAAGTGCGTCGATAGGCAAACAGTGCTTAAGTCGCCTTTGTGAGTTTGTTTTTGATGTTGGAGTTCTAGTTAAGTGTACGATCAAGGTCAAGACCTAGATACTCGATTTCTTCCTAAAACCCAATCTGTATACCATTTAGGGAGACGGAGCCAGCCCCCTCAATATGGAGGAAGTCGCAAATTGCGATCTCCAAAATACCAAGCGCTAACAAGTGATACAGCGCATTCTGAGTAGATCGTTCTTTATGCATATTGATTTTGTGCAGAAGTGTTTGATTTTCTAATAGGGTCTCCAGGGTTTCCAAGCAGCCCGCGGCCGATGACATTAAGAATAAATTCTTATTAGAATCATCGCTGTCATATAAAATGTCAATATTTAAGCTATCATCGGGCCCGATTTTTTTGACGATGCCAGGGTTACTATGACTGGTGAGTGATAGAGAAAGATAATCAGCCCCAAATGTGGGGCGAGGGGCACCTGGTTTCAACAGGTCCGTGCAACCACAAACAGCTCATGCGACAATTAACATTTAGAAGCGTTTCCTGGTCATCTTATGTCTTCCTTTGAGGATTTGCCGGCAATATAGACCGATTTGACCGCTCCAGGCTCTTGGAGGTTCTTTGGAACTACGGTCTATCAGTTCCAGCGCCCGACATTCTTGTTGAAAGGATTTAAAAAGAAAAAAAGAGCCAGAGTGTTCATCAATAATGGCGATGCTTGATATCACCTTCAAAAAGTGATAAATAAAGACTTAAAGGTCCCAAGGATTATGAAATATCGTTTCGTTTTAAAGATATAGCAAAATTGAGTGGCTTTGGGCCATCCTGTATAAGACGAAAAAACTCACAAACGTATTTGAATAATAGTCTGTTTTACCAAACAGATGATTTGAATACGAGTTTCGGTCTTATCATTACCGTGTAGTAGCGCCCTTATTTTGCCAAAAAACTCAAAATTGCTTTTCCAAATATTTAGCTTCCTTGGAGAAAGGGATAATGATGCCTTCTAGCAGTAACTGGGTCATGCCTATTATTTTCCTCCTTCATTTATACCACAGGTTTAGGAGTTCGTCTGTCATGAACAAATCATTGACCTCATTTGACGCTACTTGAGCTGTGAGGCAGATAGTCAGTAAACGCGAACCACTTAAGCCTGCTCATCGATTCAAAAAGCATTTAGAGCACTGAGAAGAGAATTGATTTTTATGCACCAACAGCAACGGAATCACGCCCGATATAGCACACTGATCGTGGAATTAGCGACCAAATCCAAGCAGCAGAGCCCATCAAACTTAATAGGCCGACCGACTTGAAGAATAGCCGATAGCAGTGGAAACGGTAGTAATTTCTACTCCAAAACGGCAAATCAAGAGCAAGAAAACTTGCTGGTTAGCGGTTCACGCTGTATCGCGGGTAGAGGCCTCTTGGGTTCTTCTCTCTGCTTCGACTTGCCGTAGCTTTGTTTGTACTACAGCAATATTTCGGTCCAATTTTCCACCGAGTCCATCATATAGGAGATCAGGTTTTCAGGGCTTGGTACATTTAGCCTTTGTCTGTCCTACATAAAGCGACTGCAGTAAAAGACTGTGTGTTTTGCGTCCTCCTCGGAGTTTGGGCATTGTGGACACAGCGGAGGACCACCATGTCCGGACAGAAACTGCGAGAGATGGTAATTGCAGTCTCCTGCCGGTCTTGATATCCAAGCCTCAATGACAGGAATGAGCCTGTGCGTCCACCTTCCTTTTGTCGAGGTGTCCCATCTGGCTTGCCACATTGTCATGTATTCTGCTCGTTCTTCTGCTTTTATAAGCCTGGTCTGTTGCCGGTCTGGGGTGCGCCTACGGTATATCCTTTTTTGCTCGTCTGCCAATATATCGATGGGTAGCAGTCCTGCTATGACTAACGCTGCATCGTCGGAGATGGTCCTGAATCCGCAGATTACTCTTATTGCGCAAGGTCGATAGACTTAATCCATTTTCCGCTTTAGTCCTTTTACTGCAAGAGCTTCCGCCCAAATTGGAGCAGCGCACAGTAGGACTGAGCTGACTACCTGTGAGAGTAGGACTCTGCGTGCATATCCGGGTCCGCCTATATTCGGAAGCATTCGTGAAAGAGCTCGTTGCGCGTGTGATGCCTTCGCGCTGGCATACATTATGTGTTCTCTGAAGGAAAGCCTGTTGTCTAGTATGACCCCTAGATACTTGACTGCTTTCTTGGACCTTATCGTCTGGTCTCTGACTAAGAAGCTCGCATATTCCACCTTTTTACGGCTGGTTATGAACACAGCCTCCGTTTTTTTGGCTGCTAGTTCTAGACCGGCATTTGAAAGCCAATCTTTCACTTTAGAGATAGCTGCGTTCGTAGTGGCCTCCACTTCCTCTATATGCTTAGCCACTGTTACGACGGCAATGTCGTCGGCGAAGCCGATGATTCGTACTCCTTCAGGAAGCGCTAATCGTAGAACGCCATCGTACATGATGTTCCACAGGAGAGGTCCAACGACTGATCCTTGAGGAACACCCGCCGTTATTTTGTAGAATTTTACGCCTTCATCGGTTGTTGTTGAAGTAGTCGATGACGGTATTTAATAAATAGCGGAGCGGCTAGAGTAGGATGAATTAAAGGTGTTTTCTTTAGTCCCCGACTATTTAGACATTCTTCATAGAATGGGAGTTCACCATGTCACACGAATAAACTATGCTGCTAGCCACATCGTTAACTACTTTATTTCCTCATTAATTCGGTCCAAGCAATTGGCTAACACATTTGTCAATGAAACCCCTTATCCAGATGAGATATTGTCAGCACACGCCCTCAGTCCAGAAATCTGACTCTCCGCTTCATCCACGAATGTCGAGCATTGCAACATCTCACCTCGGGCACCTGGTGCACGGTTTACATGTACCTGCCTCTGACCTGCAGCTGAGACAGATAAAAAGCGTTGAAAACAAACTGATCGACGATAAACGAATTATATTGTTGCCTCGTCAGTGGAACAAACCACAACGACTGCCATTACCAGAGCAACACACCTTCGCGAACAGGATCCTCAGATCTGTACGAGTACAAGCGCCATCCGCCATAATTCTTCGACATCCGCGGTTTCGATTCAAAGTCATGATGATGCAACCTGATGCGAGGCAGCTCCAGTTACACACCGCGCGGCGGTGGCGGCGGATATGCATGCAGCAAATGGGAATTAAATTTGTTGTTACTCTTTCGTGTTCTACATTGACGGTGATGATGCGGTTGTGCCACCAACGTACAAACGACAGAAGCAGAAGCAACAAAAACCATCAACGTTCATACGTTGCCTGATGTTATGATTTGAAAATGTCCACGATTCCCCCAAAATGCACGTGAAGTGAACGTAAACGATCCGAAATCTGTTTACCGGGTCAGAAGACCTCTGTTCGTCTTCGCCTACCCGCTGGTTCGCCTATTTGTCTTTCCAATTGCTAGCCGTACACACATATGTGTCAGTGGTTAGGTTGGAATCACTGTTGCACATTCTCGACCATAAAATGATTTCGAATGCGGCCAAAGCTCTTCACAGATTAGTAGTCGTTCCAAATGCTGCTCCTATTGTATACGAACGCTCTTGTGCACTGTGGCATTGCATACGGCCCACGGATGGACAAATTGCAGATGATGTTATGCGTGCTGACGGAGCACTTTGCTTGATGGATGATCAGCAGCTGGGCGACAGTGGTACATTGTAAATCACGCTTTAGTTCGAGTTCAGCGCGCCGGTCAAAGGGAGTGATTTAAGTTGAAGCGGCTTTCTGATCATTAAAGCGAATTAAGAACTGCTGATTGGGAATTCTAGTTGCGGAGTGCCGATCTGCACGCGGGATAGGACACTTAGTGTTTTTTTATGGGCAGTGATTTGATCTATTTTTATGAGATCTTGCCAAAGCATTCAGGTGGTCGCAGTCGAAGTGATGACTCAATGGGGGTATGAGTGCAATCATTAATTTTTTCGCGGAAAGAAAGGCAGGGTTTCACCAGAGCAGAGTTGGTCGAGCCAATTCGTGCAAAAAGAGCCACAGAATACATTTCAGATGTATCAACGACCGTGATTTGGATTAACAGGTATGAAAGCCGCCGATAAACTGCACGTTCACTGACCATGAGTTGGTGAACCTTATGATCAATTTGCAATTGAGTTTAATTTAATTGTAAATTTGAATTTAATATTTGACGTTAACCGGCAAATTGTGTTTTTATTTATATGATCTGAGCTTCGAGGCCTCAGTCATAAATGAATGTAATAACATATAGGGTTAATGCTGTTAACCTTTTCGACGTTTCGCTCTATAGAATGAGGTATGAAAGGCAAGACGGTATTTAAAGCTGTCGGCATTGTTTTCGTAGACATGAATTTTTACGAGTACTTATCTGGACGGCTATCTGCAAATATAATGCTTCGATTCACTGACCCTTAAGAATCTACTTCTAGGAATTTTCTGACCTTCCGATTGAAACGAAGATTCAAGCTTGTCAGTATAAAATTCACTCGTCAGGCAAGTAAACGAGGTGCATTCAAAAAGTAACAGGAATTCGCGAAGATTGGGTTTTTTGACGCAGAGTTTGCGTAAAGTTGCACACCTCCCCACCTTGGTATAATAGTAAGATCCGTCCTTTGAGAAACAAACGGAATGAGCTCTGGACAACTTTCCTTCGTACTCAATCGCCGAATGACTTCCCTAACTATTTCGGCATTTACCTGCATTTTATAGAGCTCTCTTTATCAATACTACTTAGTCAAGATACAAACCAACCTAATAAATGATCCCAAGTCCTTCTTTCAGTTGGTTAACTACAAACGAAAATCTGATGGCTACCCAAACTCTTTCTCCTTCAATGATGAAACTTCCAATGATCCTCATACCATTGCCAACCTTTTTGCCACGTTTTTCAATCAATCTTTCATCCATGACTCCCTTGCACCCGATCCTACTTATTTCTACTATTTACCGAACTTCTCTGTCGTAGTGTCGACCCCGATATCATGGAAAAAATATTAAAGCAACTTAGTGATGAATTTACTCCTGGCCTCGACGGCCTCTCTGACGTATTTTTTTTAAAAAATGTTCCTCCTCCCTTTCTCTACTTCTCTCAAAAATCTTCAGTCTATCCCTTTCTCAATGTGAATTCTCCCGGATATGAAAATCCTCTTTTATAACACCTATACACAAAAAGAGTCCGAAGAATGACATTGACAACTACCGTCCCATTGCCAAATTGTCACATATACCCAAAATCTTCGAAAGTATTTTATATGATAATTAAAGTTTTTAATGCAAGTCTCCCCCAGACAACTCGGCTTCCCCAAAATTAGGTCCACAACTATGAACCTTATTGAATTCGTATCCTTCACTCTTTCAGCCTTACAAAATGGCAAGAAAGTCGATGCTATCTCAACTCACTTCAGTAAGGCCTTTGATAAAATTTCACACAGAATAATATTTTTCAAACTGTCTTCCCTTGGCTTTTAACACATCTTATTAACGTGAATATCCTCTTACCTGGAAAATCTCTACTCCAGCGTTCGTTTTAGATCTTTCCTCTCTAACCCCTTAATTTATTTCTCCGGTGTCCCCCAAGGCAGTCATTTAGGTCCGCTTCTTTTTAACCTTACCATTAACGATATTGAATTGGTTATCAAACATTCTCACATCTCACTATACGTCGACGACACTATCATCATCATTTATCAGATCATTTCCTCAGATAATGACTCTTTCAATCGAACCTCAACAGTTTTTCCACCTGGTGCTCCAACAACTGCATGGACCTTAACATTTCCAAGGGTCAATCTATTACTTTCCCTCGTAATACGTATCAAACCTCCTCCGTCTCTACTTTCTCCATAATCAATCCCTTTCTACGTTCAAGTGATCCACGATCTTGGCGAATTATGCGACCAGAAACTCAATTCCACTTCTGCACTCGGCTTCGTGAAACGATAGTCTAAAGAGTTTACCAATCCCTCACTCGGTCTCTCTACATAGCCTTTGTTCGCCCTCTCGTATACGTCTCTCAAGTGTTGTCTCCTTACCATCATACACACATTTCCTGAATCGAGAGTATCCAACGTCGTTTTCTCCGTTTTGCTCTTCGCGGCTCACCCTGGGACAATCCTCTCATCCTACCTCCCTATCAAGACCGCCTAAAACTTATTAACTTGAACTCCCTGCAAGAACGAAGTAGGCTATCCGAAACCTTTTCATCCATCGACTCCTCTCAAGTACTCGTACCATTGACTGCGCAACCCTATACAACTCTATCTTTTTCAACTCTAACTCTCGTAATATATCCACGTCTCTTCTATCTACCCAACTCTCGTATCTCCTATGGTTCCAATGAATCTGTCTCCCATCATCAGCACTCCGTCTCAATCGCCCTCTTTCTTCGTTTCCTAGATTGTAAGTTAAATTAAGTATATAGCTTGAATTATGCGCAAGAAATGGGGTATTGCCGCCACCAAAATTAAATTAAAAGCGTTCCATTTTATCGTTTTGAATTTTTGCAGGTTTTGTCAGTTCTCTCTTATTTTGGCGGATGGTACCAACTAAATTAGTTTCTTTCTGTAAAAGGAACAATTCGTGAAAAAATTGTCGCCAGTAACATTTTTGCTGCTTCCAGTAAATGGTTCAATAAGCTTCAAAACGACATACTCATCTAATGGAATTGATGTCTGTCTTGTTTCGTCTTGTCCGAAATATGGCCACCCACTTATAATATATTTACTTTTCACATCACATTCTTTTTCTGCAGTTCAAGTCCGTCCGTCCAACTGTGCAACAACATCAGTTGTGAATGAGAGGTGATCAAAAAGTGCTGACGAAGGCAAAACGCGCAGCGTAGATCACTTCAAAATTCTTACTCTGTGTGTGCATTCACAATATAACACCTGAATGACATGGAAACAAAAGGGTTACTGTGAACTACAACCATCGCAAATTCAGTCGAATCTCTCAAATCCTATCTAGGACAACCACCCCCGGAGAGTAGTGAACGAACATCTTCGATATAAACCATTTACGCCCCCTCCAGGTTGTGTGACAAACACCATAAGAGCGTACACTCTTGAACCTGCACGAACCCTATAAAAAAAACAAAAAACAGACGTGGAACTTTCATAGATACTAGTGGCCCGAACCACTGGCGTGCACGATTCACAGACCCCGACCAGTTTCTTCGAGTCTGCATCTACGTACTAACACACCCTCCACTCTTCTGCCACTTTCCCCGCGGGACCGCTAAGTATTAGTTCGCGGGATTGGCAAGGACTTAATGTTACTCTTGTGCTTATAAGTTTCCTCCTGTTTCTACTGCTCTTGTTGACTCTGCTGCTTTTTTTATAGCTTCTTCGCTCCTCAGCTTTGTCTGCACATTCTTGGTTAGTGCGCAGATAATCAATTAGTATTCCTCCCACTTCACCATTCGCTGAATTATATTTTCTGGTCCTGGTAAAGTACCAGTCCATTCTGCGAAGCGTCTACATTCGAAGATCAATTGCCTCACGTCTTCCTCTTGGTTTTGGTATTTACGATAGCCACCGTGGCCAGAGACGAACTGCATGAGATGGTAGTTGGAGTTTCCTTGTGTTCGATTTAACCGTATATCGATTGATGGAATCAGAATATGGGTCCATCTTCCTTCCCTTTATGCTGTTATCCCACCGAGATTGAGATTGGGTCATCGAGCGCGACCTTTCTTCCTCCTTGACTTGCCTTACCTCTCCAGCTTCGTGTGGCCTTGACGGTTTTCTACGATAGATCCTTTCTTTTTTATATACAATATTTATTTATTTATTTCAAGTACATATTTGGAATTTTTACAATAATATTATGACATATTTTAGAGAACTAGGACACGATGGTCCTTTACAACTATGATATGATGATATACAATGAATAATAAAGTGAAATTTAAGTTTTTATGAGAATATAAGGGAAAACTACTAGCAAAAACCGTCATGTAAAGCTTAATCCGTCGGTCTTTCAAGGATTTTCCTTTCTATATTGAAATTCGATATTAGTTGAGCTATAAGCGCGTAATCAGTCAAGGAACAATTTTCATAGAAGTATATTTTAGATCTGTTAATGAGAAAATCTATAAGGTTGACATTGGCTTTTTCGTGAAGTCTTAAATTAGTAGCTTATTTTCCACACTAAGTTTTGAGTTCCTGCAAATCAGTGGGTACAGAATTTTGGTTAATTTGTTTGTTTTATCGATTGTGGCAGAAATATGAGCCTGAAAATTTAGTTTCTGGTCTAGAGTCAAACCGAGATATTTGCATTTGTCTGCCCAGTCTATCTCCATAGAACATAACTGCAGCTTGAGATTGTAGGAAACACTCTTTTCTACGCCTAGTGAACCAAATAGCTTTTGTTTTTTGGGGGTTTGGCTTAATCTTCCATTTAATGCAGTATTGTTCAAATTTAGAGAGCGCAGTTTGTAGTTGATTATAGGCATCTGAAAATAATATACCAGACGCAAAGAAGGCAATGCCATTTGCAAACATTGCTAGGTAAGTCTGATACAAAGACGTTAAACAAAATAGGCCCAAGAACAGATCCCTGAGGGACTCCATGTTCAATTTGTTTGATGTCTGATTCATGGTTTCTGATTTTAACTACAAAGTTTCTGTCATTTAAGAAGTTTTGGACAAGTTTGGTGATGTGGATTGGAAAGCGAAGCATCTTCATATCAGCTGCCGTTAATTTGCTCTCATACTTTTTGTGCATTGTCCAGCATTGTGAACCGTATGTGAGCGCCGGACGTACAACTGAAGTGTAGAGCCTTCCTTTCAGCTTAGGGGGCATTTTCCGATCACAGAAGATGGCGGAGTTTTCCCGCCACTTCATCCACCCTACGCTTACGCGATGGTCGATGTCGTCATCACAAGTTGCTTCTTTATTAATCATAGATCCACTCTGAGGGAAGCACTCTTCCATTCAAGTAAATGTCTGGAATAGGCTGATGAGGGTCAGAGAACGGGCAGCACAGATACTCTGTCTTCTTTGAACTAATACGATACCCGTGTCCCTCAAAAATGTCCACCCACAAATCAAGTGCTCGTTGTACTGACGCCTGATCATCACTTATAATGGCTCCATCGTCAGCAAAGAATAGCTGGTGCACATTGGGGTGCACATTGGGGTCCGTCACGTCGCAAGCAATCAAGGACTGCTATAAAGAGCAGAGGACGCTCCCTTGGTGTACACCGACTTTGATTGTGAACTCTTCGGTGACTCCTGCGGTGCATCTTGTCGTTGCTCTCTTGTACATGTCCATGATCACTCGCACGTAGGTTTCTGGAACTCCTTTTTGTCTTAGCGCTACCCATAAAAGATCTCTTGGATGCCGGTCAAAGGCCTTCTCGAAATCAACCAACACCATATGCAAGTCCTTTGACGAATCACGATGCTTTTCCATCATGATCCTTATACTTTGGATTGCATCTGTTGTTGATTTACCCGAGACAAACCCGCACTGGTCATCAGATAGTCGTATTATTTTCCGCAGTCGGCTATCTAATACCCGTTCAACGATCTTCATGGTGTGCGACATCAGCTTGACAGAACGGTAGTTATCACAATTTCGCGTATCACCCTTTCCTTTGTGCAATGGAAGAAGATAGCTTTCCCTCCATTGATTAGGCATAGTGTCGCCTCTCATAAGTTTGGAGATAAGAACCATGAGCCATCTAGACTTATGTAGGTGTGCTGCTACTTTATGAATTCTACAGAAGGTATCGGCTAATAAGTTCGTCTTTTCTTCCGGTCTGATGAAGAGGCGGTTGAGATTTTTAGGGGCGCAATATAAGAACACCTATTTTTGAGAATTTTCGACACCTTCCAAAATGGTTTACTTGATTTTTCAAGAGAAGAGAGTACATTACTCCAACGTGTGTTTTTACATGTTGCAATTTCTTCCATTATTGCTTTACTTTGTGCTGTAAAGAAAGGAGTCTTATTCGCTCAGAGTTTCTTAATCGAATTAATAGGAGAATATTCTCCGGCAGCGAAGTTTTTGTACATTTTATGGGAACCTCGGGAATCGAAAGTTCAGCGGCTCTAACAATGGTGTCAGTGAAGTTTTTGCACATACATAACATCCACTTGTTCAGTATTGCAGATGGGACTTAACGATGTTTCACAGTGATTTAAGCTGTTATCAATGCAAGATTTGAATAGATTCCAATTTGCAGCTGAATATTTATAAAACATAGATTATTATGGGTTTTTGGTTGGGAGCAACTGTTTGAAATGTTGGAAAGGAAGAAGTCAAGCGTAGAAGGATTTTTATGGAGTGATGAAGGAATGTATGTGTGAGACATCGGGTATAGCATTGCGTGGTTTGGGTAGGATCCTATCATATCATGCAAGACGTTTCCCCAGCAATTTGACCTTTGGGAATTCCATGCCCGATGGCGACTATTGAAGTCGCCACTAACAATTATTTTGTTGTTCATTCTAAGCAATTTCTGCACATCTCTTTTAAAGTGATAGATCCTTTTCATCTCCTCGGCGAAAATGTCAATGGGGATCATCCCAGCAATGACAAATGCGGCTTCGTCCGAAATCGTCCGGCAGCCGTTTATTGTCCTCAGGGCACAGAACCTACATATATACCGATAAAGGTTTTCGGCAAATTTCCTTCCTCTTAAGTGCTTCTGCCCAGACTGGTATGACTGAGCTCACCATTGTACTCAGCAGAATCCTCTTTGCATATCCCAGCCCAACAACGTTTGGCAGTATTCTGGAGAGTGCCACTTGCAGTGTAGTGTAGTGTAGCTTAGCACACATAGTCTGCGTGTGATTTGAACCGCAGTCTGTTGCCAAGCATCACTCCTAGGTATTTAACCGCTTCCTTGGATCAGATATTCTGGTTGCCGACTCTAATATCGATGTATTCGACGGTTATCCTGCTTGTTATAAGGACGGAATCCGTCTTATGGTCTACCAGTTCAAGGCCTGCAGATTCAAGCCACTGCTTTATCTGGGCGACTGCAGCGTTTATGGGTGACTCAACTTCGTGTGTATGCCTTGCAACAACTACCATACCTATGTCGATGATGTTAGTTTCATGGGGAAACCTTAGCCGGAGAACTCCGTCATACATTAGGTTCCAAAGGAGGGGGCCCAGCGGAGGAACCCCGGTGGAGATGTCATAATATTTGATCCCCTCTTCCGTGATATACTCGTACCTCAGTTTTCTATTTATAGGGTAATGGGACACTATTCTTAGCAGGTAGTAAGGTGTTTCCGTTCTAGCTTGCAACCTTCTTATCATGATCCAGTCGGTAAAATTTTTGACGGTTTTTGACGTCTAATGTCACCATTGCACAGCATTACTTTGACTCTCGCCTCCACGATTGTTCTGCTATGGCTTCAGATGCAATATCGACTACTTTTTGAACTGCATTGACAGTAGAGCGTGCCTTTCTGAATGGTTTGAATGGGCTCCCTTCTCCTCTGCTACAGTCAATATCCTGTCATATATTTCCCGCTCCAGAATCGTCGATAGAAATAGGTATACCAGTTAAATGATACCACTAATTTAATTCAACAATTATTATACGAATAATCAAAAAATAAAAAAAATACATTTTTAAAAAACATATTCAACTTAGAAAATAATTTCAAGTTAAAGTTTGTAAAGGTGTTGCAAATTTCTACGAACAGTTTCAGTTTTAGCATCAAGGTTCAGCTTAAAGTTTTTATCTACCTACCTGAAGTAAGATGATTGATCCGTCAATGTCTAACCAGCACTTTTTATCAATGTCGACATAGCCCGCTCTAGCCCGTGTGTAGGTAGGTAGGTAGGAGTGGCCGCCTGATATCGAGATGCCAGGCCCAATTAGCGCTTATGCGCCGTTTTGATGCCACCACTCAGTGACCTAGTGTGCTATTATTGGAGTTTCATATCCATCCTGTGGAATTAAGGAATTTGATGATATTACAGAATCCTATTTCCCTGAATTCTGATAGATCGTCGAAGGAGATTTTGCCGAGTAGGCGCTGTCTGGTTCTAGCTAGAGGCGGACATTCACACAGGAAATGGGTGAGAGTTTCCTTTTCCAGTGGGTTCTTGCAACTTCGGCAGTAGGTGTTGAATGGGATGCCTAACTTAGCAGCGTGGGTACCGACAGGCCAGTGGCCAGTAGAGATGGCTACAATTCTGGCAATCTCTTGTCGGGGTCTGTTAGTTAGGTCGAGGGTTCTTTTCCTGTTATAGGAGGGCCATGTTTTCCTTGATATGACACAGTTGCTAAGACTGCACTATCTGGAGTTCGCCCTCGAGAGAAAGTGTTGTAGAAGGTTTGCCTTGACCAGTCTGATGGGGGGGGAGTACTGCCTCCGCCAAAGAACAGTCGAGGGAAGAGCCGTGCTTTGCTAAAGCGTCAGCCTTTTCGTTTCCCTCTATTTTGCTGTGGCCAGGAACCCAAATGAGAGTAATGTTGAAATAGTCTCCTGCACAGCTGATTTCATCCTTACACTTTGCAACTAATTTGGATTTTATGGAGTGAGAGTCGAGAGCTTTGATAGCTGATTGGCTATCAATATATATATTTACATCTCTCTTGGTAATAGGATAGCGCGTGAGTAACTTGCAAGTTTCCTTAATCGCCAGTATTTCCGCTTGGAACACGCCGGCCGAGTCTGGAAGTCGCAACGATTTGGAGATATTCAGTTCCGCTGAGAAGATACCCGAGCCAACCCCACACTCCATTTTCGAACCGTCGGTGAAAAAAGCTACCTGATGGTTCTCAGAGTGCAGTCCCTGTTTCCATGCCATCATGGTGGACATGGGCGGCTTTATTTGGGTTGTGTATGGTTGTCGTGAAATCGGTTGCAGTCGTGGCCAGGTCACTAGGTAATAGGTCCAGCACCTTGCTATGACCGTAGGGTTTAGATGACCAGAACCCAGATTCTCTGAGTCTAATGGCGCTACAGGCTGCATTAGCTTAGTTTTTTGATGTTGTATGCCTTACTTAGGGCAGGCCACCATACGAGCGCTCCGTAGGTGAGGATGGGGCGGATGACAGCCGTGTACATCCACAGCACCATTTTGGGTCGAAGTCCCTAGGATAATTCCTAGGTATCTAGCCTCGGAAGACAAGGAGAGTGGCTGGTTGCTGAGTCGAGGGAGATTAAAGGACGGTATCTTATATTTGGTGGTAAACAGCATCAGTTCTGTTTTACTCGGATTGACGCTTAGGCCGCATCCTGAGGCCCAGGCGCTTAGCTTAGTCAGAGCTCTCTCTGAGATTTCGCTAATTACCGAGGGAAACATTCCCGATAC
Source organism: Merodon equestris (assembly GCA_958301585.1). Lineage (NCBI taxonomy): Eukaryota > Metazoa > Arthropoda > Insecta > Diptera > Syrphidae > Merodon > Merodon equestris. The sequence continues at coordinate 45,306,735 of OY284416.1, read as the reverse complement.
TAGGATGACCACGTCGTCAGCATAAGCAACCGCCTTTATTCCGATTCTCTCGAATTCTTTCAGGATTTTATCGATAACCAAGAGCCATAGTAGAGGCGATATTACCCCATCTTGGGGTGTGCCTCTATCTACGGTCTTAACTATAGTGGTGTTGCCCATCTGGGCCTGAATGATCCTAGTTCTGAGCATGGATATGATCCATCTGCTAACAAGTCCCTCTACCCCTGCCGTGGTGAGGGCTTCCTGGATCGATTCAGTGTGAATGATGTTGAAAGCACCTTCTATATCTATGAAGGTAGCTAAGGTAAATTGTTTATGGTGGATGGATTTTTCGATTGTCTGCACGACTTCATGCAGGGCGGTCTCAGTGGACTTGCCTTTAATGTAAGCGTGTTGGGACTTCGAAAACTTTGTGTTTCCTAGGGAGTCGCGGATGTGCCTGTCCAAGATGCGTTCGAGGGTCTTCAGGACGAAGGATGTGAGGCTGATAGGTCTGAAATCCTTTGCGGATTCATGACCGCGCTTGCCAGCCTTCGGGATGAAGATACATCGAACTCTTCTCCAGGCTAGGGGGATGTAGTTGAGTTTCAGCGAACTTCGATAAATCACCGTTAGCCAGGGTATAACCTTGCCCAAATTCTTTTGTAGCATTATAGGAAATATCCCGTCAAGTCCCGCTGACTTGTATGGAGGGAAGCTGCTGATGGCCCAAGATATATTATCGGGGTTGATGATCAAATTAGCACCATCCCGTGGTGTGTGCTGCGTATGATGAGGGACCTACGTAGTAGTCCCGTAGTCTTTACATCCGGGGAAGTGGGTGTTCAAGAGAAGTTCCAGGGACTCTTCTGTGGAATCTGCCCAAACACCGTCGTTACGTCTAATGTAGGATGGATTCTGGTGTTGTTTGGATAGGATTTTGCTCAGCCTGGCAGCATCCTTTAGTGTTTCGATAGACTGGCAGTACTCTGACCACGCCTGAGCTTTGGCTTTGCTAATGGCCTTTTTGTAGAGTTTAAGGCGGTCTTTGTAGGGTTTCCAGTATTTGTGTCTGTGGCAGATGTTGAAGAGGTCTCTTGTCATTTTCCTTAAAACGGAGAGATCCTTATTCCACCACGGTGGGAAGGTTTTTTTGCTGTGCTTAACTGGGCACGAAACTTTGAAGGCCGTGACCATGGCCTTTTCCAAGGTCCTAACTTTCGTGTCCAGTTGTTCTACAGATTCCATGTCTGGATCGGGTAGGTTATTGAGTTTGGAGTTAATGATCCTGCCCGTGTGTATCTGGCCCAATAATTTTTGACGAAAATCTAAAAACTTTCGTTTTGAAAGACCTTAAAAGAACATAATACTAACCTGTTCAGAAATGTTCGATGGCGAAAAATAAACAAATATGAACTGTGCACACAATTGCCTTTTTCATTAGGACCATGTAGAAAAAAGTCAGCTATTGCTTTCCACAGATTCTTCACTGCTTATTTCTGGCAGCTCTTCTAATAACAAGTTTGAAATTCTACTGTTCGTTTAAAAAAAAATAATAATTTCTCGGCAAAATGAAAGGGCCTGTGTAAAAACTGTCATAAGATTTGGGATCAATAGAACAGACTCAACGAAACTCATTGTTATCTGTCGTGTCTTATTTGTTACCGTGACAAAAGATTTATACAAATTCCCTTTTGGTCTGGTAAGAGATATTTATTCAATAGAACCGTGAGAACCGTACAACAAAAAGACCCGATTTTTTTTCATATGTATAGCTCTTAGCTTTTAGTCGCCTTCGCTGCCAGTCGTCAGTGGTCGAAAGTTAAGGGTAGGCTCCAACATTCTCCCCCGGGATGATATTTGGTAACAAAATCATGATTAAATGTATGCCCAGGGAGTATCCTTGCAGACATCATGGCTGATAGGCATTTCCTCCAGGATCAGTTAGGATGAGTGATTTTGCCGCCGCCGAAAACAATGAATGGTTTGATAGCTCCCATAGCTTGCAATATTAAAGAGTATGAGAGCTGTAGAGCGAAAATAAAAATGAATTAGGGTAAAAAATAATAAGAAATTAATGATCTTCACTTAGCCAACCATCCTGAACGGGAAGTAGGCATATCTTGGCTGTCGGTCGTTTAAATAATCCTCTAGGTGTTTTGACGGTAACCACACGGACTAGCCCATCTGGCCCAGGATGGGTTTCAACCACGCGTGCAAAAGGCCATAGATTGCAAGCAAGGCGTTCATCCTTCCATAAAACGACAAAATTATTTTGCATGTTAGGTTTAAATTGTATCCACTTTGGTCGTCTTTGCATACGCTGTAAGTATTCGCCGCTCCATGTACGCCAGAATTGTTGCACAAAAAAATGGCAGTTTCTCTAGCGATCGGTGTAACTTAACGATCTGGGCAACTGGTGGTGCTAGTATCGCGTCACCAATTAAAAAATGACCAGGCGTTAACACCAAAAGGTCCTCGGGATCGTTTGAAAGGGGACAAAGCAGTCTGGAATTGAGGCAGAATTCAATTCTTGCTAAAACGGTGCTCAATTTCTCAAATGTCAGCTTTTGGTCTTGGATAGAGCGCCTCAGGTGGTGTTTCATCGATTTGACACCAGCCTCCCACAAACCTCCGAAGTGCGGTGCGGATGGTGGGATGAAATGCTACTGGATTTTGTTTTCGATACGAAACGGAGAGATTTGGGACTCGATGTACGTCTTGTGCGCCTTCTTGCCGGCTTGCAATTTACAATTAGCGCCGATGAAAGTTATACCGCAGTCAACATCGTGACATAACCCTTTTCTACCAATAAATCTTTGAAGAGCACCTATAAACCCCAATGGAAAAAAAAAATGCTCGCGCTGGTCGTATACGTGGCGCCATCGGCCATCAATTGTTCAGAAATTCGCCGTTTACACCTGTAGCAGTAGATGCACCGATGTAGTGCAAATCGGATCGTATTGCGTCCATTAATAATACAAAAATGTTTTCTACCTATACTATGGTTAAGCATAAGAGCTGTACCGCCATGTAACGTGGTTGAGTGACTGTGATTAATGACACGCGAAGTAAAATGATGTTTTGCTGGTAAAATGTATGGAAATTTTTCATTGATGGATAAGAGTGAATCTCGAAGGCGGCCTCCTAGCCGAATGGTGAATTCCTTTTGATCGAAAAATGGATTCAACGGGGCTAATGAACTTTTTTCGGGTAATGACTTGAATTCTATTTAACAGCCCCGGATGATTACTTGACCATTTTCAGAGTTCAAAGGTGCCACTACGTAACATAACGATCACTTATCACTGAGCTTCAATTGCTTCATCAAGTGTATTACCGCCAGAAAGAATGTCGTACACGAACATCTGGTGCTTGACAACGTCAGTAGCTAATGGGTATCTTTCCGCTTCGTCGTCCGCTAACTGTACATTTTTTCGGTACAAGCCAAAAGGCGCCAGTTGATAAGAACCGCAGAAAACCGTTGTGAAGGGCCAAAACGTCATTGAGAGATTTCGCGTTGCTGATATTAGAGGCATCGAAGACGATTCTTTGATGATAGGATGATGTGGAAGAAAACGACTGGTATACTGACAAGTGTGGTCGGCGGTGATAATCTGATGTTGTTGTTCGGAAGTGATAACTGGTGTCATTTGACAGGCGTTGTTGGTGACGACCTGCCGTCCGGGATGTCTACGTGCGATGATATTGTTTGTAACGGCTCCGCCGCTCGGGCCATGTGGATTAGTGTGTGTTGTCTTCCTCCACTTGAAAAGCAATTTCGCCAGCTATTACAATTGTTTGAGGAGTCGTTATAACCTAAACAATTCCGACAAAGTTTAAATTTCTGAACTGCTTACTGGTTTTGTAAGTGATATTTATTTAATAGAACCGAAAGAAGCGTACAACAAAAATACCCAAGTTGATCTATGTCCACATTCCATCGTTCCCTCTCGATTTTTTATTCATATGTATAACTCTTAGCTGTTGGTCGTGAGTCGTCGAAAGTTAAGGGTAGATGAATTGCTCCAACACTCATGAAAAGAAAGAAAAAAAATGAGAAATAATGAAAAACGTTAAGCTCTATTTCAAAGAGGAAGAAACTCTTAAAGACTCTTAAAGAAGGCTCGAAAGAGCTCCAGCCTATAAGCCAACTTGGCTATCGACCCCTAGAAATGGAGAAATAATTTTGTTTTCTTATTCAGATAAGCCTGTAAAATTCATGGTCCAGCATGTCTAATCAATTTAGACGTTGCGTCCATAAAATCCCTACTGGGTTGGGATGCTGGGCTAACTAGCTCGACAATTGTTTGTTATCATATCTGGCGTACCAACCCTATGCTGTGTCTGACTCATTGCTTCTCATAAATGAAAGGGCCTCCTCTATATTGCCAACCCTAAATGGCAACTTCTCAGGAGCTTTTTCCAGATCAGAGTTCTATCAGATGTACAAATGGAAGTCCGTCATTTTCCAATAGATGAAATGTGCGATGAGCTTCACATATGTAGGTGAAAAGTCGTGTCGCGAATAGTTTCAACGTTTCAAAAATGATGATTTCTACTTAGAAGACAAGAAACCAAATTTGGGCCGATCTGTGGATGATCTGAAAAGACGTTCAGTTTTTCAACAAAGAATTTGTATGTCGGGAGGAGAGAGCCGTCAAACTCATTATTAATAAAACTTGGCGCAACTACTTCGTTCCTATTACTTTCGTTAATGACCGATCTTTTGAAGCAGCGAAAATTCTCATTCATCATTCGACACAACTTGATGAATTTTCCAGATCATACGGGATCTCGAATTCCTGAACTTTTTTAGCGTTCTGCAAGACTTTCGACGAAGATTGGTTACGAAGGCTAGCCTACCAAGGATTCAACAAATAGAGTCTAGCTACTGAAACTTCATTTAATATCGCGTTTGAAAATCAGTTCCTTCCTGTAGTCAAGTAGCTAACTTTTGTCTGACCTTTTCTGTTTGTGTAAACGTTTGTACAAGTTTTTGAAAATCGCTCTTTACCACATACAAACCTGCATAACTGCTATACTTGGCATTTTAATAACATATGTAAGCACTCAAAAGCGCTTGCACCGTAGCTAACTGGGAGCATGCTTACCAGATGTCGCTTCATGAGTATTTGCTCGTTTGACCGACCATATGGTGAACAATTCAAGTTCATTCCTCGAACCGTCTATGTTCACCTGTTCACTCCCCTCTAACGCCCGGCCAATAGCAGGTCATCTTCACAGAGATCCTAATAATTAAACAAACTCAAGCACCCTTAAGCCTAACCATGAATACAACTGCAATACGAAAGTCATCTAATCGCATCCACATACCATCGAAGGCCTTCTTCGTGGCGATCATCTCAACGAGACGCTTCATGGAATATTTCAAAACGCAAACACGCAATTACCCAATTCCGATAGACCAGTTATCAAGCCTCCCATTGTTTATTCCAATCTCATTATCGAAGGTCGTGCATGTCGATGTCTCGAACCTACAACACTGATTAAAAATCCAAAATTCAAAAAAGAATCCGAGGGTCGCGCAATCAGATGTAATTCAAAAACTCCTTGAATCGATCGTATTGATTGTCACTTAACGACATTTTAATTATCTTCACTGTCCATCATAAATGGGTTGGCTGTGGTTGTTCAGCGATCGGCGGTTTTGGTAAAATTGCATCAATCTTTCAACTAACCTCGCGTAGATAACATCTCTATAGAAACAGATACAAAGCATTTGTCTTCCATTTTACCTATGATCACCCGAACTAATTGCGCTGTCAGACAAACTCAGCGATAGTTGAGTGAACGCGAAATTCACTCAGCTTCATGGGCTTCATGAGGCGGTGATAAGTATCTTTGAAATTCAAAGTGAAAAATCGGCGAATTTGCGATCATAAACACAGCGAATGCTCCGAGGCATCCGAAATAGCGGTATAGCTCCGAGTATATCCGCTTCAGTACACACTACCCACGATAACACGAAGGGCATGTATCCGTGATGCTAGCCATCACACAGAAGTCATAATCCGCAATCAAACTCGACTGCAATCGTATATGGATACCGCACGGTAGCGGCTTACCATATACTCGTATCACCATGTCATGACAGTGGAAAGTTGTTAAAGATATTAATGCGGGGAATTTGTGCGATTCGTGCCATTGATGGCGTCTTTAACGACGCACGCTTTCCTACCTACCTGACCAGGTTGTTGATGTGCGACAACTTGTTCGATGGCGACTTCAAAGCAAAGCCAGATCAGCGCTAATAATGATCGTAATTCCCTTAGTTCATTGTTGGTTGTGCTCTCCTGGCCCAAGGGCAATTCGAAGAGTTCGCACTCTTAGCCGCGCGTTGAAGGCACATGGTCATTGTCTTGGGGTGATCGACGAGTTTTGCACGAGGCGATAGCAATTAATCAGTTGTCACACGTAACAAATCTCAAGTGCAATGGGCGATAATAGTGATTTGGTTGACGGCGAAGTGAAGTCAAGTGGTGTCGAATCTGACAGATGGCTGGAATAGGTATTAAGATCGCATGGAAGTGACGATTCGCGATGAGTGAGCACCATAAAAGTATAGCCCTCAACTTTCACCTAGCTCGGGGAGTTACAAAGAACCGGGTCATCGGATCATATGGTTTTTCATGGTCGTTGAAAAGTGATGGTGGTATGCCAGTCTCCTTAATTGTTCCGCAATAGCTTAGGGGAGAGAATCTGCAATGTAGAGATGCTTAACTTGGGGTTCTTTTGGTTTTATTCCATTGGTACTTGGTCTTGTTAACATGCGCATTAGTCAGATTGCATTCACCTTGCAACCAGAGATGCACAAGTGTCTGGACTCCAATGTTTAAGCGTAATTACGGGTACAACTCTAGGCTCTTCCCCTACCCCTTTCATGTTGATGCTATACGCTTTGGGCGTCTATAATGGAGAAAATGTTAGAAATGGTCACGTCTATGTGATTTGGGAAGGGAAATCTATCATAGTCGACAATTTTGATGAGGAATTAGGCAGAACCGAGGTACAGCGAACTTTTTTGAAGCTCCAATGGCAAAGAGAATTCTTTTTAGCCTTTTTCCGGACTTTTGCCTATCTTATCTGTCATTCTTAGGCCTTGGGATCTCCTTCGTTTTTCACTGTTAATTTTTAATGGGCAGAGAAGGGTTGAAAGAACTCCACCCTGTGGACACCCTGCCGATACCTCAATATCAAGGAAAGGGCAAATTGCGATCTCCTTGCGTGTAAAACTATTTTCCACATGCGCTACTAAGCGATGCAGGGCGTTCTCAATAATCATTTTTTTGCGGTATGCATATTGATTTGGATGCAGAGGTGTTTGATTTTCTAATATACCTCTAATATGAAGCTCTATCAGTTTTCCACTGATTTTGTTTTCTAGGGAAAATGTAAGGTTGATAGGGCGGTAGGATTTAGGTTGTAAGCTTGGTTCCAATCTTAGGGATGACGACAAGTTTGAGTTCTCACCAGATTTGAGAAATTACCATTTTAGAGCTAACGTCATATCAGTTTAATCTTACTCGACATTGAAAAGGCGTTTGATAGTGTTTGGTGTAATGGATTAATCTACAAAATGATTGATCTAAATTTTCCACTTTATTTGTGCAATATAGTTTTTAGTTGTCCGTCTGATCGTTGTTTCGAAATACATGTTAATTCTCAAACTTAATTCTTCTATATACATATTTAATTTCTTATAAAGCAGGAGTGCCACAGGGCTCTGCTCTAGGCCCAATATTATATAATCTATATACCTCGGATTTCCCAGAGCTACCGGAATTTTAAACAGCTATCTATGCTGATGATACAGCGATAATTTCATCTCATGAGTTTGCTCTTAAACAATCTTAAAAGTGCGATGAAAACTGTTCAAAGTTCTTACAATAAATGGAATATCAAGCTTAATGAAGACAAACTGCAAGCAATCTTTTTCAGTCGAAAAAAAAACTTGTTTTCCCTCTTCGACTTGCTTACAAATTAATCAAAATAACGTGGAATTGCTGAATTCCTTTAAATATCTGGGTATATATTTTGATCCCAAATTGACAGTTCATGAACATATTATGCAAATTGTCAATATCGCCATAAGAATTCTTTATCCATTCATCAATAGGAAATCATTTTTATTCCCTTTAAATAAAATCGAATATCCTTAAAGTCACATAGCAGGCAAAACTTCTTCATGGTTGTCCGTACGGTGACACATCAAAAAATTACAAGTAGCTCAAAATAAAGTCTTAAAAATTATGTTAAATTTACCTCGTGATTATTCCACAATAAAACTACATAAAAGAGTGGGTGTTGAACTGATAGCTCCAAGAATATCAAAACTCACAAAAAAGTTGGTCAATTTTTGCGCTTTTGCAGACAATCCCTTGATTAACAACTTATTTACCACTTAGTTAATATAGACATATATTTAATAATAATAATTAAAATATAAGTTAAGGATTTCTCCTTGGAGAAATCATAAAAAAATACGCGAACGTTTGCAGCTCTTTAACGCAATCCGGAAGACGGCTGATCTCGCGAAGGTCGGCCTCGGTTCTAGGTCCACGAAGTTCTGCGCTGACCTCGTCGCGGGTGGCGACTTCCGAGACAGATGTCTTCTCGACGCGTTTAAGGCGACCTTCCAAATCCTTGAGTTGGGACAGAATTACATTAACTGCCCCCGTTAACTCAGTTAGGGATGTCTGGACGGACTCCATTTTCACAGCTTCACAAATTTATTCGTAATTAAATTGATTCAAGTTAAACCACTCACTCTTTTCGTCAATAACGTTCGTTTCACTTCAATACCGCACAAACCTCCGGATTACCCCTTTTTATACTTTAACTTCACTTTTCTAATTTATTAAATTTTTATTTATTTTATTTCTTCTTATTTTAATATTATTTACACAATTCACTTTATTATTTCTTATCCTATTTAATATATTTCTTTCCTTTACACTAGCAAATTTCTCTTTCACAAATTCTAGAAAATTAAATTCGATCAATTCTTCAAAAAATTGGTACTGGTAATTTCTTTGGGATTTCCTTTTAGCCTCTCTTATGTAATGATATTTTCTAATTCATTTTTTTTGTATGTAAATTTTTCCTTTTCTTTTGTTCACTCTGGTACTGTACTTCTGCTTTAAGATTTTGTAATTTTTCATTCAAATGATTAAAGGATTTTTTTCAATTGTCGATTTCCTGAAGAAGATAGGATTAGATCTTTTTATTAGGGTTTGCGATAATTTCCGAAGAGCCGGCAATGGAAGGGTCGTATTTATCCCTTTTAGTCGCGAACGTTAATAGTTGCACGCGACCTACTCATGATACGACGATCTTCACTATTGTATCCTTTAGCCTTCAAGGATATCCGCATGTTCCCATGGGTATGCGAAAGGTTGGTATTCAGAAATAAATGGTCAGCTGTGTTCCCATAGGTACAGTGACTCACACCCGATTAGGCGTGTTCTTTCTGATTTAATACCGATCCGCAGGCGAAAAGGACACAATATTTACCGGTGCCTGCTGGGGCGCCAGTTAAGGATTTCTTCAAGGAGAAATCCTTAACTTATATGTAAATTTATCTATAGGTATTTATTCATTTGTTTATTTACTTACATACACAGATATATGTATATTTAGTAAATTTATTTATTTATTTACTTATTTCTATTTCATATATGTTTGTATTTTTTATATTTATTTATTTATATATATTTATTTATTTACATGTACCTATGTTTATATTTGTTATATTTATTTTATTATTACTTATATATCTATTTACTTCTTTACTTACTTCTCGCATTCTATTTAACTATTTATTTATTTATCCATCATATTTTTTATGTACAATATTTTTATTTACATATTGAAGATTTTTCCCGTATTGTCCTTCAAAAATGATTCTTTGTTCTAATCATTCCACTTTCCAAAGCCGTAATTTTTTGTTTTTCAGAAGTAAGATAATATACAATAAAACGTATCAAATCTCTGTATTATATTATATTGTACGATAACTATAATCATTTCAAAATTAATTAAAAACTGTAAACTCATATCAATAGAATCGTCCTAACATTAAAATCGCCTCCGTCCTAATGTATAGTAATAATAATAATAATCTTATGTATTGTACATATATGTAATCTAAGAAAACACCGAAATCCTTAATTTACAGGATTTTCGGCAGTTGAGCACCGTTCAAGTCATAGCGAAAATGGGATTACTGGTTCCATAAGAATAATACACATTTGGAAAAGTTAAGTTGTCTCACATCTTCAAAAGAGGCTAGTGAGATTTTGTTGTAATTGTCAGCAACCTGAGATGGATACAATTTGCTTTAAGGTGGATCTATAAGACATCGACGTAAAAAAGACATCGAGAAGACCGAAAAATAGGGGTCATGTTGATAACTATGTGAAATAACAATGCACCTAAATGGGTACCTTGAGGTGCTTCTGAAAGTACAGAAAAGGCTTCGGAGAGAAAGTTATTAATTTTCACTGTCAGACATCACAATGTCTGTTAGGTAGATTTTAAACCATGATTGGTGTGCCGACATCAGAAGGCAACTTTGTTAATAAAAAACGTTGACTTTTTTTTATAAACTAAACTTTGGCGATGTCAGTGTCAATTGAATGATTTTAGTATAAGTATAACTTTTGATAAAGTTCCTCTGGGTAAAGTTTCTTCAGATTATTTAGAAATATAAGAGATCTTAGAAATCGGTCTATAATCTCAAACTTAGAACCAGATTTAAAAATAGAAGATAGGAATGAAATTTCTGAAATTTAAGCTATACTAAAGGATCGATTGAAAATTCTTGAACTAATGAGGGGAACAACCATGCGAATGCAATGATTTTGCACAAAGTTGAGACACCATTTGATTTTACATTTTATTCCTGCAATTAGAGATACTGTTCAAATTTCGTCTCAAGTTTCTGGAACTAATCGCTGTGTTGTCTTATTAGTGAAGATAATCAAACTGTTTTTGTTTTGAATGCCCATTTCTGTTTTTTTAGACGAGAGTCTTTTGTTAAATCAAATATTCTTTTCTTAGGAACAAGTCCCTCATTGGTGTGTACAAATTGCTTCAAGTTTGGGAGCATCAAGAAAAACCTGTTCTCGCGAATTTCAACATCAGCTGCTCCAGAAGGTTGGTGTAATATTCTACCCACCGCTTGAACTGCTGTCTATGTCTCATCCATGTTGACAAATCGCCGCACAAAACCGATTAGATCCCGATTGAGTCGATCCAGAGATTGTTGCGAAGATGGTTTGCGCACCTTGCGAAGGGCATTCGCATCCCTAATTCTTTGTTCAAGATCATTCGAACCCTTTCTTTCAATATTGCTACGGCCTCAGCTATCTTGCTCAGCTTCACTCACTTTTCTTCACAAACACATAAGTACATACATATGTGCACAGTCCGCCCACCAAACATAAAACAACTAAACACAAGATCTAATTAATGAAACATTCATTGTCATTTGCCAGCTTGCCTGAGACCATTAGATCAAAGACACCAAAGACGAACGACTACGGCTGCCGTCACCGTTGACAGATCCCGTAAACAGGGAAAATGACAGTGAAGACTGGAAAGGCGCAGTTCATATCGTCGTTCGGCCTAGCCCTATAAAAGTAGTGACAACCAAGGAGGGCCAGCAAGAAGTAGTCGCAACAACAACAACCAAGAAGTAGCAAACGACAAGGAGAAAAACAAAGTCCGGCCGAAGCTCCATCAAGGCAGAACCACAACAACAACTACAACACGAATAAGGTAAGAAGTGTTCATCAAAGCAACGACGCTGTGTAGACGCTAAGGTAGCATCGCAATGCACAAAATTAAATAAAATATTTTTTATGGAAGACAACCCTTTCGACTACTCTCCTACAAGCGAGGGACGAGTGTGTGGTCGAGACTAGTTAAGGCTATCGCTCAGCGGGTAAAACGGTGAGTGGGGACTAATAGGACGAAATTGATTTTCTGACTCGGGTTTTAACTCTCACGAGATTGATTAACTCCTATTAGTATCTATTCCCGAGGCAAATTCAGTAGGGTCAGTTCTCCGAATTTGGTTTTAACCCGGAAGGGCCTGAAAAACGTCATAGCCGCGTTCAAAGGCACAACCAACAACAGCTAAAGCCTCGACCCGGGTTTTTACTCAGGCAGGCTCGGCCTCACATTACTCCTGGTAACCCATCATCAATCGGGAACCGGAATCGGGTTTTCACCCAGAAGTGGACTGACTGGGTGCTGTCAACGCGACAGCTATGAGGTGACAATGCACCACTACGACCGAGTGTCTCGAACGGGTATCAACCCAGAGGGGTACGCCAACTACACTAGCACGTCTGTCGGTGTCACAAATAAATGTTTGTGACAGATCGTGGCCCGACGAGTATACCCCGACCCAGAAAGCACGTTGCAACTCGCCTATCGTGCACATCGTGTTGCACTTTTTTGATGGTTTCCAATATGGGTAATGTTTTTGGCCATCCTTCACGCAGGTAATCTTCGAGAGATATTGTAACAAGTTGAAACTTAGCCTACGAACTAATGACACATGCACCCCGACAAGAAACTTATGTTTTAGCTGTCTAGAATGCCATCTCCATGTCACGCCGGGAACTTTTCACCTTATTTAAGTAAGTGTTATATTTCTCATCTATGGCATTGATGATAAAAATAAAAAATCCATTTAATATCGCGTTCACCCAAGAACCCATTTTTTTAAAACTAAGATAACCCTAAGTTTTTTTGGAACATTTTTTATAGAGATAACGGTTCATCCAACAAGAGGTGTCATTTTAAATTGTTCACCACTATTGAATTGCCACCATTTGCCTATTATTGCGATGACTTTTGTTCAGTAAAAGATAGAGGGTTATTAAATATAGATATAGAATGTGTGCAAGTAGTGGAACTTCAGGGCAAAAACGTCGAAAGTACCGCGAAAATATTTCGTAAAATTTGTACTACTTATGGTCGTCATCAAACGCCTTTTCCCACGGCTTTATTAAAATTTAAGCCTTAAGGTCATCTGAGAGTATCGCCAAAGAAGCCGCGAATATGACGATCTCAGGAATTGGGTGTATCTGCGCCCAGCAGCACATGCATAAACGCCGTACTTCCCCAATGGCTCGTTGGAATTTAATGACTAAGATTAGGACCCTTCAATCAACACTTTTCTGAGTGATGAGGGTTATTTTCATTTTTCTACAATAGGTAAGAAAATAAACAAATTTGTCACATAGGGGAACGACCTCCCCGTCTATAAAAAATTACATTTTGGTGGAGTTTTTGAGCTGACCGTGTCATAAGGTAATTTTTTTTCGTTTTAAATATAATGCTTGTGCGACCGTTGTGCGAATTTTACTTTCAGCATAATATTTTCATATGCCAAGCAGCTTGTGAAAAATTTCCTTTAAGTGTAATTTCTCGAGATTGAGACTTTAATTAGCCGCCGAATCATCAGTTAGACTCTTGAACATAAAGACGACTTTAATGATCCTCGAACGACTTATGCATTAAGAGAAGACATCAGAGCTATTACTCAGCTGATATTGATGCAATTATGCGAAAACGTGACGAGAAGTTTTATGAAAAAAATTAATACTTTTAGGTAGACCGGGTTGACAGTAGAATTCCATTACTAAGCTCAGAATGTTTTAGTCTTTATTACGCCTTTAATAAAAATGCGATTGATTGATTTATGATGACAAACTTTGTTGGATGACCATATACGGAAATATTTAGCGAAAGACCTACTTGCCCTAGGTAAGCGTTAAGTAGAAGTCTCATAAATAGCTGCTGAAACCTCTTGGTTCACTTGACCACTTGGTCAGGTTTAGGAAACATAAAATGCTTCACTGGGGCTACTAAGATGAGCTTAATCATTTGAGACAAATTCAATTTATTATTTCTTTCCGCTGAAGCTGATGTCAACCTTAACCGTATACTTTCTAAATTAGCAAACACGTTTACTACACAAAGCCATAAAATGGTAACAATTAATGGCCAATTCGATATGTGGTTTCATCAAAAGACAGGCTTTTCGAACACCTGCGGCAGCTTGGATAGTCTGATTAATTATTATAGCTCACCTCCTAAGGGTTTACTATTAACCGCTCACTTGCACCTCTTGATTTCAATACCCCGAAGTAAGCCGGTTAATGCTTTTGTTAAATTCGCGCAACTCTTATGTTGTAACATAGACCTAGGGCTGGTATGTGAAGATGTGGCGCAGTCAACGCATTTTATAACTCGCCATTAAGGCTAGACAACGGTGGAGTATAGAATCGAATTCCCAATACCGTCGACCTATAAAGCCTATAGTGCTTGTGCACAGCCCGTTCAAGCACTTTCGATATCTGGAGGTAATGGGCTCCATTTCTCAATCATTCTTTGCGAAATTGGTGGCAATGCAATGCCGGTAACTTAATTGCATCCCAACGTTTGATCTAACGACTCTTGATGCCGATGTCGAAAAGTTCCATTCCAGAGTGGAGCTGTAACCTCCACATTGATGCATTTTCAGGGTATCATCATCGGGAGAGTGTTGACAGCAAGCTATCTCCCGAGCGCAACGAGTATTTATGGCTTTTAAAGCACGTGCCTTAACCTAATTTCTTTATGAATTCTACTTTCACTGCGTCGGCGACTTCATCAAAACAAGCTGCAAGAGAAATAAAAATATTATTGAACGCAGGCACTCGACTTTGCATCTACTCGCCTGCAGCCAATGGCCTTGTATCTTCGTCAATGTCCCAAAGGCAAAAACACTTCAAATTTGTCGCTCGAAATGCTGCTGCCAAAGTGAGTGGACCGGTCTTGAGACGGCTCAATGGCTTCGACGACGTTATATTCCGTCGGCATTTGCGTTTGAATCCACTCCTAATTGCTGACACAGTGGAGTTTTCTATACCATATGTGCCCTGCTTTTGATCTTCTTTTCGAAGATTTGCCAATGTTATGATCGCAACGACTGCGGATGGCAGCTGCATGGGATTCTAGTCGAAGGCAATGTCTTTGGAGATATCCACAGATGACATAACTCAAGTGCGCGGCATACTCGCAACGATGTACGCGTGTTGCGCTAGATACCGCCATTGAACCGAATTACTTCAAATGGATCGGTTTTTACGCGTTAATTGCGAAAACTTTTGACAAAAATCTCAATTTATTAGTACCTCGCATCGATGCAGAGTGCCCGCTCGTGTCGGTTGATGGGTGATAATTAGTTTTGTATTAATTTATAGTCGCAGTCGTTTAAGCCATTACAGAGAGACAGAAATGATCGCAACTATCGAGGTGGGCGCGTTGGCGGATCGCGTTCAAAGCCACTCACACGCATCGAACATGTGTCGTGAGCAGGTGCCCGATCAGTGAAGCCCACGTTGCGGCATCTGCAGTTCGTCTTGATGCCATCATACTTATCCATAGATGAGGCGAAACAGAAGCTCGATTGAGGTAGACAATAAAACTCGGTTAGAGAAGTCGGATTTTTTCTTTTCTTCACGTCGCCGAGATTAATTGAATTTTTTCCATAATTTAATCGTTTGTCATTTCTAGGGGAAAGGAAAGGCAACGACGGAATTAGACGAACAATCCATAACAGACAATTGTGCGTTGCGACGGAGATTGTTTATCGCAAGTAATCAATCATGGGAGAAAAGTGATTATTTGTCAGCAGAATTACGTATGTTAAGTAGTGATGAACCGTTTACGATTAAGAACATGTACTACAGAGTCTCTGAATTAGAGTCTCCCACGCGAAGGTGCATGTCTATCAAGTCTATCAATATTATCGTAGCAGCAAGAGGAAGGTAGCTTCTATGAAGTAAAAAAAATGAGTCGTGAAAATTGGCTTAACGTTAAGGAATTCGTTTTGCACTTTAATGGCACACTAACGTAGATCAAGTGTGGATGTTTGCCTTTTTACTTGTGGCGCTATAGTCTTCGGTACACCTGGCACTCAACTAACTAGCTTTTTTCTCACCAGTGTATACAATTGGAGGTACGTTATGTGGGGACAACCAGGAGTCATCTTTCTGTTTTCGATTTTATGTCCATAACCATGGACATGAAGCCACTAACCTTCAGGACTGATGTTTAAAAAGGCTTCGTGGTGTTTGACCGATAGTTGGCTTTAAACCCATATAACTCAAGAACGACAGTCGACGGTCCCTTGAATGATAGGTTATTCAGAATCTTCAACGTGGATGAT
This sequence comes from Merodon equestris, assembly GCA_958301585.1. Lineage (NCBI taxonomy): Eukaryota > Metazoa > Arthropoda > Insecta > Diptera > Syrphidae > Merodon > Merodon equestris. The sequence continues at coordinate 45,290,501 of OY284416.1, read as the reverse complement.
TCATTCGCATTTGCTGTAGTAGATTTAGTTTTATAAACAATTCAACCTCTTTGCGCTGGAAAAGAGCCCCTTAAAGACCCTGTCGGTGAATGTGAATTCATTGATTAGCCTGACGAAAGCAGCGATGTAGCTTTGGTTAGCACAATAAAGTTAAATCAGAAGCACAGAAGAGTTTTTAAAAATTTATTCATTAAAAATAAAAGACAAAATTACACGAGATTTGTTCAAAAAATAAGGTGACTTTTAATTTTTCTCGAAAAATATTTATTTATTCGTCATCTTGTCCTCTTGAAAGTAGTCTCCCTCAGATATAATGCATTTGTAACAAAATTTCTTCCAATCCATGAAGCACTTCTGATATGAGCTTTTTGGTATAGCCTTGAGCTCTTCCAGCGATTCAGTCTTTGTCTGCTCAACCGTCTTTATTTCCCTCCTTTCATAGGCCATTTCAGTTTTGGGAAGAGGAAAAAAGGCCGGTAAATACGGAGGCTGAGGCATGATTAAGGTATTGTTTTTGGTCAAAAGGGGCGTGATGCAAAATATATGCATTTTGGGACCAAAATTCAGATATTTGATTCGTTGTGCTTCACGTCAACGGTGCATGACTTCAAGCTAATATTCCTTAATGATGTCATAGTAACCGAAGCAAACAGTGAGAAAGCCTTCACATTTGACCGAATTTGGCGTACTTTTTTCGGTCTTGGCTCTTCTAGTCGCTTCCGTCGGAATAACTAGACTTTTGTTTCAACTTCATGACCAAATACTCATATTTCGTCACTAGTTATAATCGTTTTCAGCAAATCTGGATGGTTATACAACAGCTCCTGAGCGATGCTCATGCGACGGTTCTGTTAGTCAAAATTTAGCAATTTCGGAACTAACTTCGCTGACACACTTAGCAACTTCTCTGATAGTGATTCGACGATTTTCCAAAAAAAAATTTGTTCACTGCTTCAAAATGTTCATCCGTTGGCGACGTACTGGGACGCCCAGGGTTGGCATCTTCATTGCCATCTTCACTACCTTCTGTGAAGAGCTTGTACCACTTATAAACATTTTTTTGTTTTTGCACAGAGCGGGTACAAGTGCACTAAAATATTCTCTTAAAGAGACTGACATCACATGCTAAAGTAGTATTGGGAAACTACTCTTGTGGCTTCAGGACGAACCGCTCGACGAGTGACGAGAAGTGGAAGTTCCGCTACACGACACGTCTAGCAACTACATATTCGTAGATTTTATATAGGCATGAGATGCTCTAAACCGATCGAAAATATACAAGTATCATGTCGTGTATGGTTGCAGAATGCAAAACCAGTAAAAGATTTTTCGATTGGCGCGGGTAGATTTTGGCGGCCTGTGGCGGCCATGTTGTTTTGGTGCAATCTGTCAAATCTGTTGTTTGTTACTCGGTTACTGATGGCAAATCACCACGGCAATTTACATGATTGAACAACTCGTTCAAATGAAAAAAATGTCGGCGATTCAAAATGAGTGATCGTTAGTGCAAACGTTGCGCATTTTACGGTAAACGTAGTGGCTCGTTACAGTCGACGCAAGATCGGTCGAGAGCATGCCGCCGTCTATAAAAGTGGACAGCAAAACCCGCGAAAGTTGAATCCTCGGCGTGCACAAGAAGTCGGCCGTTCGCAGACTTCAACTTGGCAAATTTTGCGTCGGGACTCTGATATACACCCGTACAAGATCCAATTGACCCAGGAGCTCAAAGTTCATGACTATAGACAACGCCGTTTGTTCACCACTGGACATCGGAGCGTTAGAAGAGGACCCCAATTTTGACCGGAAATCAACTTTAACGACGAGGTGAAAGCAAAATTGAATATGGGACGACACTAAGCCACACGAGGCTCACTAGGTGACAGCATATCCTCAAAAAGCTACCGTTTGGTGAGGATTTTGGGCCAGCGGCGGCATTGGTCCGTACTTTTTCGAAAACGGCATTGATGGGGCGGTCACCATAAACGGGGAGCGGTACAGAACGGTGATGATCAATTTCTTAAGCTCTAAATTGAACAATATGGACCTAGACGACATGTGGATCCAGCACACAACGAATACCACGATGCCTTTAAGGTGAACATAACACAGATCATCACCCAAATTCAGCCGGGTCTATGCGAAAGAATCATTGAGAATTGGATTCATGCCACCGTAAGAAGCCGAGTTAGACATTTGAACTATGTCATATTCTATTCATATTAGCATACATGAACCTTTAAAAAATAAATATGTTAATGCCTCACACACAGCTTGTTTTACTCTGTTGCGTTGTCCCAATGGGTCGGATTCAAAGACTCTTCCGACCGGAGCTGTGTTGCCCATACGCTCTACATGGCCTAGATATCTTAAGCGTTGTATTGGTAGACACTTAACGAGCACATACCGCTGTACAGCCCATATAGTTCGTGATTGAATCTTCTCCTCCAGATGCCATCAACGCAAACAGGACGAAAGATCGCACGCAGAACTTTTTTCTCGAAAAGACCAAGAGCTTCCTCATCCGCTTTTAGCAGCGTCCACGCTTCTGCACCATCGAGCAGAACTGGGACGATTAGAGTATTATGTAAAGCTAACTTGGTCTTTCGAGGGAGGGCTCTATTACTCAATTGCCTGTTGAGCCCATCGAGATGTCGATGTTTTGCGTCCTTTCTTGATGACAACATGTTGTTCGTTTTGCCCTCATTTACCGCTAGACACATTTTAGCCGCTTCCGCCTCAATGCCAGCAAACGCCTCATTGACAGCTCGCTGTGTTCGAGCAATCACGTCAATATCATCCGCGTAAGCCAGCAGTTGAACGGACTTTTGGAACATCATGCCTCTGATGTTGACTTGTGAGTTTCGCACGATCTTCTCGAGTATTAAGTTAAAAAAGTCACATGACAGTGCGTCGTCTTGCCTAAGCACTTTTTTGATATTGAAGGTCTCGGTAAGTTCGTTGCCGATCTTGATAGAGCAGCAATAGTTCTCCATCGTCATACTACACAATCTGACGAGTTTGGTAGGGATGTCAAAACTAGACATGGCTTTGTATAACTCGTCTCTATGCACGCTGACATATATGTGGCCTGGAAGTCGACGAATAGGTGGTGAGCGTCGATCTACATCTCTTGTATCTTTTCCAGGATCTGCCGCAGTGTGAAGATTTGATCTACTGTGGACTTCCCTGGCCTGAAATCACATTGATATGATTAACGCCAGAGAAGATTTTGTAGGCGACATTTAGATGACTTATCCCTCTATAGCTGGCGCAGACACTGAGATTCCACTCATCGGGCATGCTTTCCTCCGACCAGATCTTACATATGAGCTGGTGCATGCGTCCTACCAGATCATCCCCGGCTTAAGTCTGTGTCGTTATTGCTATCTTAACTTCGTTAGAGTTGGGGGGACGGAATTCTTGTCTATCGTCGACCAGATTGAGCGGGGTATTCTGCCTGACAGTGGTATTTGGGTCCTCGTCGCCGTTGATTCTATCAAACTGCGATTCTACAACTAGATTTTCGTCCCAACAGGTTTCAGTCTGAAATTTATATCCACTGGATAAATGTTTTACATTCTGGTAAAACTTTCGGACTTCATTCCTGTTGTAGCACCTTTCCATCTCCTCTACCGCGCGCTTCTCATGCTCTTTCTTTTTCTCTGAGAAGCCGATTCCCTTCCCTCCTTTTCTGTTCGTAGAGCTCACGAGCAGCTCCCATGAGAGCATTTTACGGATGTGAAACTCGTTCTCTGACTCTATTCAGGCCCAAGAATTGTCCGAGAAATGACAGACTATGTTTGGGATGGTTGGGAGAATTAGAACGAATAGACAGTCAAAAGTATAATGAGTGGAAGACCCGAGGGTAAGAGACCGCCAGAAAAGCCGGACCGTATATGGAAGAATTGAATAAGGATGGACCTAGAAGAGATGGAACAGAACAGTGAAGCATTGGGGGAAGGCACTTGGCGAAAAGCCACATTCATATTGCTACATTAGTCGCTTGATTTTGTCGGTCAGCTCACTGCAAATTTTTATACAAAATGCGGTACAGGAAGTCATGAGATAGGTCCAAATGTTACTGCTGGCGAACAAATCGATAACCGACAATACTATTGCCCACAATAGCAATATTCTCAGCGCATGGTTTACCCTGTTTTCAATTCTCCCAGACTCTGCGGTTTTTTGTCACTATATTACGAATTGTTCGCTATTCGTACATTGATTGAGATTGATAGTGTAAATACTACTAACATAGGTAGCTGGGATGGAATCACCCACAAGAACTCATTATAGTCTGTAATCTAGATACTCGTATTCATGTCAGATTAATCAAAAATTTAGATTATATATATTGGAAGGTGGAAGATACTCGTAGTATCCTCTTTACAGGGAGGACCATAGTGCTGTACTTATACTGGATAAGATTTTTTACCTACCGGATTCCTCGAAATCAAGATGTGCTTTTAATGAAGCTCAGAAAATTGTTTGTCTTAATCTGCTAGAGATTCTAAAGGCCTTCGTCAATCGGCTGAGGCTTTCCCATCGGCTGTAACAAGAGGAATCTGATACTATTTCCTTTTATCAAGCAGAAGTCATTAGAGATGTGCTCTCTGATATAGTGGCGCTGATGTCATTTCTTTTCAAATAAAAATAAAAAATAAAATTTTACAGCACGACACGACATACTTCCTTTCTAAAATCGTCCCCGGTAGTTCTACCATAGATCTTTGATTGGTGCGAGAAGACACCGTTTATTACTCGTTAATAACTTTTGCTCCATCAGTGACTATTCTATCTCCTTCATTGAGGTGAGGCATATTTAAAAGTTTTTATTCAGTTTTGTAGTAGACATTGTATATTTAAAGGTTAACGCTCAGAGCAGCCGACTGTAAAAACTATTAGCATTAGGGGGTGTTCGTGGTGCAATGGTAATCATCACCGACTATTGAGCCGAAGGTGTGTAGTTTTCAAGTCTGTCCATAGTCAAGAACAATTCCTATACGGAAAAACTGTGCAACAACATCAGTTGTGAATGACATATGGTCAGAAAGTGCTGACGAAGGCATAACACTCGCAGTACATGATCACTTCAAAGTTCATACTTTATGTGTGCATTTCCAATATAACAGCTTTATGAAATGGAAAAAGGTTCTGAGAACTACAACCAACGCGACAAATTCAGTCGAATCTCTCACAAAATCCTATCTAGGACAACCACCCCCGGAGACTATCTTCGACACAAACCATCTGCACTCCATCCAGGTTGTGTGACAAACACCATAAGAGCGTACTCTCTTGAACCTGCATGAATTATAAAAAAAAAAAATAGCATGACCATCGTGCTACAGATTTAAGTCAGGGGTTGGACAGGCGTCCATCTGCAATATATATTTCGAGAAGTATTAGTATTAGTATTAGAAGTATTATTTAGTTCACTGGTGTTTATAAGTCTGCTACACTATATGTGAATATGTAATTAGGCACAAGTTAGACGACCGTGACATATAGGCAGTGAGTTATCTGGCTATAATGTCTTCAACTTTTCTTATAGCTATCAGCTTATGTTCATATTTTTTTTCAATTGCTTCCGAAACCAAATTGACGGGTCGACAAAAGTCACTTTTTTTCTGTAATCGGTTTTAAGTGAGTTCATACATCATTTTTGTTAAATCTCCGAGGCTATGAGGAAACAATTAAAACATTTCACAGTCTACTGATTGCTTATTTTGTGTTGACATTCTATTAGCTCCGTAAGTTGTCATCATTTACAAGAAAGAGCGGCATAGGCACCTGTGATTAAGTGGTTGCCAGAAGCATTGTTAGGCTTAAGTACCATTTTCTTTTATTAAATTCGATGGGCATACCTCAGGCTATTGCGAAATCATATTATGGTAATAACATATCATTATCTCGAACCCGTTTTGAAAGCAATTTTGAGGTATCTAACGAACAATCAGCACCATCCTTATATGTCTTAAACCATTCATTCTGCTTTTCTTTTTATCGTTAGCTTTTAGGACCTAAGGAGCCTTTTTAAAAATAATCCGATTGATTCGATACTTGAATATCGCCGAATGAGCCATCTATTGTATCTATCGCATATATCGGGACCCCTACGGACATCGGACCCCTTTTATCAAGCCTTTTGTATCCAGTATCGGTTAATAGATTGTTATCCAACAGCATATGTCATTTTAAATTGGTGATTACCTCTAATAAGTAAAAATTGATCGTTGATATACAATGTATAGGTATAGTCTCGCGAGCGCGTTTTGAGGTATTTATGTCTCCGATAGACGAGGGATGCGGAGATTCGAACTCATTTTCGTCCAAAGAATTCTGCTGAAAATATCACTGCGAAACTAAGAGTGTGGTCGAAAACATGTGTGGAAAACGCAGGAATTAGGCCTGTCTACAACCACTTTACTTCGCACTTCAGCTCAAATGCTTATAAGGTTCTGTTGGATGGAATGCTTTTCCCCAGCTCAAATCTTCCCACTCATTTCAATCCACAAGCATATAAAACCAATGTGCACCGGTACCTCCTTTCTCTCTCTCCTTCGGCCCGCGCCGGAAGTGAGTCAACATATAATAAAGCTAGTTTCGTTATGTTCTTTCTCCAGGTCGGTCGTCTTTTACATAGAAGCTGGATTTACTACAATATAACAGGCCTGGAGACGGTGACAATGGTTTATACCCTTCCGCCGGTCTGATCGTTTTAGGGAATCAATTGTTATATCGAATGATTTTGACTTGTTTTTCTTGGCTTGAAGCGCGTGCCCACATTTGGATGGCATAACCTCATAGGTCGAATCTTTGCGATCATTTCAACAATTTTATTAGCTTCCCCGTAGACTTGAGGGTGGACTGCCATTTTAGTCTTCTACCTAAGGCAAGGAATACTTATGCAAAGCATTTCCTGTCTGTCTGTACCCATATTTCATATATCCACAAACTTGCCCGAAGTGAATTTGAATTATAAACTGAAAAATAAACCCAATTCACCAACCTGACAACAGAGTTTCAATAAATTTCATAAATGTTAATTGTACATTTGTAGAGTTTGAATGAAGCGGTTGGTGAATTGGGTTTATTCTTCATTACGGTTCATGTATTTGATTACATAATATATATATTACATTCATAATTTAAAATTCACATTCTCTTCGTGCAAATTTTTATATATATGTATGAAGCACTGACGTGACCTGCATCAACTGCCAAAAGCGTTGATGGTGTCGGACGATGTCTCTGGACCTGAGGGACGGTATTAGTTGCATTAAAATCGTCATTGAACATATTAAAACCAAGGTTCTCTGGTCGTCAATGACCGATATCATTTCGAAGATGGAAGTGATGAAGTAAGGCTCTATTTTCCAAGTCATGGTTTGGGCGTATATTGTCATTACACTTCCTGGAAGACAGCTTCCACTACCGCCACTTTGTCTGACATTCTCGAAACCTTCAGATCCTGTACATAAAACATTACGATCGTATCTCCGAAACATTTTTTTTTATTTGCGTTAACATACTTATTCACTTTATTGGAATTCATAGCACGAATACTATTGTTGCAGTGCAAACGTACAGTTATTTTGTAATTTTCTTTGATTAATTGTTGGAGATTAGTCTAGTGACTTTAGTGTCCCGACCTCTGAGTGTTGGCTGTGGGTAAATCGATTGTACAAGAGTTTGAATCTTGACAGCAGCCTACTTCCCTGTACGAGGGTGGTCCGATAAGCACTTAGCCTCACCGCCAGATAGCGCCAGTATCGCAAGAGCAACTTACTATCGTGTAGTACATTCTAGTAGACGGCTACTGTCCAAATTTCAGCCGGATCGGACTTGTAGTTTTGTTTTGAGCGCGTGTGGAAGCGGGAGTGGCCGCGGATTTTAGGAAAATGGAAAAAAAGCAATATCGGTCGGTGATTCGATTCTTATTTTTTGAAGGCAAATCGCACAGCGAAATCAAAGAGCGTTTGGATGCTGTTTACGGTGACTCTTCTCCTTCGATGGCGACCATCAAAAATTGGTTTAACAAGTTTCAACGTGGTCGCACGTCGGTTTTTGATGAGCCACGTCCAGGTGCCCCGAACGGCTACCAGGGAGGATAACGTGACAGAAATCCACGATCTCGTATTGGCAGACCGCCGATTGAAGATGCGCGAGACAGCTGAGACAGTAGGCTTTTCAAAAGATCTCTTGGGTCATATCCTTCATAAAATTTTGGGCATGAGAAAGCTGTCGACGCGATGGGTGCCGCGTTTGCTCACTCCGGACAACAAGCGCAACCGTGAGACCACTTCAGAGCAGTGTTCGACGCTGTTTAAGCACAATCCGAAGGAGTTTCTGTGTCGTTTCGTGACAGTCGACGAAACAGGGATCCACTGGTATACACCAGAGACCAAGGAACATTCGAAACAGTGGACTTCAATCGGCGAACGTGCTCCGAAGAAGGCGAAGACTGTCCCATCGGCCGGAAAGGTGATGGCCACCGTTTTCTGGGATTCACAAGGTGTGATCCACATCGACTACCTGGAGAAGGGCAAAACGGTCACAGGGCTGTACTATGCCAAATTATTGGGCCGATTCGACGCCGAATTGAAGAAAAAACGGCCGCACTTGGCGAAGAAAAAAGTGCTCTTCCATCACACCTCCGCCCTCGCCACGGCCAAATTGGTAGCCCCATCCACCGTATTCTCCAGATTTGGCCCCGTGCGACTTCTTTTTGTTTCCAAACTTGAAAAAGTTCCTCGCCGGGCAGAAATTTCAGTCGAATGAGGAGGTCATCGCCGCCATGGAAGCCTACTTTGCAGACCTCGAGAAAACGTATTTTTCAGACGGGTTAAAGAAGTTGGAGCATCGCTGGGTCAAGTGTATCGAGCTAAAAGGAGACTATATTGAAAAATAAATCGCCATTTCTCCAAATTTTTTGTTTTTCTTTTGTAGGCTAAGTAAAGGGTCCGCCATCTAACTTTTTTTTTTCAAGTAGTGCTTATTTTGTGAATGGTAACACTTAGCTCATGTCTGATTTGACAGATAATTAGTTTTATCCTTCCGCTGAACGAATATGGTTGTGTATACGCTTGAACAACGCTTCGCTAAGTGGGCCTGCGATCGACTTACAGAAGATGCCGATTTTGCCAAAAAAATCATCTTTTCAGATGAAGCTCATTTTGATCTTGGCGGGTATGTAAACAAGCAAAATTGTCGCATTTGGGGCACAGAAAACCCGCACGCATACATTGAAAAGCCGGTGCACCCAAAACGAGCCACGATCGTTATCGGGTCATGTTGAACGAATTTTTGTTCACAAAAATTGAAGAGGAGGATATTGGCAACATTTGGTTTCAACAGGAAGGCGCTACGTGCCACACAGCCGAAGCTACACTCGATGTTTTGCGCCCTGTTTTTGAAGATCGCATTATCAGCCGCAGAGCTGATGTCGTTTGGCCACCTCGGAGCTGCGATTTGACACCGTTGGACTATTATTTGTGGGGTGTCGTCAAAGATAAGTGTTACGCCGACAAGCCAGAGACAATTGACGCTTTAAAGGACAATATTCGTGAAGCCATTGGTGAAATACAGCTGCACACAATCGATAATGTGCTTAAAAATTGGACGGATCGTGTAGGCTACTGCATGTCCAGCCGAGGCAGCCATTTGAATGAAATTATTTTCAATTATTAACCGGAAGGATTGTACTTTCAAATAAAAAAAGAAATTTGAGAAAATATTCAGTAGTTTTTTTTATAGCATTTTCAAAAAAAAAAAAGTTATTTGGCGGACCCTTTACTTATCGGACCACTTTCGTATGTGCAGTGAGTAGATTGTTGCATTTCGGTGCACGTTCATGGTATCGTGATGCCGTGGTGACGATGGCGTGGTGTTGTTTTGTCCATCGTCTGTTTAATTATCCATTTGTTTAATTCTCAATTTCGCCGTTTGACAGGTTCCTATTGAACGATAGAAACACTCGAAGTGAAAGTTCTCGCAGAACAGACAAAACGTGGCCACCGCACACTACCATTTTCGTAGAGGTGCGTTTAGACATACAATCACGGAACTAAAAATCTGCAATGGTAACTGTTGTATATGAGACAGCGAGTCTCAGTCTCCTCAGATAGGAGCCCCTACTAGGCTACGAGGGGATATCCATTGCGAATATCTTAACTGCCTCAGGTGTTGGGTATTTTATTTCCTCAATCACTATGTTTGAAATTTAAATCTCCCGCTGGAATGTACAAGTTTTCCTCCGAGCTTAAAGGTGGAAATCGAAAAATTGTGTCGAGTTCTGCTATGAAAATAGCAAAACTTTCCTCCAGAATACTTCCCTTCCGACTACCACATGTGCCGATTGCTGTTTGATGACCTGTCTAAGCAGAATTTCCGATGTGTGGAGGAAGAAACCATGGGATCAGGAACATTTTCACTAGCGAAGGACAAGACCTTCAAGAATAGATTTATCTAAAAGAAAGCTCCAAAATTTTGTTTTCAAAAAGTCTGCAGATAATCCGTCAATAATTTTCGTACCAACCAAAAAAGGTACCAAAAAAAAATTATTAAAAAATAAATATTAGGAAAATCTATTTGGATCACACTGTACTAAGAAAATACCCCCACTTGACTGAAGTGTTCATAATAATTTAGAGGGACGTATTTTTAACGAGTGAAAGTCGCAAAACACTATTAGCAACTGCTGTCGGCCTTCATAATCTATTGAGGTTATTCCCCCATCCTCATAGAATAGAAAATAAAACACAAATCCATGATTCACCAAACTTCCAATTACAATAAGATCTGATTTGAGTGAATTATGAGTAAATAATGGGCTTCGGGAAGTGCTGCCGAAAACCATAGCAACGCAATCATTTAATTTGGAAGGCACTTGAGGAAGTTTCCTTTGAGGATATTTTGCTAAATGGTTGGATGGACCAAATTATAGAGTAATTATCATGCAGAATGTAGCCTCTAACGAGCCACTCTCGAGATATTATAGACGCGTAGCAATAGTGATCTTAAAGGAGTATGTACTTCAAGCTTCACTCTAAGTCTAAGTATCTAGGTTGACCTTTTAACTGTTTTCGGGTTACTTATTACTTCCAAGATATTACAATGGTCGTGGCATGTTGGGACAAAATGTGTAACCCATAACTTATAGGGTAGTGTGCTTGGGGTACCATCTAACATCCTGATTGCAATTGCGAATCAAGCTTAAGGCTTTCGGATCATCCACAGGAGACTTTGATTCGGGGGTTGTAGTAATAGAGTCGTTCTTTTAGTTGGAAACTATGTGTGTCGGCAACGATATTTATAATTCAGAGGCGGTGACGAGCCCCGGATGTGGTCGGATCTGTTGTCGACTCACAAACGTTTATTGAAATTTTAGGTTCCTCAACAGACTGTATGCAGTTCAACATTCCAATAGGCCGACAACACTACACTCCGAAAAGCGATTGGGACGAAGCGAACACATAACGTTTATCATGTTCAATCAGGAGATTCGACGTTTCTCTGCTAAGTCAACGCCAACCAAAGATTGACGTTTGTGAGAAATGTACGATCGAGAAAACAGAAGCATGCGACTCAGTGCTGCACCAATCAGACCGAGTCCAATCAATACACCGAGTTTAATGAGATTAATATCAGACATCTCGGGGAAATGACTACTGAGCTCTGCAAAGTATCTGATTGAAAGTCTGCATTAGCTGATTTCAAGTCTCGAAAAAAGGGATTATATGATCATTTTTGATCATCGTTTAAAGTTAAAGGTAGCCTAGAATTTTAAGACTAAAAATACTCTCGCCCTATCCTCGGATTTAAAACGCAATTGGAATCCCTCTTTTGGAAAACTAATTCGATTTTATATGGCTTAAGTGCCAAGATCACCATGCTCGTCTTACGTTCACTGATTGGACTCTTGAGCAGTTGGAAAGGGATCTAAATCACCATCAGTTACCATACCATGAGCGCAGTAAATTATATGTCAGACCCAAACAGCCAAATCGACTGCAAAGCCAAATATCCATGTTGCCAAGGTAATGCGGTTTATTTGGTCAGATCGGGAGGGAATGGTATTATGCGCTGCTGAAAAGTCGTCAAACAATCAATGCACCTCTCTACCCACAACAATTGATGCTGATGACAATCGAAGCTGACTTCCCGAAACTAAATAATCTGCTCAACAATTTTTTTCTTTATGCTAACTCACATATATCCTTAAATGAGACTTCAAATCCTCATATTTTTAACTTTATATCCTCCTCTACATCTGACCTTTCTAATGCAGTTCTACATAAAATCTACTGCCGATTCCTAGTGTTTCTCCGAAGAAAAAACCGATAGCTTCCCCGCTACATTAATTTTCTTAATAACTCTTCCAATGAACCCACAATAATCGCCAACTTCTTTGCTCATTTCTTCAGCCAATTATTTACCGACCGGGATCTTTAACCCGATCACGAGTATTTTTGATATTTAAAAGACGGCCCCCCAGACCCCTCTTGTTTCACTGAACACAACTCTCGACCTAATCACCGAAAAAATACACTACCTAAAGGACTACTCTCCCGGTCCCGACTGTCTGCTGCCATTGTCTTAAGAAATTGCGCGAACTATTTCATTCTACCCCTTACCGCTTTATTTCAAAACTCTCTCTCTCAACGACCCTTTCCTCAGCTTTGGAAACAAACTTTTCAAGAGCATCGTTTATGATGCACTATTTTTTCACTGCAAACTCATATTTTCTTCTAAACAACATGGGTTCCTAAAAGGTCGATCGGCAACTATTAATCTAGTCGAGTTTGTTTCACAATCTTTGTGTGCACTAGAAGCAAAGAAGTTGACGCCACTGACTTCAGCACAGCTTTTGACAAAATGTCTCACCAAATTATTCTCCTCAAGCTCACTTCCCTTAATTTCTCTTCCAGTTTTATCTCATGGATCAAATCTTATCTAAAAGATCGTCAATATAACGTTATTTTCAGATCTTCTATCCCCCTGTCAAATTCTTGGTTTATCTAGAGGTCATTTGTGACATCGAACAGACTTTCGCTTTCATATCGATAACATTATTGTTAGGCCCCTTCTCAAGTCGAATTCCATACTACACGTATGGAAGTCATTCAACGTAGGTTTATCTGTTATGTCCTTCGTGGCCTTCTCTGGGCTGACCCCCCTAATTTACCATCTTAAACGGATCGCCTAAAATTAATCAACTTCCAACCCCTTAAAAAACGACGCGATGTTGCAGATATTTGTTTTTATTCACAATCTTCTAAGCGGTAACATTGACAGCCCCACATAATTGCACATGATTTCCCTTAAGACCAACCCCCGTAACCTTCGGTCCATGCCCGTTTTCCGTGTAAACACTCATCGCACAAATTATGGCTACCACACATGCCACGCAAGGCTAACACCAATCTTTTCGACCTTCACATCAAAAGGTCCAGTCTTAGAATTGGCCTATACCACAACTCTCCCACCATGTACAAACCAATCTTCGTCAACATCTGCCCCCCCCCCCCCCCCCCATCTTCTATTGATCCCCTACTGCCACCAGCAGTCAATCTATTGAACCCAACGAATGTCGCTCTCTCCAGGTCTCTTTTTGGCTTTTCTTCATGTAATATCACGAGTTTTTCAATATCTCACCCAAAAAAGTATCAAACAATCCTGATACCTTCAGATAATATATCAACTCAAAGCGTATTTCGCACCTTCAGCGTAGCAACACTGATCATGATAGGTTTTTTCGTCGCTAAAAGTATCCCCCTCCCTGCCACTCTAACACTTTCCGAAAACCTCTTTCTTACCTTTTATTATCAGAACGTAAGAGCTCTGCGCTCTAAAACTCAGGCAGTCCTGCAGCAATCACATGCCTTACCTTTTGAAATCTTTGCCTAATCCCCCTAATGCCTTTTGAAACGAACCTTATTCCCTGTATAAACAACCTCAAACTGTTCCCATCAAACTTTAACGTTTATCGCGACGATGATGTTAACCAACCTACTGATGGTTGTCCATACCTCGGTGTGCTCCTAGCCGTCCGAAACTTAATTGACTCCTCCCTCATAGCAATTTCATTTTCGCCGTGTCTCGACTTTTTTTCTATTAAGATTATACTACCCTGGTAATCGCTCTACGTCATCTGCTTTTACATTGTTCCATCACAACATATTGGATCATATAAATTGGCCATTGATTTAATTGATTTACGGGATCACCAAGACGAGATCCTAGTTTTCGGTGACTTCAGCCTTCCCCATCTTAAATGGATCTCTTCAGACAACCAATCGTTTTACATTGCCTCTAATTCCACTGCAGCCAAATAATGTCTCTTCTCAGATCGCCTAGTTGATTCAAGCCTTAACCATGCCAGCGGCATTTTAAATTACATGGATAGACAATTAGACCTAATTTTCACAACCGTCTCCTTAACCCTCCACCCTCCCCTTCTTATCTCGTTCTTTCACAATTTCCCTATACAAAGCTCTCCCCGCCTGTTCAAATATCTCACGATTTCCACAAAGCCAGCTTCCGTCCAATCAATGAATATCTCAATAGTGCTCCTTTTAATTTCAACAACCTTACCATTAATGATGCCATATCTATATTCTACAAAAAAATATTTAAGTCCTTCTTTCAGTTTGTTAACTACAAACGAAAATCTGATGGCTACCCAAACTCTCCCTCCTTCAGTGATGAAACTTCCAATGATCCTCATAACATCGCCAATCTTTTTGCCACGTTTTTCAATCGATCTTTCATCCATGACTCCTTTGCACCCGACCCTAGTTATTTCAACCCCGATATCATCGAAAAAAGATTAGAGCTACTTAATGATGAATTCACTCCTGGCCCCGACGACGTCCTCCCTGATATATTTTTAAAAAAATGTTCTCCTCCCTTTATCTACCTCTCTCAAAAATCTTCAGACTATCCCATTCTCAATGTGAATTTCCTCGGATATGGAAATCCTCTTTTATAACACCTATACACAAAAAGAGTCCGAAGAATGACATTGACAACTACTGTCCTATTGCCAAACTGTCACAAATACCCAAAATCTTCGAAAGAATTTTGTATGATAATTTAAGTTGTTAATGCAAGTCTTTAACCTCCCCACACAACACGGCTTCCTCAAAGGTAGGTCTACAACAACAACCCTTATTGAATGCGTATCCTTCACCCTTTCAGCCTTAGAAATTGGCAAGTAAGTCGATGCTTTCTAAACTGACTTCAGTAAGGCCTTTGATAAAATTTCACACAAATTAATACTTTTCAAACTGTCTTCCCTTGGCTCTGAACCCTTCTTATTAAAGTGAATATCCTTTTACCTGGGAAATCGCTACTACAGCGTCCGTTGTAGATCTGCCCTCTCTAGCCCCTTCCTTGCTTCCTCCGGTGTCCCCTAAGGCAGTCATTTAGGTCCGCTTCGTTACC
This sequence comes from Merodon equestris, assembly GCA_958301585.1. Classification (NCBI taxonomy): domain Eukaryota; kingdom Metazoa; phylum Arthropoda; class Insecta; order Diptera; family Syrphidae; genus Merodon; species Merodon equestris. The sequence goes on along the minus strand of OY284416.1, from coordinate 45,275,051 downwards.
ATTAACGATATTGAAATCGTTATCAAACATTCCCACTTTATATCCCGACAACGCTAAGATCTTCAAGATCATTTCCTCAGAACATGACTCTTTCCTTATTCAATCAGACGTCAATAGTTTTTCCACCTGCTCCTGGACCTTAAACGCAAACGTATCAAACCTCCGCTCCGCCTCCACTTTCTCCATAAACAACCCATTTTAACCGTTCAGGTGATCCGCGATCTTGACGTATTATGCGACCAGGAACACATATCAGCGATATAATTCTTAAGGTCAATTCTGCATTCGGCTTCTTGAAACGATGGTCTAAAGAGTTTTCCAATCTCTACGTCACTCGGTCTCTCTACATAACCTTTGTTCACCCTATTCTCGAATACGCCTCTCAAGTGTGATCTCCTTACCATCATACATCCAGAATCGAGAGTATCCAACGTTGCTTTCTCCGTTTTGCTCTTCGTGGCTTACCCTGGGACAATCCTCTGATCCTACCTCCCTATCAAGACCGCCTAAAACTTATTAATTTGAACTCGCTGGAAGAACGAAGAGTGATATCCGACATCCTTTTCATCCATTGACTCCCCTCAGGTACTATTGACAGCGCGACCCTATACAACTCTGTCGTTTTCAACACTAATCCTAGTAATACGTATGGAATGCAAACGGGCTCAACTAACATGTCTCTGAATTAAAACAATTTATAATTAAGAACTCCATCGACATCCTTTTAATCTCAGAAACCCACTTTTCAAATAAATGCTTTATAAAAATACCTAAATAAAATTTTAATCACACTAACCATCCTAGCGGACGAGCCCACGGAGGTTCAGCAATAATAATTAGACAAAACATTAAATACAATGCTCTTCAAGAATATGCAAGGGACTACAAACAAGCAACGACAATTCAAATAGAGGATGCATGCGGACCACTAATTCTAACTCTGTATTGTCCACCAAAATATACAATAAGTCCTCAGCAGTATTCCGAGTGCATCAAACATCGGGCCCGCGTTTTATTGCAGCGGCGAATTTAACGCGAAACATGTCGACTGGGACTCAAGATTAACCAGCCAAAAAGGCAAAAATCTTATGGAGGCGATAACGAAAAATAACTGCAAATTCATAAGCACTGGTAAGCCAACCTATTGACTTCAAGAAAAAGCCAGACCTCATTGTCTTCTGTATTACCAAAAACATTAATCATACTCTATTAAGCATAAGCTCCTGTCTCGAACTATCATCTGACCATTCCCCTTTTATAGTCTCTGACATAAAACCGATTGAAAGGCTCTTCGAAGAGTAATGTCAACGCCTGAAATCAAACCAGTAAACCTAATAACTATTGAACCAAAAATTATTCGACAAAAAATCAAAGAAAAACGAAAGCTACGAAAAATTTGGCAATGTAGCAGATCACCATTGGACAAAGCGAAGTATAACAAATCGACTAAGGAACTCAAAGACCTCCTCAAAGAACATAACAATCAACATGTCAATACATTCTTGTCAAATCTCACAGCAACTCAAGCAACAAACTATTCGCTGTGGCAGCTGAACTAAAAGGTGAAGAAAGGAATTAACCACCAACCACCTCTGATGAAAACTAATGGTACTTGGGCCAGACCAAACACCGATAAAGCAAAAACATTAGCAGAATATTTTAAAACAACATTCACCAACGGCTCCAACAGACGAAATATACCACCCCCAGACAGAAATATCTACGAAAATGGCAATAAAGAAAATACGAACCAACGCTGCATAAAAAAACAACGTAAAATGTAAAAAAGCACCTGGGTATGACCTAATAACGGGAGAAATACTGAAAGGACTGCCGGATGGAGCTCTTATTTATACATATTAGAAATATTTTTAATGCCATCCTAAGGCTTGACTCCTTTCCAAAGGCATGGAAAGTTTCCAAAATAATAGCAATCCCGAAACCAGGCAAAGATGCTACAAGACCATCACCTTACAGGCCAATTAGTCTACTACCGATTTTTTTCTAAAATATTCGAAAAATTCCTGCTTGACCGTATCAACATACCACTAAAACAGAAACATCTTATCCCGGACCACCAATTTGGATTCCGACAAAATCACTCTACTATTCAACAGGTTCATCGAGTGACAAAAAAAATTCTAAACGACTGGAATGAGCAAAAATACTGCGTAGCAGTTTACTTAGACATTGCAAAAGCTTTCGATATTGTAGTCCTACTATGTAAACTCAAGACAATGCTACTGGACTACCACCAACTCATCAGGAGTTACTTGGACAATCGACACTTCTACGTGCAATATAATGACGAACAGCCAAACTTACGTGAAACCAAAGCAGGGGTTCCGGAGGGTAGTGTACTAGGTCCTATCCTTTACTTACTCTTTACTGCGGACATACCTAAGCCACTTACATAGGACACCATGCTAGCAATATTCGCAGACGACACAGTAATTCTTTCCTCACACTCTTGCTTACAAGCTGCTACAAATCAAACAAAACAAACGCTCGACAAAACAGTGGACTTCTACAAATGGGGTGTAGATATTAATGAAGAAAAAACAGTTCAAGTAATATACACGACAAAAATGAATTCTTAACCTCAAGACATCACAATCAACAACAAAAAAATTACTCTTGACAACTCAGTGAAATATCTAGACATAATAATAGACAACAAATTTAGGCAACTATACTGTCTTCTAGGAAGCAAATCTAAACTCCCTGTACAAAACAAACTTTTAATCTACAAAAGCATAATAAAACCAATATGGACCTATGTATGACATACAAATATGGGGAACAGCCCCTAAATCAAACATTGATATCATACAACAACTACCATCAAAAATACTTCGACGATTGTCAATGCACCCTGTGTATTTCTAATGAAGATATACATCGGGGCCTCAATATACCCACTATTAAAGATGAAATCAAAAAACATAGTATGAATGATCAAATCAGAATCTCAAATCATCTAAACAACGAAATACGAAATCTACCTCACCAAGAAGCTAACACGAGAAGACGACTAAAAAGACTGAGGCCAGTAAATCTACAATCCATATAAATGTTATTATACATATGTATGTATAATTTATGTATGTTACGATAATATCTGTTAAAAAAGTATGAGTAAATGTGATTCATGATGGCAAATTTTGTTAACACCTTAAAGTAGAAGAAAAGTAACGTAAGAAAAAATGTTGTAAGACACTGGTCTTAAGATTTAATGTATCCAATTATATCTTTTAAAACTACAATATTACTTATTATATCTAAACTTGAAAATAACAAAAAACAAAAAAAAAAAAACCCTCGTAATACACGAGACCCACGTCTCTTCTATCTACCCACCTCTCGTACCTCCTATGGAATATTTATGCAAAAACTGTTTCGACGTCAACATCAGCATTCCTTGTCTAGAACTCCGTGTCAATCGCCCTCTTTCTTGGCTTCCTGGATTGTAAGTTAAATTAAGCGCAATAAATGGGGGTATTGCCCCCACCAAAATCAAAATCAACTCTTTACCCTCTCCTTAATCGTTTCCACCCTGTCACCTAGTTAATAAGTTAATTCAGTTTTTTTTTTTTGTTAAAGCTGGCATTAATCTCATAAAGTGGGGGACGTCAAATTCATGCAGAATGCCCTTTCTGTAATACGCTTCACTTGAGTCGAATGTAGCAAAAATTGGCTCGATTCGTTCTAAGGCTAAAAAGTGACGATTTTTCTTGAATTGCGAGAAAGACGGGAAAAAGTCATAGCTAGCGATCCACAGTATTTTAAATAAATTATTTTGTATCCATTTTATTTAAATGAAAGCCTTTCTTCGCCAAAAAATCTTTTGAAATTAATGCATACACCCGATAAATTTCCACTGCACCTGGAGAAACAGTATTTTTGCGGATTTGAAGCAGGTGGCGTCATTGGGCCCTATATTTTCTAAAACGAGAATGGCCGAACAGTTAACAGTCACTGAACGATAATTGGCCATGATAACTGACTTTTTGTGGCCTTAATTGGATGACGTGGACCTGGACGAAACGTGGCTCCAACAGGACAGACCGATGTGCCATACATTGCGTGTAGCATTGAAGATGTTGCATGACAAATTCCCATCCATAAAAGTCGATTTGAAATGACCACCTGTTATGAGTAATTTCTTAAAGAACAAAACGAATCTAACGGCACATAACAGCCGACTAGAGCCCGAATTACCCACGGGACATTCAAATTAAAAGGTCATTTGCCATCTAATTAAAATCGTTAAAAAAACATAATTAATAAATAATCAACACATCCACACGCAATTTACATACAATCAACGGTCAATTCCTACACGCTTCAAATGCGTTTACCGTCCGTGAGCTTATAAATCACTCCTAAACGCCTTGCCGTAAAATCCCAAAATAAACTCCGAACTACCACCTTGAACAAACAAACATAATAAAGCTCGAAACAAAACACTTAAAAGAATTGTTGCTAAAATTATGCAAAGCAGATAAGACTCGCTCGTGACTACAATTATGGCAACGGCAGCGTACGAATGTTTCGTCATATCCCGAAAGCTGGCAGTCCACAAACCTCCACGATGCAGTGAGAAAACGAAAAGCCAAAATATTTTCATTCAAAACATAAATCCACTTCGTGAGATCTAGCTGACAGCAGATCAGATCCATCATCCGCCGCAAGCTGACACTAATGGATGCGTGCACCTCTGGAATGCTTTCAATCTATTTATTACTCACCTGAGTTACGAGCGAAATGAGAAACCTACTCATATGTAAATGCGAGGGGTTTAAGACAATTTCGAATGCAAATTCAAGGTTAGATCAACACCGCGTCGTGGACAGCTGGTGGGAACGTCTGCATGCTTCGTCACCTCTTCTGGACAGATCATACTCAGCATTTGCATCTAGGCTGGAAATCACTGCCATAGGCCGTGATGCAATGGGGGCACTTTCCTTTTCGCTGTCAAATAAATAAGTATCTACAACCTACATAGTTCCAGGTACTTGTATCTAATGAGCCGAAAATCTCGTAAATCGGGGCAGAGGCATTTGTTTTTTTTTTTTTTTTTTTCGCACAATCTTGTCGATCAACCAGTAGAAGGAGTAGAAGGAGGAAGATGCAAAGGCCTGTGATGGTAATCTTAATGCCTTAATGCCGAAGGCAGAATTAACGTGTGAAGGTGCCCGTGAGAAGCTTGAACCGATCTTCAATGCAGTCGCAAGGTGGCGAATTGTTTTCTTTTTATTTTTTCTGTGTGGTCATAATTTTGGCAATTATTTTGCCTTAAAATTATCTTTTTAATGTAAATTAAGTTCTGTAGCCCGAAGGTGTTCACTATTAATGTTGTAGTTAATTAAAGAAGATACCGGCTTGGTGTAGTGGAAACTGTGTCAGAGTCGTAAAGGTAAATTATCTGGATCATTCAACTGTCGTATTTTGTTAGAACGTTGTTAACTATTAATTTAATGGTTTGCCAAGCTGCGAACCTATGACTTGCATTGTAGTTCAACATTTACTTGGTTCTTGCTTTATCAACCCGTGCACCCGTTTAAAGTTTGGTATTAATTGTTAGTCATTGTTAGCATTCAATTTGAAGGTGTTTCGGTGATCGACCGTTTGGACCGTTTTGGAGTATAAAAACTAAATTACAGAGCTCTGCAAACATTTATGGCTATGAGATTCAGGTAATGGTGCAATTACTTGCCATGTGCCGTAGATGATCCATTCCTAAGAGCCAAACTCAGCTACATATGTATGTTAAAAGTAGCTTATGACACGCCATAAAGGTTACGATAGGCGTCAAGATAACTATAGGCTGAGCCAACAGCCAATGTGCAAGTTGCTGTTAAATTAAACAAACAAATTTGGTCTTTATTGGTTAATGAATGCCGGTCTATAGCAATAATTAATCGAACACAATAACGATCATTTGACCACCGGTTGCAGGCTATCATCCGTCAATGATCACAGTAATCAGGGAGTTTCGGAATGGTAAATCTAGCGTTCTGAATTATGGAGTTAGTGGCGTACAACTGCTATGAAAAAAGTGTTCAGGAGTCAATATGCAATTTCTCCTCTAACCGATGCGATCTTCTAATTTCGTACATAATAAATTGATTGTTTGAAGGCCCGTTTGAGCAGCAAAGTCATCCTGTCATGCAAATTCATTAAATTTAAAAAAAAATGTATGGTCAAACTGTGGTGCGATGATGCTCTCCATTCACTGCAACTGTCTCTCAGCCTCATATTGGAAATAGTAGGGCCCACTGATGCCGCCTACCCATTCTCCGTGACTTTTTTTTTGACTTTTCGCAAGAGCAACTTACTATCGTGTAGTAGACGGTTATTGTCGAAATTTCAGCCGGATCGGACTCGTAGTTTGGTTTTGACCGCGTGTGGAAGCGGGAGTGTCCGCAGATTTTAGAAAAATGGAAATATCGGTCGGTGATTCGATTCTTGTTTTTGGAAGGAAAATCGCGCAGCGAAATCAAAGAGCGTTTGGATGCTGTGTACGGTGACTCTTCTCCTTCGATGGCGACCATCAACAATTGGTTCAACGTGATCGCACATCGGTTTCCTGCATGAAATTTTTTGCATGAGAAAGCTGTCGGCGCGATGGGTGCCGCGTTTGCTCACTCCGGACAACAAGTGCAAGACGCGTTTCTGCTCGTTTCGTGACAGTCGACGAAACATGGATCCACTGGTACACACCAGAGACCAAGGAACAGTCGAAACAGTGGACTTCACCCGAACATGCTCCGAAGAAGGCGCAGACTGTCCCATCGGCCGGAAAGGTGATGGCCCCCGTATTCCGGGATTCACAAGATGTGATCCACATCGACTACCTGGAGAAGGGCTGTACTATGCCAAATTATTGGGCCGATTCGACGCCGAATTAAAAAAAAAAAAACGGCCCCAATTGGCGAAGAAAAAAGTGCTCTTCCACCACACCTCCGCCCTCGCCACGGCCAAATTGGTCAAATTGAGCTACGAACTGCAACCCCATCCACCGTGGCCCCTTGCGACTTCTTTTTGTTTCCAAACTTGAAAAAGTCACTCGCCGGGCAGAAATTTCAGTCGAAACGTATTTTTCAGACGGGTTAAAGAAGTTGGAGCATCGCTGGGTCAAGTGTATCGAGCTAAAATTAGACTATATTGAAAAATAAATCGCCATTTCTCCAAAATTTTAATTTTTCTCTTGTTTAGCCTACAATACTTATCGGACCACCCTCGTATATCTTAACTTCCTGTTGGTGAGGTAGTTGAAGACTATCCTAGGCAAATAGTAAGGTGTTTCCATCCTTCCGAGCGATCAGTGAGTTGAATGCTTTTTTTCATCTTGGACCTGACGCACGATGAGCGTGTTCGGATCCCGATAACACCAACACCATCGAATGTTCATTTTGCGGCTTCTCTCCTCAACGTGCTACCTACCGTAGTAAACTTCACTTGAAAAAGCTTCTTCGCTCTCACCGCTCGGAATCGGCATTAAACTGCAGGTCTTTTTAACTCGTTTGGAAAACAAATCGCACACAACATAAGTGAATGAGAGAATCTTGCCTCTAGCCCTCCGTGAGCTGTAACGCCATCTATAGTAAGAAGAAGTCATTGCGCAGCATTCTTTGTGTAACTTCTTCTATGGCTTCTGGCGCAATGTCGACTACCATTTTAATTGCGTGGACGGTAAAACGCGATTTTGTAAGGATTTTGTATTGATGATTTGGTAAAGCTCCCGTTTTCTGCTACAGTGAACAATCTGTCATTATTCACTACAGGACCATCCTCATTGTGTCTAGCAAATATATGGGGCGAATGTAGACACATATCCAAAATGGTGAGCACTTCCGTGGTACCAAAAGGTTTCGTCATTCGTCCTTGATAATAACGACAGACCTGCATTGGTGAACGGTGATAATATAAGCAAAATTTGCTAAATTTCCCTACATTTTGGAATATTCCTACGACAAGGTACTGGTTCGTCTACTTACGTTCTGCAACTAGCCTCGTTCTGGTAGTTCATTCTGTCGAAAAATCTTTAAAGTTCTAGAAGAGGTCAATCTAGATAGTACTACAGTAGTACAGAATTATAGATTGACCATAACTTTGTTTTGTTTTGAAAGCTGAAGTCAGATAGAAGCTAAGGAAGCATATGAATTTCTCATGATATGAGCGGAAAAAATATTACGTTCACACCGTTGATATCTTGATAACATCTTCAAGTCGAACCATATCTGAAACGAGCCATAAAAAGTGATAGAAGATGGGTAACGAAGGACAATGGGAAATATTAAAGATCGTGTCGAAACCAGTTAGTCGTCAAAAGTTTTTGTAAAGCTAGGATTGTGAAACCAGGAATTCATGCCCTGGAGAGACCGGGATGGTCTTTGTTCGTTCACCGACTCGAAGGATTACGACACACAATTAAAAGACAACGACCGCATTGACCAATTGGAGTGTATTCCATCAAGACAACATCCATCTTCCTCTCTTCCTTCCAGGTGTTGCGCTGCCACTGCAATTGGAATACCATCAGCAAAGCCTATTATTTTAGTCTTGTCGGGGATTTCAAGCCTCAGAACACTATAGTACATAATGTTCCATAGGACTGGACCTAGTACCAATCCTTATGGTACTCTGCAAGATATGTCATACTGCCTAAGCCAGTTGTCGGTATCGTAAAACAGGTACAGGCTTCTCGAAATAGCTTAATATAACGTATATTTAAATAAGGAACCCGGGTATCATTCTCTAAGCGAGTGTACAATATGTTCTCAGTTTGCAGAGTTGAACGCATTTTTGTCCAGTGTTGTTACAGCATATTTCCTTACGCCTCCTTTCCATCTCCTTCTCTGAATAGCTTTTTTCCAGAATTGTGGTTACCCTCCATATTTAGTTCTCTCCAGTATTTTAGCTATTGTATCTAATGAACATATGGGACGGTATGACGAGGGCTCATTTGGTGGTTTTACCCTTTAGGCAGCAACACCAGACGTTGTTATTTTTTCTAATGGTCTGGAAAGACCCTTTCTATTAGACACTTATTTTACATTTCTTGGAATGGTTTCGTGTTTGTTTTTACGGCTACCATAAGGGCCTTGTTTGGTATGCTATCCAACCCAGGGGAGGCAGTATATTTTGCCTTAGCAAAGGGCTTGAGTGTGAAGGTACCCTAATGGTGTTTTTAAGTTTTTCCATGACTCTTACCCAAGGATTTACATCTGCTTGCTCGTAGAGTTCTTTAAACCTGTCTCTTTTTCAAGTCCCTTTCCCCGTATAGCTCCATTAGTGTAGCTCTGATATCTCTTGGTTCCACCAGTACACTGGCGACTAGTGATTTGTTGACGTTTTCCGGACCATGGATGCATCGCTAGCCATCATTACTTCTCTAGTAATCTCAGCAGCCATAGCATTTGCTTCTCCTGACCTCATTGTGGATCTTCTGACGGTGAAGATAAAAGAGTCTTCGTCTAGTGTGCCTAGTTTCCACCCCATTCGTTGAGCCTTCTTTGATGAGGGTTTCTAGTTGGCTCTCCTTGCTTTTATTTCAAACAGGATAGCCATGTGGGTATACGGTTTACTTACTCTCCACTTGGCGCCTCTCGCTAGGGAAGTAGTTGCAAAGGTGATGTCAACTATGGAAGCTATGTCGTTTGGGTGTGCTCGCTTCCCGTATTGCGCAGTATTACGGGCAGTAACGATAGAGCTTCTAGTAGAGCCTCACCTCTTCTATAAGTTTAAATACTGCCCCAGTGACACATGCGTTGAAATCCCCAGCCATGATTATTGGGCTACGACCTCTAGGATCATCCACGAGCTTATCCAATATACCCATGACGCATAACATCTTTAGATATATACACCCTTGATCTTCCAGGCCTGTACATTTATTGTTTGCGCGTGCCTCGAATAACAAACTCGAGATCGAATAGGCGTTGGCTGTTCCCTCATAGCAGTTACCACAATATACTTATATTACAGTTTTCCATCCATAATAATCCCGGCTCTCTCCTCAATTTTATTATTGCGATGAATTAATTGCTAAGCTCGACTGCATTACGTGGCTCTTCGAAAGCATGTCTACGATCCAACGTGCTTCCATTGCTAATCTATTTTTTCATTAAGCCAACATGGATTTCCTGATAGGAGTAGTAACCATGTATGAAGAGATATCCAAGTAGTTTCATAAAGTAACAAAGCAGAATAATTCTTAAGATTTCTCACCTGGATTAATATCGTGGATTAAAACCTATTTTGAAGAATTCAAGACAAAACCCTCTTCAAATATTTTAGATCTGACCCTCTTACAGCTTTTTCTGGAGACCCCAGTGTAGCCATCCTGCTCCTCTTTTTTTTATTTATTTGTGATAAAACTCTTATCTCTACTCTACTCTACTTACAATTCCCCGATGATAAAACACATTCCTTGTGCTCAATATGACTAAGTCATTTCCCGTAAGGGCCTACACTCCCGAACCTATATGATTTGAAACGAATCCGCTCCATTTGTTTTTTATTGCCATATCAAGATATATGTAATCTCCGATAGAGAGATTAAGCACATTGTTAACAATATTAGTACAGTTAACTCCACACTAGATGTCACAGCATCATCCTTTTTACTTTCGTTAGACCCATCCTAGAAGCTAGTTCTAATGGAAATCCGCCGTTTTTCAAAATTTAGAGCTTTACCTCGACCAAATAGTTAAATGTTTATTCTTGAAAGTTCATCGCTACATCTTTTAACCATCTTTCTGGCGACATACGAACTTCGAATTTGGCAAATAGTTGTTTGAACTACGAGGTCTTCCACTAACCGGCCTACATTTTAGCTTCTTTGATAGGTGAAAAGCACTGCTCAGCCAGAACATGGTTCATCGATCAGCGCAGAATATATTCGATAGGTACATAGGTACGATACCTGAAAAATTCGGCGTTCGACGTAGGGCATCCCATATCAGTGTTTCCAGGCAGGTTTTTACGACCTGAGCACTAGCCGAGGTTTGTCGTACTACAAAATGACTTTGTCAACTCATACGGCATTCAAATGCTTTGCTTTTGGACTATTACCAAGACTTTCAAAAGATTGATCTTGGCTTAGTAATGCCTCCAATTCTGCACTTTCAAACTTTTTCACCGGTCCAAAACCCCGATAAGGAGTTGTTTATACATAGATGCCCAAGCTTACAATACGACGTTTCTAATTCGACATTTCTAATCAGCATCTATGGGAAAACTGCGAATTCCCATCTTGCCCTTTCACGATACGCATTGCCTTCGAATTACGTTTTTTTGCTAAAGGCAATATTTCTTTGATTTATTGACAAATTGCTTAAAATTATTAATTCCCTCATCAAACGCCGTGAAATTGTTGGCATTCAATGCGTCCATCAGTTGTCAGCAGGCGGATCGACAGCCTCGCCTTGCCACAATTTATCTAAGGCTTTTGGTAATTTCTCAACTCGGGCTTATATCAAGCAGTCAGGAACGACTAAGTGGTTAGAGATGGTCTTGATTTATTAGATTTGCAGCATTTCCAAGGTTTGCCTCGAACTTTGTTTCATCCATCTTCGTCCAAGATACGAGGCTTGCCAGTTTTAAAGATGAAAGATCATCAGACTTGAACTTCACGTTCACTGAAACCCCAATTGGCTCAGAGGCGTGATGAATACTCCCATTTTCTGCACCAATTTCCCACCTTGCTTTGAATAAATCTTCCGAAGAAAGTGAAAACGTTTCGTACGCGACCTACCTTCATTTGGTTGATGACCAACATTTTTCTGTGGTTTCCTCTGATTAATCTCATCATTGGTGCCAGATTGTATACTCTCATTTCACTCAGTTCACCCTTTCCCACCTTACTGGACTCAATCCGTCGGCATTCGCATTGTACCTACGAGACATTGCTCCATTTTTTCAGTCTTTTGTGATTGAAAACCACTTTAAAAAGCATTGATTGTTCCGCTATGGTTTTTAGCTTTATGTAGGTAACGTCCAAGGTTGCGTGGGTTGTCCGACTGGATTGAAATGAAGATGACTCAAAGGAGAGGTATGTGGAGGAGGAGAAAGTGATTGAGGAACTCAGTGTGGGGTGATGTGAAACTGATCAAAGCCTTGAAGAACAATATTACAAATATCTTGAGATGTTTGATCAAGGTGAACTGATTTTGGTCCTTAGAAGGCAATGGTGATCTTAAGCCTCCTTTTAGGGTTGTAGTTAGGAAGATCTTCCTTCATAGTCGTAATAATTGTGAAGGCTCTTAGGTTGAACTAGGGCAATGCCACCATATAGGCTAAAATATCGTTTGATCCGAGTGCTAGCGGAAAAGAAGGAAGACCACTGCTTATTGAACGAATGATTTACATTTAGTTTACGACACTTACACCGAAGTAGAAGTTAAACAAAAAAAAACACAACTCGACCTGGTATAGGGTGTCTGCGAGCATGATTCAAAAAGTCCATGAGCCATATCAGTTACGCTCATTGCAACCGATGATTACTCATCACCTATAGCATCTGGTACTGAAGCCAAAGCCGCCAAGCAGCTTACCTGCCCAACCAAAGCAAACTAACCACATCCACACGTGCACTTTGTAGGGCACTGGGTCTTCACTGAAGTGCATCAGATCGTCTGCTTCACACCGTCTGCTTTATATCGTTTGCCTCAAATGGGATCACATCGGCCGCCTAACAACCATATCGTGATGTAATTGGTTTAGTTTTCCGACTAGCGCACACATTCTCGTTATGTAATCCTCGAAATTCTTTGAATATCTTACCCATATCCGCATTAAAAGTGCAACAATCCACTTCACGTACACTCGTTGCACTTACGTAGTCGCAGGCACTACGAGTGTCTTACAAATTTGTTAGCACGTCTATCCGCTCTAGATGGTAATTTAGATCTTCGGGAGCTTCTGCCGACAGTTAGTGTTTCTTCGTTTTGCGTTGTGCATCCGCGGAATACGAATAGGTTTGGTAAGAAGTTTGGTTGTTGCGAGTAGTTACTATCAGCAAACCAATTTGTTCCGGAATACAGCGTTTTGTAGTACTTAACCCGCCAACTATGGCGGAGATTGTGGAATTACCCGCATCCGAAGATTTGTTGCCGCGTTTTTTAGGAGCTACCTGATATTGCTATTAAAATAGAACAGTTGGTGTAAACATAGGTATCCGTAGCTATAAATCTGACTATGGCTTTCGAATCTCTTATGCTTTACGCACGTTTGCGACTACTATGTTATGCCAATTTACTTGTTTACTTACATTAAGTCTTTAGCGCTCTAAGCCAGTCTATTTTTGGACTCGGGTTTGTTAAAGAAACGAACTAATTCAAAATTGCTCAGGGAACGGACATGGCGAATTATTGGAGAACTAGTGAATCCTATCTTCCTTGACACCTAAATCTTCTTCTTCTTTGTACTCGCTTCTTCCTGTAAGGTCAACCTTTTGCATGTTCTTCCGGACATTTGTCAACCAGGTACCTACTTTGCGGTCTACATCTCCCTTTCTTTTTTGTAGCCATGGAAAGGCACTTTTCCACGACATGGTCGTCTGCGTATAACATGTCCGTACCCCCATAGCCTGGACTCTATAATCTTCTCAATATCAGGTGTAATTTTGAAACTCCCCTTTACGTATTCGTTACTCGCTTTGTCTTTGATAGTGCCTCCACCCTACCAACGTAACAGACGCATTTCAGTGGTATGAAATTTTCACTCGAAGCCCACGCTTCACTCAGTAGAGCAGGCCTTACAACTATTTTGTAAACCTTGCCTATGGTTTACATAAATCACCTGTTAGTATACGCCTTATTGTACCCAGACATTGTTCTGTGCGTAATGTCAGCTGCTAATGATCTCTATTCCGCGATTACAATTTGACTTCCACGCTTGAAAGTAGAGATTCGTCGGGGTTCAAGTCGCATGCTCTATCTTGGTCTTGTCTTGGTTCTGCTTGGGCATAATCCGTTTAACTCAAAAGATTTCCTCCATTGCTCCAAATTTTCTTGTATTTCGTTTCCACTGTCTGAGATCAGAGCAACATCATCCGCACACAAAAGGTTCCGTGGTTTTGGATTTTCTCGGTTAGGTAATTCATGGTGATATTAAACAACAAGGGACTTAGTGCGCCACCTTGATGAACTCCTACTTTGATATAGAAGCTCTCGCTGGACTTTTAAGACAGGTTTGCACATTAACCAGTTTTATATAGTGTTCATGGATGTTTTGAGCTCTTACAGCTTGCCATATTGTGGTCTTCGGCACACGATCGAAAGCCTTTTCAAGATCTATAAAAACCATCCACAGATTTTGCATAGATCGCTTTTGTTGTTCCCTTCTCAGAAACAAAAACAGATTTTCTGTTAAGTTAATAAGTTTTTGAAGACATTTACGAGGGTGGTCCGATAAGTACTTAGCCTACAAAAGAAAAACAAAAATTTTGGAGAAGTGGCGATTTATTTTTCAATATAGTCTCCTTTTAGCTCGATACACTTGACCCAGCGATGCTCCAACTTCTTTAACCCGTCTGAAAAATACGTTTTCTCGAGGTCTGCAAAGTAGGCTTCCATGGCGGCGATGACCTCCTCATTCGACTGACATTTCTGCCCGGCGAGTGACTTTTTCAAGTTTGGAAACAAAAAGAAGTCGTACGGGGCCAAATCTGGAGAATACGGTGGATGGGTCAGCAGTTCGTAACCCAAGTCGATCAATTTGGCCGTGGCGAGGGCGGATGATGAGCCGGTGCGTTATCATGGTGGAAGAGCACTTTTTTCTTCGCCAAGTTGCCCCGTTTTTTCCCCAATTCGTCGAATTCGCCTTCTCGGAGCACGTTCGCCGGGTGAAGTCCATTGTTTCGACTGTTCCTTGATCTCTGATGTGTACCAGTGGATCAATCTTTCGTCGACTGTCACGAAACGAGGCAGAAACTCCTTCGGATTGCGCTTAAACAGGGTCAAACACTGCTCTGAAGTAGTCTCACGGTTGCGCTTGTTGTCCGGAGTGAGGAAACGCGGCACCCATCGCGCCGACAGCTTTTTCATGCCCAAAATTTCATGCAGGATATGACCCACGCGATCTTTTGAAATGCCTACTGTCTCGGCTATCTCGCGCATCTTCAATCGGCGGCCTGCCAATATGAGATCGTGGATTTTAGTCACGTTATCCTCCGTGGTAGCCATTTTCGGTGCACCTGGACGTGGCTCATCAAAAACTGACGTGCGACCACGTTGATACTCGTTAAACCAATTTTTGATGGTCGCCATCGAAGGAGATGAATCACCGTATGAATCACATCATCCAAACGCTCTTTGATTCCGCTGCGCGATTTCCCTTCCAAAAACAAGAATCGAATCACCGACCGAGATTGCTCTTTTTCCATTTTTCTAAAATCCGCGGACACGCCCGCTTCCACACGCGGTCAAAACAAAACTACGAGTCCGATCCGGCTGATCGACAGTTGCCGTCTAGTGGAATGTACTACACGATAGTAAGTTGCTCTTGCGATACTGGCGCTATCTGGCGGTGAGGCTAAGTACTTATCGGACCACCGTCGTAAACAAGCAAAATTGCCAAATTTGGAGCGGAGAAAATCCATAAGCCTTTGTCGAGACGCCCTTACAACTATTAAAACTCACTGTTTGGTGTGCTTTATGAGCTGGTGGAATCATCGGCACATATTTCTTTAAGGACGATGTCGACCAGAATTTCACCGTCAATGGAAGCGCTATTGATTTCTGACATCTTCGTTTCTCAATTGAATGGCATCGACGTGACAGAGTTTCGTTTTTTTAACAATTTGGCGCAACATGCCACAATGCGTGAGGCGCCATCAATTTATCACGAGAAACATTTGCAAAGATCGAAGTGGCCTCCACGGTCCTGTGATCTCACACCATTAGATTACCTTCTTTGGGAGCTATTGCTGATATATTATACTTTATCGGGCACCTGATAAAGTTGTTGAAAATTAGACTTCACGATCGCGCTTCATTCGAGCTAGCTTTGGTACATATGTGCCAATATGTCATATCTAGGCATTAAGCTTTAAATGAGGTTAAGAGTAAATGAGGTTAATATTATAGACATTAGAATTAGCCTAAAGCATTTTATTTCATATTAAATTTATATAGCTCTAAAAAAAAACACCCTTTGCAATTTAAATTACACAAAACTGAAGTTCTTAGTCCATCTCTGACGTTCCCGTTTCCTCAAATGGATGTTGGATCGCCTTTACAATTTTTCTTCAATTTTGATCTTTTTCGATAATCACATTATTGGATGGATGGGATCGAAAAATCCACACGACATTTAGGAAAAGTCAATGCATACCAAAAAAGTTTATCTAAGTGCCATAATTACGAGTACAGCGGGATGAGAGCGTTATCATGACATATTGATAGCCTTTTGTTTCTACAGGTTGTTCTACATCTCTCCGCTCACACACGCCTTGAAACAACCAATTTATTGCTTACTAAATCTGCATATCGCCTAAAAGAAGAAGTTGATTTACCCCCGTGGTTATATGTACGATTTGACACTTTGAGACTTTCTTCTATTAAATTATTTAAAGAGTGAGATTAAGTTAGACAAGCCGTTGGAACGCCATGTAGACCTGCAATTAGCGTTCTGCAAGTTGTGCCTTTGGGTGGTTCTAGGAACCAAAGATACCACTGAACTATAGACACCAAAAGCGTTGACGCCCTTCTCCATCCTACTAGACAGATAAAAGTAGTATGGGCAACAAAGAAGTGTTATAAGGGAAGCAGTGGAAAAAAAAGCTAGGCTATTGCAAGACCCCGAAGCAAAGCCTTAATTCGAGAAGAATGAGAGGAAAAATTAAAAGCCCGTAATGTTCTAAGACTTCAAGCCCTGAAAAATAGGGAAGAGATCACGCATACAAATTATCAAACCCTACCCTAGGAAGACCGACATCTTATTCGGGATAAAAAACGACAATAGCAAATTTGCTACAATTCGGGAAGAATGTGCGGCGAAAAACACGAGGAGGAATCGCTCGACGAGTGACCAGATTTTCACTATACGTCAGCTTTTAGAAAAGAAATATAAATTCCACGAAATGGTACATCAACCTTTCGCAGATTTTAAAGTCATATTGACTCTATAAATCTATTGAAAATATACCACATTCTTGTAAGGCTGGGAATCTCGAAAAAGTTGGTGAAAGTGATACGAGTATACCTAAGGAAAACAACAGACAAAGGAGTTCTCTTCAAGGAAATGAGAGGGGAATAACCCTTAATGGAATCACATCCGTTCTAGCTTACGCTTGCGATCTGGACCTGCAGAGAGATAGTGAGTAAACAATGCACGATGTGCACTTACTGGATCCTATCACATTATTTATCAGAGAAAAGGACGTTCGACATTAAGAGGGAACTAAGGCCAATATTTCACATTCCCACTGAAACTAGCGTTCGGTTCACGATACTCGTGCTTGAATCTACACATGTTCGATTTTCACCTGGCATCTGGATAAGCGAACAGTCCAATTGAATTATTGAGTAATGATATCCACAAGCCGATAATTACGCCGGCGTTACCGCGCTTAACCGATCCGACCTCTGACCCATCACATTTATTTATGATTCCCCCGACAAGTACGTGAACACGCTGCAATGACGAAACTCAAAATTCCACTCGGGAAAAATCATGTCGCTGCTCACCTCACTCGGTAAAGCCGTACAATTGATATTATTGCCGACGTCACAACAACGTTAACTTGACCCCAGGGCAATGCGCTTAAGCGATCGTCTGCGAGATCGTATCTGTTGGACTAATTTTGATACTCCGAACGCCGCCATACGATATACCGCGCGATGCGTCCTGTATTCCCCTAATGTGCATGGTAATTGAAGACAACTAACGGTAGGTACTCGTATATGATTTGGTGATTTGATTGCATAACCACGGATAGCTTGGCTTTCGGGCGCACAAGTGCCTCTCCGGTAGGAAGGAAAAGCAATCGACATGAAGATGACGAGATGCATTTAGAAAAAAAAGCGAAAGTACTCTGAACTCCATTCGTTCGGTAGTCGATTCGGAGTGAGATGAAAAAATGGGATTCGAAATTTATATCCATTGTTGCGTAGGGTAAAGTGAGGACGAGGAAGCTAGGTGTCTAGGATCTGAAGTGGTTTTATGAGAATTTATTAACAATCGACAACAAATGGCAAATATCTCGATTGTGTGGAATTGTCACATCAGGTGCCGCTTAGCGAAGCATAACCGAGTGTGGAAAAGGGAAAGGTCCGCCACACAATGTTGTTCGTTATGTTCCATTAATGCTTCCTGGATAAACCTAAATCATTCAGGTGTTTTCAAATAAAAAGGAAAACACTTCTGTAGAGGAAGTGACGTGGGTTTTTGTATGAACCGATTGAACGTTACATTTTTAAGAGGCCATTACAAAACAATGCGTTCGGGAGAGTCTCAAAAAAAGGGGCCAGGCCTCATAAGGGGGTTTAGCGACACAAGACCTAGGCCTACTATGTTGCTGTAGATCAATCCAAGTATAATTAACGAAGTTTAAATTAAAGGCTGGAACCCAGAGAAAAGTGATTCTGATCTTGCTGCGAGCTCGTTTGATTTCATTCTTACATTGGTCCATCAGTCTGGAAGAAGTGGTTGATACGGATGATGATGGGAGTGATGTTTTTTTTGGAGCCAAACTGCTTGAAAGAAAAGGGTTATGAGCAATTTATTTATGAAGACCGTCAGGATAAAAAGGGCGTCAAAGGGGTAGATCATGCGAACATATGTCGATACCAGCGTCAACACTTAGCCTCTGTCTACCAACTCCTACTCTCGCCTCCCCGCGGTGGCTCCCAGGTGTCTAGTACCTCAACTGTAGATTGGGGTTAGAATCCCCTTTGTAAGGTTGTTGGGGACAGCAAACGAGAGAGGGGGAGAGGCCTTGAGCTACCATCAAGGCTCGGCTCCTGCAAAATGGCGGAGCCGGAGGAATTCCCAGGATGGAATCAACGGCGGCGCCCACAGTTCGAGTGATTAGAACTACTTGATGAACACCAAACCGGGCTACTCCTACATATTGGGAGCTCAGGCCGGTTAAGAACGGCATATGCCAGCTCCACGTTCCTGGGGAAAAAGGAACCTAGCCCTCCAGGTTGGGGGTTGTGCTTAGGGCTAACATCCCTATCACGCAAAAAATCAATTGTTACGAAGCAACCAACAAAAGCCTCGGATACGGACGGATACCATGTTGACGACCCCCATAAAGGAAAGGACAACCTACGAGTTTGCACCTGGAATGTGAGGTCCCTTAACAGACCAGGTGCAGGGCAACAACTGGAAAAAACCCTCGACTGCTATAAAGCAGATATAACGGCACTCCAAGAAGTGCGATGGGATGGACCAGGCAAAAAGCGGATGAGAAACTGTGACTGCTACAAGGAAAATAGGCAACGCTTATTTGGATGCGGATAACAAGGTAGACTTAGGCAAAAAATCTTAAGCTTTCGACATGTAAGAGAACGCCTCATAACAATCCGCATCAAAGGCACTTTCAACAACATTAGCCTCAGATGCGTTCATGCCCCTACGGAAGAAAAAGATGATCGAGTGAAAGATGATCTCTACGACCTCCTAGACCGAACGTACGCACAATGCCCCAGTTACGACACCAAAATCGTACTAGAAGATTTTAACGCAAAACTGGGCAAAGAGGACATCTTTGAGTCAATCATAGGAAAGCATAGCCTACATAACACCACGTCCGATAATGGACTCAGGCTAATTGATTTTCTAGCAGGGCATAATCTCATTGTAGCAAGTTCACGATTCCCACATCTCAACATTCACAAGGCAACCTGGCGGTCCCCTGATCAATCGACTACCAACCAGATTGATCACATTGCGATCGACGCCAGACACTCCTTCAGCATTCTCGACGTGCGAACTTTCCAACATCGACTCAGATCACTGTCTTGTTGTAGCCAGGGTACGAATGAGGATATCGAGAATGCTACGGAGTCGAGTAGGACAACGCAAGTTTGACGAAAGCTACAATCGCAAGAGACCGCTAGAATCTTTGCCGATCGCGTTTCCCTCAAGCTCTCTCAAACAGACCAGCAGTGGGAGCATTGCCAGAACGCAATCAGAGACGTTGCCTCTGATGTGCTGGGTTTCAAATCAAGACCGCCTAGAAACCCCTGGTTTGACCTGCAATGCGAACGAGCCCATGCAGCAAAGCAAGACGCATACAAAGCCATGCTGCATAGACGGATGAGAGCTTCTTGCGAGCTCTATAAGCAGAAAAGAAAAGAAGAAAAGCGTGAGATCGAGGAAATGGAGAGATGTCGTAACAGGAATGAAGCTGGAAAGTTTTACCAAAAAGTAAAGCTACAAAGCCAGAGCAGAAGCCTGCCGGAATGAAAACGGTGTTCTAGTAGTAGAATCACAGTCGATGCTGAGAATATGGCAGGACCACTTCTCCAGACTGTATATCGGCGGTGATAGACAAGATACCGCTGTCAGGCAGAATGATACATTCGCCACGGACGATGACGTAAGAAAATTCCGTCCACCCGACATAGACGAAGTCAAAATAGCGATATCGAGACTTAAGTCTAATAAAGCCGCTGGCGCGGACGGCCTGTCTGTTGAGCTTTTCAAGGCGCCTGGAAATGTGTTGGTAAGGCGCATGCACCAACTTGTCTGTAAAATATGGTCGGAGGAAAGCATGCCCGACGAATGGAATCTCAACATCGTTTGCCCGGTCCACAAGAAAGGAGACCCCTATAATTGCGCCAATTATAGGAGAATAAGTCTCCTCAACGTCGCATACAAGATCTTCTCTGCCGTATTGTGTGAACGCCTGAAGCCTTTTGTAGATAACCTGATCGGCTCTTGTCAGTGTGGCTTCAGGCCAGGCAGATCCACAATAGACCAAATATTCACACTGCGGCAGATCAACCCAAGAATTTCAAATCGATACGCACCACCTTTTCATCGATTTTAAAGCGGTGTATGACAGTGTGCATAGAGACGAGCTATACGGTACCATGTCTAGTTTTAACATCCCTGCAAACTCGTCCAATTGTGCAGATCGACAATGGAGAATTCTCGCTGCTCCGTTAAGGTCGCCAATGAGCTATCCCAGACCTTTCGTGTTAAAAAAGGATTTAGACAATCCGACGCACTGTCATGCAATTTCTTTAATATCATACTTGAGAAGATCGTACAAGAGTCACTGGCCAACACAAGAGGTACGATTTATTTCAAGTCCTCCCAACTGCTTGCGTACGCAAATGACATTGACGTGATCGGTAGATAGCAGCGAGACGTCAATGAGACATTCATAAGCATTGAGACGGAAGCGGCCAAAGTGGGTCTTAGCGTTAACGAGGCTAAGACCAAATATATGCTGTCATCGAAAAAAGACACACAACACCGACGTCTGGGACAGAACGTCATGCTTGGCAGCTATAATTTCGAAGTAGTCAAGGACTTCGTCTACCTTGGCTCACCTATGACCAGCGACAACAACACCAGCGCTGGGATAAAACGCAGAATAACTCTGGCCAACCGCTGCTTCTTTGGGCTCAAGAGGCAATTGAGAAGTAGAGCCCTCTCTCGAAATACCAAGATAACGTTGTACAAAACCTTAATCATCCCAGTCCTATTTTACGGCGCGGAGGCTTGGACTTTAACTAAAGCGGAAGAGGACGCTCTTGGTCGTTTCGAGAGGAAAATTCTGCGTTTAATCTATGGTCGCGTTTATACTAGCAGTGTATGGAGGAGAAGGTACAACGAAGAACTGTAGGGCTGTACAGCGACATGGACCTGGTACGACGTCTCCGGATCCAACGTCTAAGATGGCTGGGCCATGTAGAGCTGATGGACAACACGTCACTAAACTAGCCATCAAATTAGAGAAGATGTAACCGAGTCAATTTGGGCTTGAGCCCCTACAGGGCTTATATATATTTTCACGAGACCTAGTTAACACAACTCATGCCCTCTAGTGACACGATTAACCAAAACATTGATGCTTAGTTCTTGACGGTAACGCTCTAGATACTTAATCAGACTTAAACCTCTGTGTAGCTGAGTGGATCTCCTCCTGAATTCTTCGCTAATTATTTTCATCTCGAAACGATTAAGAGCTTATTCATCCGATCTTAATAACGATCATGCCATATATGCATACTCTGTACCAATGACAGAAATGGGAATGCCGTTTTCCAACAGATGGCGCTGGCGATACATGCTGGTTAGAAATGCCAGAACAGAAACGTGGCATGATAAGCTTGAGCATTAATCAATAACTCCTTAATTTGCGGAAATGTTGTCTTTCGCCTCCCATTTGGAAAAAAAATTGCGACTGACGCGCGTCAGGTAATTATAGAAATTCTGGTGAAACCTCGGGAAAACGAAAGGTTAAAAAAGTAGTGATTTTGAGGTAGAATAAGGATGTCCCGGACCAGAATCGGTGGTAATACTGGATAAAAGTCCATGTTAAAAACAGAAGGATCTTGCGTATTCATTACCCATTTCCAATCATCTAGAAGCTTTGGGAATGTTTCAAGCGCAAGGAAGTCGGGTGCCATTTGAGTTGAAATCGAGACTTCAAACAGCGTTTTTTAGGACCGGTTTTTTGTTCCAAAAAAGGTAGGGTTGTCCACATTGTATAGCGACCGGCGATGAAAAGTGGATCAAGCTCCTAAAGCCAAAGGAATTATGGATACGCTACCGCACTATCTAACAAAACTAATGCGTTTCAGCCGAGCACTGAAGGCAAAACGCTCATTACACGGGCAAAATCTTTAATTCCTGCTTGCCGTACTTTCCAGATATCGCTCCATTTGACTACATTGATAGATCAGATGGCCTGGCTGAAATGCATATACATATGATTTTTCGAAGAAGCCACAAATTGGGTCGCTTCGTATTTCGCCTCAAGAAACGTGCAGTTGTTTCAGTGCGGAATTCCTACACTGTCATCAAGACGAGCAAAAGTTGTAACTAGCGATAGACAACACTTTCAAGGATCAAATGCTCATTTGCATACCAGGGTTTGAATGGGTGCTCCAGAATATATAGAAACAACCGAAGGGATGAAGAATACGCACAATTTATAAAACGTATCATCAGGACCTTAACAAAAAAGTCTTCCTCATAAAAGCTTTTTCTTTGGTTATTCTGCTAATCCTGAAGAAACTTGGAAAATAGTCAATGAAATTTTGGGGAAGAAGTCCAACAACCTTGATGAGATTCTGAAAGTAAATTTTTCGAACGAAAAAACATAAGGGACTAAGTCAACAGATTGTCAAGTGTGCTCTCGTTGAAAGTCAACGACATACGAATATACAATAGCTTCCAATCCAATAACAGGCATGGCACAAATATTAATGTTTTTGCTCTAAAAGGTAGCAAATTACCTGACGGAATTAGACAAAGACACTGAAAATTAACGCAACGCCGTTGGCACTACAACGACTGGCAAAACTGACAAAACTAGTTAAAATGAGCCTAGACTAATCCTCAACCCAAATTCTCTTAAGAAGATCGATCGTTCGATCGATGTACAGAAACAGAAAGAACAACTACGTAAAGAACTATAGGCCCACTTCTGTACTCTTAGTTGTGGACAAATTGCTTTAAAGGCATACAACTGGAATATTAGGACTGTACAACGAAAAATGTTAAATCCTTCATAACAGGCAATTAGGTTTCAGAACAAATAAAAGTTCAAACCGATTGTTAGGAGATTTTCAAACAGGCTGTATTGCAGCCTTAAGAAACTTGGCCTTGTTCTCTTCTTTGATTTTAAAAAGGCTGCTGACACTTTATGCCAAATCAAATTATCAAATGCCAGGACAAAATGCCCCCACGAACTTCGACTTAAATGAAACTTAAAAGTAAAATAATGGATAAATAGCATGTTAAATATGGTGCCCAGCGAGGATCAAAACTGGGACCGCTGGATACGCCCACGCAGATGACACAGCATCCCTGCTTCCTGCTCCAACAGCAACTACGAAACTCCAACCTTACAAGTTTTCAATACTCGACAAAGACAACAAGAGTGCTATGACATCCCAAGTCGAAATATCAACAATTTTCCATAAGCACCCAACTACAATAGTTTCAGCAGTATGTCAAAAATAAATTTAACTCGAAAAATCTTGAAGGATTGTATCGTAAATCACACAATTTTATATTTAATAAATGGTACTCATGTTTATCTTTTCATTTCTTTTTCTTCTCACAATACTGTTTGTAATAATGTCTCGTTATAAATCATATTATATATAAGGTGACCTCATAAATAAGGTGACTATTTATTTTTCTCGAATAATATTTATTTATTCATCAAAATGTATTTTGCCGCCTTTAAAATAATCTCCTTCAAATATAACATACTTGCATCAGCGCTTTTCCAAACCTCGATGTACTTCTAATATACGCTTTTTGGTAAAGCATTGGGCTCTTCCAGCAATGCGGCCCTTATCTCCTCAATAGGGTCAAATCTCTGTTCATACATGTACATGTTTAAGTTTTGAAAATAGAAAAAAAGTTGAAAGGGTACTAAGTCCGGTGGCCAGAGCTCAACGTCGGAAAAACAAAGAAGCTCCTGGCGCTGGACCGTAACTCGATCCGTATGCTCATCGTAGTGATCACAGGACACTGTCCCATTGGAGTAATGCTCCGAAAATGGGACTCGGGATCCAGCGATCTCTGCCGGAGCTGCGGCGATGAGGAAGAAACTGAGACGATCCAACATCTGCTCTGCCACTGTCCAGCTCTCCAGAATCGACGCCTAGTATCGCTGGGCCAAAGATTCTTTACAGAGATTGCGGACGTGACTAACGCAGATATATCGGATCTTCTAAGATTCATCAAGAGCACGGGGTGGTTTCAGCCACCACGTGATAGGACAGGTTAAATTTATGTGTACCCACACAAACGAAGGGAATCACAATGGGCCTCTTGGCCTCCAAGTGGAAGTGATGTCCAACCATCACACACCCCTTCTTTAACCTAACCTAACCTAACCTAAGTCCGGTAATATGACGGTTGGTTTTCATTGGGATGATTAGGCTTTGATTTCGATGTCATAACCATATACCCATCTTTTGTCGCCAGTAACAACCCTTTGCAGCAAATCTGGATAGTTATTCACGTCGTTCAACAGGTCCTGAGCGATCCTCGTGTAACAGTTCTTTTGATCAAAATTTCGCAATATCGGTAAAAATTTCCTTGACACATGCTTATTGCTCAAATATCCGAGAAAAATTCATGGCATGAGCCAGCCGATATGCCAATATCCTCACCAACTTCTCTCATTCGTATGGTTCACCGATTCTCCATAACGACTTCACTGTTTCAACGTTTTCATCCGTTGTTGACGTGCTGGGACGTCCAGGGCAGGCATCGTCGTTAACTTATATTCGGCTTTCTTGATCCCTCTTTGATTCTTTTTTTTTTCAATCTCCAAGCACACCAAAAAACCTTTAACCTTTGCATATGTGAAAAACAGACTAAATATCGAAAATGACTTACAATGTCAACATATTTTACGGGACATGTGTTGCAACATAACAAAAGATAATCGAAAATTGAATGCATTTATGCGAAATTAAAAAGTCACCTTATTTTTTTAACTGAATAAGATCTGAACATTAATGATATAATTTATTTTTTACAATAGTAAAAGGGACTTATCCTTTTAATGCTGACATCAGACGACTATATTCGAGGAGTTTTCTTCAAGCAAGTCTATAACAGGGCGATTTGTTAGTACCTCAATGAGGAAATATCCGAAAATATCCGCGAAATACTATTTTGGTGACGATGAGGCTATTACGGGGTTCGAATCCCAAGTCATCGTCGTCAGAAGCTAGCTGACTTCAATCGCTGAACCGTCCATTACACACTTGGGATATTATGTGAAATATCAAATTTTGTGGTCAGTTCCATTAGGAAAATGACCAGCAATGAGGGGCGTTATATCAACAATCATAAGGATCTTAACGATTAACAAATTCTGAAAGCCTTCACGGGAAATATATCACCTTATTAGCAGGCTATCAGTGAGGTTGCCTTCTCTAAAAGAACAATACTCCCAGGTAAAACAATACTATCTGAAAATTAACCTCTAAATTAACCTCGTGTAAGCTTGAAGGTTCTAAGTTTAAACTGGCGGTGGAAACTAAGAACTTTACCTGGGAAAGAAAGAAAAAAATGGGTTTTTCAGTGCGACATCATCCAATTGGTATGAAATCGACTTTTTGTTTTGTAGACATGCGAGCTAGGAACCCTAAAACTAACTCATTATTGTTCACGAGAATTAACTACAGTAACATGAGATGCTTCTGGCCAAGGTTAAACTGTTAAGTCTCCCTGCCATGAGTATGTTCCTTCTATTTTTCGCTATTCTGTTCCATCTCCTATAGGTTTATCATTATATTGTACTCCATGTCGCGGTCTTGGTGGCGGTATTTTTCTTTCAGGTTTTACACTAATTGTTTTATTAACTGTCCATTGTCCATCCGTTCTACATGTCCTGCCCATAGTTTTCGTAATTTAAGTCTTCAACCTTGAAAAGCTGGGGTAGGGAAAACTTATGCAAAGTCTTTCCTGCCTGTCCGTCTGTCCATCCCTCCGTCCGTACGCATATAGTAATATGGGTGCTGCACTGAGTATTTGCAGGACAGAGACTGACTCCGAGCTATCCCGGGAAAGCACAACGCGACCAAGATGCATTCTAAGAAAATGCACACGCTCGCGCTTTGATTCCCGGGAGAGATAAGCAACCAACGGACGCGCAGAAACAGACGACGAGGTGAAACGTGTCAGAAATGAATAAGCATCCACGGGTAATCCTATGACCGTCGGAATGCATGTCGTATCGTATTCCTCACGATCGACTCTCGCCCACGCCTACTTCAGCGGATGGTATGTTACCATTTACTCGTATCAAACCAAATCTGCCTATGAGCCTGAAACTTGGCTGTGTTATATAATACATGATTCTGAAGCCATAGCGATCGGTTTTAGAACCCTATCTACTGTGGTTCCTGAGATCCAGATATACGAGTAAGTTTGCAAAATTCAAGGTAGAAGACCTATTATTGTAGCTGAATAAAGTTCCTCAAGTCCTTGATTGTCCCCGTTCGCCTTGAGATTTTGTTTTTAATGATACGAAATCTATTTTTCCCCTACGTAGTTAGGAATCAACTTTCACAGCCGGCAAGTGTGACTGGCAGTATTTAACTTGTTCACTGTCTCAATGCGTTTATCAAGTACAGCCGGGTGCGATGTTAATTATTAATCCTTAATTATTTCTAGACCTACTTTCTTTCCTCACTTTATTAGAATTTCTGTGCTTCTCTTAACTATTTCCAACCGCCAGATCGTCAACATAAACTAGAGCGGATGTGAACCCATTACGTAATCCAGAACCAAATTAAAAAGAAGTGATGGCAGGCGTCTCCTTGTTTTAATCCTTCACGTTCTTCAGAGGTTTCAGATAAGGTGTTGCCAACTTAAACTCGTCCTTTATATCCCTTTAGGTATTGTATAATTTGCCTTTTTAAAATATACGAATGTTTGATGAACCGTTTCGTGGAATTCCCATTTATTTTCTAGAAACTGTTTGCGTTTCCACCTGAAGCCACACTGGTAACCTCCGATTATTTCCTTAGCCTATGTTGTCAGTCTTTTTAAGAGAATATTTCACAGCACCTTGTTACCAGTTGATAGCAGCGATATTTCTCAGTAATCAATGTAATTGTCAGGACCCGCCTTAGGTCTACCTGTTTCCACGGTAAAATCTGACATCAACGACTGGGTCTTTAATGCAGATGGAGTGAATATCCAGGATGCAGGATGACTAAGCGCGTACGCCCTGATGTCTGCAAGAAGTTCGCAACATTTTTCTTATCCTTAAGGAGAAATGATTGCAGAAGGCTTACGCGCGTCATTACGGGCGATTACACTTTTGCCAAGCATCTCTATGTGCTTGGCATCAGTGAGACGCCTACCTGTGTTGCATGTTGCGAGAAGGATGACACAGCAGAACACTTTCTCTGCGACTTATCCGCCTTCGCTCGCTCACGGTGGCACAACCCTTGGGGCCGACGTGGTGGGTGCCGAATCTCTTAGCTCTACATCACTGAAGCCCCTCCCCACTTTTCTCCGGACAGCGAAGAAAATACAATAAAGACAAGGTGTCTGTCTGGTAGTACAATGGACCAGTATTTGTGTCTTAGTGCTCCAACAGATAGTAGAAGCCTCCACAAAAAAAAAAAAAATCAATGTATTGTGCTTGGTCACGGGAATGAGTTTTTCCATTCCTGGAAATTTCATTTTTCTATATAGTTGTGGTAAAACTACGTCTTTTCTGTTGATTCCTATCCAGCTTATTTTATCAATTCTGCCGGTATTAGGTCGTCTCCTGGGGCTTGTCATTTTTAAGTGCATGGATTTCTTCCCTAACTTCCTCGGTGTTTGGCAGTACTACATGCATTATCACTGTGTAGGTAACATCGTACAGATAACATCACACAATTCTTTCGTTTTCCAATACAAGCTCCCTATTATCATGGCGTTTAAGCCTTGAAGTGGCCTAGTCAGCTTTTATACCTTGCTCTTATGTTTTTGGCCGTATATTCTTCTTCGATCTTAGCAAAGTTTTTCCCTTGCCATCATCATGTTTGGCCCCTAATGATACCGTTGACTTCCTTTTATAGGCTTTGATAGCTTGTACGCCTTAACTCTTCATTATTTTGCAAGGCTTGCAGCCTAACAGTCAATGTCTATCTAATGTTTCGGGTAAATGAACTGTCAGCGCATTATCTAATTTAATTGACAAGCACAAAAAGATGAACCCAACTTAATTTTACTTCTTAACTTTTTGTTGGCCATGGGCTGCGATAGCTCAATGAGTCTCACAAAATTGACTGATTCCAATGATGGTCAGCAAATTGGTTTCATTTGTCAATGGGACACGACTGCTTTCCATCACATTCGCTACGGTAAGACTATTAACAGAACTATTTGGGGATTTACCGTCTATTACGTTACCAAAAAAATAAATCTGTCGGTTCATCGGCATTGTTGCCGATTATATTCAGTTGTGAAAGTGAATTGCGAATAAGAGTTTGCTTATCGGATTGTTGATCGATTATTGCAAGCGTTGTCATCGACCGAATGGTGTTGGAAAAGTGATGATTCAAGATGTGGAAATGATGGAGTCAATTAGGTTTCTATTCAACAGACTGTTTGTGTTTTGGTTATGGATTTTGTGAGTTATTGACCAGCCTTGAAAGTACAGTTGGAGGGAAATACCTTTTGCTATTAACTTCGAAATAAGTTGTAACGTATTAAATCCATTTTTTGAGTTTGCAATGTTGACATATCTTCACATTTCGTTGTCTCGTGAGTATGAATTTATCGTTTTTAGAGAGTCGTTTTGTTGTTCACATTCGTAAAGTGTCTTTCGTCTCGCGTGTCTTGTGATCAAATTAAGATATCAAATCCGGACCAGTTTTATCCGACGCGCGATTGTTTAATGGAAAGATGATTACGCTTTCATCTGTTTTGATTTGATGGTTTTTAAGAACAAAAAGTAAAGTATTGGGGGATGGAAAAGAAATCGTACATTATAAAATGCGAGAACCTGGTAAAACAATTGATTCTAATTTCGACTGTCAGCAAGAATGTCAGAATTGCCGTGAATGGCTCTTTCAGCAAGATCAATCCAGCATTGATCAATAAAATGGGCATTGCCTTCCACCTAAACAACGCTACACACATTTTTAATGACGAGGAAAACACTAAGAGAGCTTGGTTGGGGAGTTTTGATGCGTCTAGTGTACTCGAAAACCCAGGCGTGAGCCTAAAGATAAGGAAAGAAAAATCCACATAAAAAAAGCTGTAAAAATAATAACTTCAGTTCTTTCGCCAGAAAGTATATTAAAGTCCATTAAACGGAACTGCAAAAAATGTCCAAAAGTCGTCAAATAGGTGGTACTTAAATAATACTCATTTCAAATCAAAGAAAAATTTAATCAACAAAATGACAAAAAAATCAGTAAATACTTTTACCCTCGCTCGATGTAGCCGAACCAATGTTGTCGACGGGTGATCGACGGAGCGGTTCTTAGTCGACAGCATATATTTTGTTGTATCCTCTTTACTTTTGAACCAATGAGACCTAAACCTTTTCTTCGATTGCCGTGAATGGCTCTTCAATTCAATTTCGTCCACGTATCCCAGCAACTAGACGCTCTTCAAGAAGATAGTGCTTTCCGTATTGACTACCACCTGCCTCATAAGTTTTTCAAAGACTAAACTGAAGAAGTCACACGACAGCGCGTCCAGTCGGCCAGTCGGTAAAAAGACGGTGAGTATCGCCTTGGAGCTCGTTGGTTTTTTCTAGGATCTGGCGTAATGTGAGGATATGGTCTATAGTCGATTTGCTGGTCGAAATTCACACTGATACATGACTATTAAGTTAGGTTAGGTTAAAGAAGGGGAGTGTGATGGTTGAGCATCACATCCACTTGGAAGCCAAAGGGCCCATTGTGATTCCCTTCATTTGTGGAGTACACATACAATTAACCTGTCCTATCACGTGGTGGCTGAAACCACGGCGTGCTCTTTATGAATTTTAGAAGATCCAATATATCTGCATTTGCTACGTCTGCAATCTCTGTAAAGAATCTTTAGCCCAGCGAAGCTAGGCGCCGATTCTGCAAAGCTGGACAGTGGCAATCGTTTCGGTTTCTTCCTCATCGCCGCAGCTCCGGCAGAGATCGCAGGATCCCGAGTTCCATTTCCGGAGCATTGCTCCGATGGGCATACGGATCGAGTTCCGGTCCAGCCCAAGAGCTTCTCTGTTTTTCCGATATTGAGCTCTGGCCACGATGATCTAGTCGTGTGGCTGTCGTTACTTGTAAGCCAGGACGAGTTGGCTTCTTTTTAAAATTGTGTCATTTATGATCCGGTATAATGCACTGACGTGTCCGCTTCGCTGATGTCCATTTCAGATCCAATTCATTCGCTGTGGCCCGGGACCCAGCAGAGTTTGTCTTTGTGGTGTCTGATGGACTTCAGTGAGTCGCGATATTTCATGACAGCCTTTGATCTCGTTGTACAGGATCCTATTGACTTCAATGCAGCCTGGCGTCTACAAAGATGGTGATATCCGATGGTGGGATATCGGTTACTTGTAGGTGTAAGTTCAAATGATTCCTGTTTGTGCAGGGTATCAGAGTAGAATCCGGCCCCAGTGCCTGTGTCCATTTTCGATCCGTCAGTGAAGAGGGTAATCTCGTGGCTGTCTATTTGGTGTGGTGCAAAACGGCTTAAGAACGTTACATAGTAGACTGGATAGGACTTTGTAGGCGACATTGAACAGGGTTATGCTTCGGTAGTTGGCTCAAGTAACAGGATCGCCTTTTCTGAATATGGGGCAGCTAGAGCTGGTATACCAGTCGTCGAGCATGCTTTCATCCTTTCAGATTTGACATGATCTGGTGAATTATCCCTACCAGAACATCACAACAACAACAACAAGCTAATCATGAAGAAGATCTGGGCCAGCAGCTTTGTTTGATTTCACCTTATGTATAGCCAAGCTGTCTTCTTCTAAACTGGGTGGGGGAATTACCCTGACCCTACACACTCTCTGAGTCATGCCCGCTAAGGAGCTGTTAGACACATTTACTATTTTCTGAGTCGGTGACAAGATTAACTTCACAACGGGAGCCAGGTCGCCCGTTCTATAGCCAGATGCAAGGGCTTTGGCATTTTTGTACAATAGAAAGCTCAAACCTTCTGTCTATACCGGGCCTTTTTAATATCCTTGAGCTGGGAGGCTGCAAAGACTATTTTCTTTTTTCGCACTAGCTTCTTTTCCTCCTTTCGTCTGGCTCTGTACTCTTCCCGTGCTACTCTTGTTTTCCATTGCAGCGCCTTCTGATACACTTCATTCGTTGCTCGCTTCCTTTCCTTCCTGGATGGCAGTGCGGCAGCGCAACTATAGCGCTTATGTGGGCTTGAGGCATATGGGAGAGACTTCCGCCCATCTGCTCTCTGTAGTCTCTGTCTAGTTCCGGTGCGCGCAGTCGCCGAATGTCTAACCTCCGTTTTGTTTGTGGTGGCAGCTTTCTGACATTGTACAGTCGAGCTATGAGTCATGTAGCTACCAGGTGATTGTCGCGCCCCTGAATGTTCATACATCCAAGATGTTTGACACGAGCCTTGCATCGGCTCGATCATCTGTAGATAGAGGTTGCTGAGTGGATCTTTTACTTTCTTTCTTATCACCATAATACTGTCGTTTCGTGGGGGCTGTGCTTTCCAATCGCGCCGCCAAAGATGTTTTCCTCTCCGATTTTGGCATTGAAGTCTCCGAGCACGATTTTGATTTCTTACCCCGGACAGACTCCCTAGGCTCCGTCCAAGAGGTCATATAAATCTTCTTTGACGGACTTCTCGGCCTCACCGGTGGGGACGTGTGCACATATTAGACTTATTTCATAGAACTTTCCCTGGATGCAGATTACAGCCAGGCGATAATTTATCGGTTTGAAATCGATGACCTTCGATCCAAGCCGTTTTCTTACAACAAATCCGCATCCGGATATTTGCAAACTTTTGTGATAGCTGAAATTGATATCCCAATTTTTTTTCTTTATTATTCCATTTCCTAGTAGTATTTTAGTAGCATTTTCTAGTGTACTAGTATACTAGTATTTTCTAGATCGCAGTCCGCCTTATACTGCATGAGGATATTTTCCAAAAAAAAATTTTCAGTCCAAGACAATTTGGTTTTCGGAAGTATAAATCTACCGAGGATGCATTATTAGACTTTTGCTCAAATATCTTCTCGAATCTTGATGCAAATAAGTTTACTGCTAGCTTATTCGTGGATATAACAAAGGCTTTTGATTTGGTTAATCATAGCATACTATTAGATAAACTTGAAAAAGCTGGGTTTCGAGGATTTATGCTAGATTGGCTCCAAACGTACCTATCAAACCGATCTCAAAGACTGAAGTTTGATGGTACGAGGAGTGAAATAGGTTTTTTAAATTTTGGTGTTCCTCAAGGCTCTGTGCTGGGACCCATCTTATTCCTTGTTTATATAAACTCTTTGTTTCCTCTTAAATTTAAGAGTAAACTTACTGCGTTCGCGGATGATGTGGGTTGCACGTATGGCTCTCCCAGTGCGCTGGATCTTGTATCTGACATTAATTGGGTTCTTAGTCTCCTACGTTATTGGTTCGCCAAGCATTATTTAAGCATAAGTTCGAAAACTAAAATTATGTTTTTCAATTTATCTACCTCGACTACTATGCGGATGTGTATTTTCATGTGCCGGATTGTCCAAGGTTCAAGCTGTCAAGTTGTAAGTGTGGTTTTGGCTTAAATCTTCCACCTTTTCTTAGCAGTGTGAACTGTAATGAAAGATGTTTCACAATTGAGAGAGTGAATGAGTTTAGATACCTGGGCCTCCTGATTGACTCTAAGATGACGTTTGCTAGCCATACTGAAGTTTTAAGAAAATATTTTTGTAGTACTCTACGAAATTTTATTTATCTGAAAAATATCTGTTCAAAGCAACTATTAAAAACCATTTACTATGGCATTTTTCATTCCAAACTTCAGAAAATAAAAGAATAAAAAAGTATCTTCGAAAAGATACCCGGGTTCTCTGATGGTCAGAATTCGATGCAAAGTCATTATAAAAGTTCTGAAGTTCAGCAGGCCCATTAATGAACATCCGGCTATTTGTTTAGTTAGGTTAGAGATGTGTTCATATCTGCTGACGCTGAATATATACCTCGCGCAGCTATTATAGGCCACCGTTAGTTTTCTTTTGGACTCATGGTCCATATTAGAAAATATTTCACAACCGTATGTCAAGATGGGTAAAATAAATGATTTTACTAGCTTTAACTTTATACTCGTCGGGAGATATTTTGCAGTGGGGCTGAACCCGCGCAGGGCACTGTATAACTTGGCCACAGTTTTATTTATATGCACATTCCATTTAAGATTCTGGTGAAAATAGACTCCAAGGTTTTTAATGCTATCTAAGTAGTGAATAGGATCAGCATTTAGACACAACTGTGGGAAGGTATCAACAATTCTATGGCTGGTTATTACCATAGCCTTGGTCTTGGAAGAGTTAATATTGAGGCGGTTGTCTAGAGACCAATCATAAATTTTGTTCAGTTCCCTATTCATTATACTTATAGCTAAGGTTTTGTCCGATTTTGGGAACATTAAATATATTTGCACGTCGTCAGCGTAGATGTGATGCTCACAGGTTGTTATATGTTCGGATATGTCATTTATAAAACATGTAAATAAGAGTGGTCCAAGTACAGATCCCTGTGGGACGCCTAAAGGAACAAGACGACATGATGAACATTTATTGTTGTGGATTACATATTGCGAGCGATTAAGAAGGTATGAACCAATAAGATTGCACAAGAAGTTTTCAAGCAGGAATTGTGTTTGAAGTTTTTTTATGAGTAATTTATGGTTTACACAATCGAATGCCTTTGAGAAATCTAAGAAAACCATCAGTCCTAGATAGTTGCTATCCAGGCCGGTACGTAGGTCATCACGTACTTTTAATAGTGCTGTGGTGCAGTTGTGTTTAGATCGGAAGCCCGACTGGTATTTGGTTATCAGTTTTTTTTCATTTAGATGGGTTTTGATTTGCTGGCTTAGTATCGTCTCAAAAGCTTTGCTCAAGAATGGGAGAATAGCAATATGACGATATTCCGAAGTATTTGACGATTTAGGTATGGGCAGGATCTTTGCACTTTTCCAATTTTCGGGAAAAACAGAGGTGGTTATGATTGTGTTGAAAATGTATGTAATTTGATGAATGATAGTTGGGAGTAGAATTTTTATGAATTGTGGATCAATGTTGTCGGAACCTATTGCTTTAGATTTGATGCCCAGAATGGTTTTTCCAACATCAATTTCATCGACTCGGGAGAGAGAAAACGTTCTTTTATGATTTTCCTCAACTGGGAGGATGACCGGACTGCTTGTTGTGGATTCCGCAGATATGGATGTGAATTTCTCATTAAGTTTTTCTATGTTAATATCATTCGAGATAAAGGGTCCGCCATCTAACGTTTTTTTTTTCAAGTAGTGCTTATTTCGTGAATGGTAACACTTAGCTCATATCTGATTTGACAGATAATTAGTTTTATCCTTCCGCTGAACGAATATGGTTGTGTATACGCTTGAACAACGCTGGAAAATATTGCGACATTACTTTGAAAATCATCGACTTACAGAAGATGCCGATTTTGCCAAAAAAATCATCTTTTCAGATGAAGCTTTTTGATCTTGGCGGGTATGTAAACAAGCAAAATTGTCGCATTTGGGGCACAGAAAACCCGCACGCATTAATTGAAAAGCCGGTGCACCCAAAACGAGCCACTGTTTGGTGCCGATTTTGGTCCAGAGGCATAATTGGGCCATTTTTCTTCGAAAATGAGCAAGGAGTGGCCGTTACAGTCAATGGCGATCGTTATCGGGCCATGTTGAACGAATTTTTGTTCACAAAAATTGAAGAGGAGGATATTGGCAACATTTGGTTTCAACAGCACGGCGCTACGTGTCACACAGCCGAAGCTACACTCGATGTTTTGCGCCCTGTTTTTGAAGATCGCATTATCAGCCGCAGAGCTGATGTCGTTTGGCCACCTCGGAGCTGCGATTTGACACCGTTGGACTATTATTTGTGGGGTGCCGTCAAAGATAAGTGTTACGCCGACAAGCCAGAGACAATTGACGCTTTAAAGGACAATATTCGTGAAGCCATTGGTGAAATACAGCTGCACACAATCGATAATGTGCTTAAAAATTGGACCGATCGTGTAGGCTACTGCATGTCCAGCCGAGACAGCCATTTGAATGAAATTATTTTCCATTATTAACCGGAAGGATTGTACTTTCAAATAAAAAAAGAAATTTGAGAAAACATTCAGTAGTTCTTTTTATAGCATTTTCAAAAAAAAAAAAAGTTATTTGGCGGACCCTATAGAAGCCTTTTAAGACGAAAGCCCAATTTGACGGATTTTTGTCCAGAATTCAGAACTAGTGTTGGAAGATCCAAATTTATTTCTATAGTATATAGTTCTTTTTATTCCTACAAATAAGTAATGTTACTGCATTGCGAGTGGCTTTAAACTCTCTCAGAATGGCTGTGCATCCGTATCGTCGCCACCTGGAGTACAATCGATTTCGCGTTTCGATGAGATCACGCACTTCTCGTGTGTACTGTGTACCAATGAATATTATTTGTTACCCTTTTCCGTATTCTAACTGGGACATACTTATTAAAAAGATATTGTATTTTCTTATTGAAATACTCAATTTGGAAACTTGTATCATTTGTACTGGCCACCAATTCAAACTCTGACATTCATTAAATAGGGGTTCCAGATTAATGTCAGTGTATTGGTATATTTTATGAATTACCTCATTCACTCTACCTGGAAAGGTATTTATTGTTAAGAAGAGCATATCGTGATGTGAGAACGCAGGGGCTAGGATTTGGTCGTAATGCACAATAAGGTTAGGGTGAGACAACAGGGCAACATCTATCAAAGAGGGTAGGCTATTGGGCTCAAAATGAGTTGGTTCGGTGTGATTTGCAAATGTAAAGTTGAGTGACTCAATTGCTTCTTTGGTTGTTTTGTTTACGGTGCTAAGAATATTGATGTTTAGATCACCCAAAATTACAATCTTGGAATATTGAGGGGAAAGCTCTTCGAGTACGTCTCTAATGTGCGAGTAGTTCGCAACATCAGGTGCCATATAAATACAACCTATCAATGAGTTACCACCGTCACCCGTTAGTTCGATGAAAGCATACTCCACCAGATCATCTGAGTTAGATATCTTTATGATATGAAAATTGTAACATTTTTTAATATAAATGGCTACACCTCCACCCCCTTTCCGGTGTCTGTCCGCTCGTACGAGACGCATATTATTAACACTGAACAGTTTGGAACACATACCTTTCTTTAACCATGTTTCAGAAAGACAAAGGACATCAACTACGCTATTATTGAACAAGTGTCGTAAATCGTCAATTTTGTTTTTAATGCTTTGTACATTCAAGCGACAAATGTGAAAACCGTTCTTTTGTTTGCAGAGAATATTAAGTAGAGTTTGCGATACGTTGATGGAATTACCCCTTAAAATCGTATGGCAGAGATGGTGAAAAATTGACTTTATGTTCTCTTCAGCCATCTGCGGAATCCCAAAGAGAATGGCATCTGCTGCGAGCTCCTTTTTCTCCAGTGCATCACAGGTTTTCCTGAGTTCAGCTATCTCGTTCGACAGAGGTGTTGATTGTTGGGAAGAGGAGTGCTTTTCTTGCTCGAGTTTTTCTACGCGCTGTTGGAGGTCGTTTAAAGCGTGATCTACCTTTTCAGTGTGGGCATTCCAACTTTGTTCAATGCTAGATATTCGTTGCGTTAGGTCGCTTCGTAGGGCATTCATTTCCGTAGATAAACGAGACATGATGGTTTCCGTATGCTTACTGAGCTGTTGCTCAAACTGTTCCAAACTATTGCTAACTTCTTTCTTTTACTGAAATATTTTTTTAGACAACATGATGGTTTAGTAGCACAAAATATAATTTCGACCGACCGACGAAGGAAACCAACAAACCAACGCTGAGTCGCGGTGCCCCAGTTTTTTGCTACATTGCGCAGATAGCGAACCATAAATACGTTACTAGGTTATTCAACACTTTTTTATTCAACATAACTTGGGTGAATTTCAATACCCTCTTTCTAATTTATAGATTATATCCCTGAAGTGAGACTCCGGAAGGTTATCAAAATATGTTTCGTTTGATGAAAATCGTTATAAGAGAGCCAAATCTGGCGAACAGAGTGGATGTTGCAACAGTTCATACTTTAATTCACTATTTTTCGCGATGGTTTTTTGAGCTTGTAAGAAAATGAAATAAAGAACAAAGAAAAGACTTAATTATCATATTTGAACCACAAATCTTCTTACAATATCATCAAAATAGTTTTTCTGGGATAAAAATCGATCAGAAATAAATGAAGCACTCTGTTAAAAAAAATTAAATAAAAAAGAAAAACAAAAGGCACAGACTTTCTGGAAGACGACTATGCGAAGAGGCCCTTAATGACCTACGTGGAATTTCTTATAACGTTATTGGCATTCGACCGACCAACTTAATTAGACACATCATTTAGGGCACATCAAACTGTCAGCATGTTAACAAGCAATAGGCGATGCAATTTATCTCTCATATTTTTTTACTTTGGATAGTTAAGAAACGGTATTAAAGTCATATTTATAATCGCATTTCGATTCATTTACGTTAAGCGCCATACGAAATTGGCAGCAACGAGATGTTTGTCCTAACGTAATGCCACGGCCTCGCCTTTATTATTGCATTATCGTAGCGTTAGATTCCATTGCCCTCCGTTGCACTATTAGGAAAATAACAAAAAATTCGTTTTTTTTTTTATTTTCAAATTCACTTCTATCAATAAAACTGACGAGGTCAACTCTAACCACCAAAAGCGTTGATGTTGCCGAACGACGTCCCCTCAATCTTGGCGTTAAGCCGACCTATTAAAATTAAGCCGTTAGAGCTCACAATGCCCGACATCATGTTCGCAGAAGAATCGCCGCTCCAAGGAACTGCTACATACGTAGAAGATCATCCTGGGTCATCACGAATTAATCAAAATGAGGGAGTAAATATCTTTCTCGTGATACAAGTAGTAGGAGTAAAAAGCTCCGGAGGTCAGGTTATTGACCAAAGTCATCTGAATCAGTTGTATTAAGAAATTGCCCACCTGCAAAATTATCTTTCACACAACCGAATTATTTTCATTAAGCTTTTCCTCACACATTAAGCCACACTGGAATCAAGTTGGCTACTATGAAACAGCCATCCTGTCAAAGCGAAAGCCCCCGGCACTTTACAACTTTATGGTTGTCAAAATATAGATATTGGTCTGTTGTTTTTTTTTTTTTTTGCTTGCGCCAATGGATGTGTAATCTTCTAAAGATACCAGTAACCCGGGCTACTGGCATGGAATACACCTACGTACTTACCCACACCCGTTAAGTATTA
This sequence comes from Merodon equestris, assembly GCA_958301585.1. Taxonomy (NCBI): domain Eukaryota; kingdom Metazoa; phylum Arthropoda; class Insecta; order Diptera; family Syrphidae; genus Merodon; species Merodon equestris. The sequence continues at coordinate 45,235,873 of OY284416.1, read as the reverse complement.
CTTCGCGGAGCTGATTAGCACCTTATGCTCTTCTTTCCTTGTTTGACTTTCTTGTTCTGAGGGAGTTGTCGTTTGGGTTTGATGCTCTCCTTGCGGTTTGTTAACAGCATCCCATATTTCGCTTAATGTCAACATATGGTTCTCGAAATAGCTCTGCGTTCCATGCAAAAATGTGAGCACTGAAAAACTACATGCTCTGCGTCTTCCCTGGCCTCTCCACAGTTTGGACAAACAGGAGATTCATTAAGCCCAAACCTATTTGGATAAGCTCGCTAGCTTATGTCCGGTTATGAACTGGCTAAAAATCCACTTCTCCCTAGTACCGCTTCTCCATTTATGTATATCCGGTATAAGTCGATGGGTCCATGTTCTATTTGTTGACTGATCCCATCTCTCCTGCCATGTTCTCAGGCTTCGCCGTCTTTCTTTCAGCTTAATATTTGAAGCAATGGGTTCCTGGATTTGAGCGTCGTAGATTATTTGTAACCCGATAGCCAAGATATCCGCTAGTAGCATTCCCGCGATAACTTCTGATCCCATCCGAAAAGCGGAGCAATCTCTTAGCGCGCATAGTCGGTTGACGGAATTAACTCTTCTTAAATGGAACTTAATTTCACTGCCTTTGCCCATATTCATGCCGCATACATTATTATTGACTGCGCCACTCTTGACGAAATTAGTCTCCTTTGTTGTCTGGGTACTCCAATATCATTATTCTGGATAAGGCAGCGCAGACCCGAAAGCTTTGTCGCACATTATTTCAAGGTGTTTCTTTAATGTGAGCCTAGCGTGATCAGATTGCCTACACTGATAGTGATTGTTTCTCGTTTTTTGCGGCTGCTTACTAGAACTGATTCCGTTTTATCATCAACGAGATCTTATTTAAATCGGCTGCTGACATCCATCTTCTCCCTTTTCGAATACATTCGTCGCCAGTGTCCTCCATTTCTTCCAGATGTTTCACTGCCACTACAATTGCAATATCATCAGCAAAGTCTATTATTTTTGTCTCGTCGGGGATTTCAAGTCTCAGAACACTACGAGTATAATACATGATGCTCCACCGAATAGGACCTAGTACCGATCCTTGTGGTACTCCGGCAAATATGTGATACTGTCTAACCCCTTCGTCGGTATCGTAAAACAGGTACCGTTTTACGGTAGATATTTGTCTAATCAGATCCCAAGGTATCTGATACTTAATCTGATCAATGGACGCTCATCAATTTTGTTCCAATTTTTTTTAGTAGTCCAGAGACTACTAAATAAAATCAAATTCCTGGAAGTTGATTGTCAACTCAAATGTCTCCAAATTGGAATAGGAAAAGGCCGACCTCAACTCTCAATTTGAAAGACTAAGACTACGTTCATTCCACCGGAAAGGTCCCCATTGCCCATTGTCCCTAATGCCCATTGACATTCACGGTTAAGAGTTATTTCAGGCAAGCTTCTACGCGGGTGGTCCGATAAGTACTTAGCCTCAAGCCAGATGGCGCCAGAATTGCAAGAGCAACTTACTATCGTGTAGTACATTCTAGTAGACGGCTACTGTCGAAGCCGGATCGGCTCGTAGTTTTGTTTTGACCGCGTGTGGAAGCGGGGGTGTCCGCGGATTTTAGAAAAATGGAAAAAGAGCAATATCGGTCGGTGATTCAATTCTTGCTTTTGGAAGGGAAATCGCGCAGTGAAATCTATTGAAATGAAAGACGTGTTACCTCGGTGGAATTCAAAACACAAGTGAGTTTATTGAGTATGATAAAACAAAAAGGATCGGATGATAGTTTACAGTTAAACATACAAATGTAATACGTGGAAAAAGCGAAAGAGTATGCAGTGAGTCAAATGTACAGGGAGTCAAATTTAAGTTTCTTCTCTTTTTTATAATATGATGATGAACAAATCTTAACACTCCCACTTTCAGCATTATATATATAAAAGCAATACTAAAAATAATTCATTTATACAGGTTATCATAAGTTTTTAAAAGGAATTACTCCAATTCTTTCTCGAAAAAATTCAAATTTTTGTTTGGCTAGAGGCTTAGTAAACAAATCCGCGAATTGTTGATCAGTTGTCACATGATGTAGATCAAATAGATTCTCCGCGAATTTTTCTCGTATGAAGTGAAATTTTACCTCAATGTGTTTACTTCTTTTGTGGAATTCAGGATTACGGATCAACTTTATGGCACTTTGATTGTCGATGTAAAGATGTGGGCGCCTACCCACATCAGGTATTAAGTCGTCCAATAATCGTTTCAACCATACCAGTTCTTTAACAGCTTGAGCGCCTGCCATGTACTCGGCTTCCATTGTTGAAAGGGCAACACACGTCTGCCTTTGGGACGACCAAGATATTGGTGATCGATTAAGTAACACCACACAGCCACTTGTCGAACGCCGTGTAATCGGATCACCGCCGAAATCTGCATCGCTGAAACAATTCATAGTTAAAGGTGAATTAGTGTTAAAGTTTATACCATAATGCGTTGTTCCTTTAACATATCGGATGATACGTTTTACTGCCTTAATATGAAGCATGTTTGGATGCTCCAAATATCTGCTTACAATACCAAGAGCGTATGCGATATCTGGCCTAGTACAGATGGCCAAGTACATCAGGCTCCCCACAGCTTCTCGATAGGGAAAACGAAGTTCTTCTGCTTCTGTTTTAGTCGTTTCCAAGATATTTGAAGAATCAGCTGGTGTGGTTACTGGATTCGCTTCGCACATGTTGAACTTTGATACAATCTTTTTAGCATAACTTTCTTGACCAAGAAAAATACCATTTGATGTTCTGTTGATCTCCAACCCCAAAAAGCATTGCGCCTCATACACCTTAACTTCAAAAGAATCTCTCAAATGTGCGATTAGTTTTTCGATATCTTCAGAGTTTGTTCCCGCGATCAGACCATCATCAATATAAATAGCGACTATCAAGTTTGCTCCCACTAAAACACAGGGATCAGCCTCTGATTGTTTTAGGTTGAATGAACGAAGAAAATCCATGAACTTTTTGTTCCAGCATCTAGACGCCTGCTTCAAGCCATAAATGCTCCTTTTCAATTTACAAAATCGTCCGCTGTCATCTTCAAATCCTTTAGGTTGAGTCATATAAATTTCTTCTTCTAGGTCCCCGTACAGAAAAGCCGTTTTTATATCGAACTGTCTTAAAAGCAGATTTTTACTTGCTGCAACCGCAAAAATGGTCCTTATGGATGCAAATCTTGCTACTGGACTAAAAGTTTCCTTGTAATCCACGTCATACTTTTGAGTAAACCCTTTTGCAACTAACCTTGCCCGATACCTTTTGGGCTCACTACTTGCAGCATCTTTTATCTTAAATACCCATCGATTGTCAATAGCCGTTTTGTCGTGTGGCAATTTTACTAGATCCCAAGTATGATTTGTCATTAAAGCTGAGATTTCCTCTTTCATAGCATCTTGCCATTTTCCAGCATCTGTCGATTTGAGGGCTTCCTCATACGTAGACGGTTCTTCTTTTTCAGCAACAAAACTATGTGCGCTCATTGAGGCTATCATAGATATTGGATACTCACGCGCACTTCGAAGCCTTTTCTTAATAGGGGTTCTGTCATCTTCAGGAGTCTGTTGTGCATCATTCGTTTCATTATCCCAAATTTTTGAATTTGTACGACAACACCCATCGTTATCGCCATTTTTAACAATTTCGAAATTATTTTCCAGTGGATTAACAGGTGAATCTTCATCAACGAACTGACCTACATCACAAACATCTGAGTTGACCCCCAAGGCATGTTCTTCGATTTGGTCCTTTGACTTTACTTCACCGGTGACATCTTCATCTGGTTTAGTTGATTGTTTTTCATGGCCATTTTCACTAGAACAAGAAGTTTTTTTAAATAAAATATCACGTTTTACCTCAACTTAACCTAACCTTAGTGGTTCCAGGAAAATATATACGGCACCCCTTAACGTTGTCAGCAAAACCAACGAAAATACCAAGCTGCGATTTTGGATCCCATTTGCGCCGTTTTTGTTGCGGAATGTGTGCATAGCACTCTGCACCGAATTCTGGGATGTCAGCCAAATTTATATCTTGTTTTCTCCCAAACCATAAGTCGCATGCACTTTTTCCTGCTACACCAGTTGGACTCGTTCTGTTAAGGATGAACACCGCATGATTAACCGCTTCTGCCCAAAGCTTCAACGATAAGTTCTTTGCATTAAGCATTGCTCTTCCAGCTTCCACAATTGTCCGTAGTTCTCTTTCTGCTCTTCCATTTTGTTGTGGACTGTAAGGAACGGATGTTTGGTGCACAACACATTCTTCCTTGAGAACAGTTTTCACTTCAGAGTTTACAAACTCAAGCCCGTTGTCCGACCTTATACACTTAACTTTCAGTCCAGTTTCCATTTTAAACCTTTTAATGAAGTCTTTTATACAGCCTAAGACCTCCTTTTTTGATTTCACAAAGTATACTACACGATAATGTGAGAAATCGTCTTTGAGGAGAAGAAAATAATTAGATCCACCAAAGGAAGATTCCTGCATGGGGCCACACAAATCTGTATGCACAAGTTCTCCTACACATTTCGCTCTGCTGTTGCTTCTTGAAAACGGTAGCCTATGCGATTTTCCCAGAGCACATGCATCGCAAAAAAAATCGTTGTTGTCAATGAATTCAATTTCTTGATTTTTGAGAAACTGTCGAACATAATTTAAATTCTGATGGGCGAAAACGTTATGCCAATGCGAAATTGATTTTATAACTGTCCCCACATTTGCACTCGATGTTATTTCCGTTTTAAAGAGCATTTTAAATAAGGAAGATTGCCGCACTCCCACTGCCACAGTACAACCCCTAAACAACAGTTCACATTCTTTTTTATTAGAAATCAGTTTCAAATTCTTGTCCAAAGCCGCATTCGAAGAAAAAAGGTTCAAAGTCAAATCCGGTACATACAACACATTCGATAAGTATTTTGGCACCCACTGTGTTTTATTGTAAGCGAGGATGTTAATGTCGCCGCATCCAAGGGCATATATTGTTTTTCCATTGCCAATTCTTACTAACTGTGGATGCTCAAACCGTTTGAAATTTAACATCCAATCTTTTCGAAATGACATATGATCGCTTGCACCGGAATCAAGAAACCAATCTTCATTGTTAAGAGCAATATACGCTGAATTGTCATACGTCATCGTACACACAAACGCATCTCGATGTTCTCCTCTCTGTGCGATATTCGCTCTTTTGGATGGACATTCATTTTTCCAGTGCCCGGGTTTTTTACACAGAAAACATTTCCCCACCTTTTTGGACTTGTTGTTGTTGTTTCGTCATTGTGCACTCTTTTTAGCTAGCATTGCACAGTTATCCGCTTGTGTTGAGTTCTGCGTAGACAACCTCGATTCCTCCATTATGAGTCGTGCCGTTAGATTCTCAAGCGTTTTTTGTTTCGTTTCTGTAGAATCCCATGCAGCATGAAAATGATTCAACTCAGCCGGTAACACCATTAAAATCTTTGTCTGGAGCATAGAGGATGAAATATTTTCCCCGAAATCCTTTAATTGCTGAACTATGGTTTCCAAACGCGATATGCATGTAGCAATATCTTCAGCGGGATCCTTTTGAAAATTATAAAATTTTTGCTGGAGCAAATTGATGTTCGTCTGTGCTTTTTGCTCGTAAACAGACTCAAGCTTTTTCCACATCTGATGCGCTGTAGTATAATTTAGTATATGCAGAAGGGGTTTCGCCCCTACACTCATGACAATAACTTTCTGTGCCCTTTTGTCAAGTTTTTCCCACTCCGCCGCTTTCTCACCCCCAGGATTTTCCCTTTCACCACTAACAACATCGAATAGATCGCTTGCGCTGAGAATAACTCTGATTTGGAATTTCCAAACACTCCAATTATCTCTCCCTTGCAACTTATCTATTTTTTGAGTATCACTTCCTTCCATGATGCAAAAGACAACCAATCTTTTATCCGCGATCAAATTAATTTAATTGTCGATACTGAAAACTCACAATGCTGTTTTTTTTTTTTTTTTTTAATTTAAAGTGGACTTGGGTCTGGGCCCATAACCTATTGAAATGAAAGACGTGTTACCTCGGTGGAATTCAAAACACAAGTGAGTTTATTGAGTATGATAAAACAAAAAGGATCGGATGATAGTTTACAGTTAAACATACAAATGTAATACGTGGAAAAAGCGAAAGAGTATGCAGTGAGTCAAATGTACAGGGAGTCAAATTTAAGTTTCTTCTCCTTTTTATAATATGATGATGAACAAATCTTAACAAAATCAAAGAGCGTTTGGATGATGTGACTCATGCGGTGACTCATCTCCTTCAATGGCGACCATCAAAAATTGGTTTAACGAGTTTCAACGTGGTCACACGTCGGGTTTTGATGAGCCACGTCCAGGTGCCCCGAAATCGGCTACCAGGGAGGATAACGTGACAAAATCCACGATCTCGTATTGGCAGACCGCCGATTGAAGGCGCTCGAGATAGCTGAGACAGTAGGTATTTCAAAAGGTCGCGTGGGTCATATCCTGCATGAAATTTTGGGCATGAGAAAGCTGTCGGCGCGATGGGTGCCGCGTTTGCTCACTCCGGACAACAAGCGCAACCGTGAGACCACTTCAGGGCAGTGTTTGACGCTGTTTAAGCGCAATCCGGAGGAGTTTCTGCGTCATTTCGTGACAGTTGACGAAACATGGATCCACTGGTACACACCAGAGACCAAGGAACAGTCGAAACAGTGGACTTCACCTGGTGAACGTGCTCCGAAGAAGGCGAAGACTGTCCCATCCACATCCACATCGACTACCTGGAGAAGGGCAAAAGGCTCAAAGGCTGTACTATGCCAAATTATTGAGCCGATTCGACGCCGAATTGAAGAAAAAACGGCCCCACTTGGCGAAGAAAAAAGTGCTCTTCCACCATGATAACGCACCGGCTCACACCTCCGCCCTCGCCACGGCCAATCGGTCGAATTGGGCTACGAACTGCTGCCCCATCCACCGTATTCGCCAGATTTGGCTCCGTGCGACTTCTTTTTGTTTCCAAACTTGAAAAAGTCACTCGCCAGGCAGAAATTTCAGTCGAATGAGGATGTCATCGCCGCCACGGAGGCCTACTTTGCAGACCTCGAGTAAACGTATTTTCCAGACGGGTTAAAGAAGTTGGAGCATCGCTGGGTCAAGTGTATCGAGCTAAAAGGAGACTATATTGAAAAATAAATCGCCATTTCTCCAAAATTTTTGTTTTTCTTTTGTAGGCTAAGTACTTATCGGAGCACCCTCGTATGAATTCAAGAATAAATGCAAACTAGATGATCGTCAGTGTCACTCTATGGAAAAGCTTTTATTGAATAATCCCAAGATTCACAAAAACCATGCAATCGGATCTCCTCTTCGATGGACTGTTTACAATGGTAATGAAAAAAAGGCTCTATCCATAAGCTGTACCAAAAAACTAAATTGTCTTGACTGAAACTAACAGCACTGTATTCCTTACATCATTCAATAAAAGGCATGCAGACAAAGTTGCCAAATATTGGCAGTCATAACACCGTAATATCCAATAATTGTTTTCCCCCCGTGCGTGCTGCCATTCGACAAGATGCCTTTTGTAAATACCTTTAATCAAGGAGTATCATGAATTCGATTGCAATTAATATGGTTTTCGAGCTCCCAACTTGTTGTTGGACGCGACGAGGTGTGTAACCACCTCGCACATCAAGTGATGGTGCTATGCCTTCACAGATTCCACTTCTTTTGGAAGTGGCTTTTACTTCTTCTGTCTGAGCATCCAAGTGGAATGCTGAAAACGTGTTATGCAGTAATTTATAATATGGAACACACGTGTTTTCAGACATCGAGTTAACAAACAGATGAGAGCTGCTAACAGGCAGATAGTCAGATAGACACACAAACTCTACTTTCTTGAGGAAGCTTAACACCGTGAATGCTGTGACGTGTTTTAGTGTTCATATGTAAATGTAAATCCTTATAAACTCAGTGAAATTGCGCTGCCTTCGAAACGATCCTCAATTCAAATAGGTGGTTACTGTCAACTTCATTGGCACATAATTGATGTTCACGATCGTATCATCAAAGAGAAAATAGTCGCCAGATAATCAGTAAAATCGTAAAGTCGTCAGTAAAATCAATGTGATTACTAGGGCCTCCGATAATGGTACAATACATGCTTAAATTAATTACCCAACAAATGTATTCAATTTGCTTTTGCATTTTGGTAATTTTTAACAAGCTTGCGTCCAAATAAGTATACAACACTGCTTTAGCAGTGTGAAGACAGGACACAGCACATAGATATAGTTTTTCGTTTTTTAGATATGAAGTTTCGAGATTTGTAAATATAAGGAAATCGAATGACTTTTTTGACTAACTGGGTTTTTAATCTGTGTACCTCCCTTTATAAAGTCAGTGAATAATAGACCAGCAAAGGGCGCAGCACTATAGGTATTAATAAAAAATATAAGTTGTCAAAAATCTCCACTGAACCCCTTCAGCCTAGCGACCCCTCCCTTGTTAACAGGCAGTTGAGTATACAGAATACAGTATTGTACTATTACCTGTTCGCTGGTTAGTCTTCAGTCGCGCCTCTGCATGCCTCGCCTATTTTACTGGCATCTTTGATATATGTAAGTCGTCGACCTTTCCTTTCTATCTTCTGCCAAGGTCGTGCATTGTTGATTGGAGTAGGTATAATGTGGCCTAGACTTATACAGCCTTGAGGCCGTACAGCTTAATTAAACTATAATAATAAATAAACAATTAAGCCACACCGAACCAGCTCAAAGCAAACAATTGTTGATTGCTTAAATGGAAATTTATTGATAAGCTCAAATGTCACTACCCTTCAGTGAATTAAAACTGTTGATTACTAAGATAATTAACAAAACTTCCCCTGACCTTCCTTCGATCTAATATTGTTTCTATCTTTTTAGCGAAAAGGTTAAGAAAAAACTGTCAACGAAGCGAAATCAAAAAAATTACAAAAGTGATATTCTTACAGCTAGTGTCCAGCTAGACAAAGTCGTTGAGTTATATCTACCAGCATTGATGATCAGGCACTAAGTCGTATTTTCATTGATCTCTGCATCGATTTCAGCTTCCTCGGCCTTAATGCTTGCAGACATTTCGTTATATTGATTGGCCCTAAAGCCAACAAACATATCTTGTTCGTTCATGCCCCTAGGAAGAAAAAGATGATCGACTCAAGGACGACTTCTATGATCTCCTGAACCAAACGTCCGGCCAATGCCCCAGTTATGTCACCAAAATTGTACTAGGGAATTTAAATGCAAAATTGGCAAAGAGGACATATTGACTTCCTAGTAGGGCGTAACCTCCTTGTAGCAAGCACACGAATCCCGCAACTCATCATCCATAAAGCAACCTGGCGGTCACCTGATCAGTCGACAATCAACCAGATTGATCACGTTGCCATCATCGCTAGACACTCCTCCAGCATCCTATATGTAAGAACCTTCCGAGGAGCCAACGACTTGGATCACCACCTTTTTGCAGCCAAGGTACGAATAAGGACATCAAGGATGCTACGGAGTTACGCGGGACAACGAGACTTTGATGTAGGAAAACTACAATCGCAGGAGACCGCTAGGATCTTCGCCGATCGAGTTTCCCTCAACCTCTCGCAAAGTCCGATGACACTGGCACAATCCTCAGAACAACAGTCGGAGCATTTCCAGCGCGCCATCAGAAACGCTGCTTCTAATGTGCTGGGTTTCAAACCGCCGCCAGCTAGAAACCCTGATACAGTACAGTAAGCTGTACAAACAGAAAAGGGAGATGAGCATACGCTTTCAAGGAAATACCAAAGAGAGCACTTAAAGCGTGAGATCGAGGAGATGGTGAGATGCTACCACAGGAATAACGCTCGAAAGTTTAACAAAAAAGTGAAATGAACATGCAAGGGCTATAAAGAGTAGAAGCCTGTAGGGTTGAAGACAGACAACTAGTAGTAGAGTCAGAGTCGAAGCTGAGAATATTGAGAGACCAATATTGTAGACTATATAACGAGAATAGATCTGATACCGCTGTGAGGCTGAATGATCCATTCGCGCAACGGAAGATACAAGAGAATTCCGTCCACCCGATCTACCTGAAAATAAGCATGTAATACCGAAGCTTAAAGCTAATAAAGCCGCGGGCGCACACAGCCTGTCTGCTAAGCTATTTAAAGCGGCTGGAGATGAGTTGGTAGGGCGCATGTACCCGTTCATCTGTGAAATATGATCAGAGGAAAGCTTGCCCGAATCTTAGCATCGTTTACTCAGTATATAAGAAAGAAACTCCTATAGCTGCGCCAACTATAGACGAACAAGTCTCCTTCACATCACGTACAACATCTTCTCTGCCGTGCTGTGTGAACACCTTTGTGGATAATCTGATAAGTTCCTATCAGTATGGTTTCAGGCCAGGTAAATCTACAATAGACCAAATTTTCACACTGCGGTATATCTCGGAAAAGACCCAAGATTCTTAAATCTTTGTCGACTTAAAGCCAAGTCTAGTTTTAACATTCCTGCCAAACTCGTCAGATTGTGCAGGATGATAATGGAAAATTCTCGCCTCCCCATTAAAGTCGGAAGGGAACTAACTGAGATCTTTGATGTTGAAAAAGGATTTAGACAAGAAGATGCACTGTCATGTCGCTTTTTCAACATCGTGCTTGAAAAGATCATACGAGACTCACTGGTCAAGACAAGAGGTACGATCTATTTCAAGTCTGCGCAATCACTTGCGTACGCAGATGAAATTGGACGAATACAGCGAAATGTCAGTGACCCATTCGAAAGCATTGAATTAGAAGCGGCTGAAATAGGTCTTTTGGTCTTCTTCTTTTCCTTTTTCCGGCGTTGTTATGGTCAGAAGTGTAGGACCATAACCTTCCCACTTAACTGCATTCCTACTGGTCCACTTGTGGGGTCCGCTAAAATAGGTCTTTTGGTAAATGAGGGAAAGACGAAGTACATACATAGGTATGCTGTAACCCAAAAAGACGCTCGACACTAACGTCTTGACCAAAACGTCACTCTTGGCAGATATATTTTCAAAGTGGCCATCGTTTTCGTCTATTTTGGCTCACTAGTGACTGACGACACCAACACCGGCGCTGAGATCAAACGTAGAATTACTCTTGCCAGCCTTCTTTGGACTCAAGAGGCAATTAAGAAATAGAGCCCTCTCTCGAAAAACCAAGGTAGCACTATATAAATCATCATAGTCCATCATCCCTGTCCTCCTTTACGGCGTAGAGGCCGGGACCTCAACGAAAACGGATGAAGATGCCCTTGTTCGCATCGAGAAGAAAATTTAGTACGACGTCTCCAGATCGACTGTCTAGGGTGAACAGGGCATGAAAAGCGAATGGATAACACAGCTTTGGCCCGAAGATTCTTCGAATGCAACCCTGGGAACCGACGCAGCAGAGGACGACCGAACCTAAGTCGGCGAAAACAGATCGAAGGGACTGCAGAACTAGAAACAAATGACAAAAGATCGTGCCAACTGGGGACGCTTGTTTCAACTCTTTTTCTATAAAATTTGTCTGGTGCTTTGTTTTCCTCTCTGAGAATATACACCGATACCTAGCGGAGAATTATTTTGTTATTAACCCTCGTTTGTTGGTTTTATAGAAGCAATCCCATGCAAGCTTTGAGTTATTGATATAACCATGTGGCTGTCCTAGATTATGTGGTGGATATCTGTCTTCTCTTGTCTCTAGTCATTGACGGAGAAACCGGCCAAGAATGAGGACAAACAGGGCATGGAAAGTCCTCCTCTGAATCTTCTTTGGTCAACCCATGACAGATCTTAGGGACTACATACAGCAGTTAGCATATCCATAAGGTGGAGGTAATAAAATGACAAAATATGTCTCTTGCAAGCTCATCAGGGTTCTATTGTTAATTGTTCCAAAAGTCACCTCTCTTAGGGCGATCTGCCTCCGTGCAGATTAAATGGACCGTTCTTCGGGGACTAATGGAATAGGACATAAGGTGCCTACGCGATAGCTCAACTAATGCGGCTGATATTATAGGTATTTTCACTGCCTTGTAGACGCTTTCTGGGTGAAAAGTCCCAGGTCTTGCCAAAAGCGCCCAACGCCGAAAGACCAACAACGTTTTAGTCGTTTTTAGTACGACGTGTTTTGTTCAATTTAACTAGGCTGACTTTAAAATATTTGGCTTCTTTGGAAATCGAAATTGTGATCCCAGTTAACACGATTTGAACCATTCTTTACACCCTCGTTCTTGTAGAGAGAATTACTGTTTTAAAAGAAAAAGTCCATTTCACGGGCACTAATCCCTGATCACGTTTAGCGTTGCCTGAGGCTTACGGCGGACAGTCGTCAAATTTTAACCGACAGAGAGAATAACAACAACATTATTCGCAAAGGCTTGAGCTCGACTCGAGCAGGGTCGGCCATCAAGCCTGATACGCATATTTCACCTCAATAAGAGGATGTATTCGAAGAGCATGCTTTTTTTATACCCTTTTCGACAATAAGGAATCAGACAGATCTTGGGAATATTGGCTATTGGCTATTCGCTTTGAAAATTATTTTCAATTCCGAAGGAAACTGATTTATACCTTATTACAGCATGGCGTTCCGTCAGTTCCTAACGACTTAAAGCCATCGAAGGATACGATAGTATGATATGACCGCACGCGACGCAAAACACAAAATTACGTGAAATGTCAGCCGCACCGAGTGGTCTGATTCGATCTGATTAGCCGGGAAATGAGTCTAAAGCAGAAGATTAAAAGTGTCTGATTTTGACTCAGTAAAACGTCTAATTTTATGGATATACCCTGTTTCTTCGGCCTGCCTCGTTTGACTTTAATCAATTTGCGCGCAACTACTTAGTGATTTGATCTCTTCATAGATGTTCTTATAAGGAACACTTATCCTTGATGAGCTTGCAATTTTCATACGGGCCTACAAACCACATCTTCGGCTCAGTTTTACGTGTAAGTTGTTATGAAAATTATATTTTCCATCTCTAAGAATTGTATTAAGAAGATTGCTAGGTTTTCGAGCCTGTTACCGAATTCTTTAAATGTTATGGAATTTAAAGAAAAGGCTTGGAAATCTTCTTTTCCATTCCGTAAATTATTGCAGCTCCGTTTTTACAAGATTAAAAATTATTTAATGTAGTACAAGGCTTTTCTTTAGGAACATAACAAATTGGTACTCGTATTTCAGTACAAACTCAGGCTTTTGGTGCGGTCTGTCAATGTCAAAACGTCAGTCAGACTTTAAATTTTTATCGAGGTTCGAAACGAGCAGGGTTTGGAAATTATTGAATATTACTAGCGAAATTCTGAGTCGATGGTCGCACTTTAAGATCGCTTACACAAATATTTGATCGTAATAATCGTGCCACCAGACAGGCTGTGCTTGCTATAGTCAATTCGAGGCAACATGTTCACTACAAAATGTTCCTGTGTGAGCCCAAAAATACCGACATAAGTGCCTCTATTCAAAATGAGCCAAATCAGATGGTTCCACGCTATTCACAGAAATTGGGTATCTCTCAATCGGTAAAGATCACATTTCGCTCCGAAAAAGTTTCAAAAAAAAACTTGAAAAAAAATTTTTGGACCCGTATTATTTTGTGGTGAAAATGATTACAGTTAATAGTGCTCGTAAATATACCATGTTGGAAGACTATTTTTGGCCAGAGTTAGATGGACTTGAAATTAGTGATATGTCGCATATATGAAAGAGAAGAAGAAGAAGAGTAAATGGTCATCTCGCTCATGCATTTTATCGGGATCAACGTTAGAGTTCAACGTTCGAACAAGGTTGAACGCCTAATTACTAATGTTCCGGCCGTTATGTGTGTGCAAGAATGGTGGGAAATTGACTCCAAGGAATCGATCGCTCTAAACGTAACCGCGATGGTCATATGAACGAGATCGAATATCGATATCTGAATAATTCTGATTTCTATTTAAATAAAAACTTGTTATGTCCTCATAGAGAAACCCTGTAGTACAACAAACACTGCAGTGTCGGACACATCCCAGTCTTTATGACTTGTCGAGCACCCTCTTGCTGAGGTTGATGGACGTCATTACACTCAAAGAAAGCTCTTCACAATTTGTAGTACTAGTTATAATTAATGGCTTTAGTCCAAACAAGGGTTATTAGTTGGTATTCAGAAGTTCCAAGACTGTTTAACAACCCTTCGCCAAGCCTCACTGCAATGATACCTGAAAGGAGTCGATGGATGAAAAGAATGTCAGATATTGTACATTTCTTCTTTCTTCCAACGTGTTCATGTTGATTGGGTGGTCTTGGTAGGGTGGTAAAATCCAAGGATTGCACCAGGACAGACCTTGAGAGCAAAACGTAGGAACCGGCGCGCGTTCGATGATCTCGATTATAGAAATGTGGGTTTGTTTGTAAGCAGGCTACACTTGTGAGGCATATTCAAGAAGGTGCCGGTGCAGAATAAGCTTTAAGGATTATCTCATCGATTAGTGCTCGAAAATTTACCTCGTGGTCATATAATATGCCAAGATCGCGAATGACCTGAACGGTGGAAATGGGTTGATTATTGAGGAAGTAAAGACGAGGAGGAGGTTTGATTCGCTTACGTGAAAAGGTGATTGATTGGCATTTGGAAATGTTAAGCTCCAAACAACTTTTGGGGCACCAGACGGAAAAACTATTGAGATCAGATTGAATAAGGGAAGAGTCATGACTGGAGGAAATGGTCTTGAAGAACTTGGTGTCGTCGGCATATAGTGAGATGTCGGAATGTTTGATCACCATTTCAAGATCGTTTATGGTAAGATCGAAAAGAAGTGGACCTAAGTGGCTGCCTTGGGGGACGCCGGAGGAAGCTAAGAAGGGGTTAGAGAAGGCAGATCTAAAACGAACACTGTAATAGCGATTTTCCAGGTAAGAAGATATCCACTTCAAAGAAAGGGGGGTCGAAGCCAAGGGAGGACAATTTGAAGAGTATCAGTGTGTGGGAGGTTTTGTCGAAAGCTTTACTGAAATCGGTTGAACGTCGACTTCTTTGCTGTTCTCTAAAGCTAATAGGGTAAAAGACACAAATTCAACAAGGTTAGTGGTCGTAGATCTGCATTTGAGAAAACCGTGTTGTATAGGGGAGATTTAAGACTTGCAGCGAAAACTTAGAGTTTCGTACAAAATACTCTCGAAGAGTTTGGGTATATGTGACAGTATGGCTGTGGGACGAGAGTTGTTAACAACGTTCTTCGAACCTTTTTTATGTATAGGGGTGATAAATGAGGTTTTCCATAAGCAGGAGAGTTCACCTTGGGATAGGGATAGACTGAAGATTTTCGAGAGAGGGAGAGGAGCATTTTATCATAAATACGGCAGGGAGACCGTCAGATCCAGGAGTGAATTCATCATTAAGTAGATTTAATTTGTTTTCGATGACATGAGAATTCACTGTGCGAGGAAGAAATGGTCCAAGGGAAAAATTCGGTAAATAATCGAAGTAAGAGAGGTCTGGAGCAAAGAAGTCGTCGGCAAAAGACTGTTTAAAAAAGGTGGCGAAAAAGTTGGCGATAATCATTCATTCGTTATTCGAGGTTTGATCATGGAAGTAGAGAGAGAGGTAGGATAGCCATCAGATTTTTTATGTAGGTAACAAACTTAAAGAAGGACTGAGGATCGCTTATAAGATTGGATTGCGTTTCAGTTAAATAGCGTTGATAGAGGGAGTTGTGAAGGGCAATAAAGTGGAGATAGCTACACAGGTAGAAAAGTCATTAGATGATTTAGTACGAAGGAAGATTGTCCACTGCTTATTTCTTTTGTTTCGTAGAGAACGGAGCCTGCGATTGTACCAGGGCAGGGTGGGGAGGTGGACAAAGTTTTGCGTTGTGAAATGGGAACGTAAAGAGAGATAGAATTAAATATTTCTCTGTAGAATATGGATATTGCATCATTTGCGGTTAGGTTATCAAAATTGAGAGGAGCTGTTTTAAGGTATTCATTCATTAGGTGAAATTTTGCTCTGTGGAAATCGTAAGAAGCCAGAACTGCAGGGGTTTGTTCTGTAATGGACAATAGTGACTAAAGGAAAAGAGGAGGGAAGGATGGAAGTTATCGATGGTTAAAAGGGAAAGGGGACAAAGTGAAACAGATGAGTTGAGGGGATCGGTTGTGAATATTAGGTCTACCCATGTAGTTTAGGATGCCACTTATTGGCTAAGGTTTGAATCTACTAGGCAATCCAAGAAGAGACATTCTTTGGCAGTAGTGGGATTAGTGGCGATATAAAACGATTGATCGTCTGATTGGGTCCACTTAAGATAACGAAGGTTGAAGTCACCGAAAAAAAGGATTTCGCCGTGAGGGTTCTGAGGATCACCAAAAGATTGGGGGGTGGCCGAGGATTGAGTAAATGGGGCAGAAGTTGTCGGTATTAGGACAGATGAAGAGTTGGGTGAAAGGTTAGAGTTTGCGTTGGAGATGTTGGGGGGATGGGATTTTTCAGGGGTTAAGTATATGGGTTAAGTACAGGTGAGGTCAAAGATAGGAAAAGAATTCGGGACAGGTGATTGGGATGGAGGCGTGGGGATAGTTGTTAAAGTTAGATCAAACGGAACCCGTTGATGTTGGGGTTTTGGCGGAGCAGTAGGAGACGGATAAAGGTGAGAAATGGATGGATGTGTAAAAATTGGAAAGAGATTTGTTTTAACACTCCAGTTATGGTGGGATTTGGGGGGAACTTTGGGATGCTTATTGAAATTAGGTTGAAAATTATTAGGGGGTTTCATGTAAAATGAGGGCGGAATATAGAAGGTGATAGACTTACGGCTTGGACTTCTGGATCGGGTAATAACCATTTAGATATTTGAAGGTTACCCATGGTGAGGACAGAATCGAAGGGGTTACAGAAAAGCCATGCACACTTCGATGGGATGACAAATTTCAAGCGGCGTGGGCTATTCCGTTTATTATGCTGAAGTTCGACGCAGTGCACATCGTCTATTGTATAATGTAATGTTGGCGGAAGAAATTCTTTAGCCAAGAGATGTTGGCGTGCAGAGGGGCTCCTTTTAGGTAGAACACGGAGACGTTAGTATTTTTGAGCTTTTCCAGGCGACTTGCCCATTCGTGTTCAGTCCATGAATTTCCAAGCTGGATGATTAATTTCGGGGGGCAGAGAGGTTGAAAGAGGTTCGTTGCTCTGAGATTCCTTTTTATCGGTTTGGAAAAAAATCATATTGGGGTACAAATTCGGTCCGTTTTCAAAAGATGGCGCCACCTGCAAGTTGTGGCCAGAAACCACCAATGAGACGTCCCACTCAAAATGGCTGCCGACGTTTGCCTACAAGCTCGGGCGAGCACGTGGGTACCTCAAGTGCTGTCAAAAGAGCACGTGGGTACCTCAAGTGCTGTCAAAATTTTGTAAACAATCACTCACATTGTTATAATTCCAAGAGTGTGTGTACACTGCGGTAAAATGAAATGAACTCACACGTATTCACGGATAGAAGCTCGTTTGTAACGGGTTTTGTCGCTACGCACCTGAACCTCTGTCAGAATCTCGTCAAAATTTCAGGGTGTCACGGGGGAAGACGTACGAAAGACGCACGTCTCATTCTGGTTTCTGGTTGTGGCTGATCTTGGAAGCGATTACCTACTTCATTGGAAAGGTGTGACATCTGTCAACAATAATTAGTGTGCATCAGCGTCTGTTTCTGACAACAACATTGTTTTTTGCCTCTTCGAAAATGTCCGGATTTGTCTTAAATAAACAGCATTTGCGGGAAGTTTTGATTTTCTTTTTTGATTGGAAGAAAAGTGCAGCTGAAGCCCATCGAATGCTTGTAGAAGTTTATGGTGAATCTGCTCCGACCGATAAATCAGGAGGGGTGATTTTAGCGTCGAAGAGAAAGAGCGTCTTGGCCAGCCCAAAAAGTTTGAAGATGAGGAGAATTGGAGGCTTTACTGGATCAAGATCCGTGCCAAACGCAGAGTGAACTCGCAGAATCGTTGTGAGTGACTCAGCAAACAATTTCCGTTCGGTTAAAGAAATTTGGATTTATTCAAAAGCAAGGAAATTGGGTGCCGTACGAGAGATGTCGAAAGGCGATTTTTCACCTCAGAACTGCTTCTTGAAAGACATCAAAGGAAGGGATTTTTACACCGGATCGTGACTGGAGATGAAAAGTGGATATACTACGATAGCCCCAAGAAGAAAAAAATATTATGCAAAGCCTGGTGAACGCGTTCCATCATCGTCTACATCGACGCCAAAGAAAAACATCCACGGTTCAAAGGTCGTGCTCTGCATATGGTGGGACCAGACGGGTATGGTGTACTATGAGCTGCTAAAACCAGACGTTATCGACTACAACTAATGCGTTTGAGCCGTGCATTGCGTGAAAAACGGCCAGAAACGACCGAAAGGCATGACAAGGTGATTTTGCAACATGATAATGCTCGGCCCCACGTGGCTGTAGCGGTCAAAAACTACCTGGAAACGCTGAAATGGGAGGTCTTACCCCACCCGCCGTATTCTTCAGACCTTGCTCCTTCCGACTACTGGCTTTTTCGACGGATGCAAAACGATTTGGGGGGTCACCGGTTCGGGTCTTTTGCAAAAATCGAAGAATGACTCAATGATTGGATCGATGCGAGAGAGGACTCATTTTTTAGAGATGGTATTCGAAAATTACCAGAGAGATGACGGACAATACTATGAGTGTTGTATTTGTTATGTTTTTTCAATAAAAAAAAAATTTGGAACACAAAAAACGGACCGAATTAATTTGAACTCCCAATAAAAAATCGCAAAAGTGTATAAAATTTATATTTGAATTGATAAATCAATGTTTGCCATTTGCTTTTTAAAGATCATTTTGAGTAAATGCTGATCAAGATTATATTTTAAGTAGTCCATATAGAAAATGAAATTTTTAGTCACTTTTTCGAGCATACTAGCTCCATAAACATCAAATCATGTTATCTTGCAAGGGTCCAAGTGACGCTGGATTATCGGCTCAGGCGAACGATTTGACGAACATATAAAAATAGTCCAAAGCATAAAACCGCATTTTACCGGGTGCACTGGTACCTCTTGGGTTATCTGCTTATCGGACCAAATACGGTATGTTAGTTTATTGACATGCCCATACAACCAGAAATGAGCCTCGTTGCTTTAAACAGTTTTTCGATAAAAAAAGCGGATCTTCTTCCAGTTTTTTTTAGGGCACCCTCATCAAATATTCGTCGCCGTGGCAGGTCGTTCGGCTTCAGTTATTGTACGAACTGTGTTTTGTAAGGATTTAAACCAAGATCCCTGGTTCTAGAAATGTTTTCTTTCACCCGGTTGCAAAGCTTTTCTTCACCTACGAGACAGTCCATCTCGCTCCCTGCGTAACTAAACGGTGTCCCCAGAGATCCAGGTTTTCCTTCAATTTTCTCGACATTCGAGTTTTCAACCTTGTTGGATCCTTTAGTTCAGAATCTCTTGATATTGATTGAGCAACATAGAAACCTTGTTCGAAAAATCGAACATTTCTGTCCACTTCCAAGGGTAGGTACCAGGTACTGCCTCCGGTCGGAAGTGGAACTACAACAAATAATCCACCATTTAAATCAGACGCCAACATTTCTTTTTTGCTACTACAAACATATATTTCGATGGTCTCAGTTACGAAGACGAGAGTGAGTATCGAGTCGATTCCCAAACACAAAAATTAAAGCACAAATCAACCAAACTTAATTACAGAAATATCATTGCCTTAACCTAATCGAAACGAAAAGAAGGAAAAGAAACTTAGTTATCTACACAATCATAAACGCTCCACAGAGGCCGCAAGCCCCTTGTGCCCCATTCGACGAACATAAAAAATGCAAAACGTAGCAATACGAACAGATGAAGTTGCTGGCCGTCCTATGGCAAAAGAAACGCCGAATAAAAGTCGCAAAGGAAAACTTATATAAAACCGGGGTTTTTAAAAAATAGTTTATAATAAAACAAAATGTTGTTTTCAGACATGTATTCAGTCGTCTAGATGCACGTGAAGTGTTGACGAAGGATGCAAGTTGGCCTCCTTCAGGGTTTGCATGCCGCTTTCCTCGCTGAGATCGACGACTTTCCGGGGAAACGGCGAGATCAATTTGAATTTATCCTGCACCGATGGGAACTTTTCGGCAATGTAGAGTTGGAGGGCACGTAGCTTAGTGTCCGATGGCCATTTAAGTGTGACGCTTTCGTCGATTTCGGCATTAACTAGACGAATCTTCAACGTCGTTGTCTCTGTGGGAGGGAATTTCAAATGCAATGTGACAAATAGAAATGATTTCAATGACTTTACCTGAAGAGAGTCCAAGGTAAGCGGTATGCTTCTCGGGTTCCTTTGGCTGTTGAGCTGCCTCATCCTTAGTCGGTTCATTTTGGCTTGGACCGAGCTGGATGGGAATGCTTTGAACGTCATCGTCGCTGTCCGAAATCTCGTGGAACGTATCCTCTTCATCATCGGAAATGCGTGATTTCTTCGCATTGTTTTTATCACAGCCGTTCTCTTGAAGTGAATTACGAACGGCCAGCATGATTTGTTCTTCCTCGGACAATTCGGTGGCGGATAATTCATTGGGACGACTTCGTTTCCTACTATCGCTGGTATTATCGGTCGATTCGATTCTCTCATCGGAAGCGGACGATTTTGGTATTACTGATGAAGACGATGAAGTGGCAGTGGCCTTTGAATCGCATTGGAAGAATTCCTTTGAAAATAGAATAGGTGAGTTGATGATTGAGTCATGAAGATGTAACACATACCTCGGTTGAGTGATCGTTTACGAAAGTTTGTAATTCTCGGAGAACATCGATCTTATTTGGTTTATCACTCTTCCAGAGCTCTTCGCCGGTTCTGGGATCGATAATACATAGGTAGGGGGTGGTATTGCAATGATAAAATGTGATAAAGCGGGAACCCTCGGACGTGTCGGAGAACACCTAATGAAGAAGAGTTTTCAAATAGTTGTTAAGGAGAATTTTATTTTAAGAATTCGGGAACTGGCTATTGTCACATCGAAAGCGATGACCAGGCTTTAAGACAATCGATTGAACACAACGGTCAATGAGGTCTTCGACAACAAGCAAAACATTGTCGATGCTCATTTGAACGCGTTGCACGCATTGCCTAAGATGAGCAGATAACCAGAGACGACGTGCGTCAAATTGCTACCCTCAAGGAAAGCAGTTCTTGAAGAGGAGAGCGTATGCCTTGGAATCAGCCCTTTACGATCGGTCAAGCCGCGCAGGGAGAAAAGCAGCTTGAACACAACCAGAGGGAATTGAGCAGCGGTATTGCCTAAGTGCCCATTATGCAGATCCCCGCATGGTTGTATCGGTGCGCGGACTTTCTAACATTGTCAGTTCAGAGCAGGAACGACAAGGTCCGTAATCGGAAACTGTGCGCCAACTGCCTAAAGAGCGGGCATCCGGGACAGAGCTGTCCATCCGGAGCATGTCGTCGATGCAATAAGAAGCATAATAGCATCCTGTGCCCGTTTACCAAGAGCGTCAGTCACTCGTCGTACAAGCTCACTCGAGCCAATCGGAAGCATAACAACCAACCGATGGCACGACATCGGAGCCAAAGTTAGTCGTTCGCGTCACGTCTTCTCATTGCGCAAAATACAGTCAACAGCCAACAATAGAGGGTCCAGAGCGGAGAAGTGCAAACGGAGCAAGTGCAGAGCGAACAAGTGCAGAGCGGGCAAGTGCAAAGCTTGGCAGTACCCTATTAGCAACCGCCGTCGTTAGGATCAGGGCAGGAGCAGAGCGTACGATGACGGCGAGGGCGCTACTGGACACCGGTAGCCAAATAAATCACATCACTGAGTAGTGCGCTCAGAAAATGTGCTTGATTACGTGCAAAGGCAATTTCCTTGTGCATGGAATTGGACCAAAGAGCAGGGTGAGGTTGACCGGAACTACAGACGTTGAGATCCCGTCGGAGGTAGACCAATTGTTTTCGCTGCGCTGCGATATGCACATAATCCCGAAAATCTCTTCACCTCTCCCGACCAGAAACTTAGCTGATCCTGGCAGATCAGACGTCCCACAAACCCGCCAGGATAGAGATCTTACTTGGCGCACGAGTATGGGCAGAGATCATCAAGCACGACGTCAGGAAGTTCGACTCCGGACTTACCGCGCAAGGCACACGTCTTGGCTGGATAGTGTTTGGGATGCCCCATCAGGAGCGAATGATCAGGGCTATGGTCGCAAAAGCAGAGCCACCTGTTGCACAACTCAGCGAGCAGCTGAAGCGGTTTTGGGAAATCGAAGAGCTGAGCAGAGCAGTCGTAGTATCTAGGTAAAACTGGTGATTGTCGAAAAGTGTAATTAACATTACGCCGGTACATGACCACGAAAGCTTGGGAATACAAGCTAGCCTGTAGGTCTTCCGTCTTGAATGAGCAGGTCAGGCGTAGGGTGTTTCCTTGGACATCAGTTTTTTGTTGCTATTTTCGTCCTATGGGAGCTCTTTGATTAGTGTCTCGGGACGAAGCAAGATTACCCACGTTAAGGACGGCCAACAATAGCGAAAACCATCGAAAAAATGCATGACAACGAGTGAAGATAAGTGGGATAGCTAAGACTTTGGGGACATCGGGAGAAAGGATGCGAAACATCTACCACACAGAATGAAATCGAAGTCGATCATATCTGTCATGACTATCGCGTTTTGGCATGCCAAAAAGGTCAACTCAATTGATTACCTGTCGAAAGGCTGAAAAATTAAGAACAATACAGGGTGCGCCATCTCATATGGTCGAAGTAAACTTCGAATAACTTCAACAATTGTCAACCGATTTTCATATGTCATAACATTTTGGAAACGTCAATTCAGTACAATTATACGCGCGGAAATACTTTCAATGTTCATTAAAAATAAACGCTCGATTATGCTAACTCAACGTGCGTATCGTGCAAAATATCGTGATCGTGTTGCGCCCAAAAAAGATAAAATTCGTCGTTGGGCCTCGAATGTTTTTCAATTTGGTTCTGTGGCAAGCCCTCGTGAGCAACCTAGGCCACGTCCGCGGCGTTCAAACTCTTCTATTCAGTCTGTGAAGGCCAGTGTTCAAGAAGACCCAAGTTTGTCATATCGGCGCCATTCGCAGCAGTTAGGCATCAGTGGGACCACTTTGCGGAGAATTTTAAATGATGATCTTCACTTATTTCCATACAAAGTGCAGATAACTCAAAGAATTTCGCCACAAGATGAGCCACGGCGCTTGGTATACGCACACAATACGCTTGGCATACGCATAGCAATGATTAATGCTGAGCCGGAGTTCTGGCAGCATATTTTGATGACCGATGAGGCACATTTTGCGCTCTCTAGCTCAGTTAATAAACAAAATTGTCGCTTCTGGGGCACCGAAAATTCTCACATTATTCACGAGCCGCTATATGATCGAAAAGTTACTATTTGGGCCGGTGTATGCACTAAAACCATCATTGGACCGTATTTCTTCAAAGTTGGCGATACAGTGGATGGTAATCGACATCGGTGGATGTTGGCCCATTATGTGGTCCCAGAAATGCGTAAAAAAGGCTTATTTCACTTTTGGTTTCAACAAGACGGCGCGACATGCCATACTGCCGACAAAACAATGAACCTTTTGTGTAAGGAGATCCCTGGAAGATTGGTGTCAAAAAGGGCGATATTGACTGGCCTCCGAAATCGCCGGATTTGACTCCTACAGACTTTTTTCTTTAGGGATACTTGAAAAGCAAGGTGTATGCTAACGGCCCGGAGACAATAGAACAGCTCAAAAGAAACATTCGTGCGGAAATCGCAGAAATTTCGATCGAAATGCTCGAAAATATCATGGAGAATGCGCTAAAACGACCCCATTTTTGCATCGGCAATAAAGGCGGTCATTTAATTGATATTGTTTTCAAAAATTAATCAAAATTAATTGTAAATGTCTAAGTTGAATAAAAGTTTTTGAATTACCAAAATCGGTCGAGAATTGTTGAAGTTATTCGAAATTTACATCGACCCTTATGAGATGGCGCACGCTGTACTTTCCCGTAGACATTCGTATTCACCCGACGCAACAGTCCAATAACACAAACGACATATGTACATATATCCAACGGCCGTCACAGACCCCTAAACCATGATAAGTGGTGGTACTTGACTTCTGATGGCCCGTTAAAGGTTCAAGTCTTCATGTGACCTTTCCTTAAATAAACACGATTTTTTGTTTGAGAACGCGATATTCGTCTACTAGCCACGTTCTTGCAAGCGCAACAGCTTCTTTCGCTCTATCGTGCCTAAATGTATTTATTTGAGCCTCAGTAAGATTCTTTCCTTTCTGGAAATGACTAGGCGTTAGTCTGAACTCATCTTTCAATATCCGTTGCATGGTTGCCTTTGATACCTCCACTACTGGATCCTAGATATGAAAAATTTATTGACATCAAGATGCTGGCAAACGTTTGCGACAGCCGATCTTGACTTTCCATTCAATTGGAGCAAAATCAAACCATTACGAAAAAAAAAATCCACGAACCTGTGACGCGGGTGCTTCTGAACGGCTGTAAACAGTGAACTTAGTTGTCATTAGGCGAAAAATTGACGCAGATTTACCAACTGCTTAGGAAGTTGGTACTGCTTTTTGAAATTGGATGCAGTACAATTGGGCCACATGGTAGAATGACTAGAAGCTTGACTTTTGGAATGAGAGGTAAAATATGTATAGCACCAACTAGATTGATGGGATTACAGACAGAAAAAGGATATAAACGCCCCCTTAGGTAAGTAAACAGGATAGATAGACAACAGATAAGGTTCCCGTCATCATCCCGTGACTAGCGCAGTATTCTAAAACCAACCGATAAGTCAAAGGGATAAGAATGAAAGAGTTTTAACGCGTTAATGCTTACAGTCTAGATCATAATTACCTGCCACAGTAAGAAATACTTTTTAATCAGATTCCTGATCCTGAACTGCGGCCAAACGTCTCGATTCAACAATTGCGAATTGAAATTATCACTCTGCACGTTCACAAGCAACCAATTCTTCATACTGGTTGCCCGGGTGCGTGCAAATAAAAATGTGCCAGCCACAGTCAAATCTGTAGGCGGACGGAACAAGTCTCCCAAACGATTTGTCGCCACAGGTGACGAGGATGATGAGCTGCTAATTGATGTCGAAGTACGTGTCGCATGTCGCGACGACGATGGCCTTGTGTGCCGTTCCTGAACCACCGGCACATGTATTGTATCCGTATTAGCGAGTGTCTCCTCCATTATACTGCCCTCGCGGGCGAAATCTCGCAACGGACAGACTTTGATTCGTGGCAATGATCGAGACTTAGCAGTTGGTCCAGTGGCATGTGCTACGGGACGGAAATTGTCATCCTCAGGACCGATCAATTGTTCTCGTATTGGGGCGATCGGGGCACGAACACCATCTACGTCGCGACAGTCGCCAACCGACTCGACGTCGACTACGTCGGTCTCGAGGTCCACGTCGTTCTCGTCGTTGGCAAGAAACAAATCCACGGCAGCTTGAACATCATTGGCACATGCAGCGAGTAGTTCCATAGCCACTTGACGTGAACTGCCTGTAACGAGCAAAATATGAAATCATGGATCCGGAAAAAAATGAATCAACGTACCTGTTACTTCCATCACTCGCGAGGCCAAGTCGCTGTTTGTGGATAACGTGCTGCCGCTCATCTTGCCTTTTTTCTATAACATAAAATCTCAATTCAGTTGGTTGATGGCCAAATTACAATCGACCAGCACTTATCACACTTATCATCCAAGAGATGGACGAAGAATGTGGATCAGCACGGGACAAAAGTGCATTTAATACTACCCGAAACACGCAGACAATGAGGCGATTGGAAAATGAGTATCCTCACCTGAGTACAGTGTACGATACTGGAATTTTATCAATTTTCCTTTCCTACTGCCTGCAGTTCACTAAAATATGTCATTCTCACGGTGCGCGCGCTTTAAAACAACACTATACGCTCAAATTTGCTTCACCACGACAATGTCTCCAAATTGGTATCCACTAATCTTTCAGAACGGATTCGTTTCCTGATTTTTCTTTTTGCTCTTTTATTTTCTTTTAATTGTTTTTCAAAATTTTGGGTCCCTAAAAGCCAAATGAATGTGAGAAAAGGGCAAAAAATTTATTCAAAAAGTCAGAGACTTGTGTCTAAAGCGAGAATGATTTTTTTTTGCAGATTGACGGGCGTCAGACAGAAAGAGACAAAGACTGCTTGGTCGAATGTGGAATTGGTATAAGTGAGGTAAAATGTCATTTTGATAAACAAAGAAAAAAAATCAACACATGTTCGTAATGCGTGCAGATTGATGGTGAAATGCGTATGGTGTGTAGGGACGATTGACAGCTGACAGTAGCCGGGTATTCCTGATGTGTTGAATAAGCAGGTGTCTGACGATGAAGTCAGCCGTTGGGATTTGAATATATATTTTCAAATTGAAAGTCTAGAATAGGCGCAGTAGAAGATATTTTCTTTTTCCAAATTAATTAGTCAAATCATGTGTCATTCTCTGTTCAAAGGAACATCAAATATACACTTCCAAGGGGATACAGTGTTGCGGAGGCTAATACGCTCGCGTTCCATACGCCTTTCGGACACTATATAGGATTAGAAGGAGATTTCGTACTAAAAAAACTTCTTTGGCGGTTTTGTAATATGTTGAATCAGTTTTGTTTGAGCACAAAATACGACAACGCAAGCCAGGCAGCTGAAAATGTGAATAGTGTTCATGTTTTGATACTGTAACAGCAAATTACGCGCAATTTTAGTTTCATCGATTCCATTCTGGTAATTTCAATGCCAATGATGCATTACGTTCGGGAAAGTCAATTGTCGAAAATGTTTGTAAAACAATGAAAACCGTCGAGTCTCATCGACTGTAAGCACTGTTTTGACTGCCCAGGGGTTAAACATCGCACAAAAAAAAACATTTGGAAGCATTTTTTTTATAGGGTTTGTGCAGGTTCAAGAGTTACGCTCTTATGGTGTTTGTCACAAAATCTGAACGAAGTGCAGATGGTTTGTGTCGAAGATGTTCGTTCACTACTCTCCGGGGGTGGTTGTCCTAGATTGGATTTGAGACATTCGACTGAATTAGTCGCGTTGGTTGTAGTTCACAGTAATTTTATTAGTTCCCATGTCAGTAAGATGTTATATTGGAAATGCACACACACATTTTGAAATGCTCTTATACTGCGAGTGTTATGTCTTCGTCAGCATTTTTTTGATCATCTATCATTAACTGATGTTGTTGCACAATTTTTCCGTAAAGGAATTGTTCTTGGCTATGGACAGACTTGAACTACAGACCTTCCGCTCAACAGCCGGTGATGATTACCATTGCATCACTACCACCCCCTTGAAAAAGCCTTGGTGCATAAGAGCTCGATGACGACGTCTAAAAACCGCATGGACCGAATTTTCATCTCCGAATCTCTACTGAAAAGTGAATTACTCACAGCAACTTTAAGTGAAAACGGTAGTGGTTGAATCACGGTGAGCTGGCGCAAATGAAGACCAAGCCAGAATTGCGGGCAGGAAAGCTTTGCTATGTGCTAGTGGAATTGGCAAGAAATCATTTACTATGAGCTACTCTCCTGCGGCAAAAATCTTAATTTGGATCTATACTATTAGCAATTGGATAGTCAGTGAGCTTTGGCCAATAGGAGAGGAATTATATTCCATCATCCACTTTATAGTCCGGACCTGGCACCAAAAGATATCACAGGCTTGTGGAAAAGGCCTGTCCGAATTTTTCGCCAATAGAGCCGAAGATTTCTATGAGAGAGGCCAAATGGAATTATTTGACTCAAAATCGACTCATTCTAACTATTTTAAATAAAGCCTTCAATTTGAAGACTTTGCTGGAGCATGGTCGTCCATGGGCTCTATGTTGCGGAGCCAATATAGTCGTCGGGTTTTTGCCTTCCAGATTACATCCACATCATTATACAGCTCGTAGAGTTCGCGGTTGTGTCTTCTCCTTCATTCGGCTTCCTCGCAGACGGAACCATATATCCGACGAAGAATTTTTTTTTCAAAAGAGCCCAGAATCATCTCTGTTTTCTGGCTTATCCAAAATTCGGCTCCGTAAAGCAGGACTGGCAAGAACAGGGTTCTGTAGAAAGTAATTTTGGACTTCCTTGCATAAGTTTCGACAAACGGAAGTAACCCCGGTTGCTCGGGGTGATTCTTCGTCTGATCTTGACTTAGTCGTCATTTGCAGAGTTAACATTTGCCCGAGGTAGACAAACTCCTTAATTACCTAAAAATTATATCTCCCGATGGTACTGCCCAAGACGGTGTTCGACGGAGCGGTTTTTAGTCGACAGCATATATTTTGTTTTATCCTCATTTACTTTTCAACCAGCGAGGCTTTTTCTTCAATTGCCGTAAATGCCTCTACTACAGCGCGCTGGGAGCTTGCAATGATATAAATGTCGTCCGCGTATCTCAGCAGTTGGAAGCTCTTGAAGAAGACAGTGTTGACACGCGTCTGCCTCTCTACCCTTTCAAGGACTAAATTGAAGAAGTCACACGACAGCGCGTCTCTTTGTCGAAATCCGGTGCATGTTTGGAAAGGTTCGGAGATATGGGCTCCATACGGCACAGTGCATGGCAAGTCTTCCAATGTGGCGCGACACATCTGAATCAATTTTCCCGGGATTCCGAAATCGGCCATCGTCCTATAGAGCTTTTGACGATGAATGCTGTCGTATGCGGCCTTAAAGGCTCTAAAAAAATAGTGAGTATCGACTTGGGACTCGTTTTTTTCAGGATTTGGAGTAATGTACACACTGGAACGTGCCTAATAGTGTGGCACAAAACTAATTAAAGACATTCACATAGCACACTGGATAGAATCTTGTAGACGACATTGAACAGGGTTGTGCCACGGAAGTTGGCGCAAGACATAGGTTCGCCTTTTTTAAATATGGGACAGATAGAGCTGGTGTGCCAGTTGTCGGGCATCCTCCCAATTTGTCAGATGATCTGGTGTATCATCCCTACTATCACTACTATCACCGCCAGTTTTAAAGAGCTCAGCCTGAAAATCATCTGGGCCTTGACTTCTTCTAAACTAGGTGGGGGATTAGTTCTTCGACTAGCGCTGGGTTTTCTTCTGACCTTATCACTCTCTCCTGGTCATGCCCGCTAAGCATTTGTTGGAAGGGCGGCTTAAACACATTCACTATTTCCTGCGAGTCGGATTACATTCACAAATTCGATGAGCCTGGGCGTCCTTTCTGAAGCCCAATTCAAGGCTTTAGTAGATGGCGCAAACCTTCTGTCTGTACAGGGCCTCTTCGATATCCTTGAGTCGGGAGGTTGCTAAGGCTCTTTTGCTTTTCCGCAATAGCTTTTTTTGTTCCCTTCGTCTGGCTCTGTATTCTTCCCGCACTGTTCTTGTTTTCCGTTGCGGCGCTTTCTGGTATGTTCCATCCGTTGCTCGCGTCCTTTCCGCACATTCGCCATCGTTTCTGATTGGGTATGGACGGTAGCCTAGGGTGGTTTCAGTCACTTCCTGGATGGCAATGCGGCAGCGCAACCACATATTGTTAGCGCTTGTTCGTGCTTGGGGCATATGGGAGAATCTTTCGCCCAGTCGCTCTCTGTGGTCTCTTGCTATGTCCGGTGCGAGCAGTCGCCCAATGTCTAACCTCCGTTTTGTTGGTGGTTGCAGGTTTTTGACATTGGACAGTCGAACTCTGAATCATGCTGCTACAAAGTGATGGTCAAAATCGACGTTTGCGCCCCTGTTTGTTCGTATATCCAGGATGTTGGACGCAAGTCTTGCGTCAATCAGCACATGGTCGATTTGGTTGACGGTTCGATCATCTGGATATAGTCAGGTTGCTGAGTGGATCTTTTTGTGAGGGAATCTTGCGCTACTTATCACCGTAAAACCTAGTTGTCGCAAAGTCTGCTAATCAGAAGCCGTTATTTGCCGTGTCGTGGAGGCTGTGCTTTCCGATCGTGCCGCCAAAGATGTCTTCTTTGGCGATATAGGCATTGAAGTCTCCGAGTACGATTTTGATGTTGTACCCCGGACAGGCCGGACAGGCTCCGTCCAACAGGTCTCGCCAAGGGCGGTGACTACACCATTTATTCACCTCCCAACACCTGTTGGGGAATTTATCCAGAGGGCGCCGCAAGGAGGCTGTATATCAATTTGACGTGAGCCGTGACAAGGATCGTTGCTGGCATCTTG
The DNA here is from genome assembly GCA_958301585.1 of Merodon equestris. Classification (NCBI taxonomy): domain Eukaryota; kingdom Metazoa; phylum Arthropoda; class Insecta; order Diptera; family Syrphidae; genus Merodon; species Merodon equestris. The sequence goes on along the minus strand of OY284416.1, from coordinate 45,205,547 downwards.
CCAGGATAAGAGCAGTTAGCAACTTTACCTTGTATGATCAGGTCCAAGCCCTCTATGGGCATGGTACAATACATGTGTACGAACACATCAGAAACAAAAAAAATTAAAATCGAATGTACTTAGCTAACGAAATTAAAAAAGTCACCTTATTTTTTGAACAAACCTCAAATTTTAATTCTGAAAAAATGTTTCTACATGCTTTCTACATCGCTCTCAAAAACTTTCAGCAAACGAGGCAAAATCTATTTTGTCATAAAAAACCTATACACAAAATAGTTCCGAAGAACCCTGTGATTTCTTTGCCAAACTCTTCAAAAATATTTTGCATGAAATCTGACAACATGGTTCCCTCAAATATAAGTCTAAAACCGTAAACCTCGTTAAATATGTGTCTTTTACCCTCCCAGCCTTAGAGAACGCCAGGGAAGTCGACGCTATTTCATCCAGCTTCAGTAAGGCATTTGACATCATTTCCTACAGACTAATATTATTCAAGTTGTCTAGCCTTGGCTTAAGCCCACTATATAGAAGTGGACTTCTTCATATATGGAAACCACGTATTACAGCGCTTTAGCCCTTTCCCAGATTCATCCGACGTCCCCCAAGGAAGCTACATAGATCATTTTTATTCTTACCACTAACGTATTGAAATGGTCATTAAATATTCCTGAATCTCACCATAGACCTACGACACCAATTTCTGGCGACATGACGGTCTCGCCAGTGTCTCTATCTGGTGTTCCAAAAACTGCTTAGGGCTTAACATTTCCAAGTACCAGTCAGTTTCCCTTCTCAATAAACTCATTTCCAAGGTTTAGGCGATCAGTGATTTTGCCATATTACGAGATCGGGAGTTTTATTTCTTAAAGCCAATTCGGGGGTGGTCGTGGTGCAATGGTAATTATCAGCGACTTTTGAGCCGAAGGTCTGAAGTTCAAGTCCATCCATAGTCAAGAACAATTCCTATACGGAAAAACTGTGCAACATCATTTATGAATGAGAGATGATCAAAAAGTGCTGACGAGGACATAACACTCGCAGCATAAGATCACTTCAAAATTCATACTCTGTGCATTTATAACACCTTAATTACATGGAAACAAAAGAGTTACTGTGAACTACAACCAACACAAATTCAGTCGAATCTCTCAAATCCTATCTAGGACAACCACCCCCGGAGAGTAATGAACGAACATCTTCGACACAAACCATTTACGCCCCGTCCAGGTTGTGTGACAAACACCATAAGAGCGTACACTCTTGAACCTGCACGAATTATAAAAAAAAAAGCAATCGGTTTCGTGAAACCGAGGTTTAAAGAATTCTCCAACTGTTGCACAACTCGAACTCTCCACGCAACCTTTGTTCGCCCCCTTAAGAACAAATTCATATTTCCGGAATCTAGAGCATCCTAGAGCGTCTGTCCTGAAACAATCCTTTGTCTCCACCTCGAATTGATATATGTCCCACCAAAATTGATAGAAGAAACTGTCCAGCCTTCCATTTCTACACTATTAAATGAAATCTCACATTATCAGTAGTCGCACGTGAGTACGGAATGATGGTCGATAATCAACATCAACGACGTCCAAGTCTTCGAGTCGGAAATAATGACTTCAAACCGCAATAACAGTGTTTCCCCTTGACATGGGAATAACCCAGCCCACAAGTGACGATCACCACAGCGCCACAAGGGCAACCCCCGAGCCCTTAAAACACCGAAAACAAACTTTTAGTATTTTATAATAAATTCAATATTATATATTAAGATCCACTGGTTCAAGGGCATTACAAATAAATTATAAAAAAAAAACTAAATGTCATCTAAGAAGAGTACAAGTTATACGAAGCCTTAGGTTTAGACACTACAGCATGCACCTCTACAAGTGCTAAAGTCTTGTTCATTTCGAATATCCAAATCACTCAGCAACGAATTGTGTGACCTTTTAGATCTCGCCATTGCCGTATTCTTTAATATTCAACAAGTCGCAACTGAACTTGAAGAACTCGAGGCACTTGCTTGGATTCTTAGCATCGGGATGCATGGGTCCCTTTTGGCAGTTGCTCAAATAAGTTCCGCCTTGTCCTTCTTGGGATGGGTCAATAGCTGCGAATACAATGGTTCTGGATCCTCGTTCGGGACTCTGGAAAACAGCGATATTGTTGGTTTTTTCGGAGTGGTTTGAGTATGATCTTACCTTGAAGAATAGCTTCTTTAGGAATGGAACAGCAGTTGTGGAGGTGTATTCAAAGAGATCGGTGTCGACGACGCCTGGATGGACGGAGACCACCTGAACGTGTGCTCCTTCTTCAGTGAGGATTCTATTCAAATGTCGCGTCGAGAGGATCTGCGCCAATTTACTCTGGTTGTAAGCGGTGGCTGGGTAGTAGTACTTCCTACATAAGAAGGAAATTTTAGAACTGAGTTTTCAGATCTTCAATTGAACTTACTCTCCATTAATGTCCTTGTAGTTAATACGACCAATGAGATTAACTACCGAGGACACGTTGACGACACGAGCATTTTTGCCCTCTACGCCAGCGGCTTTGAGCTGCGGCATGAGCAGGTGCGTCAAGAGGAAATGCCCCAAGTAGTTTACAGCGAAGTGTGACTCATATCCCTCTGAGGTCTTGTGATATGGAGCAAACATTATACCAGCTGAAAACGTTTATTTTATATCAGAACCCGTGGAGATCGAAGGATATATACGATTACTTACCGTTATTGATGAGAATGTCAATTTTTTGGAATTGATCTTTCACTCGCTTAGCGAATGCCTTGACTGAGCTGAGTTCCCCGACATCCAGGGGTTCACAGATGAGCTTTCCTTTGGTGCTGGATAAGTCGATAAGCCCTGCCACAGCCTTCTCACCGGACTTTGGGTCTCTGCATCCTATTGTAAAATGAGATCATTAGAAGATGGACATTCAAAGTCGCTCGACACCAATTGGCCTTAATGTTAATTGCGGTTTTGATTTATTTCAGTAAACATAAATTCGCAAACAGCATCGCTATCATGCATCTCAACCGGTCTTGGACTTTTTCGAGCACACTGTAAAGCCGCTCATTATTATGCGCAACGTTCACCTAATCGCAATATCTCTCTACTTAGACGTGTCTGCTGTTAACCACACAAATTTATTTTACCCTTTTCAACGCCAAAAACCTCATGCGACAGCACGTAAAGCATTGCTATATGACAGTGATGTATCCAAACATCACTTATGTACATCCACTTAACAAAGACAAGAAAAGTAACTGCAAACTCACCCATGACAACAGTCATATCGCAAGCCAGTAGCTTCTCGATGATCCTCAGGCCAATTCCCCGATTACCACCAGTAATAACTACAACCTTCTCCGGTTGCTTATAGAGAACTGAAAATAGACACAAACGAAGAATCATGAGATGAGCAAGTGGATTGGAATGTACTATGAAGTCATTGCGCTCACCAACTTTGTCCTTTTTCGCGTAAATCCAGTCGTGGAGTAGTCCTACCATTCCGATATATTGAAAGCGCATTTCTGTTCTCCATTCGTACCAGCTTTTGGGCATCTCCTTGGACGTTTTGAAGAAGTAGAACATGCACCAGACCATGAGGAGGCCGACAACAAACAAGATAATCATTTTGAATCCTTTACTTTAACCGTCGTCTCGGAATGTTTTATGTATTTGTCGAATTTATTTACTTGCTTTTTACTTAATCAACTCTCTACAAAATATGCATCTGAAAATAGATTTGAAAAGAAAAGAAATATTTTGAAAAGATGCTGTGACGAGAGTGTTAAAGGGTGATCCAATAAGAGCTTTCTAACTTTCTTTCTAAATAAAATGTATATAAATCAATTCAATAATCAAAAATTGTGGTTGGGGTGTTAGTTGGGTTTATGGCAATTAATATTTGATAATATTGTTTGGATGATCTCATGTAAATGTTGTCCGGAACTAGCCTACGGATGGTCTATTATGTCGGTCCAATTCTCGAGTATATTCTGAGGCATATTGCTTTAACAAAGTGTACTATGTTCGCTCCCATGGCATTAATCGATTATGGTTTAACAATATAAACAAGTGATTTCACATACCACCACAAAAAAAAATCGAGCGGAGTCGCATCACATGATCTTAAGGCCACATAAGTATATAAGATGATGTTTTCCTGAAAATTGTCTCTCAATAACTGAGTGGTTTCGCCCGCCATGTGGCTCGTTAGCAACAAAAATTCATCAATCAATGTTCTGCAGCGTTCGCCACTGAGTTTTTCGCGTCTTCGTTGGGTATTTTTAAAGAAATACGGCCCCATGATACCTGCCCGAAGACCGTACCAAACAATGCATTTTTCAGAATGCGTTGGTAGCTGTTGGGTCGCTTCTGGTACTCATCAGCCCAAACAAACTAATTACTGAAAAAAAAAATTTGATAGAAAACAAATCAATTTTGAGCTGCACCAAAACTTAATCTAATTCACAGACCCAAGACTTGAGAAAGGCGATTCGACTGTTCGCTGCCTTCACGCACACTATCAGTTATAGCAGCAATTTTCAAAAAGTTACTGTTTCTACGCAATCTAGTCGGTGGATGAACGTCCAACAACGTATACTTCGATCGAAGTTTGGCGATTGCTACGCGAATAGTCCGTTCAAACGAACTCCATACTATGGTTAAAGTGTACGAAAAACTTTTTCACTAAGCACTGATTTTGGAAATAAATTTTCATAATTTGAAAACGTTGTTCAGACATAAGCCTATTAATGATGGAATGCCAAATAACGCGCGGTCCGATCGCTTTCATTAAACTAAAAATGCAGATAAAAGGATCACTATGATCAATTGGAGCAAGTTTAAGTTTAAGTACAAGTTCTGGAGCAGTACTTCTTTAGCTCTCACTGAAAAAAGAACGATGTAGCAGATATTATTATATAAATTGAGTTTAGTTCTATTCGGTCCTCCGATAGAAAGAGGAGATGGCATTCCTTCATCAAGAATATGACAAAGTATTTTCACAAGCCATTAGCGGCGACTGAAAATCCAGATAGTCCACACTACCTAACAGTCTTAAAATGTATGGTTTTAAGGGCTAATGTGCAATCCATAGATTAGGTTTAAGGCGAGTTTCTTAGTTGCTACCAAACTGTGGAGAGCGGGAGATGAATCGAATGCACTCGCGCCTCCAAAAAATACTACGACAAATTCTAGAAGCTCCAAAATTGCTTAGTGTGTCAGCTATAACACTAAAACCGTACAATGTTATATAAAGCAAACGTCCGTGTAGCTTAACACCACATATGGAAGTGATTTTAGAGCTTCTGCGTTTTTATTTATAGACCGCTACCTCCTAGTAGCTAGCAAGAGATTTGGGTATCAATCAATCAAATCATGCAGTGACAAACGCCAGACATTTCCTCCGCATTTTGGATGTTCAAAGGTTCCAAAACCATAAGTACGTTGTAGCCAGGTTACAAATGTTGCCTCGTCGACGCAATGAAAACTGAAATTTCAGGACTTGGAGCTGAAACCTTAGCAGACGGATACCGTCCAAATCCGTTTTAAACTCATCTAAAATCTAGTTTTGCCTACAGATAACATAAGCAAATATAGATATTGTCAGAGACTCCATTAGACACTATATACAGACTTTTATCGTGATGACGAACTCAGCCGACCCACTGATGGTTGCCCTTGTCGAGGAGTAGAAGCCGTCCTCAATACAATTGACTCTTCCCTTATTGCAATATTATCCTCCCCACCTTTCGACTTTGTTTCAATTAAGATTGTTCTACCCCAGAAGACACTTTACATCATTTGTTTCTACATCTTGCCCTCACAACCTATTAAATCCTATCAACTCGTAATTAGCACAATCGACCAAAAAACCGATTTAAGAGACCGTCAGGATGAAATCCTTCTTTTAGGTGACTTCAACCGTTCTCATCTTAAATGGACCCAATCAGACGATCGACGGAATCGTTTTATATTGCCACCACTACCATCAAAGAATGTCTCTTCTTGGATCGCCTAGCAGATTCAAACCTTAGCCAAGTAAGTGGCGTCCTAAATTACATGGGTAGACAACTAGACCTCATATTCACAACCGATCCCCTCAACTCTTCTGTTTCACTTTGTCCCCTTTCCCTTTCAACCACCGATAACTTCCATCCTCACCTCCTCCTTTCCTCCTTTCTCGATCCTCCATTACAGAACAAACTCCCTACAGTTCTGGCCTCTTACGATTTCCACAAAGCAAAATTTCACCTAATCAATGAACACCTCAAAAAAGACCCTCACAGTTTTGATAACCTAACCGTAAATCATGCAATATCCATATTCTACAGGGAAATATTTAATTCTATCTCTCTTTACGTTCCCATTTCACAACACAAAACTTTGTCCACCTCCCCACCCTTGTACTATACAATCGCAGGCTCCGTTCTCTAAGAAACAAAAGAAATAAGCAGTGGACATTTTTCCTTCGTACTAAATACCCTAATGACTTTTCCAACTACCTGGGCAGCTATCTCCACTTTACCGTCCTTCACAACTCCCTCTATCAACGCTATTTAGCTGGAATGCAAGACAATCTCATAAACGATCCTAAGTCCTTCTTTAAGTTTGTTAACTACAAAAGAAAATCTGATGGCTATCCTTCCTCTCTCTCCTTCCATGATCAAACCTCAAATGACCCCATTATTATCGGCAAATTTTTCGCCACCTTTTTTAAACAGTCTTTCGCCGACGACTCCCTTGCTCCAGACCTCTCTTACTTCGATTATTTACCGAATTTTTCCCTTGGACCATTTCTTCCACGCACAGTCGATTGTCATGTCATCGAAAACAAATTAAATAAATGATGAATTCACTCCTGGACCTGACGGTCTCCCTGCCATATTTCTAAAAAAAAATGGCTTCTCAACCCTATCTCTCCCTCTCTCGAAAATCTTCAGTCTATCCCTATCCCTAGGTGAGTTCCTCTGCTTATGGAAAACCTCATTTATCAGCCATATACACAAAAAAGGTCCGAAGAACGTTGTTAACAACTATCGTCCCACAGTCATACTCTCACATATACCCAAACTCTTCGAGAGTATTTTGTACGAAACTCTAAGTTTTCGCTGCAAGTCTTTAATCTCCGCTAGACAACACGGTTTCCTCAAATGCAGATCCACAACCACTAACCTTGTTGAATTTGTGTCTTTTACCCTATTAGCTTTAGAGAACAGCAAAGAAGTCATTTCAACCGATTTCAGTAAAGCTTTCGACAAAACCTCCCACACACTGATACTCTTCAAATTGTCCTCCCTTGGCTTCGACCCCCCTTTCTTTGAAGTGGATATCTTCTTACCTGGAAAATCGCTATTACAGTGTTCGTTTTAGATCTGCCTTCTCTAACCCCTTTTTAGCTTCCTCCGGCGTCCCCCAAGGCAGCCACTTAGGTCCACTTCTTTTCGATCTTACCATAAACGATCTTGAAATGGTGATCAAACATTCCCACATCTCACTATATGCCGACGACACCAAGTTCTTCAAGACCATTTCCTCCAGTCATGACTCTTCCCTTATTCAATCTGATCTCAATAGTTTTTCCATCTGGTGTTCCAAAAATTGCTTGGAGCTTGACATTTCCAAATGCCAATCAATTACCTTTTCACGTAAACAAATCAAACCTCCTCCTCGTCTCTACTTCCTCAATAATCAACCCATCTCCACTGTTCAGGTCATTCGCGATCTTGGCATATTATAGTATGACCACGAGGTATATTTTCTGCACCGGCACCTTCTTGAATACGCCTCTCAAGTGTGGTCTCCCTACCAACAAACCCACATTTCTACAATTGAGAGCATCCAACGCCGGTTCCTACGTTTTGCTCTTCGAAGTCTCCCCTGGTGCCATCCTTTGATTTTACCACCTTACCAAGACCGCCTTAAACTAACCAATCAACATCATCATGGGCTCCTTTCAGGTACCATTGACTGCGCGAACCTCTACATCTCTCTCTCTCTATCAACACTAACCCGTGTACGAAATCCCCGTCTCTCGTTGTACGTTTTACAAAGCCAGAACGGGAGATGTCTAGTAACTGACTCTAACATCCGGGCGAATTGTAGTCGAAGATGAGATAGTGGAAACACCAGTTCTGCTAACTGAATAACCATTTGTCAGGCATACCTACCATTCACCTAGAACGTAGACAATTGAGCGGCAGCAATATCGAAACTAAAGCCCTGTAAAATGCCAGTGTAAACTAAGTTGTTGAATTCAAAGTAGCTGGTCGAAGAAAGCATTGTCTATTAAATAGAAGCTCACCACCATTAACTATGTCTTGAATTTTCAGTATGCAGAAAATCGCCTATAAGGCTTAGGTCCGATCTTGACAAAGACGCACAACAATTTTGAATCATGGCATACGCGCGGACAAATTATACGAAGCCATGTCTAGTTTGACATACAAGCCAATTTCGCCAGTTTATACAGGATGACGATGGCGACCTTCCACTGCTATTTCAAGGTCCAACGCTAATGAGCTAACCCAGAACTTTAATGCTAAAATGGTTTTGGGAGATGCGATTCTTACTACTATTAAAGTCTTGACCAGAATGCCAATATTGGCAGATAACAGCTTAGCTGCCCAAACTTAAGCACGACTAATAGTATTAGTCATGCCTATAGCTATTTCTATGGATTCAAAAGACGATTGAGTAGTAGACTCCGCTTTCGAAAGACTAATTAGACCTTACACATCATATATATATTATTATTCGAGAAACCCAAGAAAGGCAAGTTCGTCTTTGATCTTTTGGAGAGGAAAATCCAGCGTATGATCCTCGGTCGCATTTGTAGAATGTTCGGAAAATGGAAAAGCAGATCAAACACGAATTGACAAATTGTAAAAGGTTTTCCAATTGGGGCGGGTAGATTTGGACAGCCTGTGGTGGCTATGTTGTTTTGATGACCACGTCCAAATGATAAAACTTTACCAAAATGAGTGTGCGTTAGTGAAAACGTTGCGCACGTTTGATGACCAAATGTGATACGACCGCTTCAGTAATCAATCAACCAACATTCGTACGTCAAAGGAACCCAAAATCGGACGAGAACATCGCCGCGGACAGTGAAAGTGTACAGCAGTACCCGAGGCAGTCGATTCTTCGCCGTGCACAAGTACTCGGTCTTTGGTAGACTTCGAATTTTGGCCGAATTTAGCATCGGGACTTGGGCCTACACTCCAACAAGATCCAACTGACCCAGGAGCCCAAAGTTCATGACCCTAGACAATACCGCTTATTCGCTGACTGGGCTTCAGAGCGTTTAGAAGAGGACCCCAATTTTGGCCGAAAAATCATCTTTAGCGACGAGGCGCATTTTTGGATGAATGGCTGTGTTCATGTGGGACGACACCAAACCACACGAGGCCACCAGATGACAATGCATCCTCAAAAAGTGACCGTTTGACGTGGATTTTGGGTCGGCGGCATTATTGGTCCGTACTTTCTCGAAAACGACGTTTTCGACGTGAGGTGGTTACCGTCAATGGCGAGCGCTACAAAACGATGATAACCGATTTCTTATGAAATTGAACCATATGCAGGACAGCGCTACGTGCCACACAGCGAAAGCCACGATTAGCATTCTGCATGAACAATTTAAGGATAAGGTTATCTCACAGGCCATCGCTCAAATTCAGCAAGATTTATGCGGGAGAGTCACTGAAAATTGGACCACTCGGATCCGCGCCACCATAAGAAGCCAAGGCGGGCATTTGAACGATGTCATATTCCATACATAATTGGTCCTTTCGAATAAAAAAATAATTTTGTTAATACCTTACACACAACTTGTTTTATTCCATTTTAACATCTACCCGCCCTTATTGAAAAACCCTTTGTGTCTCACATTAACTGGCTAAAATGTTTGCGAATAAATATCAGAACTCTGGCTCGAAGAGTCCACCATGACCTATTAGGAACGGTGCAGAAAAAGACCATCGCATTCAAATCCACATTAACCACTGCGCTGGATAAATAGGTTTGTTGATTGAGGCCTACGTTTACCTCATACTATTGGGCAATTCAAATATTAGGTGAGCAATGGGAATCCGTGGTTATTGTTTTTCTTCAAAATTTGGAGCTCTATTTCGGGAAAATGACTACTAACTACAACTTTTTCCCATCATTCTGGAAGTATACGAATCAACGTTGAACATATTGCACGTCCTCTGAGGCAATCCACGAATCGGCCCAATTTTTGGTTTTTTTCGAAAGATCGCAAGTGCTGCTGAGGCAGGCCCAATTGATACGTTCCATTTCCCTGCTTTCAGGTAGGTTTTTAAAGACCTGAGCAACACATGCAATTAGTCATGTCGTTGCTTAGGTTTTTAAAACGCATTCACTAGTTATGTCCGGTAGCGAGCACGCCGAGCCGGTGTCACATAACATGAACATTGATCCACGAAATATGGTAGATGTCATCGCCAGTCACAATATGTTGCAGAAAACACTTCCTTTCCCGCTTGAGCGTCAGTTCGCTCGAAAAAGAATGCCGTCCAACTTGTCTCTCGGCTCCAACTTGTATAACCCAATATCCTTGGTTTGGGCCACTTTCAAGGTATGGTTTTTCAGTTACGACCAATCAAAATCTGCAAGTTCCCTTCGCGTTCGAAATCGATCTTGATCCAGTACTGCCCCAAATTTGTGTTTTCATTCCTTTTCACCGGTCCCGAATATCTAGATCTTTGGACGCGCCTCAGCCACAGATCTTTTGGACTTGGAAACGAAAGGCAAAAGATAAAGAGTTTTTCACGGATGTACAAGTTGCATTTCTGATTTGAAACGTCTGACCAGCATGTACCGCTGGGGCGATTTATTTCAAAGTACTTGTACAACAAGTAAATGGGGCCTTTTCAGACATGGAGCACTTTGGATCCCACGTCAATATAACTTGAAAGGCAATATTTTCCAAGTTATTTGAAAATCTAAAAATTATCCCTTGAAATATTATATTAGAGAGTCATCATGTGATGCAACCATTAGCACTCGTACATCTTCGCCAGTCATGCGTAAGAGTCATTCGATAAATGAATTTTTCAAACCGGTTCAACACGTGAACAGGCACTTGGGAAATGATAATAAAAACGAGAAAACATGAAATTGTCGGGATTCAACGTACAACGACGAATCCGTCAATTGCTCAGTAAACTTTACAGACGACTGAATGTACACATGGGTTCTAAGCCCCATTAAGCGAGTGACCTATTAAGCTAGTGTATGCGCAAACGATTTTCAATTTCCATAGAAACACAGTCGGATTTCGAAATGGACTTTACCTTTAGACGGAATAAGGCATGGATCGTTCCAAAAACACTCACAACAGCTGTACATAGTTAAAGTTTGTTTAACTTTCGTTCTAATGTCCACCACGTGACGGCATGAGTCATTGTTAGATAGTCACTTATCAACCAAGTCTTTTCATAAGCTTTTCAGTTGCGATAATAGACCTCAAGAATCGACAAAATAGAGAAATTGGAAAACACGAGTAAATGTTAATTCGTGGGACTTACGACAGAAAACAAAAATATAAAAAACGAGTTTGAATGAATATTCATTTATCTTCTAGATACCTACACTATGACGCGGTAATGTTTTCGATGATTTTTCAAGATTAGGTTTTGCCCAAATTTGATGCGGCTGTGTAACATAATTCATGGATGGAATCACTTTTTGGAGCATTGAGGTCAAAAGCTATTGAAATCGATGGCGAAGTCATTGGCAAATAGCCATTCTCCAAAACCAGAGAGAGTATCCCCATATGGATGGAGTGTGTCGCAAAAAAGTGGTTATTTTAAGTTTTAGCAATCGATTTCATGTTATTGCGAATTTTTATTATGCAAATCTCAAAACCAAGAAGGTGACCGAAAACAAAAAAATAGACAAAACGATAATTTCGTTAATGAAAGTGCCATTCAACTTTGAAGGTTTTTTTCTACCTATTACGGCTATTTCTGATAAATCAACGGCCGAGTTTAGTTTGCTCTTGAAATTCACAGAGTTCAAGGGCAAAGCGATTCATATAAATAGTATGTAAACGACGCTGTGAAAGGGATATAAGATCTAACCAGCGCTGGAGCTGCGTAGGCAAAATTGATGATTAGTATAGATCTTCTCCTTACGTTACTTATTAAAAGTAGATCGCAAGAGCATGGGTCTTTAGTGATAATGAGTTTTGTGCAATCATGTGAGAAAAAATACAACAAATTCTGGTTTAAAAAAGCAGCATTAGAGGCCTATCAATCTAGCCTAGATCTCTTGTAAACAGCTCCAGATATCGACTACTGGAGTTGAACGACTTTGTTAATGGAAGACCTGAAGGCAGTTCTAGAAGCAATTTATTTTCAGGGCTTTTTATCGATTACTATTATGTTCAAAGGAAAACCAAAGTTTGACAAAACAGCAATTATCCGAGTAAGCAAATTAAAATCACAAGACGAAGACACAGACTGAGAGCCCACTATTAGCTTAACATTTTTTTCTTAAACCTAACCTATTTACCAAATTGCAAAAGATTTTTTCAAGGCGAGGAATAGATCTACATTTTAAAAATAAAGCCAAAGTGAGTGTGACCACTGTACCCCACACAACATCCATTCACCCATCGAGCGAATTGGAATAAAGGGTGGCACATCTAGTGTTTTTTTTTAAATCATAGGTTATTTTAACACTGAAAGCTGTTTTCCGCCTGAAATCTTGATAGAAAGTCAGTATCATACCTCCGCGGAACGAAATAAGTCGCTTTACGCTTGAACAACGTTGGTAAATATTAAAAACTTATTTCCAAAGTGAGTGCTGTGCAGCCCATATAGTGCGTTTTTTAAAAAGAAGTTTTGGCCGAAATGAAGCACCCACCGCGACTGCTGTACGCAAGTTTGTGAAAAAATTTCGTGAGACTGGTATGCTAGTGGACAACACTCATGGTCCCCGTCATCGTACGGTGCACACAGATGAGAATGTGGCTGCTGTGGCCGAGAGTATGAGACTCAATTCACGAACATCAATCGCCATCGATCTTAAGAGCTCAATATTTCACGCACTACGAGTAGCCTGAGGAGAATTCTGCACAAAAACCTCGGATTATTCGCTTACAAGGTCCAATTGACTCAGCAATCGAAGGCCATCCGTTTCATTATCGCTTCGCAGTTTGGGCCTTAGAGCAGTTTGAATTGGACAACGATTTTGGGCGAAAAATCATTTTTTCATCTCGGCGGCTACCTTAACAAACAAAATTACCGCATGTGGGACACGGAAATACAAATACTCGCCCGTAATTGTCGAGAAGCCAATGAATGCACAGAGAGTGAGAGTTTGGTGCGGATTATGGAGTGGGAGTGAGGCTGGGAACAACGTCAATGGTGGGCGTCACAGAGCCATGTTATCCGACTTTTTTTACTGAAACTGAAGACATGGATTTGGAGGACCTCTGGTCCATGCAGGATAGGGCGCCATGCCACACAACCTATGCCACAATCGATCTTTTGCGCACCAAAATTGTTATCAGCCGTCTTGGGGATGTCAAATGGCTGTGAAGGACCGACGTTATGCCAACAATCTGGAAACGATTCAAAGACCTAAGGCCAATATCATCCATGCCATCCGTGAGCTACAGCCCAAGCGAGCCGAGGCAGCCACTTGAACGACGTTGTGTGTTCTTACTCATAAAGCCATAATACCTGGAACAAATTTAATTTTGTCCATTTTCACCTTTTATTTGGAGAATATTGAAGCCCTGGATGCGATTTCCTTTGTGTCAACCATCATACTGACAACAGTGAGTTCACTTATACTATCCCAAGTTTTTAGCGCCGAGGGGAAAAAAACGCAAAAACAATTTTCGATTTTAGATCACTGAATGGCTCAATTCATCTCAGCTGAGTATGTGTTACGCTGATGTCAACCAATTGGATATCGGGTGATCCAAAAATTTTGGAAGGGAAATCGCGCAGCGAAATCAAAGAGCGCTTGGATGCTGTGTACGGTGACTCTTCTCCTTCGATGGCGACCATCAAAAATTGGTTTAACGAGTTTCAACGGTCGCACGTCGGTTTTTGATGAGCCACGTCCAGATGCCCCGAAAACGGCTACCACGGAGGATAACGTGACAAAAATCCACGATCTCGTATTGGCAGACCGCCAATTGAAGGTGCGCGAGATAGCTGAGACAGTAGGCATTTCAAAAGATCGCGTGGGTCATATCCTGCATGAAATTTTGGGCATGAGAAAGCTATCGGCGCGATGGGTGCCGCGTTTGCTCACTCCGGACAACAAGCGCAACCGTGAGACCACTTCAAAGCAGTGTTTGCCGCTGTTTAAGCGCAATCCGAAGGAGTTTCCGCGTCGTTTCGTGACAGTCAACGAAATATGGATCCACTGGTACACAACAGAGACCAAGAAATTGTCGAAACTGTGGACTTCACCCGGCGAACGTGCTCCGAAGAAGGCGAAGACTGTCCCATCGGCCGGAAAGGTGATGGCCACCGTTTTCTGGGATTCACAAGGTGTGATCCACATCGACTACTAGAAGGGCAAAACGGTCACAAACCAGACTTGTCCCCTTCTGATTACGACTCGTATAGTTTCGATCAATGTCGCGCGGTCTTCGGAACAGCATTTTCATTCTTTCGAAGAAGTGAAAATTTAGTTGATGAGTGGCCGACCGTCGATTCGTTAAATTTCCCATCACTAACAGAATTAAGAAAGGGCAAGCGAGTTTCAACAAATCGATCTGATTAGATATCTATTCAACAAGAAGTGTCATTTTAATTTTTTAATTGTTGCCGTTGTTGAGCAGTCAACTTTCAAGTATAATTGGGATAACATACAAAACTGAGAGGTTTTTAAATACGGATCACGCACAATTGGTTGAAATCGCGAAATTAGCTTCTAATCTTCATTACAAATACGGTTGAAATACCGAGGAATAGTTTCGTAAAATTCGTACTATTTTTGGCCATCATCAGGCTGCTTTTGCACAGCTATAATGGATTAAAACGATAAATAATAAAGTCTAGAACGTCTAGGTTAGTAATATGGTGTCTCCAACTCGTGTTCGCCCTAACGTAGTCGTAGGTGAGAGTGGGATTCACAACTCTGATGTGTCCATTCGGACACGATTACAAGTGCTTAGCCAGCATACCACGCACAAGGACGCAAGTTGCTGTTTGGGAATAAGATAATTGTTATGAGTAGTGAAACAGAGGAACAACCCTCCATTCAAAACGAATAAGTTTGGGGCTAGGATGACTTTGCCTAAAATTTGTGCTGTGGACGATGTCAATTCTGAGCCACATAAATTGTGAACAGTGGCTCTATTGGATGGTAAAATATCCCGGACGTGTGATTTCTGGAATTGAAAACTTCAACTGACCACCCCTTACCTTGCTGGTCGCTGTAGTGAACTTATAGGGTCTTCGAAGCCCTTCTTCTAAAATGCCTAGAACGCATAACTCCGCATCAAACAGCCCTGTTTAGTTACAGATTCTACGTACTCCAATATTTTTTTCTCCAAGGACCGAGAAGCTCTAAATCCCATATTTCGATCAGTACGATGTCGTTCCTTCTGAAGTTGATGGAAAAACTCATCGAATTTCTTCTTAAAGAACAGTTAACCAAAAGCGCTCTTCACCGTCTAATGAAACATATAGAGACCAGCTTGATCTCTAGGGAAAACACCATTTGCACTTTTCTCGATATCGGGGATCACTCGATAGCAATATCACGTAGGAGCGTCGATCATCCTACACATCGTTGGATTAAGCCAATGCCCGAAAGTCTTATTATCTCATCCGCAACTATACCCTTGCCGTGTCCTTCACACTCTCGGCATTAGAGAATGGAAATGAGGTCGACGTCATTTCAACTGATTTCAGTAAAGCTTTCGGCAAAATCTTCCACAAACTAATACTCTTCAAAATGTCTTCCCATGGCTTTGAACCCACTGCGTTGAAGTGGATATCTTCTTATTTAAAAAACTGTTACTACAGGATTCGTTTCAGATCTGCCTTTTTCAACCCCTTCTTAGCTTCTTCTGGCGTTCCCCAAGGCAGTCACCTAGGTCCACTTCTCTTTATTCTTACCATAAACGACATTGAGTTTGTAATCAAACATCCCCATCTCTCACTGTACGCTGACGACACCAAGTTATTCAAGACCATTTCTTCGCAACAAGATTCTTCCTTTATTCAATCAGATCTGAACAGCTTTTACGTCTGGTGTTTCAAAAATTGTTTGGAACTTAACACTCCCAAATGCCAATCAATTACCTTCTCACGTAAACGAATCAAACCTCCCCCTTGTCTCTACTTCCCGGATAATAAGCCCATCTCCACCGTTCAGGTTATCCGCGACCTTGGCATACTATGTGACAAAGGGCTCAATTTTCGCGCACATATCAACGATATAATTCATAAAGCCAACTCTGCACTCGGTTTTGTGAAATGTTTGTCTAAAGAATTCTCCAATCCCTACGTGACTCGATCCCTCTATATTACCATTGTTCGCCCCCTTCTCGAATACGCATCTCAAGTGTGGTCCCCTTATCAACAGACCCACATATCTAGAATCGAAAGCATCCATCGTCGTCGTCGGTTCCTACATTTCTCTCTTCGAGGTATGCCCTGGAACAATCCCTTGTTCTTACCGCCCTATCAAGACCGTCTTAAACTAAACAACTTGAGTACTTTGAGGGAAAGAAGAAGAGTATCCAACATCATCTTCATTCATAGACTTCTTACAGGTACCATTGACTGCGCCACCCTTTATAACTCCATATCTCTTAACACTAAACCCCGTTATACACGTCTCTTTTATCTATTCACCCCCCGCACCTCATACGGCTCCAATGAACACATTTCCCGTATGCTGGCAAGTGTTAATTCGAATATTTACTTCGACTTCAACCTCAGCACTCCATGCCTAAAACTCCGTCTTCTCAATAACCTTCCCTCCTTCCAGTCTTAGTTTCTAAAGTATGCGCCCACTCACCTGTTCTCATTAGTTATTAAGTTAGATTAAGTTTAGCTTGAATAAAGCTCAATAAATGAGGGTGGCCTGGCGCTGCAGTTACAATGAAACCTGTGGATGGAAACCTCGGGTCATCTTTTACACAAGCCTCCATAGTAAACTATAGTAAGCACTGTATCGAATGCTCTGTACATTCATTTTTGACAAAAATATATTGGTCCTAAGCCATTTAACCTGGGAGAAAGAAGATCCCCTGATAAGCCCTAAAGATCTTATAAAGGACACAGATAGTTCGATGATGAAATCTAGTGTTGGCCCTGCTAAGGTTATAAGACACTCACTCTCCAGTGTCTTTCAAGCCAAGCTTGAGTAAAGAGTGCCATAATTATTCTAGGAAATTTCACAAAATTGACGTTATTACTTTATTCGGGACTCCTATCAGAAGTCGTGGACTAAGCTACCTTCACAGATGTACTCTTACGATATACTCGTAAGTGACACAGTTGTCACTATCAATTTGTTCAATCAATGTTATCTGCATAATTTACCAAATGAATTGCAATCTACAACTTCGAATTCATAGGGTTTTACGCAACGCTAGATGCTGGATCTTATATAGGTAATTGCACATCAATTATCACGTCATTGTCTCTTGTTAACATGCTTTCGAGATGTTGAAATCTACGTGCTGGGCTTACCCTACAAAAAGGTTAAGAGATCAACGTTTTTAATGACATCAATGGGGTGTGATGTAAAAACATGCCAGACCTTTGGCATAGATCTATATATTATAAAATGAAACCTTTCGGCGCAGAGTATCGACCAAAGCGTAAAAAAACGTTGAAATCGACAACAAACAATGAAGTAACACTCTGTTACATACAAGAGCATGTAAGTCCAAGGCTGTCGCACTTATAATGTTTTTCCATAAAGCTTACAAGATAGCATCCCCAGCAACACTGACAGACAGTTATAAAACGTAATTTATGAGTATTTGCAATGATGCCGTCCCCTAGAGTCTATAATATAATGAGGAGGAGGGCTATAAGAGCAAAGGGGTGTGCTAAGATACCTAACAGGGAAGTCATTATAGACAAAGAAAAAGGCTGTAAATCTTAATATATAGATGGGATCTATTCGGCTTTTAAGCGAAGAGTTCAAGAGTACAAGTTCATGCATAGCCCAGTGGTGCCATGGAAACGAGACTTGGTATAAGGGAATAAAAATCAAAATCAGAACTAATCCAGTTGGCAGAAAGCGAACATTGGATAAAGCCATCCGACGGATAATATAAACTAGCGAACACCAACAATCGACGTGCTTCACGGGGAAACAACAAGAAATCTCTCCAGGCTTATACGGCTAGGTAGACAGTTTACAGACCCACACGATGCGGAGATAAGGACATTAAAATCGCTGATCAAAAACCTCCAATAATAATTAAAAGAAAATTATGAAAAAGCTCTACATTTGCTCTATGGCAATAAAGTTTGTTCGGCTTCCGTTGGCGAAGAGATCATAATGAGATCCCTTATGTCCTTAGTCCCTATGTGCAGAGAGTGTCGTCACTGCCGACGGTCAAAAATACATGGGAGAAAATCTGTTCCATTTGTGCTTTTTCCGAGCCTGTGTGTTGTTTTTCAAAGCTGTATTTGGTTTCCGCCATACAGTTTGAGATCCCTCGTTGTAATGCAACATAATTTTTGTTTCATCACAAAAAATTACATCATTCCAGTACTCTGGGGGCTGTGCAATGCAATGCAGTGCAAAAGCCAGACTTTCATTCACATTTGTCTCGGAGAGTAACGGTTTCTTGCGGGCTATTGGCGACGATTTTCACTAATATAATGACCAAGGGGTATTACTTGGACAACCTCCAAAATGAACTGTCCAAAAGTGCTGCTAGTTTCGGGTTTGTTAATCCCCAAAACCCTCAATAGCTGCAATAAAGTTATACCAGGAAAATGATCCGAAGCCCAAGTCACTCTTGTGCAGGACCTGGTGCCTTTACAACTGCAGCAAAGTGCTCGATACACCCGCGCAAAGTCCCGATATAAACCCTATTGAAAATTTATGGACATTTTTCAAAAGAGGATTGCAAAGCGGGCTTCCACATGCCAAGGCGAACTAGTTAAAATAATCCAGAAAAAGTGGAAAAAGCTACCGGACTGTTACGATATGGAGCACCTAATTGGATCAATGCCAAGAAGGCAACAAGCCGTTATTGATGCCAATGGTGGGCACACTAAATATTAGGACAATTTTTGTTTTTTCGTTCTCTTTTATGTTATGTTTGCATTTTGCAAACAATTATTTGACAGATTAAAATATGAAGATGTTTTTATTTTTGCTATTTTCGTGCATTCTTGTTTGAACTTTGGTAATTTTTTTTTGTTGTAGTCATTGAGAATAAGATTATTAATAAAGTTATGAAGAGAAAAAAATGCCAAAGCAATGGGTTTCCATAAATTTTAACATTTCAGATGAAATTGCAAACAATTTTTCCTTTTGCAAACAATTATGTGACAGACGTATATCAGAAGTCGTGGACTAAGCTACCTTTACAGATGTACTCGTAAGTGACACAGTTGTCACTATCAATTTGTTCAATCAATGTTATCTGCATCATTTACCAAATGAATTGCAATCTACCACTTCGAATTCATAGGGTTTTACGCAACGCTAGATGCTGGGTCTCATATAGGTAATTGCACATCAATTATCACGTCATTGTCTCTTGTTAACATGCTTTCGAGATGTTGAAAGCTACGTGCTGGGCTTACCCTACAAAAAGGTTAAGAGATCAACGTTTTTAATGACATCAATGGGGTGTGATGTAAAAACATGCCAGACCTTTGGCATAGATCTATATATTATAAAATGAAACCTTTCGGCGCAGAGTATCGACCAAAGCGTAAAAAAACGTTGAAATCGACAACAAACAATGAAGTAACACTCTGTTACATACAAGAGCATGTAAGTCCAAGGCTGTCGCACTTATAATGTTTTTCCATAAAGCTTACAAGATAGCATCCCCAGTAACACTGACAGACAGTTATAAAACGTAATTTATGAGTATTTGCAATGATGCCGTCCCCTAGAGTCTATAATATAATGAGGAGGAGGGCTATAAGAGCAAAGGGGTGTGCTAAGATACCTAACAGGGAAGTCATTATAGACAAAGAAAAAGGCTGTAAATCTTAATATATAGATGGGATCTATTCGGCTTTTGAGCGAAGAGTTCAAGAGTACAAGTTCATGCATAGCCCAGTGGTGCCATGGAAACGAGACTTGGTATAAGGGATTAAAAATCAAAATCAGAACTAATCCAGTTGGCAGAAAGCGAACATTGGATAAAGCCATCCGACGGATAATATAAACTAGCGAACACCAACAATCGACGTGCTTCACGGGGAAACAACAAGAAATCTCTCCAGGCTTATACGGCTAGGTAGACAGTTTACAGACCCACACGATGCGGTGATAAGGACATTAAAATCGCCGATCAAAAACATCCAAAAATAATTAAAAGAAAATTATGAAAAAGCTCTACATTTGCTCTATGGCAATAAAGTTTGTTCGGCTTCCGTTGGCGAAGAGATCATAATGAGATCCCTTATGTCCTTAATCCCTATGTCCAGAGAGTGTCGTCACTGCCGACGGTCAAAGATACATGGGAGAAAATCAATTTGATCGGCGCTTTTTTCGAGTCTCTATACACGGTGAATAGTATTGCTCACCGCAATCACGAAATTCACCATCATTGGGCAACATGGACAACCAGGTCAGTCAGATCTTCTTTCTGAACTTTGGAAACTTTTACCTCGATCTCAGGAACCACAAGGGTTCTATAGCCGGTCGCTATGAGCTCAGAATCACGTACTATATAGCACAGCCAGGTTTGAGACTCATAGCTACTTGGCATGGTAGGTTTGATATATGGTTGATATATGCGTACGGATAGACGTCCTTTGCATAGGTCTTCCCTACCCCAGCTCTGCAAGGTATATGACTAAAAGCTGACAAAACATAAGCTGCCATTGCCAGGAAGCCCGGAGAATAGGAAATTACTAAGACTAAATCAGGAAGCCACTAAAGTAATTCAACTTCCGAATAACAAGGCTACAGAAGTCAACTTAATACAGCTGGAATGAATACACAATGCAGGAGATGAATTACATGAATTACATGGTAAAGGATGATTTTTTTGCTGTTTGGTTTTTGAGTGTCCACTTTTTACAAGTCACGCATGATTTGTGACATGTGTCAAAGTCGAACATGCTCAGTTAGTTATGCCATTTCATTATAAAAAAAAGACTTACTCCTCACCAACGTTAGTAATTTGGAATTTTATTAGAAAATTTAGTCTCTGTCAAAAATGTTTTTCGCGCACATCATACATTTTACAATCGTCGTAATCGAACTACTGAAAGCAGGACGTGTCTAATCAAGAAGCTACTATTGACAATATAAAAAGTTAACAAGGCAATGGCCTTTCAATAAGGCTGCTAAAGTAATGGCTGACAAAGCAAAAACTTGCCGCCACAGCCAAGGAAAAAGCAGAAAAGTACACAACTGTTAACGTAAAAAGTTGGCAAGGCAAGACACAAGACAGAAATTATCACAAACAAAGAGCTGCGAAGGCATGGCAAGTGCCTTCCAAGGAGCTGCTAGAAAGTTGCTAAGGTAAACAAGGAAAAGTTGAGGGTAAAAAGCTACTAAAGTAAAGAGTTGGCAAGGTAATGGTAAACAAGGGTTTGTCAAAGACAGGAACTCTAGAAGCAAGAAATTTCCAAAGAAAAGAGCTACTGACAACTTCTAAGGTTAAAAGCTGACAATGCAAAAAGCTGCCAATATAAGAAGTTGGGCCAAGAATTTCTAAGGTAGGAAGCTGCCAAGAAAATAAACTCCCACACAAAAAGCTAACGAGGCTAAGACAAGAAGCTGGTAATTAAAGCATTTGAGGCTTGGGCCTTTAAAAGCAAGAAGCTGCTAATGTCATTGACTGCAAAGCAAAAATATGCGAACGCGAAGGCTTTAAAACTGAAAAGCAAACAAATTTGAGGGTATAGAGCTGGCAAGACAACAAACTGTCCCGACCACAAACAAATATAAAAAGAATATCCAAGGATATGAACTGTCAGGATAAGAAGTAGCTAGGGAAAGAACTGCTACATCCAAGAGCTCTCAAGGCAAAAGCCTCTCGAAGCAAGGAAAGCTAGCAAGACAAGACCTTTCAAGTGGTCTGAGGTCTGCCAAAAAAGAAATTTGCTAGGATAAGTGATTGGTAAAATAAGAAGCTGCCAAAGAAGAGTTGGCAAGACGTGAAGCCTGGAAGGCAAGACAGAAATTTTCAAGAACAACCAGCCAACCAAGAACATAGAATTTCCAAGACGAAGAGTCTGCTTGGGTATAGACGTATCAAGGAAATCACCGACAATACAAAATGTAAGAAGGCAAGGGTCAGGATAAAAACCCATTAACAATCAGCTAACAGCTGGCAAGGCAAAAAGCTGCTAAGTAAAGATGCTGCTAAAATTAAAAACTAACGAGGCAAGATGTTGCCTATAATGAAGTGGTAAGGCAAATAGCTACTAAAGCAAAGGTCCGCTTGGACAAAGAGCTACCAAGAATACATATGGCAAGAAGACTATACTCAGGCTTGAGACTATATAAGGAGACTGTATTCTAACATATTAAAAACGCTATATTGTGGATAGACACTGGATTTGAATCCTCTTATATTCCATTCATTTCCTGAATTCTCAGGTATCACATGAGTTGTGTGAACTTATTATAGCTTCACAGATTCCTTACCACACCACATGCATACCCGTGAAGCAACTGCCATTGAGTACTCTTCCATTCCATTCATCTGTCCTTTGACACTGACCTTGCTTTGATAATAAACCTTGTAATGGGTTTCAGTGATTTGCATCATCCTCTTTCTTGACAACCTACAGGCAATCGCTTGCCACAAAATAGCCTCCTTAATTGCGAAACATCTTTACTCTTCTCTTTATAGATCAGCAACTGCCGCCATAAAAGCTATAGGTGCAATGTCCTCTAAAAATAGCACAAAACGCAAACAAAAATCAATATAAACCGGTTCTGAACGTCCACAGGTACATGGTGTGCCGCAGCGTATAACAAACTATGGAATGACGTCCAACTTGTCTCCAAGTGAGCCTCTCTATACCCTTCAAGTTCGGTCTATCACCTAAGCCCAGGCAGTCGTTTCCATTGTCCCCAAATGTTTTTCTAACAATTCCCCGTGTGTTCCCATGTAAATCCCCACGTGATTACCAACAATCGCCACTCGATATTACATACGTGTATGAAGCATGTGTTTTAGATTCCTAACCTATACACGCACGAAATATCAGTCTGATGGGGAGAAAGTGGTTGCTTCGTTAGCCAGGAGCAGAGTTGTGCGAGAAAGTGTTGTTGACGTTGCCTTTGCTTTTATTTTCGAAATAAATTTACATCAATTAGAAAAGTCGACGACGCAGGGCACAACACAATGGCGCATTTTCACATCGTATTACCTGTGGTTGTTTAATTAATGTTAACTCGGTGGCACCTAATTTGCTTGCAATTTGCTTGTGTAAATGAGCGGTGGTTGATGGAATGCGCGGTTGCTGATACGAGTAGCACGTGATTAGTGTTGAATTGGGAGCAAAATCAACCAACGCGGTCATGGGCGATGTCAAGGTGGGGTCTTACAAGTGAAGATGTAGATTTTTGACGAATGATGGCCATATAGCAGTTTACATCGCAGATAGTGGGGTTTGATACGACAGGGTACGGTATGGTACGAGCAGGTTAAATGTATTCTCTACAAAAGTAGGCATAGAATGCGTAAGAATGGAAAGCTATGAATACGCGGTCAACGCATTGATCATCTGACGTCAAAATAATAGAAGAAGGTTGGTTACTGCCTGGAAAACCATGTTTACAACTTTTTTAGTCAAAACTTTGACTATTGTTACCCGAGTGATCATCCTCTTCATGCGTTGTGGCAGTTTGTTGGGTTTTTCTTAGACTACTCGTCAACGAATTGACTGCCTTCAGATGTTGCCAATTTGACATTTTTCACCTCTTTTGTCGATAGTAAATATTTCACATAATCCTGAGTATTTTTGTATCTCGATTTAACAGAGACTAGATTAGGTCAGTTATGTAAATACTATTGAACGATGTGAGATCTTTCGAATAGCCGTTTAAAGGTGTTACAAATGGTTCCCTATCTTTCCTTGTCTACTATAATCAATTTTCGCCTTGCCAGCCCTTACTCTGGGAACCTCCTTGGTAGACTCTTACCTTCATAGTCCCATACCTAAATAGCTCTTCCCTTGCATGTTCCATGCCTTGGCATATCATTGCGTTGTCAGTCATTTACCTTGGCAGCTTTCTAGTTTTCAATGTTTTCTTGAATACTTTACTCTAATACACCGTGAAAGGCCCTTGCCTTCTTATATTTTTATCTCTTCCCTTTTTGCAAGCTCTTATCCTTGGTAGCTTTTTGCTGGCAAATTAGTTAGATTACTGATTAGATAACTTCGAAATTCATTATTCTTTGGATTTCGTGGCCATGGCATATTTTTGCATTAAAAGTCCGTGAGTATGGCAGCTTTGCTTTATCGGTTTTGACAATTTTTTATTTTGTGACAACCCCCTTTTACTAGAAGCTTGGTTGAGTTTTTTTTTTCTTACAAGCACCTTAATTTACCTATCCCTCCCTGGCCAGCTTTTCTCTTAAGAAGTCCTGTTGTGGTAGTGTCTTGACCATGCATTATCAAAATGTCGTCTCACAGTCCCTTACTTAGGAAGTTTGCCTCGCCAGCTATTTACCTTGTTTCTGGCCTTGGCAGATTCTAGCTTTAGGATATCCTTGTCTTAGCACCGTCTTGAATTTTGAAGTTTGCTTCTGCTATCCTTTCTTATTTTGTACTAATCTTGTTTTGTCTTATAAGCTGATCTAATTATATGAGTTACGAGGGAGCAGTGGAAAAGGAGGTTTGTTAAGGCTTTCTTTGCTGTTATGATTTCTTAAACATTTGGGTTTTAATAGCAAAAGTGGCCGATTTCGAGTAAAAGTTGGCCACGACTACGTTTTAAGTGATTTATAAAGAGAGTCCAACTTTGAGGATGTTGGTTGGTATCTTGCTAACATGGGTAATGTTGTCTTCCAATGTTGTAGCTAACGCTGGCTTATCGGCACAGACGAAACATTCGACTTATCTCCATAACAAGTAATGTAACAGCGTCGAATCGCACGATTTAGTCGGCCGATTCACCAGCGCAAAACGATAGATCAATTGTTCAGCGAACTATTTTCTCAACTATTTTATCGATCAAATTGAGGCAAGAAAAAGTTCGAATTTATTCAATAAAGCGGGCGCAATTGACCGTAAAATTGCTCTCACGGTGCATCTTTCCAGGTGTACTGACATATATGTCATATATTGCCTGAGGATGCCCATAGGACCAAATATGGCAGCTTTATTAACATACCCATTCAATCAGAAATTAATTTCGTCGTCACTATAAAGACAAATCACTCATCCTCACAACGTACTCATTAATAATTATGCCCTTCAGTCGTTTTACCAGCTGTATTTTGTAAGGTTTTAGACCAAGGTCCTTGCGTAAAATCGTTCATGTAGCCGAGTAACAAAATTCCAATTGCTGTGAGCGGCAACAAATGGCCAAATCACGGTTTTCATTAACATTGGCGGATACAGGATAGAGTGAAATCGGTGTGAAATTAGGTCACAGTAGGCCGATTATGACGACCACAAAATGGGCGAAGTGTGTCACGAAAATTGTTCACAGGGTACAAGTTTTGATAATATTCAATAATTTACAAACATTGTTAAGTTATCAATGGCACTGCGAACTGAACATGTTTGGCTTTGACACAAGTCGCGAATCACTCGTAATCTGTCAAAAACAAACACTGAAAAATCAAACAGCAAAAAAATCATCCTTAAAATCACAAATATTTCGGCAAATCGTTGATCACGTATATCGATCAAGTAATATATTGAAAACTAACTAGGACATCCATGGTGACCTGGTGAGATTAATATGAAATTTAGCAAAACACTAAAAATGAGAGAGGACAGACAAAAGATTGAAGTCGATTTGATCGCTGATCGAGAGTGGTCACGTTGGGTGATTCGTGACATTATATGTACGAGGGTGGTCCGATAAGTACTTAGCCTACAAAAGAAAAACAAAAATGTTGGAGAAATGGCGATTTATTTTTCAATATAGTCTCCTTTTAGGTCGTAACACTTGACCCAGCCATGCTCCAACTTCTTTAACCCGTCTGAAAAATACGTTTTCTCGAGGTCTGCAAAGTAGGCCTCCGTGGCGGCGATGACCTCCTCATTCGACTGAAATTTCTGCCTGGTGAGTGACTTTTTCAAGTTTGGAAACAAAAAGAAGTCGCACGGAGCCAAATCTGGAGAATACGGTGGATGGGGCAGCAGCTCGTAGCCCAATTCGACCAATTTGGCCGTGGTGAGGGCGGAGGTGTTAGCCGGTGCGTTATCATTGTGGAAGAGCACTTTTTTCTTCGCCAAGTGGGGCCGTTTTTTCTCCAATTCGGCGTCGAATCGGCCCAATAATTTGGCATAGTACAGCCCTGTGACCGTTTTGCCCTTTCTTCAAGTAGTCGATGTGGATCGCACCTTGTGAATTTCAGGAAACGGTGGCCATCATCTTTCCGGCCGATGGGGCAGTCTTTGCCTTCTTCGGAGCAAGTTCGCCGGGTGAGGTCCATTGTTTCGACTGTTCTTTGTTCTCTGGTGTGTACCAGTGGATCCATGTTTCGTCGACTGTCACGAAACGACGCGGAAACTCCTTCGAATTGCGCTTCAAACACTGCTCTGAATTGGTCTCACAGTTGCGCTGTTGTCCGGAGTGAGCAAACGCGGCACCCATCGCGCCGACAGCTTTTTCATGCCCAAAATTTCATGCAGGATATGACCCACGCGATCTTTTGAAATGCCTACTGTCTCAGCTATCTCGCGCACCTTCAATCGGCGGTCTGCCAATACGAGATCGTAGATTTTTGTCACGTTATCCTCCGTGGTAGCCGGCTCATCAAAAACCGACGTGCGACCACGTTGAAACTCGTTAAACCAATTTTTGATGGTCGCCATCGAAGGAGAAGAGTCACCGTACACAGCATCCAAAAGCTCTTTGATTTCGCTGCGTGATTTCCCTTCCAAAAACAAGAATCGAATCACCGACCGATATTGCTCTTTTTCTATTTTTCTAAAATCCGCGGACACCTCCGCTTCCACACGCGGTCAAAACAAAACTACGAGTCCGATCCGTCTGGTGATGCTAAGTACTTATCAGACCACCCTCGTATTAAAAATGAATACCGAAGTACTGAGTTTGGCGGTTGCAACTTTAAAAACGCTTTCTGAAATTTCGTTGGTAATAATCGTCCCAACAAACAAGCTGTGCTCGCTTTTGTGGATAGATTCGAATCAACATGTTCAATATTTAAAGTAATTTTCCAGGAAGATAGCGCACAGGTCGAAGAACCGAATATATCGCAGCCGTAAGTGCTTCAGCTCAAAATGAACCAAATCCGTCGATTTCACGCCATTCATAGGTATTGGAAAACTCTCAGTAAATAACTTGGCCTACACCTATATTATTTTTATTATTACCGGCCATTTGGAACTCGGAAGATCAGAGCCTCATTGACCACCGTTCGCCAAGCCTGTCATGAGTGTGTTCCATGTTTCGCTGTTCTGCCCCATCTCTTCCAGTTCCCACCCGGGGATCCCATCCGAGATTCGAATATTTAACCTAAGAAAGACCGGCTATATTTACCACCAAATAGTAGGACAACGATTTTTGGAATTTGTTTTGAGTATGGCGTTGATATGGTGTATTGGTGTAGTGATATGAGCGTGGGTAGTGCAGTCATCAGCTCTGTGCCTAACTCTGCTATTTTTTTCGTGGGGCAAAGATCCATAAAGATTCTCTTACGGCTGACATTCCGAGCCATAGGTATATTCTGCGGGATAAGGCAGGAAAACCATTACATTATAAAATTAACGAAAAACTTGAAGTCTCTAGATCATTTGAAGCCTCAAAAATGCTCCCATTGGATTTTGCAAAAGGTTTGAAGAAAATCGTGAATTTTTAGTTTAATGGCTTTGTAAGGTTTGGTTTGGCTCAGCAAACCCGCATGTATTCCAGGAGACTCCATTGTATTTACAAGAAGTGATCGTGCGGTTTGGATTTCATGCCGAAGTCGTTGAAATGATCGATGTTTCGATCAATGGAGTTCGCGACCATGTTATGATGCAATACTATTTTTGGTCAGATTTGTTGACAACAAACAGTGGTGTACGATTTCAACAAGATGGGACCACATGACACATAGCCGGTCAAAGAGTTAATCTATCGAAAAGGAAATTCGGTTACCGTGTTCTGGTCAAATGGCCACCTCCCTCGATTGAAAACCATTGGGTGTCTTTTTGTGGGATTACGTAGATTCGTAGGTTTATGCTGAGCGAAACAATGTTTTTAAAAACTCAGGAATAATATCGAACCGTTCTGACCAATATGTGTCGAAGAGCGTGGATGTTGACTCCAGAGAACTAATCGCTGTAAACATGCTTCCAGGGATCATATGAAGGAGGTCGAGTTCCATACATAAACCTAACAAGTGTATTTCACGTGGAATAAATTTCGGCCTGATATCTTAATTATTGGGTTTTATTTCAATACAAAATGTTATGTCCTTATTTCGGATTCCCCCCCGCAAATAGCTGCTAATTAAACCCTTGGAAAAAAGCTTTTCGAATTGCCTTTTTGAATCGGTAGGTCCCTTTCGTCTAAGAAAAAAAATGAGCTACACAAAACGCAGGTCATGAAGAGAAGTCGAAGACGCTGGTCAACCTCCTAGTGTCTTGTCAGCTAGATATATTGCATGATTTTATGTGTTAAAGAAATCCGAAACACGGATGAAGATGGAGTGCCAACAATCGCAATTCGCACGAGTCAAGCCGTTAGGTAATTAACGCTCCGAGAGATAAGGGAGTCAACAAAAACTAAAGGAGGAGATGGTCCGTACATTTTTATATATCTGTTTCATCTCCTATAATAATAGCAATTATCTCATAAAACTGTAAGTTTTCTTTATGTCTCATGTCTGAAGTCCATTTTACTGTCTCCGTAATGGTTCTCGCTTCTTTGTGGTACATTGTTAGCTCCACTGAAACCATGCTTTATTATTTAACCTTACTAAGGGAAGTTATTTTCGTGTTTGTATAATTTTTTTGGTGGGTTTAGACCTCCTGTGCCTCATTGTGAATTTACGATTCAATTTCATTAGTGATGTTGGACGCGGCTATTCACTCAATATACTCATTATCCACCTTAGTTCGTGCCCTTGGGCCGTTTGCCCCGAAGCAGTACTCGGGATAGCTGTTATCTTTGGTATTAGGCTAATGGCTGGTGATGTCATGTTTATTTGTTTATATTCATTGCCTCCCTAATTTTGTCCCAGAAAAAAAAATAAAATAAAAGGTACGAGTAGATTTATAATTTAAATCTCTTTAATTAAATCCAAGATCTTATCCCCTCTAGAGTCATAGAAGTATTTAAATAAACAAATTGAGTAACACGAACAAGAATTTTGATTGTGTAGCAGGTTTACTCTTACCTCATACAATTTTCACTATTCTCGCTTTATCGGCCGGTAATCCGGAAACTCTAATAACCAGCAACACCTTTTATTTTCGTTTAATTGAAAGGTCGATGCCTGGTTCGAAAATGTCAAGATCGCAAAATGTTAGGTTGTTAGGTTATCATACAGATATGTCGGCTTGTTTTAAGAATCGTTAGGACAATTATGGTAATTATGAAGTAATCAAGGCATCAAAATTAATCAGATGAAATACGAAACACTAAGGTGAAAATTGACGGTTCAATGTGTCGTTTTGTATTTTTAGATTAAACGAAAACTGGTTTCCCAATTTAGAATCCATTGTCAAATTGTACTTCCGATTTATGCATACAAATGTGTGTATCTTTGTATTTATACATATTTCGTTGGATAAAACCAACGGCGTAAAAGGGATCGAAACACATTTGCCTTGAAATGCCACCAGCAAAAAAAGGCCAGAAGTCATATATCTCATTATGAAATTCTGCAATATGAATAAAAAATGAATCCCAATCGAAGAGACTTTCTCTTAACTATTGTAGTAAAGCTCGTATGAGGAAGTCATCTACAGTGCTTTTCAAAATATTTGCACCTAAAATGCGAAATGGCATGCGATGGGACAGCATTGCAAACTTTGTTCTAAATCTGAAAATGAAGTAAAACACAATCTTGACAATGAAAAATAAAGGTTATCCAATTTGTGATTCCGAAAGTAAATATCAAATAAACAAATTTGTCATTTAGATTTCGACCAATTTTGTACTCCTATGTATTGCTTAGATCCTGCCATTACGAACGAAAAAATCATACAAATGTCTACCACGGGAGTTCTTGCAAGACTCGGTTCTGACTTTTTGATATACAGGGTGCCCCACGAGCAGTGTGCCAAAAAGCTAGACCGTGTAGGTCTGGTCAAGACATGAAAAAAATCGTATGGGAGGGGGGGGGGGTCTATTCCCCCCCCGTTTAGCCAGGAGGGGACATTTTCTAAGAAATTGACTTAATTTGGAAAAAAAAATATTAAAAATCAACAGTTACATCCACAATGCCGTGATATACTTTTTTATAAAGCCAGAAACCTCTTCTTTCATCTTGTTTTTAAACGAATAAACGAAGCTGTTTTAAGGAATAGTTTTTGAGAAATTAATTTTCAAACTCAAAATTTTGAAAAAAATATGAAAAAAAAAATTTCGAACTATTTTTTTGCAAAATTGTATGTAATTAAGCAATAATTTTTTTTCAAAAATTCAATTCTCTTATTAGTTTTTAGTCAAAAACAGGAAACCGGATGCAAAAATGTCTTGTAGTTTTTGAGAAACCCCGAACCATTTTTTTCTAAGAAAAATCTTTTTTTTTTTTGTTTTAACGCGGCTGGACTTGTAGCCAATTAATGTATGAAACATTGACCTCTTTTTTATTATTTTTAAAAAATTCGGAGTTTTATTATAATAGATTTTCAATATGATCCTCATTTTTTAGAAGGCAAGGATTATATCGCCTTCTAATGGCTGCACATAGGTCTATGCTTGACAAATTTTCCTGCAATTAGACTCCAGCGACTTCAATCCGTTCTTTCAGTTGTTCCAAAGATACTATTTCCACTTCGTAAACATAATTCTTCATGAATCCCCACACATAAAAATCTAGAGGAGTTAAATCTGGTGATCTAGGTGGCCATTCCGTGGGGCCCCTTCTTCCGATCCAACGTCACTAAAATGATCATCCAGCCAGTTTCTAACCCGTAAGCTGTAGTGTGCTGGTGCTCCATTTTGCTGGTAGATTAAATTATTTGCTATGGCCAAAGGAACATTGTCCATCAAATCGGGCAAAAGGTCTTGTAGAAACTGCAGGTATGATTCTCCATTAAAAACGGCATTCAAAAAGCGGGGCCCGATTACAGTTTGTCCAACAATACCAAGCCAAACATTACAGCTAAAGCGGTGTTGTGATTTATTTTGTTTTTTGTTTTGTGGATTGGTGCTACTCCAATGATGCAAATTGCGGAAGTTAGTAACCCCATCTCTGGTAAACTGTGCTTCATCCGTCCAGAATATCCTTGCAAAATAGTTTCGTTCAGTTTCATCTCGAAGCAGTAATGATCGACAAAATTTTGCTCTCAAAAACTTGTCGTTTGAGGTGAGTTCCTGAACTGGCCTAAAATGGTACGGGTGTAAGTTTTCGGTATGAAGCACTCTCCATACTCTAAATTTGGGCACTCCAAGCATAATAGCTATCCTCCTTGTACTAAGGGAGGGATTACGTCGGACCAAATCCAAAATTCTTCCATCTAAGATTCCTGATCCATCTGTAACTGATCTTTCGCTTCTTCGATGCTCTAGCACTCCGTGCTCTCCAGGGTTATTCCAATACTGTGTCACTTTATTGTATCCTCATAAAACTCTGAATTTTTTAAAAATAATAAGAAAGAGGTCAATGTTTCATACATTAATTAGCTACAAGTCCAGCCGCGTTAAAACCAAAAAAAAGGTTTTTCTTAGAAAAAAAATGGTTCGGGTGTTTTTTTAATTTCTCAAAAACTACAAGACATCTTTGCATCCGGTTTCCTGTTTTTGACTAAAAACTAATAAGAGAATTGAATTTTTGAAAAAAAATTATTACTTAATTACATACAATTTTGCAAAAAAATAGTTCGAATTTTTTTTTTTTCATATTTTTTTCAAAATTTTGAGTTTGAAAATTAATTTCTCAAAAACTATTCCTTAAAACAGCTTCGTTTAAAAACATGATGAAAGAAGAGATTCCTGGCTTTACAAAAAAGTATATCACGGCATTGTGGATGTAACCGTTGATTTTTAATAATTTTTTTTCCAAATTAAGTCAATTTTTCTAAACGGGGAGGAATAGACCCCCTCTCCCATACGATTTGTTTCTTGTCTCGACCAGACCTACACGCTCTAGCTTTTTGGCACACTGCTCGTGGGACACCCTGTATATCAGGCAACAACTCGGTCATAACTTGACGAATCTTAGCTTTCAACGCGAGTTTGCAGATCGTATGCATAGACACGAACTTTCGCATAGCCCTCTAAAAAGTAATCCAGCGGTGACAAATCACACGAACTTGGCGGCCAGTTCACACCACCAAAACGGGTGGTGTTGGGCAATATGTAGCACCGTCTTATTAAAACTACAAGTCTTCCACACCCATACTTTCGATTTGAGGCCAAAAAAATCGATTCAAATTTGGCTATGACGATGAAAAAGACGATGTATGGCCGTATTACAATGTGGCGCTCGAGCGCTCGGGCTTTTGACAGCATGAGTTAGGAACAATGAATTCATACTTGTGCGTTGCTTTGCCTAATATCGTAAACTTGAGCTCAATGCCTAAGTAAAGCTACTGGCTACTCGGTCGTGCGTGTATTTGTAATCGTAAAAAAAAAGAAAGTTAAAGAGTAAGGTTTCAGTGTTTTTTAGAGCTGAATGCGTGCATGGGATGTTTGAGGAAACATTGCTTGCATTCTGTCATATTCCCGATCTTTGAACGTCCGAGAGCCTGAAGCCCCATTTCGTTATAAAAATGTCTAGGTTGCGCATTTGACATATGTTTATCGTAAGTCGGTACAACGCCTGTCAAAAGCACGAACGCACAAAATGCATTCCTACTAGTCCGCTTGTGGGGTCCGCCGGTTTGACGTCAGAAAGTAGCGGCAGGCTTCTCGGTTTGGAGATTAATTCATCGCTGAGGCCAATCAATGCTGCTGTTTTTGCATTTGTTTGCACTAATTGTTTTTCGGCCTGCCGCGTTTTTTGTTTTTTTTTTTTTCGTGACACGGGCATGCTCCAGACTATTTTTCTAATAAGTTTCCCAAATTTAACACGTTCAACGATTGCTGACCGAACACTATTGTAAAATGTTGAACCTTAAACTAAATACATACAGTCTTGGATGACAGTTCGGTTTAAGCTATGTGATTGAAACAGGGATATCAAATGCGGACAACAAATTCTATACGAAATAAACCTGTGCAAAACCTCTGCAACTAAATTCCTATTAGATCTCTGCCCCAGGAAAAAAAAACAAGATGAGATCAGCTCGCCGGGAGCCTAGGTACAATTTCAGGTCTTCTAACTTGAATTTTGCAAACTTTTACCTGGATCTCAGAAACCACAGTAGCTAGGGTTCTAAAACCGGTCGCCATATTTCATCACTACAACACTTCACCATAGAACACCAAACTCAGACAGCATTAAAAATCGCTTACACACCTTGATGATAAATAAGGCTGGTCTGCTTTGGGTAGAATATTCCGAAAGTAAACTAATTCCTCGATGGGGTCTTCGAATGTGAACTATCCAAGGAAGAGCATCCATGAAAAATAATGCTCAAAAATGAAGGGTAGGCTCATGGAATGTACGAAGCTTTTACGCACCAGTTGCTTTCCAAACAATACTCAATTTAATGGTTATAAATTGGATATCACAGCTGTACAAAAAGTTCGATTTTCAAACGAAACGATTATTAAGGACCGCTACACTTTAGTTTATGGCGATATGGATGGCCAAAATCTTAGAACTTTTTCATCAGCAACAAAATTGTGCAGAAAATAATAGACGAAGTTTTATACAATCAAATGCTGAATTCAAATTCACAGAATCAGAACATTTAACGTTTAGACTTAGAACCCTCATATTGAGCACAATTGATAACCGATTTGCTCTACTAAATAGCGTAGAAATTAACGACGAACCAGGAATAGTAAAAAGTAGGAGGGTAACAATAAGGTATGCAGCAGAAAACAGCTCCCAAGGCAAATCCTTGATTGGACCAAGAAAAAGTAGAAGCCCGTAATGTTCTAAGACTTCAAACCCTGGAAATGGTGAAGAGTTCACGCGTACAAGATATCAAACCATGCAAAGAGAAGTCAGTCAACTCACTCGCGATAAAAAATAACGATGGCAAAGGAAATAGTTTAACATTCAGAAAGAATACGTGCCTAAAAATACGAGAGCAATATACGAGGTTTGTTCAAAAAATAAGGTGACTTTTTTTAATCTCATGACATATTTTCGATTTTTTATTTTTTGTTATATTGGTACACATGTCTCCTAACATGTGTTGACTTTTATATAATTTTGGAAATGGATCAAAGAGTCTGTATTGAACTTTGTGTGAAAAATGCTCCAACGAACCTACTTGAAATGGAGACGTGGCATTTGGCGAGCAAGAAAAGTGGTCCAAGCTCTTCACAGGAGGCCGGAAACATGCTTATGAGGATCCACGCCCTGGACACTCTAAAACGTCAAAAACGGATAAAAACGCTGAAGCAGTGAAGAAAATTGTTATGGAGAATGGTCGAATCACTATCAAAGATGTTGCTGAGGATATTGGCATATCGGTTGCCTCATAAACTTGTGGTTATTTTCCAGAAATGTTGGGCATGAAACGTGTGTCAACGGAGTTTGTTCCGAAATTGCTAAATATATTTTGATTAAAAGAACCTTGGCATGTGCATCGCTCAAGAGCTGTTGAATGACGTGTTTTCTTCGATTGCAATGACTTGGCTGATCATGAGTTCATGCCGAAAGGTAATACGATCAATAAAGAATATTACCTTGGAGTTACACGCAATTTGCGTGAAGTAATACGAAAAAAACATCCGGATTTGTCTTTTAAAAAATCAGGGCTGTTGCATCACGACAATGCACCTGTTCACTCATCCTTGCTTGTGGATTTTTTTGACCAAAAACAATACCTTAATCATGCCTCAGCCACCGGATTCACCGGACTTGGTCTTCTGTGACTTTTTCTCTTCCCAAAACTGGAAAGATTTTTTTTATAGGGTTCGTGCAGGTTCAAGAGTTGCGCTCTTTTGGTGTCTGTCACACAACCTGGACGGGGTGCATATGGTTTGTGTCAAAGATGTTCGTTCACTACTCTTCGGGGGTAGTTGTCCTAGATAGGATTTTTAGAGATATTCGACTTAATTTGTCTCGTTGGTTGTAGTTCACAGTATTTTATTTTTTGTTTCCATGTCATTACGGTATTATAAGGGAAATGCACACACAAAGTATGAATTTTGAAATGATCTTATACTGCGAGTGTTATGCTTTCATCAGCACTCTTTTGATCATCTCTCATTCACAACTGATGTTGTTGCACAGTTTTTCCGTATAGGAATTGTTTTTTACTATGGATATACTTGAAATACAGACCTTCTTCGGCTCAACAGTCGGGGATGATTACCATTGCACCACGACCACACTCAAAGATTCATAAAAGTACGGAAATTCGCCATGAGTTAGTAGATAAATGCGGTATGGCTGGACGTACTTAAGGATATACCAAAAAGAAATGCTTCGAGGATCGGAAAAGGCGGTGGCGCAAATGTATTATATCTTTGTGCGAGTACTGTGAAGGAAACAAAATCGAAATTGATGAATAAAATTTTTTCTAGAAAAATTAAAACTCGTCTTTTTGTGAAGAAATACGGAAGGCAGACAGTATAGGAAAACCATGCTGAGCAAGTTGTCATCAATCTCGCTGAGGAGTCAACCTAATACCATCGGAATTAATAAAATAGGCAAGAGAGAAATTAAGAGAGAAGTTACATGGGCTCATCACAACTGTATGGAACAATGAAACAAACCCCGAAGAATGAAAAAACTCAATCATCATTCATTTAATAGGATTATAGAGGAATATCTCTGCTACCAAGTTATTACAAGATGCTGTCAAATAATCCCTTAAAGAGATTGACATCATGCGCTACGGAAAGAAGACTACCAGTGTGGCTTCAGTAAGAACCGCTCGAGTGACTACATTTTAACTATACGACAGTTTCTTAAAAAGAAATAGGATTTCATCAACCATTCGTAGATTTTAAAGAGACGATGTATGCCTAAAGGGAAGCAAAGAACGACTTAAAGTAGACGATAACTTATCTGAAAAAAGTATGATACGTGAAGGGTTAAAACAAGACGAAGCCTTGTCACCACTTCCCTATGAATGAAATGAAACCCTCTTAAGGGGGAAATAGGGTTTTTAAATTTTGATGAATGCATAATATCTCAAGAATGTTGTATCTAAATTTCAAGTCGATCGGAGGAAAATTGACGAAGTTATGACTATTATTTATTATTATACCTGTCGTATTTTTATACCTACCTGGCTCGAGCGCGTTATTGGTACCAGGCAGCTGGTTCGATTTCTATAGATTTTCTTACATTTACCCCTATCTTTCTTTCTTAGAA
This sequence comes from Merodon equestris, assembly GCA_958301585.1. Taxonomy (NCBI): domain Eukaryota; kingdom Metazoa; phylum Arthropoda; class Insecta; order Diptera; family Syrphidae; genus Merodon; species Merodon equestris. Next base: position 45,168,617 of record OY284416.1, on the reverse strand, counting down.
ATTTGAAAACGAGTACAAACGTGTTTAGACCTGTATTATAACTTTAGTCAATGTAGATTATATAATTTAGTGTAGCATTAAACGTTCTATCGAGCAGACGTACACGCACTTTCCGATTTTCACATCATTTTAGCTCCATTTTCGTTCAGTTTTGTGTTAAAATATTGCTAAAATGCCTAAAAAAGTTACAAGATATGATAGAGCATCAACTGGTGCGAGATTATATCGATCTAGAAAAGCTGTACCTCCGCAAAAACGTAAAAACGAAGACATTTCAATAAGAAGCGCGTCAGCTAAAAAAATTAAAGTGGCCATTGAAGATCAGTTTACGGAGGTAGTGGACCAAACGCTCATGAGTGGGCGCGATCAACTGACTCCATGCGTATAGGCCGAGCAGAGCAGGAAGCTGAAAAACAAACAAAAGAAGGCAGGATTCATCGTAGACCGGAGCAAAAAGATGCTTTTGAAATCATGGATGATTGCAACATCCTTTATGGCCCTGGCATCGATGATTCAGTGTGAGGTAAGCCGATAGAGCTCGCTTATGAACGTTTCATCCCAATTTTTTTAGTGTTCAATACTTTAAAGCGTTTTTCCCAAAACTCACGTTTTCAAAGTCGGTGCCCCTCATAACTTCAAAACTACTGCACCAATCGTTTTTAAATTTTCAACACTATTTCTGTACATAATTTACGAGGTAACGCTGGAGAGTTTTTTTTTCACATTTGTTAATATTTTTCATTTTACAATAACAAATTAACCGATTTTTTCGCAAAAAATCGCGTTTTTTCCTTCAAAGTGTTCCCAAAAAGTGAAAAATTGAAATTTCAAACACCCCCTCCAGCGTTACCAGGGCAAAGCGATTATCTAACGATATGATTTTGATTTTTTGATTTCAGATGATCCAGCACCGAGTTATGAGGGGCACCGCAATTTTTTCGAGACACTCCAGAATAATTGCTGCCATTGCCGTATATTTTAATATTTCTCCATGAAATTTTTTTTTACACAATATTCTTCAAATGTCATACTATAATGTACCATTGGTTTTAATAAATCGATTTTGATTGTTTCATCAAAAAAAAAATCCCAAAAATATGCCTTTTTTACACGAATTAACCCTATTCCCCCCTTAAGAATAATCTAGTTTACCCTGATAATCTGATGAACAGTTAAGAGAAACTCAAAAAGTCTAATAATAAAATAATCAGCTTGGTCCAAGTAATAAGATCGTGCAGAATAAGATGGGCTGGACAAGTAAAACGAATGGACAATGGACAGTCAAAAGAATGACAGTCAATAGAAATCCCAAGGAATGAAGACCACCAGGAACGCCGTGCCGTAATTAGGCGGACAATATAAGAATGGACCGAGAAAAGATGGAATAGAACAGCGAAACATGGAAGCAATACACTCACCACGGGGAGGGTTATCAACGAGCCTCTGAACTTCCAAGTTTCAAATGCCCGGTAATAATAATAATAAATCTTGCAGCCAAATATTATGTTTAAACCATATTTTCTATAAGTTTCCAATTAATTCTCTAGTTGAAAACGCCACGGCTGTATTCCAACTCATTTGATTATCCAACAAGAAGTGTCATTTTAAATGAAAGGAATAACGGCATTTTTTATTAAAGATTATGATATTTTTTTTATCTATAACTTTAACGTTAGTAAAAGAATAAAACGTCCACCTCGGCTTTGCCTTTTTTTGTTAAGGAAAATGTATATTAAGTTTACGCCGCAAATGTAGTATTATGCGAATAACTTTGCTGATGTTTTCTTTTAGTACATGATGGGTTGGTGGGCGTGGAGTTTACCAATAATATAGCTTCAAAAGATAAAGCCTAATAGTGTCGGTCTTTGTAGCCTTCTGTCCGAGAAATTCCACGTCCAGGAATTTTGTCATGCAATAGAGTCATTACTGTGTGGCATGTGTCGTCGCCCTGCCAAAATAAACCTAGTCCACATTATAAGCATCAATTTGAAACAAAAAAAAAGTCAGTCAACATGCCCTGTAACGCAAGTCGATCAGCTTTATTTCCCAAAATATATGGCCAATGAAATTACTGCCCGAAAAACCACACTAGACTGGGGTTGTTCATCAGAATTTTATTTAAGAAACTATGCTCTTGTTCAGTCAATGCCAGAGGCCAAGCAGTAAAATGCGGCAACATGCGTTATGTGTTGGCTTAAATTTTTGAGTCAATAACAGCATATAAGCATGTACGCTAAGCCATTTATGAATAATAGTTGCGGATAGGATCATCCCGAAATGGAAACACCTTCTTTTACCTTCATGCTCTCAGTTAAGAAGCGAATATTTTTTACAAGACGAGACGGATTTTTCACATCACAAACCTATCCGAGACGTTCTAACTTATCGATTGAATTAACTCTAGCTGCATAAAAGAGCACTCGATGATGACTAAAAGCTGTACAAATTTTACAAGATGTTTTCACTCATATTTAATGACCTCCTAGTTTCAGCTTACCAAAAGTCATCGAAAAATAGTCGAATGCTAACGATTCAAAAATGAAACGACATTTCAAATGACACCTCTTGTTGAATAACCCTTCATCATTGCTGTCTGTCAGTCTGTTATCTGTGGCTTTACTCTCAAACTCCCCCGACCATTCTCAAACAATAATAATGGGAGGCCGCCTCGAATCGTTGAGCAGCAAGCGTATTACATCGAAATTACAATATTGGACGGCGTTGACCTTACTGATAAATTCGTTTCAAATAATCGGGTTTCTGTTCGATTAACGAAGTTGTAGTGAAACTAAATTGTCTCGTGATTAGAAAGGTCGTTCGGCTTAAGTTTCCACAACCGGCATATCGAGTTGATATGGGCAACATTGTGGCCAGATGAAAACGAGATCAAAGACATTGACGAAGACAACACCACCAATGAACTGTTCCAATCGACCGCAATCTCATGTCTCTGGCTATCATCAACGCGACCCATTATGGGTGGTGTCCCTTAAGGCATAGAAGTGTGACTAACCACTTTCACATTAGAATTAATGAAACATACGCTGCGGTTTGGTGAAAATATGAAATCCCCAGTCAACAGGTAACTAGTGTTTGCTCTCAAGCCAAAATACTGACGTAACCTAGACCTTTAATCCTAGATGCTCTATGACTGATGGTCAGTAATGACTTGTCGACTCTGCCAGTCAATTTAATTGCCGATTAGGCAACAAAGTTTTGCTTATAACAGCTTTGGCTTTTTTCCCTGATGAATGCATTTGGTTGGAGCCAAATAAAACTAATTGGCATCAACCCCTGGAACATATTCAAGTCTTTGACTGTGTTAAACAAATTGAAATGACGAAACGCGCAGGTGTATGACTATTATTTCTGCTAGTGTCAGTACATCCGCCGGTAAAAGGCTTGAGTCACGCATGACAAGACGAAAAACATATTGTTCATTGACCCCACGTGGCGCCTCGAGTCCCATATGAACAATCATTGCCAATAGTCGGCACAAATTGACAAATTCCCATAAAAAAGAAATAATGAAACCATGAACCGTAGGTGCCTAGCATGTTTAATTCAGAGCAAAAAATTGAGAAGCTACAACCCAACACGACCATGAACTTGACTTACTGACCAAGATTCAATGATAGCGTTTACGATCAACGTTGATGAAGAACAAATGGTCCCCGAAATCCCTCTAATCATTCCATCCAATCCAATTTACCATTGCACCGAGATTAAAGAGAGAAATCAAACGAGTTTCATTTCCTTGTCCAGATCCATTAACACGAATGCAAAGCCAAGGAGCATGGAACTCTCCTTCTTTCTATCGCCTTTCTATCTCGCGGACTGCATAGCTACATCCACATCTCATCTCTCGCGCGAGACACAAATGACCCACACGACCAAACCAACAATCGGTTCGAGTAATGCGAAACTTTCTTTTTTATTGGCTGAACTAGCAGAAATTCAAGATCACCCGTCGAGATAAAGAGTAACACGACCTGCCAACTCGCAAACCTCTCAACTTTTCAATTTCATAATTCAACACATAAAAACGTTTCCAAAGAAGCAAATCAAAACAGTCGTAGAAACCCAAATCCGAACAGGAAGGAGAAAGCCCGCACTCGGTGCACTCCCCGTCTATTTGTGCCAATAACTGTTCAATCCAATAACTTACCTAGACAATCTGCGCGATATACTCCCGTATTCCAATCCAAGCTCCAAGTAGACGACGAATTAGAATTATTGAAAATTCCTCACTGGCATCAAAGAGAAACTCGAGACCGCGAACCAACGTAATCGCGAGTGGAGCGACCGAACCGAGGAAGATTGTGAAGCAAACTGAGCATTGTCGGATTGTTAGATACTGAAATGAGCTTTAAAACACTATGCGACATGAAATAAAAGTTGGTGGCGCGTAAGACATTGGACTTACGTTGATTAATTCAAGTTGGAACTCGGCCGCGTGATGGGAGGGAAACGTGTGTTTACTTTTTTCGGTTCGGCAAACGAAATGTCAAGTGACAGGTGGCAAATGAGCAAGTCGTGTCTCGTGTGTTTGCAATACGAACACAGGGATGGCAGGGAGGCGAGCAAGAAAAATATTAGTTTTCTTAAAACCAAAAACAACACACACAACGGAGAAAGTACAGATGCCAAGGATCTTCTAGCGTAACGCTTGAAAGCAGCAATTACCACCAGCTTACGAAAACATAAAAACACTTTTCAAGTAGAGGGTGTTTTTTAGCTGTTTGGTTTTTTAATGTTCTATTTTTGTCAGCTCACGCATGATTCGTGACATTTGTTACAGTCAAACATACTCAGTTAGCATTGCCATTATGACTTCAAATGTTCAATTTAACTAAAGAATATCTTATAATTCAATTTGTCTTACTTGCCCTTTACTTTACTTTATTAAGAAACCCAGATTAATTTTTAGTTTTTATTCTAAACTCACCCTAAGCTGCTTAATTCTAGTTTTAAATATAATAAATTGGCTACGAATGGTCACCTTCCTTATTGCGTTAATATGGCTAAGTCAGTTCTCAGGTTGATAAAGATGCGTCCAACCTCCAAAAAGTCCCCTAGCTAATCCTAATCTAACTTACGATCTGAGGAATGAGGAAAATTCTGCAAGTGTAATGCACTGCGAGCTGTTTAGTAATAATGGCGGACTGAGTCATTGAGGTACTAAAGGGTATTTTTTTTTTAGGTATACAAATTCAATATGGTATAAAACACTTGAAGCTAATGATAATGTCTATGGCATTGTCTTGGTTTCATAGATAATTTTGTGCCATTAAATATGTTTTCAGGCACAGCTGGCCACAGCTAGCTTGAATGAAGCGCAATCATGACGTTTAGTTTTTGACAACTTTATCGAGCAACTGGGACCGTATATCAGCAATCTTCCAACGTCTCTGGTTTATTGTCGTAGACCAGTGACTTTATATACTCCCAAAGAAAGTAATCTAAAGGGGTGCGATCATAGGGTCGTGGAGGCCAGTTCATAGGTCCATTACGCGAAATTATGCGTTCAGCAAATGTTTCCCGCAATAAATTGATTGTATCGCGCACCGTGTGGCATGTTGCACCATCTTGTTGATACCAAAGCTCTGTCACGTCAATATCATTCAACTGAGGAACGAAGAAGTCGGAAATCATGTTTCTATGGCTCTCTTCATTGACGTTACCATTCTAGCCGGCATCGTCCTTAAAGAAATATGGGCACACCAAACAGTGAGTTTTAATGGTTGTAAGGGCACCTCGACAAAGCGTCTCAAATTCGGCAATTTTGCTTGCTTATATATCCATTTAACCAAAAATGGGCCTGGTCGGGGAACAAAATTTTGCTTTCAAAATGATGATTAAGCTGAATCGAGTTTTCGGCCCATTCATCGAACCTACGACGATGGTCCCGCGAGTTCAGCTCTTACACAAGCTAGATTATAAGCTATTAAGGCAATAAGTTCTCGTAAAATCTTCCACAAAGTGGATGGGCATAGCTCGAATTGCTGTACACGATGTCGAATCGTGTCGAATCGATGTCGAAGCAATAACTTCTTCTCTTCGCTGTGTTTGTCGTCTTCGGGATGTGTATTATCCACTAGAGTGTACGTGGTGCGAAAGCGATTCATCGTGTTCAACTTGCTCAGATGGACGGTTTGGCGAACCGTTTGCACAATAACTTATTGTATATAATGGCAAAATACTATATATACTATAAATACATTTTTAACTGTCAAATTGACATTCTGTAGAAACAGTGTTGCTAGTTTAAAAACACCCTTTATAACGTATGAGCTCATGAGCACTATCAACGTAACAGTCGCGGATGAGCCGTTTGTTCCCAGCGCTCCCTTTGCGTTCGTCTCCATTATGCATTTATCTTTCGAAATGGAGAATTGCTTCTGGGAGAGTAAGGTCCGATCAAAGTGTGATCTTGTGGTATATACATATAATTGGGGTAGTAAGTCCCGGAGAACAGGTTGTATTCGCTGTCAAAGATTCGGACACGCCGCGTCGAACTGCAAGATGCAGCCTCGATGTGCTAAGCATGGAAAGAACTACAAGGACAATAAATACGACGAAGACAAGGTCGCAGACAGACAAGGACAGACAGCTCTATAGGAACAGTGGACGCCCTGCAAGGAGGAGGATGTCCAAAGATGATGAGATGTATAAAAGTTCCGAGAAAAGTTTTCAAATACTAGCCGTCACACATTGAATGACCTATGGCTTGTAGCAGACGATACAAAAGTCTATCGCAAAATGCTAAAGCCCCAGTACCTTTTACCAAGGCACCAGAGGCCGAGGTGGAGCTGCGCCTGACCATGCTCGCCATCCAAACACAGATCGGTCAGCTCCAACAACAGATCCATGAGCAGGTGTTCCGAGTGGACAAAACTTACTCGCTTCTGCCGAACCTAGGGCACCTATAATCATAATAGGTACGCCGGTAGAGAGTCTCTTCAAGATTCTGTCGATGGATGTCAATTCACTGATTAAGATTGAACGTTGCAGGACGAATGCCCTGATGTACTTTTGATTAGCGAAACAAAGCTTAACCAGAAGCATAAAATTTGGCACAGTTCTTACAAAGTTATTGGAAGAGACCAACCCAACGTAAATGTACATTAAAATTCGACTATAAAATGGTATAAAATCATATTTAGTCTGTTAGTACGTCGGGTTCAGGTGCTAGAGGCCTGTATTGTGTTCGAAGTGCAAACATGTACATAATAGCAGTCTTTGCACCAGATGCACCTCAAATCAATATTTTCATTGCAGAGCTTGAGACATTTTTTTTCGATCCCTGCGCTTGAACTTTGTAGAAAACAACTATATTCTGATTGACGACTTAAAAGCCAAGTATAGCGATTGGGGAAACAACATACCCATCATTAGGGAGAGCCATTGGTGGGTTCTGGAAAGCATGGAGTAAAGACTCAAATTATTCGGAACGAATAGTCCATCGTATCCTAGAAGCGGCCCTTATCTTGATCTCATGCTGCTTGACTCTCGACTGAGACTAGCTGACACAAACGAATGGTCTACTAACTACCTACAGACGTTCGTATATGGCAATGACCATTGCAGACTTAATGCCGTAATCAAAGTAGAAGACGAATTCGCGGAAATGGTAGAGTACGTCCAAATGTACCCCTATGATTACAGTAGGGCGCGCTGGCCACGCTTTGCCAATTCCCTGACGAGAGTGCTCACTTCGAGCGCCTCCTTTCCACCATCCAATAGGAACCTGTCAAACTACGAGATGGACAGGTATAATACCACGCCAAGGGCATCACGACACCACAAACGTCTACCGTAATGCGATAAACAACGCACTACATAAACTGAAAAATAAAATCCTGACAAGACGCAAGCTTTTGTTCAGTTGGTTTACTGACAGACAAAACTCATGACACTGAAGTCACTAAAAAATATCCAACAGTTAATCAAAGAAAACTTACAGATTATTTGTAACTTTGCATTGGAACCACAGAATTCGTGCTGTAAAAACCAATAGCGCAAATATGTTACCGCAAATGAAAAAAAATATTTCGAAATGACATTCAGGATTTGAAGTTTCCGAAAACGTCAAAGAATGAACTCTTTGCTACCAACAACCACATTCGATAAAGAGAGCGCCGCCCTATGTAGATGACAACTATCTCATGATCCAGGAACCCGTAGGAGAAAGTGGCAACGATAAGAGCTATTTTCCAGAAAGTGTACAAGTTGAATGATAGCATTCGCCTGTACAACGACTTGGAGAAAAGAGTTCTGCTTCATCAGAAAATCCTGGTTTTACCAAGTTGAGTGACGATATCATGGCAAGGAATACCGTCGCCAGTGAGGAACTAACACCCTGTTCATTTCGACGAGAGAGGCACCTTCCGCCAGAGGCTGTAGAGATATACGCCATCCTGTTCAACAATGCACTGAATAATGAATACTATTCAGTGTACTGGAAGACAGCGGTGGTGCAACCAATCCCCAAAAGCGATAAAGATACCTCCAACCCAGCAATTCTCCGGTCAATAAGTCTCCTTCCGAATATCAGCAAGGTCTTGTTAAGTGGTTTTTTAAGTGGTTTTTAAGTGGTTCGCGATTACCAAATCGAGTTCAGAGCGAGGAATGACACTAGGCATGCCGTGTTCAGACTTAAATCGAAATTCCAAAGCTCAGAAGAATTATGAAAAGTTAAAAAATAACTTTTTTGTCTAGGACCTCTGGGGATATCAGAAAAAACCGGCGCAGGCGGAGCGGAAGGGCGTCCACGGGTGAAAAAAAGTGTAGTCGAATACATTAGGCCCTGGCTAGACTAGGATCCATATTTTGAAAAACAAGTAGATGTTGCTCTGGCATGGGCTCGAGGCACATAATCAGGCCTATGATTGCCTATGGATGTTCCGAGTTGTTTAATGTGAGAGCCAGCTTAGTGGAAAGATTTTGAGTGTTTGGGAAACTTGTCTCGGATTTAATAGAACACCCGAATACAACGCACAGTTTTACCCTAGCGAGGTCATATACAATAGGACTAGGATTGTACGGGTACATAATTTTCTAATAAAACTGATCCGAAGCCACGTTACAAAAGCAATGACTTCGGTCAATAACTTGATCTTCGGAGCTTACTGCTTCAATTACTTGTACCACGAGAGGGCGTGCCTTAACGACATTGTCCCACCAGATCAGTTATATCGCTAATGTAGTCCGCAATTCCGTGGCTTTATTCGGTTCCTCCACGGCTACTGTCACAATTTCAGCCGGATCGGACTCGTAGTTTTGTCTTGACTGATGGTGGAACGGGAGTGTCCGCGGATTTTAAAAAAATGGAAAAAGAGCAATATCGGCCGGTGGTTCAATTCTTGTTTTTGGAAGGGAAATCGCCCAGCGAAATCAAAGAGCGTTTGGATGCTGTGTACGGTGACTCTTCTCCTTCGATGGCGACCATCAAAAATTGGTTTAACGAGTTTCAACGTGGTCGCACGTCGGTTTTTGATAAGCCACGTCCAGGTGCCCCGAAAACGGCTACCACGGAGGATAACGTGACAAAAACCCACGATCTCGTATTGGCAGACCGCCGATTGAAGGTGCGCGAGATAGCTGAGACAGTAGGCATTTCAAAAGATAGCGTGGGTCATATCCTGCATGAAATTTTGCGCATGAGAAAGCTATCGGCGCAATGGGTGCCGCGTTTGCTCACTCCGGACAACAAGCTCAACCGTGAGACCACTTCGGAGCAGTGAAGGAGTTTCTGCGTCGTTTCGTGACAGTCGACGAAACATGGATCCACTGGTACACACCAGAGACCAAGGAACAGTCGAAACAGTGGACTTCACCCGGCGAACGTGCTCCGAAGAAGACTGTCCCATCGGCCGGAAAGGTGATGGCCACCGTTTTCTGGGATTCAGAAGGTGTGATTCACATCGACTACCTGGAGAAGGGCAAAACGGTAACAGGGCTGTACTATGCCAATTCATTGGGCCGATTCGACGCCGAATTGAAGAAAAAACGACCCCACTTGGCGAAGAAAAAAGTGCTCTTCCACCATGATAACGCACCGGCTCACACCTCCGCCCTTCCCACGGCCAAATTGGTCGAATTGGGCTACGAACTGCTGCCCCATCCACCGTATTCTTTAGATTTGGCCCCGTGCGACTTCTTTTTATTTCCAAACTTGAAAATGTCACTCGCCGGGCAGAAATTTCAGTCGAATGAGGAGGCCATCGTCGCCACGGAGGCCTACTTTGCAGACCTCGAGAAAACGTATTTTTCAGACGGGTTAAAGAAGTTGGAGCATGGCTGGGTCAAGTGTTACGACCTAAAAGGAGAATATATTGAAAAATAAATCGCCATTTCTCCAAAATTTTTGTTTTTCTTTTGTAGGCTAAGTACTTATCGGACCATCCTCGTAGTTTGTTAATCGTACAAACAAATTTCAAATCTTCCCCCAAATTACTATTATTTAATAGACCACCCGAAGGTTTATAAATAGTTCTTAAATACTATTGCACATAGAAGACGCGAAATAAGTCTTCTTAATCTAGTTTCAATTGCTGATAGACCCACATTTTCCTTCCAAGTATTGATTGATATGGAATTGATCTCTCTCAGAGAAACGCATGTACGGCCTGGACTGATCTACGTTATAAAACAGATGGCAATTGACAAACATTTCAAAATAAATCTCAAAACGAACTTCACTCTGGTAAGTCTGCATGCAATTATCGAAAATGGTTCGTGCCCTCACTAGACATACCCATCCTGCCCTCTAGTAGTAAGAGCCACCACTATCGCTTACTTATCAAAGTTAAATTTCAATTTACTTTAGTAAAACAGTATGAATCAAGCCTCAGTCAACTTCCTGCGAAACTCGGGCTTACTTCAATCCGCCGAGCTCTCTCGAAACACGTGAGAAAAAAATGATTTTAAAACTACAACTCCTTGCGCTCGTCGCACTGTTCCTATTCCTGCCGAGCTACACTCTAGGCAACAAGTTCAATGTCAGCTTACACAATCTAAACACCTGCGAGCAGTACAGTATCAAGTCCAGAGGATACACTTACGCGGATTTTTTCAAGATCAACGGTATGAAAAACAACAAGTTCGATAAGGACAACGAACGACTGCATTTGAAGTTCTATGTGATGACGCAAATGGATGCACACGTCCTGCTGGCGGAAACGGATAAACCTGGAAAATCAGATCGAGTCTATGAGATCGGTAGAGGGACATTTCAAAATTTTCCACTCGACATACATCTTTTTGTATTTTTAGTTCTTGGCGCCGGAGGGAATTCGTTTTCTGCAATTCGCTTGATAATGTCGAAGAAACGAGTCGCGACGACCTTGTCGCCGGATCTTTTATCGGTTTTTGATCCAATGCCAGTTGAGATTATACAATACAATGGTGGGTGCGGTCTACCGCTTGTGTGCGTTTGTTTAATTGTTTTTGTTGTAGATGGTGCACTGGTGCTTAATATTCCAAAGTTCTCGGAACCGCATTTGAACTATACGGACGAGAATCCTTTGAACATCAGTTTTGTGAGTTTTAGCACGTATGGAAACGTGCAGGCCCGATGGTACTACGATTGCGAATTCGATGGTTTCTGTAAGTATGGACTACGCTTTGAAAAAAAAAAAAAAAAGATTTTGAAAAAAAAAAAAATTTAACGCAAGTGCTACACGTGTAGGGCATGAGATCATCAAAGCCTTATTTTTATTTGATAATAAATTCAACAGCATTTAGGTTAAGTTAGATACGTGTGTAGCAAAAATAGTGCGCCTACAGGTTGGTGTCATAGTCATTAAATCCCTCGAGACCCCGAAAAATTTCTTATGAGCCTAGAGGTGCAGATAGTGATCAAAATTATATTTAGCGAGGAAGCCCTCAGTCGGTTATTGACAAAAACTGAGACATAAAGTCCACTATTAAAGGTAATTCCAAAAAAACTACATCTAAATGCGGGTCCTAGGAGTTCCAGTCTTATTTCCTACTCAAATAATACATTCCCACCTGTAGGAAAGACATTCCATTCCTAGTCTCAATAATGCCGTATTTTTAAACAAGGACATGACAAATCTGAACGCTGGTAATATTTTTTCCGATATTGTTCCTGTGCTCTTCTTGCTTGCCGACATAAACCAATGACAACGTAACCTCATACAAAGAAATCTAATGACATTAAGTCGCATGAGCACATCGTTAATTGCCACATCGGCCATTCGACAGGATAATTTGTCAAGACTACACCATTACACATTTTCCCTTTAATAGATAAATTGTTTTATAGGGTCCGCCAAATAACTTTTTTTTTTTTTGAAAATGCTATAAAAAAAACTACTGAATATTTTCTCAAATTTCTTTTTTTATTTGAAAGTACAATCTTTCCGGTTAATAATGGAAAATAATTTCATTCAAATGGCTGCCTCGACTGGCCATGCAGTAGCCTACACGATCGGTCCAATTTTTAAGCACATTATCGATTGTGTGCAGCTGTATTTCACCAATGGCTTCACGAATATTGTCCTTTAAAGCGTCAATTGTCTCTGGCTTGTCGGCGTAGCACTTATCTTTGACGGCACCCCACAAATAATAGTCCAACGGTGTCAAATCGCAGCTCCGAGGTGGCCAAACGACATCAACTCTGCGGCTGATAATGCGATCTTCAAAAACAGGGCGCAAAACATCGAGTGTAGCTTCGGCTGTGTGGCATGTAGCGCCTTCCTGTTGAAACCAAATGTTGCCAATATCCTCCTCTTCAATTTTTGTGAACAAAAATTCGTTCAACATGGCCCGATAATGATGAACGGCCAAGGGCCTCTTAATCTACTTTTAAAAGGATGCATGCTTCTGCGATACAGCTAGGTAGAACAAGGATAATAAGGGTCTTATGGAGTCAACTTGATCGTACGGGAGAGAGCTCTGTTATTCAATCGCCTCCTGAGCTCGAACAAGTTGTGATTAGCCAGAGTGAACCTGCATTGGATCTCGTTATTCCAGGTAACTGCTGATCCAAGTTAGACGAAGTCCTCGACTACCTCGATATTGTAGCTGCATTAACGTTATGTCACTGAGTCCCCCTTTTTCGCTCTTGTTCGCACAATCTTACAATATGCTAGTCATGCAAGGTCATCCTTTCATGATACTCATTCCCTTCAAATTGAGGATATTCAATGAAGTTTTATCCGATTTGCTCTACACAGATTCCTCTCAATTGATTGATTTAATTTTTAATCTCCTTATGAAGTCGCTTATGGTGCAAAATTAATCGTCCAACTTTTTTTAACAACTTTTTTACTAAATAAAAAAAAATATTTTGAGTGATGGATATCTTTATTTGGACCTTTACAATTTTTCTGTTATGTGGAAAAAGTGATATTTGTCAAGTGGCTGCCGCCAGTGTTGATACACACTTGTCCCTGTTGTATTGCATTTTATATGACTTCGCAAGTGATAACTGTTCGTATTCCTGTCCTTAAGGGCTGCGAATGTCTGAGGCTTGTTGACATAAGCCCGCCACTTCCAATAGCCCCAAAGAAAGAAGTCTGGGATTCTGGGATTCAAAATGGGACATTACGCGACCAGGAAACGCTTCCTTTACAATATCCACTGTGGCTCGTGCTGTTTGTTGGTTGCACCGTCTTATTGAAACCACATGTTTACAAAGCCACGCTCATCGGATTCTGGCAGTAAGAAGTCGTTTATCATAGCCCTGTAGCGTTCGCTAGTAACAGTGATAGTACTGCCGATGGCGTCCTCAAAAAAATACGGCCCAATCACTTCTCCCGCCTGAACCCCGCAGCACACAGTGGGTTTGAGTGGACGTAATGACTCTTCTTGCATCACACGCGGGTTTTCAGTGTCCCAGAAACGAATATTTAGCTTATTGACGTAACCGCTTAAGTGGAAATGCGCCGCGTCGCTCATGATGATTTTCGACATAAAATCCTCCACTTCGTTGTTGAGCTTAAGGATGGCTTGACAGTACACGCCATTGACGGCCAGCAGGCATTAACTAATGCACTGTTTGCACTTTGTACGGGAACATGTGTAAGTTTTTCACTATAATTCGCCGTAGGGTCCGTCTGGTGATGCCCGTCATCTGCTTGATGCTTTCTCGTTCTCAGTGACATCGGCAGCTACAGCTGAACGACCAGTCCGGTGGCGACCACGCTTTGCATTGTCTCCTGTGGTTCCAGTCTGTTCGAATCGAGTACGTGCGCTGGAATGTTTGCCCAGCGCAACACGATTAGGAGATCGACATCGAAATTCACGCTGTGCTAACACCACCAACCGATTATTGAGCAAACAAATCGACACAATTTTTCCATGCTCTTGCGAAGTACAGTGTACATTGCTTGTCTGTTTATATGCTGCAGCTGTCTTTTTCACAAATGTAAAAAATGTAAAATTTCCAAAAATTGTAACATCTTCTGATAGGGTGATTGATTTTGCGCCACCTTCTATTGTTAAACATACAACTCTTTGACCATGGACAGCCCTGACCTGCTACAATAAATAAGTCTCAACACCAATTTTCTTGGACTGTACTGAATATACCTCAACTCAAATTCCTTGGAATTTGAATAAAGCAAATTTGTTCCGGAATTCTTGCCAATTTTACTCTCTGGCACAGTCTGTCCTAAGCGGAATTAGAAGTAGGCTGCTTTGAATGAATATCAATGCGGCTAAACATTCCTTTCCCACCCCTGCATAATTTTCCAATTGCGTTCCATAATAACCGAAAAGATGGTCACATCACTTAAATGTGCTTCGGCCGAGGTCAGTATATATTTTTCTGCTTACTTTCTGCTAACAATTCTCTGTTACCCTAACACTTCAATATAGCTTTAAAGTTCAAGAAGTCCAGTTCCAGTCAGCATTTTTTCTTGTGAAACTATTGCTTGGTACATTCATATCATCACTGAAAGGGCGCTGTGATATTGCCTGATGGCCCAGGACAAGCTGAAATTTAGAGCGTATTGGTGCTGTGGTAATAATCACCGACTGTTGAATGAAAGGTCTGTAGTTCAAGAACAATTCCTATACGGAAAAACTGTGCAACAACATCAGTTGTGAATGAGAGATGATCAAAAAAGTGCTGACGAAGGCCTAACAGTCGCAGTATAAGGTCATTTCAAAATTCATACTCTGTGTGTGCAATTCCAATATAATACCTTAATGGCATGGAAACAAAAAAATTACTGTGAACTGCAACCAACGCGACAAATTCAGTCGAATCTCTCAAATCCTATCTAGGATAACCACCCCCGGAGAGTAGTGAACGAACAACCTCGACACAAACCATCTGCTCTCAGGTTGTGTGAGAAACACCATAAGAGCGTAAGTCTTGAACCTGCGCGAACTAAAAACAAAAAACAAGCGAGCTTGACAAATTCGCAGGGCCATTAGTAAGTTCCGAGCTGATTGGAGTTTTCGTATCTTATTTACCTCCGTTCAAACCTGGACCACATTCAAAGGATGATTAAAGACGTGATGATATTAACGCAATCAGTCGCAGCGCATCGCTGAAAATTATAGAGCAACTAACCTTCTCCATTGTTACGAGCCTTGCCTATGCTTGTCTATGGTGAACATTGATCTATGGTGTACATTCCTTATTCCGGACATTATCCCGGCTTTCTTCTTCTTCTTCTTTTCATTTTTTTCTCCGGCGTTGTTATGGTCAGAAGTGTAGGACCATAACCTTCCCACTTAACTGCATTCCTACTGGTCCGCTTGTGGGGTCCGCCGGTTTGACCTCAGAAAGTAGCGGCAGGCTTCCCGGTTTGGGATTACTTCATCGCTGAGGCCAATCAAATGCTGGTGTTTTTGCATTTGTTTGCACCAATTGTTTTTCGGCCTGCCTTTTTTGCGTGTTGAAATTGGAATGTTGATTGATAACGCCTTTTGGACGGGGTTCAAAGGATCTCTCCTTTGAACATGGCAATACCAACTGAGTCGGTCGCGCTCTATCTTTCTTGTGATGGTTTCTTTTACGTGGAGGCTTCCTCGGATCTTTGAACTTCTAATTCTGTCACGCTTTGTTACTCCCGCTGTCATGCGAAGCATCTTCATCTCAGTTGCCGTTAATTTGCTCTCATACTTTTTGTGCATTGTCCAGCATTGTTAACCGTATGTAAGCGCCGGACGCACAACTGAAGTGTAGAGCCTTCCTTTCAGCTTAGGGCGCATTTTTCGATCACAGAAGATGGCAGAGTTTTGTCGTCACTTCATCCACCCTACGCTTACGCGATGGTTGATGTCGTCATCACAAGTTGCTTCTTTATTAGTCATAGATCCCAGATATTTAAACTTTTCACACTTGGGAAGCACTCTTCCATTCAAGTAAATGTCTGGAATAGGCTGATGAGGGTCAGAGAACGGGCAGCACAGATACTCTGTCTTATTTGAACTAATACGATACCCGTGTCCCTCAAAAATGTCCACCCACACATCAAGTGCTCGTTGTAGGGACGCCTGATCATCACTTATAATGGCTCCATAGTCAGCAAAGAATAGCTGGTGGACATTGGGGTCCGTCACTTTTCCTTCAAGCAAGCAATGAAGGACTGCTATAAAAAGCAGTGGGCTGAGGACGCTCCCTTGGTGGACACCGACTTTGATTGCGAACTCTTCGGTGACTCCTGCGGTGCATCTTACTCTTGTCGTTGCTCTCTTGTACATGTCCATGATCACTCGCACGTAGGTTTCTGGAACTCCTTTTTGTCTTAGCGCTACCCATAAACGATCTCTTGGTTGCCGGTCAAAGGCCTTCTCGAAATCAACCAACGGAAGACGATATTTCTTCCAACTCCTGATAGAGGCCTTCCATGCCTTTCGCTTTGAATTCGGCGCATTTTTTCTTCGCGATACCTTTGCAACATCTATATACCTTTTCACGGCCAGCTTTTTCCTCTCTATTAATAGAAGAGCACTTTGACCAAGCTTGGAAAGCCATTTTCTTTTCGTGTATCACTGCTTTGGCTTCGTCTGTCCACCACCAGGTTTCTTTTGCGTGTTGGCAGGGGCCTTTAGATGTTCCGAGCAGTGATTTGGCTTTCTTCAGGCCAGATTGTTGTAGGGAATCCCACATGTCTTGTGCTCTGCACTCCTCATTACCGACATCATCGATAATGGAAGAGAGGTAGTTTTTCATGTTGGTAATAAAAGCTTCGCCTTTTCCTTTGTCCAGCTTATACCACTTGATTCTCTCAGACACCTTCGTTTGCTGCTTTGACTTCTTTCTCGCATCCATAAAAAAATTCAGTCAGGAGGAGACGGTGTTGAAGGGCGATCGCGTCTCCCAGGATCACCTTTCAATCTTTAACTCGTGGCTTCACTGGATACCAAATGATAGTCTATTTGAGTTTCATTTCCGCCGCTGCTATAAGTGATCAGGTGCCGGCTTTGTTTGACGAACATGGTATTTAGCACTATAAGACCGTACGACTTGCACATGTTTAGGATATCTTCACCTGAAGAGTTCCTGGTGCCGTATCCCAGCCCTCCGTGGTAGTCTTCATAGTCTTCGCTTGTCTTCCCGACATGTCCGTTTAAATCTCCCCCAACAAACAAAAGCTCTTCCTTTGGGATGATTTTGACAAGGTTGTGGAAATCTAGCCAGAATGCATCTTTTTCTTTTTGTTCGCATCCTACTTGAGGGGCATATGCGCTTACGATGTTCCACACCTCACCATGCATCACCAATTTGAGAGCCATCAAACGGTCACTGGACTTTGAAATGGTTAAGACGTTGCCAAGTAGCTCTGCCGCAAGGATGATGGCGATTCCGTTTTTTCCTTGTTCCAATCCATAGTAAAACATCTTGTAGACTTTTGTTTTAACGTCCAAGAAACGTGCCCGATTACCGGTCTTTCGCCATTTCGTCTCTTGTACGCACAGGATGTCTACTCGCCTTCTAACCATCATTTCTTCCATCTCATAGCTGCGACCACTCATGCTTCCAACGTTCCAACTCGCGACTCTTAAGTGTGGCTTACGCCGTTGCATTACTTTGCTATCCCCCGGAAATCTTATACCTCTGACCCGAGCATTTCTGCTCGTCCCAGGATCACGACCATTAGTAGTGCCTGGCGGGGTAGTGCTTTTCCTTTTAGCGTTCTTTTCCATAATGCTACGGTTTGACCGTTTTCTTTCTTCCCCTCCTTTTTGACACGGGCATGCTCCAGATTTTTATTATTTTTTGATTGATCTTACTCTTACAACACCGGTGATCTCCAGTCGTGTCAACCCACTGATTTGCATGTACACTTGAGGGGCAGTTTAATGACGGTATATGTGTCCCTAGGCTCACCTTGGTGTTTTCTAAATTGCCTAGATGTGATTTTTGTTTACCTTTGTTTAGTCGCCTTTTACGACAAGCGATAGGTATCGCTGCAGGGATATTCTTAACCCGTCCCTGCACGAAGAACATTATCCCGGATTTGAGGCCCTAAAATAAAGAAATTGATCAGAGAATTGCCAGTCATGAATGTTTAGATTTGAGGATCATGTGCTATCTACAACAGTTAAGGAGTAACAGCATAGGAGCTCTTTTTTCCCGACTTGAAGAAAGCAATGGTGCGCTGGTTCCAGCACCCTCTACCTCCCACCTTCCCCTCTTCCATTCTTAGCTGATTCAAAACATACAGAATCTTTTACAGGGTTAATGACCTTTTCTCAAGATGCTGAGCTCGGGCCCCGAAACCAAGGCTATAGCTCAAATTGGAAACTGGAAAGAACTTACGAGAGCATATGACAAAAGAATCAGTTCTGAAAATCAGATACGCAGTGTGCCTCGCATACAAAGGGAAAACAAAAAAAAGTTTGAAATTGTAAAGAAGTTTCTAAAATATAAAACTTCCATTGTTAACTGCATTCTATAACGTGGCTGTATCCATTTTTCCATTCTTTTTCGTTGTTTTTTGCGATCAGTAAAGTATTTTTTATCAGTAAAATAGATATCTGTTTCGAGACGGATATAAAATATGCGATCTCGTAATTTGTATTACCGTGATGTCCAATTTCATTTTTCAGACGACGAAATGGAGATGGAAAACCGACCACTAAGTCCCCAGGAACGCCTTACAGCTGATCTTCTCAGCAACAGCGAGCCAGATCTGCCACCTGTTAACGTCACAGACATAGCATTTTCCTTCAAAGTGCGGTCAGTCGAGTACAATCAGCGAACCTCTATCCTCAGCACTCGACTTCACATGATGATGGTAAGCTCCGCCGAGGCTCTCTTAATGCTTCTTACATTTTTCTTTTTTTTTGCAGCGCTGGAACGATGCACGTCTTAAATGGAACTCCAGTGAATACGGAGACGTGCAGAGTATTGTGAAGCCTTTATTCAAAATCTGGCACCCCACTCTGAACGTCGAGGAGTAAGTTGCATCATGTCACTCTTAACTCTAAACGTTTAAAGATAAATATCCACAGTGGTGCGCAGGATACCTTCCAGAAATTCAGTCCATTCTACAGTCTTTTAGTGAGTAGTGATGGTAACGTCACCATGCTTGCACGTAATGCAGAGATTCACTCTTGGTGCTTCGAGCTGACTCCCAATTGGCCAAACGATGCCATCAACTGTGAGATCATCCTCAGCTCCACCGATAGTAAGATTAAACTGGCTTACGACACCTCGTCCCCATTGACGGACACGAGTATCAATGAGCTCTCCGAGTGGACCATTGATCGAGTGTCCGTTTTGTATTCCACTTATGACAGCGATAGAAACAGCTCAGAAAGGAGCAATACGTCACGGGAATATCTCCAATCGATCGAGGGCGATTTGAAACTAAGGCTTACGATTAGTCGAAATAGCGCCTTCTATCACTGCGTATTCACAGCTCCGGCTTTGGGTAAGGTTGCAAGCAACTCAAAAGGGTATTTATTTTAAAATTGCATGTTTCAGTGACGGAGACTCTGATTCTGATGGCATTCTTTTTGGAAAAATATAGAAGAGGCGGACTCAACTTGGTGGCTCTTATAGTCGTGTCCCTCGCTCTCATGTTTGCTGCCAAACATGCTCCTGTTATCATTGTTCCCGATATTGGTGAGTTGAGTTCTTTTTTTACAACTTTTCGTTCTGCAGCTAGCTAACTTATCGTTTTTGCATAAAGTCAAAGTTCATCAGACTATTTCCTTGTTTTGTTCATAAATTACCTTATCCAAAGAGCCTCTTCAACTAGCCCGCTTTTATACCAGTTTTCTCCCGTTTCTCGTTTGGTTATAATCCCTTTCAACCCTTTCTTCATCCTCATTGAGCTATAAGAAATTCTGTTTATGCCTTCAAGCTGTCTTACAGAACAATGCATACATTGAGGACAATGACGTACTCTGTCGTCTCTTTCTCTGTCCCTTCCCGATTCAGACGAAGTATGAATAGCAATTGCAAAATTTAAGTTCCATACATTTTTCAGCGCAAACAGACTACATTTCTAATATGGTCTTTAAGACTTTCTCTACTCTATTCATACCATCTCTGTCTGCAAACCTTTGATGAATAATTAGCTCGTTCAAATGGGCGATGATTTTTTACTAAACACAAAATCGCTCTTTCCAACAGCTCTTGCTTTAACCTCAGGTTGCAATTAAATTCAATTTAAAGTCTCTTTGTTGTACGGTTAAAAAGGTAATGATGATTGAAACATCAAAGATTTCAGAGAAAAAATCGTGGAATCTATGGATTAGGAAGAAGAAGGTAGTTAAAAAGAGTTGAAATCAGCACTATGGTGAGCTCGATCGCATAAGTGTGTCGGACGCACTGGAAACTTGAAATAATGCCCATTTGTCACAAATCTCCTTGAACTCATTGACCAGCTTCAGCTGCGAGGATAGTGTCTAAGAGTCTCTTCCTCATGCCGTTGCAGCTATCACAAAACGTGTTGTAGGGAATGTCGGTCTTGACCCTGTTGTCTCCGCCAGTAGCCCGTAACGAAAGCAACCGCTCTTTTGATCTCTTCTGTACTTCTGTTTAGTAGACTTATCGTTTTGGGTTTGTGTAACAATTCGCTACCTTTTGCCATCCGAGATTGGCTAGCTTAAGAAGATATTGTTGAATAGTATACTTCAAAAAAACTTCTAAAAAAACTCAGAATGGTTTCGCCAAAGGCGTGTTAAGGCTTGAACCTTTCATATTAAGCTCGTCCGCTTTCTCGCTTTTTTCAAGACTACTGTATTCAGAAATTCTAGTAAAGTGGGAGGAAAAAGTATAATAGTTCCAGAGCTAGTTGGTATTATTTCATCAAAAAGGAGAATGTAAAGGGTGTCTCAGTAAGAGTGCACTTTTTCATTTTAAAATAAAAACAAGTATTTTATGACAGAGTTGAGATATTTTTATTGTATTGTAAAGAAGACATGTTCCGATTAAGTATGGAATAAAATATTCGGCAAATGACCCCCACGGCTCCGATGACACTCCATTACTCTTTTCATGAAATTTTCGATGAATTTTGCACAGAGATGTGGCTGTATCGATTGTTTCATGCGCGGTGTGCCAGGTTGCGCCGTCCTGCTGAAACCACATGTTGTCCAGATCCATGCCGTCCAGTTGAGGCCACAAGAAATCCGTTATCATATTCCTGTAATGAATGCCGTTCACAGTCACTGCAATTTCGGCCTCATTTTCAAGAAAGTAAGGTCCAATCACGCCGCCTGACCAAAATCCGTTGTGGGTGCATTTGTTTCTCATGGATTGCATGAGGATTTTCTGAGTCCCAAATTCGACAATTTTGTGTATTCACGAAGCCATTCATATGGAAATGCGCTTCATCGGAGAAAATGACTTTTTTCGAAAAATTGGCATCGACTTCACTTTGCTCCATTACCCATTGAACGAATTGCCGGCATTTTCCGTGGTCTGCTGGTTTGAGCTCCTGAGTTAACTGAATCTTGTACGCATGAAGGTGGAGGTCTTTAGTCAAAATTCGCTTCGTGAAATTTGCAGTTGTTGAGAACGATGTCGAATTTATGTTTTCGGGTTTTCGGCGACACTCTCGTTTACAGCAGCAATGTTTTCAAGAGACCGACCGGTACGTTGACGCAAAGGATTCTTATTATCCATAATTGACCCAGTTTCTTCAAATTTTTTGATCACTCTTCGAATGGTTAACACATTTGGTGCACTTTCCCGGCTGATAATTTGGCGAAGTTTGCGAGCGGTTTCAGCGTAACTTTCCCCATTTTTGTAATGAGTTTTCACAATTATAACGCGTTGTTCTTTCGAAAAGCGCTCCATTTTTAATAATCGGAATAAACAGAGGTGACAGCTGTCAAATTTCAGAGTTGCCACTTGCATGAAAAAAAAAATATTCCAATTTAAAAAGTGCACTCTTACTGAGACACCCTTAAGTAACCCACTTGATAGTTATATAAGTAAGTAGGAAGCAGGCAGCATTACCTCGAAGTCGAATAAGTCCCAACACTGAGCCAACTTCGCTGTTCATTTTCGAGCCGTTTATCTTTGTTTTTCTTTCCCGAAATTACACTGAGAAAGGGTTTTGAAAGTTGAGGTTAGATGAATTATTAG
The DNA here is from genome assembly GCA_958301585.1 of Merodon equestris. NCBI lineage: Eukaryota > Metazoa > Arthropoda > Insecta > Diptera > Syrphidae > Merodon > Merodon equestris. The sequence goes on along the minus strand of OY284416.1, from coordinate 45,146,080 downwards.
CGGTTGAAGACTATAAGGATGACTTAACAAGAAACCAGATCTTCTAAGCTTGATCATACTGCAGATAGCCATATCCTTGATGAATAAGTCGAAAAAATAGGTGTAAGAGGGCCGTTAAGGCGTCAGTGGGCAGAATCTAATAACCTCAAATTGAGCTTCATCTTCGACATGTCATTGTCTTAAAGCTTTAAGGTAAATTAGGTGAAAGGTATCGCACTTCGGTTCTATCTCTTTTCGACACTATAAGTTAAGCACGCGATATCACAAATCAATGGGCTTAAGACAAGGCTCAACAAATAGTTTAGTTTGTTTTGAAGTCCTTAATAGCATAGAGCATAAGTGAGACATCCCTCGAAGCAACAGTGACTTCAAAAACTACCCAAAGCTTTTCTGACTTATATTGATCTTGATCACTAAAATGAGGCAAATATCATACTGAACTTGTCGACAACCGCCTTGTATAGGATCATTCGGTACCCTTATTCTGTTCATGTTGCGTTTTCTTTTCAATGTTGACAAGACGGTTTGACAACATAACGCAGGGGAGTCCAGGTGTAGAATTTTTTTTTTTTTCAATTATAGACGCCTTTGCGCTGGGCGATGACTGTCAACATAGCTAGGCTAATGACTTTGCGGTATTAAGGTTTGATAGCGACCGCTTTTTTTACTTATTGAGATCCTACAATTCTGACTTCTTATAACTTCCATAGAGCTAAATTCCTTACAATGTATGAATCTCAACAGGGATATTCAATTTTGTTAACTTAATCCTTACAGAGAAATATTAGGTCTGAGGAAAAGTTTGTGGCGTTTTTTATATACAGGTTTTGAATACGGTTTAGAGAGGAGCTTGAGAAATCCACTCAAGCCCTACCTAAACTCAAAAGGAAGTAGCGCCATCACCAATTGATTTGAATTTCCCTGCAGGACATTGGTTCCCTGGTGAAATGCTGAGATCCAATGTCTTCGCATGGAAGCCAGATCGCTTAAATCGAATTCGACAGATGACTGAAAAAAGTATTGATCGAAGCAGAAGAAATATAAGAAGCTTATTCGTAAATCGAAGAATGATTCCTATAACATCTTCTGCGAAGAGATCAAATCCCTGAGCGCGACCAGCAAGTTGGTCAAAGTCCTCGTACGAGGACAACCGACAAAACTGAATGTACTCAGAAAATCTGATAGTATCTCAGTTTACTGCTTCAGACTGATTTACCTGTCTAGACTGTCATCGGCTTTTTGCATAGTCCTTCAAACGACTGAAACGCTGAATACAACTCGCCGTAGCTGGTATATTGCGTCACGCTGGCTATAAGTCGCCAGATATTGATAGGAGATACCCTGTTATGCTGCAAAGAACTGCTTGCTACTTTGAAAAGAATTTTTACTGCTAGCTTTGTACTTGCCTATACATATAGTCGTTCCTATTCCTTGGTGAACGGTTAAAGTGGTCTTTATTCCCCCAAAAAGGAACGTGGATTACTCAGTCACCAAGAGTTTTGGACCAATCAGTCTTTCTTGCTGAGCAGAATGGAGAGACTAGTAGAGTTGTAAGCGCACGATGCCCTTCGAATGCATCCTCTTTCGGATATGCAACATGCTTATCAGTGGGAAATCCTGCGAGAGTGCGCTATCGGTTAATCCTTTTAAGAGTGATGTCGTACTCTTCACGAGAAGAAGGAAAGAGAAAACGGGATCAGCTCGCCGGAAGTCAAGCTATAATTCCAGGTCTTCTACCTTGAATTTTGCAAAATTTTACTTGGATCTCAGAAACCAGCTAGGGACTAAAACCGGGTAGCTAGGGTTATAAAACCGGTTGCTTTGGCCAAGATTCAAATTCAAAGGCAAGATTGATTTGATATATACGTAAGGTCGGACGGACAGACAGGAAAGCCTCTGCATAAGTCTTCCCTACCCCAGCTTTGCAAGGTAGAAGAATAAAACTGGCATGACTCAGCTGGTGCTAAAAGACATTCCCATCCCGATATCCAAGGACGCTAAGTACTTGAGAGTCATCTTAGACAACAATCTCTTCGGTCAAAATATGTTGAGCTAACAACCACCAGCTTTTTGGCAATACAAAGGTGGCAAAACATAGGACTTATCGCCAAAAGTTGGGGGAATCGTATGCGCACTCGATAACGCTACTAGACGGCATGGCGTAGATAAAGCACTGGTTTTGTGGATCAAAACAATGCTTGTGTACAAGACATTGATCGCTGATGCAGGCCTCGAACAATGTCTCAAATCTGGCGTAAACAGGAGCTGCCCGCAAGGTGACGTCTTGTCTCCGCTGTTATGGTGCATGGTAATCGACGCTCTGCTCCATGCTCTCATTGCCCCTGGAATTGATGACCAGACGTATGCAGATGATGTTGCCATTCTCTCTGTCGGCTTATATTTCGCGACTGTCGGTCTTAAAGTACGTTAAAAGTGATCGATGACTGTTGCACGAGTAGTGAGCTGAATGTCGTTCTCTTCACGAGGAGAGGAAAGAATATTGGTATGACTCAGCTAGTGCTAAAAGACATTTCCATCCCGATATCCAAGGAATGGAGTCATCTTGGATTGCAAGCTGCTATGGCTAAAGCATGTTGAGTCAAAACCCACCGAAACGCTGTCAGCTTCTGGGCAATGCGAAGGTGTTTTTTGGCAAAACATGGGGCTTATCGCCCAAAAAGGTCCTCTGGATCTACACGGCAATGATAAGATCGGTAATCTCTAATGCATCGATAGTCTGACGAAATAGGTTAACACGCAAACACGTCGTGGCCTCCTTCACCAAACTCCAAAGAGCGATTTATCTCAGCCGTAAGGGAACGCCGGGGGCTGCCCTGGATGCTATGATAAATCTTCCACCCCTTGACATATTTGTCAGCGCACTCAAAGCCATGTCGCCTCAAGAGAAATGGTTTTTGGTACAACTCGCGTTGGAGTGACAGTGTACTTGCGCGAGGAATATCCTACGACCCCTGTCTTATATGCCTTCCGGCGCAATGACCCCTGCAATCCTATTCGTCAGCTATGGCGTCAGCACTGGCTTTGGCCAGATATAATACTTTACCTGGAAACCAATGTCTTCGCATGTTTACAGATGGCTCCAGGTCTGGGCGGGGGCCCGGCGCTGGGTTTCCGAGAAAGTCCGACTGCACTTTTCGTTAGGACAATATGCGTCTGTATTTTAACCAGAGATGTACGCAATCATAATGGCCATGCACTATGTTTGGAAGCAGAAGTGGAAGGGTAAAAGCACATGCGTCTGCAGTGATAATCAAGCTGCACTCAAATCTGTATCGAACCCTCTAACCAACTCCAAATTAGTGCATGAACTCAGGACCTTTTTAACAAAGTCAGAAGACTAAATTTACTAAGGCTTGTATGGGTCCCAGGGCAAGTGGAATCCCAGGAAATGAGATCTCTGATGAACTAGTTAGAAGAGGCTCAGAGGAGAGTTTCTCAGGTCCTGAACCGCTTTAAGTCTACCGTGGAAGTTAAATCCTACATCAAGGATTGGGTTTTTAACACACACAATCGTAGAAGAGAGGACTATCCAGGATGCAGGGTTTCTCAGCACGTACGCCCTGATGTCTGTAAGAAACCCTTAAAGAGAATTAATTGCAGAAGTTGCCAGCGTCATATAGAACCAGTATTTGCGTCTGAGATGGCTCCAACAGATGGCAGAAGCCTCTAAAAAAAAAGCTAACGGTGGATGATCGATTCCCTTCGAGTCGCAATACATACAGCATCACCTTTCTCGGCATCAATCTTGGCTTCACAAACGCTTGCGATGGATCACCATCCGTTGCTTGCTCACGATCTTTCCATAGCTTCTTTTTGTAGCCAGCTTCTTATGTAACAGTTTCATCAACGCCATTTATTCGAATCGCAAACCGACTTTGGAAATGTTCCTAAATTTGCTAATACTGTCGATCCCTATTATGATTAATACCCGCCCTTCGCCAAGGGTTGATTGGCCTCAGCGATGAAGTAATCCCAAACCGGGAAGCCTGCCGCTACTTTCTGAGGTCAAACCGGCGGACCCCACAAGCGGACCAGTAGGAATGCAGTTAAGTGGGAAGGTTATGGTCCTACACTTCTGACCATAACAACGCCGGAAAAAGGAAAAGAAGAAGAAGAAGACCCGCCCTTCGCCAAGGGTCCCTGTCATGAGTGTTTCCCTGTTATTTTCCATCTCTTTTAGGTCCATCCTCATATTGTCTTGGCTTTTTCTTTTTCCTCGTACTCCTCGTTGAATAAAAGCCTTCCTCTTAGAGCTTATCAATAGCTTATTTTGTTTTCCGCTGCTACCTTTCAAACATATTTTATTTTTGACCATACTGCTTCTATCTGGCTTGCTTCGTCGTTAGTTTCTATGCCATCTATTGTAGTAGGGCAACCGATTATTAGGTATTGATGCTGGATATGAGGGTCCTTTAACATCGAAGTTTTTTATATATTCCTGTTTTCTGCTTCTGCGAATTGGAATTCAAATTTTAATTTCATTTTGGCTATGACTAGGATGTGGCCAAAATCGCTAATGCAAGTTTAACCGATTTCAGGTCTATAACAACATTTTCCACAAACTTACATTTTTATGTAGGTGGAGACATACACCTTCTTAGCTTTCACTGGTGTCCCACAAGGCAGCCACTTAGGTCACATATTTTCATTCCTACCATTAATTATATTGGAATAGCCATTAACCATCTCTAGATCTCGCTGTACGCCGACGACACCAAGTTCTTCAAGACCAATTCCTTGAGGCATGACCCTTATCCAAAAACTGTTTGAAGTTTCCCAGGGCTAATAAAACGTAAATACGTCAGATTTTCTTTCCGGCTTCGCTTTCTTCCAACCCATTCCCATCGCTTGGAAAGAAGCTCAATTTCTCTATACCTTTCAGTAATATAAAGCTCAAAGCCTGTCCAGCACTTGGTTTCGTGACTAACTGCCCCAAGGCATTGATCTGAAACTTTTCAGAGCAAATTTTTTTTTTTCTGAATTTCATTGAGGTACCCTTAGCATGAACTATGGTCTTAAATCGGTGGACATACTCGTACGAGTTGCCTGCTGCACAAACGTGAGCTTGCTTCTCGAAGGTGGGCTCGAGCGTATCAACAATTAGAAATTGTTTACTCTTGACTTCAGCCTGAAAATGCCTCATATGGAAAGGTCAAGTAGACTCGCATCTGACGTTCTTAGAGGTCATTTCATCGGAGAAATTAAGGAACGTTGTTTTTTAACCACTCTTGGTTGGCGCGTGCTTTGTGTGGTGGTGCAGTCTTGGTGGAAGGAACATTATCTCTCACCGATATGTCTGGTTGCCCAAGGCCTTAGGTCAATTTGCTGTAGATATTCGCATTCACCATGAAACACAAACGGCAAAAGTCCATCTGCGTTCACAGCCACCCAAAGCATGTCAAATGTTAGGGCCTGATCTCTGGAGGCCAAATGAGGGTTTAAATTTAAATAAGAAAGTTCCGTTAAATAAGAAAGAATTTTTCGAATACGAATTTTCTTGTCATCAGAGGGCACGATATTTGCCGATTGTGCAAGCCCAACAGCTCCTTTGCTCTATCCAATCTCAATTTTGTCCTCTTTTGGAACTTATACGAGTATGGCTTTAGTTTGAGCTCATCGTGCAATATCCGTTGTTTGATTCCCTTCGATTCCACCAGTTCAGCCATTTTCCTACGAAGTTCTTGTACCCTTATCCCTACCTTCCTATCCTGCCCTAAAATAATCAACTTGGATACACTAAAAGATCATTCTCTTCATTTATCGACTCAATTTAGGTACCATTTACTGGACGACCTTATCTTTTTACATAATAACCCTTGTAATATACCCTTGCTCCTCTTGTGGTTTTTAGACCTTCCTTTGTTTCTTGGTAGCGTGAAAAAGAGCTTTAAAATTTGCAAATCAATATGTGATTTAAATGCAATTCCCCAAGTTCTTGATATGCCCTAGCCTCTATAATATAATTGGGGAACATGTGTTAAGAGGCTCACCTCATTGTTATACCTGGGTAGACTTATGTAACAGACAACCCATGACCTAAGGCACTCATTTTAAATTGCTGTCTTTTTTTCCAGTTAATATTTACCAGGTCCTGATGATCGTCACGACAGTAACCTATCTGCTACATGTTATGAGCATTTGGTTCGAGCTGTACCCACCGAAAGTGCCTCCTCATGAGTATGTCATGAATGTTATTAACTCTACGCCCCTGCGATTCGTCCTGCTTATGCGATACGAAGACGTAAGTACCAATAACCATCGCCCAACAAACCAAAAACTAATTCTTTTCCCACCACAGTCCAGCGGCTACATCGCTGCCCAGGAGTATCCCTGGCTGGAGCTTTCCAAAATTTTCAATCGTGTATCGTTCATTATCGTAATCATCGTATTCATCTGCCTCAACTGCACCGTATAAACACTCGAATTGTAACGAATTTGTAACCGTTAAATAAAACAATCTATCTTTAAACACATTTGCAATAACTTTTTTTTTATCAACACTTCAAATAAATAGTTTAGTACACGCGTAACGATGTAGCCAATGGCAGGCATTAGCGATGGAAATGTACATGTGACTACAACAAATTGACGCTAGGATTCGTGGTGGAGTTGTATTGGCGTCTAATGGTATCCGTAGCCATGTCCGGAAATGTACGAGTATGCTGGTGCAGCGGCATATTTGACCACCGATGGTGCCACAGCCAGAGCGGGAGCAGCGGCATACTTGACGACTGATGGAGCAACAGCCAGGGCAGGAGCGGCGGCATACTTGACGACAGGTTGAGCAACAGCGACAGCTGGTGCAGCAGCAGCATATTTGATCACTGGAGCCGGATGAGTTATATGAACCTATGAAGGCGCGAAACGAGTTGATGAGCGATGGTTACAATTCAATCGCGTAATGATGTTTACCTGACTGAATGTTGCGTAGCTTGTAGCAGCCGGTGCGACAGCTTTGACTATAGTTGGAGCAGCTTGAACGACAACTGGAGCTGGTGCAACCGATTTGACATACGTTGGAGCGGCAACGGCAACAGGAGCAGCAGCAATAGCCGGGGCGGCGAATGAAATTCCACCCGAGCCATATCCGTGACCCAATCCTAAGCCGCCGTAGCCAAAGAGTCCTCCAGGAGCTGCTAGGGCAGCAGATATTAGAGAGCACAAGATCTACAACGAAACAGGTGAGTTCGGACACTAGCCAGCAGTTCGGCGTGACTCAATACCAAAAGTTTCATTTTTCCTTCAACTGATGTACGCACTGGTGGTGATGGAGATGGCAGCTGATCCGATGTTGTGTCGAGAGCTCGAGTTAACTGTGCTAAATCCAACGAACGGATAAGCCTTTTATACCCTAAATCTGATTAGCCGCAACAATGTCTGCTGAAACTCTTTATTAGACTGTTGTTTTTGCCCGGGCAGTGGGGCATACCACCTGTGCACAGTATGTGCACCGATTTGAATGTATGTAAGTCACATTGGCTTGGTTGACGGTCGATCTCCACCTCTCGTGCGTTATTAGAAGCTGGAATTGTTCGGTATAAGCTCACAGAACGATCGACTATATGCCCAACTGAACTCCTTTTACGCGCAACGCAATGATTGTTATGTCTTTAGATCGTCTAGGTGAGCGACATGCCCATAATGAATAAGTGTAGCGCAGCGGCAGATAGCTTGTCTTCATTCGAGCTACTGTAGTCGGTAGTGGTGACTGACAGGCCAAGTACCATGTTAGCGTGCGACTTGAAATGTCTCTCATCTAACGAATCAATAATTAGGCAGTTGGTCTACAGACGTTTTCGGGTTTGTTTTAGTTTCTTGTTTTGACTTTTTTTCGCCGATACATAGGAAATCGTTTTTGTAATCATCTAGGAATGGAGTGACACGCTGTTGATTAATTACAATAGACGGCGGCATGAGTATGCTCATTGTGGATTAATGCTTTCACAATTCAAAGAACGCAAACTACATTGTATGCACATTGGCCTTTAAGTTGCTATATCCTTCACAGTGGTCCTGGACATAAACGCCTTCCCACAAATGGAATAGGAAAGGGCCTCAGGTTTACTTAGTCTGTATCTGCCTTCGAGCTTTCATTATAATTTGTCTTTAGGCAAATTATAGTTAAATTAGGTAGCACTTCTCAGAATGCTTCAGCATTTCAAAACATTTCTTCTTCTATGCTTCTGATGACAATTTAAATGACGTTACCACCGGAATACAACCATTTTCATGCAACACGGAATTCTGTTTCTTCTAAACAGAACAAAGAGCTTTCCTCGACTCAAGGAAAACATTCAAGGTAAGAAATTTGAAAATGATAGCGAAGTTATGACCGTTGTTGAGGCGTTTTGGGAGGGTGAAAACAAAGAATGTTTTTTTCTTACGGGATCCTGGGCATATGGACTTGTTAGGAGACTATGTCGAAAGGGAAATCATTTTTTTTAACGATATTCTCCGTGTTTAATTTCTTTAGATCACTCGTCGTATATCCAGAACTCGAGGAACTTTATTCGGCGAAGACTAAGATGACCAGAACTCGTAAAACGAATGGACAGTGGGCAGTCAAAAAAAGAATGGGTGGAAAATCGGAGGGAAAAATACTGAGCCATAGATGGATTGTGTTTATAAGGGACGAAGAGATGGAAGAAAACAGCGAAACATGGAAGAAACACAGTCATAACATCGAGGCTTGTCGAAAAGTTATCAACGAGGCAAATGGCCGGCAATAATAATAATGATAAACGGTAGTGCTGTCATTATTATTGAATGCGGTTAGTTCGTGTAGGGTGTGGTGGAAGTCATATATGCGTCGTCGCGGGGATTCTCTCACAACGTGTTGCAAAGTGTTTTTTTATAAAGGGTTCGTGTAGGTTCAAGAGTGTACGCTCTTATAGTGTTTGTCACAAAACCTAGATAGGGGGGAATGCAAATGGTTTGTGTCGAAGATGTTCATTCACTACTCTCCGGGGGTGGTTGTCCTAGATATGTTTTTTTCTTTGAGAGATTCGATTAAATTTGTCGCGCATGTTGCAGTTCACAGTAACTTTTTCGTTTCCATACCCCTAAGGAATTATATTGGAAATGAAAACACAGAGTATGAATTTTGAAGTGATCTTATACTGCGAGTGTTATGCCTTCGTCAGGATGAGTTAAGAAAAAAAAAACAGTCTACCTGGCTTGAGACATTGTTCCTAATTCCTGAGAAAGTACCCTTAACAACATGTAGCCTTATATGGTACATAGTCTCTATCGTCAACTAAGATTACCTTAACCGTTTTGCCAAGTGTCTTTTTAAAGAACGTTTTGCCTGCTTATGTAGTGTCTTTGAATCGAATCAACCTTTTGGGCATATGTTAATGTATTTTTCGTTCGAGCCATATTTTTTTTATTTTTTTTAGGCTCCTGCTATCTGTTGGAGCAAATACTGGTCCATTGTACTACCAGACAGACACCTTTCTTTATTTTATTTTCATTGTTGTCCAGAGAAAAGTGAAAAGGAGTTTCAGTAATGTAGAGCTAAGAAATTCGGGACACACCACGTCGACACCAAGGGTGCGCCATGCAAGCAAAGGCGGGACAGTCATAGAGAAAGTCTTCTGCTGTGTCATCTTTCTCGCAACGAGCAGCACAGTCGGACATATCACTGATGCCAAGCACGCAGAGATGCTTAGAAAACGTGTAATGGCCCGTAATGACGCCGGCAATCAATTCTCCTTAAGGATAAGAAGAATGTTGTGGATTTCTTGCGTAGGTGCTTAGTCATCCTGCATCCTGGATATTCCCCCTATCTACGATTGCGTGCATTAAAGACTCAATCGTTGATGTAAGATTTGACCGTAAAAGCAGGTAGACCTAAAGCAGGTTCAGGTCCTGCGAAACTCTTCTCTGAAACCCTTCTAGCGAGTTCATCAGAGATCTCATTTCCTGGGATTTCAGAATAATCTGGCAGCCATACAGGCCTTAGTGAACTCAGTCTTCCGACTTTGTTCAAAAAGGTCTTGAGTTTATGCACTAATTTGGGGGTGGTTTTAAGTGTAGCTTGAGTATCACTGCAGACGCATATGCTTGTTTTCTTTCCACTTGTGCTTCACAACATAATGCATGGCCATTAGGATTGCGTATATCTCTGACTGAAAGACAGACGCATATTTTCCGAACAAAAAATGCAGTCGGACGTTTTTGCTTTCAAAGAAAATCCCAGCGCCGGATCCCCGCCCAGACCTAGAGTCATCTATAAAAATGCGAAAACAGTCCTTTCCAGATTCAGTATCAGGCCAGCATCCTGGCGTCATGAAAATTCGACTGAATAGCGCAATAGGATGGCGGATGTCATTGCGTCAGAGGGCATATCCGTGAGATAGGGGTCGTAGGATATTTCTCGTACAAGTCCAGTGTCACTCCAATGCGAGTTGTGCCAAAAACCATTATTCTTGTAACCGCCTACTTTTTTTTTGAGTCGTTTAAATGAAACAGACGCTTTCAAATTGTATTTCTAATTTGTATTCTCTGTTCTCGACCGTCTGCTTCGATTCACAAAAATGGAATGCCCTAACCTACCACCGGTAGTTCCTTTACAATCGTTTCCGTTTCGTTTTGCTCGCCATCTTCCGGTTTTCCCTCCTTACCCCTACGTCCGCTATGTTATCTTTTTGCCTACTACACTCTTGAGACATAGATTTTAGTGCGCATCCTCTGATTAAAATGTCAAGGGTGGTGGGCCCAGCACGTACCCATGCCCAGCACATACCCATTCGATTCTCCCACTAGGTTTTGAAGCGCAGTCTGGCAGGATTTTCCTCGCTGATAAGCATGTTGCATCTGGAGGGTAACTTTGCGCACGTGCAACTCGACTAGTCTCTCCATGCTTTTCAGCAAGAGGAATGCTAGACTGATTGGTCTAAAGCTTTGGACGAGTGAGTAATCTTCACCGACTACTTTCACCGCGCGGCAAGTAAAAGGTATATAGGCAAGTGCCAAGCTAGCAGTAAAAACTCTTTCGAAAGTAGGAAGCTTAGACCTTTTGCAGCATAACAGGGTACATCCCATCAGTACCTGGCGACTTAAAACTATGCCACAGCAAATTAATGGCCTCAGTTATCGTCACGCGCGACGCAATCTTGTTTTCATCGTTACCGTTGAAGGAGTATGCAACGAGCCGATGACAGTCTGATTTCCCGGGAAATGGGGCTAAACTGAGAGTTTCCGCTTTAGACTCAGTAAAGGTACCATTCGATTTTCTGAGCTTTGGTAATTTTCCTCGCTTAAGGACTTTAACCAACTTGCTGGTCGCCCTCAGGATTTGATCGTTTCGCAGAAGTACTTATAAGAATTATTCTTCGATTTACCAATAGGCTTCTTATATTCCTTCTGCTTCGATCGATACTTATTACAATGATCTTCCAAATTCGAGTTTAGCCATCTATTCAGGAGACTTCTGGCTTCCTTGCGTAGACATTAGAGCTCCAGGGACCCAGGGAACCATTTTCCTGCAAGAAGGTTTTTTGACAGAACATGCGAGTTCGATACAATTGATGATGGCGCTACTGACGTTATGAACGGCATCCTCCACAATTTTTTTCCTTCTAAGTTAAGGAAGGGCTTGAGCGGATCTCTCAAGCTCCTCTCTTAACCGTACCCCTTCCATCTTTCTTGGATTCCGCTTACACTGGGAGGGAAAGGTCCCGCAGTTAAATTGAAATTCGATATATCTATGGCCTGACAACGTACCATCTGGTAAGATGGTCAATCACCTTCTGTTGTCTCGCCATGACAAATGTTGGTTAAGATCCAACATTGTTGATGGTAAAGTCAGACGAAAGAGTGAAGTTTAAAAGATGGCTTTAGATTGCATTTGCGGCTGCCCCAAACAGTGTTTTGAACAACAAATGATGAGTCCAATCTTTCTAGCTTCATAGTGCTCTAGGAGTTCAGAAATTGCCTTCGGTGGCGGAGGCAGTACGGAGTCGCAGGGGAAGTAAGCAGATACAACAACGTTGAGAGTTACACTGCTCAACTGCAATCTGCCATCTTTCATTTATAATAATATCACACATTTTGAATATCAAGTTGTTTGCTTTGACTAAGAAATAAGAGTAACTTGAAAACTTTGGTAGGTACGATTTTCTTGGAATTCTCGAGTTCCAATCCTTTTAAAGACTGATGTAAAGTAAATGATGGGTGATAAGCCTTTAGGCGGTGGTTAGATTAAAAATCTTGCGGATGAGTTGCTGCATTCTTCCAACTTAACTGGTTAGCATCTTCTGTTATCTCTGATAGCTTTATTCAGATTCACTTTCCCTGTCTTAACTTTGATAATTTGACTTTATCCAGAATGGACAGTTCGCCTAGGGTGAGAATAGTAGTTTTCCAATATTCAAATTACTGACTGAAACTTAACAATCTGCCTTGCTAGAGGCGCATTAAAATCTTTCACTTGTAGTGTCCGTCGACACACTGCCTTTCAGGTAGCTTCCGGTATGCTCTTAAAAAAGAGCTGAAAATAGCTTTTATCCTCTAAATGTGAACGCGTATCGCGTTTCTGAGCAGTTCATTTCAATAACGCATGCTAAAAAAAATTCACACCTTCCCATCCTCACATTCGGCTTTTTATCGGATTGTGGTAGCCAGATTTACAAACAGTAAATCTTGGTCTTCGTTGCTTGGATTACTCATTTCACTGCTGTGTCTCCATAAAGTAAAAGGTTAGAGAATTGCTTCAATTTAAAACGCCAATTACGTCCAGTCACCAGGTATTTGTTAGTCTCAATCACCTATCCATATTATTCAAGCATTCCCATCTCACGTCTGTTACCCATAAATTGTCGCATCACATTAATTCCATCTTGAACGCACCTGGGCGTCAATTGGAAAAATATGAACGCGCTCACACATGGCCACCTCCAGCAATGACCGCAAGCTATTCGATTCCCAAATTCATCTGGTCTGTCACATGGCAGCAGCCAACATCAATTCTATCACGACTGACCAATATAGGTAACCAGGTGATCCCCTTTGCCTCTATGCCGCATGCGACATGCCTAGACAGCACATTCAATAACTGTCAATGAATAGTACGAGTATTGCAACAACGCTACGCCTTTCCATACAAATCGGGCAACACTCCGAACACTGGGTCTCGGAGTCACAAAAGTGAGAGTCATTGCATGAGACGTATGAAGAATGAGAGAAAAAAATTGGAATCTGTGATCTAATTGATCCAGATAGCTAGACTGTGGCACACACTGTTTCACAGCATACTAGACATATTCTCGTGCGCGGTAGCATTTCGAACCCAGAATGGGAGAACTAAGAGGTTTGCGTTAAATCATCTATGGGAATCTGAATGTGTAGGCCATGACCAGATTCGAGACGGGAGTGGAATGTAAGATCGTGTGCAGGTCGTTTGTTTTGATGGTAGGACTATGTCTGGGCTGGAACTGTTCTGTATCTCAGACGTGAGCTCGTGATCGCATGTTTCTAAGACAAATTCTCTGATCTGAAATGGTGATATCGCGTGATTAGCGACTATTTCGATGGTGGAATGACGATATCGATTTCTATCGTTATAGACCATTGGAAAACCAAATTATACATATGATGGCGATAGACCAATTAAACCCAAATGCCAAACTTGACGAGAGCCACTTCACGGTGTTTTATGGCCTCTCAATCAGAGCAATAATGTTATAATGTGACTTTGTACGGTTTTTAGAATTCTCAAGAAATGTTTAAAAATAACAATTTTAATGAACCCTGTCCCGTAAGGTCAGCTATTTAAGAAAATGCTCTTCAGTCACTTTTTATCAGTTTCCATATCATTTGAGAAGTGACTTGTTGCGATCGCTTGGTATCGAACTTGGAGAATATACAGGGTGTCCCACGAGCAGTGTGCCAAAAAGCTGCAGCGTGTAGAAAAAAAATTCGAACAATTTTTTTTCAAAATTGTATGTAATTAAGTAGTAATTTTTTTTAAAAAATTCAATGCTCTCATTAGTTTTTAGTTAAAAGCAGAAAACCGGATGCAAAAATGTCTTGTAGTTTTTGAGAAATTAAAAAAAATAACCGAACCATTTTTTTCTAAGAAGAACCTTTTTTTTGGTTTTGACGCGGCTGGACTTGTAGACAAATTAATGTATGAAACATTGACCTCTTCTTTTATTATTTTTAAAAAATTCGGAGTTTTATGAGGATACAATAAAGTGATACAGTATTGGAATAACCCTAGATTAATTCTTTTTTTTCATTGATAACGCCTGAAAACTGACCTGCGAATTTCGTCTGGGTCCGCCCGCCGCCGATGGGTTCTACCCGAATTTTGGATTTGGTCCGACGCAATCCCTCCCTTAGTACAAGGAGGATGGCTATTATGCTTGGAGTGCCCAAATCTAGAGTATGGAGAGTGCTTCATACCGAAAACTTACACCCGTACCATTTTAGGCCAGTTCAGGGACTCACCTCAAACGACAAGTTTTTGAGAGCAGAATTTTGTCGATCATTACTGCTTCGAGATGAAACTGAACGAAACTATTTTGCAAGGATATTCTGGACGGATGAAGCACAGTTTACCAGAGATGGGGTTACTAACTTCCACAATTTGCATCATTGGAATAGCACCAATCCACACAACAAAAAACAAAATAAATCACAACACCGCTTTAGCTGTAATGGTTGGCTTGGTATTGTTGGACAAACTGTAATCGGGCCCCGGTTTTTGAATGCCGTTATTAATGGAGAATCATACCTGCAATTCCTACGAGACCTTTTGCCCGATTTGATGGACAACGTTCCTTTGGCCATAGCAGATAATTTAATCTACCAGCAAGATGGAGCACCAGCATACTAGAGCTTACGGGTTAGAAACTGGCTGAATGATCATTTTAGTGACCGTTGGATCGGAAGAAGGGGCCCCACGGAATGGCCACTTAGATCACCAGATTTAACTCCTCTAGATTTTTATGTGTGGGGATTCATGAAGAATTATGTTTACGAAGTGGAAATAGTATCTTTGGAACAACTGAAAGAACGGATTGAAGTCGCTGGAGTCAAATTGCAGGAAAATTTGTCAAGCATAGATATGTGCAGCCATTAGGAGAAGAAGGAGATATAATCTTTGCCTTCTAAAAAATGGGGATCATATTGAAAATTTATTATAATAAAATCCGAAGTTTTTAAAAATAATAAAAAAGAGGTCAATGTTTCATACATTAATTTGTCTACAAGTCCAGCCGCGTCAAAACCAAAAAAAAGGTTCTTCTTAGAAAAAAATGGTTCGGTTTTTTTTTTAATTTCTCAAAAACTACAAGACATTTTTGCATCCGGGTTTCTGTTTTTAACTAAAAACTAATAAGAGAATTGAATTTTTGAAAAAAAATTACTACTTAATTACATACAATTTTGAAAAAAAATAGTTCGAAATTTTTTTTTTTCAATTTTTTTTCAAAATTTTGAGTTTGAAAATTAATTTCTCAAAAACTATTCCTTAAAACAGCTTTGTTTAAAAACAGAATGAGAGAAGAGGTTTCTGGCCTTACAAAAAAGTATATCACGGCATTGTGGATGTAACTGTTGATTTTTAATATTTTTTTTTCCAAATTAAGTCAGTTTTTTAGAAAATTGCCCCTCCCGGCTAAACGGGGGGGAATAGACCCCCCCCTCCCGTACGATTTTTTTCTTGTCTTGACCAGACCTACACGCTCTAGCTTTTTGGCACACTGCTCGTGGGACACCCTGTATAATGGAGCAATGAGTGAGTGATTCACAGACCAGTCATGGGGACTATATAAAAAATCTCATATCAGAAGCGCTTCAAGGGAAGAAAAAAACGCTGGCGCAAGTTTATTATATCTGATTGTGAGGGAGACTGCTTTGAAGGGGACAAAATAGATATTGATGAATAAATATATGTATATTTTTCGAGAAAAATATCAATTCCGGCAGTGTCGCATCAGGTACCACATCGACAAAGATAGCAGCCTTTGTTAAAATTGTCGTGAACTGGGCAGTCTTGACTGAGATTTTAATAGGCTCAAGTCCAACATAAAAATTACGGGTTATGTAATTGCTGTTCAACTTGAGGCATGGAGAGGCATAATCTTATTAACCGACAAAAGATGCGATCTGGGTTTTTCTGGAGTAAGACAAATGCAGTCGGTCATAGCGATTTTGCATAATAAGGAGACATTTATAGATGAGGGAATGGCGTTCCTTGTGGCGAACTGAATAACCTTTCGTGCTATTCATACTGCAGCCCAAGTAATTTAAAATCGAAGAAATGAACAGCATGATTGCCTATGTATGTCCCGTGTGGTTCCATGTGAGAGCTAGGTTAATGAAAAGGATTCGGGTGCTTGAGAGACAATGTCTTAGAACTTGTCTCGGATTACATAGAACACCTGAATCTGGATACACGAAATTTTACTCGAACGAGGTCCTATACACCAGGTCCTGTACAGGTGTATAATTTTCTAATAAAACTGATCCGAGTTCACGTTTCAAGGGCAATGTATTCGGTCAATAACCTGATCTCCGGGGCTTACTCCCCTAATTACATGTACCACGAGAAAGTGCGCCTTAGCGGCTTTGTCCCCCCAGAGGCATTCCTCTATTTAGATCAATGTGGGCTGATCCAGGATGAATTGGCGATTCCGTTAATTTTCCACATGGCCAGTCTGGAGCGTCGACTTCTCTACGTCACGCCAAGATCGCCAAGATCGGGGAGACGTCGTCAGACACCATCAATGCTTCTGGTGCTGGGACGGTCTGCAACTCTGATTAATTTTAACAAGTTGGCCTCTTTAAGGCAAAGCCTGCCACATGCAGTTGTATAGGGCAAAATGGGTAAAGATCAAATTATTGTACTGGTAGGAGCAAATTTGATTGGTACAATAAAGGAGTAGCTTCTGGTTGTGAGTAAATCAAGAAACCCAAGGTGCTTTAAGAATGTGAAAAAGCCTTCAGTAGAATATGAGACCAATTAGAAAGCCTGGATATCTTCAATTTTCGAAAAATACTTTCGAAATTGGGACTTATTACTATTAAATAATTGTAGATAATTGTCCTGCACATCTAGCAGTCGAAGGCTTGCAAGCCATACGACTTGAATTCCTTGCACCAAATACTACATCGGTGTATCGGATGCTAAGTTTTTCCAAAAAAAAAAAAAACAAATTTCCTCATTGGACTATTTTCTTTTTTAGATCGAAGGACATAGTTTAAGTTGTTCTGAGTACTTTATAATGTACGTTTAGGGCTTGTAACGTATTTTAAGTTTGTTCAGTTATTTAAGCCAGTTTTAAGCATTTTTGTCTAGCGTAAGATAGCTCTAAATAAAAGTTGAATAAATTAATTAAAAAAACAGAAAACACTACTTCGGTGTTCCAACCAATGGAAGATCCTTTAAATGATATTACAGAAAACTTCAACTGTTAGAGCTTATTGAAAATTTTGATCATCGACGTGACGTAAATTTACTGGAAGCGATTTTACAAAAGCTTTGGAAAATTTACTAGTTCAACCATTGTAAACCATGTGAGAGAGGTACTGATGTATAAGTCTCTTGGCTTTAGTTTGATTCGGACGTTCCCCGATCCTGCCGAGGATCTAAAAAACAAAAAATTATAAAATTATTTAAAATAAGCCTTCACGAATCATGATCGTGTTTTACCTCGAAAAATATCAGAAAACTTGTAGCTGCTAGTCCCATTAGGAAGTCGCCAAGGTTTGCCTCATCGATGCGGTAGGTGAGGGTTCGCACGCATTCAACGAATCCAGCTGCTAGGTAGTCAATCCCTAGCATGAGCTTTATCTGTGATTCGATGACGAGAATCGCTGTAGCCGTGGAGAAGGCTTTTATCACGGGCATTGATATAAATTCAAAGATGAATCCTTGAAACAGAGAACACAAGATACAGACAAGAGTTAGTTGTGTCATGCTATAAACAAGTTGTAGATTCCGTGAAAGTGTATTATTTACATCGACTTGTTCTATCGCACTGACGATGATATCGTTTCCAACTTTATCTGAAATTATCGTACTGGAATGCATTTTACACTCTGTTTGCTGTACTTATCTGCAGTAAAAGTTTTATTGCTACCCTGCATTATAGAACGTCTTAGACGCTTAGAACGACTGGAAATCTTCCAATAACCTTCCAAATGACACGAAAATCATTCTGGCTGAGCTCCCTAAAGGAAAGGACTTAACAAGATCTGCCCCCTAACAAATCTCATTTCTGACTCTGCCCATTTGATTCTGTTCCAGACGATTGTGAAGCCTAATGATCTTAGCTTACTTGCCTTGTGCGAGCAAGGCAAGTGATCTATGCTCAAGCTCGCCTGAATCCCAACGATTTTCGATCGAAATTTATTATGAATTTGGGGACACTGAGAATCGAAGTTTCATATACGATGACCCATTACATTCACTCAAAGTCACTTACGTCAGAGCTCGATTAACGCCTCATTTCGTTGAAGTTGGCGTAGGTAAAGGGATTACTGTTACTAGTGACCGATTGAGAACCATGTTTGAGGAGTTTCTATTGCCGTAAGTTGATGAATTAGTTTAGGAAGACATGTGGTTCGAACAATGGACTGTTTGATACGTTACCAGATCGCCTAGTGTCTCGTTTTGATCTACCGATTTGGCCGCTCCACGGATTTTCAAAACAAGCAGTTTAACGTATTCTTGCAACACCGGCGGCGCCCTTTAGCCGATATGACCTTCAAAAAATCTGTGCAAAATAACTTGAATGTCCGAATAATCATTCAGCAAAAAAAATTAAACGATGCCATTGCACTGTTAAAATTCAAAATGTAAGCTTTAGAGTCTCCGTACAGGGCCAGTAATGTATTTCAAGTTAGTTGAGTTATTTAAGCTAGTTTTGATAATTTTTGTCAAGCGTAAGATAGTTCTAAAAAATATGAAATACAATAAGAAATGAATATCAAGTGAGTGTTTTGGGCCAGCCTGAACCTATGTAAGTAAAAACAGAAGCTATCGTAAGAAACTGGTCTTAAGTAGTTAACTTTATGTGTAGCACCAATTTCCAATTTGTTCATATGACCACCAGGAACTCTCTTGCAGTCGATCATCTGAAGGTCAAAATTATGGATGACTTTCTAAAGAATAAATGCTTAAGTTTGATGTTGAATGTTAAGCGATGTGTTTTGAAGACTCCAATTTTTGTTTTGTGTAGATTTAGTAGACATGTACCGTAGATCAACCTTTAAAATGGCCTGTAAAGTGCCATAGGGAGCCAGAATCACTATGATGTTTATGTTGACTCAACAATTCATAAATTTTACGGAATGTAGAAAAGTCTGGTAATACGTTTGAATAATAAGAATGCGTTGTTACGTGGCAAAAGAGTCTACGACTGAAACTGCCTTGACATTTGCCAAAAAACATCGGCCAAACTGAATTTACTAAATGACAGTAATGACAGCAAGCATCCACATCCCCTGTTGTTGCACTTTAGAAATTAATGATTCCTGAACGCTATGCTTTCCCAACGTTATGTTTGATACATGGAAAGCTAAGGCAAGGCACTAAAATTATTAAAATTTTTAATAAAAACGGGAAGCATGCCTTGTACAATGAAAGAGTTGCAGTCCAATAAGGAAAATATTTGATGTACGGGAATGAGAGAGCCGTGGCGCAGTGGATAGTGTGTCGGCCTCTGACGCACGATAAGCAAGTTCGGATCCCGATAACACCAACGACATCGAATGTTCATTACGCGGCTTCTCTCCTCGGCGGCGAACTGGCAAAACCCCCCGTAGTACACTTGCCTTGAAAAAGCTTCTCGACTCTCGCCGTTCGGAATCGGCATTAAACTGCAGGTCCTGTTCACTTGTGTGAAAAACAAATCGCACACAACATAAGTGAACGAGAGAAGCCAGGCTCTGGCTCTTCATGAGCTGTAACGCCATCTAAGAAGAAGAACCATTGTAAACTGTTTTATACATTCGGGATTGAAAAATGCTCAAACAAGAGAAGATTTTGGGAAGGCCTTTAAAATCAGTGGATTCAAAATGCTGAATCTGTTTCACTCCCATGTTCGTTTGATGAGTTACTGAAGCTAACGAGCATCTTTTAACGGCCGCGTCTTTGACCGATGAAGAATTCATTGACTTTGTGCAAACTGATACATCTCAAGAAAGCGACGAAGAAGGAGGTAACTGAGTTTAGTATTTTCTCGATCACGACCCTTAATTTTTATTTGTTTTAAATTTTATTTTAGAAATAGGATTTTTTCAGCCAACAGTCCAAAAAACTCTGAGTTCTGTACGCACTTTGAGAACATTCTTTTTAACCTCCGACGTAAAAGAGGGGTGTTATAAGTTTGACGTGTCTGTTTGGCTATGTGTCTGTCTGTGGCATCGTAGCTCCAGATTTTTATGATTTTTTTTTTGTTTGAATGCTCTCGTGATCGAGATACAATTTATGAAGATCTGTTCAGGCGTTTCAAGGTTATTACCACTTTTTGCTAGCTGTGGTAGGGATTTAAACACAATGGGTATTTACATTACCTTCAAACATATCTGCGACCTAACATTTGAAATACCCATGTATGCTGGTACTACTGAGCTGGTACTCTGGTGATGGAACTCGAAGGTAGGAGACGATTGCCTATTAGTAAACCTATTAAGTATGGGCTCATTATATTCGTCTTAACTAGTTCTGTTTTTAGTTAAGGTGCTGTACTTGCTTTAAAAACAATGAGTTTATTCCGGAATCACGATATTAATAACAAAAATCACTTTATTATAAAAAAAAATAGACACAGTTCCGCCGTAGATTAAATTTTTGACACACATGTGTAATATAACGGGAATCAGTCATGCTAAATATGGTCTTCTTTTTTTCCTTTTTTCCGGCGTCGTTATGGTCAGAAGTGTAGGACCATAGCCTTTCCACTTTACTGCATTCCTACTGGTCCGCTTGTGGGGTCCGCCGGTTTAACCTCAGAAAGTAGCGGCAGGCTTCCCGGTTTGAAATTACTTCGTCGCTGAGGCCAATCAAATGCTGGTGTTTTTGCATTTGTTTGCACCAATTGTTTTTCGGCCTGCCTTTTTGCGTGTTGAAATTAGAACGTTGATTGATATTGCCTTTTGGACGGGGTTCAAAGGATCTCTCCTTTGAACATGGCAATACCAACTGAGTCGGTCGCGCTCTATCTTTCTTGTGATGGTTTCTTTTACGTGGAGGCTTCCTCGGATCTTTGAACTTCTAATTCTGTCGCGCTTTGTTACTCCCGCTGTCATGCGAAGCATCTTCATCTCAGCTGTCGTTAATTTGCTCTCATACTTTTTGTGCATTGTCCAGCATTGTGAACCGTATGTGAGCGCCGGACGTACAACTGAAGTGTAGAGCCTTCCTTTCAGCTTAGGGGGCATTTTTCGATCACAGAAGATGGCGGAGTTTTCCCGCCACTTCATCCACCCTCCGCTTACGCGATGGTTGATGTCGTCATCACAAGTTGCTTCTTTATTAATCATAGATCCCAGATATTTAAACTTTTCACACTTGGGAAGCACTCTTCCATTCAAGTAAATGTCTGGAATGGGCTGATGAGGGTCAGAGAACGGGCAGCACAGATACTCTGTCTTCTTTGAAGTAATACGATACCCGTGTCCCTCAAAAATGTCCACCCACACATCAAGTGCTCGTTGTAGGGACGCCTGATCATCACTTATAATGGCTCCATCGTCAGCAAAGAATAGCTGGTGCACATTGGGGTCCGTCACTTTTCCTTCAAGCAAGCAATCAAGGACTGCTATAAAGAGCAGTGGGCTGAGGACGCTCCCTTGGTGTACACCGATTTTGATTGTGAACTCTTCGGTGACTCCTGCGGTGCATCATACTCTTGTCGTTGCTCTCTCGTACATGTCCATAATCACTCGCACGTAGGTTTCTGGAACTCCTTTTTGTCATAACGCTACCCATAAAAGATCTCTTGGTTGCCGGTCAAAGGCCTTCTCAAAATCAACCAACACCATATGCAAGTCCTTTGACGAATCACGATGCTTCTCCATCATGACCCTTATACTTTGGATTGCATCTGTCGGTGATTTACCCGAGACAAACCCGCACTGGTCATCAGATAGTCGTATTATTTTCCGCAGTCGGCTATCTAATACCCGTTCAACGATCTTCATGGTGTGCGACATCAGCTTGACAGAACGGTAGTTATCACAATTTCGCGTATCACC
The DNA here is from genome assembly GCA_958301585.1 of Merodon equestris. NCBI lineage: Eukaryota > Metazoa > Arthropoda > Insecta > Diptera > Syrphidae > Merodon > Merodon equestris. The sequence continues at coordinate 45,123,847 of OY284416.1, read as the reverse complement.
CTTTCCTTTGTGCAAAGGAAGAAGATAGCTTTCCCTCCATTGATTAGGCATAGTGTCGCCTCTCATAAGTTTGGAGATAAGAACCATGAGCCATCTAGACCCGATGTCTCCCATCCCAGAACTCAGAGGGTATCCCGTCCGGCCCAACAGCTTTTCTCTTCTAGGAGTATTTAACCGCGTACCGAACTTCTTCGACTGTGATGTCGGATATTTCGGCATGATTCGGGGCGGCTCTTGGAAAGTACACTCGGGGAAACTGTTCGTTCAGAAGTTCCTCGCAATACTGTCGCCATCTGTGGAGAATTTTTTCGTCTTCCACAAGGAGTTGGCCCTCAGCATTGTTAATAAACTTTGGGAAACGAATCTCCTGAGCATTTCTTCTTCTCTAGGCGGCTATCTTAAAGATATTTGCTCCTTTGTTCAAATTGCTTTATCGAAGCTCCTGGGTAGCCTGGTTCCTGTCAGACGCGGAAGACGATATTTCTTCCAACTCCTGATATAGGCCTTCCATGCTTTTCGCTTTGATTCGGCGCACTTTTTCTTTGCGATACCTTTGCAATATCTAAAGGGTCCGCCATCTAACTTTTTTTTTTCAAGTAGTGCTTATTTCCTGAATGGTAACAATTAGCTCATGTCTGATTTGACAGATAATAAGTTTTATCCTTCCGCTGAACGAATATTGTTGTGTATACGCTTGAACAACGCTGGGAAATATTGCGACATTACTTTGAAAATCATCGACTTACAGAAGATGCCGATTTTGCCAAAAAAATCATCTTTTCAGATGAAGCTTTTTGATCTTGGCGGGTATGTAAACAAGCAAAATTGTCGCATTTGGGGCACAGAAAACCCGCACGCATACATTGAAAAGCCGGTGCACCCAAAACGAGCCACTGTTTGGTGCGGATTTTGGTCCAGAGGCATAATTGGGCCATTTTTCTTCGAAAATGAGCAAGGAGTGGCCGTTACAGTCAATGGCGATCGTTATCGGGCCATGTTGAACGAATTTTTGTTCACAAAAATTGAAGAGGAGGATATTGGCAACATTTGGTTTCAACAGGACGGCGCTACGTGCCACACAGCCGAAGCTACACTCGATGTTTTGCGCCCTGTTTTTGAAGATCGCATTATCAGCCGCAGAGCTGATGTCGTTTGGCCACCTCGGAGCTGCGATTTGACACCGTTGGACTATTATTTGTGGGGTGCCCTCAAAGATAAGTGTTACGCCGACAAGCCAGAGACAATTGACGCTTTACAGGACAATATTCGTGAAGCCATTGGTGAAATACAGCTGCACACAATCGATAATGTGCTTAAAAATTGGACCGATCGTGTAGGCTACTGCATGGCCAGCCGAGGCAGCCATTTGAATGAAATTATTTTCCATTATTAACCGAAAGGATTGTACTTTCAAATAAAAAAGAAATTTGAGAAAATATTCAGTGGTTTTTTTTATAGCATTTTCAAAAAAAAAAAAAAAGTTATTTGGCGGACCCATTATATACATTTTTACATTTACATGAACTTATAATATTTTTGTACATCAATCTATCTGACTAGGTCTACTAAGTTCCTACAGTGTTTCGATATTGTACCACTTCTGTATGAGGCGTTCGCTTGAGAGCCGCGTGCGTTGAGTGATATGTGGGCACGGGGGCGGAGCGTCACAGAATGTGGCATCCCAAATGGGCAGACGTCGTTATGGGTTGTGTCTACTTCAGGAATTTTTCAGATTAAATTATTAACACTGAACACTAATTAAAATATTGGATATGGTTGTTTCGGTACTTACTTACGTTGCTTACATAGGGTATGTCTTTGTATAATCCATACTTATCATTCTCAATATTCTTTTTATTTGTATTCTGGTTTTATTTTATTTACTTAGTGGATTCCCCGACGCTACGACATCATCTTAAAAATATTAATAGGTTCTTTTAATGAAGTCAAAAGGCCGAGAGAAAAAAAAATATTTTTTTGCTTTTTGGAGTTTGTTTAATATTTAATTTTATTTTTATTAGATATTAAACGATCTTGGTGGCAACAATTTGACCGAAAAATGGAAAAAATAATCGAAAAAGAGTTTATAACAACAAAAACTAAGCAATTAGATATCTCTACCTTTCTTAAATAAATAGTAAATTAAGAATAAATAAGAATTATAAAAAATAAATAAAAAAGGATATCTACTTAACAGATTAATTTACATAGGTACCTTGATATCGATTACAGCGAGCTATCGCTTATAACAAATAAATTCGTCGGCCTCTTTAAGCTTCCTTATGGATTTTGACTGTATGTTATTTATTTTAGCAGCATATAACATTTTTACCAGCCATTTATTACTTGGAAATTCAGACCCTCGTTAATAACCCTACGCCAAACCTCCCTGTCATAATTATGTTTCTTGCATGTTTCGCTGTTCTATTCCATACCTTCTAGGTCCATCCTTATAATGTCCTCTCATCTACGGCGCGGCCTTCCTGGCACTTTTGCGGATTTTAAACTCATTACTTCTTTGACTGTTCGTCCACTATCCATTCGTTCTATAGGTCCTGCCCATCTTAGTTTTCTCGATTTTATTATTCGGACAATGTTTCCATTTCTCCATTCTTCTGATGTTCGTCCTCTTGTTCATCTTCAATTCTATTGTATTTAAGGGGATCTGAGTCCCGGAATCTTTTTTCCTCCTCGTTCAAGCGTCTCTTCAAGCACACACTTTTCAAGTGTTTATTTAGCACAGTCAAGTGCATGGTTTGGATCGATTTATCGGATAATGACCAAATGTTTTGGTTAGTGACTATTGTTGGCATAAACCCCCGACTAGCCATTCGACCGGATCTTTTCTTTAGCTTACACGATCACCAACTTTCCCTGTAATAGATCATTTGCTTGGCCAGCTGAGAGACCATCTTATTGGAATCATATATCACTACTCGTATGTCAAGTTCATCCAACTCTGGCCAAAAATAGTCATCCAATATGGCACCTTAGCGAACTCTGTTGACCGCAAAGTGGCGATCATTTTCATCGCCTAAAAATTCGGTCCAATCAGACCTTCGACAGAAAATCCACACTATAAGATAATTTTTTTGCGGATGCAATAGAGTCTCCTGAAGCACATGTCGATTTTCTACTGGCGAATCATGTACATATATTTTGCCTGTTAATTAAGCCATTAAACAAAAAGTGAACTGAATCGCTGGATATGATTTTTCGAGAAAATCAGGATTTTCTTCAAGCTTATGCAGAGCTCAATAGGAAAAGCTTCGGCGCTTTAAATGATCAAGAAGCTTCAGTTCTTGAGTTAATTTGATCTTGTACGTCGTCGATTTGTTGGTGTCGCCCAAAATGTTTACAAAAAAATTGCTACAATTTGGGCTGAAAATTTCTCAACTTCGGTGATCTTCTTCGGAATCGACTAATTTGGCTCATTTCGAAGTGAAGCACTTACGGCTGTTACCGGTGTGTTCTGCCATTGGCACAGGAATATTCAAGAGTGAATATGCTGACTCAAATTCATCATATTTTTACGACCAAAAGTGCGTTCTTAAAGTTACGATCCCCGAGTCAAAATTACGATTGTAATTTTTAATATGTAGTTAAATTTTTAAACTTCACCTTGATAAAAATCAGGGACAGCTGTAGGTCTTAGCTTTCGTTCCTCTTACCACGGATCCCCTGAAGAATTAGTTGTTTTTATTGTAACACACATTTTATACGTGTGAATCTCTTTTGTAACTATCTACAGTGTGAATATATGCCCTCCATACTTTTTGTTTGGGGTGGGTTTCGCTTATTCAATTGCAACCATATACATAGGATCCCATCATTCACGTTCAAAAGCTATTTCGAAATACAATGGTGAAATGATACCCAAGTTCTAATAAAAATCGCAAACACAATCTTGACTCCGAAAATGAATTGACATCAATTTCTGTATTTTCAATTTGGTTTTTTGAATTTAACTCACAGTTAAGAGGGAAAGCGGAGAGCCTGGATCTGATCATACAGGGTAAAGTTGCTGACTGCTCGTGCAGTATAAGGCGGGCATTACTGCGATCCAGGAAATACGCTGGATAGGAAATGGAATAAAAAAGAAAAAAAACATTGCGACATCTATTTATTACAGCTGTCACAAAAGGTTGCACATATTAAGATACGGATTCGATGACACTGAGGAATCCATCAAAGAGGGTTTCTATGACCTTTTGGACGGAACCTACGAAGCCTGTCCGGAGCACGACATCAAAATCGCATTCGGAGACTTCAATGCCAAAATCGGCAAGGAAAACATCTTTAGGGGCACGGCCTTCACGACACGACAACAGATAACGGCATCCGATTAGCAGACTTTTCGACAACTAGTAATACGATGATAAGTAGCACAAGATTCCCTCCACTCAGCAAACTGGCTATCTCCAGATGTTCGAACCGCAAACCAAATCGACCATATGCTGATTGACGCAAGGCACCGGTCAAACATTCAGGGACGAAAACCTCGACTCTGACTGGTAGAGCATGACTCAGATCTCGACTGTCCAATGTCAGAAAGCTGCGACCGCCAACAAAACGGAGTTTGGTGGGCGACTGCATGCACCAGAAATACATAGTTAAAAACTGCAGAGAGAGGCTGCGAAAAAGACTCTCCCACATGCCTCAAGCACACACAGCGCTAAAAGCATTGCCATCCAGGATGGAGCTGAAACCAACCTAGGCTTTCGACCATCGCCAAACAAACCCGTGGTACGATGGCGAATATGTAGAAAAGAGGCAAGAAACGAATGAAGCATATCAGAAGGCGCTTCAACGGAAAACAAGAGCAGCGTGGGAAGAGTACAGAAGAAGGGAAGAAGAGAAGCTACTGTGGAAACATAAAAGAGCCTTCGCACCCTCCCAGTTCAAGGATATCGAAGATGCCCGGATAGACAGAAGGTTAGAGCCTTCTACAAAAAAGCCAAAGCCCTTGCATCCGGCGTTAGAACGGGTGCCCAGGCTCTTCGAAATTGTGAAGGTAATATTATCACCGGCTTGCAAAAAAAAGTGAATGTGTTTAAGCAGCATTTCCAACAGCTGTAAGACCAAGAGAGAGTGAGAGTAAGAAGAAAATCCAGCACCAGTTGAAGAACTCATCGAAGAACACTCGAAGATGTGAGTGGAAACAAGCTCTCGTTCAGACTCAGATCCTCCCGAGGTCGCTAGCCCTATAGTACAGGGTTTTCCAAAAAGGACTTGAGAACTTTTTTTTTAAATAAAACGCAAACCATTTAAGATATTTCAAAAACTTTATTATCGGCTTGAAGTACAATCAAAACATTTATGAATGGAACTCGACTTCGTTCATATGGCCACCGCGAGCACGTTTGCAGTGGCCGATTCGTTGGACCCAATTTTCGATGACTCGGCCACACATTTCGGCCGAAACGGCCGCTATTTCGCGTTAAATGTTGACTCTGTGCTCTTAGAACGTCGTCGGCTTGTTGGCATAAACCAATGACTTAACGTAGCATCAAAGAAAATAGTCTAGAGGCGTTAAATCGCACGAACGAGGCGGCCAATCGACTGGCCCATTTCTTGAGATAACACGCTCATCAAACTTAGTCTTCAATAAATCGATTGTAACGTGTGCTGTGTGGCTTGTGGCACCATCCTGTTGAAACCACATGTCGTTCAAGTCCATATCTTCCAATTCGGGCCAAAAATAATCGGTAATCATGGCGCGATAACGCTGGCCATTCACAGTAACGTGACTATCGTTATCGTCGACGAAAAAATATGGCCCAATAACGCCGCCGGCATGCAAACCGCACCAAACAGTTATTTTTTGTGGATGAAGTGGTGATTCATGAAGCACATGTGGATTTTCACCCGACCAATAACGCATATTTTGCTTATTGACGAACCCATCGAGCCAAAAATGAGCTTCGTCACTGAAGATGATTTTGCGATGAAATTCATCATCTTGGCGCATCTTCTCCAGAGCCCAATCGGAGAACGTACGTCGCTTCAAATGGTCCATCGGCTTCAATTCTTGAGTCAGCTTGATCTTGTATGGGTGTAAACCAAGATCCTTACGCAAAATACGCCAGAATGTGGTCTGAGCGATGCCCAATTCTTGAGAACGCCGTGGAATTGACTGATTTGGATCGTTTGCTACGGACGTCTGAACGGCAGCGATATTTTCGACACTTCGACCAACCCGTTGTCTCACTGACACGGCAACATCACACAACGAATATGTAGACTCAAATGTTTGCACTAAGCTTGTTATTGCCTGTCTACTAGGGCGAGAATTACGACCGAAAATTGGAGTTAACGCTCTTAAAGTTGCGGTCACCGATACCGAATTTCGGTAGAAAATTTTGTACTTTACCATGATGACAATGTTGAGTTTACTGAATAAATTGACAATGACAATTCGATGATTAGTGAAAGGGTGCGTTCACAAATTAAATTCAAAGCTGTCAAGTCCCCATTGGAAAACCCTTCATATATAGGAACGAGCTATACAGACCCATGCTCACCAGACTGTGGACTGTGTGGACTGTGGACTGCTCCATTATGATAAACGGACCGAGGTCTTCGATGGTAAAAAGTTTCAAACAGGGCGACCCATTAGACGAAGACAGCATACGTCAATAAAACATACGAGTACGAGAACATTAATAAAATTCGAGCATGAAATAGTCAAGGATCTCATCTATCATGGCTCACTAGTGACATGCGACAATAACACTAATTCCGAGATTAGCCCTTGCCAACTTTTGTTTGTTCGCACTCAAGAGGCAATTCGAAAGTTGAGCCATCTCGACGCAATGAAGGTAATCCTTTTCAAAATCTCAGCTATCCTGTCCCACCTGTCCTCGCCCACGCCGCTAAGGTTTGGAGATTATCAAAAGTGGATGAAGAGACCATTGCCCGTTTCTGCGCGCACTTGTTGGTCCCGTTTGTCTTAACGCAATGTGGAGGAGAAGATGCGACCTAAAATTGTACAGCGACATCGGCCTAATCAGACGACTACAGATCCAACGACTTGATGGCTAGGCCACGAAAGTGTGTGAACACAATTGCTCCAGTCTGATGAAACTTCGATTACAACGCCTAAGGACAATATAGTCGAGATTGCATCTTAGGTGGCACATACAACCGGAAAGGGACTTTAATCAAAAACTGGTAGTTTCTGACCTCAACCAACGGGGCGTGCGGCACTGGGAGCAGCTGGTTAAAGGCCGTGCCGGTTGGAAAAGCCTGTCACACGTCATCTAAAGGAAAGGAAGGACGTTATAGAGCATAAGATCATCCAACTCAAAATTGAACTTAATTTTGAAATTGGTATCATTCAAGCCATCCTTTTCTGGTCCATCTGACACTTCGTTTTGTTTATGCCTGCTATTGGTTCAAGTTTCATAATATTTCTGTGACAGGGTCTCTTTGGATCTGCTTTTATTGGGAAACGGGCTAAAAATATTTAGACCCGATTTTGAACGCAGCATGAAGCATGTTTATTATTCGTTTTATATAACACAGGTTCCCACGAAACAATCTCCCCTTGAGTGTTGGGGATGATCTTTAACCGTTGAAAGTTTCAGTTAGGCGATAGAGATCCCCACCAGTTGTCTTCCGTTTTTGTTCCTTAGAAATTCCATTATCCCATTCCCTCAACCTTTAAACTATTGGATTAGCATCCTGGATTAATTTCCGGTCTCGTTTCGAAACTTTAATTTACATAAACGTGCGTAAGTTCAATGAAAAAAATAGATTTAATAATAAATGTCTACAATGAACATATACTACGAACGTAATGACGTAATACGAAAAAATCAATTTATTATGTAACAAACCAGAATCGTTTTGACAGCTTCCACTTAAACGAAAAATACATGAAAGGAGACAAACATATGTGCAAAGCCCATGCTGAACAAGAGCAAACAGTTGTGTCCTCCGTTATTTTCAGTTTCAAATTTAAGTTGGCTGTTTGGAAGTGTTTTGTGGACGCTGTTTCCAGCTCGGTCATTCTGGTTAGTTATTTAATTTCATCAATCAGTTTACTTCCATGCATTCGCTTATTACAGGGACAATTTTAATTATGGATCGCTTCAAAGCTCTCTACAAAATCAATGGATCAACATTGAGCCCAAAGATTTCCAAACACAAAGTCGTGAACGAGCTGCGAGCGACCAAACGCAGCCAGTTATATTCGTCCACAAGAAACCTATCGCCTAGCCCGTCGCCAGACAAACGCCCCCACATCACAGAGGAACAAAAGGAGAATCATGCACCATCGCTTCCCTCAGGAGCGCATAGTGGGCTGACATCCAAAGACAATCTCAAGAATGGAGAAAATCCAGCAGCGACTGAAAAACACTCACGGAAAAAACAGTATCTCATGCGGTTCCTAAAGTGGAAAGCAGAAAAGGCACAAGAAATTGAACTTAAGAACCAGAAAAGCAAAAGAGCTCAATTCGTTGTCCCCTGCAAGCCTTCGGCGGCCGCAGCCGATTCAAAGGCGGAGTTTAAAAAATCTTTCGCGCCCAGTAACCATGTTTTTGTCCCGCCTAATAATTTAAAGGACGTCAAAGTGGAATCAGTAAGTGAAAACACTTTTCGTTGCATCTCGGGCACACAGCAGGTTCTTTACAAATTATTTGATACGCGCGTGAAACCGACAGCTGTACCCAAGCCACCGTCGAAAAGGATTCCGCCTTCAAGACCATGTATTCCCAAGTCGACCAGTTCAGTACAGAAGTTTACACCAAAGCCGCCGGTAATAGCTAACTCAGCTGCAAATCTACCGGTCAAAATACCATCCTCAAGAGCTGATGCGCAACCTAAAAAGATCTCAACAGCTAGAACGACAGAAACAAGAGCAGTAACTGCGAGCAAACGGATACCCTTGGCGGGAAAAACGCCAAAAACCAAACCTAGCGAGAGTAGTAAACAGCCTTTAGTGTTGCAACCAAAAACAAATCCTACAAAGACTGAAATCAAGCCAACAAAGACGCCGATTAGACCACCACCCTTAAAAATACCGCCGAAATCGACAGAAAATCCCAAATCCTTATCCAGGCCCACAAGAATGCCACCACCATCTACCACCCGGCAACCACCGAAGGTCATAAAAAAATCCCACGAGACAAGGGCAGCAACATCTAAAACGGGTACCATCAAATCGGGGCAACCACCCCTCAAACGGCCTACATTCAAGGCTCCCAAAAAGGTTTCATCATCTATATCAAAAGCCTTCGAAAACGTTAAGCGGAAAAAACCCGACGCCATAGCCCCAGTTGGTGACACGGTACCAGAAACACCAACCGAAATATTCAGTGCGGATACTCTGGTAAATTTTGTGACATCGACCAGGCGCAAATCGTCGTCTTTTAAGGACCGAAAAGCCGATCTTCTGTTTAACGAAATGGAAGACACTATCAGTCCAGTGGAAGTTGTCGTTTCCACGGCCAAAGTATCGGCGAAAAAGCCTGAAAGCGATAAGAAATTTGATTTTATTCGCTACTCTGTCATGGAGTCGGACAATGCCGCAAGTCCGGAGATCGCGGCGCCATGCAAAGTCGAGCCTGAGGAAAAACCAGCGAATTACATGAGTCCATACGTGTCCGTATCTCGCGGTAAAGTTAACGTTAAAATGGAGCGTGAGAAACGAAACAGCATCTACATGACACCGGTGGGTAGCGATGATAATGCACCAACAGTTCTCAGCCGCACTCTGGCAACCGTGCGTTACTATCGCAAACAACTCGATGATGAGATTGGGCGTCTCAACCACCAGTGTACCTTTTGGGAAAGATACAGGGAAGCTAACTCTGCGCTGATTGAAGACGGCGGCGTGGACATGATCAATGTAACCGTCGGCCAAACTAAGTTACTTATAACGAAGAAACTGAAACAATTCGGTACTTTGATCGATCGTTGTGAGAATGGAGCTCTTGGGAGGAAAGCCGAGAATGCCGGCGATGGCGAGGGAGCAAAACCGATTTTACCCGAGGACCTCGAAGGATTCTGGTCGATGGTTGGCCTTCAAATCGAGAACATCGACAAACGTTTTTCCAATCTCGAACGATGGAAGGCCAACAACTGGAGTGATCCGGATGATATGCCACGCGCCATCAATGCGAATCCAAAGAAAGTAAAGAAACGAAAACCAGTCGCTGTCACGGCCCGGCCCAGTGCATCACTTTTGAAGATGCTAAAAGCCGCCCATGCGGGCTATGTTAATAAGAAGACCACAAACGATCCCGATGAAGATGTCATCCTCACACCGTCTAAGCGAAAAATCGTCATCAAGGATCGTCGCTCTAGATCTGCTGCCGCCACTGTCATCACGGTCACTACACCAGTAGCGACCCACAAGTTAAACGCGCAATCAGATCAACCTCTTATCCAAACGCCACCACTAATACCGCATATCAACAACTTCCGCAAGAGTATGAGTCTTTTCAAGACCGCCCTAATCAACGAGCAGACGGCAAAATCCCCCAGAATAAACGGAACCACTCCGGTAAAATCAACGCAACAACCGTATAAGCCAATTCTCAAGACTCCCGCATCAACGCGAAAGCAGAAAAGTGTCGGTTTCAGCACAGAGATCAACAAAAAGAGTCTTTCACCCAGCGACATGTCGGAGGATATACGCGCTTACAAGCTACGTAATCGAAGAGTCATTCTGCGGGACTCATCCGAGTTCTTGATCCCCAAGTAGAGGCGGATTCTGTTTTTCTGTTTGTTATTTGTTTCATGTTTTCATTCGTAAGAAAGGTTTTTCCATTGCTTTACCTTATGATCGAGGATTTTATTTATGTTTTATGTTCTTACTGTGCTCGTAGGCATAGGTTCCCTAATAGAGACAATAAAATAAAAATAAAACGAAAATGTTTTTCGAAAGGATTTTTGAATTTGAAGAAGATCAAATTAGAGCACCGTATCCGAAGGGTGTCTAGCCAAGTGAGTATGTGGATTCTATCATCGCATTTGTCACTTGCAAGGAACCTCGTCGAGATGGTCTTTGAATAGCAACTCTTCTCCAAACAATCCTGTGGTTATCACGTCAGTGCAATACGGGCGAGCTATTCCTACTCCTGTGCACCTCCAATAAGAATGGTTGTTTCTTGTTCGCATCTGATGTACATTGATAATGCGTGATGGAAGAACCTTTTCTTTTATAGGGTTCGCGCAATTTCAAGAGTTACGCTCTAATGGTGTTTGTCACACAACCTGGACGGGGTGCAGATGGTTTGTGTCGAAGATATTCGTTCACTACTCTCCGGTGATGGTTGTCCTAGATAGGGTTCGAGAGATTCCACTGAATTTGTCGCGTTGGTTGTAGTTCACAGTAACTTATTTTTTGTTTCCATATTATTAAGGTGTTATATTGGAAATGCGCACACAGAGTATGCATTTTGGAGTGATCTTACACTGCGAGTGTTATGCCTTCGTCATCATCTCTTATTCACAACTGATGTTGTTGCACAGTTTTTCCGTCTAGGAATTATTTTTGGCTATGGACAGACTAGAACTACAGACCTTTCGCTCAACAGTCGATGATGATTACCACTGCACCACGACCACCGCCTTGCTACGTTTGCGCCCTACAATGTACAGGGCGCGCCATCTCATATGGGTCGATTTAAACTTCGAATATCTTCAACAATTGTCAACCAATTTTCACATGTCATAGCACTTTGGAAACGTCAATTCAGTGCAATTTTGGCCATTTTGGCTTCACGCCAAAAGAATGCGCGGAAATATTGGGTATATAACTTAATTCGTGCGGTTTTTTTTTTTTCAAAATTTGAACGTTTATTTAAGAAAAACATGTACAATAGCATTATTCAAAGTATTGATCATTTGAAGCTATGACTTTTTCCCATCTTTTTGGCAATTTGTGGATCCCATCCCAAAGCAACTGCGCCGGCTTGGCAGCCAAGAATGAATCAAGCCAATTTTTGATATTCTGCTCTGATGTGAACCGTATTTCAGTGAGGGCGTTCTGCATCGACCGAAACAAATGGTAGTCAGATGGGGCAAGTTCTGGGCTATAAGGCGGGTGGGGTAAAACTTCCCATCCACTGTTTTCCAAATAGTTCTTAACCGGAATAGCAACGTGGGGCCGAGCGTTGTCATGATGGAACATTTTTGCCTCGTGTCTGGTCGCATATTCCGGGCGCTCTCTTCAAACGGATTAATTGTGTTCGGTAGCGTTGTCCATTGATGGTTTCACCCAGTTTTAGTAGCTCATAATACAGCACACCCTTCTGATCCCACCAAATACAGAGCATTACCTTCGCGCCATGGATATTCGGCTTTGCCGTTGATTTGGCTAGTTGGCCGGGTTTCACATATGATTTTTTGCGCTTGGGGTTGTCGTAATATATCCATTTTTCATCACCAGTAACAATCCGATGCAAAAATGACTTCCTTTTGTAGCGTTCCAGCAGCATTTCGGACATGCAAAACCGCCTTTCGACGTCTCTCGGCTTGAGTTCATGTGGAACCCAATTTCCTTGCTTTTGAATATGTCTAGCTGCTTTTAAACGTTTTGAAATGGCTGCTTGTGTGACACCCAAAGATTCTGCGAGCTCTTCTTGTGTTTGGCAACAATCTTCATAGAGTAATGCTTCCAGTTCTTCATCTTCAAATTTTTTTGGCTGCCCAGGACGTTCATCGTCTTCCAAGGTAAAACACCACTTTTAAATCGTGCAAGCCACATTTTTCACGTTCGCTCAGCTAGCGCATGTTCACCATAAACTTCCACCAAAATACGATGACTTTCGGCAGCAGTTTTCTTCATATTAAAGTAATGAAGAATAACTCCCCGCAAAAACACTTTTTTAGGCATAAAGTTCGACATATTTGAGTGAAAAAAAATTATTGTTGTTTACGCTTCAAATGAACGACATATACTGAAATGACGTACAGTGACAGTAGCTTTCCAACGCATGTTCCAATGGAATAATAACAATGTAATAATACAAGTTACGCCATCTCTTAGCAAACCGCACGAATTAAGTTATAGTTTCAAAGTTCATTAAAAATGAACGCTCAATTGTGACAACTCAACGTGCGTATCGTGCAAAACATCGTGATCGTGTTGAGCCCAAAAAAATTGCAATTCGTCGTTGGGCCTCGAATTTTTTTCAATTTGTTTCTGTGGCAAGCCCTCGTGAGCAACCTAGGCTACGTCCGCGGCGTTCAAACTCATCTATTCAGTCTGAGAAGGCCAGTGTTCAAGAAGACCCAAATTTATCATATCGGCGCCGTTCGCAGCAGTTAGGTATCAGTATGACCACTTTGCGGAGAATTTTAAATGATGATCTTCACTTATTTCCATACAAAGTGCAGATAGCTCAAAGAATTTTGCCACAAGATGAGCCACGGCGCTTGGTATACGCACAAAATACGCTTGGCATACGCACAGCAATGATTAATGCTGAGCCGGAGTTCTGGCAGCATATTTTGATGACCGATGAGGCACATTTTACGCTCTCTGGCTCAGTTAATAAGCAAAATTGTCGCTTCTGGGGCACCGAAAATCCTCACATTATTCACGAAAAGCCGCTATATGATCAAAGCGTTACTGTTTGAGCCGATGTATGCGCTAAAACATCATTGGACCGTATTTCTTCAAAGTTGGCGATACAGTGGATCCCAGAAATGCGTAAAAAATTCACTTCATATTTCACTTCTGGTTTCAACAAGACGGCGCGACATGTGATACTCCGGACAAAAGAATGAACCTTTTGCGTAAGAAATTCCCTGGAAGATTGGTCTCAAAAAAGGGCGATATTGACTGGCCTCCGAGATCGCCGGAATTGACTCCTCCAACCTTTTTTCTTTGGGGATACTTGAAAAGCATGCTGTATGCTAACGGCCCGAAGACAATAGAATAGCTCAAAACAAAACAAAACATTTGTGCGGAAATCGCAGAAATTTCGACCGAAATGCTCGAAAATGTCATGAAGAATGCGCGAAAACAAGCCCATTTTTGCATCGGCAATAAAGGAGGTCATGTAATTGATATTGTTTTCAAAAATTAATCAAAATAAATTGTAAAGGTCTAAGTTGAATAAAAGTTTTTGAATTTCCAAAATCCGTTGAGAATTGTTGAAGTTATTCGAAATTTACATCGACCCATATGAGATGGCGCACCCTGTAGCATGCTAGCTGCTAAGAGATTGCACTTCTCAGGCTCCGTTCGTCGCTCAAAAACGTTTTTCTTACCCAGGGTAAGGTGATTTGTGATAGTACTTTGGTGACAGTCATTTATGACTATCATCATCTTTTGGTATCGGGTAAGATTATCACAAAAAGAGTTCAGAAAAGGAGCAGCACTTGCTTTTTCGCAGTTGATGACAGATAAGACAGCTGTCGAATGTTCAAAAAAATATTCAAAAATCAAAAAACAGGGCAATAAATCGAATTTGTTGCAAAATCATTGCTTTCTTTTATTTACAATAGACTGTCTCTAAGAGCATCACGAATTTTCGTGGCTTGGAGAGGTGGATGAGATTGGTTGGTTGTTGGGGAAGGTCACTTTCATTACATGGCACCTTCAAATCACAGAAAATGTTGTGCAGCGCAACACAAACATGAATCTAAAAAACAATCATTTAGCATAATTTTAACAATATTAACTGCGAAATTATTCCTACTTAAGTACATGTCATCTGCAATGGTAGACCGATTTCTCAAATTCTTCCTTACTGGCATCACTGTCTCATTGACCTCTTCATCTTTGCTTAAAAATAGCTCCAAGCACGAAAACATATTTTTTTATTTTACAAAACAAAGTCACATCAAACGCACAAAACATATGAAAGTGATAGCTAAATAGCTGTCACCAGAAAACTGTCCCAAAAATGTGACAATCACAGTGACTATCACCTTACACGATACCGAAACCGAGAATGTGACTGTCACTTATCACAAATCACCTCAGCCGATTCCGGCCCTGGCCACCTCGCTCTCCGGACCCCACACCGTGCGACTTTTACTTGTGGGGAGCAAGTGAACATTCGCTGAACTGCTGCCATTGGACCCGCTCTTTGTTCACGCGTTATTGCAAATTTGAGGGTACGGCTGCAAGAGTGTCTGGAAAGTAACGGGCGTCATTTGAAGGAATTGTTTTTAAAAAAATAAAATTCGCAATCTGTTTTGGATTGGTCAACGCTCGTCAGCCTAGTCTTTGAAAAAGTACGGACCAATGATACCGTCACCCCATATTCCACACAGTGAAAGGCTCAAATCTGATGCTAAATTGCGTTGAGGATCGAAGATCAATTCAACATATTAATGACCTCGAAGGCGAATAAAAGGTTTCAGCTGTTGTGTGATTTGTGACTTATACAGACTGCCTATTTTCGTAAAAGTTTGAATAACAAAAATTAATTATGGCAAGGTAAATTGTCAAAGACAGTATTACATTTAACAGCAAGATCAACAATATATTCAGAAAATAACAGAAACATCCACACTATCTATAGCTCATCCTCTATAATGGTTCATCCAACTAGTCATCTCATTTGGTATTTGGAAAACATGGAAAAATATGAAAATTGAGATTTTGTAAAAGGGATGACACACGAGGGTGGTGAAAAGTTTCCGAACTCAATGTGAAGATAGCAGCACTTGTCAATAAAAGTTAGTGAATGTAGTTGTGCATCTTTCAACAGTTACTCGCCAAAATTCATCTTCACGATGAACGTTCGGGTCGCCCGAAAACTGCAACAACTGATGATAACATCGCTAAAGTTTACTAAATGGTGCTAGGCGACTGCCGTTTTAAAGTGAGAGAAATACAGAGGCTATAAAAATGTCAAAAGAACGTTTTTGTTACATATTAACCCTTTCCTATCTGACGGTACTAATTAAAGTAAGATTTAGGCATGAGATAGCTGTCCGCGCGATGGGTGCTGCGTTAGACCAAAAACGTGTTCGAATGAACATTTTCAACGCTCTGTTGACGCAGCTTAGGCGCAATAAATCCGAATTCGGCGCCGGTCAATTACTGTCAATGAAATTTGTACGCCCGAAACAAAAATACAAAAATGCAAGGGGGGAATCGGCTCCAATAAAAGAAAAAAAAAACAGTTTTTTCGGCTGTGAAAGTCATTGTGACTGTTTTTTGGGATAGAAGACCCGAGCTAACTTTCAACCTGATCATTGATTCACAAGTAGCTCTTAGACGTTCACCGAATAGTCCAAACTGACAAGATCGGCCCCCACCGTCGGTAGGCTTAATTTCAGAATTTTATTTTTGTTTAATTTTGTTATTTTCTTCAGAAGGTACTTGATAGTTGTCTATAAGTTTCAGAAGTTCACTGGCACACATTCCTAGTGATAATGTGAACACTATTTTCCATAAAACATTTGTGAAGGTCGATTTGCAGACTAGTAATCCGTTGTCACCAACCTTACTGATAATACTTGTAAAAAGGATGGAGCTCCTTTTACACCCGAGTTGTGAACAGTTGAAAAGATATACCTATCAGGAGCTGCAAATGCCGCGGTTAAGCAGTTGGTGATTGTGGCTCCATTTGGATCACTGTTTTGTATAGTTGCTTCTTATTTATGTTACGCGAGCTTTAAGGGGTAACACCACTCTAGAGGCCGAAAAAAAGGTGTAATTTTGCGGATTTTTCATGGGATTATCGGAAAAGGGATTGTATTGAAATTTACAGGGTTTATTCAACATATATTGAAGTATAAAAAAAATCGTGCAAAATGGCGGCGCCACAGCGGATCTCCGATACAAGGTTTTTTTGAAGACGCTCCGCGGGCGTACCCATTCCTCGGCAACCGTGAGAGCTGGAACAAAAATCCAATTTTTTTTTGAAACTACATACTAATAGCTATCGAAGTACGTAGGATTTTTTTTGTAAAAACTGTGCATATCTGAACAAAAAGTATGAATTTTCGACTAAAAAAAGAGCAGTAAATTGTTAATAAAACAAGTAATCAAAAAAACGGCTACGTATTTCGGAGGAGAGCATATATATGAAGCTATTGTAAAAATTTGAAGTCGATCCATGCAATAGTTTTGAAGCTACGAGTACGCCCGATTTGAAAAAAACAGTTTCGAGAAAAACGAGAAAAACATTGAAACCGTTGAAATTTTTGTTTACCTCTAGTCTGCGATGCCTGCGCCGTACATCTGGCCGTCTCTGTTGATGGCGGACTCTTCCTCTTCCTTCCTTGCAGATTTTATGGACATCCGGGCCTCTCTGGCTTCGTTGGACAACGATCGCTCGGAAAATTCGATGCGAAAAGCGTCCGCCTCCACGCTGCCCATAAGCAATAGAATTCGGCGCGCGCTCCGAGGCGTTGCGGCAGATTTAAGAATTAGACCCCTTCCACATTGAATTTCTATATAAAACCAATTGGATATGATTTTTAAAGTCCTTAAGTATACTTTAAGCAAAAAAAAAAAAAGAAATCGAATTTTTGAAAATCCTAGAGTGCTGTTACCCCTTAACAAATGCACTTATTTCCAATGCCTTACAGGTCACCACTATATCAATTGATGATTTGCCTTATTACCTGCTACCACCCTTAGTACCCTATGATTCATACATAATGTTCCATTAGCTAGGTCCAAATACTTATCCTTTCGGAACTCCGTCAGATATGAGGTTCTGCCTTATTTCTTCATCAGTATCGTAGAGCAGAAACCATTTCTCTAATTATTTTGACTAAGAGATCATCGACACTATAGCTGTGAACTGTTATTTTTCGTTAAAAGTGGTTCAATTGAACTCCAAATTTTCAAAACGCGTTTTTTCTATGTTCTTAGAATTTATTTCAAATTTTCGATGTGACTGCCATTCGCATGAGCTGTAGTCTTGAGCCAGCCACACTTTGACAATGTCCACTCTCTCTCACCGACATGTTTAGTTGATAAGGCCTCAAATCACATTCGAAAATACGGTAGAAATTCGCTCTCATCATAACGCTGAGATCCAAAAACACAAGTGGCCAGCGTCCATGGGCCTTCGCGGCTGTCCAAACCATGACACTTGCTAGTTGGTGGTTTAAATTTTCATTAATCCTTTCCATTAAATAAGCGTAATCATTTTGTCTGTTCACGAGCGGAAATTATTCTGACCAGAAAACACGATTTTCAGCAATTAGCCACTAGCGCAACAGCTCTTTTCCCCCGTCCTAACCTCACTTTTTCGACGATGGGTAAGACTTGTCCTTTTAAGGCCTTAGTTTGGGCTCATTTTTCGATACCTTTTTCATGGTTAGCTTTGATATCTCCAGATCAGCAATCATTTTCCCACCACTCCGTCGAGGATTCTGTTTAATTTGAGTCTTTACTTTCCAAACCATTTTTAACGCTAAATCAATTTTTTTCCTACCACCATCATTCCGTTTCGCAACGCTGCTAGTTTTGCTGTAACTTTCTACCTATATAGTTCGAGGCATGAAATATTTATTGATATCAAGGTGCTGGTAGCCTCTACGACTTTCAATTGCGACTTTCCGTTTGTTACGTTCAAATTCCATTATGGGTAGAAAAGAAATCCACGACACTGAGACGCAAATGCTTCTGCCACTTGTTGTAAACAATGAACCGACCTCCTCCTGTTATCTCCTGTTATGAATCTGGAATGGGAAGGAACTTTGTGTTAGAATCAATCAAACATGCGGCCCTAGGAGGGAATTCTCCAGTAGCGTAGATTAATTTACGCGACCTATTTTGTAGGCTTAAAATCTTATCTCCTTGAGCCCGAGGTTCTTGTCCAAGAGTAATTTTGTCGCGGTGGAAACGCAGGTTAAAGGTGTTCGAGGCACCTTAGCATGGTATAGGTTCGCAGCCCACTAATTTTTTTGCGACGGTAGATCGGGTCTTTCATACGGTATGGCTTGTTATTGCCGCGTCGAAAGTGACCAGTCCGACGGATGAGATCCACCGATTCGCTTTCTGTCGAAGATTTCCCGAGTTTTGCGGGGAGGACGTTTAGTTGTTATATTTGGATGACCCTTGGTGGTTGTCAACTGTGGTGTTCTAGCGGTTATTGGGCCGCCCCTGGTCGATGCCACAGATGCGACAGTAGCTGCAACCACTGTACTGGTATCTGCAACGACTGGTAAAGGTTTGACTGACACGTTTCTTGGCTCTTTATAATGATTACCATGTCATTAAAGTGATAAGCCACTTTGCTTGTTAGTTCAAGCAGTTGGTCCAAGGACCTGTCGCTAACTGCTAGAACCTGGTGCAAGAGATCTTTCTCTTTATTTGGCGGGCTTTGCATGACTCTCCAGTGCTGTGCATACATGCCATAGATTTGTGAGTCCATCGTCGTCAAAATCTTGGTTATGGGTAAGCCGACAGTTTGTGGGAAGTAGCTCCAAACGATTTAAGGTTTCACGAAAGCGTATTCTTCTACCAGTGTGACATCAAGTCCGCTTTTTTTTTATGGCCGTAAATTTGGACTTCGTCTAATCGGTACATACAAAGTAGAGTAAACCTGGCCTGTATGTGATATGTGATTTTGGCCTCTTACCTAACAGTTTGATAGTAGTTAAATTACAGCCTCTTGAAGGGCTGTCATTTGTACTCTGGGAAGGGGTTTGCGTCCAAATCATTGGGGAAGAAGCCAGGTAGCTCTTTCTATCGGCTTGAGGATTGCGAATTCTCCTGCGTTTGGCAGCAGGGTTCAGCGGGGTGCTGTCGGCGGAACGATCACGTTTTTGTTCTAAACCCTTGGTGACAGGTCAGATTTTGCATATGCTAGAGCTCCATTTCTAGATTTGCCCTGCTTAATGGCGCCCTGGAAGCGTATCTGTTTAGTGTGGCGAAGCCGCCACATGGTAGAGACTTGTTCTCCTCATGGTTGGTGGTTTCATTTTCTACCGCATGTGGGCGTTCATCTAAGAGCATACTCCATAATCTTCACAGAGCGTCATGTCGGAATCGGAGAGTGGCGAAACATCTTCTGCTTTCCGTCTGGCTGCAATGTCGTCAAAAGATACCGACGTTGCTGGTGTTTGTTGAGCTGCTAAAAGCTCACAGACCCCAGCGGATGATGGCATTTAAGAGGCACCACTCTCTGTGATATTTTTTTTATTCAGAAATGTTGTTGTGAAAGGCTGGAGTGAAATTTGGAGTGAAATTAGCTGTTTCCCAGTATCCGAAGTTCGCATACTAATAGCTAAGCACCCTCCTAGCCATGCATCCATCGACGTATGCTGTTCCACCTTAGAGAAAGGGAAGTGAGGGATAGATGGGTATGGGGGAGAAGGAAAGATGAGGACGGGTCAATAATTGCTTCCTGGCTTCGGGTTCCTCTAGAAACATGTCTCGAGAGTCATTACATGTATTTAGTCTCCGTATCTCACCAAGGTGAGCAATTTTCGAGAAAGTGAAACTGGGATAGGGTGGACGTGGTGCAATGGTAATCATCACCGAATTTTGAGCCGAAGGTCTGTAGTTCAAGCCCGTCCATAGTCAAGAACAATTTTTATACGGAAAAACTGTGCAACAACATCAGTTGTGAATGAGAGATGATAAAAAAAAGTGCTGACGAAGGCATAACACTCGCAGCATAAGATCACTTCATAATTCATACTCTGTGTGTTCATTTTCAATATAACACCTTAATGATATAGAAACAAAAGAGTTACTGTGAACTGCAACCAACGCAAATTCAGTCGAATTTCTCCAATCCGATTTAGGACAATCACCCCCGGAGAATAGTAAACGGACATCTTCGACACAAACCATCTGCACCCCGTCCAGGTTGTGTGACAAACACCATAAGAGCGTACACTCTTGAACCTCCACGAATTAAAAAAAAAAGGGAAAAAAAAGTAGGGGACGGTCTAAAGTAATGACATGGAGATTGGAGTCATTAAGGGTGCGCTCAAACGGTCCCAGATGCTTATCTCTTCATACTTTTTACATCCCATAATAGAAATAAGACCTTTTACGTGCTTAAGTGAATTGGTTCGTATAAGTGCGTGTCATGCTCATTGCAACACAAACAGGTGTTGAGTAGAATCGTATAAGAAAATGTTTCTTAAGATCTCTTAAGAGACTATTAATAATGAGCTGAATTTCAAGAATAGCATTAAACGCGTTAATTCCAATAACTTCAAGCCAGTAGTCTAACCTTATGGAATCATTCACGTGCTTTTAACGAGCTCTCCTGTCACGTAAACAAACATCAATTTTATTTGCTACAATTTATCTAAATGGTAGTTTCAACTATCACTTTTTCAACTTACAAATCAGACTATCTCAAACTTGATCCATTTATTCGACAGACTGAGCAACCGTCAGACGTTATCCAAATAAACATAAATATTGACGACATGCTCGCCCGCAGGCTTGTCCCAACCATAAATGCTCTGAACTAGTGTCGGCATTCGACCGTTACAAATGCTTTAAATAATATCACCCAGACCACTAACAAGTTAATTGATTTGGATTTGCCTGCAAGTATATAGCGGTGTTTCACAACTTCACTGCTAATTTCAAGTCCAAATCTACTCGACAAGTGTAGTTCTTATGCATTGCGCAACGGTTTTACTCGCTTTGCTCCATAAGGTAATGGCTTTATAACATGCATGAGGAGCGAGGCTGAATTTGGATGATTGCAAAAAGAAATAAACTTCCGCTCGAATTCGTGAGCGGCGAGCCACTAATTATCCGTGCGAGTACTACGGGGCGGCTGTCGTACTTGAGGTAGAAACGAATTCAGATCTTGGCTAGTAAAGGGGCTTCAGTCGACTTAGAAGCGAAAGATACTTGCTTCTCTCTCTATTTATTTAGAATTACACATTTTTTATATTTTCATTCATAAAATAAAAAGTTTCTGCGTTCTTATCAAATCGGCATTTGCTTACAATCTTGCTAATGAACGCAGCGCCATCTATAGAAACACATTTAATATCTCTCCATAGTGAAAAGAAGAATCAGGCGTACATACCTTGGATTGTGTTAATAATACAGTCTGCCTTTAGGCGCAATCAACTACGAAGTTGCTTAACATTTATCAGTAAAGTGTATAATGGAGAGTGATCCAACCGTGTTTCCGAACTTCTATTAACACAAAACCCCATAAAATGATACACTTTGTCATTTATTTTTCTACTAGACAATTGTTTGGTGTTGTCAATTAAATAAAAAGTTAATATTTACTTACTTAATTGGGTGGCAGCAAGTTTCTCCAGCTAGCACGATCTTTTGCCAGTAGTTTCCAATGCGACACTCCCAGTTGATTAAGGTCTCCATCCTTTTGTGTGTGCCACCTTGAATTCGGTCATGCTTTGCTGCGTCGCCCCTAGGGTTTGGATTCGAAGATTCTTCGGGCCGGAACTGTGTTGTCCATTCGCTGTACCATCCTAGGCCATCCTAGCCATCTTAGACATTGGTCGTACTAGACCGATGTCGATGTACAGCCCGTAAAGTTCGTTGTTGTATCTTCCCCTTCACTCTCCGTTTATACAAACGGGATCATAGGTTGAATGCAGAATTTTCCTGTCGAAACGACCAATGGCATCTTTATTCGTTTTCGTTAAGGTCCAGGCCTTAACGAGTATAAGTATATAGTGCTAGGTTGGCTTTTAGAGAGAGAGCTCTACTTCTCAACTGCTTTTTAAGCCCAGAGAAACAGCGGTTAGCAAGAGTTATTCTGCGTTTGATCTCAGCGGTGGTGTTGTTGTCGCAGGTAATTAGTGAGCTTAGGTAGACGAAATCCTTCACCATTTCGCAGTTGCCAATTGTGATGTTCTGGCCAAGACGTCGGTGTTGTGCGTCTCTTTTGGGACACCATATACTCGAATTTCGTCTTTCCCTCATTTTCCGAAAGACCCAGAAGCGGCCAAGATTCAATGCTTTCAAACGTTTCATTGACTTCTCGCTGTGTTCGTCCAATTACGTCAATGTCATTCGCGTACGGAATCAATGGTACCTCTTGTGTTGGCCAGTGAGTCTCGTATGATATTTTCAAACACGATGTTGGACAAGTTACATGACAGTGCGTCATCTTGTCTTAAACCTTTTTTAACATCAAATAACTCAGTTAGTTCGCTACCGACCTTAATGGGGCAGCATAATCTGACGAGTTTGGTAGGGCCGCACACTGTCATATGCGGCTTTAAAATCGACAAAGAGATGGTGTGATTTGGAATTCTTTGGTTTTGTCCACGATGTGGCGCAGATGCAATGTTAAACATGTCTCCTTCCCCTATAGCTGGCGCAGTTAGAGAGGTCTCCTTTCTTTGGACTGGACCAGCGATGCTGAGATTCCATTCGTTGGGCATGCTCATCTCCAACCATATTTTACAGATGAGCTGGTGCATGCGCCACGGCTTTATTAGTTTGAAGCTTAATTGATGCCTACAGGCTTCTGGTCTGGCTTGTTCGTTTTACCTTTTCGAAAACTTGCGAGCCTATTTCATGCGGTAACATCTCTTTATCTCCTCGATCTCACGCTTTTTTTCTTCCTTGAAAGAGTCTGCCCCTCCCTGCTTTTCTGCTCGTAGAGCTCACGATCCTCTCTCGTCCTTCTATGTAGTATGGCTTTGTAGACAATTTGGTTAGCTATGTACATGGGTTGGTTCGCATTGCTCATGAAACCAGCTGGCGGCGGTTTGAAGCCTAACAAATCAGAGGCAGCGTCTCTGATGGCGCATGCAATGCTTCCACTGTTATTCTGTGGATGTGTTTATGTCATCCGACTTTGTGAGAGATTGAAGGAAACTCGGTCGATAAAGGTTTTAGCGGCCTCCTGCGATTGTAGCTTTCCGACGTAAAATTTTCTTTGTCCTGCTTGACTCCGTAGTATCCTTGACATCCTCATTCGCACCTTGGCTGCAACAAAGTAGTGATTTTTTTTATGGGGTTCGCGCAGGTTCAAGAGATATGCTCTTATGGTGTTTGTCACACTGTCCCACAACCTCGAAGGAGTGCAGATGGTTTGTGTCGAAGATGTTCGTTCACTACTCTCCGGGGGTGGTTGTCCTAGATAGGATTCGAAAGATTCGACTGAATATGTCGCGTTGGTTGTAGTTCACAATACCGTGTCATATTAAAAATGCACACGCAGCGTATGAATTTTATAGTGAAGTCTTATATTGCGTGTTATGCCTTCATCAGCATTTTTTGATCATTTCTCAATCACAATTGATGTTGGCATAGTTTTTCCGGAATTGTTCTTGGCTTGGAAGGTTCTTAATCTAAGATGCTGGATGAGCATCTATCGTTGATGGCAACGTGATCAATCTGGTTAATGGTGGCCTGATGGTGACCGCCAGGTTCCTTTATGGATATTGAGATGTGGGAATCGTGAGCTAGCTACAAGGAGATTATGCGCCGTCAGGAAGTCAAATAGCGGGAGTCCGTTTTCGGACGTGGTGTCGTGTAGGCTATACACCGGTGATCACCGGTTTCGCATTAAAATCTCTTAATACTAGTTTTGTATCTTAGCTGGGACATTGGGCATATGTTCTGTCTAGGTCATAGAAGTCAAGGTTGGAGCTTCATAGGTACGTTTGGGATTGTGATTTTGTTCCACGAAAGTTCTTGTGTTTAAAATCCTCCTGTCTGTTCCAGAATTGACTCTTTTGTTTTAAGATTCATTTGTGTAAGTGTAGGTTTATGTCTGAACTGTCAAAACCATAGAGAGGTGATGGCTCCGTAAAAGGTATCTGAGCACCTTTCTTGGCTTGTATGTCAGCCTTTTCATTGCCTTTATGGTTTTTATTACTTGGCACCCAGATCAACTTTAATCTGTTTTTTACAGCCAGTTTGTTTAGCGTATTGTGACATTGCCAGATAGCTTCAGAATTAAAGGTGTACCTCTTTAGCGCTTTAAGAATAGCTTGGCTGTCTGAGAATATAGTTATCCTTAAGCCATAAATTATGGTTGCCTTAATAATTTGATTGTACATATATTCAAATACTAATCTTTGGACTTAGTCCCCATGTATTGCCTACGAGTTGTTTTAGGGCCCAGAGAGCTTTGATGGCCCTTGAATATATATTGTTTATGTGTGCATTCGAAGAGAGTTTTTGGCTCAGTATTATTATTAGAAACTTTACCTCTTCCTTTAATGGAATGCAGGTATCTTTGATTTTTAAAGTTTGAATATAGACCTCACATTCCCATTGCAGACTTGGAGGTCATTTAATCGTTTGCTCGTCAACTTTGTATCCGTTCGTATCCGAGGCATGTGGTTATTTCGGAACAAAATGTTTTTTCGTGACATGAATGTTACCCCTAACATATTTTCCCAAGAACAAGGGCCGGCATGTGGCGCTCCCAATGGGCCTTCGATGCAAATAAGTTGTAATGTAGTAGCCCGATTAAGGTGTTCACACAATATTTCTGCTATTTCGAACAGTGGAGGCCGTCGTTGATTCCATCCTGGGAATTCCTCCGCCGCCGTTATATTAAAGTAGCCGAGCCTTGGTGGCAGCTTAAGGCCTCCCTCTCCCCCTCTCTCTCTCAACAACCTTACAAAATTAATATTTATTGAACATTAATTATAAAAATAATTAATATTATGGAAAACAAATAAATGTGTCAGGACATTCTGCAGCAATTCTTTCATTCGATGATGTCGGTGACACAGTGCGGGTAGAAGGTACGAGTAAAAGGTAAGAGGGATAGAGGAGATGCCGATGGACATTGGCCTTAAATGCTTGCACGTTGCACTGAGGAGGGAAGAGCGAATCCGGCAGGGAATTCCAAATTCGTGTGGTTCGGTTAAAGAAGGATTCTCTATACTTGACAGTACTTCCGAAAGTGGGCTTCAGAGTATATTGGTGAGTATTCCTAGAGACGTTTGTGCTGCGGGAGAACTGTTGAAGGGGTGGAATGCAACTGGCTGTTTCATCAGCATTTTTTGTGGAAGTAACGATAAAATAGGGTAAGGCAGGAAACATTCCTGCGAGGTTCTCGCGAATCTAATGTTTTCGTAATGCTGGAGTTATAATACCTATAAGTTTTATCGCCAGATTTTGTCTAGTAGGTTTAATGAGGTCTTGGATATACCAGACCAGACATGAGTGTTAAACTCTAATTTAGAACGAATCATATCGTCGCCAGATCTAAGAGTGAGAAATATTTCTTGCATCTATATAAGAAGCTTAGGCATTTCGCCGCATTCTTTGCGACACTGAATATGTTGTCGTAGGCTACTGCTGATCACTGTTTACAGCTAAAGAGCAGGGACGTAACATAGTGAACGAATATGAGGGGCGAAGGAGTAGATTGGATTAGAAGTGACAGACAAGAGATCATTTATAAAAGTGAGAAAGAGTGTCGGAGATAAGACGGAGCCCTGGGGAACACCAGCATTTAACAAATGAATGTCAAATTTGAATCCGTCCAAAACAACTTGAATTGAACATGCATTTTCGACAATAGGGCATCATGGAGTTGGTCAAATGCTTTCGAAATATCCAGTGCAATCACTTTTGATGTCTTCTAAGTAAGTTTCGGAGGTCACCAGGCCTTTAACTTGGCGAATATTCATTTTTTATTGGTTCAAATTTGCAGGTTTTTGGTGTGGACACGATTTTTAAGATAACTCTACGCTAAGCTGTGAAGAGCCTGTCAATGGCTTAGCAGGTCCGCCATACGAGTAATGTTGTGAATTTTATTTCTCCAATCAAAATGTTTGTTTGGCGTTAAAAACCCCAGGCGTCAGGTTTTTTGATTTGACGCCCCCATAGGGGCACATATTGGCTAAATGCAAGCCTTAACATAAAACTATAACTTATTAACTAGGTGGCAGGGTGGAAACGATTAAGGAGAGTGTGAAGGGTTGTGGAATAGGGCAATTCTAAGGCTGGACTTTTTGAGGTGAAGGTCGAAAAGATTGGTGCTAGATTTGCGAAGCATTCTTGACATTGGTGGTAGCATTCGTAGCCATAATTTGTGCGATGAGTGTTTATACGGAAAAGGGCGTGGACCGAAGGTTACGTTACCGAAGGTTCGTTGGAAGAGTTATTGAGAAAACTAAATGTAGCGGGGTAGCTATCGGTTTTTCTTTTTGTATTAAAGAAGTGGAAGAAACACTTGGGGTCAGAGATAAGGGAGGATTGCATTCTGTTTAGGTATCGGAGGTAGAGTGATTCACATAGCTGTGCAAATCTAATGTAGGACTGCATGTAGTTAGAAAGGTTAGATGCAGAGGAGGATCTAAGATAGGCGTGCCAATTTTTGTTTCTTTTATTGCGCAAAGAGCGTAGTTCCATGGTATACCAGGGCGGAGATGAAGTGTAGTTCTTTTTTGGTGAGTATGGGACTGAAAGAATGAAGCGGCTGAGGATTTTGTTGTAAAATAGCGCAAGGGTTTCGTTTAAGGATATGTGTGAGTTGGGGTTAAGGAGGAAGTTAAAATTATTTCGCGAAGTCAGCTTTCCGGAAATTGAAAGAGGGAAGAATAGTGAATTGAGTCTCGAGTGAAAGAGTTATCGATAGAGGTGGATGAAGGGGGTCTAAACTAGAGAGAAAATGGTTGTTCGGATGAGAAAATCAGGTCGAGTTGTCTGTCCATGTTATTAGTGATGTTACTGAGTTGCAGAAGGCCGGAGCCAGATAAATGATCCGTCAAAAGGATTTCTTTACCTGAGGAGGGGTTAGCGGGGATATAGTGGGTCTCATCATGAGATTGAACCCATTTTAGGTGTGGGAGATTGAAATCGCCACAGATGATTATGATATGATATGGAGTCGATGAGATCAACGGCGAGTTTGTGTGGGCTGTGAGGGTCTTAAGTAACAGCAGGCAAGATAAAGTTACTGTTTAGGGAGACTTATTGAGGTTTATCATCATTTGAGAGTAGGTCATCTGAGGTGTGACGGTTGGTGATTTTAAACGTCCCACAGACGTTTCTCTGCTTCCCAAAGACTTAATTTATTTTTTTCTTGGACATCTCCGATATTTTGCTGGGCGTCCTCGATTCCTACCGAGCACGAACTCGAGTTGCTCGATGTCCGCGATCTTGTCTTGGGTCAGGTCGCTGTCCTCTTTTTTGTGATTCTTTACACACTTAACACATCGAAGCCGTATCTCGCAGTTCGACTCGGCGTACGTCGGATACATTGTAAAACGTTATCATTTCTTCTTAATTTCTTCCATTCTACAAACTGAATGCCTATGACATTGATGGTCTTTAGGCTGTACCAGGAAAAAGGGTATTTCTCGCTGCTGCCGTTTGACCTACGGTTTAACTCCCATAAGCACGAGGTCTTCACTCTCAACTGACAGGAATGTCACCGCGATCGTCGATTTTGAAAATGATAGGGTGCAGTGGAGTCATCGAACATATTTTCGAAAAATGAGGCTAATCAGGCAGTTACTGTCAACGATCAATGGTATTCGCTATAAAGTCATGACTAATGACTTTTCGTTCTCCGATTGAAGGGAAAGAATATGGAAGGGATGTGGTTCCAGCAAGATGGCGCTACAATGTTGCATGCCATTCAGTAAACAAAACAACCAAGTTATAGAAGGAAACATTCGCTGACCACATAATTTCGCCTAATGGATCTGTAAAAGTTCATGTGATTCATTTTGATTATTTTCTGTGGGAGTACCCACGGTAGGTTTTAGGTTCTAATTATGAAGAATACTTGCTCTCGATGGCGGTTCACGTACTCGTGGAAACTGTGCACTCATGTCGCGTAACATATCGGGCCGTAGCATATTCAATTTCACCTTCTTCCTGACAAATTTTATCTTTTAGTGAGATTTCTCGGAGAATTGACATTTATATATTGGGGGTACAAATTAATTCGGTCCGTTTTCAAAAGAAAACCTGCGCCACCTGCAAGTTGTGGCTGATCTTGGAAGCGATTACCTACTTCATTGGAAAGGTGTGACATCTGTCAACAATAATTAGTGTGCATCAGCTTCTGTTTCTGACAACAACATTGTTTTTTGCCTCTTCGAAAATGTCCGGATTTGTCTTAAATAAACAGCATTTGCGGGAAGTTTTGATTTTCTTTTTTAATTGGAAGAAAAGTGCAGCTGAAGCCCATCGAATGCTTGTAGAAGTTTATGGTGAATCTGCTCCGACCGATAAATCATGCAGAGAGTGGTTTCGACGCTTCAAAAGTGGTGATTTCAGCGTCGAAGACAAAGAGCGTCTTGGGCAGCCCAAAAAGTTTGAAGATGAGGAATTGGAGGCTTTACTGGATCAAGATCCGTGCCAAACGCAAAGTGAACTCGCAGAATCGTTGTGAGTGACTCAGCAAACAATTTCCGTTCGGTTAAAGAAATTTGGATTTATTCAAAAGCAAGGAAATTGGGTGCCGTACGAGTTGAAACCGAGAGATGTCGAAAGGCGATTTTTCACTTCGGAACTGCTTCTTGAAAGACATCAAAGGAAGGGATTTTTGCACCGGATCGTGACTGGAGATGAAAAGTGGATATACTACGATAGCCCCAAGAAGAAAAAATACTATGCAAAGCCTGGTGAACCCGTTACATCATCGTCTACATCGACGCCAAAGAAAAATATCCACGGTTCAAAGGTCATGCTCTGCATATGGTGGGACCAGACGGGTGTGGTGTACTATGAGCTGCTAAAACCAGGCGAAACCATTGATGGGAAACGTTATCGACTACAACTAATGCGTTTGAGCCGTGCATTGCGTGAAAAACGGCCAGAAACGACCGAAAGGCATGACAAGGTGATTTTGCAACATGATAACGCTCGGCCCCACGTGGCTGTAGCGGTCAAAAACTACCTGGAAACGCTGAAATGGGAGGTCTTATCCCACCCGCCGTATTCTTCAGACCTTGCTCCTTCCGACTACTGGCTTTTTCGACGGATGCAAAACGATTTGGGGGATCACCGGTTCGGGTCTTTTGAAGAAATCGAAGAATGGCTCAATGATTGGATCGATGCCAAAGAGGACTCAGACTTTTTAGAGATGGTATTCGAAAATTACCAGAGAGATGGGAAAAAGTAGTCGCTTCCGACGGACAATACTTTGAGTGATGTATTTTTTATGTATTTTCAATAAAAAAAATTTTTTTGAACACAAAAAAACGGACCGAATTAATTTGTACTCCCAATAATATTACGAAAACGGGAAATAAAATTTTTAAGACACAGCTCACGACGTTGGTTGGACCTGAACATGGTGGTTTTATCGTGAAGTCCTTAGCTCGAAACTTCTGTAACTATATATCTTATAAGCCTGAACATTTTGACAGTCGAAAAAAATTGCCGCCGAGCCGTAATGTGATATTTTACTTTGGTAGCCTACGCAAGACGAGACCGCACGAAAGACCAACTTACTGGACCTCTTCCTCCGGTTTCTTGAATATTCAGTCTTAAAAGTCTAACTACCGACACTCTAACCTGGAAGAATGAATCGAAATCAGAAGAAATCAGTTAATCACTAAGGAAAGAGCTGTTTCCAATTTCGGAAGTAGAATGGATCAAGTCTTAACTTTCAACACCAAAGTCATGCGGCGCCAACTTACAATAGAAGTTACCCGGAATAGATTTTTTTAACTAACTTTGCTGATTCAATATTGTGATTTGAGTAAGTAAATTAAAGCAGATCAACCTAATAGATCACCTAATAAGATTACACTAATAGCTCACAGTAATTCTAATAAAGCTCACGCTCCAGAAAGTTAATTTGAAGAAATGTCTAAAATTATTAGTAAATTCAATGAACCCTCTAAAGAAGATATGTGGGTAGACCTATGCTATATAAGTTAGACATTTATGCCTATTCACAACCTCCCACTTGATCGCTTTAGACTATTAACCAATTAGCTAATAACCAAATTAGCTAGTTGGGGTGCCAATAGGGTGAGCTTAATTGGATTCTTCTCAATCATTAGTTCTATTCACCTTTCTATGGATAAGATTCTGCTCCATAAAAAGTTAAATACAAAAGACGCCAATATACCCAAGCTTTTGGAAAGATACATAGCTAAAATGAGATAGGTTTCTATACATAACTCTGTGACCACGTCACCTTGGCTCTCGTGCCATCAATGCCTTTCGATAGGGTTACTTTGAACGTGCCTAGTAAAAGTCTAAAAAAACTCGGTGAACAAAACGTGCATCTAACAAAAAATTCAAATATTTCCTTTGTCTACCTTTATCACTCAAATTGCTTTTGGTGGTATCTACAACTACGTCACTCAATACACTAAAAAGATACATAACACCGCAAACGACCTCGATAGATGGTTTTTGCCAATCTACTCTTCCCGATCCCATACCACCGCCATAGCTCCTATCGTACAGTCTAGTAATGTTATGCTCTGAAAGCACACAAGTATCTTAAGTATGACCTTGGTGTTTCATAGCCCCCTTGCAAGCCCAGTGCAACTCTCCACTCCTATGTACTCCGCACGTGATCGCACAGAACTATAAAATTGCGCGAGTATCTCATCGAAGCAGAAACAATGCGCAAACCTGTGATGAGTTTCACTTCGATTCGGTTACGACACGATGAGTTAACAAAACAAAAATGTACATACTCGTAATAGGAGCACAAAGAAGTTTCCCTTTTCATCGCTTTTTTTTTTTATGTTCCGCCAGGCAGTGAACGAGCACAAGCTTGATTCCAAACTTCACAGCCTTGCAGCTGAAGAAGGAAAAAAATTGTTTATGAATTTGGAAGGTACAAGAATCCACATGCTGAAACACCCACCCGCGCGACACAAACTACAAATAGTCAACGGGCGGAGGTGTTGACTCGATTTAATGCGAGTAGAAGCCAATAATCTCATTTAGTGGTTCACAGCTTGTCTTCCGTTGGCTTTGTGGCCATGCGGCGTATAAGTCGTTTGGCAATGTCGGTTCTGTTTTTGGAGTTGGTTTCGGTGTTTGAGTTTGAGATACAAATTTGATTTGAACGATTACATTACAATAGTTTGGTTACCATTTGCTGCAAATTATATCTTGATCGAGTTTTTTGAACCTAAGCCTAAGGGGAGGAGAAGGCATGTTTATCGAACATTATAAGAAAATTAGCTAACCGAGTGGCGCTTGTAACGTGTGCCTCTATAAGCTCCACCTTATAAAGGGTGTTTTTTTTAGAGATATACAAATTCAATATGAAATAACATAGTGTCTATGATATTAGCCTTATTTAACAGATTTGGAGTTTTGTTTGTTTCTTCCAGAGTGTTTATAAATAGTTCCAGACATCTATTTGTACGTTACTTTGGCAACAGCGGGAGAGAGAAAGCTTAAGAATGACGGAGGTTATTGTAGTCCAGTACCAATACAGCTTTGCTATCATAAAAACACTAATCTGCGACCTTTCTGTCATAGATTAAGATTTAAATGTTTCAACTTCGAGTCGGGTCAATTAGAACAATATAGTCGGCAGCCTCCAATAACGCTTTATAAGAGCTAAGATGTATCACAGCAAATTATATTTCTCCGATCATCACTAGAAATAAGCGCAAAAGCTCATCCGGGATGAACCTTAACCTCAACCGACAAATGTCTGCAGTCAGCATGGAACCTCAAACAGCACCTGAAATTGGTTGGGATCCCTTGCTAAATGCGGGTGTCGTAATCTTGAAGTTTTGTCTGCCGATTTTCATGTCTTGCCCGATGATGACAATAATATATTGGTTTTGTCCTGACTGATGAGCAGGCCCATCTTAGACAAGGTCATCGGCAAACGGTATGTGTTCTGGCGGGCATCTGGAATCCGACGATCGAACCTTAGCATTCAACATTGCACTGCTTCCCACAATAAACACTTCCCTGGGACTCCACTCCTAAGGGTGTACGGCACCAATCACAATCGAACCTCTGAATAATAGAACCAACAGACTGCCCAACAGTTTCTTCAGTACTTACAGAGTGCCAACGACGATCCTTGTCACTGCTCATATCATGTTGACATACAGCCTCGTCGCGGCGCCCAACAGCCGTTGGAGGTGAACTAATGTATGCAGCCACCGCCCTAGGTAAGAGGGCGTAATATCTACCCACCCAGGCTGGCGGTTGTGTGGGGGGCTAACAACCCCACCGCGTAAAAAATATATTGTTATGATATACGAGTATGTATATGGATCCCAAAATCAACAACAGTACGACACGAAAAAGACAAGGATTGACGGTTGTGCATCTGGAAAGTCAGAACTCTGTACACTCCTTGTGCCGAACAGAAATGGAAAATATCCTGATGAAGCATAAGGCGGACATTACTGGTACTGCGATCCGGGAAATACGCTGGAGGAAATGGAATAATAGAGAAAAAGCATTGCGACATCTATTACACCCGTTACAAGAGGGGTGCACATATTAGGATGCGGATTCATTGCAGGAAAAATGCTTATGACAAATGATCGCCTGGCTGTAATCCACATTCAAGGAAGGTTCTTCTACATAAGCCTAATATGTGCACACGCCCCACCGATGAGCGTGAGGAGTTCATCAAAATCGATTTCTATAATCTCCTGGACGGAGCCTACGAAGCCTGCCCGTAAAAATCGGCAAGGAAAACATCTTTGGCGGCGCGATCGGAAAGCACAGCCTCCACGACACCACACCAGATAACGGCTTTTGCTTGTCAGACTTTGCGACAAGTAGTATTACGGTGATACGTAGCACAATATTCCCTTACAAAAAGATCCACTCAGTAACCTGGTTATCTCCAGATTATCGAACAGTCAGCCAAATCGACCATGTGCTGATTGACTCAAGGCACGCATCAAACATCCTGGATGTACGAAGATTCAGGGGCGCAAATATCGACTCTGACCAAAAACAGGTAGCAGCACGACTCAGAGTTCGACTGTCAGGAAGCTGCAACCACCAACAAAACGGAGGTAAGACATGGGGCGACTGCACGCGTCAGAAATAACTAGAGACTACTGAGAACGGTATGCCTCAAGCTCACACAATTGCTAACGTGGTTGCGCTGCAGAACTACCATTCAGGCTACCAAGGACTCCCGACCAGAAACCCATGGTATGATGGTGAATGTGCGGAAAGGAAGCGAGCAACGAATGATGCATATCAGAAAGCGCTGCAATCGAAAACTAGAGCAGCGCGGTAAGAGTACAGAGCCAGAAGAAGGGAGGAAAAGAAGCTACTGCGAAAAAGGAAAAGTGCCTTTCCAGCCTCCCAACTCAAGGATATCGAAGAGGTTCAGGATAGAAAGAAGGTTAGAGCCTTCTACAAAAAAGCCAGCCCTTGCATCCGGCCTTACAACAGACGCTCGGGCTCTTTGAAATTGTAAAGTTAACTTTGTCACCGATTCACAGGAAATGATAAATGTGTTTAAGCACCACTTTCAATAGCTGCTTAGCGGGCATGATCAAGAGAGTGTGAGAAGGCCAGAAGAAAACCCAGCACCAGTCGAAGAACTAATCCCCCACCCAGAGTAGAAGAAGTCAGCTAAGCTATACATAAGCTAAAATCCTTCAAAGCTGCTGGCCCAGATGGTCTTAAGCTGAGCTCTTTAAAACTGTCGGTGACGTTCTGGTAGGGATCATTCCAATCATTTGGGAGGAGAAAAGCATGCCCGCTATTTGCAAACCAGCTCCATCTATCCCATATTAAAAAAAGGCAGGTATCAGTATGGATTCCTGCCTGGGAAATGGACTATAGAACATAGTCTTAACATTAAGCCGGATCCTGAAAAACGAACGAGTTCCAAGTCGATACTCATCATCTTTTTAACGACGTTAAAGCCGAAAAGCAACACTGGAAGACTCGCGATCCATTGTGCAATTTGGACCCCATACCTCCGAATCCTTGCAAACATGCACCGAATTTCGACAAGGAGAGGCGCTCTTCAAGAAAGTCCAAAATTACTCTCTACAGAACACAGATCTTGGCAGTCCTGCTTTACGGAGCCGAATGCTGGACTGTAAGCAAGAAAGCAGAGTTGATTCTGGGCTCTTTTGAAAGAAAAAAATCCTTCGTCGGGTATATGGTCCTGTCTACCAAGAAGGTGAATGGAGGAGAAGACACGACATGACATGATTTTAGTTGAACCAAAGATGAATCTTCGCAGGAGGAAATTATAATCCCAGAATCCACAGAAGAAGCTCTTATGTCTGTTAAAATCAAGAATATTCATGATCATCCATTGATGGACGGCTACTCTAATCTAGCCAGTTCTGAGAATGAACAGAATCACTCCTAAACATTTGTTTAGATGGGAGGGGGCGCTTCTATGAAGATTTAAATTGACCGGCTCTTAGCAATTTCTACAAAGTAAATAGTGAGTTCAGGTCTTTTACGGGTGCATGTTAGATCCGATTGAGACCATCCTGGCGATAAATGGAAAATTAAGGTGATGAAATTTAATAGATGGAAATAAAGCGCCACATGTGTTTATATACCATAAGGAGTTCCCACAATCGATGTGATGGCGCTCCTGGGCCTCTGGGAAGCCTCTTTCCTGTGTAGTCTGACTATAGTTTTTTTTTTGGAAATTTAGTCCTAAGACCGTGAGACAAGGGCAAGTGATACAGTAGTAAAGGGCTTACCTTGTTTGGCCCACTACAGAAGACCTCCACTGCATACTGTGATCATTTAAGTCTTCTACTTTGCAAAGCTGGGGTAGGCATTCCGCCCGTCCGTAAGCATTTATCATATATGAGCTCATAGCAACCGCTTTTAGAACCCATTGCTACTGTGGCTCCTGAGATCCAGATAAAACTTTGCAGAATTCAAGGTAGGAGTCCTGGAATCTTTTTAAAATCTGCTTTGGCATAGTCAGAGTGTTCCTTTTCGAGCTAGTTTAGTCAATTTTTAGTATGTCGACATTATCCATGTTTCCACGGAACTTTCACCAAGAATGCTAAAGTTCATAGCCTTCCTTTCAGGTCAGGCTTACGTTTCATAAACTGTGATGTGAGAGGATTCATTACCTCGATTACAGATATTTAAGTGATATGTAGTCTAAAGCTCAACCTTATCTAGCTTCCGATATTGGTGGAGCTGTTCTATTCGCATAAATCCTAACTATGAATTATGGTCAAATACAAGATTAAACTACAATCAAATTATTATAAGCTTGTAAGAGAGGTTCAAAGCCTGAACAGACCCCCAAAGGCTAATTGATTATTTTGATTACTACAGATTACTTGGCTACTTACCGTGGTGGGTGATCGTGTACTCTAAAAAGAGGTCTCGAAACCAGAAAACATGGTTCCCTAAGACTTCAATTGGTGAGTCATCTACGTCGATAACTTTTGGCCATCTTTCAGCTAATTGGTCTAGCGACTTGTTTTTCGATGTTGGATTTTGTGCTTTAAGAATCACTCCAAATTTTTGTTAGCAATAAAGACGGTCTTTCTGGGTAGCCAAGAATTGGTTTATTTCAGATTGGTTTATGACTGTTAAGTACTTAGCCTCACCACCAGATTGCGCCAGTATCGCAGGAGCAACGTGTAGTACATTCTAGTAGACGGCTACTGTCGAAATTTCAGCCGGATCGAACTCGTAGTTTTGTTTTGACCGCGTGTGGACGCGGGAGTGTCCGCGGATTTTAGAAAAATGGAAAAAGAGCAATATCGGTCGGTGATTCGATTCTTGTTTTTGGAAGGGAAATCGCGCAGCGAAATCAAAGAGCGTTTGGATGCTGTGTACGGTGATTCTTTTCCTTCGATGACGACTATCAAAAATTGGTTTAACGAGTTTCAACGTGGTTGCACGTCGGTTTTTGATGAGTCACGTCCAGGTGCCCCGAAAACGGCTACCACGGAGGATAACGTGACAAAAATCCACGATCTCTTAGTGGCAGACCGCCGGTTTCTGCCGGAGTTTCTGCGTCATTTCGTGACAGTCGACGAAACATGGATCCACTGGTACACACCAGAGACCAAGGAACAGTCAAAACAGTGGACTTCACCCGGCGAACGTGCTCCGAAGAACGCGAAGACTGTCCCATCGGCCGGAAAGGTGATGGCCACCGTTTTCTGGGATTCACAAGGTGTGATCAACATCGACTACCTGGAGAAGGGCAAAACCGTCACAGGGCTGTACTATGCCAAATTATTGCGCCGATTGGACGCCGAATTGAAGAAAAAACGGCTTAACTTGGCGAAGAAAAAAGTGCGCTTCCACCATGATAACGCACCGGCTCACACCTCCGCCCTCGCCACGGCCAAATTGGTCGAATTGGGCTACGAACTGCTGCCCCATCCACCGTATTCTCCAGATTTGGCCCCGTGCGACTTATTTTTGTTTCCAAACTTGAAAAAGTCACTCGCCGGGCAGAAATTTCAGTCGAATGAGGAGGTCATCGCCGCCACGGAGGCCTACTTTGCAGAGCTCGAGAAAACGTATTTTTCAGACGGGTTAAAGAAGTTGGAGCATCACTGGGTCAAGTGTATCTTGCTAAAAGGGCACTATATTGAAAAGTAAATCCCCACTTCTCCAAAATTTTTGTTTTTCTTTTGTAGGCTAAGTACTTATCGGACCACTCTCGTATATTGCGACCTCATCAGAACAGAGAACGAATATGTAAAGCATAAAAATGCCACCTTCCAACATCTATTGGTTTATTTTACCTCACAAAGCACTCTCAAAATTCGTGGTTGATTGATCATGGGTGGTCTTCCGAAGCCAAAACCAGTTTCAAGGAAAGCACAGTTGCATCAGTGAGTCTTTCTTGAGGACCAGGATCCTAATAGCAGCTGTCATTTGGCACGGCCCTTCCCGGGATTGCATCTGTGAAGGCTTCTAGACTCACCTTACGTGGGTTTTCAGCGCATGATGTCGCTGCAATATGACTATTAGCTGCCGCTTTATTCTTTGTAGTTGAGTGCAAGGGCTTTGCAGAAGTACCATCATCTATATCGGGCCTTTCAAGTTGGATGCAGAAAATTGGAAAACGGGTTCGGACCATAAGGTTTGAGAGAGAGTTTGTCGATACCGTCGATTCTCATTGTTTGAAAACTTCGTTTCACTACCTTCACTACTCTTGGAGTTGTCAATAAAATAAGAGCCAAGTCTGAAGCCACAGAATTTAAGCCTTCTTTGTGACTTACTTCCGGGTGAAGGGGTAAGTCTTCTTAAAGATCTAAAAACAGCCACGCCTAACTAAAATGAGGTCATGAAACACAAAACAAGTCCCAAAATAGCCTCAGTATATGTGGACTAGCTCTAAATGGTGTAATGCATATTTCAACACTATTCACTGACAGTCGTGGAATGTTGCACACCATTTCTGCATCTTCCCGCATATCTGCGTTTATTGGCGCACGCAAAATACCCACACTCATATGCAAATGCACTTGTTCAATGGGAATACAAGTTCCTGTTTCGGTTCTTCACGCACTTCACAGTCATAAGCCCATTCCCAGTCCTCGCACAAGCAACATAAATAAAACTGAATTACAGACCCCACAACAACCTTGAATGCGCGGCAGACTCGTTGACATATTGTCTGTCAAACGATCCGCTCCTTCTTTATGCGTCTCTTCTTCATTTGCGTCCGCCTTTGTTTTGGCAATAGCAATTCCGCTACAACACCACTCCACTAGCTCATTGAAGGCGCATATTAAAATATGACTTCAGCCCATTCCACGGCAGGTCCATCGAGCGCGAGGAGGGCTTACAAGTAGTTGGTGGTGGTACCTCTAGCTCTATCTGCTCCCGAGTAGCGGTGGCAGTGTGCATCATTATTACCTACTCAATGCTGACAACCGTACTGGGGACGGACGGACTTCTGTGTGATTGATTTGCATACCTACCTGGCACCTATAGGTAGAGTGCAGCAGCGATTTCTTAATAAGTCAATCGCTGCCGCACGTCCCGCCTCCGCGCATTCGGAGGGCCCGACCAAGCGCGACCGACAAAACCTAAGAACTATTTGCCGTTTGAATTCTGTTCGACGTAGCTACGGATTAACAACGCAATAGACAGCTTGAACTCTACCCATACGTGCCAGAATGTGCGGACGTACGACGTACTGGATGTATGGGCAGCGGGGTGGCTCCATGAATATCTAATTTAGGGCTAAACGGTTTCGTTGAAAATATTGTCGATTGGCTATCGGAATATATTCAAAAGGTAATTATATCTAAATGCCTTGCCCTGTCTTGACTGTGCGGCGAAAATGCTGATTGAAGAGACCAAGAAGCTTAAGGGCTGTGGGAATGGTCGTGGGCCTTTGATGAGGACGACTCGAATGTCCTTTGGCTGAGCGCACATGCATGTTATGAATGTCAGTGGCGTAGCGGGTTTATGGATGACTTGTTATCGATTATGAGCGTCTGAATGCGGCAAGGTTATCTATGTTTAGACGGTGATTGGGGGTGGTTGAATGAATGCGTTGGGGCTTCATTTGCTCTTATAAGCGTGTCAGATATGGTTCAATGAGCATGACTGGGTGCTTCAGAAGGTTTTTTTTTTTGCACTCGATTAATTATGGTCGAATTGCACTGGGCGTCGTATATGGACTTATGGCGGAAGGTCAAAGTTGTTACACAGGAAACAGTCGGGCTAACCTTCAATGCTTTTATAAGCTCGACACGTTTTTAGCCCTTTAAAGTGTGCGTGTGGTTTTGACTACGTACGATAAGGGGGCATCAGGACGCATATATCCGAAAGGTTGTTTTGGATTTTTTATTTTATAATTGGCGCTTTATTATAATTTGGTCTCGAGTATTTGTATATCAAATTGAGGAGGGAACATCGAACTTGCCACGACATTTTTGGAACGAATCTCTGAGTCTCAGTACACCTGCTGTTAGACTCCGACACACGATTATGTGTATTCCCGGGGGAGATGAGTGTTTTTGAGGAAATTCTGAAAGCGTGAATCGCAGCTCGGTAGTTCGTTTTGGCACTTTTTTTTTTATAAAAATAACGATAAAACAAAGGGAGACAGGGAATGTTATGTGATGTTTAGTGAATCAATTTATTTTGCTATGTAGGGATCTCTCATGACTTGGGCCTACATTTGTACGAGATTCAACTGACCTATGTATGTAGGAGTTCGCTGACTGGGCCTCGGAGCGTTAGGAAGAGGACCCTAATCTTGGCTAAAAAATCCTCTTTAGCGACGAGGCACATTTTGAATGACTGTGTTAGTAACTAAAATGAGCGTATATGAAACGACACCAACCCATTCAAGGTTCACCTTGTGACAATGCACCCTCCAAAAATTACTTTTCGAAAACGTCGTTGG
This sequence comes from Merodon equestris, assembly GCA_958301585.1. NCBI lineage: Eukaryota > Metazoa > Arthropoda > Insecta > Diptera > Syrphidae > Merodon > Merodon equestris. Next base: position 45,083,723 of record OY284416.1, on the reverse strand, counting down.
TAAGGCGGTCACTGGCAATGGCTAGCGCTACAAAACGATGATAACAATTTTTTTATGGCCCAAAGACATGTGTTTCTAGCAGGACGGCGCTACGTGCCTCACAGCGGGCGCCACGAATCACTCGCATATCTCTCGCAGAGGTGACGTGAATTGGCCACCAAGATCATGCGATTTGACCCTGGTAGGCTTTTTTTTTGTTAGATTTCCTGAAGTCGCAGGTTTATGTAAATATGTAAATCACAATCAACCAAGGGCATCGGCCGATGAACACAACACAGGCCATCGCTCAAATTCAGTCGGATCAATGCGTGAGAGTCATTGAATATTGGATCACTCGGATTCGTGCCAACTTAAGAAGCCACGGTGGGCATTTGAACGATGTCATATTTCATACAATGGCATATAAGGGCCCATTTCAACCTTATTTAAAAACCCTTTATATGTTACCGGTTCAGTTTCACTATTTCAAGATGCCCTGCTCTTGAACCTCAGGACGTACATGTAACGCTAAAGTTACCGTTATCTACAAATGAATAAATTGAATTAGAAGTAACAGACAGAAGATCATTTATAAAATAAAAGTATTGGAGACAATCAGGAACCCTGAGGGACACCAGAGTTTATATGGAACGGTTGGAAAGGTAGTTTTTAATCCTTTGAAAAGGGATGTATCGAAACCAAATGCTATATTTTCGCAAAGAAGATCCATTCTAAATCCTTTCATATTCTTCTGAAATATCCAGGACAACGAATTTGCTCTACTGCTTGGTTGGGCGGACTATTCCAACTTTCGGTGATCTCACATAACAAATGGATCTCTTGTCTGGGAAACCATGTTGGTGGTCAGCGAGGAGTTTCTTTAACCCATTGACAAATTATCAGCCTCCTCATGACCTTAGAAAAGAGGGACATTGTTGCAGTGGTTCGGTAGTGGGAAGGGAAAGAATATTCTCCTATTCTGGGTGAGAGCTGATGGAAAAGCTTAGGCAGTGGAAGAACAGCCTTTCAAAGTTATGAGAAAGGCTTCTTGCTCTACAGTAGGGGACAAGCACAAATTGGTGGCCTAGAAGTAGCTGCGGAATGAATAGTTAGCGGACTTAATTTGTCCAAGGGTGTGATGTGGTAGCTGGTATATGAACGTGAATGTTTGTTTGTCTGACCACATTGCTAATATTTTGCGACGCCTATTAAAAGTCATCTTCGTTATTCGAAGGAGATCCAAATTGTCTCTTAAGCTAAATGAAGCAGCGATTGGTCGAATCTGATCAAACAAAGAAAACGAAATGTAAAAAGTTCTAATAAGTGATTTCTTAAGGGCTTGGTTTTTAATTCTTCCAAACAAGTCATGAAAATTGCAAGAGTGTACATAATTTTTACTTGGGTTGATAAGGCAATACTTGCCATTTTTAAAAGTTATCTTATGTAATTATTGACTAGGTTAAGTTAGGTTAAAGAAGGGGAGTGTGATGGTTGAGCATCATTTCCACTCGGAGGCCAAAGGGCCCATTGTGATTCATTTGTAGAATTCACATATAATTAACCTGTCCTATCACGTGGTGGCTGAAACCACCCCATGCTCTTTATGAATTTTAGAAGATCCGATATATCCTCATTTGCTACGTTCGCAATCTCTGTAAAGAATCTTTGGCCCAGCGGAGCTAGTCGTCGATTCTGGAGAGCTGGGCAGTGGCAAAGCAGATGTTGGATCGTCTCGGTTTCTTCCTCATTGCCTAAGCTCCGGCAGAGATCACTGGATCCCGAGTTTCGTTTTCGGAGCATTGCTCTAATGGGACAGTATCCTGGGATCACTCCGACGAGCATACGGATCGAGTTAAGGTCCAGCGCCAGGAGTTTCTTTGTTTTTCCGATATTGAGCTCTGGCCACAATGATCTTGTCGTGTAGCTGTCGTTTCTTGCAAGCCAAGACGAGTTGGCTTCTTTGATGATTGTGTCGTTTATGATCCGGTATAATGCGCTGATCGGTAGTTGCAATGACGTGACCGCTTCCCTGATGTCCAGTTCAGACCCTTGCCCGGCCAATTCGTCTGCTCTTTCGTTCCCTGCAATTGAGCTGTGGCCCGGGACCCAGCAGAGTTTGACTTTGTGGTGTCGGATGGACTTCAGTGAGTCGCGACATTTCATGACAGCCTTTGATCTCATTGTACAGGGTCCTATTGACTTCACTGCAGTCTGGCTGTCTACATAGATAGTGATATCCGATATCCCGGTTACTTGTAGGCGTTTGGCTGCTTTCTCTATTGTTAGGATTTCTGCTTGAAAGACGCTGCACAAATCAGGGAGTCTGAATGATTCCTGTTTGTGGAGGGTATCAGAGGGTAGAACTCGGCCCCAGTGCCTGTGTCTATTTTCGACCCGTTGGTGAAGAGGGTGATCTCGTGGTCGTTGATCACAGCGTTTGATAGCCACTCTTCTCTGTCGGGGAAAAGAATTGATATTCTGAGAGAGAAGTCATTTTGGGGGGAAATATAGTCGGTCGTCATTGGTTTGATCAATTTCAATCAAGTAAGCTGTGTGAGTTACAGCAAATAATAAAACAATAAAAAAATAAAAAAGTAAAAAAACGGAAAATCAAAAATTAAAAAAAATCTGAAATTTTTTTTAAATACTCAAGTGCGTGTTGGGTGGTGTCGCCAATAGCTAGCCCAGCGGTAAAGTGCTCGGACCGAGGACCAAGGATCCCGCGCTCAACCCCCCCCCGGGGGACGAAATTTTACGTGAGTGTTTCCTGCTACTTAGCTCATCAGAAGTAGCAGGAACAAATGTCTAAAGACGTCGGGAGAAATCCCGTTCGTCTAACGGAGTCGGAGTCGGATGATCTATCCGACTTCGCAACTCCGTCCACCGTTCTGATGACCGATGTCATCAAGAAAAGACGAAAGCTGACACCACGGAGTAATCTACTTAAACGCCCCTCCCTCTCCGCTTCGACAGAAAAACTGCGGGTCGAAGCGAGGGAAGGGGCAAAATCATCATCAACAGCAGTGCCGGAACCACTCTCCGTGGAAAGTGATGTTACCAACTTCTCCGGGGGTCACTACACAGGAGACAACAACTTCTTCGCCGCCCTTGCAAGTTCGGTTGCGGAGGAGGAACGGGAACTTGAAAATGAGGAACGCATTCTACGCGCTAAGTTAAAGGCCGTAGTTGATAGGCTCTCCGAAATGCGTCAGAGGGAAAGAGAGCGGGCTGAAACAACTCCACTACAGCGACAACAAGAAACACAACTACAGCAACCGCAACAAAAGCAGCTGCAACAAAAGCAACCACAACAGAAGCAGCCGCAGCAGAAACAGCAGCAACGGAAACAGCAGCAGCAGCATTAACAGCCGCAGCAGAAACAGCAGCAGCAGCATCAACAGCCGCAGAAACAACAACAGCCGCAACAACAACAACAGCCGCAACAGCCACAGCAGCAACAACAACTGCATCAACCACATCCTACTAAGGACAAAGTACCACCCATCTTTACCCATACTACGGCCCTACGAGAAACAATAGATCTATGTAAGTATGTCATTGGTGTTGATAACTTTGTATTTAAAGGTATAGGCGAAAACCGCTATGCTATCCAGTGCACCACACTGGAGCAGTATAAGCGAGTCAAGGACCTTTTAAAGGAGACCACGACGGAGTTCTTCTCCTTTACCCCCAAGGCCGAGAGGCTGCGATCGATGCTCCTCAAAGGTGTACACTCGATCACTGACCCCGGGGAAATGCTCTTAGAGCTCAAAGAGTTCGAGAGCGACGACCTCAAATTCGTGGGGGTCAAGACGTTTACCACGACGCGAGCTAAACGGGAGAAGCGGGTATTGCCCTTCTTCCTGGTCCAGCTCGCACCCAACAGCAAGCTGGAGAGGCTAAGGTCTATTACTTCCTTGGCTTCCCAGCGTGTAACATGGGAAAAAGTAAAAAGGCAAGGAAACATCTTACAATGTATCCGCTGCCAAAGGTTCGGGCACGCCGCGTCGAACTGCGAAATGCAGCCTCGATGTGTTAAGTGTGCAAAGAACCACAGGAACGAAGAATGCGATCTGACCCAGGACAAGGTCGCGAACAGGGAGCAGCTCGAGTGCGTGCTCTGTAGGAATCGTGGACACCCTGCAAACTATCGGGGATGTCCTAAGTTCCAAGATATGAAAAAATCAAATCTGGCTCGTAAGCAGAAGTCTGAGGGGAAACGTTTCTCGGGTCGCTTAGAAACACCAGCCGTCACACCCCAAATGACCTACGCCCAAATGGCGGCAGGTCTGGGACAGACGGTACAAAAACACGCGGCTGCACCCAAAGCGACGGTGCCTGTTTATAAGGCACCGGAGGCCGATGCGGACTTGCGTTCGATCCTGCTCGCCATTCAAGGGCAGATTGGCCAGCTCCAACAGCAGATCCATGAGACGGCGACCCGAGTGGACAGAATCTACTTGCTTCTGCCGGGCCTAGCGCAACTACAATCGTAATGGGTACGCTGGTAGAGAGTCCCTTAAAGATCCTGTCGGTGAATGTGAATTCATTGATTAGGATTGAGCGAAGAGCCGTACTTTTCAACCTGTTGCAGGACGAAAGCCCCGATGTACTTTTGGTTAGCGAAACAAAGCTAAATCAGAAGCACAAAATCTGGCACAGTTCTTATAAAATAATACGAAGGGACCGACCCAACGCCACACGTGGCGGGGGAGTCGCGATCTTCATTAAAAATAATTTAAAGCATAAAGTCATATATAGCGGTGAAGTGCGGAGGTTCCAGGTGCTAGAGGCCTGCATTGTGTGCATTCCTCTCCGAAATGGAAAAAAAATGTACATTGTAGCTGCCTATGCACCTGAAGCACCTCAACCCAATATTTTCATTGCGGAGCTCGAGATACTTTTTCGATCTCTGCACTTAAATTTGGTGGAAAACTACTACATCCTGACCGGAGATTTGAACGCTAAACATAGTGATTGGGGAAATAACATTCTTAACACTAGGGGGAGCCTACTAAACCATTGGTGGGTTCTTCGCAACATTGAATATAGAGTCAAATTGCTCGCAACGGATAGTCCGTCGTATCCAAGGAGCGGCTCCTATCTGGATCTCATGCTGATAGACTCTCGACTGAGACTGGCTGACACGAACGAATCGTCTATTAACTGTCTACGGACCTTCGTATACGACAGTGACCACTGCGGACTATGTGCCGTGATCACAGTACCTGACGAGTTCGCGGAGATGGCAGAGTGTGTCCAAACGCATACCTACGATTACAGTAGGGTGTGCTGGCCGCGCTTTGCCAATTCCCTGACGAGAGCGCTCACTTCGAGCGCCTCCTTTCCACCGCCTAATAGGAACTTGTCAAACTACGAGACTGACAGGTATCTCAAACAAATGGACGATGTCATTAAACAGACAATGAACAGTACGATACCACGCCAAAGACAGCACGATACCACAAACGTATACCGAAACGCGACAATCGACGCACTGCATAGACAAAAAAGTAGACTACTGACAAGACTCAAACTCTTGTACAGGCGGTTTACCGACGGACAAAACTCGGAGGTCAGGTTACTGAAGTCACTGATTAAAAATATCCAACAGTTGATCAAGGAAAATTACAGAATATCTGTAAGTTTGTATTGGAACAACAGAATTCGTGCTGTAAATTCCAACAACGCGAGTATGTTCCCGCAAATTAACAAAATATTTCGGAGAAACAATCAGAATGACATTCAGGATCTGAAACTTTCGAGAACGTCAGACAATGAACATCTTTTACAAACAATCGGCATTGATCCGGAGAGCGCCGTCTTGGATGATGATTTCTTCGTGATCGAGGATCCGCAGGAGAAGGTGGCGACAGTGGGAGCTGTCTTCCAGGAAGTGTATAAGGTGAATGATAGCATTCGCCCAAACCACGAATTGGAAAACAGAATTCTACTTCATCACTCCCACCTTAGAAATAATATTGATCATTGGCGATCCGAGAATCTTGGTTTTACCAGATTCGATGACGATTTCATGGCAAATAATGCCGTCACCAACGTAGGGGCGAACACCTTGTTTATTTCGACGGGGGATCTCCAGATGATCTTCGAGTCACTGAAGAGAAAAAAATCCGCGGGTATCGACGGTATATCCAATGTTGTGCTTAGGCACCTTCCGCCAGTGGCTGTAGAGAGGTACACCATCCTGTTCAACAATGCACTGAATAATGCATATTATCCAGTGCACTGGAAGACAGCGGTGGTGCAACCAATCCCCAAGAAGGATAAAGACACCTCTAACCCATCAAATCTTCGGTCGATAAGTCTCCTTCCAAGTATCAGCAAGGTCTTCGAGAAGGTGGTCCATAGAGCCCTGTCTAAATGGGTTGAGGACAATAAAATCATCCCGGATAACCAATTCGGTTTCAGAGCGGGGCATAATACTATTCATGCTGCGTCGAAACTCGTGTCGGATATCCAATGGAACAAATGCAAGAACCAATGCACGGGTGCCTGTCTGATTGACTTGGAAAAAGCCTTCGACACCGTATGGTTAGAAGGGCTGTATTACAAGCTCAGTCGGCTGGGCATAAGTAAACCACTGCTATATATGATTTTTGACATGTTAACTGGTAGAAAGTTCGTAGTGAAAATTGCCAACGTGACTTCTATCCAAACATTTGATATTAACAACGGACTGCAACAAGGTACGGTGAACTCGCCGATCCTGTTCAACATTTACTTCAGTGATTTGATAGCTTCTCTTCACCATTCAATAGCGTATGCGGACGATTTAATCGCGTACAGATCAGGTCCAACGATCGACGTCATTGTCACTCTCTTGCAGCGTGACTTCGAAAAAATTCAGCAGTATTGTGATGACTGGAAGTTGAAAATCAACTGCCAGAAATCAGAAACTATTTTGTTCAGAACGCCTTTGTCTAGGGCCTCCCGAGACACTAGGAAAAATTGGCGCGGGTTCTCAATTCTTGGACCGGACGGGCGCCCATTGGCGAAACAAAATGTAGTCAAATACCTTGGGATCTTGCTAGACCAGTATCTATATTTTGACAAACATATAGATGCTGCTCTGGCGAGGGCCCGGGGCGCTTTTGCTCTTACAAGATGGCTGTTTCATAGCAACCAACTTGATTCGAGAGTAAAGGTAATTTGCTACATGGCCTTAATCAGGCCCATGATTGCTTATGGATGTCCCGTGTGGTTTAATGTGAGAGCTAGCTTAATGGAAAAGATTCGGGTGCTTGAGAGACAATGTCTCAGAACTTGTCTTGGGTTATATAGGACACCCGAATCTGAGTACACGAAATTTTACTCGAACGAGGTCCTATACAATAGGGCCAGGATTGTACGGGTGGATAACTTTCTGATAAAGCTGATTCGAAGCCACGTTGCAAGAGCAATGACTTCGGTCAATAACCTGATCTCCGGGGCTTACTTCCCTAATTACATGTACCACGAGAAAGTTCGCCTTAGCGGCTTTGTCCCCCCAGAGGCATTCCTCTATTTTGATCAATGTGGGCTGATCCAGGATAGATCAGCGGTACCGCTAATCTTCCACGTGGCCCGTAAATCTGTGGAGCGGCGGCTCCTCTACGAACATGATGTTGCGCTCCGCGAGCCTGAGCGCCTCAGGTTTAGTAAATCAGTGTCGCACCAAGATCGGGGAGACGTCGTCCGACAGCATCAACGCTTTTGGTGGCTGGAGCAGACTGCGTCAGTGGTTAACTTTAATAGGTCAGCCTCTTTAAGGCAAAGCTTGCCATATGCCAGTGGCAGGCTTGCATAGACTAGGGTAGATTAGAAGAGGTTAGAGTAGGTTAGGATAGGTTAGGACAGGCTAAGGCAAGCAAGGGTGGCTGAAAGCTTACTTTAGATTTAGCTGTAATTAAAAAAAAAAAAAAAACAAAAAATATCACAAAACAATAATGAAAAAAAGATATATTATACATACAAAAGGTATATTACGTATGTATTTTTGTATATATATTTTAGTTAAGGTAGGGTTAAGTTGTTTTTAGTTATAAGTTTTTTTTTATATAAAAATGATCTGATGCTAAGTTTTTAAAAAATATCACTTTTCTTAGCCTAAGTTGTTTATTTATTTTAATTATTGCAAATTAATCATAAGGCCGAAAGGCATCGTCTTAAATTGTTCTGTTTGCTTTAGAGTGTCCGTATAGGGCCAGTAAGGTATTTTATGTTAGTTGTTATGTAAGCTAGTTTTAAGCATTTTTGTCTAGGGTAAGTGTGTTCTTAATATATAAAAACAAAAATGAAATAAAATAAAAAATAAAAAAATAAAATATAGTCGGTCGTAGCTGCGAGGCTACTAAAACCATGTTTCTTTCCCAGGTCGTCCATTATTCTAAGTATGGCCGCATGTCCATAGTTGGCTTGTTTTCACAAAGAGGGCTCACTTAGTCTGAGAACGCCTTTTGCAGACAGCCTTTTATGAATAGATCCAGAGGAAGGAGATGAAGTATCATGTCCAACTCTGCTTGCGGCGTGCTCCTCATAGCTCACGTAGTACAAACAGCGGCATATAGCTTTTCGTGCTGCTAGCAGTCCACCAGACTAGGGCCCCATAAGTTATAATGCGTCTGATGATTGCTATGTACATCCGATGAATGATGTACGGTTGCAAGCCCCATCTTTTGCCGAAGGTCTTTTTGCATGCATAAAAAGCATTCAATCCTTTTTTCATCTTTTCCTCCAAGTTCCTTTTCCAGGTGACTATGACTACGTTTTAAGTGGTTCATACGGTTCAATTTTGAGTTACTTTTACGAGCATATAGGCTGACGTATTGGAAACACGTTGTCTTTCAAGATTGCAATTGACGCTGGCATATTAGACGTGTGATGTATGCCCATGAAAACTGGTCAAGCACGTCATATGGCACGATTGCATGCGGCGCTGTCCTGTTGGAACCATATATATACCAGGTTCAGCTCGTGCATTTTGGGCAAAAAAAGTTTGAAATCATTGAACGATAGAGGGCGCTATGGAAAGTAACATTGTTCTCACGGTCTTCATTGCTATATTAGGTGCCAGTGATTCTACTTGACCATAAGCCGCAACGCACTCACTGAATTCGACGCTGTGGCAGGTCGTTCGGCTCCCGTTCTTACTCGAGCTGTATTATGTAAAGTTTTAGGCCAAGGTCATTGGTCCGAAATTTTATCACCATGGCTTGAAAAGGTCAATTATGGCAATAGAAAAATGGTCGAGGTGCGTGGAAATAATTTTCACAAAGCATGAGTTCTGATAATAAAATTTAATAATTCGTAAGAATTGTTCGAGTGTAGGTCTTTTATAATAAAATGGCAATGCTAATTAAGTACGCTTGATTTTAATGCATGCCATATATCATACGTCAATGGTCGAAAATAGAATCTTAAAAAACCAAATAGCAAAACAGCGAAATCTTCACTTGAGGCACGAGATACCTCAAGATCAACACATAAACATCAATGGTGTTGTGCGCACTCTAGTCAAGTGGCTTAGTTGGACCATATTTTCTGAAGAAGACAACGGTCAGACGGTGACAGGTGAAGGCGGATATGACTACTGATCATCTGGAAGCGAATTTGAAGATATGTATTACTGTGGAGAATCTACCATACTTCAAGTTCCACCTTAGTTGTTTTGTATTAAAAGTTTTTGAGGTCTCATCATGTTAACTTAAGTTGACTCAGCTGGCCCTGAAAGCTGTGCGATTTTACGACGTTAATTTTTTTTTTGTTGATTTTTCTTATGAGCAGCGTATTATAGCCGGAATAACCTTAGAAATGTAGGAAAGTTAATCCAAAATTATTTGGGTAGAATCAGTTCTTGCAAGAAGTCCAAAGGCATCCTTGGTATATGCGTTAAGAAAATATTTTGTTGGAATGACTTTATATTCAAGAAAGCCAAGAACGCTGCGAAAGGCTGAGATTTCTTTAAATGATGCAAAAAGTATTTCAATCCTCTTATTTGGTTTCAATCTATAAGGCTTATATCCGCCTCAAGCTTGGGTACAACGCTCATATCTGATGCTCCCAAGCCCCCTAGACAGAATTCAAAAAGCGGGCGGTAGAACTGATAGGAGGCACTTGTATCGAGAAGTTCTTCGTCTCGCTTAGACATTGTTCATGTTTTATCGCTATGCTCAAGCGAGTAGTACCCCAAAAGGACAAATCGGTTCAGATAGAAATGGATCTCGTTGTTTATAATAAAGTTCGACTGAAGATCGTACACTTTGCCATTGATTGCCGGTTTTTAGGCTGATGGGACAAGTTATTCAATTCTTTCATCAAAATGCACTGTAAGGACGAAAGCTTAAAGTCCAATGATGTGTAACGCTGTTTAGTGGACTATGACGGTTTATCCACGATATCTTCAGTCTCAGCGGCGATATTCTCGTTGCAACGAGGCCTTTCGTTCCACCTGGACGGTCTGAAAATCTGGCCGAAACTCCTGTTGTGCGGAATTCCCTGACGAATTATTCAATTACTCAATGCAAAAGTCTTATCATCATCCAATAGTGTGATATATTATGAGCCACCTTGTACACCTTACTTTTAAATCATCAAGAATATATTTAATTTCCTATTAACTCTAATATTTAGGAAGGACCATTAAGACAACCCTTGTATAGATAAGAAAATAATTTTAAAAACCAGATATCTAGTTAAAGTCATCTCGACTTTGTAGCTCATGAGTCATGATCGACAAGAATTGATTCAAGCCGTAGGTGCATCTTGAAAGATTATGATCGAAAGAGCCCTCTTCAAGATTTATAATGTCATGATGAGGCTATAAGAGCTTCAAATGTCTCGATAAACTTGTGGCCAGTAATTTGATTGAAACGCACTTGTATGCTGTTAGGTGGCTGGGACTTCCCATTGATATAATCATTACATTCTCTGTTCCTCTGTTATAATGGGAGTTCGGTCAATTTATTCCATTTCTTTCAATCACTTTCACTTATGAGATACGTTCATATTCAAAACTGACAATTACAACTACTTCAACACTCTTTTGAACGCATTTTCCGACAAATACATTTTGAAGTAGAGTATCCATTGAAAAAGTTACCTAATCGCTTCACGGATCGTAGGAATGCATGGCTACAGGATCGGAATAGGTATATATAAAACCAATGGGCTGTTCGTTATCTCCAGGTGAATAGGCTGGTTAGATCTTTCGATTTGACGTCCTAAATTAATTTTTTGGGGTACGTCAAAGCACTCAGCTGTGCTGATAAGCCAGCTTCAATTGCAGCATTGGAAGACAACTTACGTTTATTAGCGAGATACTAGTAGTATGAACCACTTAAAACATAGACGTGGTCAACATTTATATAAAATAATCCTTGAAGGATAAATGGCAAATATACGTACTTATCAGGTTAGTCCTTTGGGAGTCTGAGCCTGAGCGAGAGCCTTTTCCACTTACATATATCCACGCTGCTTCCAATTAGAAAGTCCAAGTTTCCTGATGTCTGCGATAGATTGGTCTCTGAACCGGAGATTCGGTTTGTCTCTCCTTCTTATACCAGGTGGCTGAGACTCAAAGACACAGACGTGGAGCGCGTTCGTCCATGCGCTTGATGTGGCCGAGCCAATGTAGTCGACGAATATTTACCTTCCGAACTACGTTCACATCACTATACAGCTCGTAGAATTCGGGGTGATGTCTTATCGTCTGTCCGCCTTCCTCGCAGCAGGATCATATATCCGACGGGGATTTTTTCATTCAAAAGAGCCCAGAATCATCCTTGCTTTGTTGCATATCGGCCAACATTCGGCTCCGTAAAGCAGCACTGGTAAGATCAGTATTCTGTAGAGAGTAATTTTGGAATTCCTTGTTAGGAATTTTGACAAACCAAAGCAGCACCGGTTGCCCAGGGTGATTCTTTGTCGACTCTCCAATAAATTTTCATTTGTCGAGTTACATTTGCCCCGAGGAAGACAAATTGCTTAACTAAAATTATATCTGTCGATGGTTACGTTCTGCCCAAGGCAGTGTCGACCGAGCGGTTCTTAGTCGACAGCATATATTTTGTTTTATCCTCATTTACTTTTAAACCAACGAGGACTGACTTTGCTTCAATTGCTCTGAATGCCTGTACAGTGCGTTAGGAGCTTGATATGATGTCAAAGTTCAAGAGTGTGCGCGTTTGCCATACAACCTGGGTGGAGTGCGGATGGTTTGTGTCGAAAATGTTCGTCCACTACTCTCCGGAGGTGGTTGTCCTAGATAGGATTCGAGAGATTCGACTGAATTTGTCGCGTTAGTTGTAGTTCACAGTAAGTGTTTTTTTTTTTGTTTCCATGTCATTCAGGTGTTATATTGGTAATGCACACACGGAGTATGAACTTTAGTGATCTGCGAGTGTTATACCTTCGTCAGCATCTTTTTGATAATATCTTATTCACAATTGATGTTGTTGCGTAGTTTTTCCATATAGCAATTGTTCTTGACAGATTTGAACTACAGACCTTTCGCTCAACATTCGGTGATGCACGATTGTACCACGACCAGCCCCATGGGGGCTATGCTATCGATCGCGCCGCTAATGAAGTTTTTCTTACCGATTTCGACCTTAAAGTCTCCGAGCATAATAATGGTTTCGTACTCTGGACAGATTCCAGATACAGATTTGTATACACTTTTGTAACTTTCCTGTGGTTTTCAGATAATTAAAAACCCAACTAATAAAAAATAAGAAGGCAATTAGTAACCACTGATTCGTCTTTACATCCTTACTATTGCATATATTACATACGATATTTTCAGATGCTTCTGATTAAGATCCGTTAAGATCCGACCGAGTTGTTGCTTCGCTGATCAACATACACTTGTTTGAAAAAAGATAAAATTCAAAGAGGCCCAAATAATGATTATAGAGTTCGTACTCCGCGCCCACTCATGACTCATACGACCACAGACAGCCTTTGCTAACTCTCTTTGTCTATATCAAGAAACGAATTATTGATGGTCACAGTCTTAAGTTCCAACTTAAACATTTTTGCATGATTTAATCCAAAAAATCCATATTCGGTCCTAGTGACATCAATAACGCTGTCCACACGCGATTTTATATTCTAATCTCACCTTCGAACCAGCAAAGTCATAAACATGGTAATGGTCTAGGTGAGAAGTCAGCAGCGATGATGACAAGAAGATATAAAATCTAATGGGTTTGGGAAAGAAAACTACAATTTCTGCATAAAGTAGCACAGATCTTTAAGAAAGCGAAAGTTCCGTCTGAGGAAACTGATTTCTAACATCTATGGACGGACAGAACAGCATGCGAAGTGGACAATATTCGCATTTGATTAATATTTGTAAAAACGCTTTCCGGCCCGTTGACTTTTAGTGGCCCGAAAATAAATTTATGACTTGATATTGTTTGCTGCAGACTTTTTTAAATTTTAATTCTCGTACAAAGTTTATCACCTAGATTTGTATTAATTACTACTACTACTAAACGTCCATCTCAATAGGTCGCCAAAGCTCACGTGAATATCGTTTTCCACCGCTTCTAGCTCCTTGATACAGTACAGCACTTCACTCGTTGCAATGTCTTCTACTTTCCTTGCAGAGCGTCATCCAACAAGTGGTGTCATTTTAAATATCGAGTCATTGCTGAATTATTTACCTATTACTGCGATGACTCTTCATAAGTATAATTAGGAGGCTATTAAATATAGATCGATACACCTTCACAAAAGTTCACTACAGGAACGGGGGAAATATCGCGGAAACGCTTCACACTGCTTGTATCCCTTTTTGGTCATCATTAAGCGCCTTCTTTATAGATTTGTATATCTCGGACAAGTTAATGAAGTGAAGACTATAATTCAAGTTCATCCGGCAAGGTCAATGTTGTCGCCGGAAATGAAAATGAGAATTGTTTGGAATGGCGAGGCTCATCTCATCTCCAATTAACCCAAGAGAAATAGTGGAATTATCTCCTCATCCACTACGAGTGACAGTTTGGTGCGGCTTTTGTGTCATTGGCCCAAATTTTTAAGCAAACGTGGTGCAACCGATTCGAGAACGATGTCGACCGATTTCTCTTTTGCTTGAAATTGGTGTATTGGACATGGACGAAATGTAATTTCAGTTGGAGGGCGCCACATGCCACATTCAGTTCGTGAGATATTGGTATCATTGCGAGACAAATTTCCCGGAGCGTGATTTGGAATGGGGACTCTAATTGGCCAATGAGTGACAATTTGTAGACCAAGGCATGCATTGGTGGATACTTTATTCTATTACTGACTTCATAATAAGTTAGACTAAAAAACAAAAACATCATTCGAGTCGAGATCGCCTGCCCAACTATTCTCGGATAATATCATTACACTCAACATAGTGTCGATACTCTGTCTTTTTTTTCTTTTATAATTCGTGCAGGTTTAATAGTGTACGCTCTTTTGGTGTTTGTCACACAACCTGAACGGGGTGCAGATGGTTTGTGTCGAAGATGTTCGTTCAATACTCTTCGGGGGTGGTTGTCCTAGATAGGATTTGAGAGATTCGACTGAATTTGCGTTGGTTGTAGTTCATAGTAACTCTTTTTTTTCAATGTCATTAAGGTGTTATATGAATTTTGAAGTGGTCTTATGCTGCGAATATCATGCCTTCGTCAGCACTTTTTGATCATCTCTCATTCACGACTGATGTTGTTGCACAGTTTTTCCGTATAGGAATTGTTCTTGACTATGGACGGACTTGAACTACAGACCTTCGCTCAGCAGTCGGTGATGATTACCATTGCACCACGACCACGACCTCTCTGGGGAAGAGCGATATGTAGTTGAAAAATCTTTTGAAATTGGCTCTGTTAATTTTGTGAAGTTTTAGAAAATTTGTATTTTTTCTATTGACGAAGCCCTTAATTGCCATGCCAAGGGTAATGTGTCTTTTCCCAACTGAACTTAATTCAGTTTTGGGTATAGAACACAAAAGTTTGGCATCTAAAAGGCATTTCCGTCATCTTATCAATCCAACTTCACAGAAATGGAACAAGGGAATGTATAAGAATGTTAAAATGTTGAAGGACCCTCGTATCCATAGCTAATACCAGGACGAAATGTGTAAGGCATGGAGAAGACATTTTGATAAATTGTTTAATGAACATGGATAGCAGGCGACATTTCCAAACAATGTTATTCAATCAGCAGAAATTCTGGTAGAACTGCATTTTTAAAAATCCGCATGACCGAAAATGTATCAACGTGAAAACCGAAACCGAAACAAGTTTACTTAAAGGCAAACAAAGGACGAATTAAAATAAGAAACGCCGTATCTGAAACACTCGAGATACGAGTGAGAATTAAAACAAAGAGACGTCTTGTCACCACATCTATTTTATTTTTAAAGTAAGAAGATCCCTGGCTTACGCTTTGGCTTTTTTTTTTAATTGGGGGCTGGTACTAACAGATAGTATAGAGCACTGCGACGAGACTCTACTTTCTTAATAAAGCTGAGAATGTCCCTCGTAGGAGCTGAGCTGATCTCCTCAGGATTCAAGATTTCTCTAAGGAGGTTACGCCTTCTAAGATGGTAGAGGGCAGCACACTCGCATAGTAAGTGCTCTGCAGTTTCCTCGTCTTCTAGACAGAGTTGACACTCGGTTTCAGATGAGAGGTTCATTTTGATCAGATAATATCTCAGAAAACAGTGTCCCGAAAGGCAGTTGACCAGTCTTCAGAAATCGACTCTATTATATTTGAGAATATGTTCAGAGGCCCTATGAATCTCTTCGATTGTCGAAGTCCTTGAACACTGTTTCAAAAGCGCAGCTGTTGCAGTTTTTAACACTTGTCTAAGAGAAAATTAATCTTTGACTTGGGGATTCCGCAGAAAGGTTCGGCACCTGTGTACCTTCTCCTGGAACTTTTCCCCGCGAGCTGGCGATTTTGTTGCCTTTAATATCCTTGAGATTTGGCACCCACCAAAGTTTGACCTAGGTCTTGCAGGTCATCTTGACGGATTTTGAGTTCGCACTTTAGGAGCCCAACACTTTGAGCTCTGTCTGACTGTCTAAGAGTATATTGATGGTTATACCTCTTATGCCAGTCTTTAAGTTTAGATTGACGCAGTTAGGGTGGCATATAATTCGGCTTAGAAGACACTAGGAATAGTTCCTAAGGCCTTCGATATCTTCCGATTAGATCCAAAGATGCCAGTGCTAACGCCGGAATCCACCTTAGAGCCTCCTACGTACCACCTTAGGCCTTTCACATTTAGCAAGGGATCGCCGCTTTTTCAAGCTGTGCAATTTGGGACCATTATCTCAAATATTTTGTCAGAGGTGGACGTGTGTGGTAATGCGTCCGAAACTGTGGTAATCATATCCAACTCAGGAAGGTGTTGTATAATAGTATGGACATGTGACCCAATGGTCTACATGGCCGGGCCGTTTCCGAGCAAAGGAGTCTGCTTGCACAACGTGAAGTAACCTTTTTATTAAAAAGGTGCAGATCGGTTCTTCTTGGTGCTAGGCTTTGAAGTTTAACAGTTGTAGTTTTCAGTTCAATTTTTGTTCACCATAAAGCAGACGCATAATTTTGATGTTGGAATTCTAGTTAAGTTTTCGATCAAGGTCAATACCTAGATATTTGACTTCTTCTGAAAATCCAATGTTTGTACCGTTTAGGGAGACGGAGCAAGTTGTATTTTCCTTCTTTTTGTAAACGGTACTAAGCTTGTTTTATTTGGGTTTATCGATAGGCCTTCTCTGTTACAACAGTCAGAGATAAATTGAAGCGCAAGTTGCATGCGTTCACAGGCAGAAATTTCGCTTTTATCTGTAGCTATAACTACAAGTCTTCGGATACTCCATAACCGAGGTTTGTTGACTTGTAGAAAAGGTCGTCGATGACTATCGACCAGAGATGGGGTGAAAGAATTCCACCTTGTGGAAACCCTTTAGCTGCCGATACATTCACAGAGACCTCTTCGGATGTGATTAATATAATACGGCTCTCAAGCATCGTTCTAACTGAGTGGTTAGTGGGGTGGTCTACACATCTCCGAGACAGTACAGTGGTCTAAATATCGAGGAAGGCGCAAATTACGATCTCCTTGCGTGTCAAACTATTTTCCACATACGCTACCATGTGATGCAGCGCATTCTTAGTAGATCGTTTTTTGCGGTATGCATATTGATTTGGATGCAGAGCTGTTTACGCTCTGACTTACGCTGATGATCAGGATCTTCTGGGAAATAGTAAGGAAAATTGCAGGAAAGGAAGAAATGAATTGAGCAAAACCAAATAAGGGTCCGCCATCTAACGTTTTTTTTTTCAAATAGTGCTTATTTCGTGAATGGTAACACTTAGCTCATGTCTGATTTGACAGATAATTAGTTTTATCCTTCCGCTGAACGAATATGGTTGTGTATACGCTTGAACAACGCTTCGCTAAGTGGGCCTGCGATCGACTTACAGAAGATGCTGATTTTGCCAAAAAAATCATCTTTTCAGATGAAGCTCATTTTGATCTTGGCGGGTATGTAAACAAGCAAAATTGTCGCATTTGGGGCACAGAAAACCCGCACGCATACATTGAAAAGCCGGTGTACCCAAAACGAGCCACTGTTTGGTGCGGATTTTGGTCCAGAGGCATAATTGGGCCATTTTTCTTCGAAAATGAGCAAGGAATGGCCGTTACAGTCAATGGCGATCGTTATCGGGCCATGTTAAATGAATTTTTGTTCACAAAAATTGAAGAGGAGGATATTGGCAACATTTGGTTTCGACAGGAAGGCGCTACGTGCCACACAGCCGAAGCTACACTCGATGTTTTGCGCCCTGTTTTTGAAGATCGCATTATCAGCCGCAGAGCTGATGTCGTTTGGCCACCTCGGAGCTGCGATTTGAGACCGTTGGACTATTATTTGTGGGGTGCCGTCAAAGATAAGTGTTACGCCGACAAGCCAGAGACAATTGACGCTTTAAAGGACAATATTCGTGAAGCCATTGGTGAAATACAGCTGCACACAATCGATAATGTGCTTAAAAATTGGACCAATCGTGTAGGCTACTGCATGGCCTGCCGAGGCAGCCATTTGAATGAAATTATTTTCCATTATTAACCGGAAGGATTGTACTTTCAAATAAAAAAAGAAATTTGAGAAAATATTCAGTAGTTTTTTTATAGCATTTTCAAAAAAAAAAAAAGTTATTTGGCGGACCCTATATATGGCCTCGCAGCTGACCTGAAAAACACTTTGTTCAAGAAATGATATAATGATCGAAATAAATAAAATATTGCATATGAACAATGCGTCTTTTGTTCTGCAATTCCGAAATTCATGTTTACAAAACCATAATAATGCCAATAACTCCTTATGGATCTGAAACTTGGTGTCTGACTAGGAAGAAGGAAAATAAATTTTGAGTCTTTGGAAACAAGGAGAATTTATGGTGGAAAACAGGATGAGGAAACAGAGGAATGAAGACAAATAGACAATCAAGAATTCGAGTAATTCTATTCAACCCTAAGCATTGTCCGAGTAATAAAATCGCGAAGACTAAGATGGACAGGACACGTAAGATGAAAGGACATTAGACGAAGTCCAAAGAATATTGAGTGGAAATCCTGGGAAACTCCCCCAGGAAGGCCGTGCGGTAGATATATGTAGGAGGATAATATAAGGATGGGCCTAGAAGAGATGGAATAGAACAGCGGAACGTGGAATAAGCATGGTAAGAAGGCGACTAATAATAAGAAAGGTTTGGCGCTCACTGTCCTCCATGTCTGAGAAGCCACCAAAATTTGACTTTTTTTCTCTTAGTAAGGTTTTGCAGATTTTTAGCTTGCGGTATATGAGCCAGCGCTTAGAGGGCTTCTTGGCTATCACAATGTATTTATAGTTCACTTCCTATTCCCGATGAGATTTATGTTTGCGCAAGTGTAGATGGGGTTTAGCTCGACTCGCCATAAGAACTAGTACCAACTACCTGAGGCTTTTTGGGTTCATCAGAGAATCTCCAATCTCCCAGGCTAAACGATATGGCATTAATATATGATATTTGTCAGTCTTCATCTCGAGGTGCCTACTAGTCGAAAAATTCGAAAAAATACGCGCTGCATATACTATTTTTTTTAACCCTTGACGCAAAAAGATTGATGATTGTTCTTTTGTTTGAAAGCTAACGTGATCGAGATGGCTACATTTTATGAAGATCTGTTCAGGCGTTTTAAGGCCATCAGCTCTTTTAAGTGGCGCAATATTAATCATCTTATCGGAAGATGTTATAATTTTTGCAAATGGCGTCGTACCTCAATCATATTTGCCATTTGTGAACAAGACAGCTGCAGTATACAAATAGATAAGCAATGGAGCGCTATACTCCGCAAGAGCGTGGAATAATTTTGTCGATTTTTTTGACCAACAATTGGTCCGTGGTATTAGTGCAGCATAAATTTCGACGTCGATTTCCAAATCGTGTTGCGCAAACTGGGCAAACATTCCGGCGCTTAGCTTCTCAGCTCGAACAGATTGGAAGCACAGGAGACCATGCAGAGCGTCGCCGCCGGCGGACTGGTCGTTCGGCTGAGAATATCGTGGCTGTGGCAACCGATGTTGCTAAGAACGAAGAACCATCAACCAGACAACGGGCCACGCAATTGGGCATCACCAGACGGACCCTACATCGAATTTTAGTGAAAGACTTACACATGTTCCCGTACAAAGCGCAAACAGTGCATTAGTTATGCCTGCTGGCTGTCCGTGGAGTGTGAATTACTGTCAACTCATCCTTAATCCAACAACGAAGAGGACGATTTTATGTCGAAAATCATCATGAGCGATGAGGCGCATTTGCACTTAAGATGTTACGTCAATCAGCAAAATCTTCGTTTCTGGGGCACTGAAAAGCCGCGTGTGATGCACGAAGAGTCATTACGTCTACTCGAAGCCACTGTGTGGTGCGGTGTTCAGGCGGGAGGAGTGATTGGGCCGTTTTTTTTTTGAGAACGCCATCGGCAATATGGTCACTGTTATTGGCGAACGTTACAGGGCCGTGATAAATGACTTCTTACTGCCGGAATTGGATGAGTGGGGCTTGGTGAACATGTGGTTTTAACAAGACGGTGCAACCGACAAACACAGCACGCGCCACAATGGATATTGTGAAGGAAGCGTTTCCTGGTCGCGTAATCTGCCGTTTGGCGATTCGGCTTGGCCAGAAAGATCGCCCGCTTTAACCATCCCAGACTTCTTTCTTGGATAAAACGGGTACAAATGTTTATCAACACTGGCGGCAGCCACTTGGCTGATGTCATCTTTTCCATTTAACAGAAAAAATTGTAAAGGTCCAAATAAAGATTTTCATCACTCAAAGTCATTTTCTTTGTTATTAAGTACAAAAGTAATTTAAAACCAAAATTAGATGATTAATTTTGCGCCACCGTGTATAATGGTGGTCAAAAGTTAAAGAAATGGCTAAAGACGTTAGTATGTCAGTTTGTTCCTGTCCTGTCCTGCCCTGGATTTATTTGGATATGAAATCTCTGGCAGGAAAAAATACTGGTGAATTTCGAACTAAATAAGCGGAGAATGGAAGTTGCTCAGTACTAATGAAACGTGCTATATAGAGGATGAAACATGGCATTACGGATATGACATCAGAACTTAGTTTCGATAGTCCCATTGGAGGCGTTTTTGACCGTCGAGACCAAAACAGCTTGACAAGTACTGTCGAATGTGAAGGTTATGCTCGCTGTGCTTTTCGATTCAATGGCATGGCACAAGGCAACGCTGTTTACGTGAAGTAATTAAAAAAAAAGTACCCATGTTTGTGGCGAGATTGTTGACCGCCTTTGCGATCCCTAAGGTTAAGCGGGAATAATATATTATGAATCAAAAATCCGTAAATTCCTGTAATTTATTGAACTACCTCAGAGACGAGGTATGTCATGTTTTGATATCCTCGCTAATCTTTTCAAGCAGTATAAAATCACTATGGAATATTCTAATTGTCTTATTAAGGTCGGTAATGAACTTACCGATATTATGGTATGATGTCTAAAATAAAATTACAGGGCATCGCATTGGTGTGCGGAACTTCTGAGTCAACATAAGGGCACGATCTATATCAAGGATTTCGTTTACCTTTTCTTAACCTTTACCAACCACTGCTTGGCGCAGAATATTGGAGATAGTCGAAAGTGGATAAAGAGGCTCTTAGTTATTTGAGAGGCGTCTACGGATATAACGTCTAAGATGGGGGTCTTCGACTCTAATTCCGAACGACGAGAATGATCGTAGCTAAAATGGTGTACTTAGGTAGACAGGGACTTCAATTAACAGCCGACCTCAATTAAAAGCCGACTGGAAGGGCTTTTTGGCTTAGGCCCTGGTTCGCCACGAACTATTGTTTTTTCGACTGCACACTAACATTCAGAATTCTCGAGTCAAATATGACTGTAAAAGACGTATCCTCTATTAGAATTCTTGGCAAAACTCCAAGTAGCCTCTAACCACTCTACCGATGTCACATGTCACGTGTTTGCAATGATAACAAATGTGGTGGATAGGACTCACAAAATCGCCCGCCAAAACTCCAATCGAACCTCAACTCCATACTCTCCATTCTCACCACAATACCCAACATGTTGCGTCCCCCCAATCGAACTCCAACTACTTTCCACAACTACTCCACTTCGATGCACGTCCGTCGGTTTGTTATTCACCTCCCAACCGTCGTCCGAGGCGAACGTGTCGTCACTTAACCGCGCGTCCGGATACTCCGATAAATTCGTAGACAACGGGGCCAAACAAAAACACACATAGTCAGTGGTTATTCGCTTATTCAATCGCTCTTAGAGGCTTCACGGCATATTTATATAAAAGAATAATAAAAATCAAATCGGAAAAGAAACCGAGAATTAAAAGAAAATAAAAAAAAAACCAAAATCGGCAAGAAATCTGGTTTTCGGCAAAATAAAAGAAGGAAAAAATAAGACCATAAGTGCTGGTCGCTTTTTTTGAGTTGTATTTTAGTCTTTTGCGGTGTGGACGGACAGACAAGGTTACCACGCCATCCAACAATCGCAGTCGGAGAGTGCTACGAGCACCTGTTGCAGCACGGTGAGCAGGAAAACGGTGAGAAATCAAGAACCATTCGCGCTTCGTTTAACAAAGTGTAACAGAATCCGAGAAGTGCATTGTGAATTGGTAATTGTAATCGGCGATCTAACCAATTCACCGGTACTACAAATACATAATATCGCGGGCAGGTGGTGGCAAAGGCGAATGTAGTTCACCACCTACTTGACTTGCCTGCCAAGTGCCTAATGTCGAGTACGAGTTCGAGTATTTTGGTTTGTGTTTTCTAAGTATCTAGTGCCTTTGGTGTCACGTTTTGTTCTAGTTTCGACCGAAATGAGGATGTGCTTGGCTCTTGTTTTGTTTCGATTGCTCTTGGTCGTCTAATGAAATTTACATAATAATGAGAATAGCGGTATTATCTGTCGCGCAATCACTTTCCCCGCGGCTTGCCTTCAGTTAAGTAGCTGGTGATTTATGAACGTGTATCAATTAGTGACTGAATTTATTTTTTTTTTGATTGATTTGTCGCTCACCTCTGTGCTGGCTGTGGTGAAACGAAGATTCCATACCGGAACGTCACAGCGACGTTTGTGTGATGTTAGTTGGGCCGGTTGTATCGCTGTTTGTGCGGGGAACAGTTAAAGCCCTCGAGTGTTAAACGCAATCATCCGTGAAATAGTTTTTCTTAGCCATCATTACTCACCTATATCGAATGTGTGCTCGTATCTGTCTCGGATGATCTTCTTCGCTTTCAGATACGCGATACATTCATTGTGCTAATCGAAATAAAGGAATTCAAAATTGCAGCCAAAAAAAAAAAAAGTTGAAAACCTATTGTTGACTGGAAAATTTCTTTCAATTGAATCTGATTGCAAGTGGTGCTGCTTCATTGGATAACTGGCCGAGCCATTGAGTGCAATTTTTCGCAGTCTCGCATAATTTAAATCAATTAAGTCCGATTCAGTCGCCGTCGAGTGTGACACACTATTGCAGCTGGGGAACCGAGCCAGGGCCAAGTGACAAGTGTATTTCTCGCGAAGACGTACTGCGGATAGTCGAGGTACGAGAATCTTAGGTTGGAATTTAAGAATTCACGAGATATTGCATAATTTCGAGACAATCGAAGCGATTCAGTGCGGTGTTTTAATTTGTTCTTTTTGTGAAGTAGAAGTTCGCGCAACTTTGTTTGGATTGGATAACGCCGCTGTGGTTTAACGGCCTCTATGGAATTTATGTCGTGCACTTACGTATTTAGCTAAATGGAAATAATGCCGTGGAGAGTGGGACTATCATAAATGAAAAGGTTGGTGCGCTAGATATGTATGATGTTATTCCACTAGTCAAAATTCGTTTTGGCGATCGACTTTAAAGATCTTTTGTAGGTTTTAGCGATTCGGGCATTAAAATGTGAGCGTTGCTTCCGGATAGTATCACTCATCGATCGCTTCTATTGTTACTGGAAGTAAGCGGATACGATTCACAGATGTTAATGAGATGGATTACAAGTATATTTCCGGCATCAATTATCTGCTTCATAGTGTTGATCGACTGTTCGCGGCTGATTTCGATCTTCAGTTATATAAAAGATGTTCAATTCAACAGAGAGAAGCTCTCGCACCACCTGTAGGGCGTGAATCATTTATTTATTAAAAATGAATTTCAATTTCTTTCCACCACGAAACTGCGAGAGGAATTCTTTAACTTCCGCCAAGTGAGCTTTTGCACTGTATTTGGTAACTTGCTGACACCTACGTTTCCCTATTTGGTTCTTTCGATGATTATTCCAGTGATGCAAGGGGATTTATTGGATAGAATCTTGGCCACTTTGTAGTCGTGTGTTTCAATATTTTACCTAATTCGCTTAAGACACTTGGCCGAGTTCAAAGAAAAAACCGTTGGCTGTGACCTATGATCTCATTTTTTCAGTCACTAAGGAATTTTGAATTTCAAAACTTTTTCTTGAAAGATTTCAGTATATAGGCTGCATAATAAAAAATAAGCACTAGCAGTCGGCAGATTTTCGCGCCAGTTCATTTGGAACTATGATTTCCATCAATGATTTCACTCAACAAAGCCCATTTAATGTCAGGCCTCGTAACACGATATTACACCCTGGCTTCTTGAACTATCCTTGTAGATCGGAGATCACAAATTACTTACATATACATATATACCCACTAGGTTAAAAAGCCATTGTCCATCCTATCCTTTATAGATTGGTGGTTAGCCATAAGCAAGGCATATAACCTCGACAAACTTAATAACATTCAAAGATCAACAGGTATTGAAACCACGGGAGCCAAAAGACCATGCTTCCAAAAGCTCTTAATATCCTACTATATTTCCTCCCAATCAGACTTTAGGAAGCGGGCTTCTGGTCACCCAGACCGTATGTTCATTTCTGCCAACGAATTTGATCTTGCTTCCTACAGACTACATCACACCTTCCTTCGACTTCAATAGGGTGGTCCACTCTCACTTTCCTTCCAGAGAAAAATGGAAAACGTGCAACCCAGCTGCGAAATTCCAACTTTTGATTTTCACACCAAGCTGAAACCCGGTGTCGGTTCGGGAATATTCTCGACACAACTGAATATCTCAAATTCATGCCATCTCCCAGATCACTCGAGCGAAATTTCGTGCGAAGTACTCAGTGCAGCCCGCCCCAATTATATGTCCACCGTAGCGACAGCCAAGCCGCTATTAAAGTTCTCTCGTCTGCAACCACCTTCTCTAAACTGGTGGAGTAATGCAAGAAAGAAAAAAAAACGAGCTGGCGGCTGGACTGATATCACGCTACTTTAGCGGGCCGATGAGTTAGCCGAGCTCGGGGCCACCTCAAACTCCCCTACTAAAACTGTGGGTCTGTCGCTGAACCTTTTCAAAGGCAACATCCTATAACACTTTTTCAATATAGCCAATCGTATGTGGGCCAAATCAACTAGATACAGGATATCAAGAAAATCCTGGCCCTTCTATTCAAAAAATAAAACAAACGACCTCTTCAATAGACACTGCTCCAACATGGCTAGAATCATGGTGATCAGTACGGGCCATTGGTCTATAGGAACTCACGCTAGCAGCTTAAGCATCCAGTCTAACACCTACTGCCGTAGTGGTCACAACACCCAAGCGGAGGAAACCCTGCACCATTTTCTCTGCGAATACCTAGCACTGGCAAGTTGCAGGTTCTGCGCCTTTGACAAATACTTCCTCGATTACATCGCAGAGGTAGCCAACCTCAGCTTGGCCAACATAACCAGTTGTCTTAACTCCACAAGCTGGATTTAAATGAACATCCCCCTTCACATTTCACGAGTTTAGTGGCAATAAAACGTCGTCTAAGCACTAATTGTACCCTAATGTGCATAGTCGGTTAGCCACCTCAACCTACCTAGTAGTAGCTAGGTAACTCACTAGGTTAGTGTAAAAAAATCATATAAAATTCATTGGAATACGAACAGTCAAAGGGATAACGTCCGAATTGGCAAAAATTGAATTAGATTTGTCATCAAGTACCTCTGCTTGGAAAATCTGTCTACCAAAGGCATATAGGCTGACTCTACTCCTTCATATTCCACAGTAGCACGCTAGGCCAAAGAGTTTAAGCTGGGCACTCTGAAGGTGAACGTCGCTAATGACGCCCATCCAAGTCTCTCACTGGAGATAACGTGAAAATATTGTGTTGGCAGTTCGAGGGGTGACCATCAGACATCAAGCATATGAGGTTACAGGGTAGCCTTCAAAAATATGGCAGTCTTCAAAAAATCCTTGCGAATGAATTGCATATGAAAAAGGTCTCTCCGGGTCTCTTGGTTATCGAGAGTATTAACCGACGAGCAAAAGAAAAAAACGAGTCGATATTTCGAGGGTGAATCTCGACAAGTTCCAATAAGTTCGGGAAATGTTTTTGTTACGTTTTAGTTCATGGATGAGACCTGGATCCACCATTTTGATCTTGAAACCAATCTACATTCGATGGCTTGGAAGTAATCCTCCTCACCGATGCCAAAGAAATTTAAAGTATCAAGTTTGACTGAAAAGGTTACGGCATTCTTTTTTTGGAACAGTAATGTGGAAAAGGGAGACTGTTTAAGGATCTTACTACGCAGACCAATTAAGAATAAATTAATGAATTAATTGCGGAAGGTCATTAGAGGAAAAAGACGCGGCAAACTGCGAGCTGGAGTGCTACATCGCCAAGAGAAGAAAGTTATGGCTGCTATTGAACATTTGGGAGGATAAAGACAAAACATTTTTTTCTTAAGGGAATTCTGGGCTTAGAAAAAAGATGGACTAAATGTGTTAACTGTAAATATGTAGAAAAATAAACCATTTTTTACCCAATAAATACATAAACAATTTATTATTTATTATCATTACTTTTGGATCAACCCAAAATTACGTTTTTCACTTTCGTCCCCTGTCCATTGGTTTTACGTGTCGTGCCCATTTCAGCCTTCACGATTGGGACAATGCTTGAGTCTAAATAGAGTTCCTCGAGCTCTTTTCTCCATTCGCCTGCTTCTTCGTCCTGTATTCCACCATAGATTCTCCTTAAAATCTTGTTTTCAAAGACCTGAAATCTATTTTCCTCTTTCTTAGTCAAAGACCGATTTTGACATCGCAAAGTGTCATTGTCATTACATTACTATGGTTTTATATTGTACATACCGTGGTGGTCCGATAAGTATTTAGCGTACAAAAGAAAAACAACAATTTTGGCGATTTCATTTTTTAATATAGTCTCCTTTTAGCTGGATACACTTAGCCCATGCTCCAACTTCTTTAACCCGTCTGAAAAATACGTTTTCTCGAGGTCTGCAAAGTAGGCCTCGGTGGCGGCGTCCTCGTTCAGGCGAATGGACCTTCTTATTCGACTGAAATTTGTGCCCGGCGAGTGACTTTTTCAAATTTGGAAACAAAAATAAGTCGCAAGGTGCCAAATCTGGAGAATACGGTGGATGGGGCAGCAGTTCATAGCCCAATTCGACCAATTTGGCCGTGGTGAGGGCGGAGGTGTGAGCCGGTGCGTTATCATGGTGGAAGAGCACTTTTTTCTTCGCCAAGTGGGGCCGTTTTTTCTTCAATTCGGCCTCGAATCGGCCCAATAATTTGGCTGAGTACAGCCCTGTGACCATTTTGCCCTTCTCCAGGTAGTCGATGTGGATCACACCTTGTGAATCCCAGAAAAGGTGATGGCACCTCTCCGGCCGATGGGACAGTCTTCGCCTTCTTCAGAGCACGTTCGCCGGGTGAAGTCCACTGTTTCGACTGTTCCTTGGTCTCTGGTGTGTAACAGTGGATCCATGTTTCGTCGACTGTCACGAAACGACGCAGAAACCCCGTCAAACAGCGTCAAACACTGCTCTGAAATGGTCTCACGGTTGCGCTTGTTGTCCGGAGTGAGCAAACGCGGCACCCATCGCGCCGACAGCTTTCTCAAGCCCAACATTTCATGCAGGATATGACCCACGCGATCTTTTGAAATTCCTACTGTCCTACTCAGCTATCTCGCGCACCTTCAATCGGCGGTCTGCCAATACGAGGTCGTGGATTTTTGTCACGTTATCCTCCTTGGTAGCCTTTTCGGGGCACCTGGACGTGGCTCATCAAAAACCGACGTGCGACCACGTTGAAACTTGTTAAACCAATTTTCATGGTCGCCATCGAAGGAGAAGAGTCACCGTACACAGCATCCAAACGCTCTTTGATTTCGCTGCGCGATTTCCCTTCCAAAAACGAGAATCGAATCACCGACCGATATTGCTCTTTTTCCATTTTTCTAAAATCCCCGGACATTCCCGCTTCCACACGCGGTTGAAATAAAACTACGATTCCCAACTTTATAAGGGCCAGCCACATTTTAGGCCGGCTTATAGACTCATAGACAGTTTTAAAATGTATGAATATTGGCTGTTTCTTGGAATTCTTTTTTTTTTTTTTTTCAAAGAAGCGGTTGCTCCTAATGCCGCACTGGTAGCCTCCAATTATTTCACTGGCATCTGATGTCAGCCTCTTCAAGAAAATATTTGACAACACTAGTTACAACTTGATAGCAGCGATAATCAGTTATTGTTGCCTTGTGTGTAACCCTCTCCCGCACATCTTATTAATTCCATTGGTATTAGGTCGACTCCTGCGGCCTTGTTTTTCTTGAGTTGAGGTATTACTTCTTTTATCTTTTATGGTAAAATCAGACTTCATGAACTCTTCTGCTTGTACCAAGCTGTTTGTAGTCTTTTTCTTACATTTCCTCTTTATTTCTAAAATTTTCAGCTCCAATGGACTTTTTAAAATTCGCAGTAAATCGTCCAAAGTTTTAAAATTGTGAAATTGGGCGAGCCGACATAGGAGGTCAATATTAAGTTCTTCCAGCTACCTTTTTACCGTGCCAGCTGTATGCTTCGGGTCATATTCATATATAAACTGCCATTTCAATAGCGGAGGTATGACCTCTTCTAATATCTTGGCCTACAGAAGCTGGCCTATGGTCTCTTTAATCCAAAATATTGGACCTACCCAAAATTCGGATCAAACCACGAAAAACATGCCCATACCCGTATACTTCCGCCTCCATGCTTGATCCCACCAAATTTACATATCTTTAGAGCAGATAATATTCAATATCCAATTTAGATGTTCTTTTGCGTGTATTAATCGGTTCTTCCGGTGGTTTTTAATAAGATGAAGCACATTTCTTTCGAAAAGATGGTGTTCTTCGATTTTTCTTCGTATCTTCCGGGAGCAGATTCGTTTATCCAATTCAATCTTGATGTCAGTAGCTGAATTAAAGGGGTTTATCTCTCTTCTTCTTTTCATCACTGGGAAATGTTTTTCGTAGTCGACATATTGGCATGCGAGCGGTAATGCTGTATGAGTCCGGCCACATCCCGTCGCAACTTTACTTCCTGCAAAAGTATTTTTTGATTTTTTTTTTATAATGAATCATATATATTCTAAGGACATAGCAATTTTTTTTACTGTACAAATAATAAAAAATCGCACCCTTAAACTCTTTTATGATCTGACAATGTCAAAACGTCAGTCAAGGCTTACATTTTTGTCATGGTGAAGTTTACACAAGAACAACGTTTGAGAACAACTTTAAGATTTCAACTCCAACTCCAATTTTCGGTCGTAATACATAGTCGTCCCACCAAAAAGGCTTTCTTGTATATTGGATAAATGCGAGTCAAAGTGCTTCAGTTCGGAGCCAAATCAGTCGAGTCTACGCCGTTCACCGGAATTGGCAATATCTTAATTTGCATTGTGGCGAATTGTGTGTAAAGACGTCATCTTACGCTCTTACAAGATCAACTTGTTTCAGCAACTGAAGCCTCTTAATCGGTTGTTGCGCAGAAACTTCTTCTACTGAGCGCTGCAAAAATGTGAAAAAAATCTTCAATTTCATGGAAAAAATCGTTTTAGCATTAACCTGATTTTTAACTTTAGTAGCTTTATCAATGCGCAAAGTGTGGGTTCAGTAGCACACTTACACGAATTTCAAGAGACACCATTCCATCCACAAAAAAAGTGACAGTGCGGTGTGAATTTCATGCGCGAGGTGTGATTGGATTGTATTTTTACATTTAAAATTATCCCCAAGTTACAATGAATGGAGTTTGTTACCCTTCCCTGTTGGCAGACTATTTTTGACTAGAATAAGAGTCACTTGACATCAGTGCGTCTAGCGATATGTCACATGAAAGAAATCGAGTTCCATATTTAAATGAAAATTATGTACAATAGGTGCCTCTAATATTTGGTCACCAACCACTAACGTATCTATAAAATTCATAGAGGTAATGAAATGAATAGTGTGACAATATCCACGGCTTAAATATACTATTAGTACCCGGTCTTCGGTTTTTTGTTTTAAGACCACCGGAGTATGACTGAAATCTGTAAACACGCTGAGATAGGCGTCAGTGGCATGAAAGTAATACAATATCTACACTCCTGTTAGTTAAGTTTCTAGTTCAGTCAAAAGCTCTGTACGGCTGATCTTGTATTGAGGTCCTTTAAATAATTTTAAAGAAACTCTTCCCCACATCACTTGAATACGACTGAACTGATAAAGAATGACTAACGCAGATATATTGGCAGATCGAATGACGAAATGCAGTAGCCGTAGTGTTATGGCTACACAAAATATGTGGCGCACTTGCTAATTAGTGATTTTTTATTATAATTATAATATATTTCATTTCCCTGGCTTTTGTGGTTTTTCTGGTTCGGTATTTTATCTATTTACAAGATCCTCACTGAGCACTTTAGAATTGGATTAATACTCCATTGTAGTTGATCGCACCAAAATCAAACATTGCTTCTGCCATATCTTTTGTTACTAATCATGTGATTGACTCAGTAAGCTCCATCAATATTTCGCCGCGCTAATATGAAAACAGTCGAAACAAAATAAATAGAGACAGAGAACATTAGCTCGATATATCATCAATGCTATCCCTTTTTTTTTCAGGGAACAAGAATGTACGCTCTTATGATGTTTGGCACACAACCTGGACGGGGTGCATATGGTTTGTGTTGAAGATGTTCGTTCACTACTCTGCGGGGGTGGTTGTCTTAGATAGAATTTGGGAGATTCGACTGAATTTGCGTTGATTATAGTTCACAGTAACTTTTGTTTCTGTCATTAAAGTGTTATATTGGAAATGCACACACAGAGTATGAATTTTGAAGTGATTTATGCTGCGAGTGTTATGCCTTCATCAGCACTTTTTGATCATCTCTCATTCACAACTGATGTTGTTGCAGTTTTTCCGTATAGGAATTGTTCTTGACCATGGACACACTTGAACTATAGACGGTGTCGGTGATGATTACAACTGCACCACGATCACCCTCTAAATAATACCAATTAGATAGAATACTTTGTATTGCTCGTAATACTCGTAGCATTTAGCCCTCTCAACTGTATGCATTTTACCTCTTCCGTGTTCGCGAAACGACGGGAATAGAAAAAAGTCGCAAAAGTCACAGCCATATCAATGTTGATTTACTCAAAATATTTACGAGCAAGTAATAAAGCGTGAGTATGCGCATTATCGAGACATAAAAGTTATCAACATTTTGTTCTGATTGTTTCACCCAAATGGCATTGTAGGTAGACCCGGGGCATGCTATTAAAACGAACAACACAGTGAGCTTGACCTTCACATTCGAAGCTATATCTTTTCAGTTTTCGTGTAACTAAGTTTTAAAATTTGGTTTCCTAGGAAAACTTTTTTAAAAAAACTAGATTGATTTATTTTCTAGACCAAAGCTTCCCATACCCTAGGCTGCTTAGTTCTACTCATAAATATAATCATGCTGACTAGCACTTGGGTGATTCGTTCCGAGTAATCACCTTCCTGATTGCATCTTTCAGCAACTAAGCTCATCCATTTCACTCAGTTTACATGCCAGGGGTTCATCATCTAAGTGACGTGCCAAAAGATCCCCTAGCAAGCCCTTATCGATCTGACGAAATAAGGCGTGACGAAAAACTCATCGGGGTAGCGTACTGCTTTGGGAAGCTTTTTCACCCGACAACCACCAAAAATTGGCGTGCTGTTTAGCAACATCGGCGAGATCCGAGCGCATGAGCCATTTATGCTTGGAGGTCTGGTGGGAGTGGTAAATTACTGAAATATCATCTCTATTTTGCACTAAACTTTCGGAGTCAATATAAAGAAATGCTTCTGGGGGAATAAAGTCCGATCGTAATGTGGCCTTGAGGTATTTATAAGCCCTGTAGGTTAAACTGGCATTTGGCTTAAAACGACGTCTGGGATACCATGTATTCCCGTCGATTTCTCATTTTTAAGTGTATCCAATATGTATAGGAGTTCATCCTTTCCCACAAACAAATTTGCAGAAATTCAATAACTGGCGACAATGTCGTTCGTAGGGCTTACGTTATTGACTACGGTGAAACTATTATTCTCCGATCGGCAATTTTCAATTTCTGCACGAAGCTGTAAGTGGTTCAAAAAGGTCACATTTTCAGCTCGTGATTTCGATGTTGTTCACCGTGTACTTGAAAAATACGCCGATTGACTCAACTTTCTTCCTTGTATCCTCGGCTATAAAGAAGTCGTCGCCAGTGCCGACACTCACTGGACTTACCAGGTGTATGCATATTTTTTTTTTAATTAATTTTGTTTTATTCAAAATATTAGCCATCGGCGTCTACATATTTCGTCCATCTTTATCTTAAGTTGTGAATTATCTTAATTTATGAATCCCATGCCAGAAAAACTGCTTGTCTTTCGCGGCAGACCACTCGTCGAGCCATTTTCCAACTTCCTCGAAATCACTGAAGTGCTTCTCTGCGACCGCGTGCCCCATCGATGCGAAGCTTCCAGTGCTACAATATTTTCAGGACTAGATTCTGATGTAGACAGTTGACGCGTATTCAGATCTAACCTATTAAGTTAGGACTTGGGTGGTTCCCTCATGGCAACCTAGCTGCCCGAGGTCGTAATAGAGAAAGTACAAAAAATTTGAAAATGTTCTTCATACGCCCCGTAGTGCTTACGGTCGATCGCCTTTATCGGCTTTCAGAGCTACTTTCACGACGGTATCTTCATGTAGACAGCTGACGCGAATTCAGATCTAACATATTAAGTTAGGGCTTTGGTGGTTCCCTCATGGTAACCTAGCTGCCCGAGGTTCTAATGGAGAAGACACAAAAAAATTGAAAATGTTACTCATACGCCCCGAAGTGCTTATGGTCGAACGCCTTTCTCGGCTTTCAGAGCTACTTTCACGACTAGATTTTGATGTAGACAGTTGACGCGTATTCAGATCTAACCTATTATTAAGGTCTTGGGTGGCTCCCTCATGGCAACCTAGCTGCCCGAGGTTGTAATGGAGAAGACACAAAAAATTTGAAAATGTTACTCATACGCCCCGTAGTGCTTATGGTCGAACGCCTTTCTCGGCTTTCAGAGCTACTTTCACGACTAGATTTTGATGTAGACAGTTGACGCGTATTCAGATCTAACCTATTATTAAGGTCTTCGGTGGTTCCCTCATGGCAACCTAGCTGCCCGAGGTGGTAATAGAGAAGGTACAAAAAATTTAAAAATGTTACTCATACGCCCCTTAGTGCTTATGGTCGATCGCATTTCTCAGTGAGAGTCAGATGGCACCAAGTCTGGGGAGTACGGCGGATGCAGGAGGATTTCCCATCCAAGCGATTTCAAGGCGTCTTTCATTTGTTTTGACGCGTTGTCGTGTAACAAAATCACTTTGCCACGTCTTCTGGCGCATTCCGGTTGTCTTCGGGCTTAAACTAATCATTTGTTGATAATAGCGTTTAGTATTAACGGTTTTGCCGGGCTTCAGGAGTTCAAATACCGCTTTGGTCCCACCAGACATAGAGCATGGTCTTCTTCCCGAAGAGATTTGGTCTTGATGTTGAAGGATCGGCTTCGCCAGATGAAAGCCACTTTTACATCCATTTTTCACCCGTCACCCGTCATAATTTGATGCAAAAATGATTTCCTTTCGCGGCGTTGAAGCAGAATTTCATAAGTGTCTTAACGATTTTCCAATTGACGTTCATTCTACTTGTGTGGGACCCATTTATCGAGTTTATTGATCTTCGCTAGTTTTTGGCGGTTTTTGGCGGACTCAACTTATGTGTTTATAGTTAAATCTAAGACAAACAAAATGGCGTATGTGTCAAATTAATACGACGCGTACTTTCCGCTGGCGCCATCTCTTAGTTCAATCGGAAAAAAACCTTATGCATACACCTGGTACGTCCGTAACGTCGTTTTGTCTATTGTCTGTCGTCCAGGGGATTCGGACGTAGGGGATATTGTTATGATCTTTTCTCCTGAATATTTTATTTACTTCGGGACTATTCGATTTTATAGGAGGATCCAGAGCTCCATTGCAAATTTACAGCTTTTCTGTAATAATTGTTGTAGGTTCCTGATAGCCGATTTTAGTGACTTTGTATGGTATGGGCCTGTAAATTGCCTATATAGCCGTCTAAGCCTGAGGAGAAATCTACTCTTCTGGTTTTGTAACTGGGATGCTCAGTTCTGCATCGACATTGATTCCTGAGCAACTTTTATTATAAAATTAAAGCTTAGAAAGCCTATTTTAATAATGGCAATTTAATAAGAATGCACTTGCCGTCTCATGTGTTAAGTTTCCGGGTGTTATTTTGTAGAAAATGTTTTTCCTTCCCTCTCAGTCCTGCCTCCAGATTTCTGACTGAGAATGTAAATAAAAATCACAATTGTTATCTTTTGTAGTTTGTTTTCGTATTGCCATATGGTATGAATGTCAATATACGTTTAAATAAACATGTTATATGATATCAGAGCTCAAGTTAAACCTGAAAGGAGACACACAATTTTCCTGACATTCCGCAAATAAGTTCCACCTGATATTATGATATTATGTAAGATTGATTTTCAAAAGAAATCAACACGCTAAGTCGAACTTGAACTAATGATATTAGGCTAAGAGTTAGTGATAGCTGCACATGTAAGCTAGTAAGTGAGTGTGTCATAAGCTTATGTCTCTATCGGGGATTAGTTTGACTTTTCATTTCGGCTTGATAGGGATAAAATTAAATTGTTCCGGACTTGTCTTTAGCACATCAAACGAGGTTTTTAGCTGTTATTTTACACGAGGAAAGGACTGCGAGGGTTGTAAACAGATTGCTAACTTCCCAGTTGGTACCTTTGAAGATTAAAGACCGCCTGGCACTTCCCTACATACCTATTCCTTGGCGAGCGGTGAAAGTGTTCTTTATTCCCAAAATAGGGAAAGAAGATTACTTACTCGTCAAGAGTTTTATAACAATCAGTCTAACATCCTTCTTGCTGAAAAGCTATACTAATAGTAGTAGTAGTAGATTAGTAGAGTTGCACATACGCAAAGTTGCCCTTCGAGTGCGCAATGCTTGTGCACAGGTCATTGATCGCTGATGCAGGCCTCGAACAATGAAGTCTGGAGTAAACAGGGGCTGCCCGCAAGGTGGCGTCTTGCCTCCGTTGTTATGGTGCATGGTGGTCGATTCTCTGCCCGATGCTCTCAATCCCAGGCCTATGCGGATGATGTTGCTGTTCTGTCTGTCAGCTCATGCTTAGCGACTGTCTGTCTCAAAGCGCAGGCGGCGCTAGATGTGATCGAGGACCGCACGAATAATGGGCTGTCGGTTAATCTTCTAAAGACTGATGTCGTTCTCTTTACGAGAAGGAGGAAAAATACTGGCATTACTCAGCTGGTGCTTAAAGGCATTCCCATCCCGATATAAAAGGAAGCTAGCAAGCTTTTTTGGTCAAAGCATGTTGAGTGCAAAACCACCAAAGCGCTGTCAGCAAAACATTGGGCTTATCGCCGAAAAAGGTCCACGGCAATGATAAGACCGATAATCTCATATGCATCGGTTGGTTGGTGGAACAGGCTAACACGAAAACACGTTGGGGCTTCTCTCACCAAACTCCAAAGAGCGGTCTGTCTCAGCTGCACGGGGCTTTCCCCAGCACCCCGGGCGCTGTTCTATATGCTATGATGGATCTTTCACCTCCTGACATATATATCAGACGGTGCGCACTGAAAGCCATGTCTCGCCTAAAGAGAAATAGTCTTTGGTACAACTCGCATCAGAGTGAAAGTGTACTTGCGCGAGAAATATCCTACGACCCCTGTCTCATGGATATGCCTTCTGACGCAATGACACCTGCCATCCTACTGTGCTGTAATTTCACAGCCACATTTCCATGTCTTCAGGACTGGCTTAGGCCAGACACTGAACCTGGAATGGAATGTCTTCGCATTTTCACAGATGGCTGCAGGACTGGGCAGGGGTCCGGCGTTGGAGTTTTCTTTGAGCGCGAAAACATACGACTGCACTTCTCGTTAGGAAAATATGCGTCTGTCTTTCAATCAGAGATTTACGCAATCGTAATGGCCATGCACTATGTTGTAAGTGGAAGGGAAAAAGTCTGCAAAGCTGTGTCCAACCAGCTCCAAATTAGTGCATGAACCCAAGACCTTTTTGAACAAAGTGGGAAGACTAAATTCACTTAGGCTTGTATGGGTCTCAGGTCATTCTGGGATCCCAGGAAACGAGATCTCCGATGAACTCGCTAGCAGGGGCTCAGAGGAGAGTTTCTCAGGACCTGAACCCGAGTTAAGTCTACCTGCTTGCACGGTCAAATCGGACATCAACGACTGGGTCTTTAATGCACACAGTCGTAGATGGAGGGAATATCCAGGATGCAGGATGACTAAGCGTGTACGCCCTGATGTCTGCAAGAAGTCCACAACATTTTTCTTATCTTTAAGGAGAAATGATTGCAGAAGGCTTACGGGCGTCATTACGGCCCATCAGTGAGACGCCTACCTGTGCTGCATGTTGCGAGGAGGATGACACAGCAAAACACTTTCTCTGCAACTGTCCTGTCTTCGCCCCCTTCGCCCCTTCGTGGTGAAGCCCCTCCTCACTTTTCTCCGGACAAAGGGGAAAATTCAATAAAGACAAGTTGTCTGTCTGGTAGTACAATGGACCAGTATTTGTGTCTAAGTGCTCCAACAGATAGTAGAAGCCTCCCAAAAAAAAAAGACCACCGAAAGCCACAGTTTTTTTGCCCTAAAGTTAATGAGAATTTAATCAACTCTTTACGCAATTACGCGTCAAATAAACTGCGTTCGGAACTGATATCCTAATTTGTCTTCATTACATTGGTCACGGAAAAAGTTCCACAACATGCCAAGGTATACAAACATCTCTCTGCGTAAATGAAGACAAAACAATTTTTCTATTCCAAAATTCGTAAATTTTATTGGAGAAATTGCTAAGGATATTGGCATATCGGTTGGCTCATGCCATGGGATTTTTTCCAATATTTTGGGTATGAAACGTGTGTCAGCGACGTTTGTTCCAAAATTGCTAGATCTTGACCAAGGAACCGTCGTATGAGTATCGCTTGTCACGTCGAAACCAGGACCGTTTTTCCTTTAATGCATCAATTGCAGTCAATAGCGACCATGCATGATGGTTTTGTTCGAATTGAGTAGCTCATAACAAGCTACACTAAGCCACTAAGCAGAGCACAACAGTCGAGCCATAGATATTTGTTTTTACTGACGATACAGATACATTGTATCATTATTTATCACGATATTTTTTAGCTTAGTTTATCGTACAGAATGGACAGTGCTCATTGTTTTTGCTTCTTAATCACCATAATGCTTTAAAACCTCTTGAAACTAATGTCATGTACTTGTCATGATTTCTGATAAGATAGAGTCTGATGTGGGTCTTCATGAAGTTACTATTTTGAGTTCCATCACGTAGCTTTGATAACCTCGTCTGTTGGGAAACAGTGAGAACTTAT
Organism: Merodon equestris; assembly: GCA_958301585.1. Lineage (NCBI taxonomy): Eukaryota > Metazoa > Arthropoda > Insecta > Diptera > Syrphidae > Merodon > Merodon equestris. The sequence continues at coordinate 45,046,291 of OY284416.1, read as the reverse complement.
TCAAGGCCTTAAAAAAAACTTTGAAAAGTACACAATTTCCGCCACTTTTTGAATATACATTTATGCGTTAGTTGAAGAGGTCTCAGGCTCTCAGGAGTTTTTGGAAAATGTAATATAAAGTTCGTTCCTATTCGAAGAATGTCGGGATTCAACTCTAACCCCGAAAAAAGGAAGCGGTGCTTGCCTCATCCATTCACTGCATCAACGTTTACCCTTAAAACACTCTTTGGTTCACCATCTATTACCTCCAGCTTCGCTAAACTTTTTATCTCTCTAATAAAGATGGATTCGAGTTCTAGGGGCTTTACAACATTGAACTGAGTCCGTTTTTTTGATTCGAAAAATCGAAGCCAAAAGGAAAAGTCAAAATTCCGTCAGAACTCTGTTTAGTCACATTACATAACCATCAACCGACAGCCATGACAAATGCTGGAAAACCTATAAACCCAATGTGTCAATCGTAAAGGTTACGCAAGCCAAGCTCTCACCCGTCACCCTTAGGGTTATATTAATTTATATTTCATTTATTCAAAAATTCGCAAGATAACAAAAAACGAAACGCGTCGCCCGAAACTAACCGCAAACTCCAACTTCATTAGCACATCTCTTCCAGCGCTTTCCTTCCTTCGCGTTAGCTTGTTTCGCATGATACCTAATAAGCTTAAATGCGCGTGCCAGCACATACTGAATCAGCATGTTGCTAAGTATCTATCGCCAAATGTATCCAAACTATGTGAATGTAAGTAAATGGAAATCGCAAACCCATGTATAGATGCCATTGGATCGAATTGATTTGCAAGCTTCAAAAAAAGGAAAGTGATGAAATGTGTTTTTTTTTTTTGCAAAATATTTCTTTTGTTTCTGTTTCACTTTCAAGGGTAAGAGCGTCAGTTTCACGGTTCTTCTGTTTTTCCATCTTGTGAAATTCAAGACACCTGAATCGATTTATTTAGGCTTTAAAACGATGGCTCTTTCGTCACAGTCCTACTTTAGAAAGGCATTGGAAAGTGCCTTTAAGCTAGTTTGGCCATCACAGGTAATTCTAAATAAAATCACAAGATTAATGGAGTGCTACTAGTCAAGGGATGTGCGCCACATTTTTCGTATGTATTGGAAGACAATGGTGGCACGATATGAAAGCAGATTTGTTGGCCCAGAAATCCGTGGATTGATCCATCTGTGCTTGCATTAAAGAAAGTCTTTATTGATAAGCTCGATAGTTTTTTTTATTAAAAGGTTTCATTTTGGCCTATCCTATCACTTCACTGCTTCTTTAACACGTTAGATCTGATCAGAACTAGCAGACAAATCTGCAAAGGATTTTTACTCAAAAGAACTACTTGTAAAATTAGAGTAGAAATGCTTCACGGGAACTGCGATGATCTAACATTTGTTGCCTCTGCATGACATACTATGTAAATGGCTTTCACAGTGGCTTGGGAATAAGTACCCAAAGACAACAACTAGGCAGAAAGTCGTGACAGCTCTCTGTCTTTAAGGCAGAATAGCTATAATTCATTGGCTATATATTACAGTGGTAGGTCCATACTTACCTAGTGACACTGATAAGCGGTCTGACGTAGTAGCTCCTTTTGTCACTTCTATCGATTACAGTGGACGCAGGTGAATATAGTGGCTAAAGCATGATTACGGTATTGTTTTTGGTCACAAAATTACGCACAAGCAACGATAAGTGAAGGGGGCCCTATCAAACCTTAATATTTGTGAAAAAAAAAACAAACTAAATTTCCATAAAAAAATTCACCTTATTTTTTGAACAAATATCATACGAGGGTGGTCCGATAGGTACTTAGCCTACAAAAGAAAAACAAAAATTTTGGAGAAATGGCGATTTATTTTTCAATATAGTCTCCTTTTAGCTCGATACACTTGACCCAGCGATGCTCCAACTTCTTTAACCCGTCTGAAAAATACGTTTTCTCGAGGTCTGCAAAGTAGGCCTCCGTGGCGGCGATGACCTCCTCATTCGACTGAAATTTCTGCCCGGCGAGTGACTTTTTCAAGTTTGGAAACAAAAAGAAGTCGCACGGGGCCAAATCTGGAGAATACGGTGGATGGGGCAGCAGTTCGTAGCCCAATTCGACCAATTTGGCCGTGGCGATGGCGGAGGTGTGAGCCGGTGCGTTATCATGGTGGAAGAGCAATTTTTTCTTCGCCAAGTGGAGCCGTTTTTTCTTCAATTCGGCGTGGAATCGGCCCAATAATTTGGCTGAGTACAGCCCTGTGACCGTTTTGCCCTTCTCCAGGTAGTCGATGTGGATCACACCTTGTGAATCCCAGAAAACGGTGGCCATCACCTTTCCGGCCGATGGGACAGTCTTCGCCTTCTTCGGAGCACGTTCGCCGGGTGAAGTCCACTGTTTCACTGTTCCTTGGTCTCTGGTGTGTACCAGCGGATCCATGTTTCGCCGACTGTCACGAAACGACGCAGAAACTCCTTCGGATTGCGCTTAAACAGCGTCAAACACTGTTCTGAAGTGGTCTCACGGTTGCGCTTGTTGTCCGTCGTGAGCAAACGCGGCACCCATCGCGCCGACAGCTATCTCATGCCCAAAATTTCATGCAGGATATGACCCACGCGATCTTTTGAAATGCCTACTGTCTCAAGTATTTCGCGCACCTTCAATCGGCGGTCTGCCAATACGAGATCGTGGATTTTTGTCACGTTATCCGTGGTAGTCGTTTTCGGGGCACCTGGACGTGGCTCATCAAAAACCGACGTGCAACCACGTTGAAACTCGTTAAACCAATTTTTGATGGTCGTCATCGAAGGTGAAGGGTCACCGCACACAGCATCCAAACGCTCTTTGATTTCGCTGCGCGATTTTCCTTCCAAAAACAAGAATCTAATCACCGACCGATATTGCTCTTTTTCCATTTTTCTAAAATCCGCGGACACTCTCGGTTCCACACGCGGTCAAAACAAAACTACGAGTCCGATCCGGCTACATCTAGTTGACAGTAGCCGTTTATTAGAATGTACTACAGGATAGTAAGTTGCTCTTGCGATACTGGCGCCATCTGGCGGTGAGGCTAAGTACTTATCGGACCACCCTCGTATATGTTGATGTTCTAAATCCCACAGAGAAATAATGGGTTACGCAGGTGAAATTTTCTCAGAACCCCTAAGAGTCAAATTTGTATTAAGACTCCTTAATCTCTATGGGACTTTTCACGCAAAATTCGCCGCAATAAGAGAAGCTCTATCCTGGCTGAAACTAAACTTAATATTCGACAAGCAAATTCACGCCGCCACACAGGCGGCCCTAATATTAGTATTACTACTTAAAACAAGAAACAAGTTTCGACTGAATATTTTAACCTCCGTCTAGTACAAAGACAAAGTGACATCCATGGTCATGGCTAGCCATGAATTAGCCCAACGATACGCATTCATCCATTGCCACTGTAAAATAAAGCCTCGAAAAAGGCCGTGTCTTATGACACTCTTAAGGGATAAACTCTCTTAAAAGAAACATAATCAGCATCATAATGGGTGTCATCATCGATCACTGTGTCTTGTTTGTATGATGTGTAATAGGCTAGGGTACAACTTCAATAACGTCTGCAGAAGTTGCTGACAAAGAAAGAAGAAAGTTCAATTCCCCCTAATCCCCGTTCCTCTTCGGTGACCAAGCGCAGAAGCAATGACGCCTAAGTTTCACGAGAAGGTTAATTAAAGGAATGCCATTGCAACACAAATGCTCTAACTTAGTCTTAATCAACATTTTCAATGGGTTTACGAATGTTGGGTTTAAGTGCTTTAAATCGTATGAGCTTGGTAGCCAATTTTGATCGGCAATTTGGGTAGCAATGGTAATAAAACTTGAAACATAGCTTTGACGAAGACCCATTGATCATGGTCCGTTAACTCAGGCTAAACAAAAAAAAACTTAATAATCTGTACATAGAAGACTATGTCTTCCGACCTTATGATTAACGTACCTAATTGAAATAAATGAGCAATGAATTTGCTAATTTAATAAAAAAAACCGCATCTAACGCGTCGATGGTACCTTCAAGGCAGCTGGTATACCAGTTTTACAAAGGAAAGGAGAAGATTAAAAACCAATGTACTTAGGACGCTTCGGTAACTCTAGCTTGAATGTGAATAGACTAGGTCATAAAGCTTTTGAAAACTCATTACCCAATTACGTGTCGAATAAAGAGTTAATACCTTAATTTGTTCCGAAGATTTGCGTTACGAAAAAATGGTCTGAAAACGGCGGATTCTAACTCTAGAGGCCTAAAAATATGAAGGGTGTGTAAGGGTTTAATCCGAAAAATCGCATATAGTATAAGGCCATATTAAATCTTTTAGACAACAGACAGCAAGCTAAACAATCGATTTGACATAAGTAAATGCAGAAATGAAAACAATACAACCTGCGGAGTTCTAAAAGTTCTATTACTTTTTGAACGAGCCTGTATATGCTGACTAAAGAAGTTCAATGGAATAAGATGGAAAGTGAGTCTGCCCTCGAAAAGTCCTTTTCCGTTTTTAGAAATTAACATAACATAAAGTCCTGTGCCAACTCTTATCACCTAAAGCATTTCTTTGTTAATTCCTTCAGGCTTTTACTTATTCCATAAAATTCTTCACAATTATAACTGCAAAACATGGTACTCCACACTATATACTCGTAGTATAGTATGTAATACATCCGTCGCAACATGTCACGGCCTTGAACCGTGTACAAGTACTTAGCACATAGCCTGCACTCGGACGCATTATTCTCTGACTAATTATTTTGTATCTTTTATTCTAACCAAATCATTGGGAAACAAAAAGTTAAAATAGGAAAAACTTATCAACATTAAAAAGTAAGTCTTCTTGATAACGACTTGGCAACCTCTGCATTAAGTGTTTACATCTTGCGGAAGGGATAGTCCCCAAGCTGTCTTGGTTGCTTGTCGAAATTCTTGTAAATTGTTCGAATTGGAGTCCTTAACGAACAAGTCGAAATCATGCCATGCTTGAATATCCAACGGTCAACCTAGGATTATATTCATGGTTTGTTGATTTTCTCACGTATTTTTGCCATCTGATCCAAACTGATTAGAACGACTTTCGTCGGTTCACAAGATATTTTTCCAATAGGATGGGGACTTGGGCTTGGGAGCCTTCAGTGAATTGGAGACATTGCTCAATGAGGATCCATGCCAAACGCAAAAAGAGCTTGCTTCAGTGTTAGGAGTTACCCGCCAAGATATTTCCAAGCATCGCATCGTTACAGGTGATGAAAAATGGATTCATTAGAGTAACCCAAAGAGAAAAAAATCATTGGGACAGTCCGGTCATGCTATTATGAGCAGTTGAAACCAAATGAAACCATCACTGGGGAACGGTATCGATACACTCAATTGATGCGATTGAGCCAAGCACGGCGCGAAAAGCGGCCACAATACGAGCAGAGTCACCAATAAGTGATTCTACAGCATGACAACGCTCGGCCTCACGTTACCAAACCCGTTAAAACCTACTTAGAAAAGCTCAAATGGAAAGTCCTACCCCACCCGCTATATTCCCCAGATATTGCGCCGTCCAATTATCACTTGTTCCGTTCGATGGCACATGGTCTGGCTGATCAGCAGTTCCATTCATATGAAGACATCTCCAAATGTCTTGATTCCTCGATAGCCTTAAAAGAAGAACACTTCTACCGTGACGGTATGCGAGCTCTGCCAGAAAGATGGGAAAAAAGTTATCGCTAGCGATGGGCAATACTTTGAATGATTCATTTGTAACCGTTTTCCTCCAAAAAACAGCGAGAACTTAGTTGCGTCCCTAATAAAACCACCAGGATCTTCTTTGCCACAATATAATTACAATTATATCCTTGCTACGCTTACAATCTCATGATTTTTATCGCGAACTATAGTGTACGCCGTAAAAATCTGCCACTTGAATGAGGATGTGCAATTTATGTGGACACCACTGTATAATTTAATTTTATGGTGTGCACTCCAAAGTTGAAGAATTTATGATAACTTTATCGCTTTTGCTGCAATAGTCGGCTTAATCCATATTTCCGTGAAACGTTTGGATTTTCAAATCTGGTCTACACAAACAACTAACACGTCATTTTTGGTCCCCGAAGTCTTTATAAGAAACAAACCGCCAATTCATGATTAAAAGGTGATTTTGTTTTTAGCCCTCAAAGCTATCTCCCTCCGGTAATTTTCATACCTTAGCCAGGTAAACCATCCCATACTGCCACAAAGGACTATAGGCCAATTAGTCTCTCGTCGTTTCTTTTAAAAACCTTGGAGAGACTCCTTGACCTATATATCAGAGGACTCATCAACTCACGCAACTTATGCAATACCCAACACGGCTACCTTAAAGGCAGATCAGTGGAAAGTGCTCTGCATAGTATTGTCCGTGAAATTGAGGGCTCGCTGAACCTAAAAGAGTTTACAATGGCAGCCTTCCCCGACATAGAGGGGGCCTTCAACAATGTAAACACAGAGGCCATAATAACAGCTCTAGAGGACATAAAAGTAGACGAATCCATTGGAATCTGGATTGAAAATATGTTGAAGAACAGAATTATCAATGCAGACATTGGACACAGCTCTATAAGGAAAGTGACAACTAGAGGCACACCACAAGGAGGAGTTCTCTCCACCCTACTGTGGCTTCTTACAGTTAACAAAATCCTCAAATTCTTTATGGAGAAAGACACTAAAATCATAGCGTACGCGGATGACCTGGTTATCTTGATAAAAGGTAAACTTCTACCAACTATCAGTGAACTAATGGAATCTGCGCTGAGAGAACTCTCCTCGTGGGCAAGACAGAACGGTCTGAGAATAAACCCTCAGAAAACCGAGCTGGTCTTGTTCACCAAGAAAAGGAAAATTCCGATATTTGCTCCCCCAAAGTTAGAGGGCACTTCACTCAAACTCAAAGCGGAAGCCAAATATCTAGGCATAATTCTTGACTCCAAACTCTCCTGGAAAAGGAACCTCGAGGAAAGGATTAAAAAAGGATTGAACGCTTTTTATGCATGCAAAAAGACTTTCGGAAAAAGATGGGGCTTGCAATCGTACATCATTCATTGGATGTACACAGCAATCATTAGACCGGATTTTAACTTATGGGGCCCTAGTCTGGTGGACTGCTAGCGGCACGAAAAGCTATATGAACATGCTCAACAAAGTACAAAGGTCAGCCGTTGTTTGTACAACGGGAGCCATGAGAAGCACGCCGCAAGCAATGTTAGATATGATACTTCATCTCCTCTCCCTGGATCTATTCATAAAAGGCGGCGCTGCAAAGAGCGCTCTCAGACTAAGGGAGTCCTCTCTGTGGAAGCAAGCCAACTATGGACATGCGGCCATACTCAGAATAATAGACGACCTGGGAAAGAAACATGGTTTTAGTAGCCTCGCAGCTACGACCGACTATATTTCCCTCCAAAATGACTTTACTCTCAGTATACCTATCCTTTTCCCCGACAGAGAAGAGTGGCTTTCAAACGCCGTAATCAACGACAAAGAGATCACCCTCTTCACCGACGGATCGAAAATGGACACAGGCACTGGGGCCGGGATCTACTCTAAAACCCTCCACAAACAGGAATCATTCAGACTCCCTGATCTGTGCAGCGTTTTTCAAGCAGAAATCCTGGCAATAGAGAAAGCAGCTAAACACCGTCAAGTAGCCGATATCCCACCATCTGATATCACCTGTATAACGAGATCAAAGGCTGTCAAGAAATATCGCGACTCACTGAATTCCATCAGACACCACAAAGTTAAACTCTGCTGGGTCCCGGTCCACAGCTCAATCGCAGGGAACGAAAGAGCAGACGAATTGGCCAGGCAAGGGTCTGAAATGAACATCAGCGAAGCGGACACGTCATTGCAACCACCGAACAGCGTATTATACCGGATCATAAATGACACAATCATCAAAGAGGCCAACTCGTCTTGTCATACAATAAACGACAGCTACACAACAAAATCATCGTGGCCAGAGCTCAATGTCGGAAAAACAAATAAGCTCCTTCACACTGCCCCATTGGAGCAATGCTCCGGAAATGGGACTCGGGATCCAGCGATCTCTGCCGGAGCTGCGGCGATGAGGAAGAAACTGAGACGATCCAACATCTGCTTTGCCACTGCCCAGCTCTCCAGAATCGACGCCTAGTGTCGCTAGGCCAAAGATTCTTTACAGAGATTGCGGACGTGGCTAATGTAGATATGACGGGTCTTCTAAAATTCATTAAGAACACGGGGTGGTTTCAGCCACCACGTGATAGGACAGGTTAATTTTATGTGTACCCACACAAGTGAATGGCCAGCGTTATCGCGCCATGATTACCGATTATTTTTGACCCGAATTGGAAGATATGGACTTGAACGACATGTGGTTTCAACAGGATGGTGCCACAAGCCACACAGCACACGTTACAATCGATTTATTGAAGAGTAAGTTTGATGAGCGTATTATCTCAAGAAATGGGCCAGTCGATTGGCCGCCCCGTTCGTGCGATTTAACGCCTCTAGACTATTTTCTTTGGGGCTACATACGTTAAGTCATTGGTTTATGCCAACAAGCCGACGGCGTTGGAAGAGCTCAGAGCCAACATTGAACGCGAAATGTGTGGCCGAGTCATCAAAAATTTGGTCCAACGAATCGACCACTGCAAACGTGCTCGCGATGGCCATATGAACGAAGTCGAGTTCCATTCATAAATGTTTTGATTGTACTTCAAGCCGATAATAAAGTTTTTGAAATATCTCAAATGGCTTGCGTTTTATTTAAAAAAAAAGTTGTCCATTCGTCACCGTTCGCAGTAATTGGGATTGTGTTATTCGTGTGGCCGATTTTACACATCTTAATTTAAAATCTTATAATTGAAAATACAACTCGTGCAAGACAAAAGCGAACGACCGACAATGTCGAGTGTTAGAGTTAGAAAGTAACGAAGTTAATTTCTGGTTAAATGGGTATTTCATAAAACAAAATTGCAATTACCGTGAGAACAACGTTACCGTCAATGGCGCTCGCTATGGTTCGAAATTTTGTTTGCCCAAATAGCACGGGCTGAGCATGGTCAACAAAGGACTTGATACGATGGACCAATTGAGAAATGAGGTCGGTGAGCAATTTATCTTTAGTTTTGGACTGGTGAATTGGGCTGCTAGACGCCTTTAGACTATTTTTTATAGAGATGCGATAAATCACTCGGGTGTGCGGTAAGTCAGAGTCAGAGTCAGCCTTAGAAGACAGCATAACACGTTTAATTAGCGAGACACCAGTCAATTCGCTTGAAAACGGCGACTCAAAATTCGACTCTTCGGATGCCCATTTAAAACATGGTCATGGCCAACATTTATACTTTGATTTTATCCTAAGCGCTATTCGTAGTCTTTGCCGTCACCTTCTTTTCATAGCCTTGGTCGCTTTTTTCTCATCATAGCTGTTTGGCCCTCCTCGTCGCCTTATCGATCAATGTGATAACGAGGTGTATCTTAGCTCTGTGGACCTAAAAGATCAATAGTGGCTTTGCCCCTATGCACCTGGCAATTTGTTGTGGCATCAGAGCATACGCACTTTGTGAAGTTGCATGCATGAGATCGGGCTGACATAATGACAGCGAGAATCCCTGATTTCAGTTCAGCGAAATACTTCGCAAGTATTTTGAACTTGACGCCACTCAGCATCATCAACTCACTACGACAGTCACTATCTCTATATCTAACAGTTGTTAATCGCATGTTACTACCCATGTGATTGACTCAGAAAGCTCAATCAATGTCATGGCGCGCTAATATGCAAACAGTCAAAACAAAATAGATCAAGTAGTAAAAAACCACTTAACATGTCTGCGTCCAAGACAACTTGCTCAAGTATTGATGGTCAACGATCAAGGTTAATTGATGGTCTACCAAATCCATCTCAATCATCCCAAATTTGAAATTTTAATTAGACAATCGTAATTATAAGATATTTTCACGACCAACCAAATGATCCAACCACTTACGATCACTATTGGCTGATTTATTTGTTGTACGTTTCGAGGTAGCCTATTGGATATAAAATGATCATAAACAAATCACTGTTATCAGAGTGCACCTCTAACTAAGGCTAATCGCCCAAAACCCTGTGGGAATGCATCCAAGACTCTTATTCAGAAGCCCTGGCAAAGCTATAACACTTTGTCCGTTGATAAGCTGAGGCGATCAACCCAACACATCTACACATTTCTCTTAATTGATAAATGCCATTCCAAACTAGTTCCGCCTGACGTTAATTTGATTTTATACACAAATGAAAATGCAAAGCGAATTGTAAGCAGCCCGTTTATGAATTCAACATTTGCATTTGTCGCAAGTAAATAATTTCAATCTAATTTCAGATAATTTTTATAGCCCATTCGACCTTTTTTATATTAAGCATCGCGCGTCGGCGAATGCTTTCCTTTAAGAACCCATAAAACTGGTTCCACTAGAACCACTATAACAACTCGTAACCAAACTCGGATGACATAATAAACACTGAGTTATCATACTTTCATCTTTTATATGCTAGTTGTATCTGACAAGTATCATAATTTAATGCAATTGAAATTAAGATAAAACCGAAAGTTTAGCATTAGATGCTTCCGAAACGAATGTGGAACGTATGTGGAACGTAGAAAGGTCAATGCCGTTCACAGTGTATTATATCTACGACTGTCGAACGAATCTCGCGAAATTTGAAAGTAATGAAGATACTTAAAGAATAAAGCTGAAAAGCATAATTTATCCACTTCAGACTAAAACACGCTTGACATAGAGGGACGGCGAGGGCGAGGGCGAGGGAGACAAAAACGGCCAGGCGAGCAACTTGACACTAAAACTAATTTGAATAAATATTTTCGTCGTTTCTTGTTTATTTATATATAATTGGTTCTGTATTTGCTTTTTCTGCTTCGGACCGAAGGTATTCGAAGAAAGACGAGAATATATTGATAATAAAGTGTGATTTTTTAGACAAATTAACGGTAAGGAATTTCGAACAGGTTGCGATCAGGGTCGCTAGACGGTAAAGTCGAGAGCATATTCCATTTTATACGAGAGAATCTAGTGAAGGGCTTTATTGATATGTAAAGGAGTTGCACTAAATATAAAAAGGGCTCCTGGATTACAACAATTTATGGTGGCGAAAGATCATTTGTTTCTCATTGAGCCCAGTAGCAGCTTATGATTTTCGCTTGTTATGTTTAATAAAGTAATTTGGTTTAATGGCTGATGAAAGAATAACGTGTTAGTGAGCAGTTTAAAGCCGACATGAGTTTGTTAATTTGTCTCGAAAGGTAAAAGTAGAAATTCAATCTTTTTGAAATTGGAAGCCAGATTGGTAATTGTTGATAAGAAGGTGTCTGATCAAAGCAAAGTGTCATTATGCTAAATACCTTTACATCATTCTTTTAATATGCTGGCTTCCCGATTATCATATCAAGTATCATAGCGTCTTTCTGAAGTAATAGTTTTTTGAAACCTCAAGAATTACTCCTGATGATAGTTTGTTATATTATTATACTATATATTGTAGTTTGGGTCACACTATCCGAAAAGGCGGTTTCTAGACACTGCGCTAGAGACAAGATCGTTTTGGCTGATCGGTCTTTTACTAATTGTTCTAGTGTTCCACGGGCAGTCAGAGGCGTGGTGTACATTCGCTCAACATTACCTGCTTATCTTTAGTACAATAAGCACATCGCCATGTTTAAACCTTTTTTGACGTTGAATGCCTTGGTTGCATTAGGTTAATAACCCTGGTGCAGCAGCAAGGGTTCATAGTCAGCCTATGTAATTCGAAGAAATTAAGACAGGGACTTTAAGAACAGACATGGCATTACAATGGTCGTTGTTTCGTGGGCTGTTATAATATATGGATTTAATGTTGATCAACAGATAGTAAGTGCTGATCTGCAATTCAATATTTGGACGATGGTGAACCAAGTATACGATCTCAGCTTTTAAAACATCTTCTAAGCGATTATCTTCGTTTTTGATTGTCAAAACAAAACGCGGGAAAATCGCAAAAGTATATACATTTTATCAAATTGATAAACCAATGTTTGCCAATTTTATGTTTTGTTTTAAACCATTGTCTAACTTTAAACCATTTTTTTTTAACATATTGGTTGGTATCTAATGACATTTGTAATGTTGTTTTCCCAGGCTGCAATTGACACTGGCATACAAGAGTGATCTGTCGTATCCCTAGAAAAATAGACTGAAGGCATCAAATCCCACGATCTAGATGGCCTATTCACCGGTTAAAAGCGAGAGAAATTGCTCACCGAACACTTATCAAATGGTTCATCGATTCGCGAGCTATGGTGCACGTAGCTCCATTTTACTGAAACCACATGTCGTCTAGGTTCAGCTCATGCATTATGTGCAAACAAAATAGAAAATCTTTAAACGATAGCGGGCGTCATTTACTGGAACGTTGTTCTTATGGCGATCTCTGTAAAAAATAGGGACAATGATTCCGTTGGACCATAAACCACGTTGGAAGCTCTTATATTGATTGCGGTTGTTCATTTGACCAAATGCTACAGTTTTCTTTATTAACATATCCATTCAATCAGAAATGTGCTTCATCGATAAAAAAGCGGATCATACTCAGGCTTCTTTATGGACCATTCAATGGTCAATGGATAAATCACAGTTTTTATTAACCTTGGTAGATACAGCAGCATATTTTCCTCTGTGCGCACTCTACCTATAGGGGTGGATGGCTTGATAACCAATAGGGTAAGATTGGTACGAAATTTTATCACCAAGGTTTTTTGTTTGTTTTATAATTCGTGCAGGTTCAAGAGTGCACGCTCTTATGGTGTTTGTCACACAACCTGGACGGGGTGCTGATGGTTTGTGTCGAAAATGTTCGTTCACTACTCTCCGGGGATGGTTGTCCTAGATAGGATTCGAGAGACTCGACTGAATTTGTCGCGTTGGTTGTAGTTCACTAGTTTGAATTCCTTCCCATCAGTATGTCGATAATGGGAACCGAAAAGTGGTCAAAGTTCGCGAAAAAAAAATATCATAACGCATCATACTTTGATAATAAAATTCAATAATTTGCAAGCATTGTTTGGATATAGATTGCCTTTTTATGATAAAATGGCAATACCAATTGAGCATGACTGACTTTAACATATAGCACAAGTCATGAGCAAGCTGTCAAAAACAGAACAATAAAAAACCAAACTATAAAAAAATCACAGTTTATAAAAATTAGGGTGCAAAGAGGAAGACAAGGTAGCAACTTTATTGATATTTGACTAAGCTCGACCTACGCCAAATAATTTTATTTCACTCCCTAAAATGATGGTAGACGACCTTCTGGTCCTGAAAGCTTGATGCTTCTGTTTGGAGGTTCTTTTCATAAAAAAAAACAAGATGGGATCAGTTGCCGGGAGCCAAGCTTCAATTCCAAGTCCTCTACCTTGAGTTTTGCATACTTTTATCTAGATCTGTCCAGATGGACAGACAGAAAAGCCTTCGCGTAAGTCTTCTCTATCACAACTTTGCAAGATAGAAGACTAAAAAAGTGTATTACATTTAAAGTGATTAAGACATGGAGTCTTGTTAGCACAATTAATGTCAGAATACGTTATGAAATCCCTTGAAGATACTTATAGAAATTTAATGGAATCCCGCCCGCCCTAACTTACGCTGACGATCTGCTCCTTCTGTAAGATAGTAAGGATACAGTTAAGAGAAAAGCAGAAAAAGGCCGCCAGGAACGCTGCACTGTAGACGGGAGGACAATATGATGAACCTGGAAAATATGGGACAGAACAGCGAAAAACAGAATTAGCACAATCATGTTAGGGAGGCTTTGCGAAGAATTGTCAACTCGGCTCTGAACTTTCGAATTCCAAATGATCATACAATATTTAGCATGAAATTAAGAACTTGTATTATTAAAACTATTGTCCATCGCTACCCCGCACTTTCGATCAGTATGCGACTGCAAATCTTCTGCTCGGACAGGCCATAAGTCATCTATCAGTATGAGTGATAATCAGAAGGAGTAATGCGTGGAGGATACGGCGGATGTAGGGTTTCCCATTGGAGCGTCGAAGAATGTTTTAACAGATCTTCGAACTTGCGAACTAGCATTGTAGTGCTTTGTCGGACCGTTCGGAGTATTCCGGCCATTCAATGCACGGCTTAAACAGGCTGTAGTCGATAAGAATCTGCATATCTGGTTTGAGTAGCTCATAGTAAATCACAGCCCCTGAATCTGCCATTTATGGAGCATAAATTCGATGTAAAAATCGTTTCCTAATCTGCACCTGTGACCAGGTGATAAAACGCCTTTCGACGTTCTTTGATTTTAATTCGCATAGCACCCAGTTTCCCTACTTTTTAATCATTTTCAACGGTTAAGACAATGTTTGGCGCGTTTGACATGAGTTTTTGTCCAGCAGTTTCTCCAATTCTTGAACTTCGGCAGTACTTTTTTTTCAAATTAAATATGACTTCCTTCAGACACAATTTATCTACAACAAAGTTTAAAATATTCGGTAAAGTGCGAAGTGTTCTTTGAGCTCCAACTCAATTTCATATATGTACTGACGCCTAATGATGCTGTTTTACGAGTATAGAAAATATTTGATGTAGGTAGCAGATGAAAAATGTGCTACCAAGGCCACCTCTGACAAAACGCTGTGAATTAATTCCAAGTTCCAGTAGTTTGAGTGGCATGAAGGTAGGTTGGTCCGCCTTCACAGATTATTAATTTTTTGTATAGATCTGCTGCTTTCATATTGTTCAACTTATTTCAGTACCTAAAAAATTGTTCGGAGTAGCTTAAAAAATTTCGAACCTTATATGTCTTGTATAGAAATAAGAGTTCGTTTAATTAAATGCAGTTTTAGTTTTAACTTGATCTCCTTTTAAGTCGACAACTGTTTTCCTGTGAAGCTATAACCCCTTTAACCTTTTCAGATACTAGTCGCCGACTTGCTCTACAAAATAGGTATTCACGATGACATCTTGGTTTTGGTGAAAATTTTGTTCTTCAAGTCAAAATTTTAGCTTAGCAAACAAAAACTTGCTGAAATCTCATTCATTCGATGTTGAATCTGAGAAATGTTAGGTCAGCAAACCTCGAACCAGCTGCATTATCTTGATGAAATAACGCCTGGCTGATTTTGGAAAGCGATTGTTTATCAAGTAATAGCATGTAGTATAGCTATTTGATTGTTTTAGTTGTTTCAAGATAGGCGGTGAATAGAACCCCACGGCTAATCCAACATATTGCAGAAATATTCGCCTTTTTCGGAGTAGGTTCATCCTTCGCAGCGATTATTTGACTATTTTCTCATTCTTCGTTTCAGTTATGAATCAAGTTAGAAAATGAGGATCAAGACAGGTACAAATCAAATGAGGTATAATCGGTTATCGCTATTTATGCTAATACCACATGATGATTCTGAGTTAGCCAAACATTTGTAGGCCAAACCGGTATTACTATCGTTCGGAATTGTATGAGTCAGACCTTTTATGTATTCTGTATTCTCAAGCTCTCTAAGTAAAGCGCCTTGCCATGTAAAGGATGGTCCAAAAACATTCACTTGATGTTATTTTGTTTTATTTTTAAAAGGGGACCTCATCATAATCCATTTATTTGGATTCTAAGGGTATTCGGTGTTGTGCTACCCCAGAAGACATTAGACATCATTTGTTTCTACATCTTGCCCTCACAATTTATTAAATCCTATCAACTCGCCAATAACAATTAACCGAATAATTTATATAAGAAACCCTCAGGCTGAAATCCTTCTTTTCGGTGATTTCAACCTTCCTCATCTTAAATGGGCTAAATCGGACGATCAATCGTTTTATACTGCCACCAATCCCACTAGCAGGTTCAAACCTTAGCCAAGTTAGTGGTGTCTTAAACTACATGGGCAAACAACTAGAGCTCATATTCACAACTGATCCCTTCATCTCTTCTGTCTCACTTTGTCCCCTTGACCTTTCCGCAATCGATAATTTCCAACTTTCTATATCCTTTTTTCACGATTCTCCATTACAGAACAATCCTTCAACAGTTCTGGTCTGTCACGATTTCCACAATGCGAAATTTCTCCTAGTCAATGAATACCTTAAAAAAACTCCTGTCAATTTTGATAACGTAACTGTAAATGATGCAATATCCATATTCTACATGAAAGTATGTACTTCTATCTCTCTTTACGTTCCCATTTCATAACGCAAAACTTTGTCCACCTCCCCACCCTGGTACAATGCAGGCTCCGTTATCTAAGAAACAAAAGAAATAAGCAGCAGACAATCTTGCTTCGTACAAAATCCCCTAATGACTTTCTAACTACCTAGGCAGCTTACCGCCCTTAACAATTGCCTATATCAACGCTTTTTAACTGAAACTTGAGCCAATTTTGTAAGTGAATCTAAGTCCTTCTTTAACTTGTTATTTACAAAAGAAAATCTGATGGCTACCCTATCTCACTCTCCTTCCATGATCAAACCTGAAATGACTCTATATTACCGCCAACTTTTTCACCGCCTTTTTTGAATAATTTTTCAAAGTCTTCTGTTCCGGACTTCGCTCATTTCGATTATTTACCGAATTGTTCCCTTGGACCGTCGATCCCGATGTCACTGAAAACAAATTAAATCTACTTAATGATTAATTCACTCCGGAACCTGACGATATCCGTGCCATATTTCTAAAAAATGTTCCTCAACATCTCTTCCTCTCTCAAAAATCTTCAGTTCATCCTTATCTCTAAGTAATTGCCCCAATTATGGAAAACCTCTTTTATAACGCTTATACACAAGAAAGCTCCAAAGGACGATATTAACAACTATCGCCTCATTGCCAAACTGTCACACATATCCAACCTCTTCAAGAGTATTTTGTAGACAACATGGTTTCCTCAAATCCAGATTTACAACCACTAACCTTGTTGAATTGGTTTCCTTTACCCTATCAACTGTAGATAACGGCAAAGAAGTCGCCGTTATTTCAACCAATTTCAGTAAAGCTTTCGATAAAATCTGCCACAGACTGATACTCTTCAAATTGTCATCTTTGGCTTCGACCCCATTTCTTTGAAGTGCATATCTTCTTACCTGGGAAATCGCTAAACCATTTTATGGCTTCCTCCGGCGTCCCCCAAGGCAGCCACTTAGGTCCACTTCCTTTCGTTCTTACTGTGAACGATACTGAAATGGTGATCAAACATTCCCACATCTCACTATATGTCAGTCATGACTCTTCCTTTATTCAATCAGATCTCAATAGTTTTCCCATTAGGTGTTCCAAAAATTGCTTGGAGCTTAATATTTCCAAATGCCAATCAATCACTTTTTCACATAAACCATTCAAACCTCCTCTTTGTCTCTATTTTCTCAATAATCAACTCACCTTAACCGTTCAGGCCATTAGCGATCATGGCATATTATGTAACCAGGAGCTAAATTTTTGCGCACACATCGATGAGATAATCCTTAAAGCTAATTCTGCACTTGGTTTAATGACCGATGGTCTAAAGAATTCTCCAACCTCTACGTTACCCGATCTCTTTATATAACCTTTGGCCGTCCCCTTTTTGAATACGCCTCTCAAGTGTGGTCCATTTACCAACAAACCCACATTTCTAGAATCGAGAGCATCCAGCGCCGGTTTCTACATTTTGCTCTTCGATGTCTCTCCTGGTGCAATCCTCTGATTCTACCGCCCTACCAAGATCGCCTTAAACTAATCAACATGAACACGTTGGAAGAAAGAAGAATTGTATCTGACATTCTTTTCATCCATCGACTCGTTTCAGGTACAATTGCCTGCGCGAGTCTCTTCAACCCTGTCTCTATCAACACTAACACCCGCAATGTACGAAATCCCCGTTTCTTCTATCTGCCCACCCCCCCGTACTGCCTACGGTTCCAATGAACCTATTTCTCGCATGCATGTGTTTTTTTCAATCGTTCCCTCCCTCCTGCTCTTCTTAGTTATTAAGTTAGATTAAGTTAGTTTGAATTAAGCTCAATAAATGGGGGTGTTGGCCTCCAACAAAATTAAAATAAAATTAAAAATTAAAATTAAACTAATTTTGGTGACTATTTGGACCTTATCGCCTTTTCGGTAAGAAATTCGCGCGATCATATATGACTCTCTTGTCGGATATTTTTTTTGAGAGCTTTCAGATCTGGCTTTTTCTGATAGAGCCGTGATTTCAAATAATGTCACGTGAGCTGTGTCTCCTGCTGCACCTGTCTATTTGGGCCATTTGTCTTATGAGACTCGTTTTTCAATGCTTTTGCTTTCAATTGCTCCACAGTCTCAGTGATCGGTAATACGAACACGACAGCGTTCTTAAAAAAATGATTTCCGATGACACTTAAGGCGAAAATGGTGCAATGACTTTGAGTGGACGTAATGGCCCTTCGTGAATAATGCGCGAAATCTTAGTGGGCCATAGGCACAAATTTTCTTTGTAATTGGGCCTTTATCTTTCATGATGAATTCGTCTGAAAATTGCCACTCTGCCGTTGAGGTTCAGGAAAGCGTGTGCGTAGTTTGGACGCGATTGACGCTCTACAGGCGTAAATGGACTATCTGCAATTTGAAAAGGAACATCTTTAATTCCTTTTCAAAAAACCGCTGCAGGGGGAATCAGAAATGGCTAATTGCGAGGCACGTCGTCTGGTCCACGTTGATGGCTCATCTGCGACATCTTCAGTCACAGTGACAATATTCCCGTCGGAAGAGCACTACGAGGCCTTCTGACACCTCTTCTGTTTCGTGTTGCTCCAGTCTGTTCAAGACGAGCGACTAAGCCCCTTGGCATTTGACTAGTTGGTATATGACAGTGCGGACATTTGCCTTAAAACTGCTGACGAATAAAATGGTCTTGGGTTTGTTTTGTTTTGTTTTGTTTTGTTTTTTTTTATAGGATTCGTGCAGGTTCAAGAGCTTACACTCTTATGGTGTGTTTGTCACACAACCTGGACGGGGTACAGATGGTTTGTGTCGGAGATGTTCGTTCATTACTCTCCGGGGGTGGTTGTCCTAGATATAATTTGGTGTTGGTTGTAATTCACAGTAACTGTTATTTTGGAAAATACATACACAGAGTATGAATTTTGAAGTGAATTTTTCTGTATGGGAATTGTACTTGGCTATGGACAGACTTGAACTACAGACCTTCCGCTCAATAGGCGATGATGATTACCAATGCACCACGACCACCCCCTCTAATTCGCTCTATGAGGAGTATAGCATACCATGGTTTGTTGACATATTCTTTATATTCTATTGACTTTATAAATATCAAAACTTAACTGACTGCTTTCACCTATTACAAAAGTTAAAGCATCTCCCCATAATGTGATACCCCTTGGATCACTTTTAACTCTTCTCTCTTTTCCGGTCTGAGGATAACTGGAAATACTGATTAAGGCACTCTATTTCGAGACCGAAGTGGAAGTTACATAACGCGCTTGAGGGGATCCATCATACGAGTTCTCACTGCCCTATTAGTCACGTTTTAACCTTTTTCTTTTCTTACTTTACAACGGCAGCCTGTCTTTCTTACCTGGGTGATTAGAGTAGACTTAAGGACCAAAGAAAAAACGGTGCTGGTGCTAAATCACACGATATCGTCGGCCATTTAAAGTTCCAATTTCGAGAAATCACACGTTAATAAGCCATTTTCCACCATCTGTGCGGCATATGGCCCAGTCGTACAAAAATAAACGCCAATTATAGTAAATTTCTGTTATTCCAGCATATTGTGCAAGTATGTATCGATCCTTGTTTTATAGCCATATACATAGTTCTTCCCTTCCAAAAATCATCGCAGTGATAGTTGAGTGTTGGCAGTTCAAGAATGGCTCGAAATTAAGAACGACACCTGTTATTGGATAGCTTTACCTTTCAATGCTTCAAGCATCACTTTGAAACCTTTCGAGCTGGTACCGTGCATTTCACCTTTTATTACTTCGCAATTGATTATTTTGAATCTAATAAGCTAGTCAGTCTATCGCAGCCCTTTCCTTTGCTTTATCAGAATGAGGGCTTAATCTAAAGGCATAAGTTGGTTCTTAGGAAATCTTCTTCTTCTTCTTCTTTTCCTTTTTATCCCGGCGTCGTTATGGTCAGAAGTGTAGGATCATAACCTTCCCACTTAACTGCATTCCTACTGGTCCGCTTGTGGGGTCCGCCGGTTTGACCTCAGAAAGTAGCGGCAGGCTTCCCGGTTTGGGATTACTTCATCGCTGAGGCCAATCAAATGCTGGTGTTTTTGCATTTGTTTGCACCAATTGTTTTTCGGCCTGCCTTTTTTGCGTGTTGAAATTGGAATGTTGATTGATAACGCCTTTTGGACGGGGTTCAAAGGATCTCTCCTTTGAACATGGCAATACCAACTGAGTCGGTCGCGCTCTATATTTCTTGTGATGGTTTCTTTTACGTGGAGGCTTCCTCGGATCTTTGAACTTCTAATTCTGTCACGCTTTGTTACTCCCGCTGTCATGCGAAGCATCTTCATCTCAGTTGCCGTTAATTTGCTCTCATACTTTTTGTGCATTGTCCAGCATTGTGAACCGTATGTGAGCGCCGGACGTACAACTGAAGTGTAGAGCCTTCCTTTCAGCTTAGGGGGCATTTTTCGATCACAGAAGATGGCGGAGTTTTCCCGCCACTTCATCCACCCTACGCTTACGCGATGTTTGATGTCGTCATCACAAGTTGCTTCTCTATTAATCATAGATCCCAGATATTTAAACTTTTCACACTTGGGAAGCACTCTCCCATTCAAGTAAATGTCTGGAATAGGCTGATGAGGGTCAGAGAACGGGCAGCACAGATACTCTGTCTTCTTTGAACTTATACGATACCCGTGTCCCTCAAAAATGTCCACCCACACATCAAGTGCTCGTTGTAGGGACGCCTGATCATCACTTATAATGGCCCCGTCGTCAGCAAAGAATAGCTGGTGCACATTGGGGTCCGTCACTTTTCCTTCAAGCAAGCAATCAAGGACTGCTATAAAAAGCAGTGGGCTGAGGACGCTCCCTTGGTGTACACCGACTTTGATTGCGAATTCTTCGGTGACTCCTGCGGTGCATCTTACTCTTGTCGTTGCTCTCTCGTACATGTCCATAATTACTCGCACGTAGGTTTCTGGAACTCCTTTTTGTCTTAGCGCTACCCATAAAAGATCTCTTGGTTGCCGGTCAAAGGCCTTCTCGAAATCAACCAACACCATATGCAAGTCCTTTGAAGAATCACGATGCTTTTCCATCATGATCCTTATACTTTGGATTGCATCTGTTGTTGATTTACCCGAGACAAACCCGCACTGGTCATCAGATAGTCGTATTATTTTCCGCAGTCGGCTATCTAATACCCGTTCAACGATCTTCATGGTGTGCGACATCAGCTTGACAGAACGGTCACAATTTCGCGTATCACCCTTTCCTTTGTGCAATGGAAGAAGATAGCTTTCCCTCCATTGATTAGGCATAGTGTCGCCTCTCATAAGTTTAGAGATAAGAACCATGAGCCATCTAGATCCGATGTCTCCCATCTTTTTCCAGAACTCAGAGGGTATCCCGTCCGGCCCAACAGCTTTTCTTTTCTTGGAGTTTTTAACCGCGTACCGAACTTCTTCGACTGTGATGTCGGGTATTTCGGCATGAGTCGGGGCGGCTCTTGGAAAGTACACTCGGGGAAACTGTTCGTTCAGAAGTTCCTCGCAATACTGTCGCCATCTGTGGAGAATTTTTTCGTCTTCCACAAGGAGTTGGCCTTCAGCATTGTTAATAAACTTTGGGAAACGAATCTCCTGAGCATTTCTTCTTCTCTGGGCGGCTATCTTAAAGATATTTGCTCCTTTGTTCAAATTGTTTTGTCGAAGCTCCTGGGTAGCCTGGTTCCTGTCAGACGCGGAAGACGATATTTCTTCCAACTCCTGATAGAGGCCTTCCATGCTTTTCGCTTTGAATTCGGCGCATTTTTTCTTCGCGATACCTTTGCAACATCTATATACCTTTTTACGGCGAGCTTTTTCCTCTCTATTAGTAGAAGAGCACTTTGACCAAGCTTGGAAAGCCATTTTCTTTTCGTGTATCACTGCTTTGGCTTCGTCTGTCCACCACCAGGTTTCTTTTGCGTGTTGGCAGGGGCCTTTAGATGTTCCGAGCAGTGATTTGGCTTTCTCCAGGCCAGATTGTTGTAGGGAATCCCACATGTCTTGTGCTCTGCACTCCTCATTACCGACCTCATCGATAATGGAAGAGAGGTAGTTTTCCATGATGGTAATAAAAGCTTCGCCTTTTCCTTTATCCAGCTTATACCACTTGATTCTCTCAGACACCTTCGTTTGCTGCTTTGACTTCTTTCTCGCATCCATAAAAAATTCAGTCAGGAGGAGACGGTGTTGAGGGGCGATCGCGTCTCCCAGGATCACTTTGCAATCTTTAGCTCGTGGCTTCATGAAACTGGATACCAAATGATAGTCTATTTGAGTTTCATTTCCGCCGCTGCTATAAGTTCTTAGGAAATCTTAATCTACACAAAAGGATAATTGCTTGTTTCCGACTTCGAAACACTACCAATTGGACATCGGCTGTACGTGGTTTAGTAATTTCGTCAAATTACAACCCCACATCGCTCTAGATTCCAAACATTAGCCTCATATGTACAACATTCGTGCAAACGAGAAGTTCCTATCAATAGTCATCTTATTGCCGACATTTAGCTGAGCATTGTGCACGGAAGAAGCAATCCGACTAATGAAAACTTAATCATCCACACCATGCACACAAACAGACGGAGAGATCATCTCATCGCTCCAGATAATGTGTATTTTTTTCCAGGTCACCGTCGATGACTGCCGATAGCCTGAGGAAAGCCACTCGAATACCGTAAAATGACGCCTTATTAAAACGCTATCAAATCATTATAATTTCCAGTTTCCCAACTCCGCGATCATATTTCCCGTCTTCGGTGAAAACATCCAACCGGCTGGTCAGATGATTATTTCCGCTCGCCTGAGCACCGCCCATATTCGTGCAACTTTTCGGCGAACTCCTCTCACTTTCCTGGACTTCCATACACGTTGTCGCTTCACCGCTTGACGCTCCAATCACAGCGAAATCTAGGCAGTGGCCATTTCGAAATTCTCATACTTTTCCGCACTAATAAAGTCGCGTCTTGACCGTTTTTCCTTTCGTGATTTTCCCGGAATCGGCAGCGGCAAGAAAACCGCCCAAAAGGAAAAGCAGCAGTTTTACTTTCTTTCAATTATAGCTGCTCCCGAGAACAGAGACACCCGAGTTCCGATTTCCTGTCTACCAATACACTGGTTGTAGCGCCACAAACAGAGCGAGGGATCAAGGCTAAGTGGTCGGCGTCGTTCGTAGACATCGTTACGAGTACCATCGTCGACCAGGGCTTAGTCCACTGTCACATGAGACTCAACTGATCGGTGAAAGATAAATAAACTAAAACGGAGGTGGAGCGCAATGGAACAACGTGGTGAGATGCATGTGCAGATTTTTTCCAACAAACCAGACATACAGGTGTACGAGTACTAGCATGCATAGATGTTGTCCTAGGAAATTGCATGAGACGGCAGTTATGTAGGTTGTTAGTGAGTCGCGTTCCAGCTTCTGCAGACATGAAAGTACTTACTCGTGCCTATTGTGGAGACAATCTTTGTGGCGGCGGCAGTTTGTTTCATTTCCCTCGTTGTACGGCTAAGCGGCTAGAAAGTGATTTGCTTCATGCGTTAAACGGAGAATCGATTCGGGGAGTGGAAGTTATTGATGGGAAAAGAGAAAGGTATTTTTATGAAACTGAAAATGAGAAGAAATTATAAGCGGACGGTATGGATCGGTGGCTTGTGCAGTCCAGTACTTGTGGATTACTTTCTTGCTCTTGGCATAATGCTATGGACCATTACTTGGGAAAACAACGTGGAAAACCTCATCTCCTCGGGCTAGAATATTATTCGACCAAAATGTCTATGACTGATGGAGATCTCGGGGCCAAATCATGGTCGACGCTAGCTGCGGGGCAGATTGTACAGCATGACGATTGTGGACTTTACATTATGCTTGGTAACTCAGGGTTCGACTAATTTTCCCCATATGCAAACCGACACGTTTGTGAAAATGTTGACTTTTTGCTTTCCGCCTTCATTACCAAAAAATCTGTAGCTGAAGCCCGTATGAATCGATTTTGAACGGCGTTAAGGCTACAAAACTAGTGATTTTGACATGAGGGCAAGGAGAGTCCTGGACATGTTAAAAAGTTTGAAGATGCGGGATCGGAGAAATTTCTGGATTAAGAATCTGCAGATTAATGGGCCTATTCCGACTATATGCAGCCTAAATAGGCTATATATTGCTCCCGGTAGTAATGTGTAACTACAAACCTCAATACGATTTGAAGAAAAATGTGTAAAACTAGTTTTTGATTGTGGTGTATCCAAAGTAACAACTTCCCATTTGGTACTTTCGTCGTCCTCCTCTTCCTCCCCCCTTGCAATTGGTGCGTCAAGTTCATCTTCATTAAAACAGCCATCAGTTTGAGCAGCAATGGTTAGGTATTTGTTTACCGGCTTTTTAAAGACATCCTTACCAATACTCCAACGAAATAATAGAATGAACCAGGCAAAACAATACGCCTAACAATAAATAATAGACTTCCCGGCACATCTGTTGCCTAAATACGAGTAAACCGCAGGTAGAAGAAGGTAAGTTACCTTATAGCTAATAGAAATAGAGTTCAGCCCTCAAAAGTTATTTTTGAAAAATGTGGCGTAAAGTCGTTTCCCATTCTTAGAAAATCAAAAAATTAACACAAGTTTTGGACAAAAGCTGTGATATTCTGTCGCTCCCTTACTTTTATTACCTAAAGCTCTAGACTTTGCACCTGAATTATACCGCCATTCCGTCCATTACTGCCGGCTCGACAAATTTCCACATCTATACCAAAAAAGGTGACTTCATGGCAAGGTTAGTCTAGCAACAGATATTATTTAATTATGTTGTGCGGTAGTGTTCAAGAAATCATGATCAATTTAGCGCTGCTGGTGGCAATAATCATCCTTATCTTAGGTTAATTAACTAATTTTTAGCTCTTTTTAGGCTACGGCAAGATTGAAAGAGAAGAGGGCCTTAATACCCGTATAGCTGTCGTCTGTCTGGGGTATTCCTAGGGGTTTAGCTCTTGAGATTTATGAAGGGCCTCGCTTTTGAAATGGAACCCATAGAATCCAATGTAGAGTGATATACTCTTTTCTCGCACTTAGAGAACCGCTGAAGCATTTGTAATCACGGTCAGTGTTGTCCTACCTCGATTGTCCTCGGCATATGCGAGACGGAAAATGTTTGACAACAACTTTATACAAATTTTTCGTTATAAAAAGTAAACCGCGAATTTATATTTTTTGCGAACCTTATGATTTTGCGAACTGGTGATGCAACTATGCATCGAACGAAATTGGTCCAGAGTCGATACCATTATTCGTTCTTGAGATAAGCAAGGCGAAAAAAAGGCTCACGTATAAGCCCACACTCATAAATTTCTCTTATTTTAGTTCCAGGACTCCTAAAACGTGTAGATATGTCATGAGTTGAAAAATCAAATCTATTGCCATATTTTGAAAGTGGACTTCAAAAGGTAATAAACTAGTTTTCCAGTTGACGAGCAAGTATACTAGCTTGGGATTCGGAGCCAACAGATAGTTCAACGTCTTGTGTTTTGAAGGAATCATTAGACATGTATAACTCACTTGAGAAGTTGCAGGCGTATGATCTTCTCTGTATATCTAATTCATGCAATTGTTCTAAGGGTAATTGTTTTTCAATTCTCCTAAAAAAATCTTTAGGCGGGTAGAAGCTTATTTTATTATTTGCGAAGGCAAAACCTACCGCGAGCCTAGGAAACTTGTTGGAAAATCTGTAGTTAAGGATG
This sequence comes from Merodon equestris, assembly GCA_958301585.1. Lineage (NCBI taxonomy): Eukaryota > Metazoa > Arthropoda > Insecta > Diptera > Syrphidae > Merodon > Merodon equestris. Next base: position 45,020,289 of record OY284416.1, on the reverse strand, counting down.
TTGCCTGGTTCAGAAATCAGGGCTGTTTAGAAAATAAAAAAGGTAGAGGCCGGGCAAAATATTATCGAAGATAAATGAGAGGCATATTGTGAAGAAAGTCAAGCAATCGTTAAATCATTAAATAATCCTTCTCTCTCGAAAAGACGAATTTTAAGGTCAAATGATTTTATACGCAAAACATTTTAACCAGTTGCCAAATGACATGGAAACATGACATGGAAGTTAATTTGAACCACAACCAACGCGCGACAAATTCAGTCGAATCTCTCGAATCCTATCTCGGACAATCACTCCCAGAGAGTAGTGAACCAATATCTTCGACACAAACCATCTGCACAACCCCATCCAGGTTGTGTGACAAACACCATAAGAACGTACACTCTTGAACCTGCGCGAACCCTATAAAAAAAGAAAAAAAATTATTTAATACTGAGCTGAAAGAAGCTAATCTTCAAGCGACGGTAAAACTTGTCGGCGGTATTGTCATCAAGTACGAGTATGTACAATATGTCTGCGAACGAGGTCTAGTCTGAAGTTCATTGACTATAGAATGAACCAATTAGACTACCTCAACACCCTAAAAAGAAATTTCCAGCAATGCGGCACGAAAATGTTGCGGCTTACCCGACATCAACTCCACTGAAGAGTTGTGTAAAAAACAAAAACATACGAAATTAAAGTTTAAAGTAGCTCTACAACGAGAATGGGGACTTTGTACCGATGTTGATGGTCGAAATAGCCACTATAAGTGCCAAGACGCAGAAAACGTTCATACAATCCTGTGAAAAAATAAGTTAACAAGTACTTCGGGAAGAACCAAATTCAGCTCTTAAAGAGAGGGTTGTGTGATGTTGTAGGGTACTATGGCTTTAAGTGGTTGTTAAATTTTTGAAATCTACGGAATTGGGCTCCAAAATTTAGTCGGAAGTATGAAGGTGTCAAATGAAGAGAATTGCGGGGAATGTTTGCCCATCGCCAACGAACCCTTGCGTACAGATGCGTTGTTCTGCTGATAGATGATTTTTCTCCTCTTTGAGACAGGTCTCTTCTCGGAAATGTTGGACTTCAGCTGACCGAGGTTGGAATGTTAGAGTAATATTCGCCTGGAATTGTTCTGCCTTTTGCAAGGTAATCAATTAACAGGAACTCTTTCTCATCCCAAAATACGCTGGCCATGACTTTTCCGGCAGACTTTGCCTTCTTTAAGGTTGAACAACTGACTTACACCCACTGCTTGGACTGATGTTTCGCTTGGTTTAAAGATTGCTGCGAAACTCGGTTGCCTTTGATGGGCAATTATCAAATGCGGCAACCATTTAGCGCAGAGCTTTCTAAAATTCTTTGTGCAGGATGTTTCGCACCCTTTCTTCCGATATCCCCACATCCTCAGCTATCTCACTCACCTTCACTCGCCTATCGTCCAATACGATATCATGCACTTTCCGATGGTTTCCGATTTGGTTACGATCCTTGGTCGTCCTTCACGTGCAAGGGATGTGCGAGCACGTTTAAATTCAGCTGGCCACTTTTTAACAGCTGACATCAAAGGAGCAGTGTCAACGGAAGAATTTTTTTAGGGATTTATCGAAAACGAAGAATTTTATGACAGCACGAAATTCAAGTTTATCCCTTTAACCAAGAAGACCAAAAAGAGAGCACACTTAGGCAGGAAACATACGTCTTTGGTGATTGAAACCCCATCTATATGTTAGGGCGGGAACTAATCTTACCTACGTATGGCAGAAACCTTTCTTGAGGATTATAGTACTCTTATGCCAATGACCTCAGCGGCTTAGTTTACAGGATTCGATCCATGAGGACCGATTTTATATGACTCCAATGAACACGTCGGACTACTATATATCTAATTAATAGTTTGAATGATTTTGTTTTCTAGTTGTTCAATTGTTGTCTGTGTATTGCCATAAACCATTAGCCCCTGAGAAAAAAATTCGAAGGGTGTTGAAGTCTTGAAGTCACTGTTTTGGCTGCCATTCCACGTCACCTCTTTTGGAGGTAAAGCTTTTTAGGTAATTTTGTTGTCAAAATTCGAATATAGCCGTTGCAACGACATTTCGTACAAGTTCATATCATCCAATTGAGGCTGCAAAAAGTTGCCATCATGACACGCCAGACCATCCTCGCTTTAAAGAATGTATGGCCCAACGATGCCGCCTCCTCAAAATCCACGCCAAGTATTAAGTTTTCTCGGAGAAAGGGTTACTCTCTTCCCGGCGATCTGGCTTGATCACTAAGTCGTTCAACCAAAAATGTGGTGCTTTACTTAAGATGATTTTTTTTAACAAATTTTGGATCGGTTTCCATCTGCTCCAGAGTCAAGGCACCGAACATACACTAATTTTGAGCTTTAGTTCTAGAGTCAATTGTTCAAAATTAGTCAAGCCAAGGTCTCAGAACAACCAACAAGACGAGGACTCGAGAGGCTTTGGTCTGCAGCCACCCTCCCGGCAATAGCAGCAATTCACTCGCTTATCACTGTTCGATCGGCTGTAAATATTTCATACCTGGCGATAAGTTTGGCGATTTTTTATAATTAAATTTAATAATATCAACGCGCTGACGAATAGTGTGACGCTCCAGGGTAAAATGGTGATTATGCCAGAATTCAAAAATTAACGAATTATAGCACATAAGAGCAATAGACTATCACGTTTTGGAAAATAATTTTTTTAATCAGTGTTTTAGTGACCGGCAATCATGTATTTGTCTCGACTTTTCTACAGCCACTTATCAACCTGAGGAGAGCTCGTGTGACAGAGGGGAACTCCTGAAAAATCATTAACAAAGTAACTCCCAAATATTCAAATCTGACCAAATCATTGAACCGTATCGTGGAGTTCCAAGCAACATTTAAGTACTACTGCTCCAGGGGCAAGGAACTTGTTAGAAAAGTGTAATACGACATGTCGTATCGAGAGTAACTGGCTTTCGACCAGCTGCACCAAACCAGTGGTAGCTTAGAGGCCTTCCACTCCATTTAAATGGCATCAACTAACCCCTTGGTATTGTGAAGGCGGTAATTTCTGAAATTCATGAAGCTATGTGGCGTTTTAATAGCCATGACAGACTACAAGAAGCAACTTGACAGTGATGAATCAAAGCTGGCACTTCCTATGACAAGCCCTGTGGGCGTGTGCATTGTGTCCATACGCACAGAACAAATTAAAAAGAAAAAATCTGGAATTTAAAGTCCGTTCAAAACAAAAGAAACGCCCCAAGGCACAAATTCCGTTTGGCTTCCTAGACTGAGCCACCCGTGGTCTCTTCCTGTCATTAGCTTTTGTCATTATTAAATTGTCACTTCACGAATCACGAAATGAAACGAAAATATCCCTTAGCTATATCACCGTCACGCAACGCATTTGTACCTTCATCGCCTCAACTCAACCAGATACCCTACCGCGTCTCACACTCGACCATACGAGTACATAAGTACAATTCTGGAATTCACTTCATCATCAGAAACATGAAAAAAGAAAAAAAAGTTCAAATACCAGCTTTCATAAGACATTTTTCCGTGGTCAGCTCGCCCTTCGATTCCTATCCGTCGCCATCCCACTGGACATTTGTTATTTTGATTTTCTATCATTCAGTTACTGTTGCGTATTCTTCGCATACCATCAACAATTGCATCTATCTTTCGACTCGGGCACGATACAGATACACACACCACATCCATCCGTCCATACAAATGTGTAGAAGAGATTCATCAACCTGACGCAGGTAGTTGCGCTACAGAGACACACGACAACCGAAGATCAACGACACAAGATCTTGCACAAACACTCGACCAGCATCGGCATCAGCATCATCAGGTTCGTCGTCGCGATCTATCTTAGAATTTTCGAGCTCAAGTAGTCTCTATCCCATATGAGAACTACTAAGCCTGCAAAGAATGGGATGATGGAATGTATGCATTCATATTACATGGAATTAAGAGCCGGCAACAACAACAATCAGCACCGATGCTGATACAACACGTTTAACCCGCACTTGGGCCCGACCGACGACGCCGACGTACCGCCGCTGTCATTACGATTTTGTTTGTTTGTTTGCCAGTTGCAGTTGTTCTATTGATGTTTGCTGTGTGTCGAGTAAGTTAGGTGTAAGATTTTAATTAAGATTTTCTCCTCATTTCTTCTATTTGTATCTGTTGTGTACAATTTGCGGGAGTTTTATGGCTTTTATTCGTTATTTGTTCGCGTTGTCGGCGACAAACGTGATTTGTTTGTAAAGTTCGGATTAAGGCGTTGCTTGACGGCGACAATATTAATGCTCAAGTCTTGGTGATTCTGTAAAAGCTATCGCGCACCTATCCGGTTGTATATGCTCTTCACAATAGGTGCGCAAATGTTTGCCTTCGGGGCTGTGTGATATCAATGGTGGATAAACTCGTCGTTGTCAGATACATGGGTATGACACTTGCATTAAAAGAAAAAGGCTTTATCGGACTAGATAGTGACTTGGGTAAACAAAGGAATGTACGCTTGGGTAGGGTCTTGTTATGTTGGATTCGCGGGTAAATACTACATAGATACCATAGATACATAGATGTGATTTATGTAAGCCTCTTATTGTGTCTAAAGCCCTAAATTTCCCTAACGTCCATGACAAGCATCCTACCTGTCTGCCTTTAAGTACCATCAGCTTTCATAGAAACTCTTCAACTGGTCAAAAATAATTATCCCACTTGTCAGGAGACAATTACCAGATTGGTTGCCCAAAACTATTTTAACGCTTATAATTTAAGAACCAGTCAGTCTCATGCCCATTGCCCCATCTCATTAGCTGTAAGTACGTCCGGGAAGTATTATTTTAGAAGTTAACACTTTCGATTGGTTATGGCATCAAACAGAGTTGAGCAACACTCCTTAGATGTAGGTTATGCAACGGGAAAGCCTTTAGCTTAAGGTTTGGCCTTTTATCTGAGGTTGTAATTTAAAAGAGCATAAACGAAAGGTACATTCTTCGCTTTCGCTTTCGACTAATTAAACGCATATAGAGCATTTAGGTATTATAATTATGGAAACAGTTTTCATCTTCTTCCTAATTGGGCAATTCAGACAGCACTTAGTGCACTCAAATAACTATTGCTGGAGACAGTTTTAAAATTAATTGGTTATACCAATTAATGTGCAATCAATGTGCTTACAAGACAAAGAAGCCCGGAAGATTTTGTATAAAGCCGCTTTGGTCTCCAGTTTTATGATTGTCGGATATCACTTCTGCAAGATCGCTTTTCCATCCGTCAATTGCACTTTATTTTCTGATTCGAATAGGGTGATCCAACGATAGGTGTCATTTCTGCCATCTTATCTCTTGATAAACAGAAAACAGGCTATTAACAGGCTATGGATCCATGTGAAATAGCATAAACTCACTATGGGGAGATATCATGAAAACGTTTTCCAAAGGAATTCCGTTGTTGATCACCATATAGCACCCTTTCAGTGAATTATATTGATATGTTTGAACGTTTGGGACAGGTTAATGGCATAAGGACTCTAGCCATTCGACAAGGTCAGCTCAGCATATCGCCATCGTAGCTGATAGTATGACTGAAACCCAGACTTGCCCAATTTGGCAAAGATCGCAGGAGTTGGGTCTATCGGCAAAAATTGTATTTGAAATGACGAATGAGGTGATACATAAAATGAACCCGTCTTTAATTCGAAATTGTTGTTGCTGAACATGGAACATTTTTAACAGGATACGGACCTATGCCTCTCTTGCGTGACAAATTTCAATTGACCTCTGATATCGAACGATTGAACGTTATTAAACTTCTTCCTTTCAAGCTATGATAAAACAAACTATACGCTAATGCTCCACCAACGATGGAAATTTCATCAAAGGATTGACTATTTGGCAGGTATTACACTTCATTACTAGCGACAGAGTTTATACTTGAGATCAAAGCCAAAATATTACCATTTTCCTAAGCCAAGTTGCATTTTTCCATTAATTTAAAATGATACCCATTGTTGGATAACCTTCTACCCAAAGGCAGATCTGTTCTACCTACGTGGCATTGTTTTTTTAAATACTTTCTTCCATTATATCATCATTGATAAGTTAAGTGCTGGTTTCTGGTGATAAATTGAACGCGGGCAGGTGTTCGTATCCAGGCTGCAATAAGGAAATGATCCGAGTCGGTGGGTGCTGCTGGAAGGTTTGTATATGGTGTCACCATATCTTTTTGTGGATGCTAAGAAATGCCATCTGGTTATTAGAGACTATTTCTCGCTACGAAGTCGGAACCCCAAATCTGTTTTCGGATGTGATCGTCCCTAAAGTCGTTTTCCTTATTCATCTTTATGTTAAAATTTTCCGTCACTGTAGGTACACCAAGCAATTTGTCTATTTAAGAATTCGTAGAAACCTATTATCGTTGGAAAAACATATAAGCCCTACTCTCTCATATGCCAAAAGCTTTTATCTTCTTGTCTAAGTCAGGCTCAAATTCCGAATAAACGTAAGCGGTTCTCCTTGTAACAGTCGTAATATATTGATATCGTCGCGTCCCATTGCACTTTTGTGAGTCTTTTTGTTAGCACCCTCTGCGATTTGTTCTACTACCCTTGGCCTGTTTATATAAAATTCTGACAGTTACATGCTCAAAAGCATTGTCCAACAAACATTTCAGGTTCGTTCGTCTCTGAGCCTTTTAATGTTTTCGACAGTTCATATGTGCGTCCAAACCCCAATTGGATATCAATGCCCTCATCAGTATGTAAACGTCGTGCTGTCAACGTTGATCCATAAAGCGTTCATTTGCCGCTTTCCGTGAATAGTCTTTCGGGAAACTTTCCGGAAACGACAACCATAAGATACTCCAATGGCTTAAGATGTGTACGAAATTATTTACACTAACTGGACATGCATACTCCCCATTCATCCATTTATAGGATTCCTTCGCCATTATCATTATGAGCTATTGGATTATGCCAACGAGAGTCCCTCTTTAATCTATAGTCCAAGAAATTTCCAACGAAGAGGGGCTTAGAAGACAACAATCTGATGGCCGATTTATTTTAGTAATATATTTAAGAACGACACTGGCATTAACTTAACAGCAGTCCTGAATATGGCAAGCCTGGCTGCTAGAATGACTGAATTAGAATCAAAACTAATTTTCCAGTTTTCGAATGATCACTGCACCTCTTTGCTTCATAAGTTAATAAACTGCATCTGTCCCCAACTTGTTTTTGGTAATATTATAAGCCCCTTGACAATTTCGGTTTGCCCCTACACATAAGGATTTGAAAATAGTGTTAACTTAAGTCCTTTCTTGGATAACTATAGATCGAGTCCTCATGGTACTGTGGACGTCAGCGAGTTTCATTTGGAAGTCGATATCGTCTCTGAGAAGATTTAATGGGGATCAATCCCAGCAGCACCTAAATCAAGGGTTGATTAAAATTGATCTTCCCGGTGTTTCTTTTTATAATTCGGCCTTCGGAGTCGACATTATATAATATACCTATATCGTTATAGCCCCTCAGTAAAATTTGGACCTCTGTGCTTTCACTATTAAAGCACGTCTTCTGGCAGAAGCTGGCTTGTGATGAGATTGTCGATTCATTGCTGAGGCTCACCGTGAATATTTTTCTGGGAAAGCTACAGAGTATAGCATCTTTTGATACTGTTCAATATAAATTGTTACAACGCAGCGCGTTAAAAAATAGCCTCTGAGTCATTTCAACAACTTTTGCTAAACGGGGAAAATCGGAAAAGACTAGCTAAAAGTTAGTGGCTTGTAGAATAAATATTCTCTGACTTGCTCGACCAGGTTTGCCTTCTATTATTTAGTGGACTCTACAATCCGGAGTGACTTTGAGCCTCAACAAGCAAACCCTACCAACTAACATGATGTTAATAAATGTTGTGTCAATGATCGCCTTATTTCACACATGACTCAATACGTTCGTAGAGTGATTATTTAAACAAAAGGTTTTGGCGAAATTCGACTTTATCGGCATAATCTCCTTTAAGTGTTAACCCTGGGCCTTTTTTACTATTGCAGGAACAAAAATATTTTTTTATTGCGTTCTGGTTCGTTATTGTTTTGATCGATTGTAATCAAGCGGCCAAGCGCTGTACCCCGTTTCGAACAGAGCTTTCTCATGCTAAAATGTTTATGCAGAATGGCGAATTCACAGTCTTCTGTAGGTGTTATACATACCATATATCTCTCGCAACTTAAATTTTTGATCGTCTAAACCATTTGGGCGACCATGATGTCCATGATATCACTATCTTGATGAAGCAAAGTCCGTATAACACTTGTCCATACATGGCCGGTCTGGATACATATCTTTTTCCATTGAACAGAAATGCTTTATCAACACACGATATTCAAATGCTTCCATTGACCTGAAAAGTATTGTACAAGTGTAATGACAGCAAAATCACTGTAAATAGTCAGTTTGTCATATATTTTTGACACGTCTGAAACAAAAATTAATCGTGGCGCCATCTATATGCCATTCTACAAACCTATTGAGTGATGTATTAAAACTTCTTCAGATGTTTGAGGTCTAATTACGTTAGTTCACTACTTGATGAAACAGTGAGAGCAGTCTAATGATGGACTTTTCCGACCTAAAACCATACCGATCTGGTAGAACATAGCCGAGATTAACATACCGCTAATGTTCAGAAGACTGGTGCGACGTTAAAGAGATCTTTGCAATAGATAAGTGACGACATTTATTAGCATTTTTCCTCCGAGAGCTTATTTGGGTATGATTAACCTATCCAGTTGCTTGAAAAACTTTGTGAGCTTTTCCCATTTTTGGAATTCAAAAAATTATATATCTCTCTTTTAAGATCCTTATAAGTCAAATCTATGGTTTTCGAAAAATCTTGTAAAGTTGTAAAAAAAAAGATTGTAAAGCTGTTGCAAAGTGCTCTACATACAACACACCTCACGACCAAACAGATGGGAAGGTGTTAACTTGGGTAGGCTAGTCACACCCAACAATTCACTTCTAGATTTTAGGTTCAATATTATTCCATTAACTCCAACCATCCGCCTTGGAAGTTTTCAAAATCCCTTTTAACTATGAATAACACTTTAGTTGTATTCCTCGAAGTTGGAAGTTCATAGTTGGAATTCTCGATTTGTAACTGTCATGTTCGCATAAAGGTTCGTTGTCTCTCATGTTAAGCCCTTTAAAAAGAATGGATCAAGCCACAATAAGAGGGTAAGTCAGAAGCTTATTTAGCCCATTTAACGTCGCACTAGAACGGCTCGAAGAAGAAAAAGGAAAAACACTTTATTTTAGATGGGTTTTATAATCCGTCGATAATGTCGTGAATTGTTGTTTGCAATTTTGACTATTCTATATTTCAACATGGTTTGACGGTTTTGGATGACAGCAAGTGGTTTTGTTACTGCCTCAATAATCATGTCCAAACGCATTCTTTGAGCTATATTTAGGAACCTTGAAACGACTCGATGAATTAGTCTTAATGCATGGCTAAGAAAGTGATTCCTGCTTGCCACTGTCAATTTGTGACAGTAGAGGAGTAGGTGAAAGCAATTAGGAAAGTAGCACAACAGGTTGATAAAGGGTGGGTGACTTTCAATCAATTCAACCAGCTGTAGTGTGGCAACTACTAACAGATGCCTAGAGACCCAGGCTGCTGGGTGTTCTACTTGATTGAATTGCTTTGAAGAATTTGCTGTCTTGATTTGAGTGCTGCCTTTAAAAATTTGTCAAATTCTCTAGATGCGATTTGCTGGAAGGCTTTCCCTGTTATGGCGGTTTTGCTTGTCATTTTCTCAGGCAAGGCTTGGACAGACGGTCGTAATTTGTTCCATAGTTTCCTTAGCCTGCATACATTGCCTACATATTTCTCTGCTATTGAAATCCATTTTATAAAGATGGTAGTATAAGAGGTTTTATAAGAGGCACTTATAGGTCGGCTTTATTGAGTTCGAGAGGTTCTTTGGCACGTTTGGAATTGTAATTCTGTTCCATGAACATTCTTGAGTGCTAAATACCCTCCTGTTTGGTTCTTTTGTTTAATGATTTATTTATGTTAATGTAGGTTTATGCCCGAATTATCAAAACTATAAAGGGGGAATGGTTGGTTTCGGAAGAGGTACCTATACAAGCACCTTTCTTGTACAAAGGTGGTCCGATAAGTACTTAGTCTACAAAAGAAAAACAAAAATTTTGGAGAGATGGCGATTTATTTTTCAATATAGTCTCCTTTCAGCTCGATACACTTGACCCAGCGATGCTTCAACTTCTTTAACCCGTCTGAAAAATACGTTTTCTCGAGGTCTGCAAAGTAGGCCTCCATGGCGGCGATGACCTTCTCATTCGATTGAAATTTCTGCGCGGCGAGTGACTTTTTCAAGTTTGGAAACAAAAAGAAGTCGCACGGGGCCAAATCTGGAGAATACGGTGGATGAGGCAGCAGTTCGTAGCCCAATTCGACCAATTTGGCCGTGGCGAGGGCGGAGGTGTGAGCCGGTGCGTTATCATGGTGGAAGAGAACTTTTTTCTTCGCCAAGTGGGGCCGTTTTTTTCTTCAATTCGGTGTCGAATAATTTGGCATAGTACAGCCCTGTGATTGTTTTGCTCTTCTCCAGGTAGTCGATGTGGATCACACCTTGTGAATCCCAGAAAACGGTGGCCATCACCTTTCCGGCCGATGGGACAGTCCTCGCCTTCTTCGGAGCAGGTTCGCCGGGTGAAGTCCACTGTTTCGACTGTTCCTTGCTCACTGTTGTGTACCATGTGTTGTGGATCCATGTTTCGTCGACTGTCACGAAACGATGCAGAAACTCCTTCGGATTGCGCTTAAACAGCGTCAAACACTGCTCTGAAGTGGTCTCACGGCTGCGCATGTTGTCCGGAGTGAGCAAACACGGCACCAATCGCGCCGACAGTTTTCTCATGCCCAAAAATTTCATGCAGGCCACGCGATTTTGTGAAACTGTCTCAGCTATCTCGCGCACCTTCAATCGGCGGTCTGTCAATACAAGATCGTGGATTTTTGTCACGTTATCCTCCGTGGTAGCCGTTTTCGGGGCACCTGGACGTGGCTTATCAAAAACCGACGTCAACCACGTTGAAACTCGTTAAACCAATTTTTGATGGTCGTCATCAAAGGAGAAGAGTCATCGTACACAGCATTCAAACGCTCTTTGATTTCGCTGCGCGATTTCCCTTCCGATTTTCCTTTCCAAAAAAAAAGAATCGAATCACCGACCGATATTGCTCTTTTTCCATTTTTCTAAAATCCGCGAACACTCCCGCTTCCACACGCGGTCAAAATAAATCTACGAGTCTGATCCGGCTGAAGTAGTCGACAGTAGCCGTCTTCTAGAATGTACTACACGTTGCTCTTGCGATACTGGCGTCATCTGGCGGTGAAGCTAAGTACTTATCGGACCACCCTCATATATCAGCCTTTTCATTGTCTTCATGGTTTTCAAGTCCCAGCACCCAGATCAGCTTAAGTTTGTTATTTACTGCCAGTTTGTTTAGTGTTTCTCAGATAGCCTTCGAGTTCAAAGTCTAACTCTTTAGCGCTTTAAGAACTGCTTGGCTGTCTGAGAATATAGTTATTCTAGTGTTAGTGCGCCTCCTGTCGCTATTTTTATTTTTTTTTATAGAAGGGGAATGTGTAGGCCGCATCGTGGTCCTATCACACCAGCCCCTACCTTATTACCAGATTGATGACCCATCCATTTTTGGGCTCGATCATTCATACAAGGGGGGTTGTTGTTCCATACCTCTCTTCTTATTATGAGTACTTCGAAGTGTCTTTTAACATTAAATTCAGGGACATTAGATCACTGACTCGGGTTAGTTCCTAAATGATGTTAACCCTATTAAGAATTTCTAGATGTTCAAAAAGGTTTCCTTCTTTGTATTTGGTTTGTGGGTTCTCTGCTAAGTTAAGGCGTGATTGGCAGCTTCAGCGTATGTCATTGTGGGATGTTCTCCTTGATAGAGCACGAAATTTGTAAATTTGCTGAAGGGACAGTAGGCTTGTGTATGTGACGAAGACTTTCCAAGAGTTAGTTTGTTGTCTTGGTTGTTCATTTACCATTTTTATGATGGTCATTGGCTCTTGACGATTTGGTTTTGACCACTGATCATACGCTACTTTATTGCACAGCACATCCTTACGAGCTTGGGTTCAGCAGAACTCTATCACCAAAATGAATAAATACATCTGCGCACTCTTTAGCGAACAGTGTGATGTCAGTAGAAATGCTTAAGATGTGATCGATCTCATCACTCCGAAGAAGAGTGAACATCACCACACTGAGGGGCAATATATATAGCCCTTAGGAAGAGGAACGACGTTTTGTAATGATTAGTCCATCGTCTGTGAAAAGTACACGTCTGACAGGCTAAAAGAACTCTGATGCGTTGATATCATTCGATCCGTAATAACCGGAAAGGTTCCGATCCTAAAGTGTACAACTTATTGAATGTTATCTAAAAACGCAATTTGATGAAAAATTGTGAAGCCTTATACAATACTAAAATCGGAATTAGAACGATTGACTTGATGTTGACGCTTTAAGCTTTAGGGCGTAAGGTTTGCCACTTAAGGAGCTCGTCTCAAATATATCTTAACTCAAAAATAGGCCATTGGCCAATCTACTTTTTAGAATTTTCTTGAGGTAATACCTAATGTCTGGTAGGCACTCTTGAAGAGTCAACAGTATGTTTTCCTGAAGCTATTTGTTTTTTGTTTTTAATTTGGGGGCTAGTGCATCCTCAAGCTATTTAAACGACGTGAGAAGCAGTCACTTCTTTCGTCTTTTAGACTCTGCCGCCAGCTCCTCTTGAAAGCAATGTCAGCATTAAATTGAATTAAATTTATGACCATAAGTTATAACTTTTGAGGAAAGTAAGATGCAATGAAGGGGCCTTAAATGGCTTTCTATTTGTACTGCCATCCAACCCAGGTGCCTTTTTACTGCCATGATCTCCGGCCTCTTCCAACTCAAAGGTGTAAATATTTGCTAAGCTCTGGAAAATGAATTAGAAACGAAGATGTCGTATTCATGACATTCATGACAGTGATTTCATCACCAATTTGCCATTTACATGAACCCGCAACATGGGTCTCAACCCCGAGCGGCACTTTCAGCCACAGTGGCAACCACAGTTGGAGTTTCAGTTTTTGTTACCGTTTTCACCGATGCGTTTTCATTTTCTACCGAACGGTGGTTGGAGAATTCAATTAAAATCTCAATCCCTGGCTCCCGGTCGTAGTTCGGCTCGTCGAGCGGATGCAATTATCTGATAATGGATAAACAGTTCGCGGCTTCGCGCTCGTACTGCATGTGATCGCCGTTCTACTCGTATTACAACACTTGCAGATGCAGTACATTCTCACGGTTAAAAGATCATGATCATGATCATGAGATAATGTTGCTGTTTTTGTTTTTGTTTTTGTTGTTGTCTTCCGTCTGCGTTTCTCTTTAATCCAATTTAGTGTGGAGTTGAAGTTGGCGTTTGGAGATTTGTTACCGCTGCTGTTCGGATTGATTTAGAGACATGAGGAAATTGTATAGCGCACCTGCTGATGCGATTAGCAGTGAGATGAGATGCGCCTCGAAATGATGATTGAGCAAAAGGCGCAGTTGATTGATTGCATTTTAAGAGCTGAGTGGAATGATTAACTGCGGTGTGGCCAGGTTCTTGTGGTTAGCAATGCATCTGGTCGAGTGTCTTTATCATTTCTTCACCGTTCGACATACAATAACAAAGAGAGCTGTCGCTACGGGAGTCACTGAGTCACTGCTTTCTATCAAATCGCGCAGTTCCTTGACCTTTTCCATTCTAACCTCTTCCGATTGGAAGTCGTCGTCGAGTGGAATCTTAATTACTTGGTGATGACGCCGGATGGTTGTCGCTTTCGACGGCGTTGGTGGCAGTTGGCTGGATGACGAAATGACTGGGTCGCTTTAGCTGAGGTGCGTGTATGCAACTGGGTTGAACGTGGTTACGCATTTATGTGGTGTCTCACGGTCGGAAGTGGGAAGTCATTACCATCAATTAGCACATTTTGTAACAATGTAGGGATTTGTTGGATATGGACTGCTTTGTTGGGCACTGTTATGGACACTTAACAAATAGAATTGTTGGATAAATTTACTTATGGGAAGTGGGGAATGAGTGTATATGTACGTCTGAAACAACGGCTAGATAGTTGGTACTGTAGTCTGGACTTGCGAGCCAATGATTCTGGACATACCTTAAAATATACGATATTGAGGTGTAGGTCTGACTTTTACCTATAATCTATTCAAACGAAACGCCGTCACAACCGATTTCTGAAAAATATTGCAATCGAGCGTATGAGTTTACGGAAAATCTGAGGAAATCAATTTCTAGTCGTTCACAAGAACTTGACTTTTTTCGAGTTGAAAATTTTGTTTCAGGACTTAGGTCTGTACCCATATAAAGGGTCCGCCATCTGACGTTTTTTTTTTCAAGTAGTGCTTATTTCGTGAATGGTAACACTTAGCTCATGTCTGATTTGACAGATAATTAGTTTTATCCTTCCGCTGAACGAATATGGTTGTGTATACGCTTGAACAACGCTGGGAAATATTGCGACATTACTTTGAAAATCATGGTAATGTTGCAGAATGTGAAAAAATGAAAAAATCATCTTTTCAGATGAAGCTCATTTTGATCTTGGCAGGTATGTAAACAAGCAAAATTGTCGCATTTGGGGCACAGAAAACCCGCATGCATACATTGAAAAGCCGGTGCACCCAAAACGAGCCACTGTTTGGTGCGGATTTTGGTCCAGAGGCATAATTGGGCCATTTTTCTTCGAAAATGAGCAAGGAGTGGCCGTTACAGTCAATGGCGATCGTTATCGGGCCATGTTGAACTAATTTTTGTTCACAAAAATTGAAGAGGAGGATATTGGCAACATTTGGTTTCAACAGAACGGCGCTACGTGCCACACAGCCGAAGCTACACTCGATGTTTTGCGCCCTGTTTTTGAAGATCGCATTATCAGCCGCAGAGCTGATGTCGTTTGGCCACCTCGGAGCTGCGATTTGACACCGTTGGGCTATTATTTGTGGGGTGCCGTCAAAGATAAGTGTTACGCCGACAAGCCAGAGACAATTGACGCTTTAAAGGACAATATTCGTGAAGCCATTGGTGAAATACAGCTGCACACAATCGATAATGTGCTTAAAAATTGGACCGATCGTGTAGGCTACTGCATGGCCAGCCGAGGCAGCCATTTGAATGAAATTATTTTCCATTATTAACCGGAAGGATTGTACTTTCAAATAAAAAAAGAAATTTGAGAAAATATTCAGTAGTTTTTTTTATAGCATTTTCAAAAAAAAAAAAAGTTATTTGGCGGACCCTATAAAATCTAATGGACCCAAGAACTTAGGGCAAATGACAATGAGTAAATGCCGTACCATATTCTTCCAAATAAAAGTGAAATTCAAGGGAATAACTCACACCCCATTTGTTCTAATATGTGATTTTTTTAAAGTTTGGTTTTTAGCTGTCAACACGAACACAAGAAAATTGCAAAAGTCTAAAAAATTTATATCCGAGTCTTTTGGCCGATGCTTGGCATTTTTCGTGCATATTAGCTGCTGTCTTGCTAATAATACGTTCCATGTTGTATTTCAAGGCTGAAATTTATGCTGACTTATTGACGTTTTCCCATAAAAAAGATAGTCTAAAGGTATCAAATCCTCCGTTTTAGCCAGTTAATTCGTCTGTCCCAAACGGGAAATAAATTACCCACCAAATTTATGGTATTTCTCAATTGGCAATATATTCCAGTGCTCTATGGCAGCGCCGCGCCCTCTTGATGGGACCACATATCGACAATGTTCAATTTGAGCAATTTATGCAAAATAAAGAAGCTCTAAATCATTGAACTATAGCAAGCGCCGTTGATGGTAACGTTGCTCTCACGGTCATCTTTGAAAAAATACAGGCCGATTCGCCGGGCTTTAATCCGCTCGAAACCATTGCATTGGCAGCTCTTGCATTGCCTGAGATTGCTCATCGAACCAAATATGCTAGTTTTGTTTATTAACATACCCATTCAATCAGAATTGAGTTCCTCTCTGAAGACAACTTTTCGACAAAAAAAAAAATTCTCTCCGTTTTCCTAAGCCCTGTTCACCGAAAATTTCACCATATGGCTTCAGTTGGTGCAAGAGCTGTATTTTATAAGGTTCTAGACCATAATTCCTGTAGAAAATCTTCCGCGAGGTTGAGTAACACTACTGGGTGACCAATAGATCATAGTCTTTACTAACATTGGTGAATACAGCAGCAATATTCCTCTGTATGCACTCTACGTGTATGTGGCTAGATGTCTAATAGTGTGAAATTGTTGCCCGATAAATAGTCGAAGGAGGCGAAAAGTACTTTCTGTTTTGATAATAAAATTCATTAATTTATACTTATTGTTCGCATGTAGGTCTCCTCATGATAAAATGGCCATATTAACTAAGAATGGTTGCCTTTACATCATAACATATATTGCACGTAGACTATCAAAATTTAATCTAAAAAACCAAATAACAAAAAAATCATCATCACTCATCTTGTGGCAAAATTCTTTGAGTTATCTGCACTTTGTATGGAAATAAGTGAAAATTTTAAAATCTTTTAAAATTATCCGCAAAGTGGTCCCACTTATGCGGAACTGCTGCGAACGGCGCCGATATGACAAACTTGGGTCTTCTTGAACACTGGCCTTCACAGACTGAATAGATGAGTTTGAACGCAGCGGACGTGACCTAGGTTGCTTGCCACAAACCCAAATTGAAAAAAATTCGAGGCCAACACGATCACGATATTTTGCACGATACGCACGTTGAGTTAGCACAATTGAGCGTTCATTTTTAATGTACATTGAAAGTATTTCCGCGCGTTCTTTTGGTGTGAAACAATTCATGGTTAAAATTGTACGTTGACCTATTGGCGTTTCCAAAATGCTGTGACATATGGAAATCGGTTGACAATTGTTGAAGTTATTCGAAGCTTAAATCGACCCGTGTGAGATGGCGCACCCTGTATGAATAGCCTTGCTTATTAAAAGTAAAAATGCTCTCGTCTCTAAGGAGGGATCTAGACTAGACTGACATAGCCCTTAGAAAAGGAATATAAGAGAAAAATATATCTAATTAAGGTCCTAAGAGACCTAGAGAGCGCCGTGGCGCAGTGGGTAGCGTGTCGGCCGCTGACGCAAGATAAGTGAATTCGGATTCCGATAATACCAAGGCGGCTTTTCTCCTCGGCGAGCTACTGGCAAAACCCCCCGTTGTACACTTGCCTTGAAAAAGTTTCTCTCCTTCACCGTTCGGAATCGGCATTAAGCTTTAGGTTTCATTCACTTGTGTGGAATCGAACACAACATAAGTGAATGAGAGAAGCTTGGCTCTGGCTCGTCATGAGCTGTAACGCCATCTAAGAAGAAAAACACAAACGGACTAGTACGAGTACATCGTCCGCAGAATTTTCCCTTCGAAACGGTGAAGACTATCCGCTTTTAACAAGATCCATGCATCTACGCCGTATACCAAGACAAATATTTTAAGAGTCTTATAAATAGTCACGCTGGTTTACCAACAAAGAGATACTTAATTATCTTCTAAGCCCCAAGAATCTCCGCTCAAATGTTGGTGCTGCTTGCTACTGTGGAACCTTGATAGACGTAGTCTTGACTACCTCCAGGTTATATCTGTCAATATTGACGTACCGGCTTAATGAGCGTGATTCAAAACAGATGCTTAAAAATTGTTTCATCCTTTAGGTGAATTCCATGGTTTCAAGTTTGTCCACGCCATCCATTCGCCTGAATCCATTGAAAAAGTATTCCAATGGTCGACTAAGGATCATGAACGCTTAAGATACTCTTAGAATACTACATACAACTTTAGTAAATGAAGCTTTTGGTGAAACTAGTCTAGAAATATTTATGCTTGGAAAAAAGTTCATTTTCCAAAAACGTTGTTTCAGGCTCAGCTTGTTTTGGCTCAGAGTCGTATAAATTTCAAAGACTCAAATCGAATGGCTAAACCACTCATCACGAAAGTAATTTTTAAAACATGATTTCGAGGATAGAAAAAAATTTAAATACCCAACCTGACAACCGGATATAACAGCCTAAGCGTAACAGTATGAGCTTGCTATGTCTACGAATAGTAGGTAAGCGCAGAGTTGATCAATAGTTAGTGTGCTATCTTCTACCTCTGCGATATGGAGGTCGAGTTCCACGAAATCAAATCATTGAAATTATATTATTGTATACTTCGCGGGTTCTATCAAAAGCCTCTGCAATAAATATATCTCATAAAATCAGGCTTCCCGAAATTCAGTCTTTGAAGCTGGCAATAAATAGCAGGTTACTTCGGGAAAAATAAGTCAGACATGACAAAAAGGCGGCGTTAATTGAAATTTCTCTCAGTCACCTGCGATACATAAAATATACGAGTATATAATGGGTCTTTTAAAAGCTAAGTAAGCTAAAACTGGTGGGTTCCTGATCATCCATGTACGACGCCGAAACACAAGGTCAAGGTAGAATATTGTGACTTATGCCCAAAATGTGTCTGTAAGAGTTGTATGAGATCTGACTGGCGCAGAAACTGAAGCCTCAAAATCAACAAGTTTGTTGTATGTTTGCTGACTATAGACTTTTTGAAATGAGGATGGCAAGGCGGTGACTGTCTATGGTGAATGGTACCGTGGAATAGGCTATGATGACTGACATTTTGGATGACATGAAATGGCGCAGTGACATCGGACTTTGCATTTTAGCTGTTGCAAAAAAAAATTCCAGAACGCGGTATTCCCATTAGAAGTCATGTAAAATGTCCGCCAAGATCGTGCGACTCTTGTCGCTGGTTTATGACAACAAATCAATAAGGATTGAGAAACTGGAAAACAAAATCATTCAGCTGACCAGAACGAGTCCTGCAAATGATGCCGCGGAAATCATTTGAATGATAACAGTTTTATTAAAATGGTATTAAAAGTACTTTAATCTACAGCAAAGGGGTCTGTCATATATCTAACACAACCCTTTTGATTTAATGTAGAGGTTAAGAGACACCTAATGAAAAGCCCCTTACAAGGTCGTGAGTCTTCATCCTAATTCTTGGAACTACGAGAACGTCTTCGAGAATGGAATAATATATGATGAACTTTCCACCCAGTGGAGCCCAAAGGTTTGTCCAATACACAATACGATTCCGAAATTGCCTATGTTTATACGAACCTTCCTATTAAGACCTTAATTAGATACATACATATATTCTCTTACGATATATTCTTTTTCTAAGGGACACTTTCAGACACTTTCAGAGCTTGTCTTCTAAGCTCTGGAAACGAGTTTTATTACTTTTATCATATCGAGCACGGCGAATATTGCTTTCAAGATAAAGTTATTGAAACCTTGAATAAGTTCTCGCTGTTAGAGATGACCTTGTCAAAACTACCTGCATATAATTTAAAATGGTAAAGCATCTACAAGCAAGTGGCAAGCTTTAGCCTTAGTGTATGTTAGTTTGCCGAAGGCAAAAAACTATTTTTTTCTGAACTTGTCTAGTTTCGTGCCGAAAAATGCGCCATTGCCTCGAAGAATTGGAGGCAGTTTCGTCTGAATGATGTCTGAAAGCGTAATGAGTGACTTAGAAGCAAGGATATTATGTGCCGTATGAGTTGAAGTTAAGAGACGTCCAACGGCAGAAAGGAGAGAATTTTGTTGCATCGTATCGTATAGATGGCCTAAGCCAGCTCGTGCATTAGCATCACCAGAAAAGACAAATTTCCATGATTCAGAAGGGCGTAGTTTATTATCAGCTGCTTAAACTGAACGAAACCATCATGGGAGATCGCCATTGACTACAATAGATGCGTTTGAGCTGGGCTTTAAATGAAGAGCAGAAACACGACAAAGTGATTATGTCAACACGCATGTCGTAAAATCTTCGAAAATCTCCTTGAGAACGCTTATTCATAGACCCCTTCCGACTATCATTATTTATTTCGATGGCACATGACCTGGCTAAGCAGTACTTCCGTTCTGATGAAGATGCCAAAAAATGGTTTATAACCTCAAAAGACGTGTTGTTCTTCCATCATGAAATGCGTATAATAATATAACCAACTTGAAGATCACTTGTTTTTATCTTCTTATAACCATTACTCTAATGGTTTATGTAGGTCAAATGGCGTAGATGCCTTGCCTTCTTTACTTGAGTCGGAACAGAGAACAAACTACAAAATATAATAACTTACAGGTTCAGGCAGTTGAGTAATGAAGGTTTTCTCGTAAGGCCATACAGCTTATTCATTTTCATCTATGGCACAGAGACCGGAACAATACCACTGTGTCAAAGATGACGAAAGGATGTTTTTCTTAGAGGCTTGATTTTCACACTGGCACCACTGTTTCTATTAACTGTCAATTTGACAGTTGAAAGTCGATTTCTAGTTAGCACGCTTTGCCATTTAACGGATAAATGCCAGAACAACGCATACGATTTGTGTAAACTTATTTCGTGAACCATGGTTCGGTTCACCAAACTTATACGGTGGATAATATAACACCTTAATCACATGGAAACAAAAGAGTTACTGTGAATTACAAACAACGCGACAAATTCAGTCGAATCTATCAAAAATCCTATCTAGGACAACCACCCCCGAGGAGTAGTAAACGAACATCTTCGACACAAACCATCTGCACCCCGTCCAGGTTGTGTGACAAACACCATAAGAGCGTAAACTCTTGAACTTGAACGAACCCTAAAAAAACATAATCGTCCATCCGGGCAAGTTAGTCGGCACACGATGAATCGTTGCTATGGAGCCATGCTCATCTACTTTGTGGAAGATTTTACGGAAAGATCTTGCCTTAAAAGCTCAAAAAGATCCAGTTTGTGCAAACGTTTAAACCGCATGACTTTATATGCATAAATGGGCCGAAAACATGATTCAGCTCGATCCTCATTTTCAACGCGAAATTTAGTTCTGCGATGACATCCATTTTTGGTTACTTACTTATTTTAGATGGCGCTACAGTTCGGGATGAACCATGGTCTCAACCAACAAGCCTCTCCAGCCGACACGATCTTTGGCCAGCTGCTTCCAGTGCCGCACACACAGTTGGTTAAGGTTTCTTTCCACCTGTGCGCGCTACCTTAGATGCGGTCCTCTTCTGCTGCGTCGTCCCTCGGGATTGGAGTCGAAGACTCTTCGGGCCGGAGCGGTGGTGTCCATTCACTCTACATGGCCCTGCCATCTGAGGCGTTGGATCCGTAGACGTCTAACTAGGCCGATGTCGCTGTACAGGCCGTACAGTTCTTGAATCTTCTTCTGCACTCTCCGTTTACACAAACTGGAGCAAAGATTGCACGCTGAATTTTCCTCTCGAAACGCCCAAGAGCCTCTTCATCCGGTTTCGATAACGTCCAAGCCTCAGCGCCATAGAGGAGGATCGGGATGATTAAGGTTTTGTAGAGGGATACCTTAGTTTTTCAAGAGAGGGCGCTACTACTCAATTGCCTCAGCAAAGGTTGGCAAGAGTTATTCTGCATCTTATCTCAGCGATGGTGTCGTTGCTGCTTGTCACCATCGAGCCAAGGTAGACGAAGTCCTTGACTACTTCAAAAACATAGCTGGCGACAGTGACGTTCTGACTAAGACATCGGTGTTGCGCGTCTTTGTTTGATGACAGCATATATTTGGTGTTTTCTCCATTTACCCTTAGGCTCACTTTAGCCGCTTCTGCTTTGATGCTTGCAAACGCCTCATTGACGTCTGGCTATGCTGTTAAAGAATTCACATGACAATGCGTCACCCTGCTTAAATCCTTTTTTAACATCGCAGGTCTCGGTTAGTTCACATCTAACCTTAATGGAGCAGCGAGATTTCTCCATCGAGTCGAGTAAGAACACCAAAATTTAACGTTTCAATTGCAAGAGACCCGCCAGGACCTCCGCCGATTAAGTCACCCTCAAGCTCTCTCAAGACCCGATGCAATCTGCACAAACCATAGAATAGCAATTGAGACGATGTCAGAACGCCATCAGAGAGGCCGCCTCAGATGTACTCGGTTTCAAGCCACCACCTTCGAAAAACCCCTGGTTTGATGACGAGTGCAGACATAGCTACACTGCATCGACGGACGGGAGCTCTATGAACAGAACAGGCGGAAGGAGCATGCGCTTCTGAGAAGAAAAAAAGGAAAAGCGCGAGATCGAGGAGATGGAGAGATGCTATTGCAGGAGTGACGTTCGAAAGTTTTAACAAAAAGTAAAACGAACATGCTATGGCTATAAAGCCAGAACGGAAGCCTGCAGGGATGAACACGGACAACTAAGTCGATGCTGAGACTGTGGAAAAACCACTTCTGCAGACTATATAACGGCGATGATTGTCAAAAGGCCGCCGTCAGGCGGAACGAACCATTCACAAAGGACGAAGACGAAAGAGAATTCCGTCTACCCGACCTAGACGATGTTAAGATAGCGATATCGAAACTTGAGTCTTATAAAGGTGCTGGAGCAGACGGACTCCCCGCTGAACTATTTAAAGCAGCTAGCGAGTTATAGATTATTATAGTTATAGTTTATAGAGACGAGCTATACACATCCATGTCATGTTTTAACATCCCTGCCGAACTCGTCAGACTATGCAAAATGACTATGGAGAAATGGATATGTAAACAAGCAAAATTGCAGAATTTGGAATAGAGAACAGCTAGAGGCCTTTGTCGAAACACCCTTGCAACCATTACAACTCACTCTTTGGTGTGCTTTATGGGCTAGTGGAATCACCGAACCATATTTCTTTAAGGACGATGGCGGCCAGAATATTACTGGCAATGCAGAGGGCTATAGAAACATGATTTCTGACTTCTTCTTTCTTCAGTTGAATGGCATTCACGTGACAGAGCTTTGGCTTCAACAAGATTGTGCAACATGCCACTCGGGGCACGGCACCATCAATTTATTGCCGGAAACATTTGCTGAGCGCATAATTTCTTTGAGAACAAGTCACTAGTCTTTGCCGTTAAGCCAGAGACGTTGGACGATTTGGAAGTCAATATTCGCCGTGTTATTGCTGATATACGGCCCCAGTTGCTCGATAAAATTGTCGAAAGTTAGACTTTACGATTGCGCTTTATTTTAGCTAGTCATGGCACAAACACTATACTTTGACATGCCTTTACATAAATGGCATAAAATTATCTATTAAATAAAGCTAACACCATAGACTTTTACATTAGTTTTAAGGGTTTTATTTCATATCGAATTTCTTTACCTCTAAAAAAAAACACCCTTCATATCCTCATGCATACACAGACTAATTTAACTTTTTTTGGTTCTTTTTAGGTAAGCGCAACGGAAAATTAAACGTAAGTTGCTTTATCAAAATCTCTCCATTGTTTTGTCTAACTTTTACAATTTTAAAACTCGACTACAAATATTACCCAAGTCCACGAATGGGCACAGTATCACTTAAAACCTCCCAGAAAATATCATAATAAAGGTCATAGAGCTCAAAAAGTCACCCATCACGACCGTCTCTTCAATCGTCCATCAAGAATTATCAAAAACCCTTAGTAGTGACATACACGATCTAACGATTCCATTAATAGCCCAGCGGGAGTTGGTGTACCGGAGAATCCGCAACTCAACAACCAACTGAAATTAATTCCACTGATGATGACAGTGATGGAACATGATGACCGATACGCCTAACGCATCCCATATAACCTATCCGATCAAACTTCGCCCAAACAAAAAAGGCAAACACCCTTATTAGAGTTTTTCGATAGTCGCCAGATGTCATTGTCTCGTGTAGTCGTATTCCATGTTGTCGTGCCTACCCCCAACTCGTCGTTTTATAAAAGAACTCAAACAAAGTTGTCATAAAGTCGAGTTCCGATCTTGATTCCGTCCGTCGCTTGCGTTCGCGGATCGTGACACAACGTTGACAATCCACTATAACCAGATAACTATCCAGAAGCAACACAATCAACAAGCAACAGAATCAGTAGCAGAAAGCGATTAATCTTCTCGACATGCAGCATGCGTTCACGTCCATATATCAAGCCCAAAAGGGATACTTGATAGCTCCAGCTTGCCATCTAACAATCCTACCGGATTGTGCATCCGCGCAACATCCAATCGATAGATTGCCAACCCAAGACACGGGGACAATAACAAAATTCTCGGAATGGAATGCGATTTATGGAATTTTTACTTTTAATTCAAGCAACTTCTAACAAGTAGATACGAGTATCGAGTACGACGTGCCCCTATCTATCCGATGTCTAAATTAGGCTCTGATTGTGAATTCACTGTATACGTGCCTTCGAGCTACGTATTGTACACATATTCGTATACTCGTATTGTTGTCATCATCCAAAGTGAAAACAACAATTTCCTCTCGTCGTATCGCATCGCATAGTCGCATAGTCGCATCTCCACCGGGGATTCGATGAAGATGGCGAGAAAGAGAGATTTTGCACGAACCCAGGTAGCCTAGGTACGAGATGCACGTACTTACAGTTTATGTGTATTATGGCGAGTTGATGATGGAACGTGTGTTCCTATCACCATTAGCCAAAATTGGTCAAAGCGAATCGTTTACCTTTAGTCGAGTGAGCTGGACCCCATGTGTAATGGCCCCCAAGTGGACTCATGTAGGTTTGTCGATCTCATCTCGTTCTCTAGCCGACCATCTCTGCCCAGATTGAGAGTGTCGATAATTAAATCGAGATTATAACTAAATTTGGATGTCGAAACAAATGTTGCACGTGACTTTGGTTGTACGAGTGCGATTGGCGATTGTCGAGCGAGTCGACATTTCTAACGATCGTAACGACACCGTAATTGTTGCGCTCTCGATGCCTAATCCTCAACTTAGTCAACTGACACTGATGCCGATGTTAATGCTGATGTTGATAGTGATGCTGTGTGCATCATGGGACTTTTCCTGACTATTATCACCGTTAGCCTGCAGTGTGGAAAGAAAAGCAATTGACGACTAATGAACCTCGTCCACTAGTTACCTGGCAGTGAGTGTGCCAGGAGACATACATAAGTGATGGTGTTGCGTTGAAAGTTGAAATATTGTATCTGTAAGTGTTATGATGACGACGGAATAGGTAAAAATAAAGAAAGCCAAGTAAGTTTGCCGTGGCACGAAGGCATCATTAGATGGGTTTTTGCACTCCTGAGCATAATGTAGCCGGCGTCATAGTGCGCCTATTAGAAACTTTATGGCTTGGACATTAAATATCACCTGGACGTAGGTATGGAAGTTGTTTTTAATATGTTCGCAAGGTAAACAGATGGAGCCGTGCATTCGTACGGGTTTGTTTACGTTTTAGGCTATTTTGCAGATAGTTTGTAATACTTAATTGCTGCAGGAGTGATGAGGTATTTGCATGTTTGACAGCTGTCAATGCGATGGGACCACAGCGAGTGATCGTGTTTGATGGCCCTCGATCGTGACTTGAAGCAATATTGACGCATTAGGGCGTAAGGTGATTTGCGAGTTATGTGCTTCCTTCAAGGATATAAATGTTTTATTCATTAAAGCAGATGCATTACTATATATAATAGTTTTTAGTTTCTTGTGCAATAGTAAAGAAGATGATTAAAGAAGGTTAATTTGATGTTAGATGCGTATGGTACGTGCAAGATTGAGGTATAAAATTATAGGGTTTCGTCACGGTTTAATTCTTTACGAACGAATTCAATTGGGATCAAGGATTCAGGAGCCAATGCAGACTAAAGCCATTGATCACTGTTACTTGCTTATCTTGGATATCCTAATACCATAACCCTACAATACAGCTCTACAACCCCCTTCCACTTGCAGACACTTGACCTAATTATGTTGATATAATTCAAATAGGCTTTAGGTGCATGGCAATACCTCCTGATACCTCTTTTCCCCAATGAAGACTATCGTACCTGCGTTTGTCTCAAATCAGTAGCAACGGCAAGCAGCTTTCATCGTCTCAGACATGGGATGAAATTTTTAATAGAACTTGAACTGGACTTAGAAAATTTTAACTGTGAAAACCCACGGGTTTTAAATTCAACTTAAAATCCGCTTAACAGCTGGGCCATTGGCAATTAAGGATTTTCTTTAGTGTATTTTTTTAGCTACAATTGGGGCTGTTTACTAAGTTCGAAGGGATCCGCATCATCATGTCCGCTAACCTTTGTTTCCGTTTACCTTTGCTTTGATATGTATGTCTTTATCAGATAGACATACAAACCATACACAAGCGCACCCAGCCAGAGGTGTCATTTTTAATTAATATATTGGGAGTACAAATTAATTCGGTCCGTTTTTTTGTGTTAAAATTTTTTTTTTTTTTTATTGAAAAAACGTAAAAAATACATCACTCAAAGTATTGTCCGTCGGAAGCGACTACTTTTTCCCATCTCTCTGGTAATTTTCGAATACCATCTCTAAAAAATGAGTCCTCTCTGACATCGATCCAATCATTGGGCCATTCTTCGATTTCTTCAAAAGACCCGAACCGGTGACTCCCCAAATCGTTTTGCATCCGTCGAAAAAGCCAGTAGTCGGTAGGAGCAAGGTCTGGAGAGTACGGCGGGTGGGGTAAGACCTCCCATTTCAGCGTTTCCAGGTAGTTTTTGACCGCTACAGCCACGTGGGGTCGAGCGTTATCATGTTGCAAAATCACCGTGTCATGCCTTTCGGTCGTTTCTGGCCGTTTTTCACACAATGCACGGCTCAAACGCATTAGTTATAGTCGATAACGTTTCCCATCAATTGTTTCGCCTGGTTTTAGCAGCTCATAGTACACCACACCCGTCTGGTCCCACCATATGCAGAGCATGACCTTTGAACCGTGGATGTTTTCTTTGGCGTCGATGTAGACGATGATGGAACGGGTTCACCAGGCTTTGCATAGTATTTTATCTTCTTGGGGTTATCGTAGTATATCCACTTTTCATCTCCAGTCACGATCCGGTACAAAAATCCCTTCCTTTGATGTCTTTCAAGAAGCAGTTCCGAGGTGAAAAATCGCCTTTCGACATCTCTCGGTTTCAACTCGTACGGCACCCAATTTCCTTGCATTTGAATAAATCCAAATTTCTTTAACCGAACGGAAATTGTTTGCTGAGTCACTCCCAACGATTCTGCGAGTTCACTTTGCGTTTGGCACTGATCTTGATCCAGTAAAGCCTCCAATTCCTCATCTTCAAACTTTTCGGGCTGGCCAAGACGCTCTTTGTTTTCGACGCTAAAATCACCACTTTTGAAGCGTCGAAACCACTCTCTGCATGATTTATTGGTCGGAGCAGATTCACCATAAACTTCTACAAGCATTCGATGGGCTTCAGCTGCACTTTTCATCAAAACTTCCCGCAAATGCTGTCTATTTAAGACAAATCCGGACATTTTCGAAGAGGCAAAAAACAATGTTGTTGTCAGAAACAGACGCTGATGCACACTAATTATTGTTGACAGATGTCACACCTTTCCAATGAAGTAGGTAATCGCTTCCAAGATCAGCCACAACTTCCAGGTGGCGCCATCTTTTGAAAACGGACCGAATTAATTTGTACCCCCACCACATTTTTTTCAAAACTTTATAATTTATTTACTTAAGTTCATAGTAAGTACAAGCTTCGCGAGTAACCTACAAATACAAGGTGATTGACATGAATAGTAACCAACCGCACGTAGCAGTGTCTGCCAAACTACGAATGACAGCGCGCTGAAATTTTGACAGTTATTAGCTCACTTCATTGTTGACAAACGAGTGCAAGGATCTTTTTTATGGCTTGTTTAGTTTTTGTTCCATCGACAATGGAATTCAAACGTAATAGTGTCGTCACCATTTTTGTACTGGTAACGACAGCCGACTATTGATCGTGAGCTGGAATATTTGACAGTGAACAAATGTTTGTAGAAGCCTGTCGCGTTACAATGAAACGCTATGGAGGTAGTCGGAATAATTCAGCAACTTCGTCAAAAATGATTCGCAGTATGAAGATCAGAATCGAACCAAAGCTTCGGATCGGTGATTCGATTCCTGTTTTTGGAAGAGAAATTGCGCAGCGAAATCAAAGAGCGTTTGGATGCTGTGTACGGTGACTCTTCACCTTCGATAGCGACCACCAAAAATTGGTTTAACGAGTTTCAACGTGGTCGCACGTCGGTTTTTGATGAGCCACGTCCAGGTGCCCCGAAAACGGTTACCACGGAGGATAACGTGACAAAAATCCACGATATCGTATGGGCAGACCGCCGAATGAAGGTGTGCGAGATAGCTGAGACAGTAGGCATTTCAAAAGATGGCGTGGGTCATATCCTGCATGAAATTTTGGGCATGAGAAAGCCGAAGGAGTTTCTGCGTCGCTTCGTGACAGTCGACGAAGCATGGATCCACTGGTACACACCAGAGACCAAGGAACAGACGAAACAGTGGACTTCACCCGGCGAACGTGCTTCGAAGAAGGCGAAGACTGTCCCATCGGCCGGAAAGGTGATGGCCACCGTTTTCTGGGATTCACAAGGTGTGATCCACATCGACTACCTAGAGTAAGGGTAATTATTGGGCCGATTCGACGCCGAATTAAAGAAAAAATGGTCCCACGTGGTGAAGAAAAAAGTGCTCTTCCACCATGATAACGCACCGGCTCACACCTCCGCCCACGCCACGGCCAAATTGATCGAATTGGGCTACGAACTGCTGTCCCATTTACCATATTCTCCAGATTTGGCCCCGTGCGACTTCTTTTTGTTTCCAAACTTGAAAAAGTCACTCGCCGGGCAGAAATTTCAGTCGAACGAGGAGGTCATCGCCGCCACGGAGGCCTACTTTACAGACCACGAGTAAGCGTATTTTTCAGACGGGGTAAAGAAGTTGGAGCATCGCTGGGTCATGTGTATCGAGCTGAAAGAAACTATATTGAAAAATAAATAGCCGTTTCTCCGAAATTTTTGTTTTTCTTTTGTAGACTACGTACTTATCGGACCACCCTCGTATTTTCATATCGTCGTCATGTATGGAGATCTGAGAATTCAGAATAACGCTGTCAACATCATAAATGGTTAGAATAAATAACAATGGGCCGAGATGACTAACTTGGGGGACACCGGAGGCAGCATTAATTGGATCAGAGATAGAAGATCTGAAAATAACCTTACATCGACGATCTTCTAGATAAGATTTGATCCATGAGATAAAACACGGATAGAAACCCAATTTGGTGAGACATTTTGTCAAAGGCGACAACGTCTACCTCTTTGCCGGCTTTGAGTGCACACAAAGAACAAACTCGATCAGGTTAGTGGTTTTCGATAGACCTTTTAGGAAACCATGTTGTTTAGGAGAAAATATGGGTTTGCAGTGGAAGAATAGAGCATCATACACGATACTCTCGAAAATGTTGGGTATGCATGAGAGACAGGGTATGCAAGAGAGCTTTGCAATGGGCACATCATTTTTCAATGCTTCCGATAACACATTCTCGACTTGTCTTTTATTTCTCTTTAGGCATACTTATATGAATTTCACCAACTTTTTAGGAATTCCCAGCCTTACAAGAACGTGATACATTTTCGATCGATTTATAGAGTCATACGCCTTTTAAAACTTTACGAATAATTGGTGGACCGTTTGGTGGAATTACTCCATTTCTTTTCTGGAAGCTGTTGGATAGTGAAATCTGGTCACTCGTCGAGCAGTTACTCCTATAGTCACACTGGTAGCCTCCGATTTTCTCCCTTGCGTATGATGTGAGTCTCTTTATCGCTTATCGCTTTCCAATGCTATCGAAATATCTTCTTCATTGGGCTGCAACCTTTTGGTTGCCTTGTTGCCTTTCTGGCAGTTTCTAACATTTCGTATTCATAATTGCCACTACAAATCAAATTGGTCCCGCGGTCGGATCTCGTTATAAAAAACAAACCACTAGTTCGAGCACGACAAGACCACTTTTAGCATCCTTGTCTGGAAAAAGCTTCTCCAGATCCGCCGCTCGAAGTCGTTAATGAGCAGAAGGGCTCTTTCGTTAACTTCTCTACGGGCTATAACGTCAATAAAAATAATCATTTTGATCGGTAATAATATAGCAATGATCAATAAAAACGCGCTAGACATTGCCCAAAGAGACCCTTGTATCCAATTGCTTTTCAGTCTCATTATAAAATCCAAACTAAAGTGCTCGTTCCACAACCTTCTATCGCATAAATAGTGTGAACGAACTGCCTACAAATCAGTAACATGCCGATCATTCATTTGAAATTCTGTTAATGTGTCTTAAACAGAGGGCCTTTGTTAGGCAGCTGATCTTACCTTTCCACCTATTATCTTCTTTGCTGCCAGTCTTCATTAACTACACATATTTACTAACTCCTCTTCCAGCTGCCATTATTGGCTCCCATTACTCTTAGCGGATTAATAGACGGTTCTGTTCGTTCGGCCAAGCTAGGTCGTCAATTCAAACGATCTAGAATTGTTGCACCTCTACCCTCCATATCTTGTAAAAAACAAAACAAAAACCTATATATGTATATAGCTCTTCCAGCTCATTTGCTGTTTGAATCGCATCTCATCCGTATTATGAGTGTAATTATTTCGATTTCTACTTTTCAAACCACATCTGCATTATCTCCGCTGCTGCCAATAACACCACTCAATCCTTCTCCTCATCACCTGCAAAACAAGAAGAAAACAGATAAATAATGGTACCGATACGACTGCAGTTCAATAATAATAACACCACGACCCACCGCACCGCCACTCTATGCATCACTCAAGTGCAGCTCGTTTGTATAATACTGACACAACGATTCCAGTTGCAATCAACTGCAACTTATCATCATCACATCGTCGTTGTCGTCGGCCACAGGTGTACCAACATCGGCAAAACACAATTCACGCTCCATACGCCATTTGTTACTCAAAGTTCTGACCGCAGATACAATTATTATACCAGACACCTCTCACTCTGCATGCCGCTTCACGTGGCCCTAGTTTGTATGGCTAATGGCAAACCTGCCTCCTTCAAATCTACTATTTACATCTCTCGCCGTCATTACATAAGCCGCTCATTAGTGCTGAACGAAAAAATGAAAAACACATAGTCCACCGATCCAATAAAAGCATTATAACACCAAGTTCTATTGCGCGGTCTTACTTTCCGCATAATCGTTCAATACCGCTATTTGCTAAGCATAGCCCGCGCAATATGAATTCGACTCTCGAGTTAATAACCTTATTTTCTCTTCTCTTGCTTTCGACTTTGGTTTCTTTGTTATTTCCTCCAAATTGCGCGAAAAGTGCAAAGTAAAACGAGGAAAAAAAATTTAAGATTAAAAGCTCGAAGTGGGTTTTGTACCTTTTTTTGTACTGTGCCATACCGAACGATCAGTGAATTTCAATTCATCATATTCATAATCATAAAAATTAACAGCAAACGAAGCTTCTTCCATCAGCAGATTGAATAATGGCCCAAATAGCTAGGCAATCTGACACACAACCACCACAGCGGTCACAAAAGAACTGTCAAAAAAATAAAGAAAAGAAACCAAAGACCAAACGAATAACAACAAAGCATTTTGTCTGTATTTGTCGTAGCCAAATAGGAACAGTCGGGACGGGGCAACGTCAACGATGGATTCTAAGAATTCCGACTAAAAGGGAGCGCGCAGAACAAAGACCCATAGGACGTTCGTGCGTTGGTTGCGTCTGACGTCGGTATGGAAGACGTAAGACATAAGGCAAAGCTAATCAGTTTTCGTGGCACGATTTTCGCTGACACTTTTCTTGGCAAACGTCACCGGGCAAGACTTAAAGAAGCAAAATCCAATCGAGTGTGCATAAATATTTATTTAGTTAGGTGCTAACTGATTTAGCAGTAACAAAAGCCATAGAACCCACTGAGCTGCTTTGAATTCTGAGACAGTTCTGTCAGAGTGACAGTCGATTGACGGATGGAGGGGCACGTTCGTCGGGAGTGTTTGCCCTAAATTCAGTTGAACTATGCTGTTTCACTCGTTCCTAAATTCTAATTAAGACATTTGATTGCTTACTAATTGGTAGCAAATTCTGATTTACGCCGAGTGCCTTTAGATTTGGGCAAATTGAGTGCATTTTCTAGTCCAACTCGTGAGTGGGATGAAACTGGAAATAGATTGGTGTATACGAGTGAAATCATAAAAAAGGTTTGATGGTGGAATATCGTGCTTCGTGCTCGATAGCATGCCTCTATTACCTAATTATTCGCATAAATTTTACAATAGCCTGTGAAGGTTATAGGAATCAGTATCCGAACAACGGGTTATATGCGATCTTTACGCTATTTCTGCAATCGAGAAAGCACTTTAGTGTCTATACAATAATTGGGAATACAACTAAGATGCACAAAACAATTTAAAAGGACACCATTACTCAGGTATATTCTAATTCATTTAATATAATTATAAAAAGTAGGTAAGCGACTCTAGACTCTATAAGTGGATGATTCAAATGCCAATAGTTAGTTTTGAGGCTACTAGGCCTAACAATATAGTTCATAAGGTCTTTCTGTCTTAAAAGTACGATGCGCGAAAGCTAGTTACGTAATAGATATGTCCATTATCCACCTGTTTCGTTTTTCATAAGCAGCTTAACAGCGGAAAAATATTACGACAAATGTGAACGTACACTTATGGCCACATTATGTTTTGATTCTGCAAACTTGAATTCGGCTTGATTAGATCCAGATTGAGAGCTCAAACTCAAGATACTGTTACAAGGGTCTTGAAACCGATTGCGTTTGATCGCACCTGTAAGCAGACTTGTTGAACATACTTTGCAGTGGCTTACAGCAAAATGTAGTTTTTTGTTTGGCTCAAAGGGGCATTATTTCACGTTTGTTTTTGAACTATAGTCGATGGTTTTATAAATTAGATCCATATGTTGCTTCACTTTCCAAAGACGGTCTCCAAAATTTAATTTGATTTGATCGACAGAAAATAACAAGGTATGACTGCGATCCTACTGACCGCGGTTGCAAAAGTTTCAACATTCACTGCAAACAGAGAGGTCCATAGCCTACCTAGCGCGACTTTAAATGAAAGTAGGTGTTTGTTGCACAGCTAGTTAAATTTGTGCTAAAATGTAATTTTTAGGGAACATTTGCAGTAGAGTCCAAATGCAACCTGTGCAGTTGAGGTTAGCAGGCCCAGTTAAGCTGAGCAGTGGCTGTTGAGTGATGATGGCTGCCCATAGACCAGTGGCCTATACAGATTTCGGCGACATCGTAACGACGACTGTTTAAAAGGCCTTGTGATTTGCCTTTCATAAACCTGTATATAGGTGGTGCAGGATTTCCTAAATATTCTGTACCTAGTTGATTTTGCCCACCTATGGTTAGCCGGGGTTAGGAAGGTTTCTCAAATCGAGACAGTTTTAACGTGAGTGTTGGAGGTGGTCTCGAGCCCGGCCAGCTCACCGGCTTCCTCACTACCTCAAAATCACTTTTAAAGTCAGGTATTTTATATCCCAGGATCCTGACCACCTAAGTGACATCGTATAAATGCTTTAAATTTGAAAAACTCGACTATCTGCACTCCTCTCATAAAGTTTTTTTTGTCCTCAGACAAAATATGTACCCTAAATAAGCTACCTCTATTCCTGCTGGATCAATCCTCAACTTGTTTGGGTGTATCTAGGGTCTCAACCAACAAATAAATTCCACAAATTGTCATCATCATTATCCAGTCCAGTGGAAAATAGCGCTGGTTTACCCTATCGTCAAAAGGGATAGAGAACTAACCCTATTAATATAATAATAATCAATTAATTGCTTCCCAATGTTAGCAAGATTTTTGAAATGTTCTTTGACATTCAGTGGAATAAGACAAAAAGCCACGGGTCAACGGGTACACCCACGGTATGGGTGCTTGTCTAGTCGACTTTGAAAAGGCCTTTGACACCGTACGGTCAGCAAGTCTAATTTACAAACTCACCAAGCTAGACATGCCAAATTACTTTGCATACATGATTTATGTAATGACTATGGGAAAGATCTCTATTCTTAAATTTGACAACGTTACTTCGAGTAGGATCCTTGATAATAAAAATGGTTTGCACCAGGGAGCAGTAAACTCTCCGATACTGTTTCCAATCCGCGCAAGCGATCTTATATGTAGGTTTTCTTTTAGATGATTTAATAGCAGATCAAGTCTAGAAATTAGGGTTGTCAATACGAGTACAATACTGCAGTGTGACTTCGATCATATTAAGAGATAGTTATCTTGCTTATCTTATACGCAGGCAGTATATATGCAGCCTAATCAGAGCCTTCACGTGGCCCTAGTTTGTATGGCTAATGGCAAACCTGCCTCCTTCAAATCTACTATTTACATCTCTCGCCGTCATTACATAAGCCGCGTGTTTACAGCACATTGCGCTCTAGGAAAACCTGCAGCAAGACCTAATCAGAGCCTTACAGGACATTGCTCTCTAGGAAAACCTGCAGCAAGATTCGGATTGCCATATAACGATTTTTGCTGCAGGTGTCATGATAAGGAAGAGAAAGAATCTCCATCCCATCTCCTATGTAATTCCCCTGTCCTAGCCTCCTAAAAAGACGATTTCTGGGAGAACATTTCTCTAACGGATCTATCAAAATGGTTCCAAGAGTAGCCGAGACCAAGCGGCCTCCAATGTAGCACAATGGCCCGATCTGGATCTAAGTGATCCCCACCGCTTTACCGAGGGAAGCCTCCTAACCTAAACTAACCTATTTGGCTTGACAAGTATCTATATTTCAATAGACATGAAGACGCTTGTCTAGTAACCTTGACCGCAGGGTAAAAATCATATGCTACATGGCCCTAATAAGACCCATCATCGGATGGTTTTCCGGTGTGGCCTAATGTAGAACCATTTTATAGGTCGCACCTATACAGAACGTCAAGATCCCAGTTCACTAAGTAGTAACCTAATAAGTTGCTGCATAAAGAAGCAGGCTCAAACAGAATCGACAATTCTCTCATTAAAATTACTCGAAACGACATTGCAAGAGCCATTACTAATGACAATAACGTGAATTTCGGTGCCTAATGCCCCAATTATTGATACCACGATGCCACGAGGGAGGTCGTGGTGCAATGGTAATCATCACCGACTGTTGAGCGAAAGGTCTGTAGTTCAAGTCTATCCATAGCCAAGAACAATTGCTATACGGAAAAACTGTGCAACAACATTAGTTGTGAATAAGAGATGATCAAAAATTGCTGACGAAGGCATAACACTCACGTCATAAGATCACTTCAAAATTCATACTCTGTGTGTGCTTTTCCACTATAACACCTAAATGACATGGAAACAAAAAAGGTTACTGTGAACTACAACCAACGCAAATTCAGTCGAATCTCTCAAATCGTATCTAGGACAACCACCCCCGGATAGTAGTTAAGGAACATCTTTGACACAAACCATTTGCACCCCGTCCAGCGGTTGGGTTTCCTGCACGAATTATAAAAAAAACAAAAAAACAAACATTGCGATCCCCCAGAGGCATTTCTCGTTATTAATTAAAAAAAAAATAGTGTACAATAGCGGTGGTATTCCGGTAATTTACCACCGCCAAAAACTATAATAGTACCGCAATGGCGGATTCAAATATCGCGATGTTGTTAATCAACACGACGCAACGGCTTTTAGTGGTTGTCGGGTGAAAACTATGGCCAAAACAGTGTGTTACTCCGGTAAGATCCTTCTCACTCCTAAGTTCGCAAGTAAGATTAGGGTTAGCTAGGAGATTTTTTGAAATCTTTTTGGTAACAGCTGAGGCATGCGGAGTGAGCAAGATGGTGGAGCTCAGTCGCTGAAACAATCTATCAGCAGTGTGATCACTCGGACAAGCGCTAGCCGACTTGATTAAAAGAAAGAATTAAAAATTGGTCGTGATGCCATTTCATCTATGTCCGATTTGTCTATGTTCGATTTGGTCTATGTTCTTGAGTCAGACAAGGCTTAACTATATTTCCTGTAGTTCCTATACGAAGCTTCAATATGCTTTTATTGTGTGAATCTACTCATAATTGTGGAAGACTGTGGTTGGAACCATCATATCAGTAGCACATTATCTCATGGAATGTTGACAGTTACTCTATGGTTTGTTCAGTTTTTGCAGTCGACAAGGGATCAATTCGATATTTGCTTCTCCGAAAGGATGTGTGAATATTAACATGTGGCAATTGCGTACTAAGAATCTAGATATAAATTCGCGGACATTCTTCCATCTCAACTATCGTCTCATAACTGGAACACTGAACATATTCTGTCTAGGCATTTTCAAAAGTGGTCTTTTCGCGGCCATCTTTGGCTTTGTGGATGGGTATAAGCATATTGTTATTACTCTCTTACCGAAAGTGTCTTTGATGCGGGTTGCTATGAAGAGTTCACTTAGAAAGAGTTTATTCATATCCGTGGCTTGTAGTCGTCTTTAAGGAAAAGTGTATTTTTCTCATTATTCCTAATCTAGAGGAAAAGGCCCATAATACAACAATCAGAGACCCCATTGAATTTCTTAGTGCTGCAGGTGAAGAGTTCCGCCATCTCTAGTTTGGTTCTGTTTAGTTCCCCTTCAAGAATTTAATCGCAATACATGTCTCACCCGAAATACTCATCAGTTCACCCTCAAGCCTGTCTTCGGACGCACAGTTACATTTAGAGACTCGTTTTTTAGCCGAACCACAATAATATGGAATGCTCTTCCCAGCTCAACTTTTCCCACTCATTGCAATCCACAAGCATTTAAAACCAATGTGCAAATGTACCTCTTTTCCCTCTCTCCCTCTATACCTTCGGCCTGTGCTATGTCTTGACTTCTTGATATTTAAGGGTAGTCAAGGCCCCTTGAGCACGTCCATTACAAAAAAATAATAATAATAAAAAGCGATAGACAGGAGTTGTAGTCGCCACCTTTACTTCATCAATAAAAAGAAAACAAGCTTATATTAAAATGGAATGAAAGCCTTTGAGTGAATATTTGGATGACTTAACGGAAGGTCCTTTTATAAACCAACGAAAAAAGAGAAGGTTTAGTCTTTTCTAGATTCTTTCTTCTACATTGTTTATCCAAGTTGGTTTGGAATGGAGAATGATACCAATATACTTGGCTTCGCCACTACTTTCAGTGTGATATGAAAAGAGCGATCTTTTTCTTCTAAACTAATTCAGTCGATAGAGGGTTGATTACGTCTTATGTCATATATAGGGTTTTCCAATGGGGACTTGACAGCTTTGAATTTAATTTGTGAACGCACCCTTTCACTAATCATCGAACTGTTATTGTCGATTTATTCAGTAAACTCAACATTTTGATCATGGTAAAGTACACGAACGAGCAACGTCTGCAAATTATAAAAATTTTCTACCGAAATTCGGAGTCGGTGACCGCAACTTTAAGAGCGTTAACTCCAATTTTCGGTCGTAATTCTCGCCCTAGTAGACAGGCAATAACAATCTTAGTGCAAAAATTTGAGTCTACATATTCGTTGTGTGATGTTGCCGTGTCAGTGAGACAACGGGTTGGTCGAAGTGTCGAAAATATCGCTGCCGTTCAGACGTCCGTAGCAAACGATCCAAATCAGTCAATTCCACGGCGTTCTCAAGAATTGTGCATCGCTCAGACCACATTATGGCGTATTTTGCGTAAGGATCTTGGTTTACACCCATACAAGATCATGCTGACTCAAGAATTGAACCCGATGGACAATTTGAAGCGACGTACGTTCTCCGATTGGGCTCTAGAGAAGATGCGCCAAGATGATGAATTTCATCGCAAAATCATCTTCAGTGACGAAGCACATTTTTGGCTCG
Source organism: Merodon equestris (assembly GCA_958301585.1). Taxonomy (NCBI): domain Eukaryota; kingdom Metazoa; phylum Arthropoda; class Insecta; order Diptera; family Syrphidae; genus Merodon; species Merodon equestris. Next base: position 44,982,381 of record OY284416.1, on the reverse strand, counting down.
ATGGGTTCGTCAATAAGCAAAATATGCGTTATTGGTCGGGTGAAAATCCACATGTGCTTCATGAATCACCACTTCATCCACAAAAAATAACTATTTGGTGCGGTTTGCATGCCGGCGGCGTTATTGGGCCATATTTTTTCGTCGACGATAACGATCGTCACGTTACTGTGAATGGCCAGCGTTATCGCGCCATGATTACCGATTATTTTTGGCCCGAATTGGAAGATATGGACTTGGACGACATGTGGTTTCAACAGCATGGTGCCACAAGCCACACAGCACACGTTAAAGTCGATTTATTGAAGAGTAAATTTGATGAGCGTGTTATCTCAAGAAATGGGCCAGTCGATTGGCCGCCTCGTTCGTGCGATTTAACGCCTCTAGACTATTTTCTTTGGGGCTACGTTAGGTCATTGATTTATGCCAACAAGCCGACGACGTTAGAATAGCTCAGAGCCGAAATTGGGTCCAACGATTCGACCACTGCAAACGTGCTCGCGGTGGCCATATGAACGAAGTCGAGTTCCATTCATACATGTTTTGATTGTACTTCAAGCCGATAATAAAGTTTTTGAAATATCTCAAATGGTTTGCGTTTTATTTAAAAAAAAAGTTGTCAAGTCCTTTTTGGAAAACCCTTTATTAGAAATGATTACGTTCTTTTAAAGTAGACTCTATAGTTGGTTGAATTTTAGCTTTTATCAGTGTGGTTGACTTGCTATTTATTTAACATAGTGTGTGATGAGATTGGTCGTCCCATCAAGCCCAATGAAGGTCGGCACTGCAGTTTCTTTAAGTAGTTCCTTCTTAAAAGTCGCACACGCTCCAATGTTGATCAACCTTTTTAGGGTCCCGTACCTTAAAAGGAAAAAATGGAACCCTTATAAGATCATTCTGTTATCCGTCTGTCTGTCTGTCTGTCAAGACCCTTTATCTCGAGAACGCATGGAGGTATCGAGTTGAAATTATATACTCAGATCTGTGGTCCCTTCAAGCTGTCAAAAAATCAAAGTTAACGCAAAAAAAATAAACTTTTCATTGAGAGCTATGAAATTTCAGAAAACAATACATTTGTAATTGAATCATGAAAAACAGGGTCCTGAGTTAACCGTGTCATGTGGGTATTATTGTCACAACCTTAAACAGATTTTTGATTATTTTTATGGATTATAGTTTATAGATTATAGCTTTATGGCGAAGAATAAAAAATAAATAAATACATTTTCCCTCTTTTTTATGTATAGGTAGGTAATGAATGCCTTGGTGTATGCGCACCTACTTAGTTCTTTTTTTTTTAGTTCGCAATTAAACAAAATCCCAAATAGATACTCGCACTTGTCCGTTTTTTTTTTTATATATATTTTATTGTAGATCTGACTGTCATTTTAGATTTATAAAATCAATCAAAAATCAAAAATAGATTAATAAAATCAAAGGGATGTAGATTGGCCTACAATTCTTTGCGGTAGACTAGTTTGTAATTTTCTGCCCTAGGTACAGGCATTCCGCATGCAAGCAAGGGCAACGAGAATGTGTGTCGAAAGATCATTGCTAAACTTTCGTCCGGTCTTGCAGATTGGAAGGGTTTGCTATCGCCTGACTGACTAATTGAAACGCTTGTTTCGAGTGGGCGAGCATTATCAATCTTAGATTTTTGATACCAGATGCTGTCCACAAGCTATCCGGCCCACGGAAGTATGCTGGAATTGGCATTGTTGTCTCATACATATAAATCAACTTACTCTTTGATAAGCACATTAAATAAAAACTAAAACCGCAAACCATATGTAGTTCTCCAAAATGGATGAACAACTACATTAAAAAGCTAATGAAGGAAAGGGACTTAAAGCATCACCGTTGGTAGAGATATAGGGTGGAAACCTTGCGTTCGAAATATTGAGAACTCAGAATAAAGTGAGCTTTGAGATACGAAAGGTAAAAAAGACCTGTGGCCGGAGAGAAGCTATGGAAGAACTTGCGCTAAATAGGTGAGGTTAAGTATCAGCTTAAGCTTATGGACGCCGTGGGGAGCTTAGGGGAGCGCCGTGGCGCAGTGGGTAGTGTGTCGGCCGCTGGCGCAAGATGAGCGAGTTCGGATCCCGATAACACCAACGCCATCGAATGATTATTTCGCGGCGTCCCTCCTCGGTGGGGTACTGGCAAAACCCCCCGTTGTATACTTGCCATGAAAAAGCTTCTCGGCTCTCGCCGTTCGGAATCGGCATTAAGCTTTAGGTTCCGTTCACTTATGTGAAAAAACAAATCGCACACAACATAAGTGAGTAAAAAAGAAGCTTGGCTCTGGCTCAACATGAGCTCCAACGCCATCTAAGGCGTCTGTCTGGCAGTACAATGGACCAGTATTTGTGTCTGAGTGCTCCAACAGATAGCAGAAGCCTCCAACAAAAAAAAAAAAAAGCTTATGGACGACCTTGATTGTGATACTCTAAATTCCTTATTTACCTCAGCCTCTTCCCCTAATGTCTTAAATCAAGTGTTACTGGAAAAAAAGAAATACCCATTTCAGGGGGTAGTCTCGTGTGAACGCATACATTTTACCTCTTTTTAGGGAATTTTTTTTATAAGACAATAAAATTCAATCATTTTAATTTTTTTATGTTTTTATTTGTATCTAAAACTGTATAAAACATTTTTCTATTTTACACTTTTTATATAAATATTTTTTAATTAAGTTAAACACAGAAAAAAAAGCAGGTCACTGGTCATGGTAATAGCGGCTGTTCATGTTGTCTGAAATAAAAAAATCGAATGGATTATTATTCAGTAGGTCTGTCGCTATCGGCCCAATCAAAATTAATAAATTTCATTGAAAAAATAAATGCGGACAGTAGAAAAAAATCTTGTGTGTCTTTTGTTAATTTTTTTGTTAAAAATCGTTTAAAAAAATAAGAAAATAGTTTCGAAAATAACGGCCGATCACCATTGATCAGTAGAAGAACATATATACATTTCAAAGCAATCGGTTGAATAGCTTTTTTTTAGGACCATAACAGTTTTAGAAAATGATGTTTCGAGAAAAATGCGTTTAAAGTTTCAAGAGCAGAGACAAGTCGCTTAGGCGCGTCGGCGACTATGAGTTGTAACTTATTTAATACTAGGAATTTCGGTCTGAATTTTTCACAGCACATTTTCGATAGGTTTTACTATCAAAATATCAAAAAGAAAGAGATTACCCCCTTCCGCAAGCTCGAGGCTACTTAATCCGCAACTCTTTACTGACGCAAATGCGGTTCCTTTGATTGAGTCAAACGCGATTGGTTTAGATGGGGTCAACCCAAAATTCTCTGTTACATTGCCTTTCATAACCCATATCTTCAATCACTACCTGCATTTACCCAGTGAATGTAAGTAAAAGAGTTGACTATCTCCAAGGCCTTTGACACAGTGAACCACACTATCCTGTGCAACAAGTTGCTGAAATTTTTTAAATTTTCGAGGCATACCGCAAGACTCTTCCAGTCCCACTTGGTTGGCAGACAACAGACAGTAGTAATTGGCGACAAAATGTCCGACCTTCTTTCCACGCATGCCGGTGTCCCACAAGATTCCATCCTAGGTCCGGTTTTATTCCTGCCGTACGTTAATGAGTTAGCCAATATTGTCAAACACTGCTGTTTATGCACTTGACGTGCAGTTACAAATATCCTTTCCATTTCACTCGGCAGTAGCATTCGCTGCCAAAATGAATGAAGAACTCCAAGGTATCCTTGACTGGGCCCAAGCCAATACCCTTTGCCTCAGTCCCAGTAAATCGAAGTCACTGGTTATTTACCGAAATCCGGTGGACACCTCTACTCTCCCGGCTATCAAACTAGGTCAGTACAATATAGATTTTGTTGAGAGCGTGAGGAATCTAGGATTAATTTTTATCGCACTCTCATATGGGACGATCACGTCAATGCCTGCATTGGAAAGGTGTACGGCGTGCTGCGAACTCTCTGGCCATCACAGTCCTACATCCCTATCGAAACCAAAATGATTACCGCTAAGAACCTGCTGCTTCCAAGTCTCTGGATTTCAGATCTAAACGAAAACTTAATGTAGCTCTTAACAGCATTGCGCGCTACATTTTTTACATCCGTAGGTACGAGTATATCTCCAGTTATTCAGAAACCATTTTTGGCTGCATGTTTGACAACACCCTCATCTACCATACCCTGGCTTGCCATCATATGATCCAGCATACCCGACTCACCTTTTCAAGCCTTCCAAGTCCAAAGGCTTGGATTCGAAACATTTTCAATTCTAACCCGTTTGCTCCTCTGAGGCTTAACTTTAATCGAAGGCTACGAAATAGAACGTGATTGGCGCCGTTTAACTGGTCGAAGTAAAGTGACCTCAGTCAACTTAGACACGGAGAGCAGCTTTTTTTTTAATCATACAAGCTCGCTAATTACCCTTTGATTTTATCTCCTCAAGCAACACTTGTAACGCGGCAATAATGAGAAAAACTGTTTATCGAATACATAACCATTCGATGGCTTTCGGTTTCGCTAGGCGCGAAAAAAACCTCTACGAAAAACCACCAGAGAGGTACGAAAACACCACCTGACCACACAAACACTCCACACGCTCCTAAAAATAACCTTTCGTTACCTCACACGTCTAATTGCCATTTACCGGCCCAGCAATCTGCAACCAACGCGTGAATATCACTCACTCAACCTCAGCATCACGTCGTTACCTTTTTTTTCCGCGCTCTCCACAATCCACCATTACGAGAGTGACGGTTTAATTTTTTTTAATTTCGTGCGCCACACCAAGCCGTCTCAAGTCCAATGACATTGAATGGCAAACCGTAACATCAGCACATCAGCCACCAAACAAAGGTAGCCGCAAGCTACAAGCCACAAGCCGCAGATTGACCTAAACACCTGGTCAGACTGAGTATTTCCTTTTTTTTTGTGTTTTTGTTGACGTTCTTCCATTTCTCCCGGCTCCTAATGGACTTGAACGACACAGACACGGGATCTCGTTGCATTACCATTGCATGACTTTCACATACCGTCCGGCTTGAGTTCAATCGTGCGCCCACTTTGTGCATGCAACATTTCGCGCTTTTTCGATCTTCAGACTTTATTATACGAATCTTCCGCTCTCGCTTTACGAGTAAGCCTCAATTTGAATCCAGGCGCTTGCCATAATTTACATTATCATGCAACACACACACAAAAAAAAAAAAAGAAAAACTTTTTCCGATCGATTTAGTTGCAACCGCAATCATGCCGCGATCAATCGACACTAAAACGGGTACACGGTGGCTGGAGTTGAGAAAGGGGTCCGTACTCGGAGCCTGGCAATTTCCAAGATCGACTGCTATCAGCTTTTCTAACGTCTCGCGCACTTGGAGTATCTATGGTACTCGGTACTATCTACGTACGAGTATCTAGTCGCATTCGTACTCGCACGAGTAACTTGTAACTTCCCCTTTCTATTCGGTTGGCTTTGAGTATTGCAGAGATGCGGCCACAAATCCGAAATGTTTAAATGCACGCGTGTTCGGTCATAGTCTGAAAAACATTTTCAATCTTTTTTGTTGTTGTTGTTGCGTACTCGTTTATAAGACAGTAATAATAATTCAGGTCTTAAGTTGGTAATTTCCTCGGATAGGTGAGCGTTGATCTTTGATGCCATCCATCAGGCGTTAGCGGTGGATGGCGAATGGATGCGATATATTGGACGCCTTAGTGTGGTTATCTGGGCATGGTGATAATAGAAAGCAGTTCTACCGGAGCATTTGGCCGGCTGGACATCTGCGGTTGCATTTAGTTCCTTGAATTTCTTGGATTTGTGTTTTTTCTCCTTTTTGCTTCATCGCACAGTGAGGCAATGTAGAACGAAGTTGTGAGGAGGTAAGTCGATAGGCGATCTTGAGGAATGACTTCTGATGGATAATTTGTTCGGTTGGACATGTTTTGATTAGATGACGTTGAGCGTATGAATGTGACCGGAAAAACAATAAACAACGCGAAATGGTCTTGTCATAACGGATGAGGATTGAGTTTCCAATGCGTAGCTGGTAGGCTTTCTCTTGAGCCACCTAGATCAAGTATCATGAATTTAGTAATTGACTATGTTGTGATTGCAGACATCTCATTCCAAGCGGATGTTGGCTGATCCTGTCTGTCGCAATTTGTATCGAGTGTATGTAAGTTATTGAGATGAAAATCCACTCAATAATTGTTTCTCCAAATTAGTAATGTCTATCCAAATCAGAACTAGGACCACTGACACCAATGAAGGGAAGAGCTCAAAATAGCATACTCACATGAGAATTTTTCGAAAATATAACGTGGTGCAAAATTAATCATCCAATTTTGTTTTTGAATTACTTTTTTACTAAATAAAAAAAAAAATATTTTGAGTAACGGAAATCTTTATTTGGACCTTTGCAATTTTTTGTGCTAAGCGGAATCTGTGAAATGACTGCTGCCAGGGTTGAGACACATTCGTACCCGTCTTATCGCATTTTCCATGACTTTCCGGAAGATTTCCGTTGATAACCGTTCGCATTCCTGTCGAATATTCTCCTTTGTCTGAGGCTTGTTGATATAAACCCGCGATTCGAAGTATGCCCCAAAAAGAAGTCTGGGATGGTTAAATGGGGCGATCTTGCTGGCCATAGCAAATCGCCGCACCGGGATATTACGCGAACAGGAAACGATTCCGTCACAATATCTATTGTGGCTCGTGCTGTGTGTGCGCTTGCGCCGTCTTATTAAAACCACATTTTCACCAAGCACTGCTAATCCCATTCCGGCAGTAAGAAATCGTAACAGTGACCGTATTGCCGATGGCGTCCTCAAAATAAGACGGCCCAATCATTCATCCCAACCATACACGCTGATAGTGGCTTTAAGTCGATGTAATGGTTCTTCGTGCATCACACGCGGATTTTCAGTGCTGAAGACTTTGCTTATCGCTTATTGTCAGCAGTAGGATTCGCTGTTGGACGGGATGCAGATGGTTTGTGTCGAAGATGTTCGTCCACTACTCTCCGGGGGTGGTTATCCTAGATAGGATTCGAGAGATTCGACTGAATTTGTCGCGTTGGTTGTAGTTAACAGTAACTTTTTTGTTATTTGGAAATGCACACACAGACTATGAATTTTGAAGTGACCTTATACTACGGAATTTCTTTTGGTCATCTCTCATTCACAACTGTTCATGGCTATGGGCGGACTTGAACTATAGATCTTCCGCTCAACAGTCGGTGATACACAGCCGCGATATTCTCGGCCGAACGACCAGTCCGGTGGCGACTACGTCCTCAATGGTCTCCTGTGGTTCCAGTCTGTTCGATTCAAATAGCTAAGTGCCGGAATACTTGCCCAGTTGGCGCGACACGATTAGGAAGTCGATATCGAAATTCATGCTGCGGTATCACCACCGACCTATTATTAATAAAAAAATCGACACAATTATTCCAGGCTCTTGCGGAGTATAACTCTCCACTGCTTTTCTGTTTGTATACTGCAGCTATCCAGTTCAAAAATGTCAAATATGATTTACGTATGACGCCATTTGCAAATTATAAGACCTTCCGATAGGGTGATTGATTTTGTGCCACTTTATACTATACTTAATCTGTTTTGTTAAGCCTTCCGCAGGGAAAGGAAGACCGATCTAGAAACTTCTTAAGCTCATTTCCAAAGCTGCAAGTGGTTTTTCTTGATAGAGATTTTGGCGAAACCATCCTTGCGATGATTAATTAAGCAAGCTGTAAGGCCCGCTCTGAAATTTTAATTCAATATTGGATCATTGCGAAAGTTCGTGTCTGATCTTCATACAGGAAAGTTTGCGGTATGTCGCAGCCATTGTTTGTTTTATGCACTTCTTGTATACCAATGGATAGATCGTGGCATCTGAAGTCATTTTATCGCCAGACCCCGTTGAGTTCAAATTGTGTGTGAAAAAAAAAAAATTGTTAAATGGAGAACCAAAAGTTACACTTTCGCCATGCAGTGCCTTACGAACTTCGAAAAAGAGTGAATGTTAGAGCTGCAACAAAAAACATTCGTAGCGTTTATTCGGATCATGCTCCTACTCTTACGATCATTAAAAAGTGGTTTGGTAGATTTCGTAACGGTGATATGACCTTGGACGATCAATCCTGTTCTGTACGGCCTGCGAACCTTATTAAATAGCCCAAAGATTTCAACTGAGCAGATTGCTGAGAGCCTTAATATTAATCATTCGTCAACATTTCGTCATTTAAGGAAACTTGGATTCAATTCTAAGCTCGATACGCGGATGCCGCATTGTTTGACGGAAAAATATAAGCTGGACCGCGTCTGCGTGGCCATATATGTATATGCTTAGACGCCATGAAAACGAACTTTTCTTGGATCGAGTCGTAACAGGTGACGAAAAGTGGGTGAAAATGAAGCTGGAAACAAGCAGGTGAAGGTGAAGAATCCGTGGGAAAAGCTGGCTTACATCCAATGAAGGTACTGTTATCTGTTTGGTGGGATTTCAGAGGTATAATTTTTTCCGATTTTTTTTCACCTGGCAAAACAATCACGGTGAATAAGTTTTGTGAGCAACTCTCTATGCTTAATGAGAAAATTGATGAAACTCGTACGGTTTTGAAAAATCAAAAAGGCCTCATCTTCCATCATGATAACGCCAGGCTACATGTTGCCCGATAAGCGCAGCAAAAACTGAAGGAGTTAAAATGCGTAATCCTTTAGCGCTCACCGTATTCCCTAGACCTTGCTTCTTCAGATTTTAAACTGTTTTGGTCTCTTCAGAGCGGTTTAAACGGAAAGAAATTTGATTCCCACGAAGCTATCGAAAACTACCTTACGATATTTTTTGAAGAAAAGCCACCCAGATTTTATGATGTATTGTGTAACCGCTTGTGTTTGATTATCAAAAAATCGGGCACAAACTTTTGTAATAATCCAATAAAACGCAGAAATAAGGTGGCTATTCGCCCAGACCCTTTCTCAAGATTATACGAGTGCATTACTCTCCCTACAAGTCCATCCAACTTCGGCAGAAAATAGTCTTCCAGCATGGTACTACGACCAAGTAATATTGCATGAAACATGGCGATCATTTTGATCAGAGAAAAAATGCGGTCCAATCATACCTCCAACATGAAATCCACATTGCACGGTCACTCTCTGCGGATGCAAATGAATTTCTTGCACATGTGGGCCTTACTGCTATCAAATAATGCAACCTAATCGCTTAATCGTGATGAAGCTCAGGATTTTTTTCAAACGATCACTGAATGCCAGAAATTGAGTTATTATAACTTATAAAGGTGCTGGCCTAGGTTTTTTTTTTTTTTAAATCGCCACAATGAACTGAGAGATTCTCAATGCCTGTCAATGGTCTGGAATCGATGGAAGTGCCGGTACTCGAACGGGAACATTCAATAGCGAAAATGTTGATTCCAATTTATCCCATATAATGGCATAGTCCGTCTGACGGGGCTATTATTATGACGGGTAATTGGATTACATGCTTTTAAAATTGTGACCACCAAATCAAAATTTCGGCTGTAACTTTCAATAGTTTCGAACGTTGCTTATTCATGAACTTCTCCCAGATAAAATCGTAAATTTTGACGTTATGATATATGTATACTGATCATAAAAACAGTTTAACGGTACGTTTGTACTAAAGTACAAAATTGTTATGTCTCTATTGAAAATCCCGTATAATAATTAGGTCATTTAACAGTGAGAAGGGATTTAATAAACTAGTCTTTGGCCAGGGGCGTTAAACTCAAAATCATAAATCCATAAACCATTTTGGATCTCTTCTTTAGCTGTTTAAACTTGCATAAAGGTAAGTTTAAAAAAATGTTAGGACCCTTCACACTTCTTTAGTGCTACTTCCGACTTGAAACATGTTTAGAACTTGACCTTTCGAGAAAGTGTTAGGCCCTCTGAGCGATATGTTTCTAATCCCTCGCGTGCTTGCAAAACATCATTAATTTGGGGAAAAGTGGTCGGACGTACTATATCAGATGAATATGGAACTTACACTATTGTTTTTGGTCAAATAGCTGTGAAGTATGATGTAAAAGCCGTTAACATAAACTGTTTCGTCACAACTAGACGTTATTTTCAGATTGCGTTGCACAAGCACCGTTGATAGTTTGACCTTGTAATTCATGATGCACATAAAACGGCATAAAATGGAAACATAGCGACCATGACGTTCACATTAAACTGCACTTATCGAGCTTCTTCGATCTTGAGGATTCAGTTTGATACGTTTCAGTAACCCTACATCGTTATTGACTCCAATTAGTGAATACTGCGTAACACCCATTCGCTGGTGTATATGTTCGAAATTCAACAGTTTGGTAACCGATTTTGCTGCTATACATTTTATACCCAAACTTTTAATTCGGTGATTGTTCACAAAAAAGTTGTTCGATTTTCAAGTCTTCATCGGTGTGTTCGAGCATCTGTCATTTACAACGTCTTAACGACCTTCTTAGAAGCATTTTGTAATATTTAATACGAATTCTCTGTGCGACTGGCGTACCAAAACTTCCCATTTAGTAACCTTGCAGGTTAGAGAACAGTTTTCGTAAGCAGCAATAGCTCGTCATAAAATTTATAAAATTTTAAAAAATTAATTAATGAACTCTTCATTATGCAAGATACGCGTCACAAACTTATTCATACAGACATCACTCTAAAAGCGACAGAGTCAACTCTAGAGACCGTGGAGCCTGAAGATGGGTAAAAGCCTTTATTTTGAAAAATTCGCCGAACTAATCAGGTCATATATAACCTCTGCTGATAACCGACTAAACAAGACGTTTGACCAGCAGTATGCTGATGTTTACTATCATATTTCGAACATGTTGACCAACTTTTTTTTGATGCGCCAATGGAATATGGAATCTTCATAAATACCAGTGACCCATAACGCTCCTTTCAAGTATGCACCTTTACCCTACACTCTTTAGGCGTATTTTACGCCGGACCGCCGCGCCGTTAGACATGACTTGGCGAGGCTGAACAGCAATTCAAAAAAAAAGTAAAATCAATCTAATTAGTGATGCTGAATTTGGTAGAGTTCTGCGAAACATGTACAGTCGAAGATTGCGTGGCTTATAATATCATGACCAAATCACTATTAATACATTATTTGCGATAACCCCCATGGCTAGAGAGGAACTGCGTAAGCTGTTAGTTGAAATTTCCTTGCGCTCGGTTTACCCATATTATATCAACTGATGAATTCAGGGCTTATATTTGCCCTTAGTGGTATTATTCCACCAAGCTGAGCATGTCCTTCATTCCAACAATAATAAATGCGACTTCCTCGTTCACTGACCACAGCTTCCGGCAGATTTCTTTTCCTCAAAAGGCTTTCTCCAGACTAGTGCAGCACATAAGAGAACACAGAGGTGACAACTTTAGGGTCTAACCCCTTGGTAGTATTCCAGAGAGTTTGTAGCAGCGACGCTTTCTTGCTCGCTTGCGAAACCACAGCCTGTCATCAAGCATCACTCCTAATTATTTTATTGCATTCTTTAATCGAATATGATCGACCCGGACATATATTGCATTCGTGCATTCGAGAACGGCTCCTCTTTTGTTATAGGCCAGTTTGAAACCTACAGATCCAATCCACTGTTATCTGGGCAATTGCTGTACTTGTGGCTGACTCGTCTACTTGAATTTATTCAGAAACAGTTACGGTCGTCGGCGAAACCTATGACATCAACTCCTGTGTTAGCTTTGATCATAGACGTTGTCGAAAATAAGGTTCCATAGGAGGCGAAGTACGGAACCTTGAGGCACTCCTTATACTTAACGCCTTCATATGTGTCTTATCTTAGCTTACTCTTGGTGAGATAATTGGAGACTATCTTAAACAAATAGTCAAGCATTTCCATCACTGCAAGGGTTCACCTTATTTAAGAATGTGTGCCGAGGTAAATGCGTTTTTAACATCTCGTTTTACCACTGCGCAGTATTCTTTAAGACAGCGCCTCCAAAAGTGTACATTTAAGGCTTCAGACACAGTTTCGACTGCTGTTTCAATATCATCGATAGTAGAGGTTGATTTTCTGGAACCATACTGGTGTCTTGATAAGGTTCATGTTTCCTCTGATGCAGTGAGCAATGTGTCGAATATTATTCTCTCTAGAAACGACAATGGTCCTTCGGACACGCTTAAAAATATAACAACCAAAAAATTGAGAAATCAAATTTAAAAAAACCTTAAATCATGAAATTCCCAATACTTCTTGAACGAAGTAGGTGACTTTACAATTTAAACTTTGTAGGTACATCGATTCGGAAAAATCTTTTTTTTTTGGAGTAGCCATACTACCCTTGACATCCGAGTTAATTCTCATTTCATCTCCCTTGATTGCAGAGTTACAAGAGGTACATACCATTTCAAAAAGGCAGTGAAAGTGTTGAAAAAAAAAGTGATTTTCAATCGGCCCAAACACCAACTGATTTGCAACACGTCAAGGAAATCAAGGGTTTGGTATTCTAAACTCGTCGATTGACCATTAGAATCTTGTTGGCATTTTCGCCATATCAAATGGTTCAATTCCAATAATTTTGAATAAACTTTCCTGGGCCTTAGAAACAGATTTTTATTTTTTTTTTGAAAAAAAATTCACGAAGATGATGTCCGACCATCAGAAGGCCATGAAATGCATTACAACTGATGTGATATTAAGCTCTATGCAAACGACCCCGAGTGAATATCGCACCAAAAGTTAATAAAGACCGAAAGAGTGCACCTAAAGTCGCTTAAATATCACGGTTTCATCAACATATTTCTTCCACTATTGTGATGTGGTGCACTATAAACTCCTTCCACACGGCCAAACTCGTCCCTGGTTCGTGGCCAAAAATTCGTTCCGAAGTGTTTCATAATCACTGTGTTCACCTGATTTAGCGAAAAATGAGAAAAAAGGACGAAATAGATTTGGGAGAATAAATAAGGATTATAAAATGTATAAACAAGGTCACCTTTCATTTTGATCATAGACTACGAATGCACTTATGTGACCCGCCATAAAGCCTAGTATTTAGGATGGTATGCATTTCGAAACGCAGTCTATGGGAATATGCTAAGAATGCATATTCAATTAAGGTGAAAGTAGAAGTTCTAATACAGAGACTAAGACTAATGTAGAACTGGCTGTATAGAAGGTTGCTCGTCCACTTTAAATGCAAATGCGTTCATCACCACTTCCTCACACATCTGCCTTTTATTCACTCCCGATTAAGTGTTGATTCATTGATTTTCTCAACGCACTTGGCACACATTCATCAAAACTCCAGGCTCCACCAAAGAAGAAAAGGAAAAAAGCAGTTTACAAATAAAAATCAAAACGAGGAAAATCGTCAGACGTTAATGAGGCTTATATAGCCGACAGTCAAAGAACCTTACCGAGTTGACAAAGGCGATTTTGATTTTTTTCCTCATTTCATCGTGATCAATCCAAACTCACGATTCATTCACAACCACCTCGAGTCATCGAGACTCATCAACATTCCAATCAGTGATTTAATACCATCACCACATGTAGTGTCCTTGGAATTCGTCAAGTTGGAATAATCGATGCAATGATGCAGCATACCGAGTGTTCGTTGTTCAGGTTGAGGGCTTGTTTGCTCTGCTCATGCCGCATTTGAATCTGAGATGCTTCCATCGACTATCGATAAATGAACAGATGAATTAAGAGAAATTAATCGATGATGAGAAGCAATTCGAGGAATTAATCATTTCGACGGATGGAAGAAGTCCCAGCGGGATCGTGCGGATCTACGAGCATAAGTTGATTTGGTTTTCTTATTTGTGGGAAACAGTCGGGCGGCATGGGATTAATTCGTGAGCTGGAAAGATGGAAAGAGGAAAAACTAGATTATAATTTATGCGTCGAAGTGAAAGACCTTGAAGAGACGCTGGCCAATTAACATCACACCGTGGAGCAGCACGTGAGTACGCGTAGTGTGATCTTTGTTTATGATTAAATGTTTGTTATCGTGCCCTTCAACTTTACTGACTCGAGCTTTGGGCCTAAAACAGCAAACAAAAAGCAATGGTAAACTAAGAAGAAGTATGAAACCAAGAATCTCATCATGTTAAGCAGTAAAACTGGTCGATTTGAGTAGGGAGTCGTATAGGGATATCCAATTCGTGGTTCCGAAAGTAAATTTAAATAAGACACATTTATGATTTTGATTTTGACCAAATTTTTATTTTGATATATGAATTAACTGGATCTCGCCATTATGAACGTTTTCCATGGAAGTTCTTGCAGGATTCGATTTTGACAAGGTTTCGACAACTCTTCGACCCAAATCTCGGCCATAACTCAGTAATTGGTGTCAAGTTCTGACGCCCATTACATAGGATTCAAATCACTACCACACATCACAGGTGATTGGAAGAAGCTTCAATTCTCGGCTTAAAATTATAAACAAATCAAGATATTTGAAAACAAGTTTTGGACCAGAATGACACTCTCGAACAAGGTGTTGAAAAGTGAAAATGTCAGGCAAACATTTCACATAATTCGCAATGCCCTTTGTCCATCATCAAGCACCTTCTGTCATTGCCTTTGTGGAGTCGGAACATTTGAAGGTCTCTGATTGATTAGTGATGTAAAAACGCCCGTTTGTCTATATACTATTGCCGTCGATGCTGAGAGTTTGGCTGGGAACCCAGGAGTGTCAATTCCGAGCTAATCATTCCCATTGGGACCGTAAAAGACTTATATAAAAGCCTTGGCTTTCATGTTTATAAGATCCACCTAACACAACAATTTAAGCCAGACTACGTCGTATTTTCATTGATTGAGTGTTGAGAGGTTATGCTACACATGGGTACGTAGACAAACAAACCTGTCGCATTTGGAGTCTCGCGAACCGGCGCTGAATAGTAGAACAATCACAATTTATTATTTTTCAAAAATGATGCTGTTGCGTCAGTTTCGGAGAATGTATTGCTTTACCTAACGAAATTCATCGACTTTTTTCCTAAAATTGGTGCTATTTATGCAGAGGATTTTTTATATTTCGGTAGCTAAATTCCATGCATACATCATGCGCCACTCGTTGACTAATAGTGAAATGTCAGAAATTGATGCTAGTCATTAATTAGTAGCAGCAGGCCTTTACTAAGTTAGCGTGAAAAAGGGCATCTTGAGGAAACGGGTTGTTAATGGGGACATTTGTCATTATGGCAGAGGAGAAAGTGGCTGTGGAAAACAGATGACCCGCTTGATTCTTTTATATTCTAATTAAGTAATGGGAAATCCAATCCGAGTTTCTCAGATTTGGGAATACTTTACATTTTTTACGAACTAAAAAAATAAAATAGTTTGACAGAAATAATAATTCCGTACGAGCTACATATATGTACATATATCGACATTTATTAGACGGTTACGGCCAATATAATGGTCTTACTGTCAGAGCAAATCGTAACGTCAAAAGATAATGAAAGCGGATGCACTTAAAAAAGGGTGGGCAGGTGGCGTGAATATTGCTTGTGGCCAATTTTCTTGATTCGCCGTTGGGCGATAAGTCTAAGACAAATGTCAGAATGTTTTTGTTGTTGTTTTTATTTTTTATTTTTTCTCAAAAAGTTTTTATTTATTCATCAATATCTATTTTGTCTCCTTCAAAGTAGTCTCCCTCAGACATAATACAATTGTTCCGGCGCTTTTTCCAAATCTCTCGCTAGGTATAGCCTCGAGCAGCTCTCCCAGCGATTCGATCCTTATCTCCTTAAATGGCAAATCGCCATTCAAAAGCAAGGGCCCGATTTGGGTGAACATGGTAAATGAGACATGATTGCGGTACTAATTTTGGCAAAAAAAACTACGCACAAGCAAGGGTGAGTGAGCAGGTGAATTATCGTGCATTTTTTTGCTCATAAATCACCGCATAACCTCAAGGTCATATTCCTTATTGACCATACGACCTTCTGCAGGAGTAAAATGGACACAGGCACTGGGGCCGTGTTCTACTCTGATACCCTCCACAAACAGGAATCATTCAGACTCCCTGATCTGTGCGGCGTTTTTCAAGCAGAAATCCTGGCAATAGAGAAAGCAACCAAAAACCTACAGGTAGCCGATATCCCACCATCGGATATCACTATCTTCGTGCCAGGCTGCACTGAAGTCAATAGATGAGATCAAAGGCTGTCATGAAATGTCGCGGCTGATTGAAGTCCATCAGACACCACAAAGTCAAACTCTGCTGAGTCCCGGGTCACAGCTCAATCGCAGGGAACGAAAGAGCGGACGAATTGGCTAGGCAAGGACTGGACATCAGCGAAGCGGACACGTCATTGCAACCACCGATCAGCGCATTATACCGGACCTAAATGACACAATCATCAAAGAATCCAACTCCTCTTGGCTTACAAGAAACGACAGCTACACGACAAGATCATCGTGGCCAGAGCTCAATATCGGAAAAACAAAGAAGCTTTTGGCGCTGGACCGAAACTCGGTCCGTATGCTCGTCGGAGTGATCATAGGACACTGTCCCATTGGAGCAATGCTCCGGAAATGGGACTCGGGATCCAGCGATCTCTGCCGGAGCTGCGGCGATGAGGAAGAAACTGAGACGATCCAACATTTGCTTTGCCACTGCCCAGCTCTCCAGAATCGACGCCTAGCGTCGCTGGGCCAAAGATTCTTTACAGAGATTGCGGATGTGACAAATGCAGATATATCTGATATTCTAAAATTCATAAAGAGAATGGGGTGGTTTCAGCCACCACGTGATAGGACAGGTTAATTATATGTCTGACCCATAAATGAAGGGAATCACAATGGGCCTTTTGGCCTCCGAGTGGAAGTGATGCTTAACTATCACACTCACCTTCTTTAACCTTACCTAATCTTCTGCAGGACGAACTCAGTGCCGAGCAAAACTTCCACATTTGACCAAACTTGGCGTGCTTTTTTCGGTCTTGGATATTCGGGTTTCTGCCACTGGGTTTCGGTTTGGTTTCGACGCCATATCCGTGTGTCGTCACCAGTGATGACCATTTTCAGCAAAGCTGGACCATCATTTGCGTCACTTAACAGTTTCTGGGAAATGCTCATGCCACGGTTCTTTTGATATAGCAATTTCACTGCTTCAACGTTTTCATCCCTTTTTATTACCTGCCTTTTCGTCCAGGGCGGGCATCTTCATTAACACACCAATATCGCTATGTACACCGAAATACGTCAAAATTTTACGACTATACGAGTATCTATGAAAAAAAAAACCAAATATTCAAAATGGCTTACAATGTCAACATATGTTAGGGGACATGCGTACCAACATAAGGAAAAAAACAAAAAAATGCAAAACTGAATGTGCTTAGCTCAATAAATTCGAAAAGTTGCCTTATTTTTTGAACAACTCTCGTATAAATAATCTTTCGTTGAGTATTTGCAAATCGACTTCTGTTTTAGAGAGCACTTAGCATAGAGGAATAAGTCTCCTTAACATCGCGTACAAGATCTTCTCTGCCGTACTGTTTGAATGCTTGAAAGCCTTTGTGGATAATGTGATAGGTTCTTATCAATGTGGTTTTAAGACAGGTAAATCTACAATAGACCAAATTTTTACACTGCGGCAGATCTTGGAAAAGACCAAACTCATCCGATTGTGCAAGATAGCAATGGAGAATTTTCGCTGCTCTATTAAGGTCGGTAGCGAATTAACCGAGACTTTCGATGTTAAAAAAGGATTTAGGCAAGGTGACCTACTGGCACTTTACTTCGTCAACATCGGGCTGGTGACCAGCGACAACAACACCAGCGCTAGGATCAAACGCAGAATTGCTCTTGCCAACCGCTGCTTCTTTGGGCTCAAGAGGCAATTGAGAAGAAAAACCAGGGCAGCACTATATAAATCACTGATTATCACAGTCCTCCTTTATGGCGCAGAGGCATGGACCTTAACGAAACTAGATAAAGATGCCCTTGGTCGCTTCGAGAGGCAAACTCTGTCTCTCTCAATCTATGGTCCCATTTATATAATAGAAGAGTGGACGAGAACCTACATCGACGAACTGTACGGGCTTTACTGCGACATCGGCCTAGTACGACGTCTCCGGATCCAACGTCTAAGATGTAGATCGAATGAACATTACAGTTCCAGCCCGAAGAGTCTTCGAATCCAACCCTGAGGGACGACGCAGCAAAGGACGACAGAATCTAGGGTGGCGCACACAGACGAAACGGGACCTTAACCAACTGGGAGTGCGGCACTGGAAACAACTTTGCAAAAGATCGTTCCAGCTGGAGACGCTTGTTGTTTTAGGCTCAGGTTCACATAGGACTGTAGCGCCATCTAAGAAAAATAAAAGAAGCATCAGACAATTGTGTTATCTGCACAGGACGAACTACCAACCCTAGAGGAAATAAAACATGCAATTCATCGATTTAAGAATAACAGGGCCGTAGGTGTCGAACTAATACCAAAATCGCGATCAATAACATCGATGCTAGAGGTGAAGTAACATGGGCTCATCACATCTATATGCAACAGTGAAATTATGCTCTGACTGAACAAATTACCGAGAATTGTCACTGTTATCTAGTTTTAGAAGGTGGAAGAAGGCGTATGTTAACGAAACCATCGGAGACGATCACTGCGAACGAATGGACGGTGGACAAACAGTCAAACGAATAATAAGTGAAAAACCCGTTAAAATAAGACCGCCAAAGAGGCTGCATGGTAGATGGGAGGGTAATATAAGGATGGATCTAGAAGGAACACGGAAACGTGAAGGAACACACTCATGACAGGGAGGCTTGGTGTAGAGTGGTCAATGATCTTCTGAACTTCCGGGTTCCAAATGACAGGTATTAACAATAATGATGAAAAAATATGGATATGACGTCATTTGAAATCAATTCTTGAAAGAAGATTTAAAAAACCTTTCTTGAAAAAAGCCAACGGAAATGATAGCTCGTTGGGCACTAAAACTTGAAATTGGCACTAAAGCTTGAGTTAAAAAAGATCTACATTTAATCCTTCGAATGAAACTGATTTAAAGTTGATATCTTAAATTGTTCACAAGATACTGATAAGGAAAAAGACGAACGTTCCCAGGGGTCAGTTAAAAATGAAGATGATTGTAAAGCTGCATCTTGAATAATTTAGATGGCATCATTGGCATTTTGGTAAGTTACGAAGAACATCGCATTGACCTATTTTGGCTATGATTATATATGTACATATGTACGAGTATATACCTTTTCTGAGCTGGGTTCCATTTTATAACTTGAATGATTGGCGAACCAAAATAGTTTTCAAAAATCTTCAGCAACTAGAATGGAAGCAAAGGCATCACAACCTGAACGGGTTACACACTTTCGTTGGCTCTCGTTTGTTTAGTGAAAATCATCAATCAATTCGATATAAATAGTTTTCGATTCCAATCTTGAAGAGCGGCGCTGCAGGGAACAATCGTATCGAAAGTGGTCCGATTAGACACAGGTTGAACGGAGGGTCTTTTTTATATAATATATCATAATTAGTCAAAGCACCGTTTGTGCTTATTACTGTACGAAGGCCCATGGTCAAGTTATATGCCTGAATTCAAGAAGTCGTCGTTTCTCGGATTTTTATATCGTTAACTACAACGCATTCATGGACCCATGATTTTGCCTCTCAATAATGTCATTTTTCAATGAATTAGATAGGGGTATATAAACCTGGATCAATCACAAAACCTAGAGCCTTTTATTTGACAATGAACTAATGTAAATAATTGCCACTTCAGATGGAATTTGTAACCGTCAAATATAATGAAGTGCTTCACCTGTTGAGTCTGCAAAAGCTCGATTTTTCCTTCACTTCGCAACGTTAACAGATAGGGTAAATTTCCACCACTTGTTACGAGAAATAATTGATACTCTGTAACCTCGCGAAGACAGTAAGGCGTTGGGAAGACATTACGAGAGTTTTTATAATAACGCACAGAGAAGCAACAGGCTTAAAGAGAGCTATCAAAACAAGACCATTCTTATCCGAAATGTTATATGCGTGTTGAGCACTAGGAGACCGATGAGACCAAGTCGCGGTTTGCGATGGAAGAAACAAAAACAAAGAAACATTACCATGGACGTTAATTTATCGAATTGGGCGACTATTTTTAATTACCTTTACAGGATCGACATACCAGATCAAAAATGATGCGGTGTTCCCCAAGGTTCGGCATTAGCCCTCGTGCTCATGATATTTTATATAACCAAGTTGAACGCTCTCCGATTTGAAGGGAAGAAACAATTGTCAACGTGCAAGATGGCGAAACGATAAAGTAAGCATGAATAGTTATCATTTACTAAGAACCTCCAAATGATTTAATTTCAACCATCATCTAAATCAGGTACGCGAAAAGTCATTTAAAACTAGTAGCGCATTCCCGCGGCTAATGAGTCTAGTTTAATACCATGAGAGCTAAATCTAATATACGTGAGAGAAATCAATTTGACGCACTAAAGTGGGTAAGTACGTCTCGGACTGATTTCCGTGACTCGTCGTATCGTAAATGTACGTAAAAGAAATAGAAGTAGAAACTGAACGAATACAAAATGGACGGAAATTGATTTGCAGTACCGCAATCTGGCAATACGGAATAGAACGTAAATGGACACATCGTATCATAGCAGTTGTCGATAAATGAATTAAACCGAATTCGGCTCAGATCTAGAGATTATCTTCTGAGAAACGAGCTAGAGTAAACTTTTTGCTGTTTAGAATCCGGCACAATCACAGGGTAACGAATCATTGTTTCAGTTTTCAGCTACCTTGTTGATCCCTGCCTGCTTATTCTCTTTATGAGAAGGACATCTGTCGATTGGTATGACTGGAAAATACGTAGGTAAAAGCCCGCCAGGAAAGCGGATGGACCTAGAAGAGATGGGACAGAAACGTGCGAGGAACAAAATAATGACAGGGGGATCTGGCGATGGGTGGTCAACGAGGCTCTGAACTCCCAAATGTTAATCAAGTCGTGTTCTTTTTTTTTTTATTCATTTTTATTGATGTTATTTCCTAGACAAAAATGTTTAAGTCTCTCACAATTTTGATCACTCTGCATGATCGAGACCTACCAAGGCTTAAAACCTCATTCAGTTATCAGGTTCAAATAGGACTAAACATGAAGACGCGTCAATCCCCCAAAGATCTCCAAACTAACCCTAATCTATTTTACGAACTAAGGAGTGAGAAAAACCTTACCAAGTTAACGCACCGTTACCAATGGCAACCACCAGAAATGTACGTATTGTTGAGCAAGTTTAGCGAGATCCCAGTCTGCCATAAAACGTTTGAGCTCATGTGGGTTAGAAAGCCTCAAAAATCAGGTTCTTATCCTTAGTAGTAGCTCTTGCACTGTAATTTTATTAGACAAATTGTCAATTCTTTTTAGGCCTGCTCTGTAATACAGAAGCCTATTAGGGCTTAAATTGGGTCTCTGCTATCCTGTACCTTTTAAAACTGATCCTAAAGCACTGTTAATCGAACATGCGAATCTTTTCCATTCACTGATAATGAGCTTTATAAGGTCCACGTAAAACGTGATTTTTGTAGCGATTAAGTTGATTACTGCAAAACGGCTACTGAAGGCTTTCTTTGCTCCAGAAAACCGAGGGTCTACATATATATTCTCACCGCTAATGGTTTTCCATGTTACCCAATGTTTGCGAAATAACTCCTGTTCTTTCTGGTGTCACCTGACACCCTATAAAACAGAGTCCTTGGCGATATCATTTTTGATTCTTGGAAGTTTTTCATCAGTCAACGCAATATCCCCTAATTGTCCAAACTCATACTGCAACATTGTATAAATGATCTAAATTTTTCGACCTGGTCTATAATTTTATTAATCATCTGCGCACCCTTTTGAGTGTCTGAGGAAACCTATTAGGTCGCTTGTGTAGGTATTAGGCTACGTATATGGCGAAGCGTCGCGCGACGCGATTCGCTGCAGGTGATCAGTTCCATGCATACATATGGAGGTGTCTATGGCGCGGCGATTTAAGCGAAAAGCGAATTGAGCGACTGGAAGCGACTGCCAGCGACGAAAAATGCAATCAAAATTTTTTGAATCAGTTCAGCGAATCGCTCGTTCGACATGGACACATTCACTGCCATTGCGTGTGAAAAACAATGTTTGTTTGACCTTTGGTAGCGCCTAATTTTTGCTCGCATGTTACTCGCACTTTACCACTGTCAAAACACAAATGAAACTAGACGAAATAGCTCTGCCATAAACACTCAATCGCCTGCGATGTCGAGGGCCTCATTTTCCTGTTTTAAACCGTTTTTACTCTCAAAGTTAATGCTCGAAATAACGTTGCCGTATTACCCACAGTCATTATGAAAATCCTCTACATTTATGCAGAAAACAACGAAAGTAGGTTTTTAGGTGGGACTTCTCTACCTATGGTAAGCTACCAACATCTTGGTATTTTTAAGGGTTGTAAATCAGCTCCAGTCTGCATTTTCTAGACTTCAACGTAGGGTATTGATATTGTAATTTGTCCCCGTGATGTGCATCACGAAAACCAGTTTACGTACGTCTCTCTACAAACAAACCATAAAAGCCTTAAAACTTGATTTTTTTTTTTTTTTTTATTTATAATTCGTGCAGGTTCAAGAGTTACGCTCTTTTGATGTTTGTCACACAACCTGGACGGGGTGCAGATGGTTTGTGTCGAAGATGTTCGTTCACTACTCTCCGGGGGTGGTTGTCTTGGGATTCGAGAGATTCGACTGAATTTGTCGCGTTGATTGTAGTTTTACAGTAACTTTATTCCATGCCATTAAGATCTTATATTGGAAATGCACACGCAGAGTATGAATTTTGAAGTGATCTTATACTGCGAGTGTTATGCCTTCGTCAGCATTTTTTGATCATCTCTCATTCACAACTGGTGTTGTTGCATGGGTTTTTTTCGTATAGGAATTTTTCTTGGCTATGGTCAGACTTGAACTACAGACCTTCCGCTTAACAGTCGGTGATGATTACCATTGTACCACTACCACCCCCGGATGATATGTAAAAGAATAAATTTTTAAATCGTTGACCGTACCAGACGTTAAACAGACATGTTTAACAGCATACTAAAAAGAAGATCTATTCATTCTAGGAACACCAATTATACAATTCCTGCTACTTCTTGAACGAACGTATGTACGTACATAGAGGATGGCGCAAAGGCACCCTCTCGAGGTTGTTTTTTATAACTTTGAATTGAAACGAACATTTTCTTTATTCGTGAAATATTCAATTAGACCTTAGGTTTTTTTTTTCATTACTTTTTGAAGATAATTTCGGATCCGTCGACGCCACCGTTGTCGATGACTATTTGGGCTGTTTTTTACGCATTTTTAATCGTTTTGTTGTGTATTCAGAGTTTGTGACGTTCTGATAGACCCTTGGCTTCAAAAAACCTTAAGGAAGATGTCTGGATCAACCAAATCGAGTAATCTTGGCGGCTAGTGGCAATCTTTTAAACGTGACAATAGGGGATAAGAAAACGCTTCCCTTAAACTTATTTTATCGGGCGAGCTGTGTGTGCCCTCCAGCATCAGGAGCTCGAGTGTTTTTGCAACAAAAAAAAAAACTCGTTGATCATGATTTTGTATCGCTGCTCTTCTGGCGTAGGATTCTTAGTGTTTCAGGAGCGCAAACTTTGTTTTTCATCCGTTCAGATGGAAACTGACCTCGTTACACATAATAAATTTAGATCGAAAGTCATCGGTTTCGTCGTAGAGGTTCAGGTGACCGTGAGGGTAGTTTAAACGCGGTCTGTAGTCAGTAGCTGATGCACCCACTTTGAAAGGACGTTGACGGCCTCAGCCACAGTGGTGATATTCACCTCGGGACGACCAATACAAGCCCTTCTTGTGCCTATTATGTTGTTGTTCCAGGCTTTTCGAAGTGAGGGGCTAAACGCCTTCTTTTTCGACCAGTTGTCATAGGTTGGGAAACTTGCGCCGAAATTCACGTTGCATCGAACGACTAACGAATCATTTCGGAAAAAAAAAGTTAAGATCTTGCCGACTTGTATTCTTCATATGGTCTCTGGAATAGTCTGGAATAAAAACGTTCAAGTTGGCCCAGGAAGTCTCCTGCTGATAGTAAATGTCATTCGTTGATTTCAATTGCTGCGTCAACTGGACTTTATGAGCAAGATCTTCAGGCAAAATGCTTCATATTTTCAACTGTCCTTGGCGAAATAGAATTTACACATCGGTAACCTACGGAGACGTTCAAATTTATTGACTGACTGTATTATGAAACATCCTCTGATATTTTCACCGTTTTTGAAGTGAATTTTCACTGTTACAACGTTTTCCATGGGTACACGACGCTTGTTCAAAAAATAAGGTGACTTTTTGAACTTCGCGAACAATTTGGAAAACGCATTTTTCTACTTTTTTTTTTGTTATGTTGGTACATTTATCCCTTAACATATACTGACATTGTCAGCTGTTTTGGATATTAAGTTTGTTTTTTACAGGTATAAAAGTTAGACGTGTTTTGGCGCTCTGGACTATTTTTCGCTATTTAAAAAGAATGGCTCAATAAATCTGTGTTAAATTTTGTGTGAAAAATATAATCAAATGCTCCCATGTATTTGGAATATTGACTGTGGCACTGGGGAGTCTATTCTATATAAAAAAAAGTTTAAATTTGTTATAAGCCTTTCCCAAATAACTGAGAAAATGCTTATGATAATGCTCGCCCTGGCACGTGAAAATTTTGCGGCAGCGAAGAAAATTGTTGTGGAGATTCGTCGAATCACTATCAAAGAAGTTGCTGAGAATGTAAGCATATCGGTTGACATATTTTGGGCTTTAACATGTGTAAGTGAAGCTTGTTCCGAAATTGCTAAATTGCTCCTACTCACTCATTGTTCCTTGTACGAAATGTTGCTTGCCCAAAACAATAACGCTTTTATGCCTCAGACACCGTTGACTCATTAAAGGATGTCACCGGTGAGGGGACTAAGAGAGAATCACTGGGAGAGGCTGGTCAAAAGCCAAAAGCGCGTATCAGAAGTGCTTCGATGATTGGGAAAAGCTATGGCGCAAGTGTACTATATCTGTGGGGGGACTACTTTGAAAGGGACAGAATAGGTATTGATGAACAAATAAATGTTTTTCGAGAAAAATAAAAAGTCACTTTATTTTTTGAACAAACCTCGTAAATCGATGCCTATTTAGAAACCTCTAGTGTTGACGGCTGAACAATAGCGGATAATTTAAAGTAACAGCTGTTGTAGATTGATCAACAAGAGCTTCAAATGGTTTAAATCTAACCTATAAGTTGGGCTTTTTCTTTCATAATTTTGGGACTGCATAACATCACTAAGTGATTGTGGCTCTCACCACGCACTCATGCCGCACTTTAAAATAGGAACTAATTGACCCGCTTTAGTCCTCTATTCATTTCTATTTGTAATCAATTTGTTTAATTAAAACAATCATTTCCACAAACAAATATTGTTTATAGCCCCCTAACGCCATAGCCTGCTTCGTCCGCATCGGTCCACGGCCTTCCCCTGTTCGATAACAAAACAAATAAACAAATTAATTCATAGTTTGATATGGCTTGGTTAACACGTAGTTCGGCCCGCCGCTCCATGTCCGATGTCCGATTAGATTTTATTACACTAAATGAATCTCCGCCCAAGCACGATAGGCCGACCGGACAGCTACAGAAATGATTCAATCCGATACGATCTCAGCTTGAACGTTGCGCTGCACGATGCACGCTACACTCGAGATGTCATCCGATAGTTGAGTATGAATTTCACGATTTGTGACATTTAGAAACATTACAGTGAGGTGTCTTAAAAACGGACAAGCTATCATAGTGACTCGAGGATGAGCAGTGAAACATGTCATGAGGCTGGTTTGTAACTTGTTGTTGGAGGAAATATTTCCTTCTCAAGATAAAAGTGAAATGCGCTCGATTTTATAGCTACCGTGTCTAGTATGACATGATTGCAACTGGTGGTACGGAGCTGATGTCTATTTTCTAGGCTCATTACCTCGCGGTAGTCTTCGTGGCTTTCACTAATTTGTGAATAGGAATGGGATACGGAAGTAATATGCCATCATTATAGCCGAAGCTAAATGCACTTCTTCAGATAGTTGAACGCTTGGCTAACCTGTAACGAAATTAGGTGAAGTGAGAATTAGGCTGCAACAAATGGTATTTGTAAGTCGGAGAGGGATATCTTCGAGATAATGGACAGTAAGACAGGGGAACTCACGAAAGTGTGGCTTGGATACCTGTTTTTCAAATGCATGAAATTGTATTCCTAATTGCGGTGTAAGTAACGATTGTGTGTCGTGATCTATGACCGCAATCCGGGTCAACCTAATGAAGCTTTTGAGCTTGATCAAGTTTTGGTGAAATAACCTTCAACTAGTCTGAATGACGGGCATGACCCTTGACCTTTTTGGTCTTTCTTCCAAGAGTCTTGTCATGACACAAGTACTTCGAGATTAAATCTCTCTGATTCATTCCCATTCCCGGACAACCTCTTTTAAGGTCTCAAATTACAGCAATTGAGAGTAATACCCAGTACGAGCATCACGGACCGTACGGACATCTATTTTCCAAGAACCGATAATACGACTATCTTATCTTGTGTCATTGGGAAATTATTGATAATTCTTTCCATTGAAATTCCCCAACGGTTGGCATCTCAGCGTATCGCTACTCAGCCATGGTATTTAGATTTTTCCCTAATTAGCGCACTGCACCGTTTATTCTTCTCTCAGATACACTTTGTTATAAAGCAATCATCAAACAGGTCCACCACGCCGGCCGTCCAAGTCCATGTGTTGCATTTCAAAAGATACAGTTCATTAGTGCGCTTCAGCTTCTATCCCCATTTATAGATTTATTTTCTATTATTTAATGACCCCCGGGTCCACGGTATCTGCGTTGAGATGCCGTTTCTTCTTCTACCTGCCGCGTATGCTGTGGCGCATTCTGCATCGTTTATCTTTTGCTCTTTGTTGTTACTGTACGTTGAGATAATAACAGTGTAATGATGGAAATGATGATGATGATGCGAGCGGTATCTCCATGGAGTTGTCCGAAGCCGCTTACTCTTGTTCAAGTCGCGATTGAATGATGAGGCGGGAGATACTGTTAAATCAAGCGAACTGAGGTGAGCGATGGACCGATAAAGACATTTCGTAAGCTTTGATACGGTGGACAAGTAAATTGATTTATTGGTTGGAGATGTTTTCCTTCTCAAGGCATTTTGTATAGATTAATATCGTAGGCTTAGTATCTGTTAATTTGGGTAACCCAAGGTACGATGTCCATCAACGTGCTAACGTCTGACGAGATTAATGATGATTTCAGAAATCTTTTGATGCCACACAACAAAAAAAATAAATATGTTTCTCTAGTGTGAAAGGCTGGAAGCTTGTTTCTCATAGTGATTAGGTTCATGGACTTATTGAAAGATGCGTTCGTCAGAAATCTCATAAAGAACTCCAAGCGACGAAACTCCCGTGTGTCATGGCAGTTAATGACACTTCCATGTTAGATGGAGGTTTGGAAAACTGGCAATTGAAGGTAGCAGTGAACCTTTCACTTCTTAACTTATTGAACAGCAGACCATCTGATGAGCATTAGAAAGATCTAAAGATCGCATCGGAGGCGAAAAAAAGGTTCGTTCAAACTATAATCTCGACAACTCGAACCAAGCTGTTTGTTGGGTACTCTAAGTGGGTTTCAAAAAGAAATTTAAGCCTCACAAAGCAGCTCGTTTGCTAGAAACATCAAAGAAGACCAGGCCATGGCACGGAGCACATAGCTCTATAAGAAGACCGCGATTTTGAGATTGATAATGATTTTCGGAAAATCCACGCTCAACAAAGCATCAACATCTTTTGGGCTGGTGAAATTATAAACAGGTGAATCAAAGACGGTGTCTTCCGAATATTTCCAAAATTGAATGATGAAATTTCTAAAATCTAATTTAAAAATTAAAAATTAAAGAAAGACTGTACGTCACCGGTGTCGAGGATTTATTGCTCCTGAAACCACACCAAGGAATACATAAAACTACCTAGACATCACCGGCTGGAGTAACGCACATTGAGACTTTCCTCGAAGCATACAGAAGATCGGAATGCAATTCTGTGCACAAAGGAATCATCGCCAAAATCAGAAACCGAATCCGAATTTATAGGAGTGGAACAAAGAAATGTTGAAGAATAAATCAACGTTAAGCGACCTTCTTATCCAATAGCTGCTAGAAATTAATAAATGGTTAGCCCTACAAGATGGCATAGAAACGACGGAGCAAGACAGATGGAAATAGTCTGGTCAACAGTTAAAAGTGTTGTACAAGTAGCAGCAAAAAATAAACTTGGCCATTGCAGACCTCCCAAAGGCAAGCCTCGGTTCGATGAAAAATGCGAGAAAAAACTAAAAGGCCTTAATGCACTAAGACTTCAAGACCTGGTAAATAGTGAAGCGATCGCACGTACATGATATCAAACCCTATGAAAAGAAGTCAGCCATCACCTAAAAATTCAGGAAACGTAGAAAAACATGTACAAAAAGGATACCAAGCCAGAAAGGCAACCATCTCCTCCAAGAGCTGGAGATAAATTAACAGAAAAGTTACATGGGCTCGCATTAAATAAAGCTATTTGGGTAATTCAAGGCATAAGTACAAAAACAGAGAAGCAGGTTCTATCCCTCTATTCCATTAAGAATATTTTTTGTTTCTTCAAGTATGAGAAACTCTGTGGAGAAATAAAGCAAACGCAATTCTGCTAGTCTACGACAGGTAGCAGTAAAGTGGTAAATATTCTCGTCCTCGGTACGATTGCAAAGCGTGCAGATAGCATTGACATCATGTCGATGTGGCATAAAATTAAGTCCCAGGAGTTCGGTTCTAGCCCTAAATATTACACTTATTTGATAAATTAAATATTCTGTTCTAAAATAGTTATTGGGATCTAGTGTGTGGTCCAAAAGTTCCTAGACATGCCGCGACGAGAAGGATTAGGCTCTATTTATACAGTCGTTATTGACATAATCATCGCGACTCCTGATGCATTCATAGAGCTTATTCATTTAAATTTGCTTCTGTGAAACCCAACTCTATGTAATGTGAGCATGCGAGCTCTTTCCATACTTTAAAGTTACATTTGAGCGCCATCTTGAGAAGCCTCTTCTGAAGACTATTGTTTGGCTTGAGCATCAATTTAATCATTCTTCCGCATTTTCTTTTTCAGTTTCTGAGGTAGATTTGAGGAAGCCCAGATTTAACAAAGATGGCACATGAGGGGGTAGTTGGTGCGAGTTTATTTATTTATTTATTTTATTTATTTATTTATTTATTTGAATATTCTTACAAAGTAAGATTTACAATCTAATAATTTCGTAAGACTTTAATAAGGGCTGGGAAAAACCCTAGAAGTAAGTTAAGTTAATAAAGAAATTTGGATTGAGAAATAAGTAACTAATTGCTAAGGTTAAAAAGAGAGAAATATTAAGTAAAACAGATCAAAAAAGAATAAAAGGTCAACTCGTTACGGCGGTTCTCTCAAGTTTCTGCTCAGCGAATTCCACAAACGAGTCACATGAACGAAAAATTGACGTTCTGATGCAAGACAAGCGCATCTTGGATGGACCAGCATCACTGATCTACGTGACTGGAGGAATTGCAGTTTATCATACATGTACTCTGGCTGCTGTGTTTGCATGACGTCATAAAGGAGGCATAATGATCTATATTTTATTAAGTCGTCGAGGGAACATCCTGAGATCTGCTTAGAGAAAGAGGAGACGCGATCATTTCTCTTTAAGTCAAAAATGTATCGAGCAATGTTGTTGTAAGTAACGTTAAGTCTTCTTCTACTCGTGGCATCTGGGTTGCAAAAAAACTCGCAGTCATATAATAAAACTGGTAAAAGGAGCGTTTTTGCCAGCAACAGCTTTATTTTGGTTGGTATGAAGTGCCGTGTAGCCCGTAGTCCACCATAAACCTTGCCTATAGCACATTTTATGTGTGTCCAAGTGTCAAGACAGAGTACTGTTAAAAATAACACCAAGATTTTTGGCGGAATCAACCCACTCTATGGGGCTATTATTAAGATGTACCTTCTGAAACCTGGAGAGGTCGAGGGGTCTCCGATAAACAGCAAACACTTTAGATTTGGCAGCATTTAAGTGCAGGTTGTGTCTGAGTGACCATTGGTAAATGTTCTCGAGGTCCTCATTTATCAATTCTATAGCCTCGTTAATTTGGGTGAGATTGCAGCTCAGTATAAGTTGCACGTCGTCCGCATACATGTGGATTTTGCTGTTTCTAATAAAGTTGGGCAATTCATTTACATAGAGTGAGAATAGACAAGGTCCTAGTATAGATCCTTGTGGTACCCCAGTGTTGACATCAATAAATTGTGAGACATTTTCCCCGGCAATAACCCGCTGCTTCCGTCCATTAAGGTAAGAGTGCATGAGTTTCGTGGAAGATTTTGAAAACCTAAAATCTTTCCTAAGTTTTTTGCATAGAACCGAATGGTTTACTGTATCAAACGCTTTTGAAAAATCGAGAAGCATTAGAAGCGTTGCCTTTTTATTGTTCAGTGCAATTCGGATCTCATCAGCAACATAGATAAGAGCTGTTTTGCAACTTCTCTTTCGTCGAAAGCCGGATTGATGAGAGCATAACAGGTATTCACCAGTGAGATGCTTCTGTATTTGTGGCATAATTACCTTTTCAAAAACTTTCGTTAAGTAAGGTAGTATGGCTATTGGTCTGTATTCAACTTTCCTTTGGCTTCCTCTCTTTGGAATGGGGACAATCTTGACTCTCTTCCATTCTGTGGGGTAAACTGATGTCAAAAGGATATGATTGAAAATGTATATACTTAAGTACATAAGGCAACAGTAATTTGACAAACTTAGGGTTCAAGTTGTCAAGACCAGTAGCATTAGATTTAATAGCTAATATTGCCTTAACTACATCTTCTTCACATATTCTTTGGAAACAAAAAACACCATCATCGCTTCCCTCAAAATATTGCTCAATAGGCTCGAATCTACTTGAGGGAAATCCAGATGAGGTGATGAATTCAGCATTTAGCTTATCGCAGTCAATGTCATCTCCAATTTTTGGACTCTGCTTAGTGACGCCAATTTGTCGGAGCTGTTTCCAAATTGTTTTTCCAGATACGGAAGAGTCGAGTTTGTTGCTATAGAAGGCAGATTTAGCTAACCTTATTTTTGCAACTACCTTATTACGCAAGATGCGATAGCTTTTTAGGAAGTCATCAACTCAACCTCTGCGGAGGACATGTAGTAAATACTTCCCCAGGGGGTTTGACTGATGTCATACAGCAAGGCGTGATGGTTAATGTTCAGAAAGTCCCTATACTTAATTGGTGGTTCGTTGCAATCATTTATGAGGTCACATGTTAAGTTTAAAGATTCGTTTGAAGAAAAACCACAATCTTCAGAGTATTTATAGCCAAGCACTTGATTTGCTTAACAGAGACATGCATTAACAGTGGCATTGAACATCTTGAACTTCGAAGCACAGCCGATTCGTTGGTTGTTAAAGAAACTTCTCCACATGGCAGTTTTAGCAGCTACTGCTTTTCCATGAATATGTGCTTTCATGTCTAGATTAGGTAAGCCGTCAAAGTTTAGTTTTCTCGTGCCGTTCATATACCATTTATAAATGTTAATCTTAGTCCCATAGGTCGCAATAGCTTATCAATCTGTTTATTTGCTGAAGAGTATGTGGGCTTTAAGTCAAAATAACCAGATCGTCAGCATACAGAACGACTTTTACCTCAACCTAACCACCTCTAGCCCCTCCCGGCAGATAATTTGCTATGTCATTTATCTAGAAGGCAAATAAAAGTGGACTAGGCACGCAGCCTTGTGGAACTCCTGTCTGAACCTCAAAATAGTCTGACAAAACACTACCATTCCATACCGCAGCAGAGGTTTGTGTGGTTAGCTCCTTGTAAACTCAAATAAATTTGGCCGAAAATCCCAGAGTCGATAACTTGTACATCAAAGAATTCCTATTAAGTGTGTCGAAGGCCGCTTCAAAATCGACAAAGAAGGCACATAGTTCCTTCCCCTCTCTCTAAATCTTCTAGCAATCGTTGTTAGTTCAAAAATTTGGTCTACTGTCGGGAACCCTGCACGAAAATCTAAACCCACCTCCACACTCTCCACCCAAACTGTCAACCTATGGTATACAATTTGTTTGAAGACCTTTTTAAACGCTGATAGAAGGGATTTGAAGGAGAGTATTATCGCCTTTTTGATATAGGTATGTCGTAAATCATCGATTTTAGGAATAATTCTGATACTTTTTCTGATTTTAATATTTTGTTGTAAGACATCAGCAATATCTCGAGACATGCGGGAGAAATTTTTTTAAGAACTCAACCAGAATTCCATCCACTCCCGGAGCTTCATCGTTTTTCATTTTTCTCAATGCTGTTATTAGCTCGACCATCAAGATGGAAGCATCGAGCTCAGAGACTGTGGTATTAGGCAAGGCATACTGGAAGTTTAGTTGGTCTGCTGTTGCGCTTAGCAGTTGTCTGAAATTATTTTTGTAATATTTGTGAACCTATAGCACAATTTGCCCGTGAATTAGTTCCACTTAACATTCCAACAGTTTTCCAAAACGATTTGGAGTCCTTGCAGTCCTCCATTTTATAGGCATTTTATAGGCTAATTTCTTATAATACTCTGCTTGTTTAATCTTATACATCTCTTTGTTCGTCTTATTTGCTTCTACATACAAAAGCTTAAAGACATCAGCGTTGGTTTTTCTAAATAAGTTCAGGAGCGCAAATGATTTGCTTCTTAGTTTTCTTAGTTTGCACTTGTGATCTCTCACAAGAGAGAGTTGACTACATTTGGGAAACTATTTGCGTGGTTTTCACATTTTTTGTCTTCTATACTGAATTACAAAATTTGTTTTCCAAACTATCTTCTTCAAAGGCTCGATATAGCTTAAGCCAATCTGGACCTTCGCGGCAATAGTGAGGAAACAGTTAAAAGCAATACAGAAAGAAAGGCAGGAAAGGACTTGGGTTGAAAGTCAATGAAGGTAAAGCCAAATATATGGTCTCCGATCGAACTGGATCGATCAAAACTAGTCACCTGACTCGATAAACGCTTTTAGGAAATGGGCGAGTTCAAATATCTGGGAACCGTAATGCCTGCCAAAAACGACATGAAAATCGAAATAAAAAAAAACTGCATAATAAAATTTAGAATTTGCAGAAAGGTCGATTTATCATTCAGCTACATATATCATCCTCATCGTTGTTGTGAGCTCTTTTGCACCTATCTCATGTCGAGTGATCTTTCGATAATATTGGTTGCGACACTATTACGAGAAGTGTCGATCATCTCATCGACTGATGTTTTGACTCAGGGTGGAATCCTTTACCTACTCTACATGCTAGCCGTTTTCGATTGCGACGCTATTGCGCCAGCGACCTTTTGGTCATTATTGCGGACAGATGTAAAACCAAAGTCTGTGAACACTTGCAAAATGCACTTTAATCAATTTCTTACTGCATGACTGTGTTAGTACTATTCACTACCGGAGTTGCAGTAAATACAGTAAAAACATAGAATTTTCAGATGAAATAAAATATTGTATTTGATTGTGAATTCAAATGACAGTGGCACTATTATATCGCAGCCAGGACTTGGGAACTATAACCTATCGTGAACTCAAATTCCATCAAGGACTTTCATGAAGTTCTGCAGAATATGGCCGATGAAAATTAGATCAGATTACGTAGTGACCAAAGGGACTCCATAAAATATTATCTATCTATCAGATGGCCAAATGGGTAT
Organism: Merodon equestris; assembly: GCA_958301585.1. Lineage (NCBI taxonomy): Eukaryota > Metazoa > Arthropoda > Insecta > Diptera > Syrphidae > Merodon > Merodon equestris. The sequence goes on along the minus strand of OY284416.1, from coordinate 44,948,481 downwards.
CTATTGTTTCCAACAGATGGCGCTAGCAGTGCATGCTCATCAAGAATGTGAGACCAAAAACGTCACACATTATTAGAATTTTTTTTGGTTTAAAAGCCGAATTTCGAGCGTCTTTTGTAAGCAATTTGCTTTTATTTCGTAAAATTCCCAGTGTAAAAAGTTTGAAGAATTGGAGGCATTATTCTTTCAAGATCCGTGTTAAACGTAACAATAACTTATGGATTCATTGGCCGTCACTTCAAAGCCGTTGGTAACGTCTGAAAGCTAGAAAATTGTGCGTTAATTGGGTGTCGCAGAAGAAGAGAGAGGTTGAGCGGTGATTTTTCAGCATCAAATTGCTATTCCAGCGATATGAAAGAAGGATTTTTCTGTAGCATATTGCGAAGCGATCTAAGTTGATATATTACGATAATCTTAAGTAGAAGGTAAAACGTCCCGGCCATGCATGCTCATCAACGACCAAGCCATTCCATGGGTCGAAACTCAAGTCGCATGGAACCAACTCGGGATGATATATTATGAATTGTTTCATCAAAAGCGCACGCAATCGAAAATATCTCAGGCGTTTGAGCCGGTCATTAAAAGAAACAAGATTGGATCAGCTCGGCGGGAACCAAGCTACAATTCCAAGTCTTCTATCTTGAATTTTGCAAACTTTTACTTGGATCTCAAGAACCACGGTAATTAGGGTTCTAAACCCAGTCGCTATGAGCTCAGAATCATGTACTCTATAACGCAGCCAAGTTGCAGACTCATAGCTACTGGGCAAGTTTGCATAAGTCTTCCCTACCGCAGCTTTGCAAGGTGGAAAACAAAAACAGCCGCAATACGAGCAAATAAAAGATAAAGTGATTTTGAAGCTCGACAACGCTCGACCACACGTTGCTCCGATCGTTAAGACCTATTTGGAAACTCTAAAATTGGACGTTCTACCTCATCTGATGTATCCTTCCAATCATCCCAATAGTCCGGAAGGTAGCGTTGCAAATCACTGAATTATTTCAGTTCGATTAATTTTTATCTGTAATAATTCCTCTAGAGTAGTTGTGTAGTGATTTCTACGTCAGACCTCATAGTATTGGGGGATGTGATGGGGAGACAATATTTATTGTGTAAAAAAAAAATTTATTAAAAATCATTTCAGGTCATCTGAAAATTTTAACAATGACAGTATATATAATAACAAAAATTATAAAAACCGTCCGCTGCGTTGATGATGGTGTTTTATACGTCAGTCGGTTGTCTAAACCTGTTTAAAAATTATTAATGAAAAAAATTTTCAGATTTAATGAAACTTACACCCCTTATTCTTTATAATATTAAATATATAAAAATGATCGTCAGCTACTTCCTAAAGAGGGGTAAGATCGTCAGCTGAGGGATTAAAGGTGGTGAGTGAGCATTTCACCCGCATATCGTAGCATTACATTAATGTTGTAGCTGACGAACTTTCCCCTTTTGTATTTACAACTGACGTTCATTTTTATCTTATTTCATACTTGAATAGTAAGTTTTGAAAATATAGAGTGAATTGAAATTAATTTAAACTCTAATATTTATTCAATTTTATTAGCCATATTTAAATTTTATTTTATTTACAGATAATTAATTACACTTATGTTACATTGTTTTTAAAGAATTAAAATTTTCAAATCTTCTAATTCAGAATGAAATCGAATTTTCTGATATGTCAGATTCGTATTCCTCACTATAATAATAATAGAATAAGAACCTGATTCCTCTTCTTTCTCGGTTTCCTCGGTTTCTTCTTCTCCAACATCTTCATTAATTTCAATTTCTTGGGTTTGTTCCGTGTTCTCTGCAAACAATGTCCATTTCGATTAATATACGAGGGGCGATCAAAAAGTAATGATAAACGGGTATTATTGCAGGGCCTAATTACGTGAAATCTATTGTTTTCACTCACGTATACCCTCACTAGTAGCGAGCAAAAAAATCATATAAATATTTCACCTTTTCTGGAAGATACATTCATTCAAACACGAGCAGTCGAAGAGATCACATCAAAATGGAGAAAAATGAAGTAAGAGCCGTCATTAAGTACCTCTGCCTGAAGAAAATGTATACGAAAGAAATTCACGCTGACTTAGTGGAAACATTGGGGGACTCTGCTCTCCATATTCCACAGTTGCAAGGTGGAGTAAAAAGTTTAAACTGGGCAGAACGTCGACTGAAGACGAACATCGCTCCGGGCGTCCGTCCACATCCCGCACGGAGGATAATATCAAAAAAATCGAAGACATCCTGCTAGATGATCGACGAGTGACCATCCAACATTTAGTTAAGATCACAGGGCTCTCATTTGGAAGCATTCAAAGTATCCTGACAGATGATTTGAACATGAAGAAGGTCTCCGTTAGATGGGTCTCAAGAATATTGACCGACGAACAAAAAGAGAAGCGACTACGCATTTCAAGAGCGAATCTTGAAAAATATCACAATGATCCGGCGGCTTTTTGCACTCGTTTTGTAACGAGGGACGAAATCTGGGTACACCACTTCGACCCCGAGACTAAACAACAGTCTATGGCCTGGAAAAGACCTTCTTCACCGACCCCTAAGAAGTTCAAGGTTTCAAGCTCGGCAGGCAAGATTGTGGCGTCTATTTTTTTGGGATGCAGAGGGAATTATCATGATTGATTATTTGGAGAAGGGAGCTAGTATTACAGGCTCCTACTTCTTCTTCTTCTTCTTTTCCTTTTTCCGGCGTTGTTATGGTCAGAAGTGTAGGACCATAACCTTCCCACTTAACTGCATTCCTACTGGTCCGCTTGTGGGGTCCGCCGGTTTGACCTCAGAAAGTAGCGGCAGGCTTCCCGGTTCATCGCTGAGGCCAATCAAATGCTGGTGTGTTTGCATTTTTTTGCACTAATTTTTTTCGGCCTGCCTTTTTTTTTTTGTGACACGGTCATGCTCCAGATTTTTTTTGTTTGATCTTACTCTTACAACACCGGTGATCTCCAGTCGTGTCAACCCACTGATTTGCATGTACACTTGTGGGGCAGTTTAATGGTGGTATATGTGTCCCTAGGCTCACCTTGGTGTTTTCTAAATTGCCTAGATGTGATTTTTGTTTACCTTTGTTTTAGTCGCCTTTTACGACAAGCGAGAGGTATCGCTGCAGGGATATTCTTAACCCGTCCCTGCACGGGTCTATTACAGGCTGCTACTATGCAGAACAAATAAGAAAGTTGCGGGAAGCCATTAAGGAAAAAAGGCGGGGCAAACTTTGTGCGAAGGTGTTGTTTCATCAAAACAACGCACCCTCTCACAAAGCTCAAGTTGCGTTGGATGCCATACGGAAGCAGGCTTCGAATTGGTTGAGCACCCTCCCTATTCTCCAGACCTAGCCCTCGGCGACTTCTATCTCTTTCCTCGCCTCAAGGAACACCTCAGAGGCCAGAAATTTGCCAATGATAGTGAAGTGATGGCTGCCGTACAAGCGTTTTTCTAGGAGCAAGATAAAGATTTTTTTTTTTAAATGGAATACAAGCTTTAGAGAAGAGATGGACTAAATGTATAAACTTATTAGGAGATTATGTAGAAAAGCAAATTTAATTTGAAAGAATAAATGTTGTATTATACATTGATTATCATTACTTTTTGATCGCCCCTCGTACTTGTTTTCTTTTTTGATCAGTGCATACTTTATAAATAATTTTAGCAGTTCATAAATACCTGTAGGACTGAACAATTTTTTTATTTATGTTAGGATTTAATATTGATACATTGATATAGATGGCATAGAAGAAAAGGAGCATATCTACTCGTACTTCTACATTTCAAGGTCATACTTATTTCGATGCCATTGACGTAACAATATTTAAGCATGAATTTACTTATGAAAATGAAAACATTACTGTTTAAGTAGTGAAAATTATGAAATTATAATGACTTACCTTGAGGCTGATGAAGTTTCAGATTTAAGAAGCGCTCTGTATTTTTTTGGTAACGCTGAAAATCCACGATAACACTTTGGATGATATTTCTGAAAATCGCTAATTTCATTAGGAACTTTAGTGTCACTCATAACTAAATCCTATTCTTTACGAATATTTAAAATCTCATTACATTTTTTTAAAATATCATCACAAAAAGATTTTAAATTTTCATTTTACTTAGAACAGAATATACAAAATGTTTTAATTTCTTTTGGCATTTTGAAGGTTTTTCTAACAGACGCGTCAAAAACAGTATACTCAAATGTAGAATCAAATTGGAGCAACGACACGATGTGTACAAGGGCAGCTACACTAATGACCACTTAACATTTTTACAAATTTTAAATTGACTCATTCTTAAGTTTCGTGGAACTTTTTTCTTTTCCTAAATTTCGAAGAACTAACTAACGTTATTTTTGTATCGTATTCTATTCGAATGACCACAGATAGTGTACAGACTGCAGAAGAAATTAACGGATACATATCTACATATGTATAAGTAAATGTCATATTAGTGTAAGATTTCTTATTTTCTTTTTGTAAAGACCTACAATCTAGATATGTACATATGTCACATTCTAATACCTACATATGTATACATTAAATAATCATGTTTATCACTACATATGTATGTATCTGCTGTATTTTTTATAAACCTCTATAAGTGAGAAATTCCACTCGTGTACCTCTATAAGCTAGAAACTTTGGTTAGTGAGAGACCTCCATTAGTGAAAAAGAAATCGGGGTCCTTTGAACTCTCGCTTATCCAGGTTAGACTGCATATAATATAGTTTAAATTAATTTCAATTCACTCTATATTTTCAAAACTTATTATTCAAGTATGAAATAAGATAAAAATGAACGTCAGTTGTAAATACAGAAGGGGAAAGTTCGTCAGCTACAACATTAATGATATGCGGGTGAAATGCTCACTCAGCACCTTTAATCCCTCAGCTGACGATCTTACCCCTCTTTAGGAAGTAGCTGACGATCATTTTTATATATGTATTTAATATTATAAAGAATAAGGGGTGCAAGTTTCATTAAATCTGATATATTTTTTTATTAATAATTTTTAAACAGGTTTAGACAACCGACTGACGTATAAAACACCATCATCAACGCAGCGGACGGTTTTTATAATTTTTGTTATTATAAATACTGTCATTGAAAATTTTCAGATGACCTGAAATGATTTTTAATAAATTTTTTTTTACCCGATAAAAATGTTCTCCCCATCACATCCCCCAATAGTCTGGGTTCTGACGTGGAAATCACCACACAACTACTCTAAAGGAATTCAAACAGGTAAAAATTAGTCGAACTGAAAACACCAACAAAAATGCAGCGCTACCTCCCGGACTACAACTTTCACGCTTGGCCTGGCTGAGCAGCATTATTGATTTTTCGAAGAAGCCAACAATTGCGTCGATTCCCTAATCGTCTTTCTCCACAGCGAAATTCTTATGTTTCTGGAAAACTGGGCAAACGTTGTAGCTAGTGCTACTTCCAAGGTAAATCTGCTATAAATTTTCCGGAAAAAAGCTGAACATTTCGGAAAAAAAGGACGTTGAAAAAAATTAAAACAGAGTTGAGGCACCCGCCGATCGAGGACATTTATATCACTCTTGAACAATAAACTTTTTACCTGATACTTGAACTCGTTGATTTTAGTTTCCTATTAGTTCAGTGACCAGCATCCTAAAGACATGCTCAGGTAAGATTGCCATTTCATCATGGTATGACTTACACTCAAACAAAGCTTACAAACTATTGAATTCTCGTGTACTTCAACCGCTTCACGATCGTCATACTTGACTCACTCAAAAAGCTTTTCAAGCCACTGTGTCGAAATTTCGCACCAATTTGGAACGAGATATGTCCATTTGTCCATGCTTCCAATTGCAATTGGAATTGTGTTAATCGACTACGTGGAAAATGTTACCCAAAAACCATGGTCTTAAACTTTATGAAATCTGCTCGCGTAAGAAGTGAAGCCGAACGAGCTGTGAAAGCGTCGAATTTTCGTATTTGTACTGATGAGAAACTGTAGGCAATACAAGTGCTGCCTGAACGCAGCCGGAAAAATGCATTGTCTGGCGCGATTTATTGGCTGGCAGAATTCTTTAAAAGATGATCGTGAGAACAATATCACCACAGACGGCGACCGGTGTCATTCAAAGATTTCAAACTTTCTTTTGCCCAAAATGCACGAGCTGAATTTGGCCGACATGTGATTCCGGCGTGACCACAATTAAGAAATGTGTTCAGTGAACAAGTCATCTCTCGTTTTGAATTGGTGAATTGACCGGTCAAATCACTATGTTGATAAGCTAGCATCAATTGCAGCTGTGGAAGATAACATTACCAGTGTTTCTAGCGAGATATCAGCCAATATGTTCGCAAAAGTAATTCAAAATTGGACTTTCCGTATTGACGACTAAATACTCGCCGTAGTTAAGCTTTACCCAAAATAAACCTACGAAAAGTAAATGGCAGGTGTCGTTTTATTAAAATCCAAATAAACATTTTATACACTTTCCCAATTTTTCTGTTCCTTTTTGACAATTAAGAACCAAACGCCTAAAAACTCACATAACTTGGTCAAAAGTTCTGTTCCGAATTTGTTGCTCAGGAGAATTTTCAACAACTTTGTCGTATAAAACGAACTTAATATTCTGGATAGCATTCCTTATATCAACTTATTTCCGGCTTATTCGCCTAGACCAGAGATTCAAGGTAGACCGAAAGGAAGAAATCTTATGGCCTAAATCGTACGATCTCGATAGTCAGTCAATGTCGCCATGTCACAGTACGTGTAAGATAACCCTCGAGTCGATCGTGTAGAAACAGAATGTCGATCGTGGCATGTTCTGTGTAGCATGTACCGCCGTTTAATTGGAACTACCATAGATGTCATCAGTATCCATATCGTCCACGATCGACCTGAAGCACTCGGCGATGATGGTTTTTGCAATCTCAGTTCATTCAAAAATCAGCTTCGGTGCTGAGATGATCTTTTGGAAAAATTGAATCACGTAAATGCGACAAATCATAGTTGCACAAGAGGCAAGTTCTTGTGAACGACAGCAAATAACTGCCACAAGTAATGTACGGAAGGTGTGTCGAACAGAGAATTGTTTTTGAAAATGAAATTTAATGAGTTACAAACCTTGTTCCACTTTTTTACTTTTCAAGGTGCATACACTCTATATTATAAACGTTATCTATAAACAAATAAATTTCGAGCGACCCTATTGAAAGTCCCTTTATACCTTAAAAGCAAAGCACGAAACCAAGCTTTTCTGTAACCAACTTCCGGCTCAACAAAACCAAGGCACTTAATTGCTTTACGTGAACAAGTTCACTCTCAGTATGGCCCTGCTGTGTTCTTATTTGCTAGAGATCACGTTCCCAAAAAAGCAATTAACTGTTTCAACCCACAGCAAAGAAGCTTAAAACTGGAATTTCACTCCAAACCTAGGTTTGATTGTAAGCCAATATACTACATGTGACTCGTGACGAGGAATTAGTTGACGGATTACGCATCCGACAATAAACACACAACACACACCCCACGCGCTAAGCTTCTCATGTAACCGAAAGAATGCTTCCACCGCTAAGTACAACAACGTGTGACTGTAAGTGAAATTTTGATGGCCCACATGATAGATAGATCAACAATGCCAAGTCGAGGTAATGCAGGTCTTTGTGACCAGTTCAACCAACGGGTGCTTGTGACGAATTGACGCAGGATTATGACATCTATTTGACTGTCCGAGAAAGCAGTCTAACAGCAACGAAACTTTTATTCAAGTTCCATGAAATCTATGGCACTTAGAAGTGGGTCACTGGAGTGTTGCTACTAGAGCGGGATCATTAAAAGAAAAATTCGCGATCCGCTCCTGTTACTAGCTAGCGTCGCAGTCTCGCCAGGCCTTAAGCAGTTTCACCTTCAATCAATTACTGGTTTTGGTTAAGCAAAAAGAAACAGACAAAAGAACGTGCCTAAGCAAGGGACATTCCTTCCAGCAGCAACAACAAGACCAAAGTCACTGACTGACATAATTATTAATGCATCACTGATATCTTCGGTATAGTTGCCGATGATGACGATGACGATGATGATGATGGTGTCTGTGGAAGCAGGATTAAGTCCAATGAAGGTAAACCACTTGAAAGCCTACGGGCAATGCGCGGATCGTAGACTTGCCGCCGAATATAGACGCACAGATCTACATACCCTAGCTCAGCTACTTTATCCAGAGCTCTATCTTATTTAACCATGTACATACGCATGCCCCGATGAATGTGAATATTTTCGATTCGGTTTTAGTCTAAAGATAGATTGAGGATGATGGTAATGATGTTGGCTGGTTATGTTAGTCGCTTGACGATGACTAGTCGATTTATAAATATTTCACGTTTTTATTAACATTTTTTAATTTTTTTTTGTTTTTTTGTTTTACTTTGTGCCCGTTCGGTATCGGGCTTAACGAAATCAGAGGAATCATGAGGTGATACAGTCGTCGAATGGTTGGTACTGTGGAGCATGGAACTCTGGGACGATGACTAATCAAAGAGGAATCGATACGCGGCAAGTTCAACATAAAAACTAAATATGTACAGGTAATTCCGTGCGCCTTGGGGAGCCAGATAGCCACAATTCTTCGATTTTACCGTCCACAATGCACTGTTCTGATTCGCTATGATAACCATTTAGTAGCTTTAAAATCTGCCTTTTTTAAATGTATGAATTGGTCGAATGCGGCTTCAATTACGCGGTATATATGAATATATGTATGCTCGATCAACTTTGATCGACCACCCTTTCTTTGAAGGTAATCTCCGAAAATATGACTTAAGACTCTCCATACACGATTCTTAGACATTTAACCCTTAGGTAATATAATACTCACTAGTAGCTCCAAGGTGCGGAAATATCACTATTTCCTAGACAGGTCTGATTAAACTTGTCAGGGTGTTTGACTGTTTGAAGGTCAATAATATCATTTTCGAGATATTTAATTTCAGAAAAAGCTTTGGACAAAATAAATGGAATAAGGCCCTGGCGAAAAAGTAGTCTCTGAGGAACTAGTCACTTCATTGAGTGCTTCTGGCCTATTAGAGTTTTGTCTATTCACTTGTTTTTTGTCTATCGTCACTCACAGGAGTTATCCAACAAAAGATGTCATTTACAATTTTCCACCATTGCTGAACTGTCAATACTAAATTATCAATGAAATAAGTTTTGATTACCAAAATGTGGGAGGTAAATACATATAAATACATATACTCAAACAAGGGTTTGAAATAGTTAAAAGAATGCTTCAAAGAACGGTGGAAATATGGCAGAAACTCTTTATAAAATTCATATTGCATTTGGCCGCAGTCAGACAGTTTCTCGGACAACTATAGGGAATTTAATCTATAAATTTAAATACACAGATGGCCAAGTGAATTGAAGACCCCGTGTTCATCCGGGAAATTCTGCTGAAAATATCACCGCTATAGCTGAAAGTATGACTGAAGGCAAGTATATAACATCGTGCTGGAATATGAATGAAAAAGATCATGATTTTTTAGACAAGATTAATGAGGTTCATTTCAAGAACAAGTTCCGAAAAATCAAAAGAAATATCCGAAAAACCTTTTCATTCACAGCAATAGACATTTTGGTGCAAAGCTTTTCATAAAAATATTGTGTTTGTCCATTATTTTAAAATAACATCTCTTGCTGGATAATCCTCCATTATTTTATTGTCATAACCAATGCTCGGGCGTTATACTCAACATTATCACTTTTGCATTCAAGTTTATCTTGTTTTTTTTTTTTTTGTTGGATGCCTCTACTATCTGTTGGAGCACTCAGACACAAATACTCTTCCATTGTACTACCAGACAGACACCTTGTCTTTATTGTGTTTTCCCCGTTGTCCGGAGAAAAGTAAGGAGGGGCTTCAGTGATGTAGAACTAAGAAATTCGGCACACACCACGTCGGCCCCAAGGGTGCGCCACCGTACGCGAGCGAAGGCGGGACAGTCGCAGAGAAAATGTTCTGCTGTGTTATCCTCCTCGCAACATGCAGCACAGGTATGCGTCTCACTGATGCCAAGCACGTAGAGATGATTGGCAAATGGTAAAAGTGTAATGGCCCGTAATGACCCCCGTAAGGCTTCTGCAATCACTTCTTCTTAAGGATAAGAAGAATGTTGCGGACTTCTTGCAGCATCAGAGCGTACGCGCTCATCCCTGGATATTCCTTCCATCTACGACTGTGTACATTAAAGACCCAGTCATTGATGTCAGATTTGGAATGTCAGACGTGGAAGCAGGTAGACTTAAGGCGGGTTCAGGTCCTGAGAAACTCTCTTCTGAGCCCCTTCTAGCGAGTTCATCATCGGAGATTTCGTTTCCTGGAATTCCAGAGTGACCTGAGACCAATACAAGCTTAAGTGAATTTAGTCTTCCGGCTTTGTTCAAAAAGGTCTTGAGTTCATGCACTAATTTGGAGTTGGATAGATGGTTGGACACAGCTTTGAGTGCAGCTTGGCTGTCACTGCAGACGCATATGCCTTTTCCCCTCCACCTGTTTCACAACATAGTGTATGGCCATTAGGATAGCGTAAATCTCCGATTGAAAGACAGACGCATATTTTCCTAACGAGAAGTGCAGTTGAATATTTTCGCGCTCAAAGAAAACTCCAGCGCCGGACCCTTAACCAGTCCTGGAGCCATCGTGCGAAAATGCGAAGACATTCCATTACAGGTTCAGTATCTGGCCTAAGCCAGTCCTGACGCCATGGAAATGTGACTGTGAAATTACAGCGCAGTAGGATGGCAGGTGTCATTGGGTCAGAAGGCATATCCATGAGACAGGGTTCGTAGGATATTTCTCGCGCAAGTACATTTTCACTCCAATGCGAGTTGTACCAAAGTCCATTTCTCTTTAGGCGGGACTTGGCTTTCAGTGCGCACCGTCTGATATATATATCAAAGAGTGGAAGATTCATCATAGTATGTAGAGCAGCTTCCGGTGTTCTGGAGAAAGCCCTCGTACAGCTGAGACAGACCGCTCTTTGGAGTTTGGTGAAAGAGGCTATAACGTGTTTGCGTGTTAGACTGTTCCACCAAACAACCGATGCATATGAGATTATAAGGACCTTTTTCGGCGATAAGCCCCATGTTTTGCCAAAGACACCTTCGCATTGCCAAAAAGCTGACAGCGCTTTGGTGGTTTTTGACTCAACATGCTTTGACCAAAGAAGCTTGCTATCTAAGATGATATAAGGTATTTGGCTTCCTTGGATATCGGGATGGGAATGCCTTTAAGCACCAGATGAGTAATGCCAGTGTTTTTCGACGAAATCGACATCAGTCTTAAGAGGATTAACCGAAAGCCCATTACTCGTGCACCAGTCCTCAATCACATCTAGTGCCGCCTGCGCTTTGAGACAGACAGTCGCTAAACATGATCCGACAGAGAGAACAGCAACATTATCCGCATAGCCCTGGCCATAGATTCCAGAGGCATTGAGAGCATCGAGCAGAGAGTCGACCACCATGCACCATAACAGCGGAGACAAGACGCCACCTTGCGGGCAGCCCCTGTTTACTCCAAACCGGACACATTGTTCGAGGCCTGCATCAGCGATCAATGCCCTGTGCGCAAGCATCGAAAGATGCCATAGCAAATTCAACGGCCTCAGTAGTTGCCACACGTGACGCAACATACCGGCTACGCCGGTGAAGGTACCATCAGACTTTCTGAGTACATCTAGCTTTGTCGATTTTCTTCGCTTGAGAACATTAACCAACTTGCTGGTCGCTCTCAGGGATTTGATCTCTTGGCAGAAGGACTTATAGAAGTCATTCTTCCAAGTTCGATTTAAGCGATCTATTTAGGAGACTTCTGTCTTCCCTGCGAAGACATTGGAGCTCAGCGTTCCACCAGGGAACCGACTGGAAGGTTTTTTGACAGGACATGTGACTTCTAAACAGTTGGTGATGGTGGTGCTCAGGTTATGAACGGCATCCTCCACCAATTGCTTTATAGAGGGTTTTGCAATATGTAGTGACATAATATATTTATGCTTCCATAAAAACTTTCCTTTAAACTTTACGTATGATCTGTTAATGGCAAAATTTCAGCTAGGAGTCTACATTTCTATCATGGTGTAGGCCTCGAATAAGCAACGTTTCGATTTTTTTTACATAAAAATACATAAAAATGTTAAGTCGGTGGTAGCAATTTTAAAAGCGCTTATTCCAATTGTCAGTCGTAATAACAGTTATTTTACTCCAATTCAAAATGAGCCCAATCCATCGCTGCTCACAGGAATTGTGAATCTTACGAGTAGTCCACATTGTGGCGAACTATACTTAGGCATAATGGCTTATGCCCTAACAAGATCACACTAGCTTGAAAACTGAAGAGTCTTAATCATTGGAAGCGCAGGAACTTCTCGATAGAGCTTTGTAAAAGTTTGAAGAAAAACCTAAGTTTTTCGAAAAATCATCTTCAGCGATGAAGCTCATTTTTGACTTAATGGCAACGAATCCAGATAAACTTTAAGGGACTCTATTGCATTCACAGAAGTTGACGTGCAATGTGGATTTCATGTCGGAGACATGATTGGACCGTATTTTTTCGTCGTTGAAAATTATCGCCATGTACCAGTCGATAGGGTTTAATTAACTTGACTCAGTGATATGTGGATCTCACAAGATGACGCCACACAACTCGTTAAACAATTTATATATTGAAGGTGAAGGTGAATCGTCGTAGTCAGGTAAAAATAGGCCAATTGGATTTCTCTGTATGGGATTACGTTGTCATAGTTTTATGCCAACGAGCATACAACGTCAGCGGAGCTCAGGAAAAATATCTTTCCGGCCGAAATGTATGATGGTAAATTGACTCCAAGGAATCGATCGCTGTAAACATATTATGGTTATATGAACGAGATTGAATTTGATCATTAAGATTGGCGTATCTACTACACCCAAATAATTTTTTTTAAATACGAAATTGTTATGTCGCTATTGAAAAACCCTGTATAGATAATATCAATGAATCTTTTGATAGTTTGTCAGTTAAAAATGTCACCCAGTATTGTAGTTAAAGTGGGATGGTACGGAAAAAAATATTTCGATGCCTGCCAAGAACTCGGGAACCACAGTCGCTAGGGTTCTTAAAGCAGTCGCTCTGAGCTCAGAATCATGTACTTTATAACAAAGCCAAGTTTTAGACTCATAGATATTCGGCAAGTTTGGTTTGGTATAAGTGTAAGGACAGACAGGAAAGCCTTTGCATAAGTCTTCCCTACCCCAGCTTTGCAAGGTAGAAGCATTATACAAGAACCAGTTCCCAGTGGATCCCTTGTTGCAATTTCAGAGCCTTACATATTCCATGCTTGTCAAATAGCCGTCATCGGTAGGATTGAGATCAGGGAAAGATTTTCATTACATATGAATACCTCATACTTGCATAACTCCAGCTGAAGGAACAGAAAATAATTGCCGATGGAAACCGGCACAGGTAGTCAGCTGCAAAAAGTTGAAAGTAAAATCCAGAAAAATTTACCGATTAACTGGTGTTATACGAGGATATTCATTAAGCTTGTTTTAAATTTTCAATTGAATAAAAAATTCACACACAACTAGTGAAAAATGACAGAAACCTTTACATTCAATACCCCTTTCAAAAATGGCATAATTATAATGGCCTCTACGGCTCGGTCCGAGAGGTCCCCTTTTGAATACCTCTGTATTATAATAACTCTCTATGTATAACTCGGGCCGGATCCAATCAATGTCAATTATCTCCCCAAATGGTTGTCTTCAATATTGAAGACGATTTTTTCGCCAAAATTTAGATCTGTTACCAATTGCTCTAGAGCCTAATCAGTGGTCGTACGATTTTTCTGACTTCTCTCTTATATCAGTTGGATTTTATATGAATACATGCCCAAGTTTTTCTTCCGAAAATTCGCCAATTTGAGATGGCAGAAAGGTGACCTTCTTGTCACGACGAGAAATCAAGAGGTTTGGGTCCTTAGCGACAAGGTCACAAGGTTTGAATTTCGTTCGTAAACATTTCGCAGTTCTGGGAAAAGTTTGACTAACAAAATAGTTTTTTTTTTTTATAATTCTGACGCATTACCAAAGCTTGGGCATAACATAGCTAATGGAAAACTCTTTCTTATATTTATAAGTTGTTGAGTGGATGCTGCTCTGCATCAGCGGTTGAGTTGACTAGGTTAGTCAGATTTGCCGCAAGTTTTCAGCAAGTTGTGTGATGGATTGTCTCTTGGCCGTCCCTTGACTGAAGTTTTTTCAAAGAATGAATTCAATCAGATCGGTGACGATCGAGGATACAACCTGACCGAGCATTTTATATTAAGGATTCGCAAAGCGTCCGCTTTTAAGTAAGAGTCTGTTCGCTCGTTTTAACCATTCGTGGAATTGGATCTGAGCCAGATACTACAAAGCTAACTCAATAATATGTCCAGCAATCCGAAGGTAAAGACTGTCCTATGGGAAGTGTCGTGAAGTTTTTAATGGTCGCTGATAACTGACTTCCAGGAAAAGTTTCACTCTATTGATCTCGATTTCGATCGCTAGTGATATACTCCTGAACCTCTGTAGGCACTATGGACAGTCGAACAAAGAAGAAGAGGAGGAAACAGAATGTTGTATACCGCTGGATGCACAGAGAAGATTTTGTCTGTTGCTATGTAGTAAGGAAGTATTGATATGTTGATGTATTGGTCTCGGAAAAATTTCCGGAAAATGTAACAAAAATAAAACACCGCGGTTATAGTTAAAAAAAATATTTATTTTCCTACATAGTCTCCCAACGGATCAATACTTTTAGTCCATCTATTTTCTAAGCCCAGGATTCTCTTAAAAAAAATTCTTTGTTTCGCAAAACGCCTCAACAGCGGCCATAACTTTACTATCATCCTTAAGTTTCTTGCATGGAATATGTTCCTTGAGCCGAGGAAAGAGGTAAAAGTCACTGCAAGCTAGATCCGGCGAATAGGTAGGGCCGGTGCTCGAATAAACCCGAACCCCGAACAGCATTCCAGCTGGCAGATTGTCCTGTTTTTTTCTCTTAGTGACCTCCATAATCTTCTTATTTTGTCTGCGTCGTAAGATCCCGAAACAGAGGCGAACTTTTTTCAGCGTCCTAAAAACGTACACGTATGCCATACGTGAACGTAATGCCATAACCTTTCCTGCCGAACTTGACTCTATGAATTTCCTTGCCGTTTCGTTTCAGGATCAGAATGGTGGATCAAGGTCGCGTCCAAGGACAGAAAGCGTAATAAAAATATTTCCCGATCTGCTTGGAACTTCTCGAAATGCCGACTCTTTTTTTTTAATTTGCTCGTCGCAGATACCTTTTTCATATGCAATTCGTTGGCAAGGATTCTACCAGCTATATACCTATTGGTCACTCTACAATGTGCTAACTCAACATCTTCGTTATCTTCAATTTATCTGCAGTTAGGGACGTTGATCTGCGTCCTTCGCGATGTTCATCTTCAGTGGATGTTCTGCCCAGCTAAAACTCCTGAGAGCTCTAATTTCGGTTTTCTCCTTTTCGATGTCATCCTTTCGACGATTCGTATACAAATGATGTACCTCCTGCTAATCGTGGTCTATTTATATATGTATATGTATTTTTTTTTTGGGCTAACCTAGGGTATATCTATAGGCAAGCAAAGCATTTTTTTTTAATTTTTATTCGAACTTCTTTTGGATCAACCAAACTAAACTGTTGTTGGTCTTAAAGTATGACGATCAATGACTAGGTTGATGCAAAACAATGAGGCTCAATCGAAGCAATTTGTATTGTGTATTGCTTGTAAACGACTAGGGATTTCACTACCTATTTAGAGCATAGTTGTTCTTCTTTTGCGATTTTGTTTTTTGACAAACGGCAAAGTAGTGAATTGTACAAAGTAATAAAACTAAAAAAAAGCCGTTGGTCTGACAATAGCTTATAAATTGGACCACCAATCTCATTCTCTCCCAGAAAGCTTCTCTTCTTGTAGGCAGACTATACTAACAGAATCTGTGACTTTTATCGCTTCTGTCACCAACAAGTTGTGACTTTTCTCTGTTCCATTCCCTACTGTAGATGAGTTACTTCCAGTTTTCTATTGGGAGTAAGAAATTAAATCCTTCAATGATTTTTCTATCTTCTAAGTCCTAAGTTGGCATACCATTCAATGAAGAATCTTAAGCTTTGCTCACCGTTAATTCTTGAGCTTCGTTAAGATCTGAATTTTTGTTTCCGATATTCCATACCATAACCGAGAATCTTGGACTAGCATGTGGGTATTGCCACGCATGCCACGCCGCGGTGTCCGTCCATTAAAATATTCATTGCGAGTTTCCACTCATCCAGAAAGCCATATATTTGCTATACCTTAAAAAGGCGGATTATTAACAAGCCCGTGGTCTTTCTGGATGTCGTTTCCTTCTTCCATTCTTGCTTACAAAGCCATATCCCTGCCATGATTGTTCACAAACTTGCGTCCGGCTGCCTTTCTTAAGGTCTTGGTCTTTCATAATTTTTTTTGCAGGTATTCAACACTTATACATATATATTTATTACCCGCCTCCACCAATAGGTAATCAGCTATAGAGTTGCTTTTCTGAGGTATTCGTAATTAGTCTTGGGGCATAATAGGAAAAGTCAAATGTATTCTTGTTTAGGACGTCATCCAGTGTTTATATTTAAAGAGTTGTCCCAAGACTCAAAGGGTAATTGGTTCACTTAAAAGTAGCAAAAAATTAATCAGAAAGTAATGACATTCGGCTTTAGAGATTAACGAACACACGAACATCATTCCAAAATGTATGATTCACCGTCACCCATCAGTTCACTCCCTGATCGCACCTATCCAATTAAATTGTAATGAGCACATCACTCTTCGTTTCCCATTCCCATAGTTACACCTTCGTACTATAATTGAGGAATAAAAAAGAACGCCACCACCTGCGAGTGACTACCAGATCGCAATGCCAATCAATCCGAACCATCATTATTCACTGTCACCACGACCTTCGGAAAACATCGTGAAATCTATAAGCATATTCCCGCGACGATGATGACAATCTCCATGATACGAGTAGCTCACTCGTTCAGTCACACTGAATACGTCGCGTCGGTTTGATTGCAAGTAAATGTCTCCCGCTTCCATCATCCGAATTCGATACCCATTCGCGAGTGTCATGCTTCTGTTTTCTTGTGTCTCTTCGTATCTGGGTTAAGTCGTACGAGACAAAGTGGACCAATTCATGAAATTGGTTTTACGAGTGAAGCACTCTGGCCTTCGGGATCTACAAAGGTATGGAAAGCGATCGACGTTCAAACCCGCCCCCGAGATACATACTTTCCCCTCGTTAGACGAACTAAGTAGCCGATGAAAGCCCAACTGCGGTAAATACTAATTACAAACTACTTTCATAGCCGCTTCAGTCACGACGTTTGCGAAATCTCAACAGGACCCCGAGGTCTCTGTCATAAATTTTCCATAAGGATCATTAAAAATTCAGTAAACAAATGAATATCTTTAGCAGTAACGCACTGATGGGATGGGATGTATCTAACAATAAAGTCAATCTAGGCAACGGATTTATACGATAAAAATTAATTGCAAATAAAGATTTACAGCTGATTTGCCATCAATTCGAAAGCAAACGAGTTAAAGGATCATTATGGCAAGTCGACGGTTCTCAAATACCAAAGCGCTCGATTGTCGGAACGACCAGTCCACGACCGTTGTCACAGTAACGGCGGCGGTATTTAGCTAATTGAATTATGGTTAACTCATTTCTTTATTTATTTAAATTCATTTACGTAAATTGACTATTTTCAAACGCATAAAATGCAATTTTATCGACCGGGATAGAGCCTGTGGTCGTTAGATGGTGTCGTAATGGGCCTTTTATTCCAGGGGCTATTCGATTTCATAGCAAAGACAGATACTTGTGGATAGTATGGTGGTTGAGTTTGACTGAAGTTAGCTTGGGACTTGTCTGGGTAGACTTGACTTGAAAGGTTGGGCTAGACGGATAAGTTTAATTGCCATAGGGTTTGATTACGGTATTGGGTTTATAGCCAGGTAATTTTGATGATTCATGACAGTTAATATGGTTTTTAATCTATGAGACATACGGGAATGTGTTTTATTCCTTGAGGGGTCATTGAGTGTACCGGCGTTGAGACGTAATGGTGAAGGTTCGTGTATGCTCGTATTACATTCGCCTGCTTACTACGTGATAAATATGGGCCCCAACCAACAGACTTTCGGTTGATCAGCTTTCGTTGTGGAGTTTGAGACGCAGGCTCTTCCGACTGAATTATCTTATTTTTATGCTGTTGCCGCTATACAGGTCGTTAAATGTATGGTTCAATTCTTTCACCGTAATTTCTTCATTCTTTTTCTATACTACGAGTATACATCTGTTGATCTCGAACCTCGGAGGTGATTTAGGACGTAAAAGCTTTTATTCCTCGGCTTTTGATAGGGTCTACTGCGCCATGTAGGTATGTATTTCATGGAATTATTTTGATTTGTCGGAAAACAAATTTTAATCGCTTTAGCCAAAATGCCCATAAAATCTCAAAGTAAGCCTTCTGCACTCATTCAATCAAGTCAATATTGTCCGTATATGTATACAAGCAAGGTAAGAGCATAAGCTGCCCATACTTCTTGTGTTGGCGTTGGCCATTAAGTTTCTTAGACGATTTCTTTTAAGGACGATGTTAAAAAAAACTCTCGTTTAAAGCCTTTCTTGTTGGGCTCTCGTCTAACCAATTCCCATAACAGCTAAATCACGGTATTAACATCGATTTACACATTAAAAGAGTTAAGCATGGTTTTGTGCAGCTTGGGTTTTATTAAACCTGTTACATGGATCTTAAAAGCCGATGTACTTGAATGCGTTCAAGAAATAAGGTGACATTTTGGATTTCGCGAGCTAAGTGCATTCGATTTTCTATATTTTCTTTTGTTTTCGTTTTGTTGATACACATGCCTCCCAATATATGTTGCGACTTTTTTTCTCTTCCCATAACCGAAAAGACCTATCAAAGAACGGAGAATTGCCACGATTGGGGAGGTAAAGAAGGTATCGCTAGTAGAGCTTAAGTCTTTATTAAAAAGTGCATATCAGAAGTGCTTCGAGGACGAAAAAAAGTGATGGGGCAAGCGTATTATATTGTATATAAGGGAGATTGCTTTCAATGAGTCGAGCTGGATATCGGTGAATAAATAATTTTTTTTTTCGAGTAAAATAAAAAGTCACCTTATTTTTTGAACATGACTTGCATATTCCGCGTTAATCAAATATTCCGGGATTTTCCCAACTGTGATTGATGTGAATATTCGAATGATAGTGGACTCTTCCGGCTTAATACCACTCTTATATGGGCTGTTCAAACAATGTTAAAATCTAATTTGATGTGCTTATCATAATTTTCTGATGAACTAAGTCATGTTCTTAAACTTCCAGAATCTTGAAGAGTTCAAGCTTTCTTTGTTGTCTTCGCCAAGGGTAAATGGTTTTTTTTGCTTGACAGCGGAATAAAGACATTCAAAGTCGTCAGAATCTCTAGAAGTCGTTTTCCAAATAGCCTTCTGCCAAATCGGTTGATCACTTTGAGACTTTCGGCAGAAAGGTGCATAGCCATCATGATGCATATATGAATACCTAAGAGCCTAAAATAATTCGGTTTACTGCGAAAGGATGATCTCTTGTGTATCCTTGATGCAATAAAATAACAAATTTAATCAGAATAATGAACATTACCCAAAGCAGAGTCAAAGACGATGTTCTTCCTATACTTTTTTTTTCAATTCAATTTATTTATTAGGAGTACAAGTAAGACGCGAGTCTTTTATAGTACATAATACAGTATACAGATAGATTGATAACGGCAGTTACAAATAAAAACTTACTTTGTAAGTAAAAAAAAGAAGGAAGTTGGCCTGAAGGTTTTGAAGTTGCTTACATTCTTTGACGCGTTTGACAAGCGACTTTCCTAAGACCATATAATGCGTGAACTAGTTTTACCAGTTAATATAATATGACCAGTCGACATATTTTTCTTTTTTCAAAGTTTTTAATTTCTTTTTCAACAGTATTTTTTACATCGAATTTACTTTAGTCTTGTGTATTGTCAGACCTTTGAAGAAAAAGGAGAACCTTCAGTGAGGTCGAGCTTCGGCATTAGAAGAGAAGGCACCCTACTTGAAATCTTCTCTGAGCCGAGCCAAGGTAGTCCTGGTGGAAAACTTACATTTCGTAGTAGTTTATATTGCATTGCGTTTTTTTTAGTAAAACTCCAGAGTAGTCGGCCACATTTAAACAAGCTTCAGGATTTGCATATACAAAACCAAGTTATGCTCAGTACAAAGGTTGCACCAATTTTCCAGCAAACTTTTCTATATTCCTTCCGAACTTCTCGCGAATGTTTTTAACTTTGTGCCTTCTCAAAGCATTATTAATAAATCGTCTGCGAACGAAATTAGCGAGTTATTAGCCAAACTTTTTTTTTGATTTTTTTTTTTTTTTTTTTTTTTTTTTTGTTGGAGGCTTCTACTATCTGCTGGAGCACTCAGACACAAGTACTGGTCCATTGTACTACCAGACAGACACCTTGTCTTTAATGTATTTTCCCCGTTATCCGGAGAAAAATGAGGAGGGGCTTCAGTGATGTTGAGCTAAGAGATTCGGCACCCACCACGTCGGCCCCAAGGGTGCGCCACCGTGCACGAGCGAAGGCGGGACAGTCGCAGAGAAAGTGTTCCGCTGTGTCGTCCTCCTCGCAACAAGCAGCACAGGTAGGCGTCTCACTGATGCCAAGCACGTAAAGATGCCTGGCAAAAGTGTAATGGCCCGTAATGACGCCCGTTAGCCTTCTGCAGTCATTTCTTCTTAAGGATAAGAAGAATGTTGCGGACTTTTTACAGACGTCAGGGCGTACGCGCTTAGTCATCCTGCATCCTGGATATTCCTTCCATCTGCGACTGTGTACGTTAAATACCCAGTAATTGATGTCAGATTTAACCGTTGAAGCTGGTAGACCTAAGGGGGGTTCAGGCCCTGAGAAACTCTCCTCTGAGCCTTTTCTAGCGAGTTCATCGGAGATCTCGTTTCCTGGGATTCCAGAGTGACCTGGAACCCATGCAAGCCTAAGTGAATTAAGTCTTCCGACTTTGTTCAAGAAGGTCTTGAGTTCATGCACTAGTTTGGAGTTGGACAGAGGATTGGATATAGCTTTGAGTGCAGCTTGGCTGTCGCTGCAGACACATATGCTCTTTCCCCTCCATCTGTGTTTCACAACATAGTGCATGGCCATTAGGATTGCGTAAATCTCCGTCTGGAAGACAGACGCATATTTTCCTAACGAGAAGTGCAGTCGAATGTTTTCGCGCTCGAAGAAAACTCCGGCGCCGGATCCCTGATCAGTCCTGGAGCCATCTGTGAAGATGCGAAGACATTCTATTCCAGGTTCAGTGTCTGGCCAAAGCCAGTCCTGACGCCAAGGAAATGTGACTGTGTAGTTACAGCGCAGTAGGATGGCAGGTGTCATTGCGTCAGAGGGCATATCCATGAGACAGTGATCGTAGGATATTTCTCTCTCAAGTACACTTTCACTCCACTGCGAGTTGTACCAAAGACCATTCCTCTTTAAGCGAGAAATAGTTTTCAGTGCACACCCTCTGATATATATGTCAAGGGGTGGAAGGTTCATCATAGCATCCAAAGCAGCTCCCGGTGTGCTGGGGAAAGCCCCCGTGCAACTGAGGCAGACCGCTCTTTGGAGTTTGGTGAGTGAAGCCACAACGTGTTTTCGTGTCAGCCTGCTCCACCAAACAACCGATGCATATGAGATTATCGGTCTTACCATTGCCGTGTAGATCCAGAGGACCTTGTTCGGCGATAAGCCCCATGTTTTGCCAAAGGCACCTTTGCATTGCCAGAAAGCTGACAGCGCTTTGGTGGTTTTGGACTCAACATGTTTTGACCAGAGAAGTTTGTTATCTAGAATGACTCCCAGATACTTAGCTTCCTTGGATATAGGGATGGGAATGCCTTTTAGCACCAGCTGAGCAATGCCAGTTGTTTTCCTCCTTCTCGTGAAGAGAACGACATCGGTCTTAAGAGGATTAACCGACAGCCCATTTCTCGTGCACCAGTCATCGATCACGTTTAGCGCCGCCTGCGCTTTGAGACAGACATTCGCTAAACATGAGCCGACAGAGAGAACAGCAACATCATCCGCATAGGCCTGGGCATAGATTCCAGAGGCATTGAGAGCATCTAGCAGAGAGTCGACCACCATGCACCATAACAGCGGAGACAAGACGCCACATTGCGGGCAGCCCCTGTTTACTCCAGACTTGACACATTGTTCGAGGCCTGTATCAGCGATCAATGTCCTGTGCACAAGCATTGCTTTGATCCACAAAACCAGTGCTTCATCTACGCCATGCCGTCTAGCAGCGTTACACATGCTGTCGAAGGTAGCGTTATCAAAAGCTCCCTCAATGTCGACGAAAATGCCTAGTACGTACTCTTTCCTTTCGAGAGCGCATTCAATTCTCCCAACTAGGTTTTGAAGCGCAGTCTCGCAGGATTTTCCGCGCTGATAAGCATGTTGCATGTCCGACAGAGGATGCATTCGAAGGGCAACTTTGCGCACGTGCAACTCTACTAGTCTTTCCATGCTTTTCAGCAGGAATGATGTTAGACTTATTGGTCTGAAACTCTTGGCTAGTGAGTAATCCTCTTTCCCTATTTTGGGAATAAAGACCACTTTCACCGCGCGAGTTACGGCGGCTACCTCTATTCCCGTCGCCCCCTAACCAACCAATAAGGATAGTTCCGGTCCAGAGTGGACCGAGTATCTACCATAAGTTGTTTTAAAGTATGCCCTCATTAGGTTTTATCTGGATTTCCCTAATCCTTAGCCGGTACTTTCCTATTATAATAAAATTTACGACCGGAAAGGACAAAAAGGATATTGGGAATTTTCCATCATAAAATATCGGAGGGTCACTTCCTGTATCTTTTTGTATATTTAAGCAATAGTTTAAGAGAATAAAAAGGCAGTCTGTTGTGGATTTTCTTAGGAGCGACAAGTTCACGATCCCTTACTGGATGTTCCGAAATTTAGAACTAATAAATTATAACGTTTTTGCAAAGCTCGTCTTTTAAATACATATAACTGGCGCAGTCGGTAGGATCGGTGACGGTTTCTTTTTTTAATTAAAGTAGTGAATAAATTGTGAATTCTTAAACCGTGGGTTTCTACCCTTTATCACCGCCGAACCATATACATACAAATACAGTGTCGTGTCCAACAAAATCAAGAAAAAAACAGAAGTGATCAATAAAGAAAATCAATACAGTGAAGAAAAACTAAAAAAAAAAAAAAAAAAAAAATTGTTTTTTATACATATATATAAAGTGATCAAACACCAACAAAGCAAAACAGTGAATGAAAAAGCAGTGAAGAAAGAAACGAATTAATAAATTAAAGTGAATACTAACAAAACAGTGCATGGAAAAGAAAATATCAGTGGAAACATCAGAAGTCATCAGAGAGCATCAGAAATCAGCAGGAATCGACAAGAAGACAACATGATCCTCCTAGTTTTTGGGTGCATGTAAGTTGTATAATAGTGTTAAATATTGATCATTACGTAATACATAATTACAATACAAACCTGAACATAAGATTTGCCTAGTGTCCTAGTGCTATATACATATATACGTGTAAAATTAGAGTTTAAATGACAAAAGATAAAAAGATAAAGGTTGACGATACAGTATTTCGAAGAGAAGCTAGGCGCAATAAATTGACACCTAGGTTTTCAAAACAAATAGTAAAAGAAAATAACAAATTTACAATAATTACGCGAAACAACAAAAAGCTTCATAAAAGCAAAATTAGAAAGAAAATTACTAACACCCACTAACACCCTCGCCCACTAACTTACACAACCTAACTATCAAATTCACTTTCTATTCTTATCTACATACAGTATATCTATCTATATCTATATTTACTTTTTTTTTATCCTTAAATCAAATGGCATGATCAGAGCATAGCGTGATCGTAGCCAATCGATATGATTATCATAAAAATGATTATCAGAAAAATAATAATAACAATAATAATAATAATTTAAAATAAAAACATGGTGTGATTGTGAACAATCACTACCTCGAGAATATGTGACCAGGGCATATGGTTAACATTACTCGAAATGGACATGTAACCAAGGCATATGGTTAACATGATCCAAATAATACTTAATGAACGTGTAACCAGGGAATATGGTTAGCACGATTTCTAATAATAAATAAAAATAAAAAAAAAAAAAAAAAAAAAAAAAAAAATATGAACATGTACAAAACCAGTAAACAGAAAAATAATAATAATAATAATAACAATAATTTAAAATAAAAACATGGTGTGATTGTGAACAATCACTACCTCGAGAATATGTGACCAGGGCATATGGTTAACATTACTCGAAATGGACATGTAACCAAGGCATATGGTTAACATGATCCAAATAATACTTAATGAACGTGTAACCAGGGAATATGGTTAGCACGATTCTAATAATAAAAAAAAAAAAAAATATTAAGAAAAGAAATAGCATAAGTCGAAAAGAAAACAAAGAATACCCATTCTTCTCTTCCTCACTATAGCTAATTAACTTTCCAATTTAACTTTAACACTAACTTCACCCTTCCTACACTTTTAGCATACCACTCATTTCCTTCCAACTAATAAAAGTTCACAATATCAAAAAAAAAAAAAAAAAAAAAAAAAAAAAAAAAAAACCGCGACGTACTTCTGCTCCGGCTAGGAACCGGATCATATTATTAACCTGGACGATTATGAAACCAATATAGGGAAAATAACTAACACTTTAAATACCTTTCAACAGAATACAGCAACAAAATAAAGAGAGAACAAGACATACTGACTAAAAATCAATACCTTAACCAAATTAAGTTTAATATATATCGACTTACGATATGATACGATAATAACGAGACAAAACTCATAATAACAAAACCATTTATTGCATACAATGATCAATATGCACAACACTTTAATACAGCTTGCCCCAAAACTGGAGAGACCTACGTTTGTATGCAACCCGAACTGGTCGAGAAAATGCCAAAATCCAAATGCCTAGGGAGACTGTTGGAGAACCAAGTCGCTCATTGTGGATTCGACAATGTGGGCAAAATCGAGTCGATAACTCAGCTTCAACCTAATTACATACTTTTCACTAATGCACCACAAGTCCTTTTTTGTTTTCTCCTCTTGCAGCCCGAAAACCGGTACAATACAGGATACAGCTTTGCTACACTTCCGAAATTGCAAAGTGCAGATCAACGGCATCACATATGAAAACGACCCAAACACCTACTGGGACGAAATACACATCCCACCACCACCAAACAGCATCATTAAACCAACCTATACCAAGGAAGTCCTTAGCCTAGAGAAGCTGAAAGAATACAATTTCCAGACGGATGTCAATCTTACCAACATTCATCAAAACTGAAGTCTTACACTATATAACCGCACCAACTACCACCACATTCACCATCATTATAATCATCATTGTAATCATCATCATGATCACCAAGAAAAAAACTCCACGTCACTTCAACTTTAACCCCAACACTTCAATCCTTCGCTTCAGCCCCAACGACTTCATTGCGGCCTTCGCTCCATTCTAAGGGGGGAGGAGTTACGGCGGCTACCTCTATTCCCGTCGCCCCCTAACCAACCAATAAGGATAGTTCCGGTCCAGAGTGGACCGAGTATCTACCATAAGTTGTTTTAAAGTATGCCCTCATTAGGTTTTATCTGGATTTCCCTAATCCTTAGCCGGTACTTTCCTATTATAATAAAATTTACGACCGGAAAGGACAAAAAGGATATTGGGAATTTTCCATCATAAAATATCGGAGGGTCACTTCCTGTATCTTTTTGTATATTTAAGCAATAGTTTAAGAGAATAAAAAGGCAGTCTGTTGTGGATTTTCTTAGGAGCGACAAGTTCACGATCCCTTACTGGATGTTCCGAAATTTAGAACTAATAAATTATAACGTTTTTGCAAAGCTCGTCTTTTAAATACATATAACTCGCGCCAAGGGATAGGTATGTAGGCAAGTGCCAGGCTAGCAGTGAAAATTCTTTTCAGTGTAGGAAGCAGCTGTCTTATACCTTTTTGCAGCATAACGGGGTATATCCCATCAGTGCCCGGCGACTTAAAGCCATCGAAGGATGCCACAGCAAATTCAATGGCCTCAGTAGTTGCCACGCGTGACGCAACATACCAGCTACGCCGAGTTGTTTTCATCGCTACAGCCGCAGTATCCAATGAGGGAGTGTGCAACGAGCCGATGACAGTCTGATTTCCCGGAAAATGGGTCTGAAACAGTAAACTAAGAGTTTCTGCTTTAGACTCGGTAAAGGTACCATCAGACTTTCTGAGTACATCCAGCTTTGTCGATTTTCCTCGTTTGAGGACTTTAACCAACTTGCTGGTCGCGCTCAGGGATTTGATCTCTTCGCAGAAGGACTTATAGGAATCATTCTTCGATTTTCGAATAAGCTTCTTATATTCCTTCTGCTTCGATCGATATTTATTCCAGTCATCTTCCGAGTTCGATTTAAGCGATCTGTTCAGAAGACTTCTGGCTTCCCTACGAAGCCGTTGGAGCTCAGCATTCCACCAGGGAACCGGCTTCCTGTTGGGAGGTTTTTTGACAGGACATGCGAGTTCAAAACATTTGGTGATGGCGCTGTTCAGGTTGTGAACTGCATCCTCCACCGATTGATTAGTTTTGAGTTTAGGCGGGGCTTGAGTGGATTTCTCAAGCTCCTCCCTAAATCGCACCCAGTCTGTTTTTCTCGGATTCCGCTTGGGCTGCGAGGGGGAGATCCCGCACTTCAATTGGAATTCGATGTATCTATGGTCTGACAGCGTAACATCTGGTGAGACTCTCCAGTTAGTGATGGCCTTCGCATGCCTGTTAGATAAGGTTAGGTCAATCACTTCCTGTCGTCTCGCCGTCACAAAGGTTGGTAGAGAGCCAACATTGTTGATGAAAAGGTCAGACGAAAGAATGAAGTTTAAAAGATGGTCTCCTCTCCGGTTGCATTTGCTGCTGCCCCAAAATGTGTTTTGAGCGTTAGCATCGCAACAGATGATGAGTCCAATCCTTCTGGCTTCACAGTACTCTACGAGTTCGGAAACCGCCTTAGGTGGCGGGGGTAGTACCGAGTCGTAGGGGAAGTAAGCAGACGCCACGACGAAGTGTTCAATTTCTCCGTGCGCCTTGTAGCTCACTTTCGCAGCTACCAGATCTTGACCACAGAATTGACCAAGTTTGGTTGCCGATAGCGTATTCGATATGATGAGGCAGACCCTGGGCCTTTCGGATCGCTCATCATAAAGGATTGTAGCATCACGTATGCCACCAAGACCACACAGGCGTTTGTTCCACACCCATGGTTCTTGAATGGATACAATGTGATGATTTGTACTACTGCATGCAATTCTGCTACTTAGAAGAGCGGTAGCAGCCTTGCAATGCTGTAGGTTGATCTGAGTAAAAATCATGGATTCATACTGGGGAACACGTTCCATCCTTCGACTACTTGACATCAAAATGGAATACAATCCTACCAAGGCCGAAGTAGGGACGTGAGTCGTACGCGGTTTTCAGGGCCTCAACAGAGCCATTGTCCATTCCCACTACCAGAGTGAAGCCCTCTTTTTTCAGAGAGTTCTTTTTCTCCTTGTAGGAATAGACAGTCCAGGCCCTCGTGTCGAGTCCCGGGTTCTGCGCACGTAGTCGCGTCAGCACTTTCAGCTTGTTTCCGGGTTTTCCCGGAATCCAGCAGATGGCGCGCGTTAGTTTCGGGAGACTAACTACTTGATAAGTGCTAGTTCCCAGGGGGGGGATTTTCGGCACCATGCTCCTGATCCAGGCAGATGTCTGCTGAGAGGAACAGCTCACCACGAAGGTACCATTCATCAAAGCAGACCTCTCCGCTTGAATACAGAAGCCTGTTGCTGAAGCTAGCTCCAGTAGATGATCCTCGCAGTGTTGGCAATCTGCGCTGGTCATTCTGCTGTCACTGCCAGCCTTCCCTATCCTGACCTTTTCGGAGGAGATGGCTGCCTCTTTGTAGGAGAGGTGCTTGTCTCGACTCTTTACGGTCATTTGTGTTGCCTTTCCAGAGGAAGGGGTTTTTTTGTGTGAAGTGCCCGCCTCCGATGAGCAGCCTTTGGTCCTCTCCGTCTTCAGGTTTTTGCTTTGATCTTTATTGATCGCCGCATCTGCCTTTGGACTCCGATTTCCCGCCGCCATATCAGAGGAGGAGACATCACGTTCTCTCTCCCCAGCAAGATTGTCCCCGGCGGCAATCTTCCGTTTGCAAGTGCTCTTACCTTTTTCGGTTTGAGCTCCTGCTCCCTTCCGACGCCGCTTTCGAACAGCTTTGCCAGCCTGAGGGTTGTTATGATCCAAGACCGCTTCGCCTTCTGCGATCAGAGTCTGTCTGCCAGCATCATCACCTTTTTCGGCGGTGGCACCGACCATGACAGGACCCTGAACATCTTCAGCTCCGACAGTTTTGGAATTTGGCACGCTCTTATTGGGAGTTTGACCGTCACCAATAAGAGGAGGAGTGTTTGAGGCGCATGCCGAAAGTGCTGGCATGCTTGTGCCTCCAGCAGCAGCCTTTACTAGCCGCCGACGCTTTCTGCGCTGCGCGCCGGCAAGAAGTGCGGGATCTGCAGGTGAGAGGGTCGGATGGGCTTCGGTAGGGGATACCTCCGCCGATCTGATCCTCTTGCCTGCCTTTCCCAAAGGTTCGCCCTCAATCTTCGTGCCTTCGGCTGTGCCAGCCTCTTTGCGCGATTTTCGGGCACGCCTCTTCCTCCTTCTTTTTGGGCACTTAGCAGTGCAATCTACAGCACGTCCCAATTCTGGGGCTCGTTCAACCTTGGCGGTTTCCCGTGCCGCACCATCGTCGGTGTCGCCTCTGTCGGTTGCACCGCTCACGCTCAGTCCAACCAAGTGGTCGGACAATGAGCCGCAGGAGTCGGTGTCGTTCCGGGCTGCCGGAGAGTTAAGAATGACTGGTGGGGCCTCCAGAATCCTTGCCCCGGCCGCGATCAGGGAGATCGCGGGTGGATTTCCGCTATTGCGGGTGCCACCTGGAGTATTTCCATCCATTTGGTTGTCCATGCATTCATGACTAACTCGGGGTTCTCCGGGTCTTAGTTCGAGGTCATTGACCTCTTAAGCCCCTCCGCCGCGACAAGGCGCCCGAAGAGCGGAAGGGATTTTTTTGATTAATTTTCATTCATTTTCTACTTAGAGCTACCTTATACTAGACTTAAATGCTTAAAACCAACTTATATACGAGTAGCTTAACTTAAAATGCCTTACTGGTCCTATACGGACAATCCAAAGGGGACAGAAGAATATAAACCCAACAATCCTGTGAATAGGGCTAGAATTCAATTTGCAGTATACTACGTTAACAGAGCAAATATAGAACCGGACCGAATTCGCTTCCCTGTGGCATATTAATTTATAAGCTTACCACTAAGGTGCCTATTTGTCAAGTAAATCTTAAAATATAATATAGTGGTCCTAACAGGTTCACGAGATGTCACGGAATACACTCGAACAAATCTCTGTATGCTCCTTTTTAACTACATACGGGTACATATTATCAAATACATACAGTCATTTGATGTGCTCGTATAAAACATTCTTTG
Source organism: Merodon equestris (assembly GCA_958301585.1). Taxonomy (NCBI): domain Eukaryota; kingdom Metazoa; phylum Arthropoda; class Insecta; order Diptera; family Syrphidae; genus Merodon; species Merodon equestris. The sequence continues at coordinate 44,918,646 of OY284416.1, read as the reverse complement.
ACCATAAAGAAGTGCTTGCGGCTGATGATGCAGAAGGATATGCTTTTCTTCAATCCATCAGCAAGAGACTAACTTGTAGCCGGAAGCATCTTGACTTAACCGTTGCATTGGTCTCGGTCTACAGACCGTAAGGTTCGTTATTGTTTAACCACTGCCACTTCCAGCACGATGCGAAAACACCCAGACTTCATAGGATCCTGTCGAATGTCTAAAAAAAATACGTTTTATGTTACCTCGAAATTGGTTTATGAAAGAGTAGAAGTCTACCCACAGCCTGTCTAGTCTATCTTCAGAATGCTCTCGACATCCTTTAAATTTAAATAAACGCTAGCCAGTCTACGTAGGTATACATATCAGTGTCAGGTTTGGCATGGCATTTCGGTCGATATTAAAACAAGAAAGCTTTCTTTATTCTGATCTAATTGATGGTGATCTGGTGATCTGGTGATCTGGATTATGGTGTTCTAATAGAGTACAAGAAAAGATAGGAAAGTCTGATAAGATATCTCCGTATTGGCTTAATCAATTCCTCTATAACAATTAGTATGTGAAAACCAGCAACAACGGGTTTAAAAATATTCTAAGGAAGGGTCAGAGGCCACTATCTGGAAAATAATAGTTATATGGTTAGTGCCAATTTCGAACAGCTTATTTCGGATACGCCACGAAATACAATTTCAATGACTTGGCTGTTAAAGGATTCGAATTCCGTGTTTTCGGTGTTTCTGACTCTGTACGGCCAATAAAATTCCAACAATCTTTACGGAGAAAGGTAGTCTGCTTGAAAATAAGATAACTTAAAATAACTTTTCTTACGGGCGAAACAAACCGGCTTAAAAATATATTCTCGAAAGACTAAACTAGTGTTGTTCACCTCCAAGAGAAAGCTATATTGTTCACGACCAAGTAAGTACAATCTCGATTTCAAACCATTTCTTTATGTTTGCGAAAGCGCCTTCGATAAAAGATAGAGTTTGCAACATGCATCATTATATCGATCATCAGACTCAGCATAGTATGGTGGATTGCCGGCGGCAGAACTCGTAAGCGTATAGAGGCTGATTGCAGTATGTACGATGGAATCTATTCGGAACATGCTGCAGGCAGGATTAAACAATACTTTATCTTCATTTCTTTGGACTTATTTACAAAAGTCTCTACTGCAAAAGAGCCCTCATCTAGCGATCAACATGTAACTATCACTTTTCGAATTATTCGGACTTTCCTGGAGGCGTTAATCAGGCGAAAAATCGCAATTTTTCGAAATTAGGCTACCGAGGAATAAAGGTTGCAATCTTGGCTCGGGCAGTGGGTTAATGATTTTTCCGTACCTATTCCAGTGTTAACAGGCTCACGTTGTTCATGGAGACGTTCCTCGTGAATAGGTCGAGGGTTTTCATTAGCCCAAAACTGACCGCCATATTCCAAGCTTTGAACATAAAGCTATAAAATAACAAGGCAAGTTGGGATGCCAGATGGGGTCTAACATGAATATGAATGAAGCCGATCCGCAAATAAGTCATAGGTTACCATGAAACAAATTTATGCTTCAGCATTGGTGACAGCGAGTTATTAACCTCAGATTTTATTCTGTTTCGGGGCGATGGAAGCGACAACTTTGCCGATCCTGATGGGCGCGGATGATCACTCTTAGCAATCCACAACCGCTATGATTCCTTGCCCTTCAAATCGTTGAATTCCGCTGACTTCAACTTCACTAGTGTCTCAATAAGTATCCCTAAACGGAGACTGTATCTTGCCTGCTGTTATTTAAGAGCCTCACAGCCCACACATTGCTATCAACTCGCCGTTGATCTCGACGACTTCATATTTGATATCGCCAATGACATCATCTGTCACCATCATTTGTGGAGATTTCAATCTCTCACACCGGGGCTTAACCCGATGATAAGACCCATTATATCGCCGCCAACCCTTACTCAGGTAAAGAAATCCTTTCCACACTCTGACTCCGACCTTCTGCAACATCAAACTCGACCTGTTGTCGAGTCATCTGATGCCGTATACTACGTTGTTAACCCGAGCAACCATTTTCTCTTTACTTTAGTACTTTAGACCCCCTTCATCCACCTTAATCGGTAACTTTTTCACCCGAGACTCAATTCACTATTCTCCCCTCTGAAAATACGTACTGTTTCAATTTCCGGAAAGCTGACTTCGCGAAATAATTTTAACTTCCGCCTTAACCCTCCTTAAACGAAACCCTTGCGCTATTTTACACCAAAATCCTCAGCTGCTTCATTCTTTCAGTCCCATATTCAACAAAAAAGAATTGCATTTCATCCTGGTATACCAAGGAACTACGCTCACTTTGCGCAATAAAAGGAACAAAAATTGGCACGCCTATCTTAGATCCTCCTCTGCATCTAACCTTTCTAACTACATGCAGTCCTATACTAAATTTTCACAGCCATGTGAATCACTTGATCTCCGATACCTGAACCGAATGTAATCCTCCCTTATCTCTGACGCCAAGTGTTTCTTCCACTTCATCAATACAAAAAAAGAAAAACCGATAACCACCCGCTACACTTAATTTTCTTAATAACTATTCCAACGAACCCGAAAAAATCTCCAACTTTTTGCTCATTTCATCAGCCAATCCGACCACGACTATTTTCGATATTTGAAAGACTATCCCCAGACGTCTCTTGTTTCACTGAACATAAAACTCTCGACCTAATCACCGAAAAAACACAACCTAAAGGACTACTTTCCCGGTCCCAATTGTTCCTGTCCACAAAAAGGAATGAAAAATGATATATCCAACTATCTGCCCACAAAATGTCAAAATTATTCTCCTCAAGCTCGATTTCCTGGCTTTCTCTCCCGTTGAATCATGAATCCAATTTTATCTAGAAGATCGTCAATATAACGTTATTTTCAAATCTTCTATCTCTGATCAAATTAATGCTTCCTCCGGTGTCCCACAAGGTAGTCATCTCGGCCCATTGATATTTATTCTAACCATTAATGATGTTGACAGTGTTGTTCTGAGTTCTCAGCTCTCCATATATGTTCTCTCCAATCAGACCTAACAGCTTCACTACTTGGTGTCAAAAAAACCATCTCGAGCTCAATGTAAGTAAGTGTCAAACCATTACTTAATCCCGCAAGCGCTCTTCCACACCCAGAACCTACATTATTCGTAATGAAACCGTTTCCCCTGTCAACTTCTTGGTTGATTTAGAGGTCATTTGTGACCACGAACTTGACTTTCGCCTCCATATCGGCAACATTATCAAACGTGCCAACTCTGCCCTCGGTTTCGTGAAACGTTGGTTGAAAGAATTCTCGAATACTTACGTTACGAAATCATTATTCATTACTTTAGTTAGGCCCCGTCTCGAATATATTAGTCAAGTCTGGTCCCCCCTTACGAATCCCACACTACGCGTATTGAGGCTATTCAACGTAGGCTTATCCGTTTTGCCCTTCGCGGCCTTCCCTGGGCTGACCCCCTTAATTTATCACCTTATACGGATCGCCTAAAATTAACGATTCCCCTTAACACCAACCCATGTGACCTTCGGTCTATGCCCCTTTTTCGTATAAGCACTCATCGCACAAATTATGGCTACCATGATTAATGGCCAGAATGCTGCGCAAAACTAACAACAATCTTTTCGACCTTCACATCAAAAAGTCCAGTCTTAAAATTACCCTATACCGCAACCATTCACCCTCTCCATCAAATCAAAAGTCAAAAGTCACGAAAATAGCTGCAGCAACCCCAGATCCCTGCGAACGAGACTAAGAAAGATATTGACGCTATGCTCACTGAAGTAGTCACAGGACACAGCTCCATTGGAAACATCGATAAATAAGGAAACATGGAGTTGAGTGAGTGACTTCTACTAAAGCTGCTAGGGTTGGGAAGAATTGGATTCTGTCCGACAACTGCTCTACCATTTAGTCACTATGGCAAGATTCTTAGAAACCAAAGATGCCTTGGAAGACATAAGCAGCATAAGAAGTGTTTTAACTATTATATTTCAGAGTCTATGAATAAGTCTCATAGCCTCTGAGTGGGAGTGCAACCTTTGCATCCCACATCCGCCATAAACCTAATTTCAATTGAAATAGTCGTTGAGTCAGCCTTTGACGTCCATTTGTTGATCTTGTGGGAGACCTACAAACGTCAGAACAAACTTCAGAACCTTAAGTTTAGGCTTGGAGCCTGGGGTTGCTCAAAGAGGTATTCTGTTCTATCCAGTAGTTCCTACAATTCATTCTGCATTTGTTCCTTGATGTTATGAGGCACAAAGGACTACGCCGACCCTGGTCTTATCGTTAAAAGCCATTAGCAAACAATGAAATTCCATCCACACCTCCAACATTAATTTTCTGTGTCGAAATTATTATTGTTTCATAGTACTTCGGGCTTTTCTTTTCCAATAGATACTTATCTTATCCAGTAGCTACCGCTGCTGCAAATATCTGAAACTACCGTTCCGAAATTGAAATGACCATTTCAATGAATGCAATTCTTGACTCCGGTCAACGCCTTTAACGCCTCCAAGCTTTCAACCACAAGCCGCCACGCCACATAAACATATCTATCCATCTAATGGCCTTAAATTATATTGCGAATATCGCATAACTTTACATCTGCGACTTTGATAGTTCTGAAAAGAAAACTGGTATCAGTGATTGCCCAAATCCAGCTAGCCGGACCCAGTCGCCGACAAGCCGTAGCTTGCCCAACTACCCAGCTAACTTGCAGTAATTTGCAAATTATTTCTCGTGCGGCCACATTTGGGCCTAGAAGTGCATATCTGCCGGCTCGCGACTCTTGCATTGCCTTTGGTTCTCTCTCACTATGGAATGTAATGTATCTGGCATTTGGTAGGTATTTACTCGGCCAAGGCGGATGATGAACATGAAAGAAAAGCTTGCATTCTGCCATCGCGCCTATGAGATTCACTCGAATGAGCTTATGTAAGCTGCGTGTGTCGTATGCCATTGTGGGAAAATGTTGTGAGAACTTTAATTTATTTGCCATAAGCGACATGACGACGGTAAATTGGGTGGAAAATGACAACACGTCCGCCTTGCGCTAAGTGCCGTATGTAGGTCCTAGATCTGTCTTTAGGCTTTATTCCGCATTTTGCAATTCAGACCAATCGGCCGGCGTTAGACCCAAACCTTATCTGTCACTGATTACCGCCCCTCTACTCACGGTTCCACGAACTTTTATAGGTGAGGTGAGAAAGTTGTTTTGGCACATAAAATCCAAAAATTTATCCGACAACTATCAAACTCGTCCAACCAGTTGCAAACTTTGAAATCGCGGCAGTAATTTCGCATGGTATGTAGCTGCGCATTAGGCACGAGTACTCGTACTTGTATCTGGCTCGATGGCTTTTTACATTTTTGTTTTGTTGTTTTGTCAGTGATGTCGGGTGGGCATGGCTTGTCGAGACGGCTAACAGACATGTGTCTGGATGTAAGATGCAATGAGATGTCCGACGGTGTGTGATGAAATGGTTAAATTCCGCACGGTCGTATCTATACCCTAGTACGTCCAGACCATAGAGAGATGTATCGGAATATTGTGTAAGAGGTTATTGCATTTGATGTCAAAAAAGTTTTACTTTTTAAGTGCTTCTTGCAATGTAAGTTGATATTTGCGACCTTATCTATAGTATTTTAGTAAGTTTATCTGTTTTCGAGTAGCATGCGACATCAGCAACTTTGTAAGAAAGATAAAATGAAACCTGTTTTCCAATCATCTTTACGTCAGCGTGGATGTAAACAAAATTGAATCGAGCATTAAATGCTAGATGGATGTATCTGTTTTCTAAAACCAGTGCAAAGGCTCGTGTCTTCCGCTCATTAGCAGGCTTCGAACCTGGAGCGAGCTTGCCTCGCGACCATCTAAGTGAACATTAACTCATGCGCTTGTAATTCATAAGGAAGGAAATACTTGGATTGGTGGCTTCTGACGATAGCTTGAGGTAGCTGTCGGGCTTCCATTTAATCTGAGTTGCTGATTACGATCCAGTTCAACGAGATACGCAATGAGCAATTGATTTGTATCGAACTCATTAGTTTCGATATGCCAACGCAAGGATCAGAAACTCATTGAAATATCAGTGATTATTACTTAATTTGACAAGGCTGCAATAAGCTGAAAGTAGCAACTCTAGATCGAAGAAACTATTTCAGTGATCCGAATCGCCCTTTTATCTGATGTATCAAAGAATTTCCTTATTAGATTTCACTAGGAAGAGAAATCACACCGTGCCTTGCCCCCTAAATGGTGCAAAGATTCTTGAAAGCGGCATTATTAAAATGACCACCACGGCTTAGTTCATAGAACAACCATAGATCCACGACATCCACCTTCTTTTTTTTTAAAGGTTATGAATACTCTTAAAGGTCAAGACAGCTCGTTAGTTTGTTTTTGGAGTTTGCTCTGAACGGACGTGTTTTCTTATTTGCGAAGTACTTCCTGGCCCCTCAGTAAGTGAGGATAAAATTTTCTGAATAAGTCAAAAGTATTATTGAAAAACGCAGTAGTATATTCTTCTACTTCCCCGCGCTACAGCTCGGGTAAGCCTGGGCCTCAATCAACATTCTTCTCCATGTGCCGCACTTTCAGTTGGTTGAGGTCCTCTTCCAGCTGTGTGCCCCACCTTAGGTGCGGTCGTCCTCTATTCCGTCGGATTTGGATTCAAAGACTCTCCGAAGCTGAGATGTTGATTCGCTCTACATGGCCTAGCCATCTTAGGCGTTGGATCCCAAGACGCCTGACCAGGCTCATGTTGCTGTACAACCCGTACAGTTCGTGGTTGAATCTTCTTCTCCATCCCCGTCAGTATTGATAGAACCAACAATTAAAGGCTGTATCGTTCTCTCAAAACGGCCAAGCGCCTCTTGATCCACTTTTGATAGCGTCCATGCTTCTGCGCCATGCAGTAGGACTGGGATGATAAGGGTCTTGTATAGAGGTCCTGGTCGTACGAGAAAGGGCTCTATTACACAATTGCCTTCTGAGCCCAAAAAAACAGCGATTGGCAAAGGTGATCCTGCATTTCATTTCGGAACTGATTCGTTGTCCTAGGTAAATGCGGAGCCAAGGTAGACGAAGTCTTGAAATTGTAGGACGTTCCGGCCAAGACGTCGGTGATGAGCGTCCGTTTTTGATGACAGCTTATATTTTGTTTTGCCCTCATTTACCGCTGGACCGAATTTCGCCGCTTCCGCCTCAATACTCATAAACGCGGCATTGATATCTCGCTGACTCCTTCCAATTAAGCCAATGTCATCCGCGTAGGCGAGTAGTTGTAACCATTTGAAATATATTGTGCCTCTTGTGTTGACCAGCGAGTTTCGCACAATTATTTCTAAGATAATGTTGAAAAAGTCACACGACAGCACATCGCCGTGCCTAAATCCTTTTTTGACATCAAAACTATCGGTTAGATCTGCACCGACTCGAATGGAGCAGCGAGCATTCTCCAAAGTCATCCTGCATAGTCTGACGGGCTTAGGAGGGATGTCAAAAATAGACATGGCGTTGTATAGCTCGTCTCTAATTACGCTGTCGTATGTGACTTTGAAGTCGAGAAATAGGTGGTGAGTGTCGACTTGAAATTCACTTGTCTTCTCCAGGATCTACCGTAGTGTGAAGATTTGATCGATGGTGGACTTTCCTGCCCTAAAGCCCAACTGATAAGGACCTATCAGCTGGTTTACGAAGGGTTTCAGGTATTCATACAGAACGGCGGAGAAGATTTTATAGGCGATGATGAGAAGATTTATTCCTCTGTAGTTGGCGCAGTCAAAGGTGTCTCCTTTATTGTAGATCGGGCAAACGATGCCGAGGCTCTATTCCTCGGGCATGTATTCCTCTGACCATATCTTATAGATGAGCTGGTGCAGGCTCCCGATCAGGTCATCTCCAGCTGCTTTGAAGGGTTCGGCAGGTAGTCCGTCTCCGCCAGCAGCTTTGTCAGACTTCAGTTTAGATATAGCTATCGTAACTTCGTTCAGGTCAGGGGGATGGAATTCTCTGCGATCTTCGCCATTAAAGAATGTTGACTGGTACGTTGACTGGCATCATCGTTATACAGTTGCAGAAGTGGTTTTCCCATATTCTCAGCACCGATTGTGATCCTACTACAAGATGTCCATTTTCGTTTCTGCAGGCTTCTGTTCTGGCTTTATAACGTTGGCATGTTCGTTTTATACTTTGATAAAACTTTCGAACGTCATGCATACGATAGCACCTCTCCAGGTCTTCCACCGCGCGCTTCTCGTGCTCTTTCTTTTTCATCCTGAGAAGCGTATGCTCTTCCCTTCTTTTAAGCTCGTATAACTCACGAACAAACCTCGTCCTTCTATGCAGCGAGGCTTTGTATTCATCCTGCTACGCTGTATGCATTTCCCTAAACTCGTGTTCGAACCAGCTGTTCCTTCGTGGTGGCACCTTGTGGTCCAAAACTTCGGAGACAGTGTTTTTCAGAGCCTGATTACAAAGGTTCCATTGTTGCTCAGTTGACTGAGTGGGGGATGTGGGTGCATAGTGCTTTGTAATATCCAGAGGCATTTTAAAATTAATAGGAAGTTCCGAATATTCAAGGGGGTTCGAAAACCGCAACACTAAAAATCATCGAAATCGGTAAAATAATATTTTGGGGCAAATTACCTTAGTCCCAGCGTCTTTAATTTTTTTTTTCTGCAGTTTCAGATAAAAATTCCGGTAAGTTTGGAGGTGAACATGGGGGGCTTGGATTGCCAGGGCCTGATATATTCAAAGTTCCGAGCGAAAGCATTTGGTGAATTCATCTGGCTTCAAGCCTGTGAACCAGCAGAGTGTAATGTTTGAACTACTATCAAGGCACCTTGGTACTCCTTTACACTTTTCAAGTTTAAATTTCTCCCGGCGTATATGTACAATATGTAACAAACTGAACACACTAAACATGTCTTTAAATTCACACCAACGGAGAAGTTTAAATTGGATCAAAGTGCAGCTCCCAGCATTTCAAGGGAAAGAAGTTAATATTTTAGAGGCTAATGGCTGTCAACTCCGCAGACAACGGGCATATAAGTTTTTTTTTTTTCTTGTTCGTACCTTCTGCCTGAACGAACTGAAATAATGCTCCTAAACCCAACACAAAAATTTGAGGAAATTAAGAAATAGAACTTGTCGAAGTTGAACTAGAATCAGACTAAGCTTTCTATGCAGTGACTCTTTCCGGTGCAAAGAAGGCAGATGTTACAAGGATTATTCGAAGAATGCGAATAAATCGCCAGTCAAAAAGGTGAAATCAAGATATAATAGACTTGCTCTAGAGAGAGAAGACTATTCCAGCGGCTCAGTAAATTATCCTCGCTTCCGGATGTATAGATATGCTATAAAAACAGACGTTGGGAGCTTAAAACATCCAAGAGAAGCAACGACAATGGCTGGAATACTCGTAAACTCGTGTCGTGCCGACAAGGCGCTCATGACAAAAGACAGTCGGGAACTCTCTTCGAGGATAGTGTCATGCCAATATATTAAAATGATTCCAAGATATACGAGTAAACATGATGATGCCACTTAAAAAATTCATGACCTACGTACGTAGGCACATATCACACATTTCGAACTCTAGAGGCTTTAAAACGTAAAGATATGTAAAAACATTGGCTCACATCGCCGAATTTATGAAACCACCTATAACCTCTATAAGAGCTGTTCAAAATGTGCTATGAAACTTTTGAATCCCAAACATTTTGGTTGGAAGAGTGAGCAGGAAAGGTTAAAGGACAAAGGTACTTCAGAATCAACGTGACTTCCACCGTCAGCAGGTGCAATTCCACTTTTTTTGTCCTATATGAGACTTCAATAAAATTTGTGCCTAATTTTCTCTTAGACCGCAACTGATGTCTGATTGACTCTGATCCTGAACTGATGCTGAATTGACAAGCATAGGTTGTTCTCTAGAATGTTTTACACCCCCAGGTATATAATGATAGGAATGCACAACTTAGACTAAGTTCTCACAGCTCTTTATAGTCCACTATAACATATATAATTATAGCCTGCCTGTTCCTCATTACAGCCTAGAAGCGTTAAGCGATACATGATGGAAAACGTAAAATATGTCATGCATCTGATTCACCTTCTATTGAACCACTATCCATCGACTTAACTACTAACCTACAGAAGCCGCATCAAGCAGTAGTCCAATAGAACCAAACTTCCATTCCATTTCCACATACGAACCGGCCCTCCTTCCTCCCGATTTGGGCACTTAACAGAAATGCCCGTATCAGACCCACACATCAGCAAACTCACTACTCACTGCTCACCTCCAAGTAAGCCAAGAAGCTGGTTTCTCTGCCCCGTCCAGAGGTTTTCACTTTCAACCCGTCTCTACATTGCTCCACTCTCTGATCGAACCGACCGCGACCGGTCGGTAGTATCTTTTTCCAATTATGAATATGCGCGCGTGAAATTCATTCGCCAATGTGCCCGGGGGTGTAAGAGAAATAAAACAACAACTACAAGCGACGGCATCGCGAAAGAAATTCCATTTTCATTGAAGCATGCAGCCCACCGGTAAGGTATCAAGTGTACAACGAGAACAGCGGTAATGCTGATGACGGTTACTCACAATCGCACGAGGCCATATGAAACGTCGGAACAAGCGGAATCCATCGTACGCTGGTGGATTGCTTACTTAGTAAGACGTAGCTCGGTCGATGGGAACGATAGGTGGCGGCGGACGCGTACATGAGGAAACGCTTGAGTGGAAATCGATAGACAAACAAAAACGGTTTTGCAAATAAATTTGCATTTGTTGCTGCAGCTACATACTCGTAGTCGGTGATGGTGCTGCGGCAGCGTCGGTCAGGTGGAAAGCTCTTTGTTTTGTTTTCTTTGTGAATCCATTTCTGATGATGGTTTGGCGGCCAGGGGAAGCATGTTGAAGACTATGACTTAACCGAAAATGTGGCAGTTCTTGCATTGGCAACAAAGTTGCCGGACTATGGGTGGTTGAAATCGGAAATTGATTAAATGTGAGGAAATCATTCATATTTTTCGAAGCTCAAGCGGAATTCGCAAGAAATTTCTGCTAATAAGTCTAACTTAATCCTGATACTCAAAATTTGGTTCATAGTTTTGATTGGCTGTAATAACATAATTAGACGTGATTAGAGAAGGCTTATTACGGCCTACCTGTCTCGTTATGCAAAAGAGAAAAGGTTTTATTTGGTGAAACGATATTGCTAAGATAAAGGTCAATGGAAGTACTTTGAAAGCACTGTAACGACTTGTCGATCTTGAACAATCTAATGAAGTTGTTCTGTTTATTTGTTACGCACGATGGGTTCAGCCATATTACACTTTTTTCCGTTTTCAATGATGGTTTAAAGAGTAATACGTTTGGAAATTAAGTTATTACTTTGGCGATTCACGTAAGAATGAAGTAGCTTATTGAATAACTAGGCTACGTAGAAAAATAAGGCGTTGGTTCATAAAATTTTAAACTGTCCCTTTTGAAGTCGGGCTAAATCCACTCTGATGGCTTTCCAAGTAAAATAGAATAAAGCCTAAGGACCATTTGACAAAATGATCAAAATTTAAAAAAATAATGTGAGTAGGTACATTGACCTGTACGGCAACTTGTGAATTATATTTCGGATAGATATTCAAATTCCAAAATAAAAACACTTCTGACAAATTTAATAATCAAGTTAGAAGTTTGGCCGGGATTCTAGAGATGGAATTAAGGCTGCTTTTAAAAAAACTTAAACTCATCCTTGAAAGAAAGGAGAAAAGATCTTCTATATTCCTGTCGATCTTTCCACTTTGTTAAACTTGGCTTTACCTTGCTTGTTAAGGCCTCCAAACTAGGATACGAGCTGTGTAAGTCTAAAAACCTTTATTAAAATTTTCGCGGCACTTTGGCCTTACCTGTACTATACGTCCTGTTGAGCTTTGAGCCCACAATAATCCCCAATACTGACAGAGATAGTCAAGTTGCTTAGAGTTGAAAGTCTTAGGTTTGATGAAAAACCGAATGGGCTTAGTTTTCTGCACTAAACCTACACTTCGATCGTCGTCGATGACCCAGGCGTATGCTCTTGCGAAAGTCTTCTCATATTTCACAGTTAGAGATTTATGAATCGGATTTCTCCATTAAGGTCGTTTGTATTTCTTAGTAATGCATGTCCAGGTTACGGATGAATTTCATCATCACAAACGAAAATGGCTCCATTATATATATTAACCTTTCCGTTAATTTGGAAAGTACATTAGGAGCAGGCAATTTCAAAAAACCATCATCAAAGAAGGTGCAACCTGCTTTAGCTTATTTTGTAGCATGACCCACATGACCTTTGAGCAAACATTATACTGGCAGTATTCTGTCAAGAACTGAGTTTTATTCCCTTCAATGGCTTTTCTGTACATTTTAAAGCAGTTGTTGTTTAACTTGCAGAATTTATGTCTATAGCAAATATCCATTTAATTCATTTAAAGTCCATTTAATTTTTTAATAGATTTTACTGAGGCAACGCATTCTTTAAAGCTTTCTTGAATGTCTCTACTCAAAAATCTATGACGTTAACGTCCCTTTACAACTGACTGAATCTGAATCTTGTTACAAGGTCTCCTTGTAATTGTACTGTCGCAAGTGTAAGAACCAATGTCACATATATACTAACTAATTAAATTAGCCTTAAGATCGGAGAAAATTCGACATCGGGTCACTTAAAATGAACATTTGAATTTCAGCTGCCACAATTTTCATTTCAACTTCAATACTAATGGAATATATTTTCTTGTGTACATCCATCTCTGAACTTAGCCATAAGGCAGAAAAGCGACATTCAGTGGAATAAGGCAAAAGACCAGTGTACGGGTGCTTGTCTGGTAGATTTTAAAAAGGCCTTAGATATCATATGTTTTAAAAGTCTGTTACCAAAGTCACCAAACTAGGCATGCCACCTGTTATGCAAGATATACATAATGCCTATGGGAAAGAAGTTTGTTCCTAAATATGACAATGTTACCTCGACCGAAATTGTTGGTTTACAACAAGAAGCGGTTAACCATTCGTACCTTAACACAAGTTGTCTACTCCATGGCGGTCCGACAAGTAGATACTTAGCATCACCGCCAGATGGCGCCAGTATTGCAAGAGCAACTTACTATCGTGTAGTACATTCTTGTAGACGGCTACTGTTCAGCCGGATCGGACTCGTAGTTTTGTTTTGACCGCGTGTGGAAGCGGGAGTGTCCGCGGATTTTAGAAAAATGGAAAAAGAGCAATATCGGTCGGTGATTCGATTCTTGTTTTTAGAAGGGAAATCGCGCAGCGAAATCAAAGAGCGTCTGGATGCTGTGTACGGTGACTCTTCACCTTCGATAGCGACCATCAAAAAATGGTTTCTGGCCAGTATTGTATGACCGCCTTGTACTATGGACAGTTTTTTTTTCTTTTTTTCAATTGTTGTAATACATATAATAAGAGAGGGCCCCTGAACCTCGTAGCGATCTAGTTTTACCTCCACACTTTCTTGGCACTTTACTTGATCACTGAGCCCTTGAAAAACTTTTGTTAATTTTCTGCACATTTTAATTAAATATGTACGAAACTTGATTCGCAAGTTGTAATCTTATTTAAATTTTTTAAACCCAAATATTAAATCTAGGCCTATAACAACCCCATGATCTGATAAATAGAACAACAAATATATATACGGCAGGTTCTCTCTACCTTCTTGTTACTTGATTACTCGCCTTAAAGTTGATCTCTGCACCCTTCTACTGTGATTCCTTAACCTGTCATATGTCCTCACTTACTGCGGAATGGCTGTCTTGGTATACCTAGATAAATTGACACCAAGCCATTTAACAAAATGTTTTAACTCTTAGATGGTACACAGATAGCTCAATTTGGAGCCTTATTGCCCTAAAATTGCCAGCCTACAAGCCAGATTTCGACGGTATTCAGGGGTATTCCGCAATCTTAACACCTTTTTAAACAATTGAGTAAAATCACAATATCAAGTTAATACGAGTAATAGAGAGTGATCGTGGTGAAATGGTAATCTTCACCGACTGTTGGGTGGAAGGTCTGTAGTTCAAGTCTGTTCATGGCCAAGAACAATTTCAATATGGAAAAACTGTGCAACAACATCAGTTATAGATATAAGATGATAAAAAACGCAAACGAAGGCAAAACACAAACAAATTCATACTCTGTGTGTGCATTTCCAATATAACACCTTAATGACATGGAAACAAAATAAGTTACAGTGAACTACAATCAACTAGCCCCGGAGAGTAGTGAACAAACATCTTTGACACAAACCATCTGCTCCCCATGGTGGCAAAAACCATAAGAGTGTAACTCTTGAACCTGCGCGAACCCTATAAAAAAAATGAGGACCTTTGACAGAACAGCATATAAATATCCTAAATTTCGATAGAAATAATATTAGTGAAACCTCTCCTATCAACTACTTTTCAGGACAGTGCCATTTGAAATATATTTATAAAATGAACCTTTCCTCTAGAATGAGTGCAAACATCTTTCCAAAAAAAAAATTCGTCTTTTGTTGAAGTTATCTCTATTCGATCGGGATCAATACTCATTAGGAAGGTTGAGGTACGAGGGTGATCCGATAAGTACTTCGCCTACAAAAGAAAAACAAACATTTTGGAGAAATGGCGATTTATTTTTCAATATAATCTCCTTTTAGCTCGATACACTTGGAGCGATGCTCCAACTTCTTTAACCCGTCTGAAAAATATGTTTTCTCGAGGTCTGCAAAATAGGCCTCCGTGGCGGCGATGACCTCCTCATTCGACTGAAATTTCTGCCCGGCGAGTGAATTTTTCAAGTTTGGAAACAAAAAGAAGCCGCACGGGGCCAAATCCGGAGAATATAGTGGATGGGGCAGCAGTCCGTAGCTCAATTCGATCAATTTGTCCGTGGCGAGGGCGGAGGTATGAGCCGGTGCGTTATCATGGTGGAAGAGCACTTTTTCTTCGCCAAGTGGGGTCGTTTTTTCTTCAATTCGGCGTCGAATCGGCCCAATAATTTGGCATAGTACAGCCCTGTGACCGTTTTGCCCTTCTCCAGGTAGTCGATGTGGATCACACCTTTTGGATCCAAGAAAACGGTGGCCATCACCTTTCCGGCCGATGGGACAGTCTTCGCCTTCTTCGGAGCACGTTCGCCGGGTGAAGTCCATTGTTTCGACTGTTCCTTGGTCGCTGGTGTGTACCAGTGGATCCATGTTTCGTCGACTGTCACGAAACGACGCAGAAACTCCTTCGAATTGCGCGTGGATTTTTGTCACGTTATCCTCCGTGGTAGCCGTTTTCGAGGCACCTGGACGTGGCTCATCAAAAACCGACGTGCGACCACGTTCAAACTCGTTAAACCAATTTTTGATGGTCGAAATCGAAGGAGAAGAGTCACCGTACACAGCTTCCAAACGCTCTTTGATTTCGCTGCGCGAGTTCCCTTCCAAAAACAAAAATCGAATCACCGACCGATATTGCTCTTTTTCCATTTTTCTAAAATCCGCGGACACTCCCGCTTCCACACGCGGTCTAAACAAAACTACGAGTCCGATCTGGCTGAAATTTCGACAGTAGCCGTCTACTAGAATGTACTACACGATAGTAAGCTGCTCTTGTGATACTGGCGCCATCTGGCGTGAGGCTAAGTACTTATCGGACCACCCTCGTATATTCGCTTCATTGGCCATGTTATTGTGCTCTTCTCCAAGTCCAAGTTCTAGTCGTAATAATGGTCCCCCCTGACTTGCTGTGCGTGCTAAAGTGGATAAATTCTATTGAATAGCCCTGTTCCAGTAAGATAACCTATCGGTCGGAGCATCGAAAATGTCATAGCCATAAGTGCTTCAGTTCGAAAGGATTTGATTGGATTGAGAATCTCTCAGTCCAAAGTGTGGCGAGTTTTGCATTAAAATCTTGTCATACACTCTTTCAAGATCAAATTAATTCAAGCCTCTTAGTAATTTAAAGTGATGAAAATTTTACGACCGGCTCTACCAAGGTTTGAAGAAAATCATGAATTTTACTGTAAAATTGTCTCCAGCCATGAAGCTCATGGGCCGTACTATTGGCGCGAATTGGATGGACATCAGTGATATGTGGTCCCAGTAAGATTAGATTTCTCTTTATGAGGTTACATTCACTTTATGAATTGATGTTCATGCCCATCAGCCCACGTCCAGGCTGATACGTTTGGACATAGGCTCACAAGAATCGATTGCTGCAATCGTGCTCGTGGTGGTCCAATGACCTAGATGAAAAAAAAATATTGGACCCCTAAAGAAAAGTTCGTTTACACGGTGTTTAAATAATCTTCATTTTCGTTGCCGTCTTCAAATGCGTTTTATAGCAAAAAAGCACTCAACAGTTCTAGTTCTATCCGTTTGAGCGGTTTAGAAGACACAGCATTTGTAGCCAATAATTCAACAGTTAAGCAAGAGTAACTTATAAAGGTATAACCCTTGCGATACCTGATAAATCACTATTCGTTTTAAAGTCGTATTATTGCCGTGAGTTATAAGCGAATTGTAAAAACCCACTGAATGGAGGAAATGTGCAATTCAAACTGTGGCATGACTATAATAGCTCTCCACTTTGAAGACTTTTGAGTCTTAGTCATTACAAATTAAAGAAATCTTTCTACGCTGACGATAGGATTAGTACTCAAAATGTTCCCAACAGTTTTTAAGTATTTCAAAACCTGCAGGTGCATAAGTCAACCCTAAAAACCTAAAAACCTTTATTCATCACATCCGCTGTTGTGTCAAAAGGCCAATAAGGCGCCAAGCGTCAACCATGCGTCAAGACAATAAAAAAACCATTCTCCTTGATCCGCGATCCAACCTTCCCCAATACTGCAAACGTACATGAACCCCAACTTAAGCTTTTCTTCTTTTTTTTCACAGATATTCCGACTTGCATTAAAAGTTCAGCAGGCGGCAAAAGATTGACAAGAAAACGAACATTCACAACAAGACGAAGAACAACAAAGTAAAAGTGAAGACTGTGAAAGAAACAAAGAAGAAAAAAAACGGATAAACCTACTCCCCTTGCTGAAGATGCGCCTTTTCAAGACACGCAAGTCTGTAGACACAATTAATATCTCTTCATCGCCGACAACAACCTGTGGAAGTGGCTTGAAATTGTCATCCGTTGGTATGACGATATCTTCATCTCTACCAGATTTACATGACTCACCCGTGATGATCTTGAGCTGCACAAATCTGGGACTGCATCGGAATTCTGCCGTGCAATCAACTACACAATCAATGACACCGACACCGTCAACAGCCGTAACAACACCTTCCAAGTATGCAGAGAACACTGCCACCGCCAGCAGTGATGGTGCAGTTGGTGGCAAAAAATCATCAATGAGCGAGGTGAATGGAAAAATCACAGCACACCTGCAACAGCAATTGTTCGGAAAGAGCAGCAATAGTGTGCAGCAACAAGAGCAACAACACAATTCACTTGGAGGCTACTATACGAAGAATACGAGTACGAATAAGTCAACGTCGTCACTGTCGACGGCCGGCGGACATGGTCGGACATTGTCGACATCCGCGACCGGTGGTAGTGTCTTTGAAAAGAACAAAGGCAGTGAGAAGACAAGTTCGCAGCTAATTGGACAAAATGGTGAGTTGAGATTTCCTGTGGGACGCACGGATAATGAGAGGTTCGAAAACTACAGATAAATGACTGTAAATTGACTGAAGGCGGTTCTGGCCGTATTTGTCTCTGTAGCCGCGACTAGTTTGTTTTGCATTCTCTATCCCTCGGTTAGACTGCTTAGCAGATTGCTTGTGATGTAGATCAGGTCATGGGGCTGGTACGAGCATTTAATGATGAGTTATCGGTGCATCTGATTATGGTCGATGAGAATTGGCTGCAGGGATTTCAGTTCCTGATAGCTCCTTTATAGATCATGGCTGATGGGTATATATTTGCGTCGGGTATGGTAAGACGATAATGCTAGAATGCAAACAGCTCTTGATTAAGTTCGTCTTTTAGCTGTGAAAGGCTGTGGTCGTAAACTGAACCTCATTTCACTGCCTCACATATCTGCCCCGCGAGATTTTTACATAAAAAAAAGAAAGGATTTTTACAAAGGAACGATATAAAAAATGTTTTCCACTCTCCGGCATTCCTGGAGTTGATTGGTTTTTAATCGAGGAAAATAATTTTATCCAATAAAACGTACTGCAATTAAGTCCGAAGTAGATCTCAGTAAAGCCGACTCACTACCTCGAGTGATTTCCACCATTTCTATTTAAAGGCCTTTCCAATTTTCTTAAACTTTCTTGAGGTGCGCTGTGGACAAAACCTCTCAACAACAAAGACCCCGCTACCGAGCCTAACAGAACTGCGTTGGCTAAGATATTGCTTTAAGTTTGCAATGGAATCAAGTTTACAATGGAAAGGGCTCAAATGATAATGAGATTACATTCATCTGACATAATTTCCACTGACCATACGAAGTTTGTTCAAAAAATAAGGTGACTTTTTATTTTTCTCGAAAAAATATTTATTTATTAATTAATATTAACTTTGACCTCTTCAAAGTAATCCCTTGCGTAATCCACCTGCGCCAACGCTTTTTCTAATCTTCAAAGCACTTTTGATATGAACTCTTTAGTACAAGGTGACTCAAAATTAATCATCCAATTTTATTTTTGAATTACTTTTTTACTAAGTAAAAAAAAATGATTTTGAGTGATGGAAATCTTTACTTGGACCTTTACAATTCGTTCTGTTAAGTGGGGAAGATGATATCCGCCAAATGACTGCCACCAATGCTGATACACATTTCTTCCCGTTTTATCGCATTTTCCATAACTTTCCGTAAATTTTCGGTGATAACTGCTCGCATTCCTTTCGAGTATCCTCCTTAAGGGCTGCGATTGTCTAAGGATTGTAGGTATAAACCCACGACTCCAAATAGCCCCATAGATAGAAGTCTGGGATGGTTAAATCGGGCGGTGTTGCTAGCCATGCCAAATTGCCAAGGCGAGAGATTACGCGTGCAGAAAACGTTTCCTTCACAATATTCATTGTGTCTCGTGCTGCGTGCGCGGTTGCACCGACTTGTTGAAACCACATATTCACCAAGCTCCGGTCATCCAACTACGGCAGTAAGAGGTCGTTTATCATGGCGCTATAGCGTTCGCCAGTAAGTATTGCCGATGGCGTCCTCGAAAAATATGGGCCAATCATCCCGCGTGAACGCCGCACCACACAGTGGCTTTGAGTGGATGGGATGGGCCTTCGTTCATCACCCGCGGATTTTCAGTGCCCCAGAAATGAAGATTTTGCTTATTGACGTAACCGCTTAAGAGGTAATGCGCCTCATCGCTCATAATAATTTTCGACACAAAATCGTCTTCTTCGTTGTTGAGATTAAGAATGGCTTGACAGTGATTCACACGCGACTGACGGTCTGCAGGCATTAACTGAATCACTGTTTGCACTTTGCACGAGAATATTTGTAAATTAGTTAATTAAAATTCGCTGTATAATCCACCTGGTGATGCCCAATTGCGAGGCCCGTCGTCTGTTTGATGTTTCTTCGTTCTCAACGACATCGGCAGCCAAAGCTGCAATATTCTCGACCAGTCCGGTGGTGACTACGCCCTGCATGGTCTCCTGTGGTTCTAGTCTGTTCGAGCCGAGTAGCTTAGCGCCGGAATGTTTGCCTAGTTGGCCCGACACGATTAGGAAGTCGACGTCGAAATTCATCTTCCGCTAACATCACCAATCGACCCTTGGTCAAAAAATTCCACGCCCTTGCGGAGTATAGCGCCACATTGCTTATCTGTTTATATACTGCAGATATCTAGTTTACAAATGTCAAATATGATTGAGGTAACATGCGATTTGTAAAAATTATAATATCTTCCGATAGGATGATTAATTATGCGCCACCTTGAATAACCTTAGGTTCTTCCTGCGACGCAATCAAATCTCCGTCTTGCGAAGTGAATAAGGCCGCAGTGACCAGAAAATATCATTGCGGTGTTATTTTTGGCAAAAAAATTAGGCTTATTCAACGATGAGTGTAGGGTGCTGGGGCATTATCGTGCATTTT
This sequence comes from Merodon equestris, assembly GCA_958301585.1. Taxonomy (NCBI): domain Eukaryota; kingdom Metazoa; phylum Arthropoda; class Insecta; order Diptera; family Syrphidae; genus Merodon; species Merodon equestris. The sequence continues at coordinate 44,898,499 of OY284416.1, read as the reverse complement.
TTTTCCCACAAATCCGGACATTTTGCATTTTGTTCGTATTCTTTCATGCAAACGGCGCATAGCTTCAAGGTAGTGTGCTTTATTGACTATACGACCTAACGGCAGGAACTCATGATGAAGCACATCAGTGTAATCGAAGAAAACAGTGAGCAAAACTGTCACATTATGCCCAACTTATAGTGTTTTTTAGTTCTTGGCTCTTGAGGTCGCTTCTTATGGGATGATTGGACTTTGGTTTCAACATCATAACCATATATTTAGACATGTATCATCAGCAGAATGATGATAATTTCAGAAAATCTGGATCGTCATTAACAAGAGTCACCAGCTCCTGAAGGTTTATCGATGGGTCTTTCGGTAAACATTTAGCAATTTATGAACAATCTTGACACCCTTTGCCGAAAATTGTAGTGGTAGTGATTCTAAGATTCCCTATAGCAATTTTCTTTCGCCATCCTAACCGTTCTCGAGGATGTAACCCTGATAAACATTTCTGTTTTTGCGAGTATGCCTAGCTTGCGAAATTCAAAAAGTCACCTTATTTTTTGGACAAATATCTCTCGTTTATCGATGTAGTGAGTAGTGACCGTCAACAAACAGTCATTGTTAATGATGTTGCTTCGGGTATATTAGAGACAGCATCCTTATTGGGTTGTTAACATTACCTCGCTTTGGCTTAAGCCTAGGGTACACACAATAAGTTAAGGTTACAAGGGTTTCATAGACTCATTGTATTTCCTAGCACATGAAGTATATTGCAGTGGCTGGCGAGATGGTGAAGTCTTTTCAATCAACGAGCGTTTCAGCTCTATTCATCGCCTGATTCATACGTTGGCTTTTATCTTACGTTGGTTGTCGAGCCGTCGCCATCTACGTAAAACTTTAGTCAGTGCTGACGAAATGTACAACGCATTGCGAGTCCATGGCGGTACGCAGCTCATGCTTCAGACTCTCCGGAGTCTTTTCTGGATTTTACATGGCAGACAAACTGTGAGAAGTTATTGGCACAATTGTGTCGTCTGTCGGTGCCAGAATGGAGCCACTCTTACGCAGCAAATGGCTTCGCTGCCTAGGCATAGGGTTATTGCCGCTCGTCTGTTTTCGGCTTCAGGGTTTGATTACTATGGTCCTTTTACTCTTCGCATTAGAACCAAACGATCCCGTGCGAACGTGAAAACTTATATGGCATATGTACCATACATATGTATAGTCACGAAAGCCGGTCACATTGAGTTGTTGGATGACCTCAAGCCTTTTTGGATGCCTTTACCGGATTTAGTGGCAGACGTGAACCTTGTCAAGATCTCTATAACGACAACGGCACAGCTTTTGTGGGTGCTAATCGAATGCTTCGAGAAGACTTGCCGACTTGAACTAGCGAGCAGAACCAACAGACTCTGGCGAACAATGTGACGAGGTAGCATTTCATCACATCCAGCGCTCCCCATCAAGACGGACTATGGGAGGCTGTAGTGAAGTCTGCGAAGCCAGATTTGGTTTGGTTAGTTGGCTGCTAGCCAGTTGACTGCGCTAACTTATGAGATGGCTTATAGCCCATTCAATCCAGCCCGCATGACAATTGTGGCGAGGTGGTGAATTCGGTGCAGGCTTTAGCGGCGCGGGTCTCCGTAATAAATTCATTTTACATCAACGACTTTTTGACAAGCTGCAACTTCGTCAAAGACGCGGTGTTGTTGGCTACCAATGTTAACAAAATGCTTTCGACGGGACATTTCAAGCTCCGTAAATGGATTTCGAACAGTCTACAAGTGATTTTCAATATAACGAGTGGAACAGCTTTGGGTTCTGCGCATACCATCAACCCCACATCTTCAGTGCTTGGACTAAGATGGGATCCATCAAGCGACGAACTGTTCTTTTGCGTGGAATTCGGTCAATCTGATTAATTCCCTACGAAGAGACGTGTACTCAGCGAAGTGGCGCAGCTGGTCGATCCAACCGTACTGCTCGCACCGGTCATCATTACTGGCAAGATTTTTAGTCAACCGCTTTGGTCAGCGAGCGTTACTTGGAATGCCCCTCTACCACAAAAACTGGTAGAAAATTGGATTGATTTCGCAATGGACTTCAGGTTCTTAATCGATTTCGAGTGCCTAGATGGCTAGGTATGTCCAGCGGAGAAGTTACAACAATCCACGGCTTTTGTGATGCCAGTTTATGGGCTGACGCAGCTGTCATTTATATGAAGTCGATTCGTCCAAACGAGCCTGCTTATATTTCGCTACTTACTGCTCGCACCAGGCTAGCTCCGCTCAAGGGCGCTACCATACCTCGACTGAAGCTGTGCGCAGCGTTTGGCATCAACACTCCAGAACGTCCGTGTTGCACTGTAACTGCAGAATGTCTCGAATTTTTTCGGTCGGTCTCAACCAACAGGATAAGCTCTGTGGCGAGAGTACTACTACTGTGAGTGTCAGTTGTACCAAAGATTGTTGCCATCGTTTAGAGAATTTGATAATCACACCTTTGGCGTATTTTAAGTAAAGATTTCCAGGTGCACCAGAATAAAATTCTTTGAACAAGATTATCATTGACAATGGAGAATTTACGCTGACGTGATGCTGAAATATTTTTTCTCTAATGGGAAACATTTGCTACTGCGCGAGAAAAATTTCCATGTGAAACACAAGAGAGCATTTTAGGTGGTGCTACAGTCCGGTATAGACCAGGGCCTCAACCACCAAGTCTCCGCACACGCAGTTAGTTGAAACCAGGGTGGGTGAGCTAAGATGTGATCGTACTCTCGTGTATTTACCAAGGGCTTTTTCATCCGTCTTTGAACAGGTCCACATTTTCGTGCCGTTGATGATGTTTTGTATAAACTCACCTCGGTTTTTGAAAGAGGATTGTCCTGCACAATGGTCGCCTGAGTCTAAAGATAAAGCATTTGGTTGCATGATTCCTGCATTAATGTCGTTGGTACATGAAGTCCTTGACTACCTTAAAGTTATACATGTCAATACGTACGTTCTGCCTCAATACGTTGGTGATGTGAGTCCTTCTTAGGTGAAAATAATCACTTCGTATTGAGATAATTTATTGTCAGTGCCATTTTAGCCCCCAATACCCACAAACACTTAATTGATGTCTCTCTGCGTTATCCCAGTACTAGGCAGTTGGACGGACTTGGCGTGGAAATCAGCGATTTCTACGTGAAATTTTCAAGGGTAAAAAAGTCACATGCAAGGCCTTGAATTGTCTTGAACCTTTATGGACATTTAAAGTGTCGATTCGATTACTTCAGACTCTGATGAGACGCTGTTTCTGCACAACCTGTCGAATTTTCAAGGGTGTCAAACCATAGACATTGATTGTCTCTAAGCACGCGACTTTAAAATATATAAATTTAAGGTGTGCATCGATCAGGAAATCATTTGTTTTTTCCAAGATCTGACGTAGTAGAATATTGTAGAATTGGTGGGCTTAACGGGCTTGAACCTCGCTAATATGTGTCGAGTAGTTTATTTACAAACTGTTTAAAGTGCTTACACTAAACGGCGGAGATGATCTTGCAAGCTAGGTTCAGTGATTGATCTCCCTATAGTTGGACAGTTAAGTTTCCATTAAGTTTTAAGTTCCATTTACCAAGCTTGATTTCCTGCGACCATATCCTACAGGCCGACTTGTGTATGTAGCCCTAAAGGTCATCTCTAGCTTTAAGGGCTTAATAGTAAGTCTAGCTGCGCGAGGTTGTTTATTGGTCTTAAGTTTCGATATGACCTGACTTGTCCTAGTCGGGGAGCATATTACTCTTCTATTATCGTCCGCAAAGAATATGTCATTGTGCCTGATAGCGGAATCTTACAAAACTTTACTTGGGCTTTCAGAATATTGGAGGATCCAGTGAACCTTATTTTTATTGGTGCTTATGAGAAGCTTGTCCTCCATGGACTGTATACATTTTTGCATTATATCACCCTCCAAACTTATATAAAATAAATTGAAATTGCCCTCAAACCAATAAACGGCCGTAAAATGTCCAGAGGCGGTCTGACATTGTTTTTCATAATTAATGAATGAAATAAATAAATACATTAATTAATGGAAAAATTAATGAGATTTCGTGTGTTTTGTCGTAAGAAATTCGAAATGGATCGCCCTGCAATATAATGCTAATCCGTTTGTTAATGGTTTGTGTTATAGCAAATTTAATCGGTTTTAGCCTATTTAGGAATATCTAAGCAGCCAACTCTTACTTGCTTTCAGATCCGTCATTTAATGCCTCATCATCCGTAATCATGTTCGCACCATCAGATACGAAGTGATATTTGACTATCAGTCGAATTGATCTAACTACATAGGTAAAATGTCTAGGAATTAGAGCAAAGCTTGATTCACTTGTTTCAGAAAAGATGACTGATACTTACCTTTGGCTTCCGTTCTTTCTGTTCATTCATTGAGATAAATCTTTCAAGCTGGATTCACTATTTTATCAACTACTTTTCAGCCGACCAACTTTACAAGTGAATGCTAGATCTGTACCAGCTTCTGCGCGGGGAAAGTCTAGAACAACGGCGGGATGGCCATGTGGTGGCCTTTTTTGTGTCAGATTATAATGATTGGCAGCCGATACAAAGAAGAATTGCATTAATCATCACTCTCTCTGTATCATGTCTCGCGCCGTCACAACCTTGTCTTGGTTAAACATTGAAACCAGAAGCAATTTTCTTCAGACAGACAGCAATATATGCTCCAGGCTTAGAATAAATCGTTTATTGGCGGCATGTGGACAAAAATTATAAAATCAAATCTATAACAATAACACGATTGGTTCCTCCCGTTAGCTACCCATTTCTACTTATCATTCAGACTAGTCCATTTCCTTATCAAAAACCACATAAAGCATTTTTAATTATCCCAAAAGGAATGTCATCGTTCCAACTGCCCGATATCGTATTTCCAAACCTGTGCCGCAACCCAATAAAGCCAATTAATAATTCCAAGTTAAACCGAATTCCCCGACCATATCTAGATCCATTCATTCACATAACACCCAACATAAATATTTATGTCCTACACTGATTCCCTAAGCCTGCAGGCCATGTCGCCGTGTCATGATACTGCATCCGTACACCTTACAACCTTTAAATCGAAAATAATTCATATTTCTCTCCATCGACCCTTTGTCATTCGGCTAACTTAATTAATTCATCTCGTTGGGCTTAAACTGGGCTAAGACCTGAAAATGACTAAACCGAAGAGAAGGTCCCTTCAAATGGTTGCGCAGAACGCCGGTTGCCGCCACGCCGATATGTATCTAATTCCAAGAGACAATAAATTAATTTTACGCTTACCGAATAACAAGAAAATGAGGGGCAGATCCAGATAGAATGTCTAGCTCTTTGCATAACCAATCGGATTTGGAAGATTTAGATTCTCTCATCTTTTGTTCGAGGATCTGAATGTCAGAATCTGAATATGGAAATCGATCGAGATTCTTTTGTTCGTCGAAAATTACGCAGAAATGGACGATCTATGATAGTGATGCGGATAAACGATATAAATTTTGTTATGCCGGGCACAAACAAGGGATTTCGGGGCGATTTCCATGCGAATCGAAATTAATGAGTCGACGGGATTGCTGCATGACAGAAGATATGTTTATTCAAACAACATCTACGATCGATTGGTGTCCATATATTACTGTTTGATTCTGGAGTGGGCTTGCATAACATATAATAATTCGCTCTTGGTTTAGCTCTTAATGAATATTCACTTGGGGTCATAGAAACTTGGAATTCCTACAGAAACATAAATCAGTGCTGCAAGACCGAAAAACGATTGTACTATTATATATACTCGTAGAGATCAATACACAACGGAATCATGGTCCTTAAAAAAAAGGTACCGCGTTTATGATAGAAATATTATAAGACAGCTAAATTTGAATCTGGTAACCACATCGCAGCGATCTTGAAGTACTTCGAAGGTGCCTTTAACAAGCTCTACTCGATGGCACCTATTCTTGGAACTTGATTCATATAATCGCGAATAGATCTCCCAATAATCTACTGACCAAAACTATAAAGTCCCCAATGGAAACCAATTTCACATCTATTATGCCAGCAACCGAAGTCTTAAGTCCGAAGAATAACTCCAATTCAAAGAGAGAAACTTTGCATTTGAGCATTTTTCAAGCAGAAGTACGGTCGATCAGATCAAACCCTTTGGGTTTTAGGTCACATCAACATTGAGAGGAATGAGAAGATCAACGAGACCGGTAATACCTCATTGAAGTCACAGGTCTCTCGCCGAACCACCTCAGAATTAATGTCTTTTAACAATTTTTAACCGCAGCTAGTCTTAGGCAAATATAGGCGACCGGCCTAAGTATTCATGCTGCCATACTTGGCATATGATTCGACTCATTGCCATATCTACTACTGGTTTCAATTAATAACTTGAAATTTTTAATTCTGCAGGCTGAATTTGTACGTCCCAGCAACTTCCTTCTGGATCTTGCTATACACGAGCCAGAACTCCTACCTACCTACCTTATCCGTAGCATAAACTACCTTTGGACAACAAAATTAAAAGATCAGATCGACCCCATAGATCTGAAGTGAATCGGCCGAGCCGTTCTCGAGATATGATGGAAGAAAGTTTGAAAAAGACAGTTTTGAGAAAAATGCGTTTGAAATTTCAAGTACAGTTACAACTATGAAAATCCTAACTTCCCATTAACCTGCGATACCTAATTCGCAGAATACACCTTCCTCCTCCCCTTGAAAATCTTTCAGAGCAGATTTTTCTGCTTTTGCTGCAATTCTGGCGTTTTTCGTGACATAACTGCCGCGTCCCTCGGAGCGCGAGAACCGCTTTTCATCACATTGTTCTACGTAAGCATGCGCTTTACGTCGAGTGGGGCATCCCATGATTTTCAGTTATTATTCAATTATTCAGTTTTTTTGTTTATTTTTTCACATATTACACCCAGAACAAAAACTACTCATAACCATCGGATCTTGAACTTGTCCGGAATACTTCCCAATTAATGTAGAAACTCCAAATAGAGATGAAAAGCCACGCTTCTTCCAAGTACCGTCACCCGATACCGTCAGCTCATCGCGTACTTTTCCTGCTTCTTCATTCCATGTTTTCTCTTGCGAGACAGCAAATGTTAACGCAGACTCAAAAACTGCAGTTGCACCTTTTTGTATATTTTTCAAAAACGCCTAACACGTTGAATTTGAAATACCCGAACGTTATGAAAAAGGAGCGTTGATTACGCGGCATGAATCTGTAGCTAAAACCTATATAACCCTATAGCAAATTCAATTAACTTTTATTTTGAGAAGAGTATATCTACAAACATAATTTTCGAAAAAAATATTTTCCTTACATAGTTCAATTTATTGCCGGTAAAAATAATAGCACGTCAAAAATATGGAGTCAAAATAAAAACTTGAATTAATTTTGATTACAAAAATTGTTTCTATTTAATACCCACATACCGCATACCAACAGCGTTGGATCAAGACCCAAAGTTCGTTGATGTTTCTTGACTGGTCCTCGGAAACACTTTTCTTTACCTCGGCCCATAAACTTCCGATACGGTTAAAATCTGGAGATTGAGGTGGCCATTCCATTAAATTGACATTGTTTTCTCAAAACCATTGCTTTGCCTTATTCCTGGTATGTTTGGGGTCGTTGTCTTGTTGGAAGACCCCAACCAAACGCATTTCCTCGAAGCAAATGGCAGCATGAATTCATTCATTATTTGAACATAAAGGTGTTGGTCCAGCACACATTTTATTCAATAAATTGGATCAACACTATAGTATGAAAAATATCTCCATACCATGCTGCAACAACCGTGTTTCACCGTTTTTATGGTATAAGGCTGTTTAAATGCCATTGATTTGGCCAATCGATGTGGGTTCGAGCAAAGTTCAACCTAGGGTTCATAACATAGACTGAGTAGCGAAATTTTCTTGGAATACAGGCCTTCAAATTTTCCTCCCTCAATCTCTGATGAATATTTCCAACGCTTGCCGAAACATTCAGACCCGTTTTTATTTCGACGGCTGACTTGAATGGATCCTTCTTCGAAAGTCTTACAATAGGCTTGGTCAAATGTGGTGATATTGCTGCTTTTTTACTGCTTACCGCTGGTATTTTACAGTATCAGGAATAGCGAAAAATACAGACGGAAACTCTAAAATACAATACGCTAAACTTGAATCGGTAAAAACCTTCATGTCCATGCCGTCTCGGAGTTTTTCAACAGAAGCTGTAAAGCGGTTTTCACTAAATTTCCTTATTAAATTTTCTATTAGTCGTGCTTCCTTTTCTGTCACTTATTTTGTAAATAAATAAATTGTAACTAATCACGAGTTTCAAACTAATTGTCTGCCTCTTCTAATTGCTGTATCTTTATAATGGCTTCGAATTTTTAAAAACTTTACCACCATATTCTAGACCACGATAAGTTAATCCATTGTTATAACTTTCAAGATCGAACTTCATAAGCACTAAGGGATCGACAGATTACGGTCACTGTATGTATACATCTTGTAGTATAGTTACTTTGATTTTGCAAGGGAGCCGTCCCTTTACGGACTGCATTGTCCAGGTGTCTACAGAATTCTAGTTGATTCATGAAAATGCCAAGCTCATGCTCTGTTTAATAAGACAATAAAGCAATTCAACGAACTATATTCAAGTCCAAACATTGTCCGAATATAAAATCGCGAAGACCAAGATGGGCAGTACACATAGAACGAATGGACAGTGGACGAAGAGCTGAAAAAATAGTGAGCAGCAGGCCGAAGGGAAAAATATCGCCAGGAAGGCCACAATATAGAAAGGGGTGCTATATAAGGATGGACCTATAAAAGATGGAACAGAACAGCAACAACACTCATGACAGTGAAGCTTGTCAAAGGGTCTTTAGCGATGCCCTGAACTTCTGGGTTTCTAATGCCCATTAGTAATAAATCACAATGAGTAGGCTTAAGAGGTTTACTTTGAAAAGTAAGCCTAGTTACATATACAGGGTAGGCAAAAGCTAGTGTGGAAGTCTTCATTAAATTAAACAAACATTTTATTTTTACGGAATCGCAACCTTCGGTCTATGGCAATTATGAATCATCATTCATATGACCTCTAAGGTTTGAGTTGCAGGCACCGAGCAAAATGAGAAGGAGCTTCAGTGATGTAGAGCTAAGGAATTCGGTACACACCCAGTCGGCCACTGTACGTGACGAAGGCGGGACAGTCCCAGAGAAAGTGTTCTGCTGTGTCGTGCTCCTCGCAACATGCAGCACAGATGGGCGCCTCTCTGATGCTTAGCAAAAGCATCCTTATCCTTAAGGATAAGAAGAATGTTGCAGATTTATGCAGACATCAGGGCGTACGCGCTTAGTCATCCTCCATCCTGAATATTCCCTCCATCTACGACTGTGTGCATTAAAGACCAAATCATTGATGTCGGATTTGACCGTGAAACCAGGTAGACTTAAGGCGGGTTCAGGTCCTGAGAAACTCTCCTTTGAGCCCTTTCCACCGAGTTAATCGGAGATCTCGATCCTAGCGTGACCATACAAGCGTTAGCGAATTTAGTCTTCCGACTTTGTTCAAAAAGGCCTTGAGTTCATGCACTAATTTGGAGCTGGATAGAGGGTTGGACACAACTTTCAGTGCAGCTTGACTGCCACTACAGACGCATATGCTTTTTCCACTTGTGCTTCAAAACGATCCAATAGGATTGCGTATATCTCCGATTGAAAGACAGACGTACATATATTTTCGTAAAGAAAAGTGAAAAAAAGTGAAACCTCAGCGTCGGACCCCCGCCTAGACCTGGTGTCATCTATAAAAATGCGAAGACAGTCCATTCCAGGTTCAATATCTGGCCAGAGCGAGTCCTGACGCCATGGAAATTTGAGTGTGAAATCGCAGCGCAATAGGATGGCAGGTGTAATTGCATTGGAAGGCATATCCATGAGGGTTCGTAGGATATTTCCCGCGCAAGTACACTGTCACTCCAATTGTTGTACCAAAAATCATTTCTCTTGAGGCGGAACATGGCTTTCAGTGCGCACCTTCTAATATCTTCTTCTTTTCCTTTTTTTTTTTCCGGCGTCGTTATGGTCAGAAGTGTAGGACCATAACCTTCCCACTTAACTGCATTCCTACTGGTCCGCTTGTGGGGTCCGCCGGTTTGACCTCAGAAAGTAGCGGCAGGCTTCCCGGTTTGGGGTTACTTCATCGCTGAGGCCAATCAAATACTGGTGTTTTTGCATTTGTTTGCACCAATTGTTTTTCGGCCTGCCTTTTTCTTTTTTTTTGTTTTTTTGTGACACGGGCATGCTCCAGATTTTTTTGTTTGATCTTACTCTTACAACACCGGTGATCTCCAGTCGTGTCAACCCACTGATTTGCATGTACACTTGTGGGGCAGTTTAATGGTGGTATATGTGTCCCTAGGCTCACTTTGGTGTTTTCTAAATTGCCTAGATGTGATTTTTGTTTACCTTTGTTTTAGTCGCCTTTTACGACAAGCGAGAGGTATCGCTGCAGGGATATTCTTATCCCGTCCCTGCACGGATTGCGCACCTTCTAATATATATGTCTAAAGGTGGAAGATTCATCATAACATCTAGAGCAGCGCGCGGTGTATTGGGGAAAGCCCCCATAGAGCTGAGACAAACCGCTCTTTGGAGTTTGGTGAAAGAGGCCACGATGTGTTTGCGTGTTCGTCTGTTCCACCAGACAACCGCCGATGCATATGAGACTACCGATCCTATCATTGCCGTATAGATGATCTAGAAGATCTCTTTCGGCGATAAACCCCATATTTTTCCTTTACAATATCAAAAAGCTAATAGCGCTATGGTGGTTTTTGACTCAACATGCTTTGACCAAAGAAGCTTGCTATATAAGACGACTCCCAGGTACTTCGATATCGGGATGCGAATGCCTTTTAGCACCAACTGAGTAATGCCAGTATTTTTCCTCCTCAGTCTTAGGAGGAGTAACCGACAGCCAATGCACGAGTTATGCACCAGTGTTCGATCACATTTAACACCGCCTGTGCTTCGAGAGAGACAGTCGCTAAGCATGAGCCGACAGAGAGAACAGCACCATCATCCGCATAGGCCTGGCCATAGATTCTAAAGGCATTGAGAGCATCGAGCAGAGAGTCGACCACCATGCACCATAACAGCGGAAACAGGACTCCACCTTGTGAGCAGACCCTGTTTACGCCAGACTTGACACATTGTTCGAGGCCTAGATCAGCGATCAATGTCATGTGCACAAGCATTGCTTCGATTCACAAAACTGGTGCTTCACCTACGCCATGTCGTCCAGCAGCGTTGCACATGTAGTAAGTAGCGTTATTAAAAGCTCACTCAATCTCGACGAAAATGCCCAGTAGGTACTCTTTCCTTTCGTGTGCGCATTCAAATCGTCCCACAAGGTTTTGAAGCGCAGTCTCGAAGGATTTTCCGCGCTGATAAGCATGTTGCATCTCCGAGAGAGGATGCATTCAAAAGGCAACTTTGCGCACGTGGAACTCTACTGGTCTCTCCATTGGTCCAAAACTCTTGGCGAGTGAGTAATCTTCTTTCCCTATTTTCGGAATATAGACCACTTTCACCGCTCGCCAAGGAACCCAGTAGGGCAATGACTGTAATTCGCACCACACATGATTTTCCTGGATTACACTGGCCCCTCATAAATGTCCTGTGGGTTTCGCAGTCCCCAGACAAATTTTCCCTCCATTTGTCCCCATATGATTAAACAAAAAAAAAAGATCGTATTCGCCTGATTTACCTGATATAACTTCTGGCTATTCAACAAGCCAAAAAGACCACTCCGAGGACACCGTTTTGAGTTCATAGAAGAGACTTTCGAGAATTGGAGAAAGTTAGAAAAATAAATAAAAATTGCAAAATTCAGAGCAGAATATAAACTTTCTCATATTTGGACATAGGACCTGCATATATAGCCGCAGATAGATTATTCTGTTACCAATTCCAAAATAGTGTGTGAACTCAAGATCGAAATTTATATGATCATAAAAGCTTGTCGCGCGATTTACTTACTAATAAACTAGTACCTATTTAATTGAGTAACTTAATCTGCTAAGTTTAATTTTTTTTAAATTTCAGTTTAATTAAATACTTATAGGTACTTACGCAAACCTCGCGACAAGCTTTTATGATCATATAAATTGTGTATAATGAGGCTATAAGTTGGTAGTTATTTATAAGTAATTTTAAAGGAAAATTTTATTTTCTTCTTTTTAGAGCATTTAAATAAAAGCTTTTTTTAAAAAAAGGTTTTTTTGCTTTTAATTTTTTTTAAATCAATGAACACAATGAACCTGTGGTTTTCATCTCGACTATTTTATATTCCATTTACAAAATGTCTGATAATCGATTAGCATTAAGTAGAATTGAAGAATTCATCTAAGTAATCATACAACCTCCTCAGTCAATATCTCTGCCAAAACTCTATCGAAAACTTGAGGTAGTAAGATCGATCTTTAGTTGTGATATCACTTTTCCGGCCGCTTTTGTAAATCGGTCGCACAATTGACCTTATTAGTAGATCTTGAAATAAGTATTGGCTAAAGCTCAGGGTAGTTAACCTAGTCATCACAGGTGTAGGAATCATAGCGTTAGTATTGAAGTCTCTAAGATAAATATCATCAAAACCGGGGTAGTTCATCGTGTACAGATAATGCATTAACAAGGTAACAAAAAAAAAAAATAAAGTTCAACCTTCTTATTAATGAAGGTTATAGGAATCTTTTTCATTACTTGTCTAAGAAGGATGTTTGGTTGAGAAATATTTAGAAAATGCTGAATTGCACATGCGCATGGTCTTACTCGTAGAATATTGTTGACAAACTTGATTCTAATCTTTAAGCAGCAGTACGGTCTGAAAACAAAAAAAATTGATTGTAGTAGTCAGGCTTTAATGACTAATCCAAGAGCTAACCAGTCTTTCTGAACCTCCTTAGATTTACCTATAAGAAGGAATTCTTATATGCCTGGTGTTGTTCGCGGCAAATATACTTTAAGGAAGGCATCGTCCTGTCCAGAAGGAGAGATGATAATGATATGACCTTTATCATCCTAGCTTAGATAAGATCAGCCACTTTTCCGCGGATACGTATTGATCAAAAAGGTTTCCGATATTTTCACCCTAAATGCTCTAAATTTGTACATATTACCACGTTATAAGTCCTTTCGTCAGTTGTTGTTAGCCTGACCCTAGAATCCGGATAATTATTGGATGTCCAGTGAATACAATATCGGCCAGTGGGCTAGATGTCTGTGAAAAACTCACTTAGTTCACCAGAAAGAGACTTATCTACAACTTGGTAAGTGGCACAGAACATTATTTGACTAACAGTACACAGCTGTTACCTAACACATCATAAAAGAAGATGTACATCAATAACGGTATTAACAGTTAAGATCGAATGTTTTATTAAAATACAGTTACTTTGGTTCTAAGCCCAATCGAAATCCAACTTCAACACCACATTCGAAGCAACTATTCGAGAGTCAATCGAACTCATGACCACACCATCTCCAGTTACGTGTACCATACAACTGCTCTAGTTGCGGTCAATAGAACTAGTCACCTTAACGACTTAAAGACTTCTCCCTGTCATCATCAAGCGCAGCTTAGGCGTCATTCGATCCCCATACCTAAACCGCATCAGAACACTAAGATGGTCCAACGATGCTCCACATCCCCGTCATCGCTCGCTTGGCCAAATGTAATAACATCCATAACGGCCTCTGGAGCGTGTCAAAATGCCTTCAATCAATTGATTTCTCGATCCTAATATCCAATCAAAGTATTTAATGAACGCATTCTTATGTAAATGTGTGTCAATAAAACCAAGATTGGATTACATCGAGCCAGCCGCCGAGGGCAAACGATTCGAGTCTTTTGTTCGTACGAGCGGTTTTTGATGGAATCAAATGCGTGTACGCATGCGTGCCGGACTGATGAAGATTGCAATCAGATCACTCGGTTTGTTGTTCTGAAAAGAACACGCCGGCCCTGCAGCATTGGATTGGGGTTTTAGTTACGCAGAGTTCGGCATTAGTGACATTGGACAGTGGATCGAAGGAGTTTCGGGTCTAGTGCTTATTGGATTACTTATGCTCCGATTGCTGGAATTTATCGGTGTTATCTGGTGTAATAAATCTATTTGGGAATAGAACAGGTATTTCGGGTCATGGATACAAACGAGCGCTTGCTCGTCTCTGGATAGAGATTAGCAGTTATGCAATGAATCACTGGCTTAAGAGTGACGTAACTTTCTCTAGATTATTGTGTTTTCCTTTGTGATACTTTGTTGTTTTCACATTCTAGACTTGAGTTGAATGGAATGATGTCGTTGCATGGAGTAGGTAGATCGACGGTTTGGGGAGTCTTTGTTGTTCGTTTTATGTATCATAAGCCCTCAAATAGGTCGAGATGATTTAGTGCTGATTGCTGTTTTGAAAGAAGGGAATGCATGGTATAGACAAAGAAAATTCATGTATTAGTCCTAGGTCGTATCAATCTTGACATTCATCTTCATGAAAAAATTAATTACGAAGCAGGACGGAAATATACATCACTTGGTGGGAAAGTGAGAGATAAAAACCATATGAACCGAGATTTATGCAGCTACATTCCAGAAAACTCATAGGAACCATGTATCGACAGAAAGAAGGAAAAGTACACAGTGTTCAAAAAGTGCCGGGAATAAAGTGATTTTCTAGGTTGCATTGATGCGATTCTTGCGATTTTTACCGCCGTTGAGTTGGCAAACATGTCTGTAAGGTACCTGAATATTACTGGTCAAACTGTGCTGGCAACGGACAAATGGGATACATGTATTATGCTACGATTAATTTGCAAAAAGGGTCAGAAAGCATTAAATTCTGCCATAAAGATGAAATAAAATGCAGAAAAATTCGAAAAATATTAAATATTGCTTTTGGAAAGTTTGCTATCTGCAGCTCTAAAACTGACCATTGGTATAGGGATTTTTAAGGAGGCCGCAAAGAGGTTAAAAATGATGAGAGCCCTGGACGGCCCAACACACCAATAATCGATGCTAATCGACGATGGACCATCACTGAATCATGGGAATCCGAAGAATATGTGCGGTCTTTACTAATTTATACTGACCTATGCTTTATACCAAGATTGCTTTTAGGATTGCGTATATTACTGTCCGAGGAGCAGACGCATGTTAACCTAATGAAAAGTGTATTCGCATACTGAGTCTTCGTCTCGAGCCCCCTTAAGACAATAAACACCTTTCACATTAAGCTCCATGGTAAAATTCTGCAACGCGGTCGGTCCGGTGAGCTGGGAAAGTCTCCTCGCAACTGACATCAACTCCCTTTAAAGGTCATAACATGCTTATGTGACAGCCTCTGGGTATGATATGAGAATATACGGGTATGCCGTATAGACCAGAAGGACCTTCCTCGGCGATAAGCCTCGGTGTCTATAGAAAACTCACTTGTTTTTGGTTTGAGGTGCTTAAAGCAAACCTTCTACATGAAGTCTGTCGAACCGACAGAAAAAGGGCAATACCGTCCGTGTAAAAGTAATTCCAGACTCCAAAGGTACTTAGAGCACCGAACAGAGGCAAAACGTCATCTTGTACGTAAAAACCTGCGTCAACGACACCAAAACTGATCTAAGCCATAGTACTGACGTTGGTCCTAGGTCCCTATAGACAATGAGAAGCAACTTTCTGCAGTTTCCTAACCTTTTTGTTCTTTTTAGCAAGAAGGCGGTTAGACTGATAAGTTTGAAGCGAAAGAGGGGTGATACTTACCAATCTTGAAAATGAAGACTACTTTCACCGTAAGCCAAGGAAGAGATAGATAGATAGATAGATATTTATTTATTCCGTAGCAATATATTTACAATGATTTTAGTTATCGCACAGTATTTTATTACAGAGATTTGATATATTTAATATCTTACTTCTGAAAAACAAAACTGTATTTTTAATCTATATACAACTTGTAACATGTAATGCAAATATCTTTGAAGGAAAATACGAAAAAAAACCTTCAATATAAGAAAGCCAAGGAAGAGATATGCAGACAGCGCTAAGCTAAAGATGTAAAGAACAAATGCTTTATACCTCTCGACAGAAATCATTTCATCATGTAGACCTGGCGTCTACAAACCCTTCTCATTCGCACAGCTCTAGTTTCCTGTGGTGTCATCCGATTTCCTCGAAAATGAGCTGAAACTATAAGGTAGATTTTTTGAGCACTGTGTCGGTGTCGGCTTCGGTCTTAAATCAACACGATTCTTCACCAGGTAGTTAAACTACAAGGTGGCGCAAAATTAATCATTCAATTTTTTTTTTTTGATCGAGCGGAGCGTAGCGGAGCGAGAGCAATCACCCACTTTTTGGCAATATAGTGGTCCGAAAACGATTTCGGACTAATCTTGTACGCACTAAATGTAGATATCGGCTATAACCACACATGTGTGCAGCATGTCATTCGATAGATCTAGGTCTGTAGATGAGCCATAAATTATCAAATGAAATTGTTTGATTGAAAAATAGTGAGAAATAACGAAAAAGAAAAGTGCCATGCGGAGCGAGAGCAAGGTTGATAAAACAACAAATTTGCTCGCTCGATCAAAAATTTTCAGTAGCGGAGTTAAGCCCGCGCATACTGATCAGCCTAGTAATTACTTTTTTACTAAGTAAAAAAATGATTTTGAGTACTGAAAATCTTTACTTAGACCTTTAAAATTTCTTTCTGTTAAGTGGAAAAGATGATATCCATCAAGTGGCTGCCGCCAGTGTTGATACATATTTGTACCCGTTTTATCGAATTTTCCATGACTTTCCGCAAATTTCCGGTGATAACTGTTCTCATTTCTGTCGAATATTCTCCTTAACAGCTGCGATTGTCTAAGGTTCACAGGCAGAAACCCGCGACTTCAAGTAGCCCCAAAGAAAGAAGCCTTGGATGGTTAAATTGGGCGATCATGCTGGCCATGCCAAATCGCTAAACCGGGACATTACGCGACCAGGAAACGCTTCCTTCACATATTCACCAAGCCCCGCTCATCCAATTCTGACAGTAAGAAATTATTTATCATGGCCCTGTAGCATTCGCCGCGTAATGTCGATAGCATCATCAAAAAAATACGGCCCAATGACTCCTCCAGTGTGAACGCCGCACCATATACTGGCTTTGAGGGGC
Source organism: Merodon equestris (assembly GCA_958301585.1). Classification (NCBI taxonomy): domain Eukaryota; kingdom Metazoa; phylum Arthropoda; class Insecta; order Diptera; family Syrphidae; genus Merodon; species Merodon equestris. The sequence continues at coordinate 44,881,262 of OY284416.1, read as the reverse complement.
TGTAATGGCTATTCGTGCATCACACGTAGATTTTCAGTGACCCAGAAATGAAGATTGTGCTTATTGTTGTAGCCGCTTAAGTGAAAATACGCCCCGTCGCTCATGATGATTTTTGACACAAAACCGTCGTCTTCGTTGTTGAAATTGTGGATGGCTTGACAGTAATTCACGCGCGACTGACGGTCAGTAGTAGGATTCGCTGTAGAACGGCGTGCAGATGGTTTGTGTCAAAGATGTTCGTTCACTACTCTCCGCTGGTGGTTGTCCTAGGTAGAATTCGAGATATTTGACTGAATTTATCGCGTTGGTTGTAGTTCACAGTAACTCTTTTGTTATATTGGAAATGCACACACAAAGTATAAATTTCGAAGTGACCTTACACTGCGAGTGTTATGCCTTCGTCGGCATTTCTTTTGATCATCTCTCATTCACAACTGATACTGTTGCACAGTTTTTAGGTATTGAAATTGTTCTTGGCTATGGACAGACTTGAACTACAAACCTTCCACAGTCGGTGATGCACGTTCTCAGCGACATCGTTAGCCACAGCCGCGATATTCTCGGCCGAACGTCCAGACACGTGGCGCCCACACCCTGCGTGGTTTCCTGTGGTTGCAGTCTATTCGAGTCGAGTAGTTAAGAGCCGGAATATTTACACAGTTGGCGCGACGTGATTAGGAAAGGGATGTCGAAGTTCACGCTGTGCTAACACCACCGACCGATTATTGGTCTAAAAAGTCGACACAATTATTCCACGCCCTTGCGGAGTATAACGCTCTAATGCATATCTTTATACTGCAGCTGTCTAGTTTACAAGCGTCAAATATTATTGATGTACAAGCCAATTTTCAAAAATTATAATATTTTTCGATGGGATGATTAATTTTGCGCCACCTTGTACTCCATATGAGTTGGAGTTGGAGTTATTTCGAAGGGTTTTGAATTGCTATTAAAAACATACCGAAAGCTCATTAAATCTCAATGCAACTGACTAGTCTATGAGCTTTATTAACCTGTGAACCTCTGAGCTTAACAACCTGTGGGCCCGTTTAGTCTTTGAACCTTATTAGTCTGAGAGTTTGACAATTTATGATTTTTAGCCTATGATTCTGATTAGTCTTTGATCCTTATCAGACTGCGGTCTGATCAATCTATGAACCTGATTAGCCAGTGAGCTTAGTCAGCCCATAATTTCGATCAACCCGTGAGAAATATCAGCTCATAAGCCTGACCATCCTGTGAGTCTCATTAACTCGTGAGCCTGATCAGCACATGAGACTGATCAACCCGTGAGTCAGACCAGCTTGTGGGCCTTATTAGCCCATGATCCTCACCAGTCTGCGAGCCTGAACAGTTTGTGAGTCCCACAAGTCTATGGTTTGAGCAGTTTTTGGGCCTGATGAGCCTGTGAGCCTGTTCATCCTGTAAGCGATAAAAATATTAGATCCTCTTGCAATAGATTTTGAGCATTCTTTGAAAGTTCGAACCCCTACGAACCAATGCCAACCACGAACATATCTCAAAGTCAACGATATTATCTCTAGTCTACATCAATGTCATTCCCATTGTTGACCTAATGTCATATAAAGCCGAAGGAGTGTCAGATTTGTATTGACGATTATGTAGAACTTGTTTGGTCAACTAAGCCCAGTCTTTAGAAATATTGTTTCACAGACCGCTATCCATAAATAATCACAAAGTTTCCCGGTGTCTGGCAAGTAATTTGATAGCTATCCACATCTCTAATGTCTGCTATAAAAGCAACACATACGAGTATCCAAAGGTAAACAGTACAAACATGTGAGAAGGGAAGGGAGTGTTTAACAGATCTTTAAAGCTGTCAAAAGGCAAACAAGTTACCCTGATGACCACCTAATGAATCAACATTTTCCCATCTCTGGACACGAATCTAAAATAGACCAGCTTTTTCCGTTGGTCGTAGAGAATCAGTAAAGGCAAACGAATTGGACATAACTCTTTTATTTAGTGGGTCGGCGCTTCAATGTGCTAATTTCCTCAATCACGAATTCTGGGATTTGGTTTCTTGTTTTTTTTTTGTCGACCCATTGATGAAGATGAATTGGAGAAATAACGAAAACCCACTAAACGGGCTTGGAATATTTGTTGAAACAATTAACGTGGTTCTTAGGAAGATAAGTTGGAATCCGATCGAATTGGGTCGTAAAGAAAATGTTGATTTTTATTTTTGATCTAGACGATACCTAGATTGTATTTATAATTCTGGATCGACCGTTTTGTATCATGCTGTGATCGATGCGTGTACACTGGTTTGGATATTAATTAATAAGGCGGAAGTAAGGTGGGAAAACAGACGCGAAAGAAATATTCAATTTAATTTCGGAGAGCTTACAAATTAATTTTTTAACATAAGTGGTAATAAATTAAACAAAAAAACCTTAGAAAAAATAATTAGTGTTCACTTTGGTATACAACTGTGAAGTGAACTATAATGGGAGACATGGAAATGGTATAAGAGACGTGTTCAAAAAGTATCGGGAATTTGTAGAGCTCACTGGCTATACAAGTTCGATTGAAGCTAATTTTTTTTTTGTGGGAAGACAGGGGTGAAAAGAATTTGTCCATTGCTAGACTAACGAGCTGCTTATTCGACTGTCAGAAGCTAAAAAGATTTCAATCGCCACAAACCATAACAAAAAAATAAAATACTTAAACAAACAAATTTAAATACTTAACTAGCAAGCGGCTGCATCCTGGTAATAGCCAGTTCAGTGAGGAGGTGAGCGAAATATTGGTACTGATTAAATGTGGCGGGGATTGACGGGAGATCATCTGCAATATTTTCGAGAAAACAATTACTCCATTCAAGAATCGATACACAAAGATAATATCCGCAACTTCCTGGCGTTTTTAGGAGTCTGTAGACCAACAAGTTTAAGCTATGGTGGCAGTTTGAGGTTATTAGCCCATGGAAAACCGCGAATAGCCAATCTAAAAATCTACGTTGAGCCGATTCAATTCTGCATCAAAAACTAATATGGAGTCCAAACTTGGCTAGCGTATTCTAATAAGGGCCTGACAAAAGTAGTGTACAGTGATTTTGTGATACAGCGGTCTTTCAATTTTTTTACCATCTTGTAAAAAAGATGAGGAGTTGGCTAAGACTTTAAAGTGATCGATATAGGCATGGAAAGTAAGCTCCCTATCGCTAATGATACCAAGAGCAGGCATTTTGCATCGAAAGTATAGTCCTTTGGCCGTAAAGAAACACGTTTACGGGAGAAAGTAATTGCCTGGCGTTTACTTACATATATTTCATTCTAAAAAGTTTTTAATAAATCCTCTTAACAAAGTTACAGTCCGTCGAGATGAATATGATTTTCATATGTATCATCCGCATAAAGTGCGGGCCCCATACAAGTTTCTTTTTAAAAATGCAATAAAATGAACTGAATTAAATTTTTTCCATGTATTATGACCTTATTAGTAAGAACAAATATTCCCATTATTTATGAAATACAACGTCATTCAAGTGGCTGGCTTCGCAGTAGCGCATTCTGTCACCCCAATTTTCCAAGACCTTGTTAATGGTTTCGGGCTGTAGCTCTCAGATTGCTTGGATGATATTGGCCTTAGGTGCTTGAATCGTTTCCGGTTATTTGGCATAACATCGATTCTTCACTGTTTCCTACAAAAATAAGTCCGAAGGGGTCAAATCGCAGCTTCGAGGCAGCCAATTGACATCGCCAAGATGGCTGATAACACGATTTGGGAATTTGGTGCGCAAAAAATCGATAGTGGCATGGGCTGTGTGGCGTGGCGCGCCATCCTGCATGAACCAAAGGTCGTCCAAATCCAATTTCAGTAATAAAAAAGTCGGGTAACATGGCTCTGTAACGCCCACCGTTGACCGAAACGTTGTTCCCAGCCACATTATCGAAGAAAAATGGTCCAATGATACCACCACTCCACAATCCGCACCAAACTGTCAGCCTTGTGGATGCGTTGGCTTCTCGACAATAACGTGCGGGTTTTTCGAGCCGAGATCAAAATGCGCCTCGTCAGAAAAGATGATCTTTTGCCCAAAATCGTGGTCCAATTCAAGTTGATCTAAGGCCAAAACTGCGAAGCGATAACGAAGCGGATGGTCGCGCGCCTTAAATTGCTGAGGCAATAGGACCTTGTAAGCGAATAATCCAAGATCTTTATGCAGAATTCTCCTCAGGCTAGTGCGTGAAATGTTGAGCTGTTGAGATCGATGGCGAGCTGATTTTCGTGAATTGAGTCTCACACTCTAGGCCACAGCAGCCACATCCTCATCTGTGTGCACCGTACGACGACGGGAACTATGAGTGTTGTCCACTAGCATACCAGTCTCACGAATTTTTTGTACAAACTTGCGTACAACAGTCGCGGTGGATGCTTCATTTCGGCCAAAACTTCTTTTTAAAAAACGCACTGTTTGGACTTGACAGCACGAGAGCCGAGAAGCTTTTTCAAGGCAAGTGTACAACGGAGGGCTTTGCAGGTATCCCGCCGAGGAGAGAAGCCGCGAAATAATCATTCTATGGCGTTGGTGTTATCGGGATCCGAACTCGCTCATCTTGTGTCAGCAGCCGATACACTACCCACTGCGCCACGGCGCTCTTTGCGGAGGTATGATACTGACTGTCTGTCAAGATTTAGAGCGAGAAACAGCTGTCAGTGTCAAAATAACCTATGATTTAAAAAAAAACAAAAAACCAATAGATGACCCACCCTTTACTAATATTTCGTTCGAAAAAGTATTTACTAAATCCTGCTGCAAAAGTGACAGTGAATATGATTTATGATTATCGTCCGGAGTTTTTGATAAAGTGGTAGGTATCGTTAGCAGTCAAAACAAAAATCAATGGGCCAAGGGGACTGCCTTGTGGAGCATCCGAGATGATGTTAATGAAGACAATAAGAAACTGAGGTGGGAAACCGAGTGCTCTTAGCTTCAGATGAATGATTTGATAATTATTCCTCTCAAAGGCTTTACTATAGTCGGAGGTGATTACATCAACTTCTCTATATTTCTCCTGCGCAAGAAGACATTTGGTGATACATTCATTGCGGTTGGTGGTAATTGAGGGGAAAATATAGATCTGCAGTGAAAGTATAAGAAGTCATAGATTACACGAATCCTGTTCGAATCCTTCCACAGTTAACGGAAACTAGGAATGGAGCGAACGCTGGAATATGGCATGTAAGGGGCTTAGACAGCGTCTCGACACCCTTTTTCAAGATGATTGTTGTCTTTCAGATCCTTAATTTTGTAAGCTAACGTGAAAACCCGAGACAGGTCCCGAGGTCTTTCAAACATCCGAAGCCTCTGCATTAAGCTGGCTCTCATGGGATATACATAGGCAATTATGGGCCTGATTAAGGCCATGTGGCAGATTACCTTCACTCTGGAACCACGCTGATTACTATGAAACAGCCATCTTGTCAGAGCAAGAGCAGGGCAGATCCTAAGGTGGTGAATGCCCATCTGGTCCAAAAATTTAAAACCTGCTTCAATTTTTTGTAGGAGTTCTGGAAGTTAACTTTCAATCAGCTTGGGTTTTCAGTCACCATATTACTGCTGAATTTTCACGAAGTCATGCTGCAAACTAAGGACAATAATGTCGACCATCCGACCTGATCTGTACGCAATTAAATCGTCCGCGTGCGCTATAGCGTTGCGAGGAGAAACTATCAGCTCGTTAAGATAAATGCTGACAATTATCGGCGAGTTAACCCTTATTGCAGTCAATTTTTAATTTCAAATATTTAGGTAAAAGTCATGTTGGCAATTTTCACTACGAACTTTCTACCGGTTAACATATCAAATATTGTATACAGCAGTGACTTATTTATGCCCAGCCGGCTGAGCTTCGACGCGGCCTAGATAGTGTCAGCCCTCCAACGGCATTGTCTGCCATGAAATCATCATGAACCTGGTAAAATCAAGATTATCTGATCGCCAAAGATCGATTTCATTTCAAAGGTAGAACTGATGAAGTAGGGCTCTGTTTTCCAGGTCGTGGTTTAGGCGAAGCTGTCAACTTTCCTGGAAGACAGCTCGCAATGTCGCCACCTTCTCCTGAGGATCCTCGATCACGAAGTCATTGTCATCCAAGACGGCGCTCTCCGGATCGTTCGTTGTCTGACGTTCTCGGAAGCTTCTGATCCTGAATGTTATTCTAATTGATTCTACGAAATATTTTATTTATTTGCAAGAACATATTCGTGCGTTGGAATTTACAGCGCCAATTCTGCTGTTCTTATACAAACCTACAGATATTCTCTGATTTTCTTTGATCATGTTGCAGATTTTTATTCAGTGAGTTCAGTGTCCTGATCTCCAAGTTTTATCTGATGGTAAACCGCCTATACAAGAGCTGTCAAGAGAGTCTTGTCAGGAAGCTATTTTTTTGTTCATGCAGTTTGTCAATTGTCACGTTTCGGTACACGTTTCTGGTATTGTGATGCTGTTGTCATGGTGTCGTACTGTCTGTTTAATTACTTCGTCCATTTCTTTAAGCTAACTGTCAATCTCGTCGTTTGACAGGTCCCTTTTGGACGCTAGGAAAGAGACACTCGAATTGAAAATTCGTCGGTAAAATGGCAAAGCTCACTACTGTAACCGTACGGGTCCGTTTGGACTCGTGTAGTACGGCATTAAGTCGCAATGGTCACTGTCGTATACGAAGGTCTGTAGACAGTTAGTAGACCATTCGTTCATGTCAGCCAGTCTCAATCATGAGTCAAGCACTATGAAACCCAGGTAGGAGCAACCGAAGTGGATTTCAAATTAAGGTATGATCGGCAGGATTTGTTTCTTGAGTTCCGAAGAGTTCGGGTATTTATATCAAGAACAGTGTCCCTGTTAAAGTTGCTAAGCAGATTGCTAAGTTTATTCAAATCTACTTTGGGAAAGTTGAGAGGAGATGAATGCTCCAAGTCAATTATAGGATGGTCACGTTCACAAAAGAATGTAAGAGGTGTTCGATTAGGAGGGTTTCACATTCCGTGTAAGCCTTAGTCTGAACAAGGAAGCAACTACCTTCTGAAGGAGACCATTGCAGATGCGGGAAGTTGGTGTCATTAATTAAATCATCACAGGTTGAAATCGACCGAAGCTACCGAAGCAGCCAGCCTGTAAGCGGGCATAGGCTAAGGTGGACGGATTTTAAATGTCCACTCTGAAACAATTGAAGTCGGGCTTCAAAAATTCACAATTAAGGACAACGGACGAAAGATTAGTTTCTGTGAGAGCAAAGATATCATAAGTAAGCTTTTAGGGGTGTAACATATACCTTGGATGTTTTGGACTGAAGTCCTCTGACATTTTGATAATACTTTGCTACGAAGAAAAAAAATTTGGAGTGGGAAATACGTTTTGAGTAAATGTAACCGGTAAGGCCATCGTAAGCTTGGTGCGAGGAAAGTTTAAAGGATTCAGTTAAGCGAATGAATAGTATAGATATTGAATCAAAATTGTCGTTCAGGTAGCGCAAGAAAAGTTTGACTTTGTCATGCATTTTCTTATAACGTAGACAAAAAAGTGCGTAACGACTCTCCTATGTTAAATTCGATTTGGGTACGACGAAGTGTTGTAAGAAAATTCATTGGTTAGGTTGAGTACATAAGACTTAGTGAAATTGGGGTATTTAGCACCAGAAGCTATTGGCATGGAGGTAGAAGGCTCAAAAATAGGAGCATGTGGGTTAAACGAGACGCATTTAGCTCCAGACATGAGGTCGTAGTTAGCATGTTGACTAAGGGCAATAAATATTGGGTAGGGTTGGGCCAGGCTTAGCTGTTCGGGATGTCTTTGAGGAGACAACAGCGGGCTTATTGTTAAGCAAGGAGATTTCTATATCTCAAAATTGCCAATTTTTGTCGGTGAAGTTCTTTCGATTCATAGATTTAGCGTTAACTGAATTTTTGTCTAATGAGGCGCCAATGGTTAGGTGGCCTAACTTAATGTTGCGACCAAAAATGGAAGTCGCTTACAGAGCTACTGAAATGCATCATAAAACGAAGAACCACTTTTATCGGTGAATATATTCTTGACCACCAAGACTGAAGAAATCTGGGTAAAAGCAATCAAATTTGAAGATCGTGAAGGTGTTGTCGATAAACATAGTTCACTATGATTTCTCGCCACAGGGTAAGATGTTCAATAAGTCGCTTGCAACACTATCATCAGGCCCCTGTTCCATATGCAACAGACATGCAACCAGACGACGTTTTTTTCCCCCAGAAATAAACCCTAAAGCCTCGTTATACAAGCACAGAAGAGGTTATAATCGCACATATAAAAGAGCGAAATGCCGGCTGAAGATTGAACTCCATGAGATCTGTCGGTGATACAGGACTATTTTGATGATAATGGGCATTGATACAAATAGCCGGTGTTTGAAGTCAGGTTTTCTACATTGTGTATCATCAATACATTATCTGAATAGACAGACAGGCTATGGGAAGCCACTATTTGTATCCCCAAGCTATGACTTTTTAAGCTCATTCATACCACCCACGACACCATCGAAGACTGCCAGTTAAAATGTTTGCCCCACAAGTAGCCAGAGATTAATTGGAATTCCATAATTGCTACCGTTCCGACCACAATGACAACATTGCTTCTGGCACCAGGAATACAAATCGAATTTGATTCAACGCCGGCTACGCCTTCTTCCCCCAACTACCATACCATTTGAAATCAATTCGAATGCCGCCAACCCCACGACGAGTAGGTGGATCAGGTAGAGAAGCCAACTGCCCGCCCTGATCCCGTGCAGGGTCATACAAGATCACATTAATTATGTTAAGGTTTATTACTACCTGGAATGGACCACAATCACACAGCTGCGCTCCTCTCCTCGAACGTACTTTCACAAACCGAGTATAATCGTCCGACGTGCCTTCGGGTCATGTTCGGAAAGATCTTTCTGTTCCTTAGTTCAATGCCGATACTGGACATCATGCTACCAGTCGGAGATTCTAATCGATGGGAGAGTACGTACAAATCGAATGTTTAATGATTTTCCCGTTCGTGTAGGTTTTAGGATTGGGTGTTCATTTTACGATCCCAGCAACAAGTCCTCCTTTCGTTTAGTATTTATTGATCACTTTAGGAGTTTATGTGTTGTTAATTAATTGGAAATCATCATGCTTAGCATGAGTCTTTGGTGTAAGATTTCTTCGACTGGCCATTGGTGCTTTGAGTGCCAATTCCTGATTCTTTTTGAACTTGTTATTTGCGGTAATTATACTCAGTTACGACCATCTGGAGGCAGGATATATTGTGCGAAGCGGTGAGGTTTGTCGATCAAATTGAAACGACCCGTTTGTTAAGACATCTGCTTTAAGCAAAACTGGAACGATTATTCCTGTACGTGCCACCCATTGCTACATCGTCATACTTCCTCAAGGCTCATCCAAGCCAGTAAACAATTTACTCCGCACACTCCATCCTAATGAGCTAACAAATCGATTACCCACAATCTGTATGTATCTCGCACGTGTAAAATATGTTTCCTTTGTATCAATTCCAGGTCACTTACCAGACTACAAACTGGTAACAGCTGTGCCCGTAGTCATTCTTGACGACGATCATCGCCGGGAAACCAGGAACGGTATGTATCATCAATCTACCAACTACAATATACATATATAAACCTAAGGTAACAGACAACTGCTGACATCTTCTCTGTGAACGGAGAAGTGTAATTGAATACCTGAGGCGTTCCCAACCCCCGCGCTATGGCACATTCTATAGTCATAAGCTGACGCATGTGCAATAACCGCATAGTTCCGTTCATGCGCGAAAAGGATTGGAGTACGCCAGATGCCATATGTTCATGTGTTGGAATTGCCCGCAGTCTTGTTTGATAGATTCGTACGATGGTGATGTGTCAACAAGATCGGCAAACGGGGAGAACAGTTTAGGAAACCAGAAACGATTCTGTGGGGGATTAAGAGGAAGACTTACGAGTACGAGTTCATAAGTTATGTGGTGATGATCCATGAATCCATGATGGGTACTTGAGCTGAGTGCTCGAGAAGGGTACACGAGTGAAAACAGTTTTAGTGGAATTATGCAGGGTATAAGGGCAAATGATTTCCTGGAACAGATCGATGCGGTTAATGTGCACAAATTGTGTGATTTAAAGTGGCAAGTATGCAGCAATTCAGGGAAGGAAAGGGATTTTGCCAGGGAATCTTAAAAAAAGACAATAGCAAGGATGTGCACGCTACCCACGTTACAGCAAGCAGGCTGTAGTACCTTGCAATGATTTCAGTTAAGTCATACGGGTCCAAGAAATCTCAGACTCGAGCAAGTTCAAAAAAATGTTTGTATTCTGGATGATAATGATAATCTCGCTAAAAAACATCTAAAAAAGCTTCCGTAACCTACGAGTATTCAAGAGACATGGTCGTCTGGCATGCCGTCCATTCGTCTTACACAACCCAGCCATTTTAGGCACCAAATCAACAGATTCCTATCCAAATCCATTTCACTCTTCAACTTGTACGTAATGGTAACTTGTAATGGTACTTAGCCAGGTTTCGACTCCGGCCTGCCCTAGTCTGATACGCCAGCAATATAAAGAGTGGGCCAACATATGGTGTTTGGGAGATGTCAAGTACAATTTTTCGGTTTTACGAGGGTGGTCCGATAAGTACTTAGCCTACAAAAGAAAAACAAACATTTTGGAGAAATGGAGATTTATTTTCCAATATATTCTCCTTTTAGCTCTATACACTTGACCCAGCGATGCTCCTACTTCTTTAACGCGTCGGAAAAATACGTTTTCTCGAGGTCTGCAAAGTAGGCCTCCGTGGCGGCGATGACCTCCTCATTCGACTGAAATGTCTGCCCGGCGAGTGACTTTTTCAAATTTGGAAACAAAAATAAGTCCCACGGGGCAATCGGTGAATGGAGCAGCAGTTCGTAGCTCAATTCGACCAATTTGGCCGTGGCGAGGGCGGAGGTGTGAGCCGGTGCGCTATCATGGTGGAAGAGCACTTTTTTCTTCGCCAAATGGGTCCGTTTTTTCTTCAATTCGGCGTCGAATCCGCCCAATAATTTGGCATAGTACAGCCCTGTGCCCGTTTTGCCCCTCTCCAGGTAGTCGATGTGGATCACACCTTGTGAATCCCAGAAAACGGTGGCCGTCACCTTTCTGGCCAATGGGACAGTCTTCGCCTTCTTCGGAGCACGTTCGCCGGGTGAAGTCCACTGTTTCGACTGTTCCTTGGTCTCTGGTGTGTACCAGTGGATCCATGTTTCGTCGACTGTCACGAAACGACGCAGAAACTCCTTCGGATTGCGCTTAAAGAGCGTCAAACACTACTCTAAAGTGGTCTCACGGTTGCACTTGTTGTCTGGAGTGAGCAAACGCGGCACCCATCCCGCCTACAGCATTCTCATGCTCAACATTTCATGCAGGATATGACCCACGCGATCTTTTAAAATGCCTACTGTCTCAATAATTGGCGGTCTGACTATACGAGATCGTGGATTTTTGTCACGATATCCTCCGTGGTAGGCGTTTTCGGGGCACCTGGACGTAGCTCATCAAAAACCGACGTGCGACGACGTTGAAACTCGTTAAACCAATTTTTGATGGTCGCCATCGAAGGAGAAGAGTTACCGTACACAGCATCCAAACGCTCTTTGATTTCGCTGCGCGATTTCCCTTCCAAAAACAAGAATCAAATCACCGACTGATATTGCTCTTTTTCCATTTTTCTAAAATCCGCGGACACTCCCGCCTCCACACGCGGTCAAAACAGTACTACGAGTCCGATCCGGCTGAAATTTCGACAGTAGCCGTCTATGAGAATGATTGCACGATAGTACGTTGCTCTTGCGATACTGGCGCCATCTGCCGGTGAGGCTAAGTACTTATCGGCGACTAACAGCTTGTTTTTGTCATTCAAACTTAACACAAAAATCGGCGACTAACTAAAGTTATATTTCCTTAAATTGGTCAACATGATCTCCCCAGTCTTCATGATATCGAAACGTTTCGAAAAAACTGGTTCAAAATCGGGTCAAACTTCATACCAATATGCTCGGATGCCTAAACATCACCGCCGTGAAAAGTATTTAATGTCGTCAAAATTAGCAATTGGATCTCACTTATGACACTTTACGGTACATTTTTAGGCCTGCTTCATTTTGCTGTCAATGGAATCCAAAGTACACAACAATTTAGTCTTTAAAACCGCTTATGCCGTCAAGACAAGTTGTCATCAAATTTGACTTTTCCGATAAATCACATTTTTGTATAGATGAGTGCGTAAATAAATAAAGCTATCATATCCGGGGATCAAAAACCTACCCGAGATTCATAAAGTCCTAATGTATCCGAAAAAGTCACTCTGTGGTGCAGATTTTGGGCTGTTGGCTTCATAGGCCCGTACTTTTTTGAAGATGGGGTTAAAGGGGTGATTACAGTGAATGGAGAGCGTCATCGCAATATGTTGATTTACAACTTTTTTTTCGAAAATTGAATAAATTTTAATGCAACGATCTCGTGATCGTGAATGACAGCATGCAACAGAGGCCGTGTTGAACACATGAACAATGTTGTGTGCCATTCACAATTCCCATAGAACTTCAGTAATTAATAAAGTTAAACATTTATTTCCTAAAAACTTAACTTGACGAAAACTTCCACGTTAGATATTGGCTCACCCCATTTATCCTTTGCTTTACCCATATTTATCGTTATTTAATTTTCACATAAGCCACATTTAAAAGCGGTGAATCTTCGAGTCTCAATGGTTAAAATGTTAGCTTTTGCTGCCAAGTGTACGGAATTAGAATACACTATTATACATAAGTCATCGAAATAGATTTCGCACAGTAATCTCCTCAGAACGTCCTCTAAACATTCTAGCAACATCTTTTCATAAATTTAAGCCAACCTAGTTTTGGTAACAAAATGGCGCTTCAGTATAAATTGTACCTAATCTGTGCCATAGTTAGGCTCCCAGCTCTGGCTGTGTACCTGCCTAAAGAAGATCACATACTTTGAGTATTTTTTTTTTTTGGATATAACGTTAAAAAATTACCAAATAGTTTTTTCTAAAGGCTTTTTATGACAGCAAAGCTTTCAGTAAGATCGTAACTATTCTTGTTTTAATAGCAAGGGTTTCCTGCCATCTTTCCGCATAAACTTACGTGTCTACTTATGTAAGTGGCTTAGTTGAAGCATAACTCTTAGTAAAATACTCGGCCTAAAGTGAGACCACTCAATTATGTCCTTGAAGCAAAAGCACCGGCAATCGCCATTGCTCAAGAAATGAGGTATGAAGCAAGATCTTCTTTATACTTAAACGGTAGTACGGAACGGTAGTACGGCCATCTAAACGTGTTTCGTGAAAGTTCTTAAAAAGAGCTCATTATGACAGTGACTTGTAGGTAGGAAACCATTTTATATAGATTTATAAAAAATATTTCCTAAATTCCTACCTTCCTGTATTGAGTCCAATTTTTCGAATTATTTTTTTTAATACATCTCCACAATTTGCGGTCTAGAGACATGTATGCCTGTTATACACATATATTCGGGATTTTTTTTAATCTTGCGTATCTATTGAATAGTTTAATTCAGCCAATCCGGATTAGTTTTATTCGATGTCAAATTGCATAATTAAATTCTGATTAAGTTCAATCAGTTGCAATTTTCCTTCAATAAATTCCGTCAAACATACTCGTTCATAAGAGGTTTGTTCAATCGCCGGAAAAATATTAATGAGGATGGCATATTGGTTGGCTCACGCCATGCAATTTTTTCGGATATATTGGACATGAAACTTGTGTCAGCGAAGTTTGTTCCGAAATTGGTAAATTTTGGCCAAAAAAACCGTCGCACGAATATCACTTAGGAGCTGTTGAATGACGTGAATGACTATCCAGATTTTTTCAAAAGGTTTTCATTGGTGACGAAATATGGGTATATCGTTATGACGTTGAAACCAAAGCCCAACCATCCTAATGAAAGAGACCAGAAGAGTCAAGATCGAAAAATGCATGCCAAGTTCAGTCAAATGTGAAAGTTTTGTTTACCTTTTTCTTCGATTATAATGTCGTGGTTCACAACGAGTTCTCACTGGAAATCGGATGGTCGCTAAGGAGTATTACGCTGAAGTTATGAGCCATTGGCATGAAGCCAAAAACGAACGTCCGGATTTGTGGGAGAAAAATCATGGCTGTGGCATCATGAAAATGTACCTATTCATTCAACGTTGCTTGTGCGTAACTTTTCGGCCAAAAACAATTCCGAAATCATGCCTCAACCACCATATTCACCGGACTTGGCCCCGCAACTTTTTTCTCTTCCCAAAACTGAAAAGACGAAGATTTCCAACGACTAATGAGATAAAGACCGCATGGCTGGAAGAGCTCAAGGCTATACCAAAAAGCCCATACCAAAAGTACTTCAAGGGTTGGCAAAATGCGATGATGTGAATGTATTATGGGGACTTACTTTGAAGAGTACAAAATAGATATTGATGAATAAATAAATATTTTTCGAGAAAAACGGAAAGTCACCTTATTTTTTGAACGTACCGCGTATACCGAAAAAAAGAGTAAATTAGCTATTAACGATATTTTTTTCATTTCCTTTTTTCTGAAAAAATCGAAATTCAAGAAAAACTGAAACAGATTTCGGCTTCTTGAAATCAATATTTTAAGAAGAATCTATGGTGGAAAGCAGGACGAAGAAACTGGCGAATGGAGAAAGCCACACAAGACCTCGAGAAACTCTATTCAGTTCCATGCATTATCCGAGTAATAAAAATCGCATTGATCGAAATCGCCTGTAGTTGACGTGAACCGTATTTTAAAAAGAGCATCTTGCATTGACCGAAACAAGTGAAAATCAGAAAGGGCAAATCTGATGAACACGGGTGCGATAAGACCTCCCATCCACAATTTGGCGAATAATCAATGTAACAACATGAGGACGACATTGTTTCTCTGCCAAACGAATCAATTATTGACAGTTCAATTGCTCAGTGATAGTCTTCCCAGGATTTAATAGCTAATAGTATATCACTTCCGATCCCACCAACAACACAACATCACATTTGTACCATGCTTCACGTATGTTTTCCTGTAGTTAGGGTCCCCAGATGCAGAAACGACTTACATGTAAAATCGCCTTTCGACGTCGCTAAGCTTCTCTTCTCTTCCTTTTTCCGGCGTTGTTATGGTCAGAAGTGTAGGACCATAACCTTCCCACTTAACTGCATTCCTACTGGTCCGCTTGTGGGGTCCGCCGGTTTGATCTCAGAAAGTAGCGGCAGGCTTCCCGGTTTGGGATTACTTCATCGCTGAGGCCAATCAAATGCTGGTGTTTTTGCATTTGTTTGCACCAATTGTTTTTCGGCCTGCTTTTTCTTTTGTGACACGGGCATGCTCCAGATTTTTTTGTTTGATCTTACTCTTACAACACCGGTGATCTCCAGTCGTGTCAACCCACTGATTTGCATGTACACTTGTGGGGCAGTTTAATGGTAGTATATGTGTCCCTAGGCTCACCTTGGTGTTTTCTAAATTGCCTAGATGTGATTTTTGTTTACCTTTGTTTTAGTCGCCTTTTACGACAAGCGAGAGGTATCGCTGCAGGGATATTCTTAACCCGTCCCTGCACGGAACATCGACGTCGCTAAGCTATTAGTATGAATTAAAACTTATTCGCTTGGCAAGCTTGTAAAGCATTGTATAGCGTTGAAAAATCTGTAATTTTCGAGCTATGCCCCAAAAATTAGATCGCGAAAACTTAGATGAGTAGAACACGTAGAACGAATGGACAGTAGACGAAGAGCAAGAAGTTTGATGATAGGAAAACGCGAAGGAAAAAGGGCACCAGGAAGGAGGCGCGTAGATATGAGGACAATACATATAATGATTGACCTAGAAGGAATTGAAAAGAACAGCGAAACATGAAAGGAACATACTCATGACAAGGACGTTTGGCGAAGGGTTATCGACGAGACTCTAAACTTCCGACTTCCAAATGGCCCGTAACAATCCTAATAATAATAATTCTATTTAAATAAAAATCTGCAGCCGAATTGCACAGAATTCTTGTAGCTTACGGTAGATATTGGCTTCAACGCTTCAAAAATCTGTTGAGGCTTGATTCGTGTCAGACGATAGCTGAATTACATTAGATTCACCAAAAGTTTTGAACGGTTTGAAGGCACGGGGAAGGACATTAGGTGCAGTAGGAGTAGAAGCCGAGAGAAGTCAAACGGCGTTCTTACAATTGTGAACTTCTGTTTTCACAGAAGAAAGGCAGGACGATGATGGAAAGTAGTTGCTTTATAAGACGTAAAAAATCATGGGGTAAGCCCGGCCACGCATCAACATCGCTTAAGGCAAATATCGATTCGATTCATTTCTTTGAATGTACTGTATTTTTTTTTTTTTTTTTGGGATCAGAAAGGTGTAGTTTATTATGACCTGCTCACACCGTACACACCAAAACAGGAGATCGCCATTGATGAGTCTTGGTGAGTGGTTTTTTGCAAAATCGGTGAAAACCTATTTAGAAATGCTTAGTTGAAAGTTATACCCACCCACCATATTCATTAATCATTGCTCATTCAGATTATCACTTGTCCCCTTTGATTGCATATAAACTGATTGAGCAAAACTTGCATTCTTATGAAGATGCTGATGCCTGGCGACAAAAGTCTCCTTGTATAAGCGGGCCGCAAGCCAAGATTGCTAACCTTGGCATGATTATTCTTTTTATTATATGTTATTATTAATGATGGCCAGTTGGAACTCGGAAGTTCAGAGTCTCTTTGACAGCCCTTAACCAAGCCTCCTCATCATGAGTGTGTTAAGTGTGCTCCTTCCATGTTTCTCTGTTCTGTTCTATATCTTCTAGCTCCATCCTTATATTTCTCCCCATTTACAGAACGACCTTCCTGGTGGTATTTTTCTTTTGAAATGTCCGCTCATTATTCTTTTGACCGTTTGTCAATTGTCCATCCGTTCTATATGCTTGGGGTTGAATAAAGTTCCTCGAGTTTTTAATAGTTTGGGTTTCTACATTCGCCTGTTCCTTTGCCTTGTTTTCCACCATAGATTCTCTTTAAGATTTTGTGGTCAAAGACCGGCAATTGTCGTTCCGTCGTGGTAACAATAACTTTGAATTAGTCCATGTTAAGCCAACAGTAATTTTTTTTTCATTTCATTAATTTTTTACTATTTCATATAAATCAGTAAACATAATTAAATTACATACAACTTAATTTATAGTTAGAAATAATATAGGTGACACTTTTTATTTTATATACATAGAGTACTAAAATAGTTTCAAATGCCACTTCAAGAGGTTGAACTAGAACAATAAAAGTATGGGTGGGGTAATTTTATACAACTATGAAAATTCAGGATTACATAAAAAAAATAGTTATAATATATATACAGATATACAAAAGAAGGAACTTCTTAAAGAAAAGAAAAAAAACTCCTGGTTATATCAGAATGTTAGAGAAAAGACTTTCTAGTGTCGCACGATCAAAATTTAAGAGCCACTGTTTTAAACGATTCACAAGCCTTCTAGAAAACGCCATAGTTCTGATTGGCGATGGAAGTACATTAAAGAGATGGCACGAAGAAACTATTGTAAATAAAAATTACGAAATGCAGTAGTGCGAAAAGTTGGAACAGATACAACATTTGAGAAGTTTCGACGTAGATTATAATCAGAAATTAGCCTACAGTTAAGATTACCCGATCTTAAATAAAAAGTTTTTAAGACTTTGAAACAATATAAATGGAAGAATATTCATATCACGAAACAAAGGATAACTTGGATGACGATGATTTTTCCGTCATATTTTTCTTAAAACATTCTTTTGCAGAATTAAAAGAGGCGTAATTTTATACAGATTTGTACTTCCCCAGCACGTAATACCATATTGGAGCTTGGAATGGAAGATACCATAATAAATTACTATAAGTAATTTTGTAGAACACATACATTTTTTAGATAGTAGAAGGTTCGAAGAGTGCTGCGAAAATACTTCCTTAACGACTCAGTATGGTTGATAAAGCTCATCCTAGAATCTATGATAAGGCCCAAGTATTTAAATTCGTCTACTTTCTCAACTGAAAACCAATTCTTGCTACAACTTGAATTACTACAGAAAGTAGGGGAAGGTAAGGTGGAAATACAACCACAACCAGCAACTTTGTATCTTGGACATTCAGGTGCGTGAACAAAAACTTCAACGTTGTTACAGATTTTGGTGGACAGATTAAAATACATAATTTTTGTTTTGGAGCTAATATTTAGTTTGTGTTCAGCGAACCAGGTCGTCAATAAATTAAGATCCCAATTAATGTCCAATATGAGATTTAGAGCACTGTCCGATCCATAAGAACAGCCAACGTCATCAGCGAATGCAGTGATTTTTGCTTTAAAGCTAAGTCTAAACAGAGAGTCAATGTAGATTAGGAACAGAATAGGTCCAAGCACAGAACCTTGTGGCACTCCTAAATTGAAAATCAGCATTTCGCCCCTCACTTCTTCAATCTTTACCCTTTGAGATCGATCAGAGAGGTATGACTTAAACCAGTCGAGCATGAATCCCCGGAACCCTGCTTTTTCTAATTTTGTCAATTCGCAATATCTAAGAATAGGCCCGCAGTGAATTTTTTCGCATCAAGACTACAAAAAATATGTGAACAAATATTTAGTAAAGCGTCTTCAGTAGATTTACCCCGCTGAAAACCAAATTGCACTGAGCTGAAAAAATTAGTTTTATTTAGAAAGGACACTATCCTCTCCTTAACGATTTTTTCAAAAACTTTACTAAAGACAGGGAGAAGAGAGACAGGGCCTGTAATTGCCCATATCTTCTTTAGCACCTTTTTTGAAC
This sequence comes from Merodon equestris, assembly GCA_958301585.1. Lineage (NCBI taxonomy): Eukaryota > Metazoa > Arthropoda > Insecta > Diptera > Syrphidae > Merodon > Merodon equestris. Next base: position 44,862,344 of record OY284416.1, on the reverse strand, counting down.
AAGGGAACAAGGTCAGCGCACTTAAGTTTGTCAGGAAAAATCCCAGAAAAAATGCTACGATTAAAAATAACGGCTAGAATATCAGCTACAAAGTAACCAACGTGCTTTATAATTGTGTTAGATATGCCATCAAATCCGCAAGCATTTTAATTCTTAAGGCAACCAATTGCCCTTAAAACGTCTAAAGAGGTTATAGGCTCAAAGGTAAAACTATACCCCTGAACTGGCCCACAAGAGTTTGTAGAAAACGATCACAGGTTACAAATAGGTAAGTAGTTTGGACTAGTAGAACTGCTCGCTATAGAGGCAAAGTGCTTGTTGAAAGCGTTAGCAATCACAATTTTATCTGACACCACACAATTATTTACAGAAATAGCAGTAGGTATGTTGTTAGAAGAACCCTTGTTCAGAATGCTATTAACTACCTGCCATTCACTTTTTATATTCCCCTTTGCAGACATGAACTTTTCACGATAATAATTATCGCGGCAAATGGGAATATCCTTTTTGAGCTGAGAGCATAATTTTTTATACTTGCTTTTCAAATATTGATTATTAGGATACTTACTCCTGAGCTTATTTTTAGTGTTTACGATATGACTCGTTATCCACGGCTTGAGTCTTTTATTAGATGTTTTTAACAATCCAGTCGAGAAGCAGTTACTTATGCGTTTGCTGAGACACTCCATAAAAAGATTATAGGAAGCAGTAGCATCATTCTCTAAATATACCTCTTCCCAGGCTTCTATCAGTAAATACATTATCACAGTTTGTGCTATTGATATCAAGACTAGGAAGGTCATCGATTAGATCATTATCGAAATTCATTTATATGCACAAGTATTAACATTTCATATTAATATTAAACGATCATTGAACGATCTAATAGAGATGAGCCTCCCACCCTCTTCCTTTCTCATTAAAATTTGATTGTTATTAAACCATACATATTTATAATTTTTCCGCTTTCTTACATCTTTGGTCTGCATGAAGAGAGCCTGGGTGTACTTTGTAAGCGCATCATTGATATATATGCTGGTTTCCTTGCTGTCTTCATCTGTATTGAAGCCAAGGCGGAGTGTATCTGCAGTTGGTAAAATGTTCCACATTTTCTGGAGGTGGTTCCGGATACTACGTCACCCCATAATGTGAAGTTTCCGTGGGAGATTTCGTTTTTTAAATTTCCACTCCATTAATTCAAGCAAGTATGTTCCTCAAGGGCGGATATTTTCCAGATTACAGGTCCTTCAGGTTTTCTTACATCGACTTTTTTTCACGCCACACGACAATACTTAAAAATCCATAATCCAGTACTCCGCGTCGAATAACAACTCGCAATTATCTTGGAATGTCGAACGTTCCAAAAGCCTTCCTTTCCACTTCTGTCTCCCGTCCAACTCCCAGCCAAAAGGTAGCCATCTAGACTAGCTACCGTGCATTGTGCACCCATTACTATCGTAAACACATACTCGTATCTCGCTCCAAGCGTATTGCACAAATCGCATTTCGTTACGCAATTAAGTCAGGAGTTAGTCATTTTCTTCCTCCTCCCATTGCCCATCTATCCGTTCGCGCAGCCGCTCACCGACCGTGTGAGAGATGCCCGACGCCATTTATAGTTTGTGCCGCCCGCAAACTGTCAGGTTAAATTCATACTTGCCCCAACGGTTGCCGGTGCGGTTGGTGTGGTCAAAACCAACAAAATCCATCCTCTATGGATGCTGTGGCTCGAGTTCCGTCATCTTATATAACCTCGGAATCGAGTTGATGCCATTCAGGAAGAGATCTTCGCGCTCATAATCCTACTCGAGTGTGAGACCGGCATGGACAGCAGCATCGTATCCCAATAGATGTCTTGGGGTATCCGGTATGACGAACATACATAGGTATAGTTGAAAACAGCTAATGACCTTCCTTGTGGCGATGGGTATTGCGATGCATTTAGCCCACGAGGTGCTGGCGGCCGAGGAGATCGATGGATCGAAATGGATTTTGATGCGTTACGTTGTCTAGGAGATGATTAAGATATTGTCGTTCATCATGGCTTTCTATTTGTGAAGCCATTTATTGACAGCTATTCAAACAACGTATTAAGTGCATCGGTTAAGTCGCATGCAAATGTTTGCCTCGTGGATCTAACGTTACAACGTTTTGATCCCCACTCAATCCATCATGCTCATGTGACGGGATATGAGTTGACGCGAGGTTCGACAAATTATCTAGACCGGAACGAACGATTATGTGTACATAGCCCCATCAGCTGATCAATACGGAAATATGTCCATAATAGCTCTGTCCATATTGACAATAAAGAAAAAAAAATTGTTACACTCTAGCGGTTCTACTAAAAGCGCGGACAAGCAGAAGGGCACCAACGAACAGCACACGTAGCACTGCATTCAATCCACTTTGGAACCGTGAAATGAAATGGATACCCGTCATCGGCCTCAGCCACATGTTGCTCGGGTGCTGGTGACAACATCGAAATAGATAACTAGGTTAGGTATTAATTGAACAAAATGACAACTGCCGGTGGTTGGAGGGACGCTTGGGGCACAGAAGCATGAAAAGTAAATTGGGGACTTTGTCACTGTTAGATGAAGGAAGACCCTCATGACTACTTCCTCGATTGCGTATTGCAACAGCTTGCTTTGTGGTGACTGGTGTGTGACAGGTGGTGGATGTGATCCATGGACTGTTACTGTTGATATGATGGAACAGTGGCTGAGATTCGATACCTGTATTTACATGGAGTTGGAGAAATGTGCGATTGGAAATATTGATTTTGTATTACGTGTAAGTGTTGCCTTACCTATTGATCACGTAATAATGTGTCGAGAAAGTTTCTTGTATCAGTGGGACAATATCTATTGATTGCGACCGATGATAGACCTAAACTATGCAATTGGTTTCGAGTTGTTAGGTATCTTACTGTGAGTGTCAAGAGATACAATAAAGTGTAAGGGCTTTTTTGAGCTCTTGCGGGACAATGTCGTCGCTTATTTGGATATAAGTATGCCACGTCTAGTAATAACACAGGATAGCGGGGAGGGGGGTTTCTAGGGACCAGTAATCTGGTCATTGTTGACCTAGCACTACACCTGCTAATCGAGGTTGTGTAGGGGGTTGAGGATCAGTGAAGAACCAGGTCTATCCAAGCTACTAACGTTTGACGAATATTAAACGCACAAGTAAGGTAATGGACAAGTCAAGCAGCCGAAAAAGAAAGTTTTTGATGACACAATTGACATCAATAATGGTTAGGATAAATATCGGTGGGCCAAGGTGGCAACCTACGTACCTATAAATAGAATTAATTTGATAAAAATTGGGGGAACCTTAGAGTACGTCGAACGTCTTACTGAAGTCAGTGGCAAGAATGGTTACTTCTTTGCCATTTAGGGGTGGTCGTGGTGCAATGGTAATCATCGCCGACTGTTGAGCAGAAGTTCTGTAGTTCAAGTCTGTCCGTAGCCAAGAACAATTCCTATACGAAGAAATTTTGCAACAACATCAGTTGTGAATGAGAGATGATAAAAAAATGCTGACGAAGGCACAACACTCGCAGCATAAGATCAGTTCAAAATTCATACTCTGTGTGTGCATTTCCACTATAACACCTAAATGAAATGGAAACAAAAGAGTTACTGTGAACCACAATCAATGCGACAAATTCAGTCGAATCTCTCAAAAAATCCTATCTAGGACAACCACCCGCGGGAAGTAGTGAACGAACATCTTCGACACAAACCATCTGCACCCCGTCCGTGTGACAAACACCATAAGAGCATACCTCTTGAACTTACATGAATCCTATAAAAAAAAGTCCACACAAGGATTGTGGGAGACAATCAAAGTCGTTAGTTGATCGAACTTGTTGATTTGGGGAAAAGATGGGCTTGCAGTGAAAGAATATTGAATCTACTGACGATACTCTCGCACCATTAGGTCATCGGACGGCAATTGGACTTTTTTCCAATTCGTCCTTTTTGGATAAATTGGAAAACCTTCTTATGAAATTAATCTTTGGAATAAGACCGTCAGGGCGATGATTGGCGCATTTCTTGTTTTTCTTTTTTTAATTGGGAAGGGTTACGTATTTTCTCGATTATTAGGGCGGGGGCTATATCACTGATGCCTAGGACGTCTGGGGGCAGTCTCTCGTATAAATAAACTATTCGTGCTCGGTTTGAAGGATATAGTTAGTGGACGATTGGCAAGGAAGACATTGCCAAAAAGGGGGCCAACTTTTTGCAAGCCGTGTCAAATGAGCACTATACTAAGGTGATCAAATTGAAAGGTGACTGACATTTTACTGTTTATTTAGTTTGCAAAACTAATCGTCCTCCGACAAAATACACAAATCACGATGGATCCCTTTTATAAAATCGAAACGGTGTACCCAGAGAGGTCATTCTAGCTTACTAAATAGCCACAAATCTCACGAAGCTAGATCCAAGCCCCATTTACAGTTACAATGTATTTGTTATAAAGTCGTTTTTCAAAAGGAGTGGTTTTGGAATCAAACACGATGAGGTGTGTCTGAAGCCCTGATCTTGTTATTTGAATCGATCCAGACGATTAGTCCACAATTTTACTGATCTCTAATGTTCAGTCCAAATGTTTGATTTCCTTGGTGTGTTGTTCATCAGTTGAAAATTCTAAATTATTGAAAACCACAATTTTTTCCAACACTTTCTCCGCCTTCTTAAAATTATTTGTACACTTGTAAATATTTATTTTGATAAAGCTAAGCCAGCCAAATTATAACCGCGTTTCAAAGACGTAAAATTTGTCACGTACCTCAAACCCATTTAAAAAGTATTTTTCCGAATGGACCCAAAAAATGTAAACCGCCTTAGTTCACTTAATTCCAATGAATGCAAAACGCCTTGAACCTCGTAGGAAGCTTGTGAATTAAGCCTGTGCCAACAGTCCATTTTCAAAAAACTGAAATGATACAGCTCATACCTAAAAACACGTTCCGTCTGCAAGGAGGCCAGCCTTCAATAGGTCCCGTTCATCCGTAGTTCCAAGCAATTCATTCTCTTGATAGGAGCCTTCCACTCACCTCCAATACATAAGACCACTCATCTACTGCACTGGAATCACCGATTCAGTTTGTTTTCTTTTTTGTTGGAGGCTTCTGCTATCTGTTGGAGAACATAGACGCAAATACTGGTCCATTGTACTACCGTACGCAAGCAAAGGCGACAGTTGCAAAGAAAGTGTTCTGCTGTGCCATCCTCAGCAGAGATGTTTAGCAAAAATGTAATGGCCCGTAATGACGCCCGCAAGCTTTCTGGAATCAATTCACCTTAGAGATAAGATGAATGTTGCGATTTTCTTGCAGACATCAGGGCGTACTCGCTTAATCACCCTGTACCCAGGACCTGGGCTCAGGTCCTGAGAAAATCTCCTCTGAGCTCCTTCTAGTGAGCTCATCAGAGATCTCATTTCCTGGGATCTCAGAATAAAATAAGCAATACGAAGACAATTCTTTTTAGAATCAGCATCTGATCAGAGCCAGCCTGTGAAATTTTGATTTTTTTTTAGTGCTATAAGATGGCAGGTGTCACTGCGCCGGAGGACATATCCATGAGACAGGGGTCGTAGGATATTTCTCGGGCAAATACACTAATACTCCAGTGCGAGTTGTACCAAAAACCATTTCTCTTGAAGCACTCTGATAAATTTGTCAAGGGGTGGCAGATTCATGATAGCATCTAGAGCAACACCCGGCGTACTAAGGAAAGCCCCCCTACAGCTGAGACAAACTGCTCTTTGGCCGGTTTCACCAGACAACCGATGCATATGGTTTTGTGAAAAGCAACTTTGCATTGCAAAAAAGCTGACAGCGTTTTGGTGGTTCTCGACTCGACATGCCTTGACCAGAGAAGCTTGCTATCTAAGATGACTCCTAGGTACTTAGTTCGTTGGATATTGGGATGGGAATGTCTTTTTCCACCAGCGGGTTCATGCCAGTATTTTTTCTCCTTCTCGTGAAGAGAATAGCATCAATCTTACTCGTACACCAGTCACTAATCACATTTAGCATCGCACAGACAGAAAGAACGGTAAGCTCATGGGTATATGTAGGACTGGGCATAGATTTCCGGGGCATTGGGAGCATTGAGCAGAGAGTCGACCATCATGCACCATAACAGTGGAGATAGGACGCCACCTTTTGGGCAGCCATTGTTTACGCCAGAATTGACACTTTTTTTTTTTTTTATATAATTCGTGCAGGTTCAAGAATGTACGCTCTTATGGTGTTTGTCACACAACCTGGACGGGGTGCAGATGGTTTGTGTCGAAGATGTTCGTTCACTACTCTCCGGGGGTCCTAGATAGGATTTGAGAGATTCGACTGAATTTGCGTTGGTTGTAGTTCACAGTAACTCACTCTTTTGTTTCCATGTCATTAAGGTGTTATATTGGAAATGCACACACAGAGTCAGCACTTTTTGATCATCTCTCATTCAGAACTAATGTTGTTGCACAGTTTTTACGTATAAGAATTGTTCTTGATTATGGATGGACTTGAATTACAGACTTCGGCTCAACAATCGGCGATGATTACTATTGCACCACGACTACCCCATCAACGATCAATGTCCTGCGCACAAGTATTGCTTTGATCGGCAAATCCAGTGCTTCATCTATACCATGCCGTCTAGCAGCGTTTCACATGCTGCCGAAAGCTGCCGAAAGCTCCCTCAATGTAGACGGAAATGTCCAGCACGAATTCTTTCTTTTCGAGTGCGTATTTAATTCTTCCAACTAGGTGTTGGAGCGCAGTCTCGCAGGATTTTCCGCGCTGATAAACATGTTGCATCTGCGAGAGAGGATGCATTCAAAGGGCAACTTTGCGCACGTACAACTCTATTAGTTTCTCCATGCTTTTCAGTCATATGGATTGATCTAAAACTCTTGGCGAGTGAGTAGCCTTGTTTCCATATTTTGGGAATAAAGACCACTTTCACCGCGCGCCAAGGAATATGTATATAGACGAGTGGCAGGGTATATCCCACTTGTACCTGGCGACTTGAAGTCTGATTTGCCGAGAAATTGGTCTAAAGCAGTAAACTGAGAGTTTCCGCCTTAGACGCAATAAAGGTACCATCTGCTATGTCGGCTTTCCTCGCTTGAACACTTTGATCAACTTGATGGTCGCGCTCAGGGATTTGATCCCTTCGCAGAAGGTTTTATAAGAATCATTCTCCGATTTACGAATGAGCTTCTTATATTCCTTTTGCTTCAATCGATACGTTTTCCAGTCTTCTTCTGAATTAATTTTGAGCGATCTATTCAGGAGCCTTCTGGCTTCCCTGCGAAGGCATTGGAGCACAGCATTCCACCAGAGAACAATTTCCTGCATATAGGTTTTTTGACAGGACACGCGAGTTCTAAACAATTTGTGATGGCGTTACTCAGGTTGTGAACGGCATCTTCCACCAGTTGCTTCGTTTAGAGTTTAGGTAGGGCTTTAGTGGGTTTGTCAAGCTCTTGAGTGGATCTCTTGAGCAATCACATTGGAGCATTTTAAAAGATCAGGCTCGTAAAAATACTTAAATTTGAAAAATGCGAGCCAAAATGTCATACTGTATGGAGGTTCGTTTTTACAACATAAAGCTAGACAATTATCATCGATTTGAGGAAATGTATTGTTTTTAACAACTCAACAGCTTTAATCCCTTAAATAAATTTGATAAAAACAGGTCGGAAGCCAATACGAAGCATAGACCATATAGTAGCGACAAAAAGGGATCAATGACCTAATCTTGCCTTTGCCAGTCTACTGACTGTTCTTTTCGGAGGAATATGCATCAACATAATTAAGAGAATCGTTTTTCTAGATTATAAGAATTATCAACTTCATAGAAGACAGTCAGGCTGCCACAGCCCTATTTACGCTTAAATACGTCGAATAAACTTAGTAATCCCTTTGTCTACTTCCAAGCTTGCGTGGAACTTAATGTAGTCTAAATATATTATGTGCAATAAAACCATTGCATTCTCAACATTTCCCCAATATGAGAGGTCCACAAATAGGCGGCAATATGCAGCTGACACAATCAATCCAATCCAATTCAGCGTAATTATGAATCCATATAAACCTTTAAGAAAATTGTATATTAAGTGAATCAAAATTCCAAACGAGATATATACTGTATGCTAGACTTATAGACCAATTATATTTTCTTTTTTTTATCTTCTACGTACATAAGTCCGAATGAAAAGAAAATTGTCAACTTAATTTTATATTCGTAAAGCCTATAAGCTGATAAGATATTGCTCTGCAACCAATTTCTTACAGAAGTCATCACGTACAGCCAAGATATAAAAAACCTTCCCCAAAACAAAAGACAAATGTGACCCCGTCATAGCGTGTTTAACGATCCCGTCATTCAGCCCTGACATAATCCCTTCGCACAAGCACCTAACCGAACCATGGCGACACATTTTACGATTTTTTTTATTATGAAACTATTTTTTTCAAAATCCATAAAAACCAAAAAAAAGTAACTTCAATCAGAAACGGTAATAAAAATAAAATGTTTCTGTACAATATGCTGTAAGCATTCCTCCATAATGAAAGGCAGAAAGGCTTAAGCCCTCAGGGTCATCAAAACCAATCGTCAGTTCCGCACCTCAACTAATAAAATATGAATTTTGAAAATTGTCCCTCCCTGAATGTGGGACAGTGTACTCACTTAAAAGTCATAACTCAGTGCACGGTTATAGCGGTGTTTCTAGAACGTGAGTTGATGTGTGGTATGGGACATTAAGATGAACGAAATGACGACTTAAGGTATCAGAATGGATCTTAGCCGTGGAGAAGAATATGTAGTCAATTGCTTGGATACATTCAAAAGCGACAAAGTCGTATGGGATCGCACTGCAGAAACTATTAAAGTAGTTGGCGGACTATCCACAGACTCGGCCAGTTGGTTGAATAAAGAAATAACTTTTTTAATGGTTTAAAGTAGGTAGCAAGAATGTAGGTTAATCTCGGTTTACAAGATTTTCAATTGCTTTTTGCAAGATATCAACGTCGACCAGCGTGCGTTATGGATTTTGAATTTTGATTATCTGCAAGTCAGACGCTAGATCTCAGAAGGGGATTAAAGAGATTTTCCCTTTATAATTGGGACCACCCGATTCTGAAAGTGTTCAATACATTGGCTTAGCTGAAGAAATTCAATGTAAAGGTCGAGTCGCGGTTAACTAAAGCTTCTGCTCCGAAGAGGAAGAGCAGGAGAGATTACAATTTTTAAATAGCCACCTTGATTTTCTTAACACCCCACAGAAATGAGTGATCCCACGGATTCCCGTCTAGCTTTTCTAGTGGGTCCACTCACCAACAATTCGAAGCTGTGGTTCGACTTCGCTGTAGTATTTTGTGAACTTTCAGACCAAGATAAAATCTTCCACGTACGAGGCAATAGAGTTATCACGAAATATTGTTCCATCCAATCAGCAAAAATGTATGTTTCCTGCCTGGATAAAGGTATCGTTAGTTCCTATGACAAGTACATAGTTTGCCTGCACGAATGTTTACAGTAAACGTCTTACATGTTTTTAAAATGGATAAACTTGAACATCGTGCGGCCATAAAACTCTCCGTTCTGGATTAACTCCTGTGGTAGCTCATATCACGTTTACAAAAGCTCACGGGGACTCTGCTCCTTAGATGTCAGCCTTCAAAAAGTGGGCAGCTGAATTTAAACGTGATCGCACAACTCTTTAAGGTGAACCACGTGACGATTAAAAATGCGGATTTTTAGAAATGGAGTGCAGAGATTGAAATCGAAGTAAGGATTCGAATTAACACTTCCCAGCATGCGAGAAATGGGTTAATTTTAATTAGAACCATAGGTCATACATTGTACATCGTACATTGCGGGAGTTAGTGTTGATAAAGACAGAGTTGTAGAGGGTCCAGCAATGGTACCTGAAAGGAGTCGCTGGATGAAAAGAATCTCAGATACAATTCTTCTTACCTCAAACGTGTAGGCGATCTTGGTAGGGTGGCAAAATCAGAGGATTGCGCCAGGGAAGACCTCGAAGAGCAAAACGTAGGAACCGGCGTTGGATGCTCTCGATTCTAGAAATGTGGGTTTGTTGGTAAGGAGACCACACTTGAGAGCAGTTCTTAAGAAAGGGTCGGACAAAGGCTATGTAAAGAGATCGGGTAACGTAAGGGTTCGAGAATTCTTTAGACCATCGCTTGAAGAAAACGAGTGCAGAATTAGCTTTAAGGATTATTTGATCGATTTGTGCGCGAAAATGTAGCTCCTGGTCATATAATTTGCCAAGATCGAGGATAGCTTGAGGGGTGGAGATGGGCTGATTTTTGCGGAAGTAGAGACGAGGAGGAGGTTTGATTCGCTTACGTGAAAAGGAAATTGATTGGCATTTTAAAATATTGAGCTCCAAGTAATTTTTGGAGCACCAGATGGAAAAACTATTGAGATCTGATTGAATAAGGGAAGAGTCATGACTGGAGGAAATTGTCTTGAAGAACTTGGTCGTCGGCATATAGCGAGATATGGGAATGTTTAATCACAATTTCAATATCGTTTATTATAAGAACGAAAAGAAGTGGACCTAAGTGGCTGCCTTCGGGGACGCCGGAGATTTTCGAGAGAGGGAGACAGAGGGTTGAGAAGCATTTTTTTTTTGGAAATATGGCAGGGAAACCGTCAGGTCCAGGAGTGAATTTATCACTAAGTAGATTTAATTTGTTTTCGATGACATGGGAATCGACTGTACGAGGAAGAAATGGTCCAAAGGAAAAATTCGGTAAATAATGGAAGCAAGTGAGGTCCGGAGCAAAGGAGTCGTCGGGAAAAGACTGTTTAAAAAAGGTGGCGAAAAAGTTGGCGATAATATTGGGGTCATTCGAGGTTTGATTATGGAAGGAGAGTGAGGTAATTGAGCCATCAATTTTCTTTTGTAGTTAACAAACTTAAATAAGGAGTTGGCATCATTCATAAGATTGGCTTGCCTTTCAGTTAAATAGCGTTGATAGAGGAAGTTGTGAAGGGCGGTCAAGTGGAGATAGCTGACCAGTAAGTTAGAAAATTCATTAAGGGTTTTAGTGCGAAGGAAGATTGTCCACTGCTTATTTCTTTTGTTTCTTAGAGAACGGAGCCTGAGATTGTACCAGGGTGGAGGGGGTGGACGAAGTTTTGCGCTGTTAAATGGCAACGTAAAGGGAGATAGAGTTAAATATTACCCTGTAGAATGTAGATGCCATCATTTACGATTAGGTTATCAAAAATGAGAGGAACTTTTTTAAGGTACTCATTGATGAGGTGAAATTTTGTTTTGTAGAAATCGTAAGAGGCCAGAACTATAGGGGGTTTGTTCTGTAATGGAGAATAGTGGAAAAAGGAGAGGAGGAGGGAAGAATGGAAGTTATCGATGGTTGAAAGGGAAAGGGGACAAGTGAAACAGAAGAGTTGAGGTTTTGAATATGAGGTCTAGTTGTCTACCCATGTAGTTTAGGACGCCACTAACTTGGCTAAAGTTTGAGTCTGCTAGGCGATCCAAGAAGAGACATTCTTTGGCAGTAGTGGGACTGGTGGTAATATAAAACGATTGATCGTCTGATTGGGTCCATTTAAGATGCGGAAGGTTGAAGTCATCGAAAAGAAGGATTTCATCCTGAGGGTCTTTTAAATCGATTAGTTGGTCAATTGTGTTATGGCGAGATTCAATAGGTTGTGTAGAAAAGATGTAAAAAAGCCAGAAACGAAACAGCAGTCCAAGGAGGCCAAGCAGTGGGTGGAAACTAGTGGTTCAGAGCCAAAAAGTGAAAAGGTCGTATCCAGCGTGTTTTGGGATGCGAAAGGGATCCTGTTACATATAGGTGAATATTACTCCAATCTTTTGGACCAGCTGGATGCCAAAATTTGCGAGAAGAGGTCTGGCTTGAAGAAGAAATAAATCATTGCCGATCAGAAAACTGCGGGACTTAGGGTGGGATTTGCTCGGCTTTCACCTACTGCTCCTGATGTGGCACCCTTTGACTATCATCTGTTCCCAAACTTGAAGAAATATGTTTCTGAGAAGTGCTTCAAATCCAAGAAGTTGAGAGGGTCGTAGGGCCGAAAAATAAATTTACTTTTTAAACTGAAAATCGCAGTCTTTTATTGTCAGGCCGAAAGCTTTTTTGGGAATGGTGAATACGGAACAAGGATAGATGCCTTGATGTCCAATAGCTTGGTGCCAAATTTGGTCACTTAGCCTTGAAGTACTTGCTCAGTAGACATGTTTCACAAAGCACGAATTTTGATAATAAAATCCAATAATTTGTATGAGATATTCGAGTTTAGTTCTTTCCATAGTGAAATGGCATTCCTAACTCAGATTGCTTGAGTTTGACTTATGAAACGAGCTATACATAAGCTGCCAAAAATAGTACACTGGAAAACTAAACAGCAACAAATTCGCCCTTTAGCTGCCAAAATTGACATGCCAATCAAGCCTTTGGATTGGTACGTCTTTCTTAAGTGACGGTATATATTTGATTTTTTCCTCATTTACTCTAAGTTCCATCCTAGCTTCTTCTGCATCGGTGCTCTACAATGCTTCATTGACATTGTACTCGTATGCTGATGACGTAATGTCACACAAATATATTATGCAGACTAGAAAAAATCCGACGGGCTTAGCGGGTATATTAAATCGTGACATAACTGTTCATCATAATATACTTATTCATGAGCGGTTTTGAGATCGACAAGGAGGTGGTGAGTGTCAACCTGAACCTCATGACTTTTCTGCGAGATATAATATACTCGTAATATAAGGCACTGGCATTGTGAAAAAAATTGATGAACCCGATCATGTTAGCGTTCGTTCACTATGTTATGTCATAAAAAAATGACAAGACTTGGACGAGGTATTTTTAATTTTAACTGCTTAGTATTCCTAGGTTTTTTAATTTCGAAGGGAGCTTAACTACAAGATTTTTGTTACACGGGTCTAAGTGGATAATGGATGTTCAATGGCTCGTTGATTGAGGTCGTTTCCACAGGGGCTCCACCAATGATCTGTTCGGGGTACTTAACAAAGGAGATATTATAAGCTTACCATTTAGTGGTGTTCAATAAAATAGAAGATCAGAGACGAGGCTTCTCTCAATTGCTGTAAGTGACCTATTCCTTCCATAGCATGAAACATGTTTCAGACAAGTATCCTGCAGAGTCTAGTCAGTGCTCTGCTGAGGAGATACACCACGAAATATAATCGTGGTGCCTTGATTTCGGGCCGAGTAATTAGTATCACAGATTCACGATGATCTTCTAGTCTATTTAGACGATCATAGTTGAACATTGATAGACTTCGGAGGATGACGAAAAAGAAGAAAGAAGAACAGTTTATAAGCTTGGTATTGACTTCAATTCGACTCGCAATTAAAGGAAAATGAGTGCCATCTATGTAGACATTAAATGAGCATAAAACGAACTCGATCTTTGGTCTACTTTATCCACCGATATGAGCACAGTCTTGCCGATTTTTGAGCGCCATGCATGAGAATCCGGAAATATTTTCATTATACAGCCACTCAAGAATGTGTACAGATTAGAATTGATTATTAGCTAGATTCATCTCACTCATATGGCCATTATCCCCTGACCCAAATCGAAGGCAGGCCTTCTGCGCATCATCTGCACTGCACTGCAACCATTTTCCACATGAGTAGTTTCGCCACAGTTCAATAAAATAGAAAATTACTTCAACACAAACTTATAGTACGAGTATCTGTTAGCATAGTTACACACGAGAAGTTTCATATCGATGCAATTTACTGATATGTTAAAAATGAATTTGAAAACATTTCTCATCGCCACGTTGCTCGTAAGCCTGCTTGTAAGCCTTCTCGGTTGAGAAATCTAATTTGCCAGCAATCAGACACGCATATGGCATGCTACTCGTGTGGTTTTATGCCAAATGGTGCTAACACCAAGCGTGAGCATTCTCCTGTGATCAGTCATCCCGTAAGTAAGACTTTCGATGTGTGGAATGGAACAAGTGCGTAAGATTTATTCGTATCTCATGACGATTTAAGGCAGTGCGCGTGCATGCAGTCAGAAAGTTGGATGGACGGCGTCCGGTGGAAGGCCTGATAATTATTGTTGCGTTTTTACAATTCGATGCTTCAGGCCTTTTAACTGTGAATAATATATGCACATGTTGTGCAAAAGTTTATTGAAATGCAATGATTGAAGCAGTAAACACCTCGGGTACGTCTTATGCTTATGTTCTTAATGCTTCGGTCACCGCAGCCTAATATCAAGCTTGATTTCAACAGATGATAAAACGATCTCCTGGCCACTATTTCATGCCAATCTGCGATCTGAACTCTTTCCGTAGTTCTCAGGGTTTTCCTGCTTGTGACCTGTTTCATTTGATTCCAGAAATACGCAGAACACTATCAAGGATCTGACGGGACAGAACATATGAACAATTCTAACAACGGCAGTGCTTAGATGTTGGATGTTTGAAATGCGAACACCTGTGCTCCATGTTACTGCAATTTTAACACGATCACTTCCAGTGAATTGTCCTAACTCCAAATGAATTGCGAGTAACTCCAGCGGCATATGTCTGCGCCTTGCCGTCATTCCTTGGATGCGATCTTTGTTTCTGGTTTTCGTTCGCACATGACATAAATTTGCGAGCGAGTTGTTTGTTTTTTTCTTTTTCGCTTTGGTTTTAAATGAAGCACTTCCAAGTGGTTTTCCTTTTTACCAGATAAAGCATTTCCGTTGAAACAAAAATATAAACTGTGGCATATTTGTAGGCGCATAGTTTGTTTGAAAGTTTGCACTATTTTTGGGCATTAAGAGTGGTTTCACTGAAAGCAGAGAAAACTAAAGCACAGTTTGCATTGTTATTGCCGCAAATGGTGTCAATCAGTTGGACACAGAACTGTCTTAGGCAGAAGCCAGTGAGCCCAGGCTTAAATAATTTTCAAGCTGTAACAATAGTGTAGGAACCTAGGACTTGTCAAACTTGGGTTGGAATACTCATATGCGAGTACATAGTACATAAATATATTTCATATTGCGACATGTAATTTGCTCAGCAACTTAAAAGAGTGTACGCTCTTATGGTGCTTGTCACACAACCTGGACGGGGTGCTGATGGTTCGTATCGAAGATATTCGTTCACTGCTCTCCGGCGGTAGTTGTCCTAGATAAGATTTGAGAGATTCGACTGAATTTGCGTTGGTTGTAGTTCACAGTAACTCTTTTTGTTTCCATGTTATTAAGGTTATATTGAAAATGCACACACAGAATAAGGATTTTGAAGTGTGTGCTGCGAGTGTTATGCCTTCGTCAGCACTTTTTGATCCGTTTTTTTCCGTATAAGAATTGTTCTTGACTATGGATGGACTTGAACTACAGACCTTCGGCTCAACAGTCGGCGATGATTACCATTGCACCACGACCACCCCCAAAGTTGTTAACTTAATGTAAAGAAAATAATATTCATAAATAAAGGCGGGCCATCGGCTGGTTTTCTTTTAAATGAGCTATGAAAAAAACACAGTTCAATCCTTTTTAAACTTGGATATGTTATTGAAAAGAGTAAACTTTCCGAATAGTTTTGGAAAATAATTTCACTAAATATCTACATACCTCGGGTGGCATTATAGCTGCGCATCCTGCCTACCCAGTTTTGTAGTACATTCCGATATTTTGATGTCCTATTTCACTAATGGCTCGATCAATATCATGCTTAGGTACATTCCAGTGTTGCCTGCGTAATATCAGTCTCTTAGGCAACCCTACAAAACAAAGTCCAACGGCATCAATTCGAGCTCCAGGCCAGGTAAACAACAACATGGCTGCTTACACTATTATTGACCTCAGTGCCCAAAGGATCGATTGTTATATGATTTATGTGGCAGAACGGAGTCACTACTGTACTCACTTAAGTCTAATTCTTTAATTTCTCGCCAAA
Organism: Merodon equestris; assembly: GCA_958301585.1. Classification (NCBI taxonomy): domain Eukaryota; kingdom Metazoa; phylum Arthropoda; class Insecta; order Diptera; family Syrphidae; genus Merodon; species Merodon equestris. The sequence goes on along the minus strand of OY284416.1, from coordinate 44,846,357 downwards.
AAAAAAATTGCCCGGAACGCTGTATCGCCATCTTAGTCTTACAGGGAAAATGTCAATTCAAAAGCCAGTCCCAACAGTCTAACTACTTGCCAAATGAGCCCAAGATGCGCCATTTTTTGGTTATCAAATAGAAATCCGCCGTCTTCCAATAGATGGCACTAGCGGTACATACTGGTCAGAAATGGCACATTAGCAAAATCACATGGTAAGTGCGTGCATTGCTCGAAAATTCCTTTTGTGAATTTTCATTAGACTCCTTTATTTTCTTGACCATGAAACTTTTTTTGATCTTTCGAGCGTCACTTCGGAATTGGTTTAGACATAGAAGATGAGCTCCTTGAACTATTGCAAAAGTTTAAAGGCGGAAAATTGGTCGTATTACTGGATCAAAATCCACGTTAAACGCAACAAGAACTGGTCGTAGCATAAGCAATTTTCCTCCATCGTTTAAAAGCCTTAGGAATTTAGGAAAATTAAGGAAATCGAGTTTCATCTTGATGCTTCAACGGTAAGGAAGGAAAGATTTTCGGTATCGCATGGTGGCTGACGATGAAAAGTGGATCCTTTAGGATTAAACGATTAAAATCGTTATGTACGCATCAATATCGGTGGTCAAGTCAAACATCCACGGATCAAAGTTCATTTTGTGTATTTAGTGGGATCTTCTCGGAGTAACCGGATGAAACCATTACAAGAGCTCACTTCCTAACACAACAAATAAACACAATACGGGCTACTCTAACTGAGTGAATTTGCAGATCGATCGGCCACATATTACAGAGGTCGTTAAAACCTACTTAAAAACGCTGAAATGGGCCGACATATTCTCCAATGGCATGGCCTGACTGAACAGCTCTTCTGAGCAGAAGTCAAAAATTGGCTTGATTCTCATACAGTTTTTGCATCGTAGATTTCGATTCTATCGGACAGAAGTGTACAAAAGTTATAAGTTGCGATGAACAATCCTTTAAAGTTTAAACATGTAACCATTAGTCCGACTATTCAAAACATCCCTTTCGCCCCTTTACATAAATAAATAATAATACTAGTAACGATACGGATGTGAAACTTGGTCTCTGACTAAGAAGGAGGAAAATAGATTTCGGGTCTTTGAAAACGAAATCTCGAAAAGAATCTGTGGTGGAAAATAGGCTTAAGAAACAAGCGAATGCAGAAAACTACACAATCAAGAACTTGAAGAACTTTATCCAGCGCCAGGCTTTGTAATTAAATCGCGCAGACTAAGATGGCCGGGACACGTAGAACGAATGGACAGTGGACAAACAGTCAAAAGAATAATGGGCGGAAAACCAAGGAAGTCCGCAACGTACATGGGTGGACAATGCGAGTATAAGGATGGACCAAGAAGAGATAGAACAGAAAAACGACACATGGAAGGAACCGACTCATGACAGGGAGGCTTGGAACTTCCGAAGTTCCAAATGGACGGCAATAATGATAATAACCATTGTTTCGAAATTAGGCACCGAATATTGTGCATGGGACATTAAAAAGGGTTAGACAAGGAGTTCGTTCACTTCGGCTTCGCATATACAAATTCCAACGATATCAGTAAAGGCAACCAAGGTAATGGTTGATTTTTTTTAAACTGGGAAGCAATATATCTATAAGACAACATCAGTGTTACTGAAATTATATTGTGCCGAACCATAGACTCTATCAACTGTTTTAATGAAAAAGGAGGAGAAGATTTAATCAGGAATTATACAGGCTATTCAACACCGGTCTGGTGATCTAGGTGTCCAGAAATCCAGCAAATAAAGAAAGAAAGAAACAAGATCATGTTAGACAAATAGATCCCATTCCTCCGCCTGAATAGTTCTCCATTTTATGGCCAAGCAGAAATCGACGGCATTTAAATGAAAAGAGAGTTCAACCAATTCACAGTGGACGCAGTGATCGTGCAAAAAAAAGGTGTATGTCTACCATACTTAATATAAGTAAGCAATAAGCTGGGCTTCATCATTTTAGTTAGCGAAACGTTAATCAACGTCCAACCAGCATCAACATCTGGCTTCGGTCAGTGTGTCCACATAGTATTCACACTCTTAATCACGACAGGCAACAGTCTTGCCTATATTTTTTTTTTTTTTTTTTGCAAAATCTAATGTTGTTGTTCCTTTCGAATTGAATACAATATCTCAATCTCAAAACAAGCATCTCTTATCCAGAAAAGCTCAGGAAGTGGAAAATTCAGCACAAGACGAAAAAGGAGAAGTGGGGACCGATTAGGTGATCTTAAGAACAGGCGATGACGATATGTAGTGTAGAAACGAAAATCAATGCCACCTCACCATGGCTAGCAAGCCTAAGTCAGTTGTCAGTTTCATCTAAGTATGATCCAGCCTCCAAGAGATCCTCTTACGGATTAAGGAGTGAAAAGAATTTCACCGGAGTAACGCGCCGATCTGGAAAGCGTTTTCACCAGACAACTACCAAAAATCGGAGTGCTGTTTCGCAACATCGGCGATATCCCAGTCCTCCATTGAGCTACTTTATGGCATGCCCGCGTGGTGATGGTAAATTGCCAGGATACCATATCTATTTTCCACTAATATTTTAAAATCAATAAGGAGCAATGCTTCTCGGGGAATAAGGCCCAATCGGAGTTTGCTCTCGTTGCACCTAAAATCGGGATAGTAAGCCCGGAGATCCGATTAATGTCGTAATTCATAAACCTTGCGATGTGTTTTCGAATAATTTTGAGAAGCAAATTTTGTTTAGGCCTCTTCCGTCGTACAGAACCTTATTGGGGCTATACTCAATGAAATGGGACTCTGGTGTTCTATACGTTATAAGTCAGACCATAAGGCACTGCCTCTCGAATACGAATTTCTCATCACCATACGCGGTGATGGGCCTTATTACATCCACGCAGCATTTGATTTTTAGCCTGCGGTCAAGTTGACTTTTTATTTTTTTTCAAATTCCTGCAGGTTCAAGAGTGTACGCTCTTATGGTGTTTGTCACACAACCTGGACGGGGTGCAGATGGTTTGTACTGAATATGTTTGTTCACTACTGTCCGAGGGTGGTTGTCGAAGATATGATTTGAGGGATTCGACTGAACTTGCGTTGATTGTGGTTCACAGTAGCTCCTTTGTTTCCATGTCATTAATGTGTTATATTGGAAGTGCACATACAGAGTATGAATTTTGAAATGATCTTATGCTGCGAGTGTTATGCCATCGTCAGCACTTTTTATACCGTTTTTTTTCCGTATAGGAATTGTTCTTGACTATGGACGGACTTCAACTACAGACCTTCGGCTCAACAGTAGGTGATGATTACCATTGCGCCACAACCTCCCCCTGCTGCTGTGAAACAGACTTCTTTCCATACCGACGGGTTTCCAAACTCCAACAAAACAAGCATCTATATGTCTATTAAAATATACATAGATACTGGTTATGCCAGGTACCAAGATATTTAACCTCTCTTCACACCGCTAAATGGTTGCCCATGTTATCCAATAATTCAACTTTATTCCATTATCTCTTGAGGGCCTGTACAACAGACTCCTAAATAGTATCGTTTCCAACTTATGGAAGTTAATTTTTAACTTCCTATTGAATGACTTTAGTGACCCTAGAAGATCGATTGTGTCAGTATTAAACAGTATAGGTGAGTCAATCGGTCGCTGCTGTGAACCGTTTTTAATGGCAAAGATCCTGCTTGAACTAACGTTGTTACGGTTAACAACAAACTTTTTTCACTAGTCATGTATGTCATGTACAGAAGGTGATTTGACCTAACCTAGCAAGCTTCTCGAACAAACCTTCTAACCATACGTCGTAGGCCTTCTTAAAGCCGACCTGACAGCGGCCGTACATTGGTTTTTTGCCTTATTCCACTGAATGTCGGGAACCAGTTTTGACGCAGCGTGCTTCGCTTTATTTTCTTTTTTTTTTTACCCATTTGATAAGAGCTCTACGTATGTTATATTTACTGCTTTTTTTAAAAACCTTTCTAACATTCGGAGGCAAATTGATTGATCGAAAATTGGCAGGGCTTGTTCTATCTCTATCCCATTTAGGGATGGGTTGGGCACCGCTTTTTCCTACGCGTAGGAAAATGAATACAGGATGGGCCAAATACAAGTTACTTTTTAAAAATGCAGTAAAATGAACAAAATTAATTTTTTTCTATGCATTATGGCTTCATTGGTAAGAGCAAACATTCCCATTAATTACGAAATAAACGCCGTTCAAGTGATTACCTCGGCTAGTTTGACAGTAGCGCATTCTAAAACCTTGCTGATGGTTTCAGGCTGTAGCTCACGGATTGCTTGGATGATATTGGCCTTAAGTGCTTGAATCGTTGCTCACGATGTGCTGTTAACTCAGTTTGTGCTAACGTGGAATGGAGATAAGGGTTTGATCAGGTACTTTATGTGCTGTACAGCGACATTGTCCTGGTACTTTACCTACTGATAAAGTAGGTAAAACGTCGGGGGAATAGTGAAAACAGTTCCCGCCCGAAAGGTTCTCGGGAGAAGACGAAGTAGAGGTTCACAAGAGGGCCTTAACTAACTGGGAGCGTCACTGTTGTTGGTTGGACTTAATGTGTTATGATGGATAACCTGATACTCATCGTAAGACTCATAAGCCTCATGATACTTATTGCTAAGACCCTAAACGGTAGAGCGATGCATTCAGTTCTGACCTAATGTCGATCAACCAAGTTTTACAGTTATACAGGCTTGTAATATGGTGGTCGAAAAAACATCGTTTTCTTATAGATTTCTGAGCTGAGTAGGCCAAACATTTGTAGTACAAATGAAATCTGTATAAAATTTTGGCTCATATATATCCTAAATGCTGTGGACCTCATCATGTTCCTGTCATATTATGACTCTATTCAAAGAAGCAAGGACGAATTGACTAACCTTAAGAGGTCTAAATCAACTTCCAAAGATTCCACTGTTTACAATAATACCTCAGAAGTCGTTCCACCTTAATTCTATCTATACAAGCCTTATACGAGTAAGTTAGTCTATAATTCAATCTGAAAAAATCACTTAAATAAAAGCAAACATAAGTCATATCGAGGGTGGCATCTATGCTCAATTCTAAGGTTATAGCAACTAATTCAAATTTCCAATTTTCGTTTCCGGGGGTCCCAGCCCACCTTGAGCATATAGATTAACGAAGGTCAGATTGTGTTACATATTAGTATTGTAAGGGCCTTTGCCATCTGATTATCTTAAGCACATAATCCAGCCGACGGAAGCTATCACGGAAACAGTATTACAAATAAGAAATGTGATCAAGCCAATTAGCGCCATTGTATGTAGGCTCGAAAAAAGTCTTATATAATGGTGGGCTTTAGTTATCCCAATGCGAGTGGGCCTTATTGTTCAAACAATAATTACGTTTCGGTGATTTATCTTTATCTTTTGATTTATTTCTCGTATTTCCAATTCAAATTCCACAAATTTCACGGTGAAACTGCGAAAGTAAGGGTAAAGAAAACGGAGCATGATAAATCGCCTTGAACATGATGCGGTCATTTGGTCGTATTATCGATTCGATTATTTTTATTGTTACTGTTGCTGGACCGCCCATTCAGAAGTCATCATTCATCTGGATAGTATCGATGCACCGAATACATTCGTTTTCCAATACTCTTCAAGGTGAATGCCGTGAACTGATTGTTTCTAGTTTTCTTATGTATCAATCTTATGCCAGGCGATGTTGTCCGCGCATGAGTAAGCACTGGTGCACCAGCTACCGCCTTGTCCTGCCTGGTGCACTGCGTACGCTGACGATTGCTTGCAAATTATCGGAATGCTTTGATCGAATTTATGCGATTGTGTCAAATTAATGCCGAAAGTGGTCGGCTGCGTTGCTGATACTCCGCGTTCCGAGACATCGCACGATATACTTTCGATTTTTGAATTTATTCAACGGCTTTTGCGTTGGTTATCTGCATGGTGTTATGCGTGCCAAAGGCCTTGGACGGCTCTGACTGATGGTTTATCGGAAGGTAGCACAGTCGTGTGTTTGGCTTGTGCGGGGCAATTAAAAACTCATTGTTGGACAGAGTGGCTTGTTGGACAAGCACGTCGGCTGGCTAATGTGGATGTTGCATGTGAGATGCACTTCTGTTTTATTAGATACTTTTGCATGCAAGTAAATCGGCAAACGACAAGCTCGTTGCTTTGCTTGTCTGTAGTTTCACTTTTGTGGGATTGACATTCCTCGGCCGGAATTGAGGATGGTACAGACCAGCATTTGCCTTTACTACGCTTTTGACATGACTTTCTAAACTTGTACTTACATGAGTGTAATATGCTGGCTGTTGCCGTTGCGTGTGATTTTTAAAGACGTTCGTAATTGCCTTATGGCCAGTTGGCTGGTATAACAACTTGAATAAGTTAATAATAGCAGCCAAATGAAGATAATCTTACAAAAGTTATAGATGACTTTCAAGTCAGTTTTTCGGCTAAGGTGAATTGCAAGTAAGGAAATTACATTCTCGAGCTTTGTGAAACTGTGCGAAATTAGTGGAAATTATTGTCAATTTTTGAATTAGAGGTTGTACACTTACATAAATTGCGCGGAGGCTTATAATCATTTTGAAATGTTAAAGTGGGTGTTAGGATAGAGACGAAGGCCCTTATGGATCGGTCTAACTTAAGGACAGTCAAACATTTCATAAATCTAGCTCTGCAGCAATAACCAGCAACATCGAAAATAGAGCTTGAAATCGAAGTCAGTCCTGTCGATTGCGCCTTACTTGAGCTAGACTGTACCATACATACAGTGACGGACAAGACAATAGAAACACCGAATATCTTTACATTTTATCACAAAGTAAGTAAAAAATGATTCATTATAAAAAAACTAAATTCATTTTACAATTAAATTGGCAGAAGTGGCAGAAGCGGGTGCAAAAGGATGTTCCATCCAAGCGATTTCAAGGTGCCTTTCACTAGTTTTACCGTGTGAGACGGCGCGTTGCCTTGTAACAAAATCATTTTGCCATGTGTTCTGACCTATTCCGCTCATCTTTCGATTAATGCCTGCTTTAAATTAAAAATTTGTTGATGATAGCGTTGTGTACTAACGGTTTCGCCGGGCCTCAAGAGCTCTGGATGAACAATACCGCTCTAGTCCTACTAGACACAGAGCATGGTCTTCTTGCCGAAGCGATTTGGTTTTGATGTTGAAGGATCGGTTGAAAGCTTCGAATTTTTCCGCTCCAGGTTTTCAAAATAAATCCATTTTTCATCATCCGTCACAGTTCGTTGCAAAAATGATTTCCTTTCGTGATGTTGAAGCAGCATTTCACAAGTGACTGCGATTTTCCTATTTGACGTTCACTCAACTCGTGTGACACCCATTTACCGAGTTTATTGATCTTCCCTATTGCCTGTAAACATCTGCTAATTGTTTCTTGTGATACATACGAGGGTGGTCCGATAAGTACTTAGCCTACAAAAGAAAAACAAACATTTTGGACAAATTGCGATTTATTTTTCAATAAAGTCTCCTTTCAGCTCGATACACTTGACTGAGCTATGCTCCAACTTCTTTAACCCGTCTGAAAAATACGTTTTCTCGAGGTCGTTTTTCAAGTTTGGAAACAAAAAGAAGTCGCACGGGGCCAAAACTGAAGAATACGGTAGATGGGGCAGCAGTTCGTAGCCCAGGCCGACCAATTTGGCCGTGGCGAGGGCGGAGGTGTGAGCCGGTGCGTTATCATGGTGGAAGAGCACTTTTTTCTTCGCCAAGTGGGGCCGTTTTTTCTTCAATTCGGCGTCGAATCGGCCCAATAATTTGGCTTAGTACAGCCCTATGACCGTTTCGCCCTTCACCAGGTAGTCGATGTGGATCACACCTTGTGAATCCCAGAAAACGGTGGCCATCACCTTTCCGGCCGATGGGACAGTCTTCGCCTTCTTCGGAGCACGTTCGCCGGGTGAAGTCCACTGTTTCGACAGTTTCTTGGTCTCTGGTGTGTACCAGTGGATCCATGTTTCGTCGACTGTCACGAAAGGACGCAGAAACTTCTTCGGATTGCGCTTAAACAGCGTCAAACACTGCTCTGAAGTGGTCTCACGGTTGCGTTTGTTGTCCGGAATGAGCAAACGCGGCACCTATCGCGCCGACAGCTTTCTCATGCCCAAAATTTCATGCAGGATATGACCCACGCGATCTTTTAAAATCCCTACTGTCTCAGTAATTGACGGTCTGCCAATACGAGATCGTGGATTTTTTTCACGTTATCCTCCGTGGTAGGCGTTTTCGGGGCACCTGGACGTGGTTCATTAAAAACCGACGTGCGACCACGTTGAAACTCGTTAAACCAATTTTTGATGGTCGCCATCGAAGGAGAAGAGTCACCCTACACAGCATCCAAACGCTCTTTGATTTCGCTGCGCGATTTCCCTTCCAAAAACAAGAATCAAATCACCGACCGATATTGCTCTTTTTCCATTTTTCTAAAATCCGCGGACACTCCCGCTTCCACACGCGGTCAAAACAAACCTACGAGTCCGATCCGGCTGAAATTTCGACAGTAGAATATACGTCTACTAGAATGTACTACACGAAAGTAAGTTGCTCTTGCGATACTGGCGCCATCTGGCGGTGAGGCCAAGTACTTATCGGACCACCCTCGTATAATGCTTCTGTCAATTGTCAATAAGTTTGAGTTGGGTCCAATAACTCCTGCAATTGCTCGTCTTCACATTTTTGTGGTCTACCAGAGCCCTCACTATCTTTCACATTAAAATCACCACTTTTAAATTGTCAAAGTCAAGCCTCACATGATCTAATTGATGGAGCATGTCCACCATATGTTTCTACCTGCAAAGGATGGCTTTCAACAACTTTTTTCTTTTAATTAAATAGGAAAAGCAATGCGATGCCGTAAATGGTCTCTTTCAGGCACAAAACTCGACTTGATCACTGAACGATTAAACAAAGACGCTAGTTTTTGCCGGACTCGGTCATGCATAGTAGGGCTCTATTGTATCTTTTAATGTGTCCTTGTTCATAAATCTATTCATACTGCATTGAATATGCACTATATAAAAGGAAAGGACCTACATCATACCAAGAGATGGCATCCCAATAATGCCGGGTTCAAGTTCCTAGTTAATGGACGTCTTATGTTATCCGACCCCATCAAATTAAATTTTGATTCATTATTCCACAGAACTTTTTTCCGAAATTCAATGGATTTGTTGGCATGCAATTCGCGAAGTTTAACTCTTTCTTGAGGTTGACTCCCGACATACATATGCGGTTTTCTATGTGCAATATACCCACGAAGTCCACTTTCAAGCAATCATCGCAGCAGGTTCTGGCTGCTATTGCGTGGCTGGGATGAGACCCAACGACTTATTTAATCTCTACAGAAGTCAAGAAGGGATCAACTTTTGAAGTTCCAGTAATCAGCCTGTCTTCCTTTGCTATTGTTTTTCTCCATATTTTTCGCTCGGGATTTTGATAACTGCCCGTTTTTAGTTTTTTCTAATCTTTAATTCATTTTTATTATACAGTATGTATCTTAGGTCTATTTTACCTTAGATAAAAATGCTTAAAACTAGCTTAACTATCTTAACAAATTTAAACAAAAAAAAACAATATAACACCTTAATGACATGGAAACTTAAGAGTAACTGTGAACTACAACCAACGTAAATTCAGTAGAATCTGTCAAATCCTATCTAGGACAACCACCTCCGGAGAGAAGTGAACGAACATCTTCGACACAAACTATTTGCACCCCGTCCAGGTTGTGTGACAAACACCATAAGAGCGTACACTCTTTACCCTGCACGAATTATAAAAAAAAAAAATTTAAATATCATATTGGCCCCAGGCGGGCACTCTAAAACAAACAGTACAACTTAAACATATGTCTTTCGACTACTTATATCAACTTATCCTCTTAAAAGCATGTACGGCTCCAAAAACCATCTTCGGGAACCAGTCACATCTTCTTCGGATCGCTGCCACTGATTCTTTTCCATGCTTCCAGGCTTCTACCAGAAGTGTCCGCAACTCTGGGCTACATGATCTTTTGCCCCCTTTTTGTTTTTCTACTACCAATTATAATAAAAAGTAAATTTACATCAATTCGCAAGGAGAAAAATATTATCAACGTCGTTTCTAATTCTTTTTCCCCACAAAATTCTTCACGTTGATCAACTTTCACGGTAATAATTAATGACATGATAATTATATAACCAATTACGCACATCTGTGCATATAGAACTGATAAGCAGTAAACAAAAACACAATACTTGACCTTTACACTGACCTTCATAAAAACATAACACTTACATACTAATCCTGTATTTTTCCCATCGTTTCTGATTCTTTGACCACTACGGTATATGATTGGCATCCTCAATATAACTAGTCTTCCTTGTTATCTGGGACTTCTGATGCTAGTCATTACTTTAAAAAAGGCAGTACTACGAGTAAACTCGGCAGCTTTGTCACACGTTCTTTCAGGATATTCCTGGCAGCAAGCTTGCATCTATCATAACATCCAGTTACCTGAAAGTTGATTTTGATGTTATATCGGTTACGTCATCACCAACTCTACTGGTTTTGTCACTGCTTTCTACTTTCTGCTACGCGAGCTCTAACCCACTTGCTGCCTTTATGCGTCCCACTTATTAGATGCATTAATTTCCAATGTCTTTTAACTTATCACCACAACGACTGATGCTTTACGTTTTCCAACCCTTAGAGCCTATGATACAAAATTTTCCATAAGCTAGGTCTCAGAACTGAGTCTTACGGAACTCTACCAAATAACATGTGATTTTTTAGGTGTTTGGTTTTAATTTGTGATTTTTAATTGTCAAAAAACAAGAAAGTTGTATAAGTTTAAATTGATAAATCAAAATCTTTATATTTTAAAGATTATTTTATGTAAATATTAACCATGGCTAAGTTTTAAATGGGCCATACGGGGAGGCCAATTCTGAGTCACTTTTTCGAATATATTGCCTACTATTTCGCTAATAACCTGTTACAATTTTGTGTTCGTTATAAGCATTGGCTTATAAGCCAGGCATCATTAATGGTAACATGGTGCTCACTGTCATTTTTTTAAAAATAAATGATTACACCGGACCATAAGCAGTACCAAGCTGTGTATTTTATCGGGCGCATTGGCATTGCCTGATATTGTTCAACGAACCTCATTCAAATAAATAGAAATAGGCTTCGTTGCTGAAGAGAATTTTTTTGACAAAAAGGCGGATCTTCCTCTAGTTTATCTAAGGTCTACTCGCCGGATATTCGATGCTGTGACAGGTTTCAGTTTTTGCACGAGCTATATTTTGAAAGGCTTTAGACTAAGTAATAAAATGGCAGTACTAACCACATATGAATAATTTTGACACATGTCACGAATCACGCATGAGCTGTCACGAATAGAACATTAAAAATCAAACAGCAAAGAAATCTTTTTTTATATGGTGCGCAACCTAATTTAGCCTGCTGTATCAAACCTAATATTTTTAAGCATCGAGGTTTATTTTTTGTTATATTCAGCTTAGGAGTAATTTTCTTGCCACTTTTCCCTACCTCGACTATGGCTGTTCCCAACAATGCTAGTTATATCATGCTATGGTTCGAGAGACGACAAATATATTTACATCGAGGTGCTCTAACGATAGCCAAGGTGACCTTTTACTTAAGTTTAGCGCTCTCACACTATTACCTTTGAATTCCTTTTCGGATAAGGAAACTTCCATGAAACTGAGACGCAAATGTGCTTTTATAAAAAATAAACTCAACTGTCAGACACATTGAAACAGTTTTATCAACTGCTTAGGAAGTTACAGCCTTCCGAAGTTGGTTGTAGTTCAAAATGGCCACGCGGTACAGCACCAAACTATAACATTGGAATTTGATTATTAGTCTTCTATAACACCATATACGAGTATATAAAGATTGTAGTAAATTGTAGATTTAAATTTAGTGGATTGTCCATTATTTTTGATGACTTCAAGTACCCTTCTTGGGAAAGGCTCGACCGACGTACGACAAGAACTCGATGATGTGACGTAGCAAACTGCTTGTATTTTTTTTCACAATTCCTCTTTACTTTTAGAATTTTCTACTCGAATGGACTTTTAAAGTCTCACTATAAATTTTCTAATGGGCGGGCTAGCGCGCGGTATTATGTTCCTTCAGCCACCTTTTACTGTTCCATGCGACTCTAGATCATTGTCATACATAAACTGCCCTTTCACTGACATCTTAAACTCAAATTAAATATTAATGTCGGCAACTGCATAAAGGGGTTACAAAAAATAGGAAAACAAACGTTTCGAACTTCCTATGTGTCTGACCACATGCCGTTGGGACATAAGTTTTAGGATCAAATCCGTTTCGGTACGCCGCGGCCCATTTTGCTGTTTTTCACAAAACTATTCTTTGCGTCTTACTTTTCTACTTACAAACGCATATTTCAAAAATAAGTCAAGAGCAACAGCGAAATCAGTGCGAGATAGCCCACAATAGCCCCTTACTCCCCCAGCAGTATATACTCTTAAGCCTAGAGCTGTAGAACTGTAAAACACTGGAGAGCTGCACACAGTAGAAAGTTGCGAAGCGAAGTCTAGAGCGGTATTATGTGGAAACCAAGAAGATCGATTTGTAGACAGAGTGAGTAGGCTAGTATGAAGGGACTGGTATTGGCAGAGGGAAGTGGCGAACCTAAAAAAACAGGTTTCACGTTAGCAGATCAAAGTCATGGACGCCGAGCAATAATACTCGTATATCGTTAAATTGTTGAAACCATACTAAGGATTACCTGGAGCTTATCGAAATCTGCCTTAATTCGCAGCCACCAATCTACTGATCCCAGGGAAATGACCAGATTTGACACAGCAGGCGAGTTAATGCAGCCAAATAGAGTTAACAGGGATATGACACAGAGATTGCTCAAAAAACAAAACAGTAAACTGCAACTCAACAACCTTTTTGGTGGAAGGGGTGCAACGAGCAATGACAGCATCGCGACTATGACCAATATGTGGTCGCGAGCTTTTATACGTTGCTTATGGCTCTTTCTCGGTAAAATACAATGCGTTTTCTTAAAGTGTTCAAATAAATGATTAGTGTATAAACTTTTGAGGCTGATGGGACAGGGTTCCAATCCCGCAACATCCAAGTCATCGAACTCTTATTATTTTCTGTGGAAAACTTCTCAAAAATCGTAGCTTTGATTAGTAAATATCCTTTTACCTCACAACAAAATGGGTGATTGTGAGAAGCTTTGGTTGGTTGCTTTTTAAATCATATGTTATTCGGATATTTGGACAACACTGATTCATTCAAAGTGTTTCACAATTATTTAGTGTTGAATCCCGCGATACGAAGTGAATGTATTTATAAAGGGTGTTTTTTATAGAGGTATAGAACTTTGAAATGGAATAAAATAAAGATACTTTTTTTAAATTGACATGAAACTGACTTTATTCAAAAGATAATCTTCTGACATTATAATTTAAATATAATTTCTGGCATATGACCGCCACGGTTAGCTCGGACGTAGTCTAATCTGGAGGTCCAATTTTCGATGATTTTTTCTAACATTTGTGGCCGTATATCGGCAATAACGCGGCGAATGTTGTCCTCCAAGTGGTCAATGGTTTCGGGTTTATCGGCGTAGACTAGCGACTTCACATATCTCCACAGAAAATAGTCAAGCGGCGTTAAATCGCACGATCTTGGAGGCCGATTCACGGGTCCGTAACGTGAAATTATGCGGTTACCAAACGTTTCCTTCAATAAATCAATCGTGGCACGAGCTGTCTGACATGTTGCGCCGTCTTGTTGAAACCACAGCTCCTGCACATCATGGTTGTTCAATTGATCAACGAAGAAGTCAGTAATCATGGCTCTATAGCGGTCACCATTGACTGTAACGTTCTGGCCAGCATCGTTTTTAAAGAAGTACGGACCAACCCATAAAGCACACCAAACAGTCAGTTTTTGTAGATGAAACGGTGCCTCAACATACACTTGAGGATTATCATCACTCCAAATACGGCAGTTTTGTTTATTGACGTATCCATTCAACCAAAAGTGAGCTTCATCGCTAAACAAAATTCGCTTATGAAAATTGGGATCAACGGCAATCTTGTTTTAGGCGGTTATATGCCAGAAATTATATTTAAATTATAATGTCAGAAGATTGTCTTAGGAATAAAGTTAATTTCATGTCAATTTAAAAAAAATATTTTTTTTTTTATTTCATTTCAAAGTTCTATACCTCTATAAAAAACACCCTTTATTTGGGCACCCCTGGAAACAAACCATAGAGGAAGTGCGAACTTTGAAAAAAAAAATCTAAATAATGTACCAACTGTTCACTGCTTTATGGAAGTTTGTAAAAAAAATTTGTGAAATTCGCACGCGGATTGATATCTTAGGTCCAACAAAGCAATAAGGCTCAATTTACTGGCATTGCAGAGAAATTACCACCCGTTTCGATATTGATTCTCTGATTAGGCTTTAGGCTTGTCGGCTAGGCTAATATGTATTAAGTGTACAAATGAGCCTCCGCCGTTTCCTTCAAAATGTTGAGGCCTATGACGAAACAATGTTTGTATTGTTCATTGCTACTCGTAAGTACAACTTTTGCTCATTTTTCTCGCAGCATATAAATTGACTTCTGCGAAAGATCACAAATGCTCAGCCGGGTCAAGCCTCATCGATTGTTATTTAGTGGTACCCTGAAGAGGCCTCTGAAGAATGCCAGTGTTTCCAGGTATGGTTTAACGATCTGAGTTACATAAGGCCGAGAGTTGTCGTGCTGTGAAATCACTATGTTGTTTGTTTGTTACATTATAATAGATTCATTACGCCAGCCACACTACAGTGCAGAAGATCCTTCTTTTCTTCAACTCATATGGAATTCTTTAAGTCGATTCCCAAGGCTTTCAAACGATGGGAAAGCTTGTTGAGTTATGGCCAATGACATCGTCTTGAAACTTTTCACCAGTCTTTTTAACGTTAAAACAAACACCTTCTTTTAGTAATAGAATTCCTGCCATAAATTTGTATAATTATTCGCAAAAAAAGTAAACCTTCTCTCAAATGACAATTATTTGGCTCGAAAGTCAACATTTTCACACACCAAAAAAAAAGATTATGGCGCTGATGAAAATTCACAAATGTAGTGATAAGGGGCTACCATGTGACATTTTTGATCTGACATATCTGCCAAGCACGTACCGCTAGCGCCATCTATTGGTAAATTGCGAATTCCCTTTTGTATATCAGCTAGTAACCTATTTCAGCGGATTCTAATCAAAACCCGCCTTACCTTAAGGCTGTGGCTATTATTTCTGAAATATTGTTTGATTATTGACATTACTCAGCAAGTCCAGAATTCTATGCTGATTCTGAATTGATTCCAACTTCATGCAAGGCCTGCTGGCATTATCAGCATTTTATCTTATGACAATGCCGACATTTTCTTGTATTGCTGGTAGTATCACATGTCAGAAGACGGTGTCCTAATTTCTCTAGACACAGTGCTCGTATGACAAATTGATATAATTTTCAAGCCATCAACTCAATTACATAACAAAAGCTACTAAAAACCCCAACTTCACAATACCTCACCGCAAATTACGGGCGATATCTCGATTGCATTTCACGCGATGCATATTCATCGCTACCTTCACTTTACTCCAATTTCCAATATCTGATGCGATCTTGCAAGTTAAACAGCCAACGTACGGTAGAAGCCATCGATCGCTTGACTACTGATTGACAACAATATCGAAACCCTTCACAACTGACATTGACACCTCATCCCAATTGACTTGGATCTATCATATCGGTCCGGTCATTTGCATTCGAATCGAACTGAATTAATACCGCCATAAGCAGTTTCACTTTTCGGAATCAATTAGCATTGAATTACTGAATTATGGATGTAAAATCCAAAAAAACCACAAAACACATTATGACGACCAGGCTTCTGGTGGGGCTCGACTCGGAGTCTTGTTTTGGTTTTTCTCTTTCTCAAACTACCATGCAATATTGACTGTTTTAATTGTAATTTATGCAACAATGCGAGTTGCTCTTGGACTTGGTCGATTGTGTTTCTTATTTTGGTCTGTCAGTTTGTATCTTTCGTTTGTGGTATTCGGATGCGCGAGCTCTCAGTCTACCCTACCTAAAACAAACGAGTGAAGCTTACCAAAGGCAAATCAGTTTGTCAGTCTGTTGTTGAAGACGTATACCTTCGTCGGGCGAGTTTAAATTCGCGACAATGCTTAATAATTTCGTTTTACGAATTAATTGTTATAAAAAGTTTGTTGACATTTGTTCCAAGCGACAAGCAAGTGATTTTGAATCGAGAGACGTCGGAGGATTTTTACGAACGATTTTTCATTTAAGGAAGAAAAGAGGCTTACTGTCTCAGGAACTAATATTCTATTTGTAATCTGAGTGTCTGCCAATGTGTTGCCTATCGAAAGAATTATTTCTTAAAATGTTACTTGTGTCGTTTAGTGGGGCGAAGAAGAAGGCGAAGAAGTTTCGGAAGAGCTTCGTTACAACTGGTGAGTGGAAGAATATGAAACTAAAGTAGACACAGGTCATCGAAATATGGTTTATACATATGTTATACACCAGTTTAAGGTTGATAATAGGCTTTAAAAACAAAAAGTCGAAAGTAACATAACTCAACAGTGTTTATATCTCTAGTTTTGTGTATCTTCATCAGACTTTTTGCATACCACATTGCCATAAGCAATTCATCACTCGTAGGTTACTCAATTATTAAAGGAATGTGTGATGCCTATCCATTATTTCCGCTTGGAAACTATAAGATTCTTTGTGTTTGTGCTGGAATGATTCGCTGGACTTTCTATATGCTTACTGTGTCTGCAGTTTCCATAAAGAATCTTTACCCTAGCGATTTGGAAGGGCTCGCTAGTGGCAAAGGAATTGAGTGTTTTTAGAACCGAACGTGATAAGACGCGTCTGAAGCCCATATCGTCTCTCAAAGCTGTTTGAATCAATCCATACGATATGCCAACGATATCAGCAGCCAATTGACGGTTGTTAAGTACCAAATTAATGATTTCCTTGAAGTGCTGTTTACCAATGTTTGAGGCGATTTTTCAGCACTTTCTCTGCCTTCTTGGGATTGTTGAGACTTACAACAGGATCCGTGAATTACACCCTACTCTAATGTGACGAAGACACTTTTTCACAAAGTCGAAACGTGCTCCATTACTGAAAATGATACAGGGTTTTTCAATAGGGACATACAATAACTTTTTTATGAACGATAAACGCTCTTTATCGTGGTGAAGTTAACAATCAACGTTTGAATATAAATAAAAATTACAGGCGAGTCGATGATAGCAACTTTATCGCACAGACAAGTTGTCAGGACAGGAATTTTCTTTTTTGTCTTTCCTTGTATTTATTTTTATTGTTCTTATTCTATTCTTGTTAATTCCTCCTCCTTTCACGATTCTCCATCACAGAATAAACCCCCTACAGTTCTAGCCTCTCACGATTTCCACAAAGCAAAATTTCACCTAACCAATGAATACCTTAAAAAAGCTCCTCTCAATTTTGATAACCTAACCGTAAATGATGCAATATCCATACTCTACAGGGAAATATTTAATCTATCTCTCTTTACGTTCCCGTTTCACAACGCAAAACTTCGTCCACCTCCCCACCCTGGTACAATTGCAGGCTCCGTTCTCTAAAAAACAAAAGAAATAAGCAGTCCACAATCTTCCTTCGCACTAAAACCCTTAATGAATTTTCTAACTTACGGGTCAGCTATCTCCATTTTACCGGCCTTGACAACTTCCTCTATCAACCCTATTTAACTGAAAGGCAAGCCAATCTTATGAATGACGCCAACTCCTTATACAAAAGAAAATTGATGGCTCAATTACCTCACTCTCCTTCCATAATCAAACCTCGAATGACCCCCATATTATCGCCAACTTTTTCGCCACCTTTTTTAAACAGTCTTTTGCCGACGACTCCTTTGCTCCGGACCTCACTTGCTTCCATTATTTACCGAATTTTCCTTTGGTCATCGAAAACAAATTAAATCTAATAAATTCACTCCTGGACCTGACGGTTTCCCTGCCATATTTCCAAAAATAAAATGCTTCTCAACCCTCTCTCTCCCTCTCTCGAAAATCTTCAGTCTATCCCTATCCCTATATGAATTCCCCCGCTTATGGAAAACTTCATTTATCACCCCTATACACAAAAAAGGTCCGAAGACCGTTGTTAACAACTATCGTCCCATTGCCAAACTGTCACATATACCCAAACTCTTCGAGAGTATTTTGTACGAAACCCTAAGTTTTCGCTGCAAGTCATTAATCTCCCCTAGACAACACGGTTTCCTCAAATGCAGATCCACAACCATTAACCTTGTTGAATTTGTATACTTTACCCTATCAGCCTTAGAGAACGGCAAAGAAGTCGACGTTATCTCAACCGATTTCAGTAAAGCCTTCGATAAAATCTCCCACAGACTGATACTCTTCAAATTGTCCTCCCTTGGCTTCGACCCCATCTCTTTGAAGTGGATATCTTCTTACCTGGAAAATCGCTATTATAATGTTCGTTTTAGATCTGCCTTCTCTAACCCCTTTTTAGCCTCCTCCGGCGTCCCCCAAGGCAGCCACTTAGGTCCACTTCTTTTCGTTCTTTCCATAAACGATCTTGAATTGGTGATCAAACACTCCCACATCTCATTATACGCCGACGACACCAAGTTCTTCAAGACCATTTCCTCCAGTCATGACTCTTCCCTTATTCAACCTGATCTCAATAGTTTTTCCATCTGGTGTTCCAAAAATTGCTTAGAGCTTAACATTTCCAAATGCCAATCAATCACCTTTTCACGTAAACGAATCAAACCTCCTCCTCGTCTCTACTTCCTCAATAATCAACCCATTTCCACGGTTCAAGTCATTCGCGATCTTGGCATATTATGTGACCAGGAGCTAAATTTTCGGGCACACATCGATGAGATAATCCTTAAAGCAAATTCTGCACTCGGTTTCGTGAAGCGATGGTCTAAAGAATTCCCGGACCCTTGCGTTACCCGATCTCTTTACATAACCTTTGTCCGGCCCCTTCTTGAATACGCCTCTCAAGTGTGGTCTCCTTACCAACAAACTCACATTTCTAGAATCGAGAGCATCCAACGCCGATTCCTACGTTTTGCTCTTCGAGGTCTCCCCTGGGGCAATCCTTTGGTTTTACCACCCTACTATGACCGCCTTAAACTAATCAAGATGAACACGTTGGAAGAAAGAAAAACTGTGTCTGACATTCTTTTCATCCATCGGCTCCTTTCAGGTACCATTGACTGCGCGACCCTCTATAACTCTGTCTCTATCAACACTAACCCCCGCAATGTACGAAATCCCCGTCTCTTCTATCTACCCACCCCCCGTACTGAGTATGGCTCCAATGAACCTATTTCTCGTATGCTGGGAAGTGTTAATTCGAATCCTTACTTCGATTTCAACCTCAGCACTCGATGCCTAAAAATTCGCCTTTTTAACCACCCTCCCCTCTCTCCCGTTCTCCCTAGCTAGTAAGTGAGATTAGGTTAAGATTAGATTAAGCTAGCTTGAACTAAGCGAAATAAATGGGCCGTTCGCCCCCACGAAAATTAAATTTAATTGACTTTCGCATTCTTTTCTGATTTTTTGATGCACAATCCCTTGACGCAAGATAATTGGGTAAAAAATCTTTTCGCTTTTTCTCGTAACATCCTTTTTTTTATTTTTGCCAACTTGTAATAACTATTATTTAACTTAAGATACATCTGAATGTGCCTTACTGACAATGTGTGGGAGCACTAGGCCTAACTACGTTTCTTAATTGCTAATGCAATTTTCTGGAAAAATTGTGGCAAACCTGGATTATTTTTTTCCTTTCTTTTTCTTATTTTAGCTCCTTAATCCTATTATTAAATGTAACCAACTTAGCACTCGTAAGTTTCGTTCCGAGTGGTAACCGAGTGTCGCTCGAAATCTCACCAAGTCTAAAAGGCCTCACCATGGCAATGCGCCCAGCTTTCCAAAAGATCGCTTGTATAGCCCTAATCTAGCTTACAAACCAGGAAATGAGGAGGATCTAACCGAGTAAATGTATCGTTCTGGGAAACGTGTCCATCCGACAACCACTAAAAGCCGACGCGTTGTTTATCAACATAGGTGAGATCCCAGTCCGCCAACGTGGTGCTAAAATGGAGAAATGAGCACTGTCAATGTACCAATCGTGGAAAAGCCATTTGTCCCAGTTGTATATTACTGAATACCATCTCAATTATGCACTAACCTCTCGGATTCAATATGGAGGAATGCCTCTGCGGGAAGAAAGTACGGTCGGAATGTGCTCTCTATATCGAAAGATGAGCTCCAAAGATCAGGTTAGTCTTAGCTCTTGCGAAATACTTTCGAGTCGTTTGAATGAGAAAATTTTTGATTCAGTTTGGACCTTATTAAGATAAGAGCCCCAGCACACTGCAGGCTTTTTGTCGGCCGATAGTTGAGTCGGGCTACTAATCAGTATTTATGAAGGTGCGCACACTACAACGATTCGGTTTCGGCCGATTAAAAAGTTTGAAGGGCTAACCCATTGCCTTTAAATTAAAGTATCGGCCAACTGCTCAATCAGAATGGCGCTATAACATCGGGCGCAAGTTACATATTATGGCAAGTCTAAAATGTTACAATTTAATGCATGTTGAAAAACGGCGATGTGGGCAGAATTGTTTGCACCTCGTAACCTCTTATCGCATTACGCTCTCCTGATACAGTAACAAATGAGAATGTGTCCAAACACTTCTTATCAAAACTCTCTCCCGTGTTTGGTGAAGAGCACTGTTGCTAGATCAACTGACCTCACACTGTAGACTTTTTTGCTTTCTCTCTGCATGCGATAAGATCAAAATTCTAAAAGTAAAAAAAAAACCTCGGGCACTTGCAATCGAGACTTAGACCGGTTAAGACCAAAGGCAAGAAAAAGAAAAATTAAAGTAAAATAAAAATTGTTAAATAAAGTTTGTTAAATAAAGTGTTACTATTTTATTGAAAAAAATCTGAAATATAATAATAAAATAAAAACGAAAGAAATAAGAAAAAAAAAGGAAATATAAAGGATCAACTCCTCTTCGTACACTACCGATTCTTCGGAAGATAGTTCATTTTGCTCCGAAATTTCACGCAAAATGGACGCATTTGTCGTGACGGCTCTGCCAAGTTCTTCTCCTCAACCATCGCTGAGGTTGTGAGGAAGTGGAAAAAAGACACGCACTATACAAATAAAACGTACTCGGATATAAATCTTCTCCTCTCCTCTGCTGCATAATAAAAACAATAATAATACAATACTTTTAGAAATAGATTTCACGACCGCTCTATGTAAAATCCACTTCCCAACTAACAAATCCTTCAAGAGAAGTCGGCCGACTGTTGTCTAGTGTTCTGACCTGGCCTGTACGATACTAAATCATTTGCGCACGCTGTTGACTGAGTATATTCAGTATTGAATGTTCCCATGTCAATGAGACAACGCGACGAAGAACCGAAACCATAAGTGCTTCAGTTCAAAATTATTCAAAACAGTTTATTACGCCCTATCGACATTAATTAGGAATCTCAAGATCAAATTAACTAAAGAACTGATGCTCAAGCTCTCTTATTTAGATTTTCTACCTTGAAATTTGCAAACTTCTAAAAATAAAGGGTCCGCCATCTAACGTTTTTTTTTTTCAAGTAGTGCTTATTTCGTGAATGGTAACACTTAGCTCATGTCTGATTTGACAGATAATTAGTTTTATCCTTCCGCTGAACGAATATGGTTGTGTATACGCTTGAACAACGCTTCGCTAAGTGGGCCTGCGATCGACTTACAGAAGATGCCGATTTTGCCAAAAGAATCATCTTTTCAGATGAAGCTCATTTTGATCTTGGCGGGTATGTAAACAAGCAAAATTGTCGCATCTGGGGCACAGCAAACCCGCACGCATACATTGAAAAGCCGGTGCACCCAAAACGAGCCACTGTTTGGTGCGGATTTTGGTCCAGAGGCATAAAGGGCGATCGTTATCGGGCCATGTTGAACGAATATTTGTTTACAAAAATTGAAGAGGAGGATATTGGCAACATTTGGTTTCAACAGGAAGGCGCTACGTGCCACACAGCCGAAGCTACACTCGATGTTTTGCGCCCTGTTTTTGAAGATCGCATTATCAGCCGCAGAGCTGATGTCATTTGGCCACCTCGGAGCTGCGATTTGACACCGTTGGACTATTATTTGTGGGGTGCCGTCAAAGATAAGAGTTACGCCGACAAGCCAGAGACAATTGACGCTTTAAAGGACAATATTCGTGAAATACAGCTGCACACAATCGATAATGTGCTTAAAAATTGGACCGATCGTGTAGGCTACTGCATGGCCAGCCGAGGCAGCCATTTGAATGAAATTATTTTCCATTATTAACCGGAAGGATTGTACTTTCAAATAAAAAAAGAAATTTGAGAAAATATTCAGTAGTTTTTTTTATAGCATTTTCAAAAAAAAAAAAAGTTATTTGGCGGACCCTATAGACAACAATAATATTAGCGGGTGGTGAATTGAGTTTTGCTCGTCAATAGGGTTCATGTATTTGATGGGATATATAATAGTACAAGGTATATTATAATACATGTTTCTAATTCTCATTCACTTCGCGCAAGTTTGCAAATATATCATAAACACGTATAGATGGAAAAATAAGAAAGCCTTTGAATGAGTCTTCACTTTAGAAGGTAGAAGACTAAAAAACAAAATGTTCTTTAAGAGACTCCACTGTATACACAATACGTGACCGTGTATTTCATCCCGCGATGGGATTGGACCGTATTTTTCCGGCGGTGGAAGCTATTGTAGGCTTGAACTGGATGGGCTTATTCATATGACGTATTTTTAAGGTGATGATGCTATATGCAGCATAGCTGATCAAACAGTTTATTTATTAAAGGGGAAGTTGGGTAATCATCTCGAGAAATTGTCCGGTCGAATGGCTCACTCGCCCATGCCATTGTTAAATTATTAGTTTATACCAACAAGCCAAAAACGTAATTGAAGCTGATGAACAACATGTTTGTAAGAATAGTGTAATATTAACTCCAAAGGCAATCGCTACAGACGTGCTCGCAGTGGTCATATGAACCAGATCGAATTCTATACTTGAATTTCATAATTTTACCACACCTGGAAGACCATTATCTCTCTTATGCTGTTCTAAAATGCAAAATTATTATGTCTTTATTCAAAAATGTTTCTTTTCGGCAAGGTTAGGTTAGGTTAGAGAAGGGGAGTGTGATGGTTAAACATCACTTCCACTCGGAGGCCAAGAGGCCCATTGTGATTCCCTCCATTTGTGTGGGTACACATAAAATTAACCTGTCCTATCACGTGGTGGCTGAAACCACCCCGTGCTTTTAATGAATTTTAGAAGATCCGATACATCTGCATTAGCCACGTCCGCAATCTCTGTAAAGAATCTTTGGCCTAGCGACACTAGGCGTCGATTCTGGAGAACTGGGCAGTGGCAAAGCAGATGTTGGATCGTCTCAGTTTCTTCCTCATCGCTGCAGCTCCGGCAGAGATTGCTGGATCCCGAGTCCCATTTCCGGAGCATTGCTCCAATGGAACAGTGTCCTGTGATCACTCCGACGAGCATACGGATCGAGTTACGGTCCAGCGCCAGGAGCTTCTTTGTTTTTCCGACATTGAGCTCTGGCCACGATGATCTTGTCGTGTAGCTGTCGTTTCTTGTAAGCCAAGACGAGTTGGCCTCTTTGATGATTGTGTCATTTATGATCCGGTATAATGCGCTGATCGGTGGTTGCAATGACGTGTCCGCTTCGCTGATGTCCATTTCAGAACCTTGCCTGGCCAATTCGTCTGCTCTTTCGTTCCCTGCGATTGAACTGGGGCCCGGGACCCAGCAGAGTTTAACTTTGTGGTGTCTGATGGATTTCAGATTTCAGTGAGTCGCTGACAGCTTTTGATCTCGTTATACAGGATTATATTGACTTCAGTGCAGCCTGGCTGTCTACGAAGATAGTGATATCCGATGGTGGGATATCGGCTACCTGTAGGTGTTTGGCTGCTTTCTCTATTGCCAGGATTACTGCTTGAAAAACGCTGCACAGATCAGGGAGTCTGAATGATTCCTGTTTGTGGAGGGTGTTGTGGGGCTCTATGGCTTTAGGTGGTTGTGAAATTTTTGAAATCTACGGAATTCGGCTCAAAAATATAGTCGGAAGTGTGAATGAAGAGAATTACGGGGGATGTTTGCCCATTGCCAACGAACCCTTGCGTATAGATGCGTTGTTCTGCTGATAGATGATTTTTCTCCTCTTTGAGACAGGTCTCTTCTCGGAAATGTTCAGCTGACCGAGGTTGGAAAGTTAGAGTAATATTCGCCTGGAATTCTGCCTTTGCAAGGTAATCAATTAACAGGATCTCTTTCTCATCCCAAAATACGCTGGCCATGACTTTTCCGGCAAACTTTGCCTTCGTTAGGGTTGAACAACTGACTTCCACCCACTGCTTGGACTGTTTCGCTTCAGGCGAGTAGTGGTGAAACCATGTCTCATCCATGGTGACAAATCGCCGTACAAAATCGGCCGGTCGATCGGATGCCCATTAAATTGGTTTAAAGATTGCTGTTGCCTTTGATGGGCAATTATCAAATGCGGCAACCATTTAGCGCAGAGCTTTCGCATCTCAAATTCTTTGTGCAGGATGTTTCGCACCCTTTCTTCCGATATCCTCACATCCTCAGCTATCTCAGTCACCTTCACTCGCCTATCGTCCAACACAATATCATGCAATTTCCGATGGTTTCCGATTTGGTTACCATCCTTGGTCGTCCTTCACGTGCAAGGGATGTGCGAGCACGTTTAAATTCAGCTGGCCACTTTTTAACAGCTTTGATGTCAGCTTTGAAGGAGCAGTGTCAACGGAAGAATTTTCTTAGGGATTTGTCGAAAACGAAGAATTTTATGACAACACGAAATTCAAGTTTATCCCTTTAACCAAGAAGACCAAAAAGAGAGCACACTTAGGCAGGAAACATACGTCTTTGGTGATTGAAACCCCATTAGGGGTTTAAGATAAGGCGGGAACTTATCTTACCTACGTATTGCAGAAACCTTTCTTGAGGACTATAGTACTCTTATGCCAATGACCTCGCGGCTTAGTTTACAGGATTCGATCCATGAGGTCCGATTTTATATGAATCCAATGAACACGTCGGACTACTATATATCTAATTAATAGTTTGAATGATATTGTTTTCTAGTTCTTC
The DNA here is from genome assembly GCA_958301585.1 of Merodon equestris. Lineage (NCBI taxonomy): Eukaryota > Metazoa > Arthropoda > Insecta > Diptera > Syrphidae > Merodon > Merodon equestris. The sequence continues at coordinate 44,820,966 of OY284416.1, read as the reverse complement.
AATTGTTGTCCGTATATTGCCATAAACCATTAGCCCCTGAGAAAAAAAGTCGAAGGTGTTGAAGTCTTGAAGTCACTGTCTTGGCTGCCATTCCACGTCAGCTCTTTTGGAAGTAAAGCTTTTTAGGAAATTTTGTTGTCAAAATTCGAATATAACCGTTGCAACGACATTTCGTACAATTGAGGCTGCAAAAAGTTTGCCATCATGTCACGCCAAACCATCCTCGCTTTAAAGAATGTATGGCCCAACGATGCCGCCTCCACGCCAAGTATTAAGTTTTCTCTGAGAAAGGGTTATTCTCTTCCCGGCGATCTTGCTTGATCACTAAGTCGTTCAACCAAAAATGTGGTGCTTTACTTAAAATGATTTTTTTTACCAAATTTTGGATCTGCTCCAGAGTCAAGGCACCGAACATACACTAATTTTGAGCTTTAGTTCTAGAGTCAATTGTTCAAAATTAGTCAAACCAAGGTCTCAGAACAACCAACTCTTTGGACAAGGCGAGGACTCGAGAGGCTTTGGTCTGCAGCCACCCTCCCGGCAATAGCAGCAATTCACTCGCTTATCACTGCTCGATCGGCTGTAAATATTTCATCAGAGTAGAACCCGACCCCAGTGCCTGTGTCCATTTTCGATCCGTCGGTGAAGAGAGTGATCTCGTAGTCGTTGATTACGGCGTTTGATAGCCACTCTTCTCTGTCGGGGAAAAGGATAGATATACTGAGAGAGAAGTCATTTTGGGGGGAAATATAGTCGGTCGTAGCTGCGAGGCTACTAAAACCATGGTTCCTTCTCAGGTCGTCTATTATTCTGAGTATGTCCTCCCTTAGTCTGAGAGCGCTCTTTGCAGCGCAGCCTTTTATGAATAGATCCAGGGAGAGGAGATGAAGAATCATGTCCAACCCGGCTTGCGGCGTGCTTCTCATGGCTCCCGTTGTACAACCAGCGGCTGACCTTTGTACTTTGTTGAGCATGTTCATATAGCTTTTTGTGCTGCTAGCAGTCCACTATACTAGGGCCCCATAAGTTAAAATGGGTCTGATAATTGCTGTGTACATTGCTTTTATTCAACGAATAATCAAGGAGTTTGGATCTTACCATTATCGCCAATATCTTCGCTTGAACACTTGTTTCGGTGTCCTGCAGCTTTCATCGAAGTTCGCGAATTTCTTCAGGCAACCATTTCGGTCATAAATATTTCTCATAATAAATTTCAACATTGCGCTACATGGTAAAAGGGTGACTATGACAAAATACAGGATTCGTAATTGAATCATCAAAGCAGTAGGCTGTCGGCTTTGTCTGAGTTCCTATTATATTTCGATGGTGCAATTTCTCATCAAACAGAATAGTTCAAGTCTCCCTTTCTAACAAGTTGGTCTGTGGCTTTATTTCCCTCTACACCAATTCGTCCCAGTACCCGAATTGAGTTGATTTTGCAAAAGGATTTTTATAAAAGCTTGCAAGGTATAAACCGGGAACAACGAGTTTTTTAATTCCTTGACTGTCCGACATTATTGCTATTTCGCAATTCTTTGAAATATGGCGCTCGAAATAGAGTGTGATCCTGTAAACACCTTCGCAATAACAGGAGTCAATTTGATTTATCGCGACAATGACAATGCTCGCATTCAAACTAGTTGTACGAGTATGTATACTCAGTAAACCAGCTTAAACACATGACAGTCCCAGAACAAACCATTAATTGAGTAGGATTGCGAAAACTCATAAATTCTCTGGCTCACCACAGGCAAGTCCGCCCTCCTCTTTCTAAAGAACCATTATATCAAGAATCGAAAGAACTAACAAAGTAGCCGCCGCAGCTCCACTTTCTTCAAATTGTACACCTCGATCCTCGTTGGTTAGACTAGTTTAGGTGATTCCACCTTTATACCAGCCTAGAAATATAACTTTTGAATGGTTTCATACGCGTTACAACTCCCGTTAAATGCCTTCGTTTTGTTTTTATCACCCATTCGTTCATAAATAAATCGTGCTAAGTAACTGCCTCAGTAATCAGGAAGAAATGTAACATCTATTAATTCATGTTTATAGGAAACCCATAAAGATTACATAAAGCAAGTAAAAACGTCCATACACGTCCCCCCACGACATTATTCCAGATCGTACGCAAGTGCTTGCGACACTTAAATTCATTCATTCATTTCATTCCTAGTGTCGTGGCTAGAAACGTGTATCCTCAATCCGTATTGCCTCCGCATGGTCATAACTTGGGAATTGCGAATTATTGCGAATTATCGCCAATAACCTATAAGACAGTAAGCCGGAGTGCACAAGCGCACGTGCCATCATCACCAACCAATCGAACGTCCCACAGCTCCGGGGTGTGAATCGAAAACTAAAATTCAAATCCAATGCGCGGCAATTGGACGGACGACAGGCAGCTTGTACTGGGCGTAGGTGGACATGACGTGGAATTCTACTCGTTTCCTCCCGGCCACAAACACGTTGCCAATTTCCTGTTCACAATAAGCCATAAGGAATACACTATAATCGGTTTAGAGTGCATAATGCAGCACGGTACGCATGTCTTCCGTGTCATGGCCATGGTTTCTCGCGTGCCAATCACTTGCGATTCAGGGATTTTGTACTTCAGCGCAAATAAAATAAATGAGAGCGGATAAGACGCGTTTCGTTCGGTCTTACTTTCCTCTGGCCACGGATCTGTGATGTCGCGTCATATGTTGGCCTACGGGTTAGCTGATCTCTTGCGGCTATGAAATTCTAGCGAGCAATTCGGATAAGTTCTTAATGCTACAAACTGCATTAGCAAACGCGTTCACTAGCGGCATAAAAACTTGCTATTAGGTATGGCAAGCGTTAGGCGTCGCGGATTAATCGTTTACAATTGGTTTTGTGCATTTGGAGTAAGTGGCTGTTTCAAGTGGCCATCTATTGGTTGTTCAATTGATTTGGACGCGCATACGATTGAGATATTTTCATTAACGACATGTGCTTATCTAAATATTGAAATTCAATTTGAGCCACTAGGATAACACTTGAAATTATGTCTCACTTTGTAATAACAAGAACGAAATCGAGCTAGAGAGGATATTTAGTTATTTAGATGGAGCTAAAGGAGGGTGCTCTGAAAAAAGTACAGGTGAAGTGCTGATATTGAGATCTTGTTCTTCACATCATAAGCCTGCCGAAATAGATTTGAGATTTGAGAGAATTCCTAAAGGAACAGTGGTATTATGGTCTGGAAGACCAATAGTAGTTTTAAGCCATCAGCGTACATTCACATTGACAGGCTATACGTTGAGAGTTTTTGGTTATATTTCCCGGTCGTCTTAACTTCTTTTTAACTCCTCCTTTTTGTGTCTTTAAGCCTTACATCGTGGCTGTAGCTCGCGTTAATAATTAATCCGAAAAAAAATTGTCAACTATTATTCAAGAAGGAGCCGAACAATGGTTATGTAAAGAGATCGGATAACGTAAGGGTTCGAGAATTCTCGAGAAGTCTCGAGAACGAAACCGTGAAGTGCAGAATTAGCTTTAAGGTCACATAATATGGCAAGATCACGAATGACCTGAACGGTGGAGATGGGTTGATTATTGAGAAAGTAGAGACGACGAAGAGGTTTGATTCATTTACGTGAAAAGATGATTGATTGGCATTTGGAAATGTTAAGCTTCTAGTAATTTTTGGAACACCAGATGGAAAAACTATTGAGATCAGATTGAATAATGGAAGAATCATGACTGGAGGAAATGGTGTTGAAGAACTTGGGGTCATCGGCATATAGTGAGAAATGGAATGTTTAATCACCATTTCAATATTGTTAATTGTAAGAACGAAAAGATGTGGCCCTAAGTGGCTGCCTTGGGGGACGCCGGAGGAAGCCAAAAAAGGGCTTATAAAAGGCAGATCTGAAACGAACACTGTAATAGCGATTTTCCAGGTAGGAAGACATCCACTTCAAAGAAATAGGGTCGAAGCAAAGGGAGAATAATTTGAAGAGTCTGTCGGAGGTTTAGTTTTACGATTTAGCTTTACTGAAATCGGTTGAAATAACGTCGGCTTCTTTGCCGTTCTCTAAGGCTGATAGGATAAAGGACACAAATTCAACAAGGTTAGTGGTTGTAGATCTGCATTTGAGGAAACCGTGTTGTCTAGAGGAGGTTAAAGACTTGCAGCGAAAACTTAGAGTTTCGTTCAAAATACTCTTGAAGAGTTTGGGTATATGTGACAGATTCGCAATGGGACGATAGTCGTTAACAACGTTCTTTGGACCTTTTTTTGTGTATAGGAGTGATAAATGAGGTTTTACGTAAGCGGGGGAATTCACCTAGGGATAGGGATAGACTGAAGATTTTCGAAAGAAGGGGAGAGAGGGTTGAGGAACTTTTTTTTCAGAAATATGACAGGGAGAATGTCAGGTCCAGGAGTGAATTCATCATTAAGTAGATTTAATTTGTTTTCGATGACATGGGAATCGACTATACGAGGAAGAATTTTTCAAAGGGAAAAATTCGGCAAAGGAGTCGTCGACGAAAGACTGTTTAAAAAAGGTGGCGAAAAAGTTGGCGATAATATTGGGGTCGTTCGAGGGTTGATTATGGGAGGAGAAGGAGGTAGGATAGCCATCAATTTTCTTTTGTAGTTAACAAACTTAAATAAGGACTTAGTATTCATTGATAGAGGGAGTTGTAAACGGCGATAAAGTAGAGATAGCTGCCCAGATAGTTAGAAAAGTCATTAGGGGATTAAGTACGAAGGAAGATTGTGGACTGCTTATTTCTTTAGCTTCTTAGAACGGAGCCTGCGAGTGTGACAGGGTTGGGAGGTGGACTAAGTGTTGCGTTGGGAATAGGGAACGTAAAAAGAGATAGATTAAATATTTCCCTGTAAAATATGGATATTGCATCATTTACGATTAGGTTATCAAAATTGAGAGGAGCTTTTTTAAGGTATTCATTGGTTAGGTGAAATTTTGCTTTATGGAAATCCTGAAAGGCTAGAATTGTAGAGAGCTGTTCTGTAATGGAGAATCGTGAAAAAAGGAAAGGGAGCGGGGAGGAACTGAACTAAACATATGCAGGGAACGAATACAACACATTTAAAAAAAAAATTAGCTCGGATGCAAGGTTTTAAATGTCTAGAGAGTGCAAGGTCCCAGACCTTGCCCAAAAAAAATTTAGAGTGGAAAGAGCAAAGGAGTTGATCTACTTAGACGCAAGTAGCCAACTGCCAAACATCGTCTTCTCTGGTGAAGCACTATTTGTTATTGAACAACATACCAACAAGGAATATGGTCGGGTTTACTTGCCAGAAAAGTATGATAATTTCGATCAAATAATGGCCAACAAGCACCGCTGCTTTTGATGGTTTGGGCCGCGGTGACTGCCAATGTTTGCCCTCCGTCTGTATTTTTGAACCATGATGTCAAAATAAACGCAATGGCTTATCATAAAACTGTCGAGGATTCCAACAGGAGTCCTACACCATTCCTACACATGCGAATTTATTAGGCGTTCCTGTCGAGGATATTTTGAAGGTCAAAATTGGCATTATTCCAAGTTTAGCTGTTTTGTTACGTGTCTTTTAGATTCATCCTTATAGTGAACATCCATCTGTGGTGCGGCTGTTTTTTTCCCTCGGGTTTTCGGCTCATAATTCTGTCAACTGTACATTCGTGTGTTCATCCTAGTTTTCGAGAATTTTTTATTCGAACAATGCTTGGAGCTGAATATAGTTCCTCAAGTCATTGACATCTCTATATATTTTTATAAATATGGATTTTGACATTGTCGGACAAAAAAAATTGTTTTGAGCGCGATCAGTGACCATATAATGGGAGATTTTTGTACTGTCTTATTTTTCAGTGTTTTATTTTGGACAGCTTACGTGTGATTCTTGACATATGTCCAACTCATATATACTCAGTTGGAATTGCCATTTCATCATAGATAGACTCAAATAACACTTACAAATTATCTGCAAATCTCGAAATAGACTTACCAGAGTTTTCAAACTAACTTTATAGGTCTTCTACGAATGGTTCCAGGGAGTCTGCCGTAATTATATTTTTTAAAAAAAACCTGACAAACTGAATCTGAAAATTGACGTTTTGCAAATAAAAAAAAACAAACACGACCTGCTCTCACATTCATGTTTAAAACGCTTTATTTTCGGGTCGAATCAAGTTTTTTAAAAATGTAGACGCTTAGACATATATTTTAGGACTTTTCTTTAATCATCCATTTCCTCATTTTTAATAGCTTCTTATAAAAAAGTTAAATATTTTTTTTAAAGTCGCTAAAATTAGCAAAAAAAAATTAACGTCATAAAGTATGATATGATATAGGCGAATCGAAAACATAACAAATTTAAGGTATACCTACAGAGTCTACAATTAATTAACGGTTCAAAACTTTGGAATTTTTTATATTGTTTTGAAAAACAGGTATAAAACAATATTGTTATATACATATATATTGTGAACGAGCCCGTAGCATTTTGTCAAAGCCGTAATTTGCATTTACTACCAAATCTCAAAGCACGGCCTTAACGATTTCTTCAAAATCTCTTTTTCATCGTCTTTTAGACAAAACTCAAAGACTAAATTCGGTCTTATGGTCTGTTCAGCCGACCACCACCAAGGACGGGAGCCGAGAAGACTACCGTGACTAATAATTTAAAAATAAGTTCTAAAATGCATAAAACATTCGCTTTTCTTATTTTTGTCTACTGGTCAACGTAAAGGGTTATTTTACTGTTTGGTTTTTCAGCGTTCTATTTTTGACAGGTCACGTGCCGTTCTAATGTGGAAAGACTTATAACTGAAAAATTTTACAAATCATTAAAGTTTTTTTATCAAAATTTGTTCTCTGGGAAAAATATTTTTCACAGGTCACAATCGACCTACCGAATTGGACATTTCGAGCCGAGGCGAACGAATTTTGCAATAATTTCTCGTTTGTTGGTTTGCCAGTGCTAATAAAGACCATAATTTGACCATTCGTCGTCGTTCGCAGCGATTGGAATTGCGATTTTGCGCAAAGATCTTGGTCTTATGTAAATCTTACAAAATACAGCACAGTACAAAAACTGAAGCCGAACGATCTTTCACACCTTTCGACCTTATAAAAGCTGGAGGAAGACCCGCTTTTATATCAAAGAATTGTTTCCAACGACGAAGCTACGATAAACAAGAAAAAGGCTGCCAATGCCCTGGAAAAATGCACTGATAAGTGCGGCTTATATGGCGAAATCATTGGCCCTTATTTTTAAAAAAATTAACGTGAGAACAGTGTTCCTGCCAATGGTGCCCACTATCGTTCAACCATTTCGATCTTTTTTGCCCAGAAAGCACGAGCTGAACATGGTGGCCATGTGGTTCCAGTAAGACGACGCTACATGCCACACAGCACGCGAATCTATGGACCAATTGAGAAATGAGTTTGATGAGGAATTTATCACTCGTTTTAGACCTTTGAATTGGCGAGCTAGATCGTGCAATATGACGACCTTGTAATTTATTTTTACAACGATATGTCACTCGTCTATAGCCAGTGTCAATTGCAGCCCTAGAAGACAACATTACGTGTATTATTAGCAAGATGCCAACCAATATGCTATGTTACTCATTTTAGTGTACAAAATTTGTATATTACTCCATCCTGCAAAAACAAGCTTATTCTACTTTATGACGATAACATCTCGAAACGCAAATGTGCCTTTTGTAAATCGAATGGTTCTCTACTATTAGGATAATCTCAATGGAAATTTATCTCTACTCTTCTCACTTAGTGCAGTAATTTATCATTAGCCTGCCATCATAACGCCATCATATATATAGGAATATGCAGTTACATAGTTTGCCAACATGTGAATTTGTAAAATATACAAAAACTCTAGGATTTCAAGAACTAGGCCTGACTCAGAAATTGAATATAATTTTTCAGCCTTTTCTTCAATTTGGAAAAGTTTTCCCTCTGATTGAAACTGGGTCGAAAAGGCTATTCATTTTCCTAATTTACTTACAAAACCCAATTCCGACATCTTAATTAAATGCTTTTTAGTTATTCAACGTTATATGATCTGGCAAGTTAACTAACGTAGTATGCCTTAAGACTTAAAATATTTGTTGCATCCGATCGGTATATCATTAAAAAGCAATTACGCCAGAATGCTCAGAAGCAATATTATTATGCCAAGGTCTCAAAATATATCCCAATCATTCAAACAGCATTCGAAAGCTTTGCTTTGATCACACCTACCAATTAAAATGTCATGCTTTGTATGTTTAAAAAGCACGATTAAATAAAAGTCTTTTGTGACGTTTACTCACTAACAAGCTAAACATATTTTAACTCACCCAATGTTTCATTGATTTACATATGAGTGGCATATTTATTCAAGACTCTAACGGGTGTCATAAAAATATCAATTAAATACGATACTGGTTTCAAGCAACCTTTCCAATATCATCATACCCGTTTTCAAACCAGACTCTATAATCGTTTTTTTTTTCTTGTTTCAGTGTTCACATGGGGCAAACGGATGAGTCGGAAGCTGGATATCCTCAAACGAGGCGACCAGAAAGGTCATCCCGATCTTCAGAGCATCTTCTGCCCTCCGTCAGCACCCACAAATGCAACAAGTACATTAAAGAAATGTAAATCAGGACCCATCGAAACAATCAAACAACAATTACAATACCATCAACACGAACCGGATCATCATAAGAAAAATTCATCCTCAGCCGACAGCACGCCCCACAACACCCCCAGCAAAAGCGCATCCCTCACAAAAGACCGTCAGAAAACATTGAAATCATTCTTCCATCGCATCGGCTCGACCGGCATGCTCAACCACAAATCCCATAACCTGGTCAAAGCGTCCGAACCGGCCCTCTACCGCAGCAGTTCCACAAGCCAGCTCAGCACCTGTTCATACGTCAAATGCGACGATCCTACTGAAGGCCTTAATCTGGCCAACAGCAAGAAATCTATTCATAAAAACTCCACCATCGGTCCATCCACCCTCAAATCATCTAGTTGTGATGACATTGCCAAAGCAGGAATTACCAATCCCGGCGAGCAGCCGCGTCGTGGTAACTTTCCATACGCCTTCCTTCGATCGCGTCTCTCCGTACTCCCGGAGGAGAACGGCGGCTCTGTTATGAAACAATCGTTGACCAATCTTCACGCTCGCGCCACGGAACATAGTATCACGCAACAGCCGACAATTGCCAATGGCGGCCGGGACGGTGACACCGTCTCGCTGACGAGCACTAGTCCAAATCACCAGCAAAAGGTGATTTATCGGAGCGGCGTTATAAAACGCTATTCCTCGGATGATAGTGCGATAAGCAATTGCTCCCCACAGGGTGACGTATCACGGAATAATAGTATTTCGTCCAAGGACTGGGAACCACTTTACCAAAGATTAAGTAGTTGCCTGAGTTCGAACGAATCGGGCTACGATAGTGATGGTGGTCGTGGTCAGAACGATGATGCATCGACGAAGCGTAACAGTTTGGTGTCGATCAATTCGATAAGGATCGGTGGTAGTATGATGTCGACCGGGGACACGATTGGAAATGACAATAGTGGACCGGTGTCGATTGGTGGTTATAACTATGATTACGAAACCGAGACGATACGTCGTCGTTTTCGACAAATCAAACTGGAGCGGGTGTGTGACGGAGACGTCATCGGACTGGTATTGTCGCCGAAGGCGGTAATGACGAGTAGTAATGAGCAGCAGTTTCGATATCTGATCGTGGAGATGGACAGCTGTGGAATTGCACACAAGTAAGTTGATATTTTATATATGCTTATGATATAGTTATAATTTATGTTAATCTGCTTGATGTGGTAGGGAAATGAGTTAAACATCGAAATCGCTGGTTTCGAGGTGACAAAACTTGTCATGCTGGTTTGGAAACGTGGAATTCACTACAATGGTTGGTTTGAAGCGGGTATGCATAATTTTGTAGAGGTTTATATAGGTGGGCAGAATTTTCGCCAAACTGATATGAATCTTTGTCGTGGTATTCTTCTTATGAATACCTCTATCATTGCCTGTTCGCCTGGTTGCTATGATAACAGATTTCTTATGGCCCAAATTAAACCATATGGACCTAGACGATATGTGATTTCAGAAGGACGGCGCTACGTGCCACACAGCGGAGAGCCTTGATTGACATTCTGCATGAACGATTTGTGGGTAAGGTTATCTCTCACCGCGGTGAAGTGAATTGTCCACCAAGACCATGTAATTTGACCACGCTGGGCTTTTCCGGATCTATGCGGAAGATTCATTGAAAATTGGGCCACTCGGATCCGTGCCGCCGTAAGAAGCCGTGCCGGACATTTGAACGATATCACAGACCATACATAATAGCACACAGGGACCTCTCAAGTAAAGAAAGAATTTTGTTAATACCTTACACACAGATTGTTGTCTTCCATTTCAACATCTACCCTCCCTTATTGGAACACCCTTTATCTGCCCAAAGAGCATTTCGTGTTAATCTCCAGCTCTTCGTATTAATGCAGGCTTTATGGATCGAGACGAACAACAGAACCTCAATGAGTTGATCAGCGTTGCGATCTTGCTATCATTATCCCCAGCTTCTATAACATAGGTCACACCAAATTTCTTTGTCGAGTGGCTAGTAGCTATTTTCTTTTATATCTAGTTCTCACGTCGAATCACATTGGTCTTTCAAAGGAAAAAAGCCGAAAAGTCCTTCCTTCCTTTGTGGGATATCAGACTTGTCCTCGTTGCACCGCACTATCACAACGTTCTTTTCTGCAGCCTCCACCAAACTCTTCTAAATTTCACTCCTAAACTTCTCAAACTTCTGACATAGCCAAGTTATTTCTGTTGACTTGTCTTGTCTTTTCTTCTAGTCCAACCAAATAGGGAATAAATAAAATTTGAGTGTTCTTACTGCAAAAATTCTGCAGCTTCTGCCGGAATGAGGAATGATTGGAGAGTGCTATCAGATGTACAAAAGGATCTGTCTAAGAGCTTGGGTTCAACGAGTTCAACGCAGACAACATGGTAAATAATGTTATCACCAACGAAACAATACACCCGCCTTTCATATCGAAGTCAGAGCTTCTAGTAATCTTCGAATCTTCTTCTTCTTCTTAGATGGCGCTACAGGCACAATCTTTTACCGCTTGTTTCCAGTGCCGCACTCCCAGTTGGTTAAGGTCCTCTTCCATCTGTGTGCGCCACCTTAGATTCGGTCGTCATCTGCTGCTTCGTCCCTCAGGATTGAATTCGAAGACTTTTCGGGGCGGAGGTGTGCTATCGATTCTACATGGCCTAACCATCTTCGACGATGTCGATGTTGCTGGATAGCCCGTACAGTTCATCATTATATCTTCTCCTCCACTCTCCGTTTACGTAAACATCATAGATTGAATGCAGAGTTTTCCTCTCGAACCGAGCAAGGGCATCCTCATCCGTTTTCGTTAAGGTCCAGGCCTCTGCGCCGTAAAAGAGGACCGGGATGATCAGTGATTTATATTGTGCTACCTTGATTTTTCGAGAGAGGGCTCTACTTCTCAATTGTCTCTTGAGTTCAAAAAAGCAGCAGTTGGCAAGAGCGTTTGATCTCAGCGCTGGTGTTGTTGTCGCTGGTCACTAGTAAGTCCTTAACCACTTCAAATTTCTAGCCATAAATTGTGACGTTCTAGCTAAGACGTCGGTGTTGTGCGTCTATTTTGGATGACAGCATATATAATATTTGGTTTTACCCTCGTTCACCGAAAGACGGAATTTAGGCGGTTCTGCTTCCATGCTTTTATACACTTCATTGACGTCTCGCTGTGCTCGTCTAATTACATCAATGTCATCCGCGTACACAAGCAATTGCGTAGAATTAAAATAGATCGTCACTTTGCCTAAATACTTTTTTAACATCGAAGGTCTCGGTTAATTCGCTACCGACATTAATGGAGCAACGAGAATTCCCTCATCATCGTGCACAATCGGACGAGTTTGGCAGGGATGTTAAAACTAGACATGGCTCGGTACAGCGACCTTAAAATCGAAAAAAATATGGATTTCTTGGATCTTCTCCGAGATTTGCCGCAGTGTGAAAATTTGGTCTATTGTGGGTTTACTTGGCCTGGAACCACGCTGATAGGAACCTATCAAATTATCCACAACACAAAGGTTTTCAGGCGTTCACACCATACGGCAGAGAAGATCTTGTAGGCTATCTCAAGGAGACTTATTTCTCTATAGATAGCGCAGTTATAGGGGTCTCCTTCCTTATGGACTAGGCAACGATGCTGAGAATCCATTCGTCGTGTATGCTTCCCTCCGACGCTGGTGCATGCGTCCTACCAACTCATCTCCAGCCGCTTTAAATAGCTCAGTTGGCGTTAATCTATTCATTATAAAATGGCAAGACTTATTAACCATAAATCAAATTTGAACTGTCAAATTTATAATCTCTAAAAACAGTTTTGCCACTTTAAAAATCCAAAACTCTAAAAAGAACACCCTATTTATTTAATATTGACCTTTGGGCGTCGATAATGGTGCCAAGCTCGTTCGCGATCGTCAAAAATAACGAGAATGAATGCAGGACTGCTTGTTTGAATGAATTGAAAAAGCTATGACACTAAATGGCTAGAAAGGCTTTTGCATAAGTTGTGTAGGTTTAGCATAAACCAATCTCTGTTGTGCAAGCCTTATGACATACTGTTAGACGGATTGTCAAAAAATGCAACGTTACTTCTATACAGTCATTTTAAAAACGGTTTGCAATAGGAATCTAGTAGGTTCTCTTCACCATATAATTGCGCACAACTTAATTATGTACAGATCAGGTCTAAAAATTGAGACCAAATTGCAGCGTGACTTTGACACGATTCAGCGCTATTACGACGACTGGAAATTAAAAACTAAAATTCGGAAGTAGAAAACCATTCTGCTTGAAAGGTCGTTGCCTAGGGTCCCCTAGAGACACTAGGAAAAACTGGTGAAAATGACCAGTTGTTGAATTACGCGGACCACCACTAGTATGCAAACGTGCATTTAGATATGTTTGTGTGTGCAGTTCCAATATAACACCTTAATGACATGGAAATAGAAAAGTTACTGAGAACTACAACCAACGCAATAAATTAAGTCGAATCTCCCAAAAAACCCTATCTAGGTCAACCACCCCCGGAGAGTAGTGAACGAATATCTTCGACATAAACCATCTGCACCGAGTCCAGGTTGTGTAGCAAACACTATAAGAGTAAGAGCGTACACTTTGAACCTGCACGAACAAATTATAAAAAAATAACAAAAAAAATATATTTATATATACAGTGTTGGCCAAAACTAAAGCACGGGATAATATCCCTTTGCAAAAAGCTAAATAAAATTAAAAAAACGTGATAACCTTCGAGTTTTTATTTTTTTCTAACCAAAATATATTTAAACTTAAATTTACAACTAACATTTCTATTAATACTCTTAACCTATTTAAATAAAAACAAATCAAAAAAAAATTCATCAAAAAGTAGCTGGACAAATCTAAAGCACGATCTTAAATTTACAAGTAAAAAATTTAATATTATAATTTATTATTAATATTTGGTGGCGTAACCCTTGTTTTGGATAACTGCAGCCCTCGTCTAGGCATAGAGTCTATAAGATTATCAATTATTGTATGGGATAAGTTATTCCAGGCAATTTGTGTTTGGTGAAACAAGGAGTCTAAATTTGGGCAATTCGTGCGATCGATTCGCCGATCTACAATCTCCCATATATTCTCTATGGGATTGAGATCAGGCGATTGTGCTGGCCATTTCATAACGTTAATATGGCTTTCAGAAAGCCAATTCCTAACATAGTTAGTTGTATGCTTAGGATCGTTATCATGTTGAAAGATCCATCGCAACGGCATATCCTCCTCTGCATGAGGAAGCATGACGTTTTGAAGAATCTCTCGATACATGAAACGATCCATTTTACCATTTACCCTGTGAATTGGCCCGACTCCTTAGCTGGAAAAACTTCCCCAGACAATAATATTGCCTCCCCCGTGCTTTATTGTACTTTTTATAAAGCGATGATTTAGGCTTTCCCCTTTGGTCTCCGTATGTCCGAAATCCGTCAGAGCTTTTTAAATTAAATTTAGATTCATTCGAAAAAAAGTACCGTTTTCCACTTAGCCGCCATTCAGTTTAAATGTACCGTCGCAAATTTAAGTCTTAAGTCGATTTTTTTCAGAAATAAAGGTTTTTTTTATGGGTCGATGTGATTTCAAGCCACCATCGACCGCTCTTCGCCGTATCGTCCTGCTTGAGACCTCTAGACTTAATTCGTCCCTTATGCATCTAGATGATTTGAAGGGGTCCTTTTTGATCATCCTAATAATCATTCTATCGTCATAACTAGTCGTTTTTCGGGGTCTACCGCCACTACGAGGGTGGTCCGATAAGTACTTAGCCTACAAAAGAAAAACAAAAATTTTGGAGAAATGGCGATTTATTTTTCAATATAATCTCCTTTTAGCTCGATACACTTGGCCCAGCGATACTCCAACTTCTTTAACCCGTCTGAAAAATACGTTTTCTCGAGATCTGCAAAGTAGGCCTCCGTGGCGGCGATGACCTCCACATTCGACTGAAATTTCTGCCCAACGAGTGACTTTTTCAAGTCGCACGGGGCCAGATCTGGAGAATACGCTGGATGTGGCAGCAGTTCGTAGCCCAATTCGACCAATTTGGCCGTGGCGAGAGTGGAGGTGTGAGCCGGTGCGTTATCATGGTGGAGAGCACTTTTTTCTTCACCAAGTGGGGCCGTTTTTTCTTCAATTCGGCGTCGAATCGGCCCAATAATTTGGCATAGTACAGCCCTGTAACCGTTTTGCCCTTCTCCAGGTAGTCGATGTGGTTCACGCTTTGTGAATCCCAGAAAACGGTGGCCATCACCTTTCCGGCCGATGGGACAGTCTTCGCCTTCTTCGGAGCACGTTCGCCGGGTGAAGTCCACTATTTCGACTGTTCCTTGGTCTCTGGTGTGTACCAGTGGATAAATGTTTCATCGACTGTCACGAAACGACGCAGAAACTCCTTCGGATTGCGCTTAAACAGCGTCAAACACTGCTCTGAAGTGGTCTCACGGTTGCGCTTGTTGTCCGGAGTGAGCAAACGCGGCACCGATCGCGCCGACAGCTTTCTCATGACCAAAATTTCATGCAGGATATGACCCACGCGATCTTTTGAAATGCCTACTGTCTCAGCTAACTCGTGCACCTTCCATCGGCGCGCGGTCTGCCAATACGAGATCGTGGATTTTTGTCACGTTATCCTCCGTGGTAGCCGTTTTCGGGGCACCTGGACGTGGCTCATCAAAAACTGACATGCGACTACGTTGGAACTCGTTAAACCAAGTTTTGATGGTCGCCATCGAAGGAGAAGAGTCACCGTTCACAGCATCCAAACGCTCTTTGACTACGACAATCGAATCACCGACCGATATTGCTCTTTTTCCATTTTTCTAAAATCCTCGGACACTCCCGTTTCCACACGCGGTCAAAACAAAACTACGAGTCCGATCTGGCTGAAACTTCGACAGTAGTCGTCTACTAGAATGTACTACTACACGACAGTAAGTACATACAGTAAGCTCTTGCGATACTGGCGGCGTGCTTTAGTTTTGTCCAGCTACTTTTTGATGAATTTAGTTTGATTCGTTTTCATTTAAATAGGTTAAAAATATTAATAGAAATGTTAGTTGTAAATTGAAGTTTAAATATATTTTGGTTAGAAAAAAATAAAAACTCGAAGGTTATCACGTTTTTTTAATTTTCTTTAGCTTTTTGCAAAGGGATCTTATCCCGTGCTTTAGTTTTGGCCAACTTGATGGTCTGGTTGGATCGATTTCTAATTATTATCAAGTGGAAGAAAAAAAAGAGGTGACGCATCCATGTATCAACATTTCAAAATTGACGACTAAACATGTCTATGACTTTGCGACACTACAACGCTCGGACACATATTGCTTAGATCGTTACAACCTATCTACCATACCCACCGTATTCTTCACATAATCGATGTCAGATAACCTGAAATCATCACATAACATACAAACCGAAATTGCGACCCTTGGCCCATTTATTCTCCAAAAAGTCAACGATAATTTTGATTTTCGGATGGTCATCTGCAACATAAGACTGAACTTCATTTACTAATAGAGATCAAAATTGATTTTATAAAAACTGTGTTAAATTTAATGAAATTTCCACTCAAGCTGTATGCTCACCCTAAAATATGATTTTCTACGCTGCCATCTGACTTTTTTGCTATGATCTACGATCCTGATTATTATTATTATTATTACCAGCCATTTGGAATTCGGAAGTTCTGAGCCTCGTTGGCAATCTTTCATCAAGCCTCCCTGTCACGAGTCTTCTCTAGATCCATCCATCCTCATCCTCACGCCTACGATACATCTTTGCGGCGGTAATTTTCCCCCATGGTTTTCCACTCATTACTCTTTTGACTTTCCGTATACTTTTCTACGTGTTCTGCTCATCTTAGTCCTCGTGATGCTTTGGGCTGAATAAACTTCCTCGACTTCCTTATTGTGTAGTTTTCTCCTTTCGCTTGTTTCCTCGACTTGTTTTCCACCATAAATTCCATTGCAAATTTTGTTTTCAAGGACCCAAAATCTGTTTTCCTCCTTCTTAGTCAGAGATCAAGAGGCGAGCCAAGAAGCATTACCCGCGTTGCTCATATGCAGCCTTTTATTTTCGATCTTTATGTCGTTTTTGCCAGTCAATCCGATTCCCAGATATTTGAATTAGTCCACTTTCTCACAGCATCTATCGAGCAAAATCAGGTGCGGGGTTTGGGTTAATTCTAGACAGCCAGTGGTTGTCGGTTTTCTATGCATGTATTTCTAAACCTCCTTTCTTTCCTGCCATTTAACAACTTCCTACGTTTCACTTTTTTTCTTAGTTTTCCCACTACCTCCTAGAAGATCGTAATCATCGAGGTAGCATTTCTCTAAAAGAAAATTATAGCAATTGTGAAATGAAATCAGTTGATGCTCCTTTATCTTTGAATCATATGTAAGACACTTAAATAACTCGATCTTTTATTCCATTTCCTCGATGCAAATACGATCACTCATCCTTGAATTCGCACCTCCTTTTCATTCAGTGGAGAATGTTAGACGCTTTGTATAGTCGGAAATAAAACCTCGAGACCGCAGAAGCAAGTGCAGCGAATTTGAAGTTCAATGAGAGCTACCATGCCATTTTATATCTGTCTATATTAGCATCGTGCGGATAGTTTGTAAGGCTGACAGCAAATTGATTACAAAGAATAGGAGAGAGCATCCCACCTTGCGGAATGCCACTATTGACGTTTATTGACATTAACCCATTTGGACCCTTGGGATTAACCCAAAAGGAAGGTCATTATATTTCGAAAATTTGAGAGGATTCTCTATGGTGCAGACCTCTCTTGACTCGGTCTCGTTGGAACTTATAGAAAATAGAGTCAGAACTTTATTGCAATAAATGCATTTCCACCACAATAAAGCATAAGACTTTTGACTGTTATAATTAATGTCAATATCTATATGTGCACAGTCGATGACCGAAAAGTAGCAACAACTGTTATCCTTAAAATAACTTTGCTTCCCATCCAATGCCTCAATATGATAGATTTAAATCTGGAATAAATGCCAAATGAAAAGCACTGTGTCGGCCTTGATACCAACGACGCGTAGTTCGAATCTCAGAATAGACTTCAGCACAAAACAGCCCATCCCTTCCAACAATTGGGAAAAAAATCACCCCCAAGCTCCGGTCCTGCCATTTACGAACTAACAACCTCACAACTATATTCGACTATGTTCAAAAACTAAATGGGAATATTGTAATTCGAATATTCCTGGTTATATTAGTTAACTATATGATATGTCATGTCTGTCCCTTAGAATGTAATTTTAAACCCATTGATTAACACCTTGAAATACTATGAATTTTCAAATATATACGGATTGGAGGATCACTTAATTTTTTTTCTTTCTCCTTTTCAGAGATGGCCGCCTACGAATCGGCGACGAAATTGTAAACGTTAATGGCAGCCACCTCCGCGGAATCCAACGTTTTGATCAAGTACAAAAACTGCTCTCTACCTTCATCGATAACTGCATGGACCTTGTCATAGCCCATGACGAAGTAGCCACTGTAACTGATTTCTGCACAAAAATCAAAATTCCCTGCAGCGATCACCTAACCCAGTCCAATGACGCAGATGACTGCTACATTCGAGCGAGGAAACGCCTGTCCTACTCCCATCGCACCCACAGTACCGACAGCATCAACAGCTACGACCTGAATAGCCTACAAATAGCACTTGAGGAAGATGATGACGCTAGATCGATAGCTAGCTCCTCACTAACTTCGCAAAACCATACCCAGAACCAATGTTCCACACCGCGCAACTCACTCTGCACCGATATCGAGGAAATGCAACGCCTACCACGAGTTCGCACGTCGCGTAACCTGGAACTCACTCCCCTCTATAGTACGTCCGAATATAAACCTGTCTATGCCAATCGCATAACAACCATAACAAACACTATTAGCGACGACGAGAAGTGGCAACTTCTTAGTCGGAAGCGAACCGAGGCTCTCCAGCAATCTGACTATGCCGATTTGCTAAGAGCCACACCAGCCAAACGTAACAGCAACCCAAATACTAATCAATCAATAACACCTGCACTCTCTTCATCCTCCTCCTCCACTTTCCCGTCCGTATTAGCCATGTGTAAAAGCGTCGATAACGTTCACCGCCTCCACATTGAAGCGCCTATAAGTGAAGTCAGCAAAACCGAAACTGACGACACTAACTCGCATTATATACCTTCCCGCACCCACTACTCACGGAGCTCAATGAGGCAATCTAACTCACATTACCGCTCCTTCCGATTTTCTCACTCCCGCTTAAGCTCCAGCCGGTTAAGCCTCTTCGTTCAGCCGGGCCGGAGCGAAAACGAGGATAGCTCATCATCGGCAACTATCTCCACAGATCTTCCCAAAGAACCTTTACCTATGTCTTCCGAACTGAATCTAACCAATAACAGTACAAAATCAAATCGAAGTGTTCTAACCACAACTGTCAACGTTGAAAGCAATAACAACAATAACAATCATCATTGTGATATCATCATTAATCATTGTAATAAACCAGCACAACAGCAACAATTGCAACAGCTACAGCACATGCAACCCGATACTAACTATGCCAAGTGTGGCAGTTCAGTGAACCAAAAACATGGCAACACACCGACCCCGACTCCGACGACGATAACGACGACTAAAATAACTACGGCAACACTGACACTCAAGGATACGAAGACGACCGACTCCCGGTCGTCGAGTGAGGGTGAGTAAATCATGCTGAACTGAACTGCTTTAGTCAAGACGAAAGTTTAAGCTCCTAGGTGTAGAGGGATAGAAGAAAAATTAGTTTACAATCCTTAAGGCCCAAACTCATGGAAGAGAAATGCTCTAGTCTTGACAGTCTTGAGCCAAGGTAGTCCTCCAGTTTAGTCTAGAAACCCTGCTTTCAACCCTTGTCCATCATTAACTGCCACTAGCTTCTAAGAATTTTGTCATAAGCGATGCATCTTGTAATAGCTCTTAATCTCTTCTGCCTATGGAATCTGACATTTGATATCTCTGTCAGGTCGGAGTCAAGTCAGCTACACGTAACTTATGTCAGGCATATCTTCAATCCGAATTTATCGAAAAAGTGATCTTCGACATTCGGAAGCAGTAAGTTGGAGGCCGTTTTTCAAAACATAACTTTTACTAAGTCATAAGAGATTTAATATGATAAGGCGTATGCCTAGAAATGTAAAAAAATATGTCAGATAGAACGTCAAACAATTTTCGAAATATCTGAAAGTCCGATCGGACTCTATGTCTAATTTCTCTTTCATCTCCGCGACATTACTTTCATATGTATGTATATTGTTTACACCACATTTCTGTCACCACATGGCCGTAGAGTTGCCATTTCACTACAAGTTCTTAAAATGAGTAGGTACCTTATGTCCTCGTTTAGTGAAACCTATTTTAACTTTCATCTGCAATATTTTGTTCGAATCTTGTAAAAATATTGTAAATTTTACATAAACTAAAAATGTGTCTTTTTTTGTTATACGTTACGCATGCTTATAAATCTGCCTTAGCTTGCTTAAGTTTAATATTAATACCGGTGGGAGGCCTTAATAACTTTTTTAATTCCTAACATACTTTAACTTTTACTTGTTTCAGGACTACACAAGTGTATGATGAAGACACTTACTTTCTACAAAGGACATGGCATGAAATCTCTGGGATTTAGTATAGTTGGAGGACGCGACTCGCCCAAAGGTAATATGGGAATATTCGTGAAGACTGTATTCCCATCTGGACAAGCCGCGGATGATGGAAATTTGCAAGCTGGTAGGTTGCTATTAAATATTTCTCTTCAAACTTGTATTTTTAAAATTTGAACTGTGATTTATCGTCATTGCCTCTGAGAGCTAACAGAGTATGGGGTTTCCGAGTTCTATCCAAATATCAACAAATATCAACATTAGAGGCCAATGTACTTAAGACACTCTGACAGCCCCAGTGAGCAGTCTTTTTGTCATAAAATTTATGAAAATCCATATCAGCGTATCAAAACATCGAACTTCCTTGGGAGCTGGAAGTACATTAAATAATTAGTTTGACTGGCAATATGCTTGGTGTGTTCAAAAAATAACTGGCTTTTTTTATTTTTTTTTATTATGTTGGGGCACGTATCCCCAGATCAGTCACTTTGGATATTTAGTTTATTTTTCACAAATATAAAACACGTTAGACCTGTTTTGGTGAGCTGGGCGATTGATCACTACTGAAAAAATGGATCAAAGAATATTTATAAACTTGTGTGTGAAAAATAAAATGGAATGCTCCAACGTACTAGCAATGTTGACTGTGGCATTAGGCGAGTCTACTCTGAGCACAAAATGTTTATAAATGGTATAAGCTCCTCACATAACGCCAACGCCGAGAAGATGTTAATGACGATGACCGCCCTGGACTTTGAAGCAGTAAACATTTTTTTTTATGGAGAACCGTCGAACCACTATCAGAGAAGTCAATATTTTGTTATCGGTTGGTTCGTGCCATGAATTTTTTTCAAACATTTTAGGCATGAAACGTGTGTCAGTAAAGTTTGTTCCGAAATCGCTAAATTTTGTCCAAAAGAGCTGTCGCATAAGCATCGCTCAGAGGCTGTTGAATGATGTGAATGACGATCCAGATTTGTTGGAAAGGAAATCCAAGACCGAAAAAAGTCTGAAAGTTCTGCTCACCTCTTCGATTGCCACGGCGTGGTTCATCATGAGTTCGTGCCGGAAGGTCGTACGATCAAAAAGAAATATTACCTTTACGCACCGTTGGCGTAAAGCAAATGGAAGCAAATGTCCGGATTTGTGGGAAAAAAGTTCTTGGCTGTTGTATCACGGAAATGCACCTGCTCACCTGGAATAATCACTAGATCAGTAATTTTTTCAAGTAACAGCTTAATACAGATGACTACGTGTTTTAGTCATATTCATCTCTATAACAACAAACTATCAATTTGGTCAGACAACGCACGAAACAATACGATTCCTATCATTTTTGGATCATATAGTGTTCTCATGTGCGAGTACATAATATTGACTGAAAAGGAACGAAATGGAATAGGAGAAAACGAAAGATCGATCCCCAAAATTGAAAATCATTCTTGAAACATGTTGAGCAAAATTCTTTCTTTTTTTTTTCACAAAGGATAAGCTTAACATAAGCCGTAAGGTGGTTATGTTATTAAAGTTTTTGAGGAACTGTACCAAATTTGTGAGAATCTAGCGTCCTAAAGAGAATCGGACTCTCCGTGATTGATCCTAGTCGAATTCACTGATATAAATTAAAAAGGTATTTTTATATTGCAAGTCGAATCAGTTATTAAGTCTGATGTCAGTTGTCTAAACAAGTATATGTGTTTTAGGTTTTTTTGAGGCTTCTGCTATCTGCTATGACACAAATCCTGCTCCATTGTTCTACCAGACAGACACCTTTCTTTATAAAGGGTCCGCCATCTAACGTTTTTTTTCAAGTAGTGCTTATTTCGTGAATGGTAACACTTAGCACATGTCTGATTTGACAGATAATTAGTTTTATCCTTCCGCTGAACGAATATGGTTGTGTATACGCTTGCACAACGCTGGGAAATATTGCGACATTACTTTGAAAATCATGGTAATGTTGCAGAATGTGTGCGAAAATTGTGTACGGATTTTGGAAGAAGAGAAGCACCGTCAGCTCCGTATGTTCGTTATCTTGTGAAAAAAGTGAAAGAAGCTGGCATCCTCATCGATAAACCAAAGCGTGAAAAGCCAAAAACAGTGCGTACACCCGAGAATATTGCTGCTGCGGCAGAAAGTGTGCGTGAAGCGCCATCAACATCAATTCACCGTCGTTCTCAACAATTGAACATTTCGGAGACATCATTGAGACGAATTTTGCATAAAGACCTTGGTATGACGCCATACAAAGTCCAATTGGGTCAGGAGTTGAAGCCAACTGACCATCCAATGCGTTTTCGCTTCGCTAAGTGGGCCTGCGATCGACTTACAGAAGATGCCGATTTTGCCAAAAAAATCATCTTTTCAGATGAAGCTCATTTTGATCTTGGCGGGTATGTAAACAAGCAAAATTGTCGCATTTGGGGCACAGAAAACCCGCACGCATACATTGAAAAGCCGGTGCACCCAAAACGAGCCACTGTTTGGTGCGGATTTTGGTCCAGAGGCATAATTGGGCAATTTTTCTTCGAAAATGAGCAAGGAGTGGCCGTTACAGTCAATGGCGATCGTTATCGGGCCATGTTGAACGAATTTTTGTTCACAAAAATTGAAGAGGAGGATATTGGCAACATTTGGTTTCAACAGGACGGCGCTACGTGCCACACAGCCGAAGCTACACTCGATGTTTTGCGCCCTGTTTTTGAAGATCGCATTATCAGCCGCAGAGCTGATGTCGTTTGGCCACCTCGGAGCTGCGATTTGACACCGTTGGACTATTATTTGTGGGGTGCCGTCAAAGATAAGTGTTACGCCGACAAGCCAGAGACAATTGACGCTTTAAAGGACAATATTCGTGAAGCCATTGGTGAAATACAGCTGCACACAATCGATAATGTGCTTAAAAATTGGATCGATCGTGTAGGCTACTGCATGGCCAGCCGAGGCAGCCATTTGAATGAAATTATTTTCCATTATTAACCGGAAGGATTGTACTTTCAAATAAAAAAAGAAATTTGAGAAAATATTCAGTAGTTTTTTTTATAGCATTTTCAAAAAAAAAAAAAAATTATTTGGCGGACCCTTTAGTATTTTCCCCATTGTTCGGAAGGAGCTTCAGTGATGTAGATCCAAGAGATTCGGCACACACCACGTCAGCCCCAAGGATGCGTTATCGTGTGCGAGCGATAACGTCGCTCGACAAAGTATTGTGCTGTGTCATCGTACTCGCAGCATGAAGCAAAGGTGGGCGTCTCACTGTTGCCAAGTACGCAGTGATGCTTAGCAAAAGTGTAATGTCCCGTAATGACACCCGCAATCCTTTTGCAATCATTTCTTCTTAAGGATAAGAAAAATGCTGCGAACTTCTTGCAAACATCAGGGTGAACGCGCTTAGTCATCCTGCATCCTGAATATTCCCTCCGTGTACTACAGCGTGCGTTAAAGACCAAGCCGTTGATGTCGGATTTGACCGTGGAAGCAGGTAGACCTAATGTGGGTACAAGTCCTGAGAGACTCTCCTCTGAGCCCCTTCTAATGAGTTCATCAGATATCCCATTTCCTGGGATCCCAGAGTGACCTGGGACCCATAAAAACCTAAATGAAGTTAGTTTTCCGACTTTGTTCAAAAAGGTCTTGAGTTCATCCACTAATTTGGAGCTGGAAAAAGGGTTGGACACAGCTTTGAGCGCAGTTGCATATGCCTTTTCCCTTCCACTTGTGATTCACAACATTAGGATTGCGTATATCTCTGATTGAAAGACAAACGCATGTTTTCTAACGAAAATTTCAGTCGCACGATATCGCGCTCAAAGAAAACCCCAGCGCCGGACCTCTACCTAGACCTGGAGCCATCTGTAAAAATGCCAAGATAGTTCTTTCCAGGTTCAATATCTGCCCAGAAACGGTCGTGACGCCATGGAAATTTGACCGTGAAATTTTAACGCAATAGGATAGCAGGTATTATTGCGTCGGAGGGCATATCCGTGAGACAGGAGTCGTAGAATATTTCTCGCGCAAGTACACTGTCACTCTAGTGCGAATTGTACCAAAAGACATGGTTTTCAGTGCGCACCCTCTGATAATTATGTCAAGTTGTAGAAGATTCATCATAGCGTCTGGGGAAAGCGCCAGTACAGCTAAGACAAATCACTCTTTGGAGTATGGTGAAAGAGGCCACCACGTGTTTACGTGTTAGCCTGTTCCACCAGACAACCGACGCATATGAGATTATCAGTCTTATCATTGCCATATAGATCCAGAGGACCTTTCTCGGCGATAAGCCCCATGTTTGCCAAAAGCACCTTTGCCTGTGCTTTGAGGCAGACAAATCGCTAAATATGAGCCGACATAGGGAAGGCCTGGGCGTAGAATTCAGAGGCATTGAGAACATCGAGCAGAGAGTCAACCACCATGCACCATAACAGCGGAAACAGGACGCCCCTGTTTACGCCGTATTTGACAAATTGTTCGAGGCCTGCATCAGCAATCAATGTCCTGTGCACTAGCATTGCATTGATCCACAAACCATGGCTTCATCTACGACATGCCTTCTAGCAGCGTTACACATCCCGTCGAAAGTTGCGTATTCAAAAGTCGACGAAAATGCCCAGCACGTACTTTTTGTGTCTCTCCATGCTTTTCAGCAAAGAGGTGCTAGACTGATTCCTCTAACATACTAACTCTTGGCGAGTGAGTAATCTTCTTCCTCTGTTTTGGGAATAAAGACCACTTTCAGTGCGCTCCAAAAAATAGGTAAGTAGGCAAGTGCCAAGCTAGCAGTGAAAATTATTTTCATAGTAGACAGCAGCGGTCTTATACCTTTTTGCAGCATAACAGGGTTTATCCCATCAGTGCCTGGTGACATCAAAAGATGCCACTGCAGTGGCAGCAGTGGTCTGAAGCCGTAAACTGAGAATTTCCGCGCTTGAGGATATTGACCAACTTGCTGGTCCTATAAGAATCAATCTTCGATTTACGAATAAGCTTCTAATATTCCTTTTGCTTCGATTGATCCTTATTCCAGTCATCTTCCAAATTCGATTTGAGCGATCTAATCAGGAGGCTTCTGGCTTCCCTGTGAACATATTGGAGCTCAGCATTTCACCATGTGAGTTTAAAACAATTGATGAAGGCGCTTCTCAGGTTATGAACGGCATCTTCCACCAATTACTTCGTTCTGAGTTTAGGTAGGGATTGAGAGAATTTCTCAAGCTCCTCTCTAAACCGTACCCAGTCCGTCTTTCTCAGACAGTTCAATTGGAATTCGATATATCTATGGTCTGACATCGCAGCATCTGGTAAGACTCTCCAGTTAGTGATGGTCTTCACATACCTATTAAATAGTGTTAATCACCTCCTATCGTCCCGCCGTGACAAAAGTTGGTTGAGAGCCAACATTGTTGATGGTAAGGTCAGACGAAAAAGTGAAGCTTAAAGCAAGTAAAGTGTTTTAGCATGATCGGCAATTTTATTTGTTACTAAAATGAGTTGGAGAATTTACCTTAAATTTTGCATTGCGAATGGGAAAAAGTGTGGCAAAGTTTTAGAAAAGCCACTAAGTTTGTATTGGCTTTTGTCAAGTTCATTGAAATGTAATTAAAGACAACTGATCGGACATTCACCCTGGCTTAATGCTACATTCGTATTAATAGACTAAAATATTTGATGCCCACGGTTTATGTTACTAGACATATTCATGGCAACTTCAGCAAAATGTTTCGAGTGCTTTGAAGCTTTTTATTTTTCTTTTATCTAAACTAGTAAGACAAAGGTTAATCTCCACATGTTATATCAGTGCTTCGCACTTTACTTTGGAGATTATGCTGCTTACATCTATCAAAAGGAATAGTATTGGTGAAAGAATGCAGCCTTCTCTTACCCCATTTTTGATCTCAAATTCCTCTGAAAACTTTTCTTGGTGATGATGACATGATATGTCGACTCATCAAATTTAGCCTTGTTTTTGTTAACACTATCGAAACCCTTTTCAAAATGCATGAAGTGGCGATAGATATCAAACGCACTGCTCGGTGATTATCCCCAAAGCATTCATTTAGTCGACACATGATAATCCAGAGTGAAACCTGTTTGTTCAGGGTGCAGAGAGTGTTCTCGAAGTGTTGTTTGATCCACTTCAAGGTTATTTTAGTCCGAGTAATAAAATCGCGAAGACTAAGATGAGCAAGACACGTAAAACGAATGTCAAGTGGTCGAACAGTCAAAGGAATAATAAATGAAAAACCCAGAGAAAAAAGACCGCTACTAAGGACGCGCCATACATGGGAGGAAATTATAATTATGGACCTAGAGAGACAAGGAGTTTTGGCGAAGAGTTTTTTTAACGAGGCTCTGAACTTCCAAATGACTGATAATTAAAAAAACATAACCTAAGGTTAGCCGACCCATAGCTTTAATCACTACATAAAGGTAGTAACAAAGCTGCCATATATTTTCCTCTTGATATCAAGGCTTAACCTTGCCCAAATAGATTACAGGTATTTAAGAATCTGTCTGTTTATTTTACATCTATGTTTCTATTTTTTGCAGGTGATGAAATTGTTGAAATAAACAGCATCTCAGTTCAAGGAATGAGCCACGCGGAGACAATAAGTCTGTTCAAAAACGTACGCGAGGGTGCCATTGTCTTAAAGATCCTTAAACGCAGGTAAGCTTAACTGTGACTCTTAATCCCAACCGACTATTTTTATTACCTTCTCTTTCTTATTCACAGATTACAAAAGGCTAAATCAGTTGGAACATAATTTCATGGCTTCAACCCTAAAAGGCAACGGCTCAGAAAATTCCTTACTAAATGTTCAAAAATCCATACTCTCCAATCTATAGAGCTATAGATGCGAAAGATAGATCATGCCCTACGCCGCTTTTAATTAAAATACCGAAGAGAATACAAAATGTTATTTTTTTGTGTAAATTAATCTACAAAGCTAGATCGTAAGTTAGTTTTTTAAATGCATGTTCATATAGACTGTAGCGTAGTCCTAAGCTCTTTAGTGTCTAAGTCGAGCAGATAGATTTCTTTTCACAGGGAATTATGTAATCCTGCAGGTCTGTACCCTCTTCCCAAATTAACCTTTTTTTTTGTTATATTTGTTTTAATTAAAAGTGGCAATCATAAAGTTTTTTTTCTAGTTTTACGAATAGCAAATGCATGTTCTAAAACTTTTGGGGGTTAGCTTTTAGGCACGTACAAGTTGTTATTGGTTTTGTATATAACATAGATTTCGTTTAGGTTAAATGTGTTACTCGACCATGTGGTTAGGCTGGTCGTAAGGACAAGGTGGGAAATTTGCTTAGATCTAATCGCATATGTATTAGAATTCTAATGACTGCTTAGGATTAGTAAGGTTCTTTAAACAAAGCTTATGTTATTGATGTAACACATAAAATGTTTAATTTTTGTCATGTAAAAAATTAATGAATAAACGATATTGCATAAAAGAATGATTTTTATTTGAAAGCTCAATGGACACAAGAGAGAACGACTAACTACTGGCTTCCTCCGTGTCGTTTTTAATGACAAGTCTCTGCTTCTTCACAAAATGCTCGATACGGTTTTCAAGACTCTCTGCAAAAAAAGAAAGGAAGATTAATTAAGCAGTAATTTGTAGACGCGTGAGATATGTATGTTCAAAAAGTAAGGGGAATTATGTAATTTCGAGGATCGTTCCAGGTGTACTAACGAAAAAAAAGTAGTAGCATGTTTAGTCTTGAAAGTATTGTCCATCGCCGGCTACAGCCCGTCTTTATAGCAGCATATGGTGGCTTGTGTTTGTAGTTTCTTCGAAGGACCAATTACACGATTATCGATTGGAGCAGGTGATAGTCGAAATAGACGATATTTGGAAAATTTGGCGTATGAAATAGGACTTCCCATTTAGGGATAAATAGATTTAGGTTTATATTAAGGCGGCCTCTGATGGGCCTATTGTGATGTCCCCCATTTAGACTTCACTCAAAAATTCTGAGTTAATGATAAAACTTTGTATGCTTTTGAGTGAACTAGGAAGTGGTTGGTAGGAACATTTTGGCTTGTCTGCTACCTTCCGTTTGAGTCCAGTAGTGGTTGGCCGCGTTCCTCAACTATTCCTTTATGTAGCATTTTATGATGCTGATAGGTATGCTTCAGAATGATCTTGACATTATGAATGGTGATGCAGAGCCGTTTCTTGCTGATAGGTATACTTTTTCGTTTTCTATATGGCCACTGTGCCCAGGTATCCACATGAGGTGAACTCCTTTTGTGCTGGCCAGCTGGCGCAATAGCTGTAAGCGGTCCCATACCAATTTAGAAGTGACTTCGTAGCTTTTGAGGGCTAAAAATGCAGCCTTGTTGTCAGAGAGAATATAAATGTTTTTATTAGTTATATCTGTCTATGATGTGGTAGATTGTGTTCCAGTGTTAGCTCCGTATACTCCAGCAACAACACCTTCATTCGTTTTGGAACCATCTGGAAACATAGGATTGACGATCGAAGGATTCCAGGTGTGTCGAGAGGGAATTGTGACCTTAAAGTTTTTGCTGAAGTTATACTTTGGAAGACAATTGTCTAATGGGTATTTTTAGGATTTCATGCCTGTTCAGTTCATTAAGAATGTCAGGATGAAAAAGCCTAGAATTAGAGTCACTCTCCACGGTAAGTCGAGTAATGATTTCATCCGGTTGCAACACCTTTACATCGCCAGTCACAATACGATGCAGAAAACTCATCCTTTTTTGCCGCTCGAGCAACAGTTCGCTCGTGAACTCTTTCGTCTTTAACTCGAAAGACATCGAATTTTCTTGCTTTCGGACCGATCCAAAGGAATTTGGATCATTTGACATGGATCTTAATTCACTAATGTCACCCATTCTGCGGTTCAGGAAACTACTTGTCTTTCATGTCGAAAATAAAGGTAATCGTGGCACATTCCTCCACTAACATTTAAAGTGATGTGTTTGCTGTTTGGTTTTTCAATGCTCTATTTTTGAAAGCTCACGCATGATTCATGACATGTGTCAAAGTCAAACATGATCAGTTAGCAATGCCATTTCGGGAGATACTCCCGAATAAGTATCTTTTAATTTATTAAATTTTATTATCAAAATTCGTAAAAAAAATTGTAAAAATGGTTTTTCCCACACTTGGACTTTTTTGCGGTCGTTACAACTGACCTACTGAGCCGTAATGAGCAAAATTCGCACCAATTAAACGCTATTAGACATCTAGTCACCTACTGGTATGCGTACTGAAAAGATTTGTTCATTCTTAGCCATTCTTAGCAATTGAGATTGTGCTACTCAACTATGTAGAATATTTTAAGGACAGATCTTGGTCTAAAACCTTACGAAGCTAGTTCGTGTAAGCACTGAAGTCGAATAATCTGTCACAGCGTCCACATTTTGGTTATTGACCCTTAGAAAAGCAGGAGTAGTATCCGCTTTTTTATCGAAAAATAGTCTCAGCGATGAGACTCCTTCAGGAAAAACAAGAACTGCCAATGTTCCTGGAAAAAATGATGCGGCGGAATCATTGGTCCTATTTTTCGAAGATCTATAGCGCCCTTTATTTTGCTTAAAATACACCAGCTGTGCCTGATCGACGTGCGAATCGATGGGTCAATTGAGAAAACAATTTATGTCTCGGTAAACAATTTATGTCTCGTTGTGAACCGGTGAATTGGCCGGCTAGATCGTTCGACTTAACGCTTTTAGATTATTTTTATAGGAATACATCATGTCACTCATGTATACCCAAAAGTCTTGGAAAACAACATTAAACTTGTTTTTAGCGACAGACAATATACTCGAAAAAGTGATTTAAAATTTTGCTCTCCATATGGGCTACGTAAAACGTAGTCGTGGTCAAGCTTTGCCCAAATAAGTCTTAAATGGCAAGCATGGATTTATCAACCCGAATAAAAATTGTTTTTGCATTGTTTTTTTTTTTTCAAAAATCAAAAACCCAACGCTTAAAAAATCACATAGTACAGAGTGCGCCATCTCATAAGGGTCGATGTAAACTTCGAATAACTTCAACAATTGTCAACCGAGTTTCATATGTCATAGCATTTTGGAAATGTCAATTCAGTACAATTTTAACCATGAATCGCTTCACACCGCGCGTTTAGTTTCAATGTTCATTTAAAATTAACGCTCGATTGTGCTAACTCAACGTGCGTATCGTGCAAAATATCGTGATCGTGTTGGCCCAAAAAAGATACAATTCGTCGTTGGGCCTCGAATTTTTTTCAGTTTGGTTCTGTGGCAAGTCCGCGTGAGCAACTTAAGCCACGTCGGCGGCGTTCAAATTCATCTATTCAGTCAGTGAAGGCCAGTGTTCATGAAGACCCAAGTTTGTCATATCGGCGCCGTTCGCAGCAGTTAGGCATCAGTGGGACCACTTTGCGGAGATTTTCAAAGGATGATCTTCACTTATATCCATACAAAGTGCAGATAACTCAAAGAATTTCGCCCCAAGATGAGCCACGGCGATTGACATACGCACAAAATGTCGTTGCAATGATTCATGCAGAGCCGGAGTTCTGACAGCAAATTGTGATGACCGATGAGGCACATTTTACGCTCGCTTCTGGGGCACCGAAAATCCTCACATTATTCACGAAGAGCCGCTTTATGATCAAAAAGTTACTGTTTGGGCCGGTATATGCGTTAAAACCATCATTGGACCGAATTTCTTCAAAGTTGGCGATACAGTGGATGGCGATCGATATCGGTGAATGTTGGCCCATTATGTGGTCCCAGAAATGCGTAAAAAAGGTTTATTTCACCTTTGGATTCAACAAGACGGCGCGACATGCCATACTGCGGACAAAACAATGAACCTTTTGCGTAAGAAGTTCCCTGGAAGATTGGTGTCAAAAAAGGGCGATATTGAGAGCCTCCGAGATCGCCGGATTTGACTCCTCCAGACTTTTTTCTTTGGAGATACTTGAAAAGCAAGGTATATGCTAACGACCCGAAGACAATAGAACAGCTCAAAAGAAACATTCGTGCGGAAATCGCAGAAATTTCTACCAAAATGCTCGAAAATGTCATCGAGAATGCGCGAAAACGAGCCCATTTTTGCATCGGCAATAAAGGCGATCATTTAATTGATATTGTTTTCAAAAATTAATCAATAAATTGTAAAGGTCTAGACTGAATAAAAGTTTTTGAATTTCCAAAATCGGTAGAGAATTGTTGAAGTTATTCGAAATTTACATCGACCCATATGAGATGGCGCACGCTATATATTGTAGATTTAATATATCAGATCGTACATTTCTATAACCATCTGACACGCCTCAGCCTCAGTTTTTTTTTTTTTTTTTGGAATTAAAGGCGTAAAGCAAAACTTTACCCAGATAAGACTTACATACATATGTATGTGACTATCGATACGATTTCGGGCTTGGCAGACCTAGGAGGAGATTTACGAACTTTTTTGGTGACTTCAAAGTCGTATATGACGGTTTCTATAGGGACGAACTTGATGATAATGATAACGATGGAGAATTCTCATTGCTCCATTAAAATTGGTAATAAACTTATTAAGACCTTCGATGTAAAAAAGGTCAACTTCTTCAACGTCACGAGAACATCGTGCGGGGTTCACAGTTGGTTGCTTACGCAGATGAAATTGACGTGATTGGACGAACAAGGAGGCGTCAATGAAGCGCTTAAGAGTATTGAGCAGAAGCGGCTAAAGTGGGTCTGAGGGTAAATGAGGGCAACACCTCATCAAAGAAAGGCGCGCAATACAGACGTCTTGGCTAAAAAGATTTCGTCTACCTTCGCTCACTAGTAACAAGAACACCTCTTGCCTCAAGTGGTCCCGAATAACAAAGATGACTGTATTACTTGGACCCTATCGAAAGTAAGTGAAGAAGGCCTGATTTGAGACGAATATTCTGCGCGTAATCTTTGTCTCATTTTTTAATTGCGAAGAGGGAATGATCAAACCAAAAAACTGAATGGGCTACAGCAACATTTTAGTCAAGTGCCTACGATTCAACGTCTAAGATGGCTAGACCATGTAGAATGGACACCACTACTCCGGCTCGAAGAATCTTCGACACCGCCGCCGAGGAAAGACCGTGTACCACAGATGGTAGGTTCTAAACCAACTGGGCGTAAGGCGATTATAGCAGTTAGCTAAAGGTTATGCCGGCTGGAGGGACTTGTTGGTTGAGGTTCAGATTAACCCTAAATTGCCGCGCCATTTACGATGATACTGACTCCCCTTAAATATTATCGTAGCGGTAGCGAAGTCCCAATCGGAAAGTCGCTGGAGATGTTGGTACATCCAATGGGTCATACCATGAAGTTAGCGTAAAGCAATCCGTAAAAAACTCTCCAGTTTATGGCGGAACAATTCACGCTCTTTGCACTTCGATAATGGTGTCATGTAGTGATGTCGAACATGGTTCTATGTGACTTTTCTGTTCTCAAAAATTAAAAAAAAAACCTTAAAGAGCCGATGGGATTAATCGCGTACTGTTCAGAACCAAATACCATTCCCATAATGGACTGTTTCTGGGATTGGTCAACGCATTGGCTTCCCAACTTATAGGGACTATTTGAACAAATAATAAAAATTCCTATAGTTCCCAAAATTTTTTGAACACATCGTAGACGCAGATTGGGAAAACAACAATCCAGTTTTATTGTTGTGCAAAAGACTGCATGTGGTCAACGGGTGCTTCTTTGTGATGAAGGAACTATTCAAAATAACTCCTTGATCCCGCAATGTCAATTTTTTTTATTTATAAACCATAAAAACGCCAGTGACTCTGCCTAAAGAGGAAAATAGATTTCGGGTCCTTGAATACAAGATCTTAAGGAGATTCTATGTTGGAAAACAGAACAAAGAAACAGGCGAATGGATACAAAATTAAGAACGCGAGAAACTCTATTCAGCCTAAAGCACTGTCTGAGAAATAAGCTCGTGAAAACTAAGATGAAGGACAAATTCGAGTCGAACAAATGGACAGTGGACGAAAAGTTAAAAAGATAATGATCGGAAAACCCGAGGAAAAAACGCCGTAGATGGGTGGACAATATTAATATTAAAAACCTAGAAGAGATAGAACGGAACAGCGAACATGCAAGGAACACATTGATGGCAAGGTGGCTTGCCGAAGGGCTGTAAACGAGGCACTGAGCTCCAAATGTTTATTGTAATTATAATAACAAAAGGCACGTGAAATGTATACCTTCTTCCCAGATAAAAGCCCCGGAATAATTTGAAAAAAGATCAATATGACTTGGAATCCCACTGTAGCTTATTTGGTAGTATAGAAACTGATGAGCCGAGGGTGTTCCTATTATATCGTAGAGGATCCATAATATGTGGTAAATAGGCGAAGTTTCGTAGTCACTCTCGATCACTTTTCCGATCGTCTGATGGTCAGTAAGTTCAGAAATATAATTCAGTTGCCCCTGGCCTGCCCGATAGCCTCAGTAGTAGGCTCAGTAATATAATTCTCTTCAGCAAAACTAGGGCCATGCACAGTCAGGGTGGGCCAACTACATAAAAAGTGGCTGGGGGTCTTCATTTCATTATTGTACTTGCAGCTGCCAGGGAACGTATTATATAGAATGCCGATCTTGGCCACGTTATTTCCGACCGTAAAGGTAGCAACCGGATTTGAGGTGCCTTGTCTAGATCTAATCCGTAGTATTATCGTTTTGGGTTTGCCTAATCTATCTGATATGACGCGGTTTGTTAGCCGTTTCCATCCAAGGTTGACTAGCTGTAGAAAATGTCTCTTTACAACTCCAATCGGATTGCGGACTTAACTACCAGAGAGATGTTAAGTGTTGATTTCCATCCGGCTCATCAGCTCATCCGCTCTCTTCCTTCCGTCCTCTCAAAGTAAGTGTGGCGGGGATCTAGACAATGGTAACGTTGAACTGGCAACAAAATTCCCTCAAAGCTGAGTGGCACTGTTGCACCAAAAAGTTCAGGTTTGTCAGCTGTCTGGCTGTCTCCGGCTCATCAGCTCATCCGCTCTCTTCCTTCCGTCCTCTCAAAGTAAGTGTGGCGGGGATCTAGACAATGGTAACGTTGAACTGGCAACAAAATTCCCTCAAAGCTGAGTGCCATTGTTGCACCAAAAAGTTCAGGTTTGTCAGCTGTCTGGCTGTCGCTAGTAGGAAACAGGTCTCCTATCATGCTAAGGACTTGATCTGGAAGAACAGATTTCGGAATGAGTAACTATTCTGAAAAGAAGCTTGCGTCAAACCTGCAGTTCAACTTCGAGCCATCTGCATTGTTGTGTTGAAATATTTAATCAACCTGCCGTTTTTCCTTTTCTCGGGCTTACGAGGCTGTAATTCAGTGGAGATGCATTGAAGTATCTTCAACATGACCGCAGGGACAGGTAAACCCTAAATCCGCAGTCGAATTACCTAAACCTGATTACGCTATAAATAGCCGTACACCAGATAAAAGAAAAGCGGAGTGAATGATGACCTCTAAGGCCTCTGTTGGCAGGACATGATCGAGCTCACACATTGCGTCTTTTGGACTTTCTTCAGGCGATCAACGTCGTATCGTTAGTATACTGCAGGACATTTTGGGTATTACAGACCCAGATGGTCATGTCTGTCTTCCTCATTCGCAGTTCGATATTAGATCTTCCATCATCCCTGGGATTTAGGATTATTTCCAGTCACTTAACACTCGTACAGACTGAGACCATTTAGCTTGGGAGGAATAAAGAAATAAAAAAAAATGGGGATGGTCGTGGTGGAATGGTAATTATCAGCGACTGTTGAGCCAGAGGTCTCTAGTTCACGTCCGTCCATAGTCAAGAACAATTCCCATACGAAAAAACCGTGCAACAACATCAGTTGTGAATGAGAGATGATCAAAAAGTGCTGACGAAGGCATAACACTCGCAGCATAAGATCATTTCAAAATTCATATTGCATTTCCAATATAAAACTTTAATGACATGGAAACGAAAGTTACTCTGAACTACAACCAGCGCAAATTCAACCGAATCTCTCAAATCATATCTAGGACAACCACCCGCGGAGAGTAGTGAACGAACATCTTCGACACAAACCATCTGCACCCCGTCCAGGTTGTGTGACAAACACCATAAGAGCGTACATTCTTGAACATGCACGAATTACAAAAAAAAAAAGTGACCCAGCAATGAACGTTACCCAGAAGCACTGATCGTCTACAACCGTAGACAGATAATACTCATATGGAAGAGAGTTTTCTAAGCCTGTGATGGGCTGTCTCACTGTATCTACCCTTGAGGGTAGGGTATGCTGAACTGTTGTCCGCTGGCCAACATGAACAAAATGGGAACTAGCTGCCCAGATAACATGCTACAAATATAAATAATCCCTCGTCTCCCTTTGCATATTTGAAGCAAACTTACCGCAACGTTTCCTCGACATCAGTTCTTTATACCGCTTGCACCTTATCCGTTCCTGTAACGCATCAGTCTGCGCTTTGACATCACATCGGCCGTATAGCTTCTTGGTCAATCCCTCTAAATTCTGAAGGACGTCCCTTATCATTGTAGCTCTGATATGAAAATAAAAAGAAGGTCAGTTAACCAGAACATCAACCCACCTCTTTCCCCAACTTACTTGACGTTAAATTCCGTCCATTCACCCTGAACAGTCTCGACTAGACTCTGTAAGTTCTTCTCATTGTACACCCACTCCGTTGTGTCATTGTGGATTTGTTTTTCATTCTCTTCCGCGTTCTTTTTATTCTCTGACTTTTCGCGAAACTCGCAGTTGTAAAGGTTTAGGGGCAATGCGGCTGCTGGGCTGTACTGAGGTTTGCTAAGAAAGAAATTGGCGATTAGTATGTGTGATTGACTGGTGATAAGGTGGATCTCACCATGGATTAGAATCAACGTCCAAGAGCTCGCGAATCACCGCTGGCTGTTCCATCCCCTCGCCAATGAGGAATAGCACTGCCATGATGCAGCGAATCTGATGCCACAGAAACGAATTCGCTTTTATTTCCAAGAAGCACATCCTATAACCGCCATATTCACCCTGATTGGGGCATTCCTGTATGGTAGCCGAGTAAATATTTCTCTTGTAATTGGTGACTCCGTTGTTCACATCCATTTTACAGAAATTTCTAAAGTCAGCGTTCTGCGCGTTGCACAGCTCTTCGCACCCCAACCGCATGGCTTCTATATTCAAGCTTCCCATAGGGAAGTAATACCTATACGTTCGACTCTTGCAATCGAACCTCGCACTGTAGTCCTTTAGCCTCAAAGGCATCCAGGCAATGCATTGAATGTTCTTTGGAAACACTTTGTTCAACAATCCACAATAATCGATTTCATCGTTTATTCCGGACTCTGTCAGTTGCTCTTCTTCGGGGAATTTGCTTCTCAGATCGATGGATATTACTTGGCAAAATGCACTGACTTCCTTGTCAGTTCGTCCGCAGCGGTGATAGTTGGAGGTCTCGCGGGATTCTATCAAGCACGTCCTCGTCAAAGCCTTGAACAAGTGATATTCTGTAAAGAATTCAAATTAGGTGCGAGTTTTAAGGGAATATGAAGCACAGGCAGACCGATGGTTTCATTGGAATTCTCCTGAACAGCGAGTCCTTGGTAGTCCCACCCGAAGTACAGAAATTTCAATAGGACATGTCGCTTATGACACCTGCAATAGATAGAGGTTCAAATAATTCTAACACCAGACACGCTTCTTACTTGCTGAAGTCGAATTTACGTTTTGTCTTATGGCTTGGTCTATCGGATCCGACAGCCGAGCTGTCCGCGTCTAGTTTCTTTTGTAAAATGTTTTTTAATTGCTGATTGTGTGCCTGAAGCTGAATTATTTTGTGAACTAACTCATCTTTCGCAAGAGATTCCAATTCCTGGCGAGATAGATTCTTTTGCTGTTTGTTTATACTGATTTGCCGATCCATGCTCTTGAATTGTTGGAATATTTTTCAAAACATGCATTGACAAGAAACAGCTGACGCGAGAATTCATCCAAATTCAACGAATGATGATGATGTTTGATTCGTCAATAATTTCAAATTTCTTATTAAAAAGGCTATTGATACTCGTTAATGAAATCCATTAAAAATATATAGAACTAATTCGATCCTATTTTAAAGCGCATAAGTTAACGTGAAATATTCCCTTCTTGCATTGAGGTAAACCATTTCTTGACGAATATTCTAAAAGTTGGTAAACTCATGCAACAAAACAAACAGAACGAAGGCAGTCGTTGTAAACGAATCGAGACTCGTTTTGTGGCTGTCAAAGTGAATTGTTTTGAGCGGGAATATTTATTTGTTTTGATACGAATTTACTGTCGCGGGGGGTTCATACTTTTTGCTTTTTTATTAACTTTAGCTATGGATCCGGCTGTGATTGAGTTCATCGGTGAGAAAAATCCTGTCAGTATTATTCCGAACTTTAGTTTCGATCCGATTCATCTGATTTCGGGAAGCATTGGTCCATTCCGAGCTGGTTTACCCGTTCAAGTACCCCTATGGCTGGCGATACATTTGAGGAAACAACAAAAATGTCGAATAGCACCTCCGAATTGGATGGACCTAGAAATACTAGAAGAAATCAAAGAGGAAGAGAAGAAATCGAGGTAAGATGCCGTATCCATATAGAACCACAAAGTTGATTGCCCACTGACTCGCTTGTAGGTTCTTCACGAAGATGCCCAGCGAACACTACATGGTCGAGGCGCAGTTAATACTTAGTACAGCACCAGACGATGTGCCAAAAAGTGAAGAGATCCGGACTATCATTAAGGACATATTCGATATTCGGGAATCCAAACTACGAACGTCTATCGATGCGTTCATCAAAGGCGAAGGCACCTACGCGAAGCTGGATAATTTGACTTTATTTGAGATTCACACGGTCCGGCCTATTCTACCTCATGCATTGGATCACATTTCCAGGTACCAACGGGCAGCTTTATCCTCCCAGAGAGACACGTCCTCCCTCGGCTTAAGTACGAGCGTGAATACGAGTTCGTTCTTCTCGCAGTAAAAGGGACACGTGGATTTAGATGTAAGTGAATGGGAAGTCGTGTATAAATGAGTATATTAAAGCAAGCCATAACGGCAGAGGCATTTTGTGATCTATAGAAATAAAGTAAAGAGTAAAAGAACAAACAGAGAAGGAAACATCCTTCTAGGTACACTTAATTCACTAAACGTAAATGTCCCCCGGCACGGGAACCAACATATTGGCCCGCAGACATAAACAAGAAACCTGACCTCATAGTCTTCTGTACGTACAAAGGTATACCGAGGACAAGCTTGACCTTAAAACTTGCATCACTCATCAGACCACTCCGTTATTATCACCCACGTGACCAAAGCTATCAACCTTACTCACAAAGAAAGATATCCACCCCAAGCTGCTCAATAATTCTAAAAAACAAATCTATGTACCTAGCTCTAAGAAACCTAAATATAGGCTAAACACTTGTGATAAAACCCCTTACCCTCAATCTAACCCCCACCATAACTGGAGCTTCAAAACAAAACGTTGCCCATCTTTCACCCACCCCTCCATCTCTCATATGCGGACCTCTTCCTCTGCTCCAGCGAAACAGGCATGTCAGCGAGTTCCCTTCAATCTGATTCCAACTGCTTGTTCTACCACCACTCGCCCCTCGCCACCAACACAAGCACCCCTTCCTAATTCTTTTGCTAATTTCGATCTCAAATCTGGAGTCAAGTATCTTAATTTCCGCAGCTCCCATGTCCTCAATCCCTCAGCTCCCTCACCCCCCACCTTTTCTCCCTCTCACACTATAGCCAACTCTACTTCTCTTCCAACAGTTTCAACTCCTTCAACACCGTCTCTGCCCTCAGTCAAAATTACCCAGCAAGTTAGTAGCCCCACTGAATGCCGCTATGCTCTCTCTCGTCTAAGGAATAAAAAGACGTTTTTGGCCTATCTCCATGATAAACCAGACTCGGTCTGCTATGAAGGTAAAACGAAGGCTAGTGTAATGGCCTCCATTCAACAGGAAGGTCTGCCTACTGACTTTGCCAGCCTCAAGTGCCTCTTTATTAAGTATCACGAGCTCTTCGATGTGATGAATTTACTCCTGGCCCCGATGGTCTCCCTGCCATATTATTAAAAAAATGTTCCCCTGTCCCGCTCTCAAAAATATTGAACTTATCCCTGTCCCTTGGAGAATTTCCCCAGATATGGAGAACCGCTTTTATAACTCCTGTTCCGGTCCATCGCCAAACTGTCACACATACCCAAAATTTTCGGTGTATCTTGTATGACACTCATTTCGTATTGCCAAATCATTCTTCCCGCCGCACCATATAGTGGCTTTTAGTGGATGTAATTGCTCTTCGTGCATCACATGCGGATTTCCAGTGTCCAGTGTCACAAAAAATTGTCCTCTTGGTTTCGACATAATTTTTCCACGCTCTTTTGGAGTATAGCCCTCCATTGCTTGTCTGTTTTTATTCTGTAACTGTCTAGTTCACAAATGTCACATATGATCATCATCAGATAGGGCGATTAATTTTGCGCCACCCTGTATAAGAAGCTTATTCGTAAATCGAAGAATGACTTGTTAGGTCTTCAAGTGAAGAGCTGATCGCAAGGTGGCGTCCTGTGCCCATGAGGTTGCCGTTCTCTCTGTCGGCTCATGTTTAGCGTGTGTCTGTCACAAAGCACAGGCACGACTGATGGGCTGACTGTTAATCCACGAGAAGAAGTAAAAATACTGGCATATACCCGATATCCAAGGAAGCTAAATACCTGGGAGTCATCTTAGATAGCAAGCTTCTTTGATCAAAGCATGTTGATTCAAAAACCACCAAAGCGCTGTCAGCTTTTAAGCAATTCAAAGGTGCTTTTGGCAAAACATCGGGCTTATCGCCGAAAAAGGTCCTCCGGATCTACACGACAATAATAAGACTGATCATATCATATGCATCGGTTGTTTGGTGGAGCAGGCTAACACGCAGACACACCAAACTCCAAAGAGCGATCTGTCTCAGCTGCACGGGGGCTTTCCCCAGCACACCGGGAGCTGCCCTAGATGCTATGATGAATTTACCACCCCTTGGCATACATATATATCATTGTGCATTGAAACCCATTTCTGGCCTAAAGAGAAATGGTCTTTGGTACAACACGCATTGGAGTGAAGGTGTACTTACGCGAGAAATATCCTACGACCCCTGTCTGATGGATATGCCTTCTGACGCAATGACACCTGCCATCCTACTGCGCTGTAACTTCACAGTCATATTTTCATAGGCGTCATGGCTTTGGCCAGACATTGAACCTGGAATGGAATGTCTTCACATTTTCACAGATGGCTCCAGGACTGGGTAGGGATCCGGCGCTGGAGTTTTCTTTGAGCGCGAAAACAATCGACTGCACTTCTCGTCAGGAAAATATTTACGGAGATTTAGGCTATCCTAATGGCCATGCACTATGTTGTGAAACACAGGTGGAGGGGAAAAAGCATTAGCTACTGCAGTGATAGCCAAGCTGCACTCAAAGCTGTGTCCAATCCTCTATCCAACTCCAAATTAGTGCATGAACTCAAGACCTTTTTGAACTTTTTGAACAAAGTCGGATGACTAAACTCACTTAGGCTTGTATGGGTCCCAGGTCACTCTGGAATCTCAGGAAACGAGATCCTCTCTATCGAGGACCTGAACCCGCCTTAGGTCTACCTGCTTCCACGGTCAAATCTGACATCAATGACTGGGTCTTTAATGTATACAGTCGTAGATGGAGGGAATATCCAGGATGCAAGATGAACGCGTACGAGGGTGGTCGGATAAGTACTTAGCCTACAAAAGAAACACAAAAATTTTGGAGAAATGGCGATTTATTTTTCAATATAGTCTCCTTTTAGCTCTATACACTTGACCCAGCGATGCTCCAACTTCTTTAACCCATCTGAAAAATACGTTTTCTCGAGGTCTGCAAAGTAGGCCTCCGTGGCGGCGATGACCTCCTCATTCGACTGAAATTTCTGCCCGGCGAGTGACTTTTTCAAGTTTGGAAACAAAAAGAAGTCGCACGGGGCCAAATCTGGAGAATGCGGTGGATGGGGCAGCAGTTCGTAGCCCAATTCGACCAGTTTGGCCGTGGCGAGGGCGGAGGTGTGGCCGGTGCGTTATCATGGTGGAAGAGCACTTTTTTCTTCGCCAAGTGGGGCCGTTTTTTCTTTAACTCGGCATCGAATCGACCCAATAATTTGGCCCTGTGACCGTTTTGCCTTTCTCCAGGTAGTCGATGTGGATCACACCCAGAAAACGGTGGCCATCACCTTTCCGGCCGATGAGACAGTCTTCGCCTTCTTCGGAGCACTCTCGCCGGGTGAAGTCCACTGTTTCGACTGTTCCTTGGTCTCTGGTGTGTACCAGTGGATCAATGTTTCGTCGACTGTCACGAAACGATGCAGAAACTCCTTCGGATTGCGCTTAAACAGCGTCAAACACTGCTCTGAAGTGGTCTCACGGTTGCGCTTGTCCGGAGTGAGCAAACGCGGTACCCATCGCGCCGACAGCTTTCTCATGTCCAACATTTTATGCAGGATATGACCCACGCGATCTTTTGAAATGCCTACTGTCTCAGCTATCTCGCGTTTTCGGGGCACCTGGACGTGGCTCATCAAAAACCGACGTGCGACCACGTTGAAACTCGTTAAACCAATTTTTGATGGTCGCCATCGAAGGAGAAGAGTCACCGTACACAGCATCCAAACGCTCTTTGATTTCGCTGCGCGATTTCCCTTCCAAAAACAAGAATCGAATCACCGAGCGATATTGTTTTTTTTTTCATTTTTCTAAAATCCGCTTCCACAGGCGTTCAAAACAAAACTACGCGTCCGATTCGGCTGAAATCGACAGTAGCCGTATACTAGAATGTACTACACGATAGTAAATTACTCTTGCGATACTGGCGCCATCTAGCGGTGAGGCCTCTGACGCCATTGACCTAGGGTTTAAGCCCTGCCACAGTCAAGTTATCTAAACTGTATTTCGCTTTGTTACCCTTCGGCGGTTTACTCACAGGATTCCCTGTGGTATATTTATCTTGGTTTTTTATTTATGGGTAAAATAAAACTTACACAACCACGAATTGTAACGCCAGTTATCATCCCATACCTACCTATTCGTATGTATATACTACATCCCATCTGAATGCACTGTTCTCGACAAGCTATGCAATGGCAGTCTTCTCCAAAAATGAGCTAAAAACTCTCTGACGACTGATAACGAAGGCTACCTTTTTGAAATTTGGACCTATCAGACCAAATTCATCATCTTCATGTGATGCCTCCTGCTTAAGCTTAAGAACCGAAGTGGGTATATTCGTCGATATCGAGGGGCCTGTGGTAATACTAAATGTGGTCGATAAATGGTGTCCAATGAGCTCTCACTTATCCTATTTTATTGTTGGGAAAAGGAAAATAACGGGCGCAACGAGTCTTAATATTAAGAGACGTCATCATTTCAATTTTCAAAGAAACTATAAATCTGGGAATCAAAATAATCAAAAGATGGCCAGAAAGGCCAGTTTTCTG
Organism: Merodon equestris; assembly: GCA_958301585.1. Taxonomy (NCBI): domain Eukaryota; kingdom Metazoa; phylum Arthropoda; class Insecta; order Diptera; family Syrphidae; genus Merodon; species Merodon equestris. The sequence continues at coordinate 44,778,064 of OY284416.1, read as the reverse complement.
CCAACGTAATGGCGCTTTGGGCAAGACATGGACCTTATCACTCAGAGAGATCCTCTCGTAGGCATCAGTTATCTGGCGGTAGAGTTTATCACGTCAGTATATTACAGTCTCTTTCACCAAACTCCAACAAACGGTCTGCCATGGTTGCACGGAAGCCTTTCAGCATAAGCCGAGCACTACTTTGGATGGCATGCTGAATCTACCTCCGCTCAATACTTTTATCATAGGGTTCATACTGAAAGCCACATTTCGTCTTAAGGCAGATGACTTTTGGTACAAGGTACAAATCGCACTGGCACTCTCATTACCTCTGTCTTGTACTCGTATACTCGACACCAGCCACTAGTCGTCGCGTTACTGCACAGTAAGCTTTCAGTTACGTCAGGACTGGCTTTAGCCCAAGACTTTTTTCGGAAGAAATGTTTTCCTATCTTACCAAAGGGCTTCTAGCAGGGATCTGGTACTAACGTCTTCGTGGAACACGACGATTTTTAACTACATTTTATGCGTCCGTCTCTCAAGCAATGAATTACATTATATACCAAAGGTGAAAGTAGGCAACAGCCAAATAGGGCTCCGTATCAGTACTTCCAAAATAGTGCGTGAGCTCAAGGCCACCTTGAACAAAATTGGAAAACAGAGATCATTGTGTATTGCTTAGGTCAAGGCAGCCTGGGATTCCCGCTGAACTGGGTTCGGAGAAAAAACTCGTCAGAATTTCAACCTTGTCAATGTCTTACATAGGTGTGTCATACAATCCCAGATGGCAGCATTACGAGTAGTCTGGGTATAGGCTGATGGATCGTATACAGTGTCTTAAGACGAGTGTCTTCTACACAAACTCCATGTAGTAAGGACGACGACATCACGAAGCATTCTCACATTAGGTGGCCTACTTACAGGGCGGAAATAGAATGTGCCAAATACCTTTACTCTCACTGAAGCTCGTCCTATTACGACGACATTATTATTTTAAAATGGTTATCAGGGCCATTAAGTTTTTCTGTAAGCGCCGCCATTATTGATAGCTATTCGGGCCCTTTTCCAGGCCCTAATTCCACGTTTTCGCGCGTTTTAGAAGGTATTTCAATTGGCGGGGGTAGATTTTTGTGACCTGCGGCAGCTTTGTTGTTTTGGTGACAGCTGTCAAATCTTTATTTTGTTATTCAGAGTTAAAAGATGAAGAGCACGTCCAATTGAAAAAAACTTTATTATCAAATTGAGTGTTCGTTATCGCAAATGTTGCTCGCGTTTTGCCTATTTTACGGCAGAAGAGATGGCCCTTCACAGTCAACTCTTTAACGTTTGGTAGCCAAGTTTGGGACGACCGATCGGGCAATCAATCAGCCAATATTTATACGTCAAAGGAACTCAAGATTGGTCAAGAATATCGCCGCGGTCTGTGAAAGTGTATAATAGAAGCCGAAGCAGTCGATTCCTCGTCATGCACAAGAACTCAGCCTTTCGCAGACTTCAACTTGACGAATTTTGGATCGGGAGTTGAGCCTATACCCGTGCCAGATCCAACCCAGGAGTTTAAATTTCATGAACATAATTTATGCCGTTTCTTCGCTGACTGGATTTCGGAGCGTTTGGAAGAGGGCCACAATTTTGGCCGAAAAATCATCTTTAGCGACGACAAGCAAAATTGCCGTATATGGGACGACACCAATCTATACGGGATTTATCAGGTGATAATGCATCCTCAAAAACTTACCATTTGGTATGAATTTTGGGCCGGCGGCGTCATTGGTTTGTACTTTTTCGACCGGTGAGGTGATCGCCGTCAATGGCGAGCGAACGATGATAACCAATGGTCCAAATTGGACCATATGAACCTAGACGACGCGACGATATGGTTCCAGCAGAACGACGCTACATGCCACACAATGGACCCCACGATTGACATTTTGCATGGACGATTGTAGGGTAAGGTTATCTCTCGTCAGAAGTAACGCGAATTGGCCATCAAGGACATGTACTTTGACTCCGCTAGGGGTAGTCGAATAAACTACAATCGACCCTTATGCCCTTAAGGTGAACTTAACACAGATCATAACTCAAATTCAGCCGGAACTATGTTGAAGAGTCATTGAAAATTGGACCAAACGATGTCTAAATTCGTACACAATCTGATACAGGGGCCTTTCAAATAAAAAAGGATTTTGTTAAGCACACACAGCTTGTTTTAATCCATTTCAACATCTACCCGCCCTTATTGAAAAACCCTTTATGTGTGGTTCCATCGGCCCGTTGGAGACATATGTCCTCCTATCCCTGTTCATCAACTTGCGGTAATTAAAAAAATTACAGAAATAAAAATACGAGGGTGGTCCGACTGCCAGATGGCGCCAGCATCGCAAGAGCAACTTACTATCGTGTAGTACATTCTAGTAGACGGCTACTAATTTCAGCCGGATCGGACACGTAGCTTTGTTTTGAGCGCGTATGGAAGCGGGAGTGTCCGCGGATTTTAGAAAAATGGAAAAAGAGCAATATCGGTCGGTGATTCGATTCTTGTTTCTGGAAGGGAAATCGCGCAGCGAAATCAAAGAGCGTTTGGATGCTGTGTACGGTGACTCTTCTCCTTCGATGGCGACCATAAAAATTGGTTTAACGAGATGAGCCACGTCCAGGTGCCCCAAAAACGCGAGATAGCTGAGACAGTAGACATTTCAAAAGATCGCGTGGGTCATATCCTGCATGAAATGTTGGGCATGAGAAAGCTGTCGTCGCGATGGGTGCCGCGTTAGCTCACTCCGGACAACAAGCGCTACTCTAAGACAACTTCAGAGCAGTGTTTGACGCTGTTTAAGCGCAATCCGAAGGATTTTCTGCGTCGTTTCGTGACAGTCGACGAGACATGGATCCACTGGTACACACCAGAGACCAAGGATAGTCGAAACAGTAGTCTTCACCGGGCGAACGTGCTCCGAAGAAGGCGAAGACTGTCCCATCGGCCGGAAAGGTGATGGCCGCCGTTTTCTGGAATTCACAAGGTGTGATCCACATCGACTACCTGGAGAAGGGCAAAACGGTCACAGGGCTGTACTATGCCAAATTATTGGGCCGATTCAACGCCGAATTGAAGAAAAAACGGCCCCAATTGGCGAAGAAAAAATGCTCTTCAACCATGATAACGCACCGGCTTACACCTCCGCCCCTCGCCACGGCCAAATGGGTCGAATTGGGCTACGAACTGCTGCCCCATCCACCGTATTCTCCAGATTTGGCCCCGTGCAACTTCTTTTTGTTTCCAAACTTGAAAAAGTCACTCGCCGGGCAGAAATTTCAGTCGGATGAGGAGGTCATCGCCGCCACGGAGGCCTACTTTGCCGACCTCGAGAAAACGTATTTTTCAGACGGGTTAAAGAAGTTGGAGCATCGCGGGGTCAAGTGTATCGAGCTAAAAGGAGACTATATTGAAAAATAAATCGCATTTCTCCAAAATTTTTCTTTTTCTTTTGTAGGCTTGGAATGGAAGAGTCCTTTCTGAATAAGACCTGGATTCTTTATGTTCTTGAAGCGGCCATTTTTTTAACCGTTCAGATGGAAATGGGCCTCGTCGCTCATGATGCATTGCGACCAAAAAACATTGACTTTGTCGTCGAGGGGTAATGTAGACGCGACTGGCGGTTGCAGGCAGTAGCTATAGACTGCATGCATTTGAATGGAAGCTTATTGGACTCTTTCACCAAAATGAGCGGCAGAAATGGAGGGTAATCGTCAATTGTGTGGCGCGTCGTCTGGTCGACTTTAATGACTCGTCAGAAGGAACACGCGCGAGGTCTTCCGGGGCTTATTTTATCATATGTTGTTCCACTCTCTTTGATGCCAGCGTTTAAACGCCTGAGTGTATAGGATGGTCAGAAAATTTGCCCAAAATCTCCGACAAAATTTTCAAAAGTATACCGCGATGTGGAGTAAAACGTGCCGTGTCGTCGTGTATTCTCCATAAACATACTTACTTCACAAATATCATATACAAAACTGACAGCATCTGCCATTTACAAAACTTTACCATAGCGTGATACATTTTGGGCCACCCTGTGTGTATCAAAAAAATCATAAAAAAAACAAAACAATTTGGATAAAAATATATATTTTGTCGTTTTATTTGATTAATCAATTCGAATACTTAAAACAGGATCTCTCACTTAAGCCTACGACTATCATACTTAGACATTTCACATCATTCCGATGCTTACCATAAGGCCTTTCAATCCTTTTGATAAAATTAATTTTTTTTTATAAAATTTCCCATAAAAAGTACGAATACGAAGAGCAATTTTCGTTGCAAACTTATCCACTAATGACTACGAAAAGTGATTCCCGCACCGATCGTGCTAAGGATATGCTAAATGATCCACACATACATATATTACTATATCCTTTACCTATATACATACACATTTTGAATTTAAAAAAACAAAAAACTTTACGAGTTTTCGAATGTTTCTCATACCAGGAAGGAAAACACTTAATGCGATAAAATCTAATAAAAAAAGGAAAAGTTAAAACTCGAAATGAGGACGTGCTTCTGCTCCTAGATACAGCGAATGGAGACCACGACGGCACGCCTTCTTTGATTCCATAGGACTTTGGTTTATCTCCAGCAGTAGAGGAATTTCGTTAAATTTTTTTCATTTTTTTTTCTCAATCGATACACGAAATATTTGAAAAAAACGAATAATCTAAAAAGTAAAGGTCTCTGAAGGGACCCCTGAGGCATCGCGTCATACATCGAAACGAAACTACATTAGAGTAGGTTAAAGAAATAAAGCCCCTTGCGGTGCAGGAAGTAGCTGACTGTGGTCTACTCCACCGAAGAGGCTTGCTATATGGTTCTGTATACAACGGCGCTATGTACAATGAGCTCAAGATCGACGAAAAAATACACAGTATTTACATAAGCCGAGCTCTGGTGGGCGAGAATCTTATGAAACTAGGAGAACTTATCGTCTACGGCTGAGCTTAAACGGCAACAATCTTGCTGGGATCGACTTTGACTCGTAGGAAGACGGTGTCGTCTTTGATGAATGGTCGTCGATGTAGAAGATCGTGCGAGATGAAACGGGGGAAGCCGAAACCGAGCTGATCGACTTCGGTTGACGGACGTTGGAAGTTCTCCCAAGTTGGATCGGGGATGAAGGATTCAGCCACACCGCCTTGGCCACTGTGCGAGCCGCCTTGTTCGAAGAGTGTGAATGTGATGGAGTGAGAGAACGGCCATTTGAGGAGTGCATCGTACTCGCCGGGTAGAACCTTAATGTAGACGGAGACGTGAGTTCCTTCGCCGGGTCCATTTCCATTGAGAAACATCGAGGCTTGTAGTTTATATCCATACTGGCTGGTGAAGAATGGCGGTGAGACCAACTCGACGCCATCCTTGCTCTTGGCCTCGGCCATTTTTGCTGACCAATCGGTGATTTTCCATAGTAACGTGCCCGTGTAGTTTGTCGAAAGCTTGGCAACGGCAGACTTGAGCATTTGAATCTGTTGTCCCTGACGCGATGATAGGGCGACCATCAGTGAGAGGTGTGATGCGGCGTTTGCTTCCAAATGTGATTCGAGCAGGTGTCTAGGTCCCTTGAAACGACATCCAGCCTCTCGGAAGGTACAGGATATGGCCAATATTTTGCATTCGTCGCGCAGATGTGCTTCCATATCACCGCGGGCAATCGGACCAGCCTCACATCTCTGCGGACAGGTGATCGGGGCACGTGGACACTGAGCGCCATGTAAAGCCAAAGTATCGGCAGAGAATTCTCGTGTGCAATGTGGACAACGACGTAGACGTTTAGCACAGTCTTTTGCTTTGTGGATGTTCATACGACCGCGTTGTATGCGCATGCCACACTTTGCCTCGCAGTAGATCTGTTCCTGACTGCAGGTGCCAGCATGCTCCTCCAATCCCTGGCCACTGAACTCGGTATGACAGTACTCGCATTTGGCACGACGCTGTGTGCAGGTGTACTGCAGGTGATCTGTCATCATGATGCGTGGAATCTGGGCGCCGCACTTATTCGGGCATTGGGTGGCATCATGCTTACATGCGTTCAGATGTGCCTATACGAAACGAGAGGATAGAACGACGTGAGGACAAACTGATCGGACGTATGTATGAATGAGTGATGTTACCTTGAGTTTCCTGAGTTCATCGGACCACTTGCAGCCCTGCTTGTGATGGATGCAGAATACCAGTGAACCCATTATAGCTTTTTCAGCATCTGGCCCTGGGTAGATCTGGAAGTGAAGAAAGGATTTTATTAGTATCGGACTCAATGAGTGGACAAGTGAGGACGTTGTCGCACCTCGGGTTGATTTTAAACTAAATGCGAATGCGAATCCCGTCCCTTCGTAGACCTAGAGAGCGAACCAAATGGTTCGTGCCTTATCTCCTGAGAAGGGTAAACACAAAACAATTTCACTACTGATAAGACTAATTCGATTATGTTCCAGTTCACGCTTGAAGGAAACCTTTTTATCAAAGGGGATTTGTTATCGAATTGAAGAAATGCCTGTCTTATCGAACATATGGCAACAATGCCGACCACATCGTAATCGGAATTGTTGCCCGAAGAGACAGAGAGAAAGAGAGACCGGTTTGATGGTATTCACTAGCAGCTTGACCTGGATTAGTGGAAAGAGAGGGAATTGAACGCTGGAACGAGGCAATGGAAGGTGTGAGCCGCGATCGATGTTAGGTTGTCTATAGATCCCAAAGCTTCAGCGAAGGTGATTGGCATTTGGGGTGATGAGGAGGCGATGTGAAAAGCTCCAATCACTGGAATGCCATTTCCTGATTAAAGTCGATGGGGCGGAGGCGTTGACTTCCGCACAACTTTCTCTATGGCTTGAGCCGTTTAAGCTACAAGTCAACCACCACCAGTCAAGAGCGCCATATGCAATCTACACATATTCCGTCGTTCCGGTTTCTTGCGAATCTTGACAAATGCCTTCCTATCCAACAAATCATCAAACCCCCACCCGCTGCTTAGAATGTGTCAGCGATTCTTCTGCTTCTTTATCATGATCTCCGTCACTGAAAATATTTGTGATTCAAACACGTTTGCCATTACTCGTGTCGGTTGCTCCTCCGCCTCTCAGAAGCAAAACCCGAGCTTGGCATAATAAGCATTCAGAGAAACGAGATAGAGAGAGAGAAGGTCAATTAAGGAAAGTCAACCGGAAATGATTGTCACAAACGGCTTGATTCAATGAATCCCCATCTTCGCTGTTCCTCCCGTTCGCCTCATTCAGTTTTAACAAATTAAGTAGACGCAAACAATAAAACACAATAAAACCACAACACCATCATCAAAGTGCTTGGAATTAAAAACAACAGAAAGCAAAACAAGGAGAAGACACAGCATGGTGTCTCCTGATCATCTCCCCGTTCACAAACAAGTTCCAGATAAAATAGTCGAAGAAGAGTAAAATGAAGGCAAGTAATCTGCACTTAATAGAGCGTTTACACCAACGATTTGCATCGTGTTCCGCGCATTAGAAAGCACAACTTGTGGGTTAGCAAATGACGACAATGTATGTTTGTATCCAAGTGCGTTCCACATAAGGGAATAATGACAAAGTCCGAAGAACATGAAGGAATTGAAGCGCGACCGGATGTGTACCATTGCACTTAACCAAGTCCATTTGCACAAATCGCAAATCGCAATCGGGAAACTGCACATACGACCGTGGCTAAACCATCCAACCGAACCGGACCCGTGGTCATCGTCGTTTTGTTCGTTTTCTTCATGTCTGTTAATTAAAAAGCGCCTGTGACTGTCCGTCTTTGTGTCTGAATTGTTTGTCTGTTTATTTGACTGATGCGACGGCTTATACTCCACTGGTGTGCCGCCATAGACGAAGGAGCAGCGTAAGGTTAGAGATTAATGGGATACACACATTTGCATGGCATTTGAATGGACTGGGTTGCCTCTGCTGATGGCGGTGGGAAATTCTCAAACCTTTACGTGGAATTTCCTTTTAATTATGACAACGGAATGAAGTGAAAAAGGTGACGGCGCTCGTCATGTGTGAGCCTGATTTAGGCTTCTTTTATGTTTTTGCGAGAATTGTCGCTCTTATGAATGGGAAGGTTGGCGGAGATAAGTGTGTTTTGTTGGTCGTTAAAGATAACAGAAACATGCAGAGTGAGCGGTATCTGCCAGGTGATGGGTTCTGAAATGGCATAGCGAGTCAAATGACCTCGGACAATATGTCTTCATTGTGCAGTCGGGTGAGAACAGACACAAGATCGAAGGTTGTAGCTTAGTCTTCTAAGAAATATATACTTGCAATGGGGAAACTCGACGGGCTCTATAGATGTGATATATTTCAATACAGACTGATGGAGATGTTGTTTATACTGACTTCTTAAAGGCTATCCAACAAGAGGTGTCATTTTTAATTTCGCGCTATTTTTGACATATCAATACTCAACTATCATTGCAATGAGTTTAAAAAAGAAGAAACTACGATGTCAATATACAGTCACGCAACAGGTCGAAAAAGTTAACATATAGCGGCACCCCTTGATGGAGGTCATAGTACCTTTGTTCTTCATCGAGCGCCTTGTCGCACAGCTATAGCGAATTTAATCGATTGACTTCTCTCCCGGGAGTGCTAGGTCCTTTGGTAGACCGAGCTCGGTCAAAATTCGAAGAAGCCCTAGGCTGCTATAGGATAACATAAATGCACTCCAAGGCATGCGATGGGATGGAGCGGGTAAATGGAAACTCCGACAAAGAGAAAAAATAGCGCATGTTTCAACGCGGATTCATTTTTCGAGGTTGACCTAGGCAATAAGTCTTCAGCTTCCCGCATGCGACCGAACGCCTTTTAGCAATCTGAATCAAGCTACCCTCGAAAACCTCCACAGAAGCTGACTGATCCAAGGATGACTTTTATGACCTTTTAAGTTGAGCATATGCTCAATGGCAAAATACTTCTAGAAGAATTTTAGCGCAAGGTTGGGCAAGGAAAACAAAGCCACAAAAATCTAGCCATAAAACAGATTAAGGCTAGGAGACTTTACTTTTAGTAACCAGCTCACGATTCCCACACCTTAACATCCAAAAAGAGTACCTGGTGGTCTCCTGATGAGCTGACGATCAATCAAACTGATTGCATTAGGATCGACGCCCAATACTCTTCTAACATCCTGGATGTTCGAACCTTACGAGGAGTCAATATCAATTCAGATCAATAGCTCGCATCAATACGTCTCGCAATAGACCGCCGGAGCTTTTGCTGATCATGTCACCCTCAGGCTCTGTCAAGAGCTGATGCACTTTGCACAAACTATAGAACAGCAATTAAGATTTCGGATGCGCTCTCTTTACGAACAAAAAACAAGGAAGAAGCGTGCTTTTCTAAGAAGAAATAAGAAAGAGTATGAGAAGCGCTAGATCAAGGAATAATATTCAAAACTTTAACCAAAAAGTTAAACGAACAAGCCGAAGCTATAAAGCTGCAGTGGAAGTCTATAGGGATGAAGTGGAGCCACAGTCGACACTGAGTATATAGGAAGACCACTTCTTCAGCCTGCATTACGACTATGATAGTCAAAATACCGCTGTAAGACGAAACGAACCATTCTCACTGTCCAATCGACTCAGGCAAGATTAAGATAGCGATACAGCTCGGACGGAGTTCCTGAAAACCTATTTAAAGCTGGATAAGAATTGGTTGGGAACAAGCATGTGGTCGGACGAAATCATACCCCATAAATGGAATCTCAACATAGTTTTCCCAGCCGATTCATATAACTGAGGGAAATCAATCGTCTAAGCTTCACTTATAAGATATTCCCGGCCATGCTGTAACAACGTCTGGAGGCGTGCGTAAATACATTGTTCGTTTTCAACATTCACGGTACGGCGAGTCTTGCAGACAACTGTCGATTTTAAGGTCCAAACACGCCACCTTTTTGTCAGCTTAAAAGCCGCATATGATAATGTTTATAGAGACGAACCTATGCAGAACCGTGCCATGTTGGTTCATCCGTGCCAAACTCATTAGGCTGTGCAGGATGACAACGGAGAATTCTTGCTGCGCTATTAAGTTCGATATTGAACCAACCGTCAGTCAGTGACTTCTTCAACATCATTTTTGAAAAGATCATTAACCAATGCAGAGACACGATCTATTTGGAGTCTAAACACTCGCTTGCATATTGTTGTGATTGGATGAATACAACGATTCTTCAATGATTTGTTTGAGAGCATTAAAGCAGAAGCAGCCAAAGTGGGTCTTGGGGTAAACGAAACCAAAGATAGTGTTTTTTCAATAAGGACATAGCAATTTCGTATTTTAAAACCAGCGTACTCCTAAGCTTTTTTTTGGTCTGTTAACGTTAGAGAATTAGGTGTGGTTAATATTCTAATCTTTTAGAAGGTCATGGTTGAGCCACGTTTAGAAATTATCAAAATATACGATCGAAATTCCGAGTCGGTGATCGGGACTTTATGACGGCTTACTCTGATTTTCGGTTGTAATAATCGTCCCATCGGACAGGCTGTGCTAAGTATAGTGGACACATTCGAGTTAACATGTTAAGTATTGAATATACCTGTGTCAACGAGGCACCGTTGCCGAAAATATCGCAAATGGGGTGGTAGTGGTTCAATGGTAATCATCTCCGACTGTTGAGCGGAAGGTCTGCAGTCAAGAACAATTCGTATACGGAAAAATTCTGCAAGAACATCAGTTGGGAATGAGAGATGATCAAAAAAGTGCTGACGAAGGCATAACATTCGCAGTATAAGATCACTTCAAAATTCATACTCTGTGTTTGCTTTTCCAATAATACCTTAATGACATGGAAACAATAAGTTACTGTGAACTACAATCAACGCGACAAATTCAGTCGAATGTCTCGAATCTTACCAAGGACAACCACCCCGGAGAGCAGTGAACAAACATCTTCCACACAAACCACCTGCATCCCGTCCAGGTTGTGTGACAAAAATCATAAGAGCGTACACTCTTGAACCTGCACGAACCCTATAAAAAAAAAAAAACAAAGCCCAGTTGAAAAGAGCCGATTTCACGGCGCCCACAGGGAACCTTTCAGAATTGGGAATTTCTCAGTCCACCTTGTACGGAACGTTGCATCTTAGCCCACACCCTCACAGGAAACCTACCCAAAAACTAAAACCTCTTGGTCATATGAAGCACCAGAACTTCTCCGATTGGGCTATGCAAAAGTTTAAAGAAAATCTGTATTTTAATCATAGAAACGTCTTCAGCGATTATTTCTGGCTTAATGGCTTTGTTAATATGCGAGCTGTATGTCATTGTACAGCAATACATCCACATATGCTTCAAGATACTTCTTTACATCTACAAATAACGACCATTTTATGTGGATTTCATGCAGGAGGCGTAATTGGCCCGCATTTCTTCGTCGATGAAAATTATCCCATGTTAAATTCAATGGAGTTCGATATCTTGCCATGTTGGAAGACAGCTCTTTGCAGGAAACGGATGGACTTGACATCAGTGATATGTGGTTCCAACAAAATATTACCACATGTCACAGAACTGAAAGAGAAGTTCGGTAATCGGGTAATCTCGAGCAATGGTCCGCCTAAATGATCACCTCGCTCGTACGATTTAACGCCATTGGTTTAGTTTTCTGGGATTACCTTAAATCCTTAGTTTTTGCCAACAAGCCAACTACGTTAGATAATTTCAGGAAGAAAGACACATAACACCAGAATTTTGGCAAGATCGTCACCTTTGGCAGGCATCATTTAAAAGTACAGAGTGCGCCATCTCATGTGGGTCGATGTAAACTTCGAATAACTTCAACAATTGTCAACCGATTTTCATATGTCATAGCATTTTGGAAACGTCAATTCAGTACAATTCTAAACATGAATCGCTTCAGACCAAAAGAACGCGCTGAAATAGTTTCAATGTTCATTAAAGATGAACGCTCGATTGTGCTAACTCAACGTGCGTATCGTGCAAAATATCGTGATCGTGTTGGCCCAAAAAAGATACAATTCGTCGTTGGGCCTCGAATTTTTTTTCAGTTTGGTTCTGTGGCAAGCCCTCGTGAGCAACCTAAGCCATGTCGGCGGCGTTCAAACTCATCCATTCAGTCTGTGAAGGCCAGTGTTCAAGAAGACCCAAGCTTGTCATATCGGCGCCGTTCGCAGCAGTTAGGTATCAGTGGACCACTTTGCGGAGTATTTTAAAGGATGATCTTCACTTATTTCCATACAAAGTGCAGATAACTCAAAGAATTTTGCCACAAGATGAGCCACGGCGCTTGGCATACGTACAAAATGTCGTTGCAATGATTAATGCTGAGCCGGAGTTCGGGCAGCAAATTTGATGACCGAAGAGGCACATTTTACGCTCTCTGGCTCAGTTAATAAACAAAATTGTCGCTTCTGGGGCACCAAAAATCCTCACATTATTCACGAAGAACCGTTATATGATCAAAAAGTTACTGTTTGGGCCGGTTATCCGCTGAAACCATCATTGGACGGTGTTTCTTCAAAGTTGGCGATACAGTGGATGGCGATCGATATCGGTGGATGTTGGTTCATTATGTGGTCCCAGAAATGGGTAAAAAAGGTTTATTTCACCTTTGGTTTCAACAAGACGGCGCGACATGACATACTGCGGACAAAACAATGAACCTTTTGCGTAAGAAGTTCCCTGGAAGATTGGTGTCAAAAAAGGGCGATATTGACTGGCCTCCGAGATCGCCGGATTTGACTACTCAAGACTTTTTTCTTTTGGGATACTTGAAAAGCGAGGTGTATGCTAACGGCCCGAAGACAATAGAACAGCTCAAAAGAAACATTCGTGCGGAAATCGCCGAAATTTCTACCAAAATGCTCGAAAATGTCATGGAGAATGCGCGAAACCGAACCCATTTTTGCATCGTCAATAAAGGCGGTCATTTAATTGATATTGTTTTCAAAAATTAAAAATAATAAATAAATTAATAAATTGTAAAGGTCTAAATTGAATAAAAGTTTTTGAATTTCCAAAATCGGTTGAGAATTGTTGAAGTTATTCGAAATTTACATCGACCCATATGAGATGGCGCATGCTGTAGCTAGGGATTTCGGCTGAAATCGGGAACAGAATAACTCTCTCGTTGGGTAACTCTTTACCAAACTTTTTCTATGGTTCTTGGATGAATATGGCCTTAGCAGATTCAAGGCAAAGCTTCTTTAGTCCTATAGGCTATTAGGCGTAGAGTTGGCATATCCGTCTACAAAAAGTCTTCAAAAGGCAGGGGGAAAGGGACTTAAACTAGCAGCCATGAGGCTTGTTGGTTGAAGGCAAAGTTGACTCCAAACAGTAGCGATATTTTATTATGTAAGACTTTTTTTCTTTTGGGCTTTATTACATCAATGAAAATTTTGATCAAAAGAACAATTATTTGTAGGCAAAGGCGCGAAATTTTTTTTTGCACTACACGTATAAGTGGGGCGTTTCTCCGTTGACTTAAAATGACACCTCTTGTTGGATAGCCTTATAAAGAAACAGGATAAGCTGTAACTTGGAAAGCTCACAAGGCGCCATTACAGACTACGTAGACTTAACCAAAAAGAATTTAGAAACTAAATATCGATTGGAAACTAACTGGCATTGAAGGTGGACAAGGACCATTGCAGCCAAGGTGAGATATGCTTCAATCTTTAAAAAATCTAGTAAAGAACTTGCCACGGCCTTGCCTCACTTCTTTCTACCACATTGCCGTGCACAGTCTCGTCATAAAAAGCAGTAAAACCCATGACACTCGACATCTGCATCTTTTAACGGCTTCCACTCGTACACTCGCCGAGTAGGTGATCTTACCCAACATTAAAACGCTTTAATTGCTCGCAGATGTTTTAATTTTTCCTCTCACTTGATCCCCATCGTTGATGGTAATTATTTCATTCATATTCCCGCATCCACAGTGAAGGTGAAACTATCTCCAAGAATTGTGATGAATTCCACTAAATCGTAAAAGGAGAAACTCGGCATTGGTCCAGGGGAATGGCAGAGGCAGTCATAGGCATCAGGAATCTGACATTGCCACCAACAAGTACATCTGTATTTAACTAATGAGCGGAGTCGGACTCAGTATGTGGTGGATATGACTTTATGACTGATGGCATGCATGCATCGTAAAAAAAGAAACAGAAAAAAATTAAATCCCATCGCGAGGGAAGGAACAACGATGCGGAAGGAATGTGCTCCCAAGATAAAGGTCTATTTTTATAATTCACTCTGGCTTAGAAGCTGATTATGTGATGGGTGATGGCATCTATGCATTGGTCCCTTAAACAGCGCCTATGTTCATGTATACAGCGGGTGGTTTGCCTCGTCAAGAGAAATGGATATACAAATTCCAATCATGGATTAGGGTACATGACCTTATCATTAGTTCCCTTGATAAACACGAAAGGGAACACGATAGGAAATATTCATAAACAAATTGTCTCTTGTAAATAGACATGTGTTCCGATCGAATGAATCCAAAATTGACTCGACAACCGAAATCCGGTTATAGCCGTTAAGGTCATTGCGAACGAATACGTTCCCATACTATCGTACGTCATTTCAACCGAGACCGAGACAGAGAAAATGATTGTTATGTGGATTGTACGGTAGCTTTGTTTTTAGCTCCACCTCATCGTTAAGTACATTTAATTAGCACTTGTTGTTGCCCGGCTATAGGCTAGCTATGGGCTAACTATATTGCGTGGCTAGACCACGGCCTATTGCGGTTGATTGTGGGTAGGGAGCAATGTGAATTTGAGATTGAGTGCGCTGTGTCGGGATTAATTGTTTGGCTATTTGAAACATTCCCGCATATAATTGGAGATACGATAGAGTTGTGGCTAGTGGAGAAACGACTATTTGATTGGGGATATTAGCTCTATGTAAATAGAGGATGAATCGAACCTTCCGGCAATATTCTTTGGATTTTTTTAAGTTCTTCAATCTTTCCAATTGGAGCACGCTTGACATGAAACAAGATGTTAGTAGTCGCTGACAGACCGTCTTGCGTCCCGGATATCTCGGTTACATAGGCTCTGACTACTTAAATTTGAAATCTCAACGGTCAAGATTCAAGATCGCATTTTAATCCCAACAGGTCCTCAAATCTATTCGGCGACAAACGGACACGGAGCTATGCTATAAGCTCTCCTACACTCTGCATAGAAGTCTGAACGCGACCAATAACTTTTGTGACAGTTGCTTTTTAAACCATAGTGACATGCTATAGAGCAGGGATAGGCAACAGTAAGTCCGGGAGCCGCATGCCGTCTGCGGAGCTAAGTTAAATGGTGTTGTTTCCACAGGACTGATTTTTTTAACGTTCACAGATTTCTATGTGTTTTCAAAGATTTGTTTTGTTCTTGACGTTTCGGAATGTCAAACAGTTATCATTTTAGAAAAATATAAAAAACATCAACGTGAAGCTAAATAATATTTGGAGCTGTTATTTTATATTTTAGTAAATTTTTGTAAGTTTTTAGTCGAAATTGATAATCAATATATCAAAGTGAGTCCACGGAAATGATCAACCAGGATTAGCCTGGACAGGAGGCTTAAAAAAAAACATGACAGACTCAGTTCTGACTGAACAGCACTAAATAGCTTACTCACTCGGAAGCAGCTCGCAACGTTATCGGGACAAAAAGAAGCCAAAACGCCCATGCAATACAATATATAGCAATCTACAGCATAGGTCGAGCTGCCTACTTGCGGAAAATTTTATACTTACCATATACGGCGCATTGATTTATTTAGGCTTCTCCAATTTGGCGGTTAATCGACAAATTAGAATCCCCAAACTCCCTTCCCAAGGTCTTGAAGCAAGCTATGCCCATCAATTGGCGAAAAAGCAAAATTCAAAAAGTCGCTCAGGAACATCGCACGGTCACAGCGTACGGAGTAGATCCTCAGACGCGTCGTTTGTTAGAGAGTAGACCTTGAGATGTATCTTCGACGAACTTACAATCTCGATCCCTATAACTAGGGGAAGGACGATCGACGGGTCTGATTCAATATGTTGTAAGCACACATCGATTGTGAGATGGTGGTGCTTCCACGATCGCAACATTAATTGTCGTTCTCGAAATTTGAACTAGCAAACACCAACTTTATTAATTTTGTGGCAATCTGTCTTTGTTTGAGCGCCTGCATCTAGGGTTCACACAATCATATCTCTGCTCCTGAAGCACAAAGGAGTGAGTTGTTAATTGACACCAGAACCTCTCTAGAGTTTTCCCCCTCCATATGCGCGCTTGAATTAGTACAAGATTTGTCGAGGTTACATGAACAGACCCCACCCGATCGCCCCAAGATAATTTACACTGCGAGAAGTTTTATGAACACTTGAACACGACATTTGTGCGATAAGTCATCCGCTAAGCGTTCAAATCATGGGGTCTATAGGGATGCCAGAAATATAAATAATTAAACAATGCCATTGAGGCTAAGGCTGCAAAACAAGCCTTTACAGGAAACCTAAAAATATAAAGAAGGAGACCTTGTTGGACCTTCTTGAAAGAGTGAGCTATCCCGAGTGATTGATCTGATGTCCCCTGATTTGAATTTTAAAATATACTACGAAGTACTCATACGAAGCAGACAAGAATGGAGCAACAACCCCCCTTGGTACACAGATGAGTGGAAATATGGAAACAAGGTAGGGGCTGCGTGATAGGACCAAGATGCAGCCTACACATTCCCCTCTGCAATGAGTCAACAATATTTCAGGCTGAGCTATTTGCAATCAATGAAGCAGCACAGAGTTCAGCGACAGGAGACCCACTGACACTGGGATATCAATATTCTCAGACAGCTAAGCGGTTCTTAAGGCGCTAAAGGGATACACTTTCAACTTAAAGGCTGTCTGGAATTATCAACAATAAACTAACTGGCGGTAAATAATAGACTAAAACTGATCTGGGTGCCAGGTCATGAAAACCATGAAGGCAAGGAAAAGGCTGTCATACAAGCCAACAAAGGCGCTGAGATATGTGGCCATCCCCCCTTTATACTTGTGACAATTTGGACATAAAACTACATTTCATATACCGATCATTAAATAAAAGAACCAATTTTGAAACAGACAGGAGGGTATTTAGTACTCAAGAAAGTTCATTGAACAAAATCACAATCCCAAACGTACCAACTCTAGAACTACCATCTTTATAAAATGGGTTTCAGCAGCAAAGAAATCTGTAGGCAATGTGGGTGGAACACATACTGACCGTCAACTCAAGCCTTGAGAAAGATTCAAGGTGACAAGCAGACAACAGGGAATGAATTCCTGGGAATCCCATCTAAAGAAGTTGTGAAATTTTTGAAGGCAGCACTCAAATCCTAGAACATAGAAGGGGGTACAATAGATCATTATAGTCGCAGCACTAGTGTTCTTATGTGACACACCCCGAGTTCTTCAATTCAATTCAATCATAGATAACCTTTTAAAAAGTCAGGCAAGGATGGGGTCTGTTCAGCACGACTTAAAACAGGATTGGACCCTGGCTCTGGCGCCCTATTTATATGCAGCTTCAACCTGTTGTACAATACATTCCTACAATTTGAATCAAAACCAACCTGGTTTCCCTACCAAAAGTCGGGTTACCCAGTGGACTATTTAAATATTATGGCCCTATCGGACTTCATTTATTCTGAAGGCGATCAAACAACTCAAAAAGAAAAAAACCAAATTAGGTAGCCATCTGCGGCTTCCTTGATAAAGAGGGGCCATTCGATAAAATTGGCTACGAATGGATCGTAAGGGCTTTATCTTATGGAAGCGTCGATCACTCCACTTTCCGTGGTTTGGGGCAATGCTCGACAGCCGTACTAAAGCAACTTAATCCATAGTGGACTCAGTAACAAGAGGCTGACCACAAGGTGGAGCCACTTTACCACTTCTGTAGTCAATTGTGGTCAATGACCTACTCTACAACCGATCGGAGGATATGCCGACGTGTAGATGGTATACAGATAGCTTGGGTTGCACATGGACTATTCGCCTAAGTATACGCCATCTAAAAATGCGCTAGCCGAGTTCATATAATCTACTAAATTGAAAATCTCTTAAGGACTGAAGGACCTAACAAAGAAAAAAATCAAACTCCGGTGGGTTCCTGGATACAGGGGCTTCAATATAAACGAAATAGCTGAACTTTAGCCAATCGCAGAAAATTCCAGAGAGGCGATTTCAAAGACTTGCCGGTTCCTATGGTCTGAGATACAAGCTATAGGAAATGAAACCCTCCACAGAGACAGAGGGCAGACTAATACAAACTATGAGGTTTAGAGAAAGTCGTGAGGAAGTAGCAAAACTCTGTTACTGTGGGATCAATCTTTGGCTTCAGTAGGAAGTATATCCTAGCTTCTTTGGCACAATATAACTTTCTGGGTCGATTGCACTCCTTGTCAACCGAAGCATACGATTTTAAAAAGGATAAAAAAAGTTTCGCATTCTTGTCTTTTTATATTGAACCAGGCAACCACGCTTTGCTAGGATCTCAAACAAATATTAGACACATGGCCCGGCAGGAAATATTATTCCTAAAACTCGGCCCGCTTACCAAAGAGTTGTTCACCCCTGCCCTAGAGGTTACTCAATGCTGCCAAGCTATCTCATCAAAATATTTTTTAAATAATTTATGATTTTAATATACTCAACGACCATGTTAAGCGATAATGTTCCAAAAAACCGTTATTATGCCCATATAATCCTACACGACCTTAGTCGCCACTCCGCCATACATATTGCAGCAATGTGTTGATGGAATTCTTCCACTCACCCATCCGAGTTCAGGTTTGATTCCTTCTGCGGTTTTCTCTTTTTAGTTTTCTTTCCATTTTACCCATTCCTCATTTTCTGGTAAGGTATTCCCCTACATAGCGTTATGTGCATTTGCATGTGTCGGTTATTCAGTCATTCATAACACCATAAACAGCGGTTTTCTTCAAAAATGTTTTCCACGAAATCAGCATTTTCCCCCCAAAAAAAAGTAAGAAACAAAGGAGGAACAGAAAAGAAGGCAATGCACCCACTCGACACCGACTCGGCGTGTGTGTGTGTGGCTGATTGATGTTTTATTCACTTTTCCATAGATTTTTGTATTGTAATTAAAACTCATGACAGCGCGGACGTGATATATGTACATGATCAATGTACGTTGTTATGGTGTGTCATTGAATCTTAATTGGTCAGATCGTCTTCTATGCTTGGTGTGTGAGATCAGCGACCAGACAACACCGGAAACATGTCATGATAGACGATCAATGGGATATTGGAATGCGATTGATCGGTGAAAAATGTACATATTTAACGGTAGACGATCGAGGGAAGAGTTTACTTGTTTTTGATCCTTGCCGTCGTGTTTACAAATGTAAATGTCATGTAAATCCACCCAGAAGACCACTTGAAATACTATGTCAACGGCGCCTTATGACGACCTCATCACTATCTATCCACTTGAATCGCTTACGAAACCAGGATTTACAAGAATGCTGACAGAATTACAACAGACGACACCGAAACCCCTTCGTTGCTTCTCGCGATTGAAACATAATCGCTTGTATCCAGTACTCGTACACTGTGGATTCCCTTAGACGGAAATGTTTTGTTTATACCCGCAGTTATGTCGCCATGCATTGCTTGGAATACGAAATTATCAAATAACCATGTGTGGACGTTATTTCTTCTTCTCCCTTTACAGCACCATGGTTACGTAAACAACAACGTCGAGTCAGCGCACACTGATTTTTCCCGAATGGAGAAAAGAGGCGCAGGAAAAATTCCACATTCCTTAACGGGGTGATCACGTAAATATGTACATATCCGACTATAGTCGGAGTAATATTGAGGCAAGATCGATGCAAACCCGATCACCTTTCCAAGGATGCCCGCTTAATGGTACGGCACACAACGGAAAACTGGTCACGATTCAAGAAGTGGAAAATGCAGACTTACGTTAAGGAGGAGGTTTCCGTTTCCCGCTCCGCACAGGTCAAGTGGACCAGGGGCTTGGGAGAAATTCCAATTTCAATAGTTCAGATGAGGAAATCGCTTCAAACGAGCTGTCCACACGTGTGTGTATGTGTTTTTGCTGATTTATTTCTTGTCTTTTGCGTGGGAATGCGATGCACATCCTGTTTTTGATGCTGTTTTCCCCGAGGAGTCGTTAGAGAGTATCGAGTGTTTGCGGTGATATTTCTGTGCCGGAAGGATATGTTGTAGATCGTAGCGGCAGATGGGATTCTTTGATGTCATGGCTTCATTTGGCGCACATATGGCTTGTGATCTTTAAAGATGTTTTTCCACTTATGTATACGTCGTGCTGCTCTACCTATTGCATCACTAAGACCCGCTCGCGTTTGATCATTTTAGCGATCACTGTCCACATGGCTACCAGTTGGGAAATCTAGGTGCGGCCCCTTTTATTAATCCGTAACATTTCGTTTTCGCATATGAATATCAAGTGACTATTGCGTCCATAATACCAATAACCGCTTCTTCAATTACGTCCTCATACCCCTCTCTGCTCTTCCCGTACTCACTGTACGTTCCACCTGTACCGAACACTGTATTCATGTTTGAACACGATCGGAAAGTAAGAAGTCAGCAAGTCCGAAATGAGTCGCATAATTCCCACAAACAGCACGAAGCCGCTTGCAATCTGGGAAAAGAGTTTCTCATGTCCACCGTAGGCTAGATAGATAGACGACTACCCGTACATAGTGGTTATGCTGCTCCTCGAGCACGACCGAATGGAACCAGTTTCGTACGAACAAGAAAAAAATACCATCAACAGCCTTGCCTCACCTTGTTCGTTCCTCACTCCGTCCATGTGCCGGATCCGGTGTGACGGTACTGCTGGTGAAACGAGGTAAAACACGAAAATAAGGCAAAATACCTGTAATCAGCTGCTGGACTAAATAAAATCCAAACAGGTCGTATCGTATAGAATCTATTCTCCTCAGCTGTTCATCATCATTCCACCAACTGGCCTGATGGGCAATGGGAAGCAATGCTGTTGGTAAATTGCGCAACCAACACCCACCTGAGTCAATACGGTATCGATATCGACTACTGTCATCGGTTTATGTGTGATACACAGATGGTTACTCCTAAATCAGGTAAGCAATGCGATACCAGAACTGAGATTAGATGGAATGTCTCTCAAAGCGGAAATACACGTCGGAGATCAAACAAAGAAAACGACGACAAACAGAGGATATGAAGAGACGGAGACTGGATGATGATGATTTGGCGAGAGATAGTCGAACAAACAAAATGAAATTCTTTTCAAGACAGCGATTATCGGCTAACGAATTGATGAAACTTCACACGGGTGGATGACTTGTACTCGTAGATACAATTCATTTCATGGTTCTTTGTCCATTTCGAACTATAGCGCTAATTATATGCGATCAAGGGGAGAGCTGGTCATACATACCTTGTTTACGAAAGCGAATGGAATGTTTGCATATGCGTGTTATGGGACAGTGCGTGCGGTGGTAACCCAATGTACATTGTTTGTAACTATGACGAATCGATAATAAGATAGTTTATTCGGTGCAGGAAGGTAAGATGCATAATTTCGACAATAATTTCCGTGAGAATTGGGGCATTGCGTTCGAACGCAGACTGGTTTTATGAGAATTCGATGTGGTGCCACAGGGTAGATGTTGTTGACCGATACTTTTTACAAGTTGCGTGATATTGCGACAGAGACCGTAAAGAGGTCAGTTTCCGGTCAAGCGCAATATCTGTGGCATAGAAAGTGGGATGCGTATGTGTACACAGGTTGGTCACCAAGATACTAGACAAACTTGGTAACGAATCAAGGAGACTATCTCCAGCCTATCTCCTTTGGCTGTTTAGATAACTGCCTTAAAGGCCTGTTTGTCATTGACTTTGCCTTAATGAATAAAAATAGCACAAAGCTTCCATTCTGACATTTCAAATTGAAAAAAAAGATGAATAAATGAATCATTCGCCTCACCGTTAAGCATGTGTGGCTTAGAAGTGATCAAATTTCTCGAGACATCGCCATTCTCTCTATTTTGGGACAATGAAGAATAGACAAGTGTTAAAATGTCTGAGTGAAAGTTGGTGAATTTGCCAACGACAATAATTTGATATGCAAAGGGGGATGAGTAGTATGAAATTATAAGTATGGATGGGGTTTTCACTTTTAGTTTGAATAAATATTTCGCTGAAATTCACTGGCTAATGATGGTTGTTGCGATTTAATAATACATGCGAGCACATACGAGGAATATCCACTCATCAAGACGGCGCCATCTCGGAGTAGTTATATGTTGTTCTGTGGTTTGTGTTCAAAAAGTATCGGGAATCTGGGGCTTTCTCGGGTTGTGATGGACTGATTCGCGTGATTTGTTTATTGTCATTTTGGGGAACATGTCCCAATTTATTTCTACATTTCTGACCAAATCGGTTGTTTTATTTTTAATCTGCAGTCAAATAGGTTGCATCGTCTTTGGTACGATCAGTAAATACTTTTTTGTTTACAATAATGATCAGAGAATTAAATTCCTCTGTGGGAATGCAATAAGCTGAATGGTGCTTGTGTTACTTAGAATAAAACAAGAGATGAGCGTTTAAAAAGTTTTCAAAAAGGAACTGAAGGCATTGAAGATCACGATCGCGTTGATCGACCCCAGAATGACCACAACAAATTACCGAATCACAATGAATATTACAGATCACCCTCACTTTTCTGCCTCCAAAAACAAAGAGGACATTGAATAGCTGTCTTTGTCTAAGCATAGATTAAACAATATGAAAAGCTAATCGCACGAGCTATCACAAAGACCGAACTAAAGAAGTGTTTCGGGAGTTGGAAAGAGCTGGTATACGTTGATAGTATCTACTGACAACTACATATTTCGTAAGAAATAACAAAGATATAGATGAATAAATATAATTCTTTTCCAAGAACGGGAATTCTTGATATTTTTTTAACACAACTTACATGGTGATCGCGATCCATTACAATAAAGAGTCTCACGGCTTTTAACGATTTTCAGAGCTTAAAGGAAAATAAGCCCCAAATACTTGCCAAAATCTATTGACATTCCTAATTTCCTACGATAAACATCGGGCAAAAATTACATTCAGTCACGGTATGCAGATGCGGCTAATGGCCTCATAAAAGCCGTCCAATGATCGTTATTTTCGTATATTTAAGGCACTTTTTCGCTAATTACACAAGTGATTAATTGACCACTTAATCATCACAATCCCTTCATTGTTTTCTTAAGTGCTCTTTTGAGTTCCGAGTATCTGTCTTATTCATCATTTAGATTAACGAGGATCAAAGGGGATACATATTCCCATGCCTTGGTGGAAACATGCCACGGCTTACGTGTCCATTTCTTCCTTTATCCAACATGTACTTGCGGCCTTGTAACATGACCTCTGGCTTCATATAGAATTTCCAACCTAAATCGCCGCTATAAACCATCACCTTTGCATATCTTGGCACCCAAGTCATTTGCATTTATTGTCTCTTAACATATTCATTGAATTAATCGCCCATTGAGCTCGGACTAAAGTGCTTTAAGAATATTCAATAGATAAACCCTGAAAGGCCATGGGAAAGTGCGAACAATAAATCCATTCTTCCAATCCGAGGTTCGATGGTTCTACGATAAAACAATACGAGGGCAGAGTCTACGTAAATACGACTTCTGTGGGATAATTTACTGATCATGTGCTATCTTTATTCTCTTCTAATGAGTATGACATCAAGTATGGCTATGACTCTATTGTTTGCACTTATTCAGCAATTCAGAAAGCAAGCCGGTCAAGGTTGGTTCGATTGTAAAGCCCGCCACTTCGACGAGTGACCATGACAGAAGGCAATTGACAAATCGTTAGCTTCCGACAACTTGATGACATTTGGACACTTTGTCATATAAACTGATGCCCCGTCAAGTGGAGCAAGTAAGAAACCATCGCTACTGTGCTTAATATTGTTATAATTTGACAGTTGGCCTGCGTCAGATGTTGACGCGATAAGATTGTTTAGATATGAACCGATCATATTTATTTATTGATTGAGGGTGATTAGACGCATTCCATTCTCAAGTACCAAGTCCAGTCGACTGACGGCATGATTGGAGTCACGTGTCCAAGTAGGCGTATATGCACCCCCATACGATTGTGCATTCGATACGATTTGTATTTATTCAGTTTTTTCTTCGTGATTGTTTGGATTATATTCGTGCCCGGGAATGTGTTTATCTATTTGTTTGGTTTACTATGGCGATGAAAGATTAAGGAACAAATTACATATTTGAGTTGGGAATTTCGGAATTCCATAGGAAGGGATTAGAATTGGAACTTCTGTTTGGGATCGGGGTTTCCAGAGTAGCAGCACTTGAGATCGGAGATAAACCAATTTGTGGAAATTGGATAGATAAGACTTATAAATAAAGGTTTTGTCTAAACAAACGATCGATCGACGGTCGTAAAATAATGGAAAACAGAAGGGTAGACATGGCAGTTGTTTATATCTTATTTTATGGGATTCTGATGGCACAACTCAACTGAGGAGGCAGTAGTTTGTCGGTATTTGCAAAAGATCCAGTTTGTGATACGATAATGAGAGAGTGAAAACAATCTCTTTGTTTCCATAGCCCGCCAATGGTACAATTTAAGACATGTGGCCCAAAATGACTACCTTGTGGTATGTCAAAATTGGCATTTTAGAAAGAACAAAACTGGTTTATATAAACGTAGGTTCCAAAGAGGTTTGAGACTTAAAATTCTGCCCAAGAAAAACAAAACAGTTTTGATGCTTCTTCAGTGGTTTAAAGGATTAGCCTTCAAGGTTGAAATTCTCGTCGAGCATCAACTCAATTTTTTACTTGAACGACTTCCCTTTTAGAAGTTGGAATTAATTCGTAGCGTTTTTGTTTTATTATCAAATTTGAAATTAAATTGAACAAAGTATTGACCATCACCAGATAAGCAGGATACGAATATCACATCGGAAAACGCCTAGTCTTTAGATGCAATTACATCCATATAAGAAGTAAGTTTTTGCTCAGTCAGGACGTGGGTAATCGATCGGAACAAGTGATAATCAAAAGTAAAAATATCGAGAGAGTATGGCGGGCGCAAGTATTCCATTTGATTATTGCAAGGTATGTTTTGACGGAATGCAGACGAGCATTGTCGTGTTGTAAAATCACTTTGTTGTGCCTTGCGGAATATCCGCCCGTTTACTTCAATGCATCACTTCAACACCTTCATTTTAGTCGATAGCGGCTTCCAGCTAATAGCAGTTCACCAAATACAGAGCATGGAGCATACATTTGGATCCTTGGATATTTGATGGTATATTTTGTTGATGGTTGCCGGCTAAACGCATGATTTTGGGCGCTTGTGATTGTAGTAACGACTCAACTTTTTACTGGCATAAATTCCTTCCTATTCTATCGTTGAGGCAGCTGTTCACAGTAGCAAAAACGCCTTTCGACGCCCCTTGGAAAATAATTTTAAACTATTTAGTATTTTACTATAAATAATTTACGAGTCATAAAATCACGAAAACTAAGATGGGCAAAACACGTAGAACAAATGGACAGTGGACGAACAGTCAAAGGAATAATGAATGGAAAACCCGTAGGAAAAAGACCGCCAGAAAGGCCGCATCGTGGATGGCAGGGAAATATAAGGATGGATCAGAGTAGCGAAAATTGGAAGGAACACACTGACGGGAAGGCTTGTCATCGAGGCTCTGAAATTTGGAGCTCCAAATGGCCAGTAATAATAACAATAATAAATTTGGATTATTCTTAAAGCTTTAAATTGTTTTTCTACTGTCGACAAGTCAACTCCCAACTATTAGGACAATAAAGCAAGTGACTGACCAGACTCCTAATTGAGCAGTTCCTCCAAATCTTTATCTTCAAACTTCCCAAACTCAATAACTTTTCTTTCAGGTAAAAATCACCACTTTCATAACGTGCTAACAACGTTTCTTCAGCTAGACCATGGGTGCGATGACACTGGCAGCACTTTCTTCATATCAATGAAGTTGAACTCCCAGCAGAATAAATTTATCCGAAAAAAAGTTCAATTTATTCACAAAGTACGAAGGTTGTCCACCAAATGATATACTCGTACATATACCGAAGTTGACGTCTGTTTTACACCAATTATGTGGAGTGTACTTGTTTGTCGTTTCATCGTATGACAGGTTTCAACTTATTCTCTAAAGTATCTGGGGGCACGGCAGTGCCCCCGCCAAGTCGAGCAAAAAAGCGGCACGGCCGTACCATCCTTTTCTCGAAGCAGTTCGGGCCATTTTCGACCCCCTATAACTTCGTTGTGGATAAAACTAGAAGCCTGAATTTTCAGTAACCAAGCAGGCATCCCATAGACACGGTATATTTCAAATTTCATTAAATTTGAACTAGTAGTTTAAGAATTATAACTAGTCAAAGTTTCTAATTCTGTCACTCACTCACTCACTCACTCACTCACTCACTCACTCACTCACTCACTCACCGATCATCAAAACTTTAGGGCACTTCTAGCAGACATAGAAGCTTGAAATTTAGAATACAATTAGTGTTTAGTGTATAAATCAAGGAAAAACTAAAATATTTTGCAATTTCGGTCCAGTTTTCTAGATACACCAAATATTATTACTAATAGGATAGTGTCTGTATGTATCCTTTTTCAATTTATCTAGATGGCGATTAACCCCTAAAAATATGCAATGCAACCCAATCAATGGGCGGTTGGGGAATTGGGTTTAGTGGTCAATGTGGTTCATGTATTTGCCGGAATATAAAATAAATATCTTTATTATGTACATATATTTAATAACCATTTGATGAACTTATAATTAAATCAATTTTAAAACAAATTGTATGTTCGGTGTCAGAGTTGGAGACTACTAACTTGTACAGTTTCGCTCAAAATTACGATATTGTTAAAACACGCCCAGTCTCCTCTAAAGTCGAGTGCTACGAGATAAATGACGGTAAAAAGTTCCTGAAAAGAAGAGATAACCCATATTTGATCAATCACTATTTCTATGACGGAGAACAAGTACCAGAGAAATACTTCTTCTCTTTACTTCTTTTATTCAAGCCATGGCGTTCCTTAGATGAACTCAAAATGGGGTGTGATACTTACACGGAGGCCTTTAATTTGGCGAAAGAAGATTTAAAAGAAGGAGTCGATTATGGTAATTCAATGATAGAGTCAAGATATAAGATACAAAAAGCATGTGAAATGATAGAATCTAAAGTTGCTGAGATAAACGAAGAAAGGGAAATTGTTGATGATGACGATGGTCCTGAAAACCCTTTAGACTTTGAAGCTGTGGAAGCTGCAAACGCAATGGATGACTTTCAGAGAATCAATCTGGTAGAAGAAGAGCAGACTGATCTTCAAAGTATGATCGCAAAACTTAATGCCGATCAAAAAAGAGTCTTCGATATGATCACACATAAAATGGACACAACTGATAATAACGCTGACGTTTTACGCTGTTTTGTGAGTGGAACTGGTGGCACTGGAAAGAGCTTTTTAATAAAAACTGTGAAAGTTTGGGTTAAGATGTATTTAAACAAAAAAGTGGCAGTTAGTGTTCCAACAGGCATAGCTGCATTCAATGTGAATGGATTGACTATACACAGACTATTGCAGCTGCCTGTGGAACACAAGCGAACACCGAGGTACAAGCCACTTTCCGATGAAGTGCTCCAAGTTCTGAGATCAGATTTGAAAGAAGTAGTGTTGTT
The DNA here is from genome assembly GCA_958301585.1 of Merodon equestris. NCBI lineage: Eukaryota > Metazoa > Arthropoda > Insecta > Diptera > Syrphidae > Merodon > Merodon equestris. The sequence continues at coordinate 44,750,257 of OY284416.1, read as the reverse complement.
TATCATAGACGAAGTGTCGATGATATCCAATGTTACTTTAACATATATTCATTTACGCTTGTCTGAGATATTTGACACAAGCGATGATCAGAATGGGTGGTTTGGAAAAAAACATCTTGTAGTTTTCGGGGAGCTTTTACAGCTTCCGCCGGTAAGAGAAAAGTCACCTTTTGAAAAACTCTCAACTGCTGAAACTAACAAGTTGTTAGGTTCCCTCAGTATGCCGAATCTGTGGATTGAACTGTTCGTATACGATGAACTTACTATTAACATGCGACAGCTCAATGATTCTGACTTTGTTGAAATGCTAAATAGAATAAGATTAGGTGTGACTACACAAAAAGACCGCGACTTACTCTCAACTAGATTAATAACTCTAAAAACCAATTCAAATGAAAATAGATTGATTGAAATAATTGAACACCTCTCGAAACTTCCTGATGATACCGTTTGCTTATTACCTACAAAAAACATGTGTCAACAATTAAATACTGCAATGCTTAGATCTCTCCCACATCCCGAAATAAAACTTACAGCTGTAGATAGAATAGATTGCCTAACAACATCTTATAGTGACCATATTAAATATTAAAAATCTTTTATGTTTTAAATAAATAGTTTTGACTTGGCAATCGCACTAAACAATCTAATTTAATATAATATCAATTACTTGTGAGATGCATGCGATGGACAAGTCAATCTATTTATTTAAAACATAAAAGATTTTTAATATTTAATATGGTCACTATAAGATGTTGTTAGGTTAGCTAATTACGTAATAACTTAAGACAGAAGGTCTCTTAAGTAGGGGCTGAATAAATTAACCGACTTGATATTACATAGATCTCACAACTTTTTACGGTAGAAGAACTGAGTTGCGAGACTTGGTTTTTTTTACAAGTTATGTTTTTGATGGCATTTTCTTTACACGAATGTGTGCAGTAGACGTCTTGTGTGTTGACAAAAATTTACAGGGACTCTGCTCCTTTCATGCCAGCCGTTAAAAAGTGGACAGCTGAATTTAAACCTGGTCGCATATACTCAAAGAAGAATTGCAATATGAGCTAGCTGAGACAATGTCGATATCAGAAGAAAGGATGCGAAACATCTTGCACAAAGAATTAGGGATGCGAAAGCTCTGGACAAGATGGGTGCCGCTTTTGCTGAATGCCGATCAAAAGCATATACGTGAACGATTTTTGCGGCGATCATTAAACCAATTCATTTGGGATCCGACCGTTTTTATGAGGCTATTTATTTTTTTTATAGGGTTCGTGCAGGTTCAAGGGTGTACGCATTTAGGGTGTTTGTCACACAGCCTGGACGGGGTGCAGATGGTTTGTGTTGAAGATGTATGTTCACTACTCTCCGGGGGTGGTTGTCCTAAATAAGATTTTTTCCGAGATTCGACTGAATTTGTCGCGTTGGTTGTAGTTCACAGTAACTATCTCGCTTTCCATGTCATTAAGGTAATTATATTGGAAACATGAGTCCATCAATATTGTGCATATCAGAAACGAAATGGTAGTCGAAGCGGGGTATGGAGGCTGACGGTTAAGCGCCAAAGAGCGGAAAAGTCATGGCCAGCGCCGTTTGGGATGCGAAAGGGATCCTGTTAATTGGCTAGTTGACAACATTAATTACTGTACAGGCGAATATTACTCCAACCTTCTTGACCAGTTGGAGGCCAAAATTTGCAAGAAGAGGCCTGGCTTGAACAAAAAAAATTATCTTTCACCGGGGCAATACACAAGGGGGTGCGTTATCGGCATGAAAAACTGTGGATTTCGGGTACGATTTGCTAAGCCCCTATTCTTCAAACTTGAAGAAATTTGTCTCTGGGGCCATGGACATTAAATATTTGCATAGCCTTCCAGACTCCCACTTCCGGGAAGGAATGTTGATGGTGGAAAAACGCTGGACCAAGGCTGTTGAAGTCAAGGGAAAAATAATTTTTAACTGAAGATCGCACCTATGAAAGTCTCTATATACAGGGTATGTCCTCAAAGTAATGTCAGTAGGCCGTTTAAAAATCAATTATTGAACTATTCGTTACAAGTGATTAAAAAACATCAAAGTAGGCTCCTTCTACTCAAATACATCGGCTCCAGCGAGTCTTCAAGCTCTGCATCGTGGTAGGCCTCATTCCGTCTACTGTCCCGAAATGCTTACCTTTCACAGGTGTTTTGAAGCGTGGAAACAAAAAGAAAGCGGGGGTGCTACGTTCGGGCTGTCAAGGGGCACCTCTGCTCTAACCAGGTAGTCGGAGGCGATAAAGGCGGTGTGGGTCGGAGCATTGTCGTGGTGTAACCTCCAGTTGTCTGCGTTGTCTAGCCGGACGCGTTGATCCCTGTGTTTCAGTCGTTTGAGGACTCCAGATAAAATTTGGTGTTGACTGTTGTACCAGGTTCTACAAACTCGTGATGAACCAGTTCACGGGTGCCAAAAAACGCGATAAGCATGATTTTCATGATTTCTTTGTTCTTACGAGCGCTGAATTTTTACTTCTACAAGGTCACAGGCTCGGAGTACACTGAGCAACGGGGCGCTGTTTAGCTGACGTCCCACACTACCAGTTTTAACCGGTCATTGATGTTACTTTCAGGACATACCCTGTATGAGGAAGGGTAATGGAACTATCTAACACTTTTTCGACCCCACAACGTTTGTTCAAAAAGTATCAGGAAACTTATTTGCTAGTCTACTGTAAGCTCTATTGTAAGTCTACTGTAAGCTCAGGGTTTTACGTTTGTAACGATTAGTAAATATACTGGATTTTTCAACAGTAACTTAACAATTTTGTATTTAAATACAAACATACCCTTAAACGTATTAATGTTTTTTTAATGTGAACGTCAGCCAAGGTTTACGTTTTACACATGGATAAGCTCAAGAGCTGTTTCTTAATCGTGAAAAAATACTACCGAAATTCTGAATCGGAGGCCGCGACTTTAAAAGCGTTTGTTCCAATTTTCGGTCATAATGATCGTCTCACCAGACAGGCATGTTATAGAAAGCAACACTATTGAACACTATGTCCTCGCGTCAATGGGGCATCGCACCGGTCGAAGTACTAAAAATAAAGTAGCCGTAGGTGCTTCAGTTCAAAAAGAGCCAACTCAGTCGATTTCATACCGTTTACAGGAATTGGTCATCTCTTAGTCCAAATTGTAGCGAATATTACGTTAAGAACTGAACCTATACCCTTACCAGATCGATCAATAAATCAAGAGGTAAAGCCGATTGATCATTTGAAGGACTGACACTTAACCGACTACATCCACAAAAAGTGATCGTGCGGTGTGGATTTCATGCCAGATGTATGATTGTGCCATATTTTTTCCGCAATGAAAATCATCACCATTGACAACGATCGATTCGCTATCACGCCATGTTGGAAGACTACCTTTGGCGAGAATTACATGAACTTGCCTTCAGTGAGGTGCTACATGCAGTTGGTTAAAAAATTTATCCATTAACTGGGAACTTTGATAATCGTGCTATCTAAAGGAATCATCAGTCCTGACCTAGGTCATGCAATTTAACACCGTTGCACTTCTATTTATGAGGTTATGTTAAATCGTTGGTTTATGTCAACAAGCCAACAATGTTGAAGAAACTTAAGAACATAGCTTATCCATATCGAAGTGGTTGAAAAAGGTTCCAAGGAAGTGATCACTGAACCAGGTTGGTTTTGAGTTTAATTTAAGCACAAAATTGTAATGTTCTTATTGAAAACTTCATTTGTTTGCCTAAATTTTGCGATAACATAAAATGTAACAAAATTTGAAAAAAAAAAAAACTTTTAGTAAATCTGCAATAAGTAAAGCTAGAGTTTACAAGGGTTATTAGCTTATAAAATAAGGTCATAAAGGCGATAGACTTGATGAGCGCTGCGGACGTTCCACCAAATTAGCAATCGAAAGAGAAAGGAAAAATTATGAACGATCACCGATCACCGATAATATCAATTGGTCATATCATGTCAAACAATTTCCTGGATATTTTGGGTAGATTTTTGTAGATCAAATAAAAACAGCGAGTGGTGGATGCTCAGGAGCCGGATTTTCAAAAATGACGTTGAAACGCAGGTGCTAGATCAACCCAATAACGATCACTTGATCACCTGACAAGTGCGGTTGAAAGTGAAGATCGCGTTCACTGTGCTTTTCTATTTGGTAATTGATTACAATTGACTAATATGAAGTCGCTACAAAAAGCTAAATAAAAATAGAAGTGGATAGAGTGGAGCTTGAAAAATGTGAAAAAAAGTGTGCATTGATCAGTTATGATACCGAAGTACAATCATTTCTTGGTGCCTATGCCATCGAGTCGTACCGTTCAATTCTGGAAGATTTTTTTTGATATTTTTTTTACATTTTTGAGGCTCCAGTCATTTTTTTTGATTACTTTTACCGTTTTAGGTGGCTCTATGGCAGGAATCATGATATTAATCATTGCTTTCGATTACGGTGTAGGACCCCATGAGTTCTTGCCAAAGGGTCAAACAATCAATAAGACATGGTGTACCACTTCTCTTCCTAAAAATTAAGAGAGACTCAAAAGGCCGCAAGCCAAGTAGTTTAAAGGCAAATAGCTGGAAGAGATATGTAGGTGCTAAGTCCTATCCGCAAGTATTTCCTGTGAGAAGAAGTACCGTACTATCTTATTCGCACCAAGAAAGTGATCACATTTATGTAGGCGAATAAATAGGACACTTTTGGAAAACTTAGAATTCCTGTTACTTTTTGAACACAGGATAGTGTCCCCTTCCCGCAGACTTAAGAATCCGTTCGTCAGTCAATAAACATACTTGAAGAAGCATTCAACCAGACCTGATCACCGTGAAAACTACAATACACTGTCCACTCACAAAGCAAATACCTCAAACGCCTGCACACAGCCCATTCTAGTGTGCTAATGCAGAGTTTCTATCTAATCACAGTAAACATATGCCTACCCACATGCTTACGAATACGGTGGTCATAGTTACGAGTCAATGGCATTGAAAGTCCATAACGAAGTGAAACCAAATTTGCCCAGATGCAAACCTCGAGGCAGAAGTGTGGTTAAGTACTTCTCGTCAAAATAGCAGTGAATCCCACCTGCTGTCAAGTGTAATGAAATGTGCTCGAAGGGATTGCTGTTACATCAACTTGGCTTAAAATGCTTTTAAAATCCACTTGGAATAGTGGAACAGCGACTGATGTTATCAGTTGGAAACAAAAGAAAAGCGTTTCCCACGTAAATGTCATAGGCTCTAAGGCTGGGTAGGGCTTTCAGTGTCCCAACTGTACGTAACATATGCGCAGCTGGTTTACGGGCTCTCTGTTCTTCGATTCTTTTGTTTCCCCCCCATTTATTGTGCACGTCTGATAAGGCAGAGAAATCCCCGAAAAAAAGTGGGTCACTTGGTGACAGTCTTATCGAGCTGGACGATTACATTCCCCCTTTTATGTGGTTAACACTTGATCTTGATATTTGTCGAAGCAAATAGCGCATTAATTGATTACCAACGATAGAGACTGGAATGTTATCGATCGACCGAGCAAAGTCGGTTTCAGTGGAAGGAAGCATGACGGTGACTCGCGGAGCATAACCTGTAAGTCACTGGACTCAATCAGCGTCATCATCATCATCAGCTTAATTGCCGAGAATTTCTCTGATTCGCCTTATTTCCTTTGTTGCTTACGATCTCTATACAAAAGCCCGTAGCGGAACTAATTGGAGGTGCGATACCACATAAGAACCTATCTACTTTTCAGATTAAATATGTATCTAGATGCGAAAACGAGGTAAGGGAAATATAACAACACCACGCAAGTGTCGGACATTCTTGGTCGCACTGCGAGCATGGTACTTACGATTTGTGTTAATTCCGTGATCGGCTTGTTGTGGTGATTTGTTGGCGGTGGCGATGGGGACGAGGACGATGACGAGGAGGAATTTGTCGATTTGCTATTCCGCGGGGGTGTTGGTGGCGGTACCGGACTGATCTGATGGATATTGGTACCGCTGCAGTCTTTCGAATTACGATTGGGCGAGAGACGCGATGGAAAACTTAACGTTTTCGTCCACTGCGTTAGACTGCGAACCATTTTCGAGCGAGTTTTCAGTTTTTCACTTAATTCGGTAATTTTTCCGGATTTTTTTTTCCTTCGATCGGATTTCACAGTTTCACTTGGAATCTTCGGTTCACAGTTCACTGAGTGCGTTATTCCTTTGCTTTTGTTTGTCACTTTTATTGGTATATGTTTTGGTAACTTCGCGATCGGTTGGGGGAAACGTTCGATTTATGGTTGCTTTTCAGAGACGACCGATTGGATCTGCTGACGACGAGCGACTGATTCGGAGGAAATCAAGAAACCACTTACGAACGGAGTAACAGTGGCAGCTGGTGCTGTGGTGCTGTGGAACTGTGGTACTGTTGTGTGCTGGTGGTGCTGCAATGTCTGCAAAATCCAATAGGCGATTGAAGAGGGTTGAAAGGGAAGTTGAAAAGCAAATGATAAACAGAGATACACCTACGCCGATTCCGTCTGTGCGACAGAGAGGGAAAACGTCGGATGAGAGCTCTCTCACTTGAGTTCTCGTTCAAATTTGAAAGTTGGTGTTAAGTTTCCTTTTAACTTCTTGTACGCCGTGTGGTTGTTGTTGTTTTTCGTTTCTCACTTCCTCCTCATATTCGTTAACTTTAATTGAAATGTGTGATATGTTTACACCCGTCATTCGTGAGAGACAGGGAGCGCTAGATAGAAAGAGAGCGACTGAAACCGGCAGATGTGCAGTTGCATTGAGTTTGCTCCATTCCTCCCCCGTCCATTCTTCTTCTTTTGTTGGGCATTCCTTGCTTTACTTCTAACGCATTTCCCCTCTTTTTTTTATTTTCTTTTTACAATCCGTTTGATTTTTTTTCAATCGACTCATTCCACAGATGACAATATGGAAAAAGAAACGAGAAAGAACGGCAAGCAGATTGCGGGTTTGCTTATCGTACTCCGTTTGGGTTTTGGTCTTCATCCCGTTTTTCACTCTCTCTTTCTCGTTTTGTGCTGCATTTGCATCTGTATCGCATATTTCTCGAGGTCATCAATAATGCCCGATTGGAGGGGGACTTATTACGGAGGAGTTGCTATTGTTTAATTTCAGATTTATTGCGGCTTCTTTTTGGAGCCGTGCTGAATGAGGGTTTTGACAAATGGCGTGTTTTTGTTTTCTTTCCGATCGTGCGTGGGATGGAGTGGGGCAGATTTCTGTCGTTTCTCAGCGGATGACATATTTTTTTTTGTCGTTGTTTTGAAAGTTGCAGATAAAGGTTAACGAGAAATAAAAAAAGAGATATGGAGCGAGATCATACAAATTACTGCGATCTTGGCCCTTAAAACAACAAGATTTTTACAGAGAACGACAAATTTCATAGAAAAATTTCCTTAAGTTGAAATGGCTGTTTATACCCTTGTGGTTCCACGATGGAGATCTGGCATAATCAGAATGGGTGAGGGGAGCCACGTCTGATTTAGGTTAATCGAATTCCTAAAAAAATTATAGTATTTTGCTGACAAGATCGCTTTATAGAGTAGATACATAGATGACGAATGGACTCCCAGTCTTACGACAAGCCATATTTCTCGAAGCTTATAGGGTTAGTAGACAAGTTCAAAATCAACCAACAATTAATAGTACCTTGTACGAGGGTGATCCGATAATTACTTAGCCTACAAAAGAAAAACAAACATTTTGGAGAAATGGCGATTTATTTTTCAATATGGTCCTACACTTCTGACAATAACAACGCCGGAAAAAGGAAAAGAAGAAGAAGAAGAAGGCGATTTATTTTTCAATATAGCCTCCTTTTAGCTCGATACACTTGACCCAGAGATGCTCCAACTTCTTTAACCCATCTGAAAAATACGTTTTCTCGAGGTCTGCAAAGTAGGCCTCCGTGAGGGCGATGACCTCCTCATTCGACTGAAATTTCTGCGCGGCGAGTGACTTTTCAAGCTTGGAAACAAAAAGAAGTCGCACGGAGCCAAATCTGGAGAATACGGTGGATGGGGCAGCAGTTCGTAGCCCAATTCGACCAATTTGGCCGTGGCGAGGGCGGAGGTGTGAGCCGGTCCGTTATCATGGTGGAAGAGCACTTTTTTCTTCGCCAAGTGGGGTCGTTTTTTCTTCAATTCGGCGTCGAGTCGGCCCAATAATTGGCAGAGTACAGCCGTTTTGCCCTTCTCCAGGTACTCGATGTGGATCACACCTTCTGAATCCCAGAAAACGGTGGCCATCACCTTTCCGGCCGATGGGACAGTCTTCGCCTTCTTCGGGTGAAGTCCACTGTTTCGACTGTTCCGTGGTCTCTGGTGTGTTCCAGTGGATCTATGTATGTTTCGTCGACTGTCACGAAACGACGCAGAAACTCCTTCGGATTGCGCTTAAACAGCGTCAAACACTGCTTTGAAGTGGTCTCACGGTTGCGCTTGTTGTCCGGAGTGAGCAAACGCGGCACCCATCGCGCCGACAGCTTTCTCATGCCCAACATTTCATGCAGGATATGACCCACGCAATATTTTGAAATGCCTGCTGTCTCAGCTATCTCGCACACCTTCAATCGGCGGTCTGCCAATACGAGATCGTGGATTTTTGTCAAGTTATCCGTGGTAGCCGTTTTCGGGGCACTTGGACGTGGCTCATCAGAAACCGACGTGCGACCACGTTGAAATTCGTTAAATCAATTTTTGATGGTCGTCATCGATGGAGAAGAGTCACCGTAAACAGCATCCAAACGCTCTTTGGATCTTTCGCTGTGCGATTTCCGCGGACACTCCCGCTTCCACACGCGGTCAAAACAAAACTACGAGTCCGATCCGGCTGAAATTTCGACAGTAGCCGTCTACTAGAATGTACTACACGATAGTCACTTGCTCTTGCGATACTGGCGCCATCTGGCGGCGAGGCTAAGTACTTTTCGGACCACCCTCGTATTTAATATTTCTTTATTTACTTCGAAACATACTTTTCCTCATGTGGCTTTCTTTTAACTCTTCCACCACTATATCCCAGCCGGTGTAATTCCTTAAGGCTACGCTGTCATTTCCTGAAGGGATCCCATTACTTTATTTTCAAGAAGAAATAATGGCAAGGTTTTCCTTGTATTAATCTTTCACATAGCGACTATCTATCGCCAGACAGAATACGAGGCAAAAAGTCCGCTCTTTTCATATCTGGACCAGCAGCTTTTAACGGAAAAAACGACTATTGAAGTTTTTTGACTTAAACCCTTATCGCACCCAGGTTCCTAAACTGCAAGCAATTAACGCTATTTGGCGATGAAAATTCACAAATAAATGAGTCACTGCGCTTACTATGCGATGTTACTGATCTGGCATTTTAGAGAAATGTGTGCCCCCATTTGACTCCCAATTGTACATCTGATATATTTAGTATAGGACTTTAAAATTTAACCTTAAAACTGCGGTACTGAAGAGAAATATTCGTGACCCATGAAGACCTGTGTTGATATAGGCCCATCCAATTTGTGGTTCCGAAAGTAAATTTAACCAAAACCTATTTATAATCTAGACGCATATCGGGCATTATCTTGTTCATAACTTGACAAATCTTTATTTTGAAAGCATCAGGAGCTTGCAAATCATGCGCATAGACACGATTGCTGTAAGGCTAAAATGGTTCCGTGGAATATGGCAACGTCTAAGCTAAGAACAAATCGGTTAACATTTGCGTATACCATGAAATCGATAGACTTGAATCTTCTTTAAAACTTGCACTAAGAGCAGCTATATTTCTCCATAATTTTTGTTTTCAACGATTAATAAATGATTCTTTTATAAAATGGTAAACAGTATATAGTCTCCCGGTTGGGTTTGACTTTCTGATTGAAACAGAGATGTCAAATCCGGACTACGAATGATTGGATATAAAGGGTCCGCCATCTAACGTTTTTTTTTTCAAGTAGTGCTTATTTCGTGAATGGTAACACTTAGCTCATGTCTGATTTGACAGATAATTAGTTTTATCCTTGCGCTGAACGAATATGGTTGTGTGTACGCTTGAACAACGCTGGGAAATATTGCGACATTACTTTGAAAAGTGGGCTGCGATCGACTTACAGAAGATGCCGATTTTGCCAAAAAAATCATCTTTTCAGATGAAGCTCATTTTGATCTTGGCGGGTATGTAAACAAGCAAAATTGTCGCATTTGGGGCACAGAAAACCCGCACGCATACATTGAAAAGCCGCTGCACCCAAAACGAGCCACTGTTTGGTGCGGATTTTGGTCCAGAGGCATAATTGGGCCATTTTTCTTCGAAAATGAGCAAGGAGTGGCCGTTACAGTCAATGGCGATCGTTATCGGGCCATGTTGAACGAATTTTTGTTCACAAAAATTGAAGAGGAGGATATTGGCAACATTTGGTTTCAACAGGACGGCGCTACGTGCCACACAGCCGAAGCTACACTCGATGTTTTGCGCCCTGTTTTTGAAGATCGCATTATCAGCCGCAGAGCTGATGTCGTTTGACCACCTCGGAGCTGCGATTTGACACCGTTGGACTATTATTTGTGGGGTGCCGTCAAAGATAAGTGTTACGCCGACAAGCCACAGACAATTGACGCTTTAAAGGACAATATTCGTGAAGCCATTGGTGAAATACAGCTGCACACAATCGATAATGTGCTTAAAAATTGGACCGATCGTGTAGGCTACTGCATGGCCAGCCGAGGCAGCCATTTGAATGAAATTATTTTCCATTATTAACCGGAAGGATTGTACTTTCAAATAAAAAAAGAAATTTGAGAAAATATTCAGTAGTTTTTTTTTTACAGCATTTTCAAAAAAAAAAAAAGTTATTTGGCGGACCCTATATTAAGTCTCATTTGGCCGTACAGGATCGACTAACAATTTCCATAAAATATTATTGAGTCGTACGCTTTACTTGAACCATATAAGAGATCCTCAAGAGTTTTAGTGGTTATGTTGCCTTTCATTATAGATTATATCCATGATTCGTTGTATCTCAAGTCCCTAGTACTAAGAGACAGGAGTTCTTTCGATCCTAACATCAATCGAGCGGGCTAAAAGCAAGTTAATTTTCTAGTATCTTGCTCTGCATTTCGGAAGAGAAGACGAAAGGCAATTTGAAAGGCAAGCACTATTCCACCAACCAGCATCAACAGAAGACGTCGTCGAGAGTTGAGGTTTGCAGATTATGCAGCCACTCATATGCAAGCTCTAATATTCACATTTATTTAGGTGACCCAACCTGGACAATTCCTCGTCGAGAGAAAGTGTTATAAACTGACATCGGGGAATGTACGATGACTACCAAGCGCTCCCACAAGACATTGCTACCATTCTCATTTCATATAGTTACTAACGTCATTCCGAGTAAATAACTACTCATTTGAAGTACATAGATTTAAAGCTGATATTGATTGATATAGAAGAACAGCCTTCTGCCAGGCCAAAAGCCTGAGACCTCAGCCCGACCTACTTTTTCTTAAAATGTATGAAAATACTACAAAAATCAGAAGCACGAATTTTCGAATGAATGCGTCTTTCAGAGACACAACCTAAGCGAGGAAAATCGTACGAAGTGGTTGTGCACTTGATTGGACCTGCCACTAGGATGCATGGTCAAATCTGTGCTTAGTCCCTGTGGGGTCTACGCGGGTGGCGTCACCGTTCTTTCTATTGTTACATGTTTAGCGGTTGTCTACTTTCAGCTCAATGAGTGCTAAATGTGATACATGAAACATTGGCTTTCTATTAATGCTCTCTAAACCGAAGTTACACATGAGAAAGACGAAAGCAACGGCTGGTGCTAACAGGCGTCAACGACCAGACTTCCATGTAAACTATATATCTCATAAAGTAAGTTACTATGGTCAAAATGATAAAGACCAGCTAAAGCGTTAACCATTTTCTGGTAACTCAAGTGTGCTTTTGGCAAGACATAGGGCTCATCACCTTATTACCAGGTAAAGCCCTTTGGGTCTCTTGCCTTGTACGCAACTCCAAAACGCGATTTTCTTATGCTACACATTGGATTCATAATCGTCCCACTCTTGATAAGGTCAACACTGGAAGTCATATCCCGTCCTAAGAGAGCTGGATTTTGAACTGAAGAACTGTCCTGCGACCTCTGTTGACGCGAATAAATTTTCCTTGGTATCACGATTGTCCTTTAATATTGAACCTGAATATTGAAATTTCATGAAAGGCTCCAAGTCAGGTGCTGGAATTCTTGACTAAACATTTCATGTAGCATATATGCGGCTCTCTTTCGGGCGGTGCAATGTATTCAAAGCAATGCTTAACCCTATTTCAAAAGTATAGAGTGATGTCAAGACCTCTGTGAACAAAGTTGGAGAACATCAATTTATTGTTCCAAGAAACGGGCTGAAATGTGTGTTCCTCAGAACCTGAACATCTTTGATTAGCAGCTGGCTCCTTCAAGATCCGATGTTTAGAAAAAAAAACGGTATAAAACGTTTTCTCTGTAACTGTTGCTTAAAATTCCGAAATCATAGGCTTAGAAGGAAATCCAATGTAATGGAAATCACTTGCCGATAATTTTGTACCCGAAGTAACACCTAACTGGCGGAGTACCATAACCCTTCACGCCCCATTACACATCATTAAAAGCAAAACAATTAGTAGCGCCGTGCTACGAGGGTTTAAATCGATTTTAAATATTAACGATTCAAAATTAAACACAAACCAACCTAACCATTACCATTCACATTTCACAAGCTGAAGGCGTAAAGACGAGAAAATTTCTTGTTGTGATCAAACTTGCATCCACATTCACACCCATAATTCTCTTACAGAGTTATTTCTTCACACTACTTATGACAGCCTGAATTGCAAATTCTTCCCCTTAAGATCCAAAATCACTTCAGGTTTGAGGTGATTTTGTATTGAAATTATATTTTGTTTCCAATGCTAATCCAATGTCACCTTCATCGGTCCACATGCATACAAACTTCTATGTATTATAGTTCCAGACTACTACCGCTCATCAATAAACGCTTATCGCAGTTATAATAAAAGCGGTATTGACCTTGAAGAATTTTAATTTTGATTTGTAATCAGCTCGCTATGATATGAGTCGTAAAAGCAAACTAATTTCGCATACTCCATGCACGCATACCCCACGTTTCTTTTGTATTTGTTATATGCAGTACAACACCCTAGCGCCTGATTTATTTTAAAAATAATTTCTATACATTCGTCTTATCACTCAACAACTTCCCTCTTGACTGTGTATAGAATGACTCTCAATCACATCCTCGATAGTATAGTGGTTAGTATCCCCGCCTGTCACGCGGGAGACCGGGGTTCAATTCCCCGTCGGGGAGTATCACAGCGAAATAGCGTGAATTTTTTTTTCTTTTGAAGATGCTGAATTCAACATAATATGTAGTTCTATTAGGTAATGAAAAACGTGAACACCTGTTTGAGGCTTTGCGTAAGTACGAACACATTAAACGAAACCGGTTAACGGCTGAACGAGATGGATGGAAACAAATGAACCATAAAAGTCATGATGTGCCATAAATGAGATTAGCAAACTTATCAACAGACTAATGGAATTAGAAATCATGATGGAATTTAAGCGAAACGTGGCGATTTGTAGGAGTGGTTCCATTAATCGGGAATCCGGTCATATTCAGGAAGATGAAATGAAGAATTAAAACAGAGAAACATTCGTGCTTTCTAGGGATTCCAGCATACCAACAGCGCGTGTTCTATTTGTATAATTACTGCAGGAAGTCAGCATTTGTAATCCTGATCCATCGATTCGAGATTTCATTAGCTCCCGAATCGATAATGAGTCACATTGGTCCACTGATATTCTTGACAGATGCTTCTATTTGTTGTGAATATGAACACCACAAGGTAGAGAGCAACAAGGGTAAAAAACTCCGATCGCGGAATTAGTCAGACCTGCTGAAATTTTTGTTCTATTTAACGGCAACATGACTTGGATAGTTCATAACGTGCCTACTCTTACATCTTACTTCATAAGACGTACACATCCAGTCAGCATGTGCCTCATTCTTCTATTCTCCTACGTTGATGAGTCCATTGTTCATGTTCCGACCAATATTAATATGGTGAAATACGAGTATATCTCATGTTGCCCATATAAAAATAAACATCCTCCTGGTCTTTCGCTCTTTATTCCCGGTATAACTGCTCTGGAAATGAAATAAAAGCTCAGTCGTCATATTTCATTGAAATGTTGGGAGTTGGAATTAATTCGTAGCGTTTCGAAATGGAAATCTGCAGTGATGGTTTCATTTGGCTTGAGTAGACGACACCGTTCTGATAGCACCAAATAGAGAACACGGGCTTGTAACTCTGCATTTTTGGATTTGCTCTCAGTTTCAATGGTTGACCGAGTTTGGCCTATGAATTTCCGTCGTATTCTGCCGTTGAACCAGTAGTTCACAAAAGATAAATTGCCTTGCGACGACCCTAAATTTCAAATCGTTCGGAACCCAGTTTCCTTGCTTTTGGATCATTTCTATTGCTCGTCTTCGAAATGTGTGCCTGTGCAGACCGTTCCTCATATTCCAAGTTGAAATCATCACTTTTAAGACGTGCAAACCGCTTCCGACTAACCACTTCACATTAAAGTCTTGAACTTGAACTCACCTTAAAAACAAATTGACAAAACTCGAAGAGTTGTTATTCACGCTCCAACTAAATAACATACTTAAATCGACACCTAATGACAACTACTACGGGGAAGGTAATAGATGAAGAGTATCCTACCTGCCGACAGATTCTACGCCTGTTGAATTGGTATTACAGAACCGGCAAGAAGAGTCGTATAAAGAGTTTTTCAATTGGCGCGGGTAGATTTTGGCGACCATGTTGTTTTGGTGATATCTGTCATGTCTATTGTTTATTATTCGGTCACTTATGCTAAATCATCATGGCAAGTTACACGATTGAACAACACGTCCAAATGATAAATCTTTACTATTATGTTCTTGATTGTAAATGTTGCTCGCGTCCCGCCCATTTTATGGCAGGCGTAGTGGCCCTTCACAGTCGACTCTTCAACGTTTGGTGGCCAAATTTGAGACGAACAGTTCGGTAGACAATCAGAAAACATTCATACTTCAAAGAAAAGTGAGGCCGAAGGAGAACATCGCCGCGGTCCGTTAAAGTTTCCAGCAGAACCCGAGGAAGTCAATTCCCTGCCGTGCATAAGAAGTCGGCCTTTCGCAGACTTCAACTTTGTGAATTTTGGATCGGGACTTAGGTACAAGTCCCGTTCAAGACCCTACTGATCCGGGAGCAAAGTTCATGACTAACACAATGTCGTTTGTTCGCTGACTAGGCTCGAGGCGTTTGAAATATCATCCCATGATTAAACGACAAGGCCCTTTTTGGATGAATGGCTGTGTTAACAAGCAAAATTGCCGTATATGGGACTACACCAACTCACAACCTAGACGACATATGGATCGCTAGGACGGCGCTACGTGCATACAGACGATGCCACGACAATTTGAGGGTAAGGTTATCTCTCAAAGAAGTGACTTGAATTGGCCAATAAGTTCGTGCGATTTGACCCTGCTAGACATTTTCCGACCGATGCCCTTAAGGTGAATATAACACAGGTCATCGCTCAAATTCAGCCGGATCTATGCGAAGGAGTCATTGAAAATTGAACCACTCGGATCCGAACCACCGTAAGAAGCCGAGGCGGGCATTCGAACAATGCCATATTTCATATTTTCAATAATGGCATATATGGGCCTTTCAAATAAAAAAGAATTTGATTAATACATCACACCCAGCTTGTTTTATTCTATTTCAACATCTACCCAGAATGACACATCCCGACGGACAGCGCTCTTAATCAACTTGTAGTGTCGCATTGGAGTAATCTTATCTAGACCGAGATCATTCTGTGTGGTGAAGCATGCTGATTGAGGCGTAGTTCTATCTCTATACCTAAACAAATGAAAAAGAAGCCCTGGAAC
This sequence comes from Merodon equestris, assembly GCA_958301585.1. Classification (NCBI taxonomy): domain Eukaryota; kingdom Metazoa; phylum Arthropoda; class Insecta; order Diptera; family Syrphidae; genus Merodon; species Merodon equestris. The sequence goes on along the minus strand of OY284416.1, from coordinate 44,734,232 downwards.
ACCTATCACCTACATGTTTATTATTTCCTTGGTTAAATTAGAAGCCCGAAGGTTAGTGCTTTATACAAATAGCCCTTTGAAGAAGGCAAGATACAGTAGGTCTTCTCCACCGATGGTAATGAGGGTTGTACGATAAGTACCTGTATTAATCAGGAAAACGCATTTCTCCTCCTTTTTTGTATTTATTTCTCAATATATGGCCCGTTTTCAGTTTGATATCTTTAGTTGGTCATATTTAAACTTTTGAAGCCATCCAAAAATATGATTTGTCGAGCCCTGGAAAATGTACTACGCTATAGCTTTTCGCCAAGCCAGAAAAGAGTGGATGAGGCATCAGTTCGAAGCGCAGTTGGACTAGTTTTGTTGTGACGTTTGCGGATCAGTGAGCTGGTGCGTTGTTATGGTGAAAAATCACTCTTTTCTTCGCCAAATGGAACCGTTTTTTCATTGATTCAGTATCGAAGCGATTCAATATATAACCATAGTACTACCTCGGTGTCCACTCTTCCTTCTTTCAATAGTCGGTGAAGATGATGCCTTGCGAATTCCAAAAAACGTTGGCCACGATTTTTCTGGCAACCGTTTTCGCCTTCTTTAGAGCAGGTGCACTGCAAGAAGTCCATTGTTTTGACTGTTCCTTCATTTCTGGCGTCTATTGATGGATCTATATTTCGTCAATAGTCTTAAAACGCCGTAGAGACTCTTTCGGATTGGGCTTCAATATTTTGTCTAGACAATGCTTAGCCATTTTGTTCCGTTGTTGCTCTCCTGTGTACGTACGCGACACCCACCTTGCCGATAGATTTCTCATGTCTAATTTTTCGTGAAGAATGCAGAGACCTCTACCATGTCAAAAATAAATTTTGTTAATCAGGTTTGCCGTAGTCAACTCAATCGGAAGGCGACTGAACTTGAGGACTTTCAACAGTTCCAACAGAACCAAAATCAAAATTAGATCTTCTTGAACTTGATGCAGTCAGCAGACTTCGGAGAAGGCGTATGCAGGTCCAGTAATTTTTTTTTTTTTTTGTGTTCTCCCGCCTGTTTATTATTTGCAGCTTTTATATTGCCAAGGAAGCCATGGATCACTGCTTTAAGGCTGAATTCTTCACTGGCCATTATTTGTGGACCGACGAAAATACCAGCTGAAACTTTAGCCTCTGACAATTTAGGGAAAATAGTCTTTAAGTATTCAAAAGCTTTAAAGTCTTGACGAAGAGCCTTCACAAATTAATGAGGCCTGATTTTATATGCAACGGAGGCACCAAAATATGATCGGCCTTCACAATCGTTTCATTCTTGACATTATACATATTTTCCTATTTCTGAAACTCGATCCGTTTAGGTCATGGGTGTTGCTTGTAGTGAAGTGCGTCGGCTCTACTATCCCATAGGCAAAGATAGCATTGATACATATTTAGTGTATCCGCCTTGCATTCCCATCAGAAAACCTACCATATTGAAATCCCCTATCACTTGCCAGACATACTCTTCATACTTTAAAGTTTGAAGCACCACTTTAACGCTTTCGTAATTTTCTTTGAGCATTACAGAATGAACCAGTGATGGAAATTTAGAAAATGTTGTAAGCTTGGTTTCAAGCTATGCCCCAAAAAAAAAACCCTTAGTTTGACGTATAAAGGCAAGAAGTATATGAGCTGCATCACTTCAGTTTATAAATTGAGGAGAAGGGAAAGATTTTCGTTTCTTAGAAGGAATAAAACAGTTTATTGGGAAAAAATAGAAACCTTTGGCGACTAATCGCAAATCAAATTCAACGTGGTTAAAGGCAAGCGGTAATGCCTGAAGACTTCCTATCTCATTTTCAATACTCCATGACTCAGCCTATACTCTATACTGAATATCTCAGCCCCCCCAAGGGGAACATATTGCTTGTGACCCTTCTTCTATCATGGAGAAGGAGATTTAAGTGTCTTCAAACCTAACGCTCCAACCCGAACAGTTGTCAACTCCAACTAAAGGGACCATGCAGCACAGCATTACCGTATTAAAGGTGCACCCCAGTGAGTAGGCCGCATATGTAAGCCTTAATCTGCTGAGGCTACAAATATCAAAGAGAGGGCTTGACGACCAAGATAGACCTGTTGTGGCAAAAGCCAATCAATCTTACAAGTCCTTCTAAAAAAGTTGAGGATTGATCCTATATGTTACTTTGCCTCCTGACGAAAATGTCTTTAAGAAAGGCACTTTTCCTAAGGGGCCCAAGACGGAGTCTGCACTCTGCTACGTGGGAACAAGAGATTGTACCTGAGACATTAGTGGCCTGAAAAGTAGGGATCAATTCTTCTGATATCGGTTCCATTAAGGCTTAAAATGACTTATTTTGATTGACAGAGTCCTTCAAATATATTCCGCTTGAGCAGAGGAGCCTACTTTTGGAAGACTTGGGCATTTATGTACCTCTTTATGTGGTACCTCTGTTACCTCGTTCTCTATTAAACCTCGTTTCTCGTGGGTAGATCTTGCATCATGGCAGTTCATGACAGTTTTTCGACTACTGCTTGTTGATGCCGGTATCTTTTACGCCTGCGTTAAGATTTAGATTAGCTTAGCCTGGCAGAGATTGACTCACATTCCCAGTTTGTGGTTTTGAATTCCATTTTTGAACCAACTTGGTACCATCTAAGTCATTTAGCATTTTATTGTCGATCACCAGACTACCAATGTTCCAGTCTTTTTTTGTCAAAGATGTATGTATGTGACGGTGGTTAACATATTAAGTTCAGGAAGAATAGACGTGTATCCTGATAGTCTAAATGATGAGTATTTCTAAGCTGCACTAGGTATTATCGAATCAGTGATTCTCGGACTTCCATTGAGCAATATTGCATTGCGCTTGTGATTCAATGCGGTTTTTGTTGTAGGGTGGCCCACTTAAGTCTTCGAGATGTTTTTTTGTATTGTGGTAATGATAATAACAAGAAAAAGGAAATTATTTTCTCAGAGGGTATTTTGAACCGTGAAAAATTGTCCTAACCACTTTTCGAATGTGGCCATTTCTTGTCCGATATTGCCTTTCAAGGAACCTTTCTTACAGAAAGGTGATCGCAGAGGTCAATCAAAATCACAGTTTTTGAGGAGTAAAGGGCACAACAAAACGATCGCGGCTTGGGCTATATGAGCCGGAGCACAGTTTTCTATTAGCGAAAAGGTGTCCACGCTCTTGTCAGTCAGAATCATCATCAAAGAATTCTTCAAGGCGATCAGATCGCCGTCTTTGAAAAATAATGGTCATTCATTGGTTGCGGAGAGTTCCCTCGTGAGACTTGCATCATTTAAGCTAGTCCACCTCAAAATTAGTCCAGGTTACGATAGCTAACATAAGGTATTCAAAATATTACAGAATTCGAGTCAATTTATCGCAAATCCGCTTAAATCGCGGTAAAGTAAAAAAGTAAGTAGTGATAACTTTGTTACAAAAATATCCATTTTTCTCTTATTCCACAAAGGTCCATGGACTTAAGGCCCATCCAAGACCAACTTAAGCCAAAGTCCCAGTAAGAATTACCAAACCCAAAACTCAAACAAAAACATTCATTCAACCATGTACGCACTCTGGCAATGGTATTACCTAATCGGCTTTTTCAAATCAAAATTCCGTTGAAGAGCAAGTGATTTGTGGCTTCGCTCCCGGTCAAAGTCTTTTAACAACCAGTTTAGCCTTCAACAATAAGCTCGACATCAATAAGACTCTTTTTATGTCCACCTAGCCGATTAACTACAGTCAACGGTGACAAAATCACGAAAAAATGCTCAACAGCCCGTAGTGAATTCATAACAATCTCGGAGAGCTATTCTAAACCATTGAAGCTCAATCAAATGAGTTGAAGAAAAAGCATAGAAGAAAGATCGAAAAGAAAAGGTCGAGAAGAGGGAAACAACAAAAACCACGGAGGCGTGTTAGAACCCGATTTGAATTCAAAATCCTCCAAAATGCCCATCGTTCCACCAACGGCCTTGTCAAGGTTGAATGACCAACGTGGATCCAAATGGAGAAGACGAAAACCGGTATCCACCATCCCGACCGGCCGTTAAGAAAAGTCGTTTCTTTCTACCGGTTACCTGGGATGGAATCAATCTATGGAATTTCCAACTGAGTTCGGAGCGGAAGACGTGAACGAAGATTTGATTTGTCACCCGGAGATGACTGGAATCACAATAGCTCGAACAAAAGTCCATTGATTTGTCGTGTGCGAGATGCGGCTATAGCCAGATGAGGGAATGGCGAAGAATGGATTTAAAATCAATTCCAGAGTGCGAAAGATGATTGTGCCGAACAGTTGCTCGAGATGACCAATTAGATTACGACAACTGGTTTTTGGGACACACTTTCTTCCTCCTTCGGGGCTCGGCTCGGCTTTTGAGTTGCTTGAACAGCTGTTGCCCGTTCTTCATGGATGCTTGCTTGAAAAATCTCGGAAGAAAGGAGAAAATGCGGGAATGGAAATAAATTATGTCTGCGATGCAGCTGGGGAAGAGGGTTTAGAGTGAGTGGTTGTGCGCCGTAACGGCTGATGATAAGTGCTAGGAATTGGGGTTAAGTGCGTGGAGGATCTGGTGGCTTCGTTTTGGGATTTAAATGAGCTCAAGTGACTGTCATCGGTGTGTGATTTAAAGTAATGAACGCCGCAACTGGATGTTGCTTCATAAAATCGCGTCTTCGTCAGATGATTCATTGCTTAAGCAGATCCCTGTCTGATCGAGACCTATAATTAGACGACCAAGTCATTGTTCACATTCTTCTTACGGAGCACTTATTTCTCTTTGTTTGAACCTAAATAACTCTCATCAAATCAATCATTCATCGCGACGCACTCGTGTTTGTTGATGAATTAACTGACAAAACTGAAGCCCCGATGGACACGAGATACTCCTGATATCATTCCTCGAAACACCGCCGTGTACATGGCGTTTAATGATTAATGTCCGCTCAGACCTGGAGATAAATGAATTGGCGCCTCGATAGACATGCCCTTTGAACTGGGTGTTTACGATCCACACAGCTGGAGCACTGAATCATTTATTTGATCGAGCATTTCTCTCCAAAATGCAAGTGGTCATCAGAGCCCGCTTCCTTTCTCGCTTATCTGCTATCGTTTGTCCTTGCCGTAGGAAGGTAATTTCTTTCAAATTGTATGACAATCATCCCTAACACTCTGACATGAGGTAAACCGAATTCCTGCGTACCTGCCCCGCTCTGGGTGGCATGGAGAAAGGCGCGCTGATAGCACGATAATTCAGTTAGTTAGGCAATAATTACCAGCAGGACTCGGCATCCTGCCATCGTCTTTGTTCTCGATTCGATCCGAACAGGAGTTTGCGATTAGTTCCTGAAATTCACAAGCGGCACAATGGTACAGCTTCCCGTGATCCTTGGTCATTTTATACATTTGTTGTTTAAATACCCTATGGAGGCCACGTAATCAAGTGTGAAGAGTTTTTGTTGTGGGCCGTTGGTTTGTTGTCCTTACCTGAGTGTAAATATTGACATCAACACTACGGATGATGGTTTCATTACATAGGTCGACCAAGTGGCAAGTGATTCATTTAGGGTCCTTTGGAGGAAATGTGTTACTAAGCTTGACGGAGATAAGAAGATGTCGGTGGCAAAGAGATGCCACTGATGCGACCGCGTCTTGTTTATTGAGGATAGTTTGTAATAAATTTCTAGTGACAGAGGACCTTGGTATCATGGGCTCGGGTTCAGATGCAACAAGCACTTAGTGAATACCTAGGTCATGAGTAAGGGATGACATGTCCTGATTACTCAGGAAGAGCCGTCTTCCACAGTCTAGTCACTTGGCCGGTTTTTTTGTCTTTGTCGGCGAACAGAGATCTAAGATTTTAGAATTACCTCAGGATCAATTAGAGAACTATTCCAACTAGGCATTCGATATCAGTGATCCATCACTTTCAGGAGGAGTTCAGAGTCTTGTAGAGCTCCCCATTGTTCCTAGGCCCGCCAAGTAAACGGCGGATAAAATTCTGTTTTGAAAATTATTCTAGACAGAGCTTTGTCAGTAGTCGACTTAGAGGGAATAGCGGGAAGCTAAATTTTTAACTATTGACCAATACCGATTCCAAATCCAAAGTTAAGGGAAGAATTTTAGATAGCTATAAGACCATTTTAAGCTATGATATTGAACCACACCACTACAAGATCTAAGCCACAAGAATTGAAGCCTCTTAATAATTTGAAACCTTCTGTTTGAATTGATGCATCCTCTTCAATACTGAAGCTCATTTGCAGTTTAAAGGCTTTATCAATAGGCAAAATATGCATCAATAAGGACGCATTTTTTAATTCAAGGAGGACGCTTCATGAATCCTCACTGCAATTACTTAAAGTGAGCGAGCATTATGGAGTCCCTGCTGGAGGTGTCAGTGGACCATATTTTTTCGTCGATGAAAGTTATCGCCATGTTGCTATCCTCACATAAGGGGGCTCAAGAACAACGTTTTTCGGCAGATATGTGTGGAAGAGTAGTGTATAATTAGGTCTAAAGAATTGACCACTGCAAACGTGCTCGTGGTAGGCGCATGAACAAGACGGAATTCAATACTTACGAGTACATTGAAAAATGTTGTTCAAGCAACTTTTACTTGATTTTTTTATTGTAATTTCGCCAGCCAAGCAGATTCGACTTTCGATGATATATTGGAAATCAGACCACTGAAGTCACTGATTAAAAATTTATGAACGCTTGCTATAAATAGTAAACATCGATCCAGAGAGCGCCGGTTTGTTCGTGATCGGGGATCCTCAGAAGATGGTGGCGATAGTGAGAGCTTTCCTCTAGATTATTAACATTATCACTTCTAACTTCGAAATGATATCGATCATTGGTGATAATAGAATCTTGGTTTTGCTAGGTTCAGTGACGATTTCATTTCAAATAATGCGGTGAAGGGGCTTCCTACGGAGGATCTCCAGACGTTTATCGTACATATATCGAATTTTATGTTCAACAGTGCACTGAATAATGCGTCTTATCCAATGCATTAGAAGACGGCAGTGGTTCAACCAATCCTCAAGAGGGGTTAAGACACCTCCAACCCGGAAGATCCCAGGTCGATACATAAGTCTCCCTCCGAGTACAAGGCCTTTGAAAAGGTAATCCATATAGCCCTGTCTAAATGGTTTGAAGACAATAAAATCATTCCGGATAATCAATTCGGTTTTAGAGCGGACACATATCGGATATCCAATGCAACAAATGCAAGAACCAATGCATGGTTGTCTACCCGACTGACTTTAAAAAAAGCTTTCGACATCGTATGGTTAGAAGGTCTTTATTACAAGCTTAGTCGGCCGGACTTAAGTAAACCAAATGATTTCATCATATATGAATCATAACCGGTAGAAAGTTCGTTTTAAAAATTGCCAACGTAACCAATGTACTACAATGGGGTATGTCGAACTCGCCGATCCTTTTTAGCATTTACCTCAGTGATCTGATAGCTTCTGTTCACCATTCAATAACGGACGTTGAACCATGGTTCGGTTAGCCAAACTTATCCTGCGCTACGTCCATTTTTCGATCGACATAATCGCCAGTCTGAGCAAGTTATTCGAAGAACGATGAATCGTTTTTGCACCACGTACACTCTAGTGGATAATACTCATCCCCAAAGAAGACAACAGTCCGAAGAGAAGAAGTTATTGCCGCGCAGTGTTGAGGAGAATCCGAATGAGTCGATTCGCTATCGTGCACAGCAATCGGAGCTATGCCCTTCCACTTTGTAGAAGACTTTACGGAAAGGTCTTTGCTTAAAAGCTTATAAGATCCAGCTTATGCAAGAGTTGTAACCGCGTGACTATTATATGCGTCGTAGGTTCGATGAACGGGCCGAAAACATGATTCAGCTTGATCCTCATTTTCAACGCAAAATTTTGTTCATCCAATGAGATCCATTTTTGGTTAAACAAGCAAATTGCCAAATTTGGAGTAGAGAAAACCCAGAAGCCTGGTCGAGACGTTCTTACAACTATTAAATCTCACTGTTTGGTGTGCCTTATGGGCTGGTGGAATCATCGGCCCACATTTCTTTAAGGACGATGTCGGCCAGAATGTTACCATCAATGGAGAGCGCTATAGGAACGTGATTTCTGTCTTCTTCGTTCCTTAGTTGAATGGCAATGACGTGACAGGGCTTTGGTTTCAAAAAGATGGCGCAACATGCTACACGACGCGCTACACCATACATTTAGTACGGAAAAGCTTGCTCAGCGCACAATTTCGCGAAATGGACCTGTGAACTGGCCTCCACGATCCTGTGATCTCACACCTTTAGATAACCATTGTCGTTGAACGATTTGAAAGTCAAAATTCGCCGTGTTATTGCTGATATAGGGCCCTAGTTGCTCGATAAAGTTGGCGAAAATTGGACTTCAGGATTGCGCTTCAGTCGAGCTACATAGCTGTGACACGTACATATATGCCCAAAGTCATATTTAAGCACTAGTGGCATATAATTCTCTATTAAATAAGATTAACATTAGCTTCAAGTACTGTATTTCACATTGAATTTGTAGGCTTCTAAAAAAAAAAACTCTTTATATGTTTAATATGGTAAAAGGGGATATATTTCGGACCTTTGGACCACTTAGAATCACTCGCTCGTTTGTTTATCGTACTATAACATACTCGTAATTCGAGGATATTGATGGAGTACATCACCGTGATAGATCAGATGGTCCCCGTGAGCTCCTGGAACCACCAAAGCCGAGTGCGCTTGAATCAGACCCAAACGACTAAGAAAGCAAAAGATCTTTTTGCGGAAAACAACATTTCTCAAAAAATCATGTTTCGCATCATCAAAGAAAATTTGGTACTTAGTACCTACAAAATACACACAGGATATCTTCAGCGGTCGCATTGAAGCAAAAACTTAAGCAAAAATCAAAAGCTCTTTTAAGACGATACAGTAAAACTGCTCTCAGAAAAATTCTCTTCACCGATGAGAAAAAATTTAACGTCGAAGAAACTTTCGCAATATGCAAAATGATGAATGTATGTTCAGGCATGAAAAGAAGCTTCAGAATGTATTCCAAGGAATTAACGAGGCCTGTTTATGTAATGGTATAGTGGGGAGTGATCTACGATAGCATTACCAATTCGGGCATAACCGTTTTTGTCATCGACGGAAACTTAGCAAACCACTGTTTTGGAGGATGTCGTTAAGCCTTGTCGAACTATGTTTGCAAGCAAACACTGGACATTTCAACTAGATTTTGCTCCAGCCCAGAAGGCTTTTCGCACTCAAGAGTGGCTAAAAAAATGTACCCATACTACCGGGTGATTGGCCAGCTTGTAGCCCGGTCCTCAACCCTTTCGATTACAAGTTGTGATACGATTTAGAGGGAATGGCCTGCCTATTGTCTTTGAAGCGAGCCCTTATCCGTGCTGTCGAAAATATCAACATACCAAGATTTGAAGCTCGGGATCTGCTCAAAGGTATGGATGTAAAAGACACGTAGCTTCAATAAGACGGTACCATGTTTCACACAACGTTTTTGACTTTATTTCAAGAAAAATTTCCTGGACAAGCTAATATTGTTCTAGTGAGTTGTCACGAAGGTGCGATTTGCCACCATTGAATTTTCGAGTTATGGCCGAGTTATTGCTCAATATGTGTCGAAAAGTACCTTCGAATCAAGTTTTGCAAGAAGTTTGTTGAAGATTTTGAATGATGTTATGCACTATTACAAATGGTAGGATATCAGGTAGGATGGTAGGATTATATCTGTGTTTAATTTAAGGGGGTAGTCTTATGTGACCACTTCAAAAAATCGATTTTTTTTTCATATTCGATAGTAAAACCTATCGAAAATATGCTGTGAAAAATTCAGACCGAAATTCCTAGTATTAAATAAGTTACAACTCATAGCGACTTGTCTGCCGCGCGCCTCAGCACTCGTGCTGTTCAATTGCATGGTGCAAGTATTTACAACATACAGCAGATAATACAGAGGAAATGTACATACATCCTCTAGCATTTGATGAAGAAACAGCAAGTTTTTTGAAGCCAATTTACGAAGAATTATCATCTGATGATGTGATACAAAGGTGCTTGGGTAAAAACACTCAGAACAACAACGAGTCGTTTAATAGTTGCATCTGGCTCCAAAGCATCATTTTGTTGGAAAAAAGACGCTGGAAATTGCTTCATGGACAGCTGCGTGTATGTTCAATGAAGGATTTTCACCCATCCTCGTATGCTGAGGAGTACGATGAACGACGAATAACCCGTGCAGAGCGATCCACATCCAAAAAGGCAAGGTCTTCCCTCAGGTCACAAAAACTGGGAGAAAATGATGCGTATGAAGCCACCGAAGGGTTATTGTATGGTCCAGGCATAGCAGATTAGTGTAAGTATAAATTTTCCACGAAAATTCTGCTCTTGAAACTTTAAACGCATTTTTCTCGAAACATAATTTTCTAAAACTGTCATGGTCCCAAAAAAAAACTATTCAACCGATTGCTTTGAAATTGATATGTATATGTTCTTTGACTCATTAATAGTTATCGGCCGTACCAAAATTGCTTAATTTCGAAGATATTTTCTTATCTTTTTAAAACGACTTTTAACAAAAAAATTAACAAAAAAAGATTTTTTTCTACAGTCCGCCATTTTTTTTCAATGAAATTGATTAATTTTGCCAGGGCCGATAGCGACAAACCTACTGAACAAAAATCCATTAGATCTTTTTATTTCGGACAGCATGAACAGCCGCTATTACCGTGACCAGTGACCTGTTTTTTTTTTTGGTGTCTAGTTTAATTTAAAAAAAAATATACATATAAAAAATGTAAAATAAGAAAATAACAAATAAAATCAGTTTAAGATACAAATAAAAACATATAAAAAAATTAAAATGTTTGAATTTTATTGTCTTATAAAAAAAATTCCCTAAAAAGAGGTAAAATTTATGCGTTCATATGAGACTAACCCCTTAAATTTCACTTTCAGAATTATAAATTAGATTACATTGTAAGACCTCCAATTTCTTCAGCATATTTTCTTTATGGTCTCAATCGACTCAAAACATTGAGTTGACACAATTTTAACTTCAAGAACTCTAAGTACTTGGACGAGTAAATTCCACGCGAGTACTGAGTCGGTAATCACCGTAAATTGCTGCTTAATATCCTAATATTAAATACTTAATTTATTCTTCCATAACTCTGGACGCTTACGGCGGATATCTGTACGGCTTAAGATGCCTTATTAGTACTCTTTATCAACTCTATGATATTATAGAAGGTAATTCCAGCGCACGACACCATGGTAATCGAGGAAGTACCACCTTAACTTTCAAACGGATTTTTTGAAACTTTTTAACAGCCATTTCCTAAAACCATTGCATCTCGTGCTTGTAAGCACTAATAACTAGGTCCCGTCTAGTTATTAGGCATATCATGAAGGTAGGGTCTATTGAAACCATGTCGACACCGATCTGCTTTCGATATTATTTGTGGACAACATGGAGCTCGTTCGGAACCAGTCGTGTAGTGGCGCGTATTATGCCCAAAATATCAGTCATGAAGGAACCCAAAAGACCCCTTAAGCCAGCTCTCATGTGATGTTTTTCGAAAAACACCTTTTGACTTTGTCGTTCGTGCATATTATGTATTTATGTTCGACCAATACGAAGCAGATAGACTACCACTTCGAGGCCTTCTTTGAAAGATTTATATAATTCATGAACGTGTGTTTGTCATATATACGATTCAAGAAGTCTTTGGTAAATATTTTGCGATTCGGCATACAAAATTTTGTTTAAAACACAACATTTAAAATGAAATTTCTGTTCAAGAAAAAAATCGTAGAGTCTGTCAACCAAAGGCAGTTAATGTCAACACACCAAGTCATAAATCATACTTAAATCTATGCTATTACTCAGTATGTTGGTGTCAACCTATAGGAAAAACAATTATGGCAATATCTTTACGCTCGTCTTTTAAAATAAAAATTCCCAGTACTTTTTGAACATAATGTATTATGTCTAATGCCAAAGAAAAATCTATTCCGCATTGTTCTGTTGAATCATAGAATCGATGTCATTTGCGGCTACTGAATTTGTATTTACCTTGCCTTGGATACACGAATTTCATTCGCCTTACCTTGAGCCTAGCTTGATTTACGATAACAAACCCATAAACAGTTTTTAGTCAATTGCGACAACGCATTTGATTATTTCTTTCATAACTCTCCTACTTATGCATACATTAATCGATGCACACTTTCGTAATGCCCAACCAAAGACTCCGCCGCTGCAGCGTAGCTCTCTCTTTTGACTTGTGTATCTTTCCAGTTTGCATTCTCCAAATTATTGTTTAAAATATATCAATTATCACCTCCAATTAGATGGACAATATATCAGCCGTGCGCTCCATCTTAAACTAATTAGGCGCCCGTGTGACCCAAAATCGATAAATAACACTAAAATCTATGAAGCAACACGACGTGCATATGCAACTCTCTCATCAATAAGCCCCATTCCATCAATAGCCACGCACCGCAACTAATTTCAAGTCTACACAAATTCGAAAGAGAAATACTTAAGTTGTGACAACATCTCAAGCAGCCATCCATCGCCACGAAACCAGTCTAACACCTTAACGGTCGCGAAATTCCTCACCAATGACTAGTAGTATAGTATACTCGAACGCATTACCATAAGGTGACGACAGAATCGCAGAACAACACCACCACATAGACGTGCCGCTCCCAAGCTCACTCGTTGACTAAGTGTTTTGGTTTTCATTCTATTGTGTTGTGGACATTAACCTCTGGGCACACCTGCTTCCGTCGTCGGTGACCGCTGGAATGACTAGGACAAGCCGACAAGGACACAGCCGAACGATAAATATTTACGTTCAGAACCATAATAGTTTCGTAATCACTATGCTGTTGTCGGCGTCGTAAACCAGCAGGTGAAGGACTGTCCAGGACTCGCAGCGACACATGTATTGTGCAAATGGAGCACTTGGGAATCATCTAATTTAGTCGTTTAGCCGCAGTGCTACAGGTGGAGATCGGCGACGGGATAAGAGAACATGTTTAACATCTTGACAACTTTCTTTGGAAAAGGAGACTTGTGGACGTTGAAGCATCCTGTTGATGTCCAACTGATCGTCGCCTCAGGTAGATTTTTTTTGTAAAATGTTGACGGAATGAAGGAAGACTGCTCCCGGGAGGTGTTTTTGAACTCTAATCAGTACGCGCTGCTAAGGCGTGGTCGGATCGTTTGACACATCTTTAATATGCAATTTATGCCGACACGACACGATGTTGATACAGCTGCGAACGAATTTGGTAGTCATGCTGGCTGGCTCGCGGTGGATTAAAAAGAGTGAGTGCCTTCGGGATCGACTCAAACTTTTATGAGCAATCATAGCAATGATACCAGAGTGCTAACAACTTTTTGTTATAAAACGCACGGAAGTGTTTTTAACCAGCATGATCTTGCCTTGATCTTCCATTCCACTCCAAGTAGGAAGCTACAATATCGTAACCGAAAACTCGTCGGATCGAATCCGTAGAGCTATGTTTCCTCGGTCAATGGTCCATACTTTGAAGTCAGTGGGTCAAAGAATACCTAACCAAGTTGTTGTCGCTGTACGGTTCATACAATTCATGTTTGAACTTCCTTCCATCTACCAAGGCTGTTGGATCTAAGGTCATTCTGTTCATTTCCCAGGCCCTATCCTCAGAGAAATGGGGCCCTAAAGTTTTTTTTTAGATCTTTGTTCTTCGTGGGATATGGTCGAAAGTGTGGTCCTCCCAATGATGAGCTAGACGTACGAGGTATGCTCATAAAAAAAACAGGAATCCTGACATTTCGCCAGTAGCATGTACCTAAAACGTAAGTTGGATTGGCTATTAATTACTGTCATTTACTTAATTCAATATAACTGATCTTCTCGACTGTCGCTTACCACTCAAGAAGGCATTTTTGTTATTCAAAATTATCGCGATTTGTAAATTATGTTTATGTGACTTTTTCGGTCCAGAGTCCGTTCAATCAAAACGGTCGGTTAGCATACCAAAACATTACCGCTGTGAGGGAAAGTGTTCTGCACTTATGGCATTTTACGGCGAATTTTTTAAAAGGCTGTTCTTAATTTACCAGGCAATAAAATCCAAATTACACAACAATTGAAGCCTTTAGGCCATCGAAAACGATGATTTTTTCCGGTGATTCACATTTTTTGGATTTGGACGAGAAGCCAATAATAATCAAATTCTGTGTGTGGGGCGGATTAACGGTTGGCGGAGTCATTGGCCTATACTTTTTGGAAGATGAGAGTGGAGAGAGAGTTACAGTGAATGGAAAACGTTATCACTACTACAGATATGGCTTCTCGCGCCAGAATTTGATAGAAATTGTAGTGATTGAAGTAATTGTGTATTGTAAACTCTACGCTTGGATGTGGCAAAAATGTTGAGACGCGTTGTGGGATAAAGCTGTCAATACTGCAGTTTTCCTTATGACCAGTTATGGTCCAAGGTCTTCGTCCCTTCGAACTGTGGTTAAAAAGCGAACCTTCGATAAAAGAACTTAAACTGTTTGACGGTTAAGTATTTGTTCGGCTTCAAATCTGGAAAGCCTATTGTGTTTGGTTGCCAGGCTACAAAAGACTTGAAGTTTCGTGAAATATTGTCAAATAATGAAAAGTATATTTCTGAAGGCATGTTTAGCAATGATATGGAAGTAGACGACGACACTCCGGAAGGTACGAGTTACTAAGAAAAATCGTTGAGGGATGCTTATAACGTACCCGATAAATTGACGAAGACGATTGCGACATTGATTTCGAATCAGCGCAGAGCGATCAAGGGAGCGGAACGGATAAACCAGAGATGAGTGAGAGCCATTCATAAAATCAAAACTGAGGTGTGGAGTATCGATCCAAACTTCGCAGCCAAAAAAGTCATCACTCCTCGGCAACATCAAGTGTTCTTTTGAATATGTTGGAGGGTTATGCGCTTATTACCGAATGTTTTGAACTAAGAAACTATCGAGAAGCTTCGGACTCAAGTGAGAGTAACAAGTGGAGAGCGGCTATGCAAGAAGGGATAAATGCATTGAGACGAAAAGGGGCTTGGGAGCCTGTGGACAAAGAAAATGTCAGATATCCTTCTTCGTTCAGCGTCCAGCGAGTTCAAGTTAATAAATTTTAGGCGGTCTTGATAGGGAGGTAGGATCAGAAGATTGTCCCAGGGTAAGCCACGGATAGCTAGAAAACGACGTTGGATACTCCCCATTCTCGAAATGTGTATATCATGGTAAGGAGACTACACTTCAGAAGCGTATTCGAGAATAGGGCGAATAAAAATTGTAGAGAGATGTAGAGAGACCGAGTGATGTAGGGATTGGACAACTCTTTAGACCATGGTTTCACGAAGCCGAGTGCAGAATTGACCTTAAGAATTATATCGCTGATATGTGCAAGGAAATTGAGTTCCTAGTCGCATAATACGCCATGATCGCGGATCACCTGAACGGTAGAAAGGGGTTGATTATGGAGAAAGTAGAGACGGGGAGGAGGTTGGTTACGTTTGCGGGAGAAATTAATAGAGGCAGCTTAGGCAGTGGAAAAACTCTCATGTTCTGAGGAAATGATCTTGAAGATCTTAGCGTTATCGGCGTATAGTGAGAATTGGGAATGTTTGATAACCATTTCAACTTCGTTAATGGTAAGGAAAAAAAGAAGCGGACTTAAATGACTGTCTTGGGGGACACCGAAAGAAGCAAGGAAGGGGCTAGAGAGGCCAGATCTAAAATGAACGCTGTACTGGCGATTTTTCAAGTAAGAGGACATCCACTTTAATAAGATGGATTCAAGGCCAAGGGAAGACAGTTTGAAGAGTATTAATCTTTGTAAGATTTTATCAAAGACCTTATTGAAGTCAGTTGAGATCGCATCAACTTCTTTGCCATTTTCTTAGACTGAAAGGATGAAGGATACGAATTCAATAAGGTTTGTGGTTGTAGACCGATCTTTGAGGAAGCCGTGTTGTCTGGGAAGATCAAAGACTTGCATTGAAGACTTAAATTATCATACAAAATACTTTCGAAGATTTTGGGTATATGTGACAGTTTGGCAATGGGACGGTAGTTGTTAATGTCATTCTTGGGACCCTTTTTATGTATAGGTGTTATAAAAGAGGTTTTCCATATGCGGGAAAATTCGCCTTGAGAAAGGGATAGGCTGAATATTTTTGAGAGAGGAGAGAAAAGGAGGAGGAATATTTATTTAAAAATGTGGCAGGGAGGTTGTCGGGGTCAGGAGTGAATTCATCATTAAGTTGCTTTACATTAATCTTTTTTCGATGATATCGGGGTCGACACTACGAGGGAGAAATAGTAGAAAGGAGAAGTTTGGAAAATAGTAGAAATAAGTAGGATCGAGGGCAAAGAAGTCATGGATGACAGATTGATTGAAAAAGCTGGCAAAAAGATTGGTGATGGTATGAGGATCATTGGAAGTTTCATCATTGAAGGAGAGAGAGTTTGGGTAGACAGCAGATTTTCTTTTGTAGTTAACAAACTTAGGCTTGGGATCATTTATAAGGCTGGTTTGCATCACGACAAAGTGGTGTAAAGATAAGAGAGTTATAAAGCTCTATAAATTGCAGGCAAGTGCCGAAATAGTTAGAGAAGTCATTTGGGGATTGAGTACGACGGAAATTTGGGGAAGAGTTCTGTATAGGGAAGTTGTGAAAGAGAGGAATGGGGGTGGTAGTTATGGACGGTCGATAGGGACAGCGGAGAACCTGAAACTGAGAAGTTAAAGGGGTCAGTTGTGAAAATGAGGCCCAGTTGTCTGCCCACGTAATTTAAAATGCCGCTGACTTGGTTATGGCTTTTTTTTTTTTTTTTTATGGCTTGAATCAATTAGGCGATCTGAGAAGAGACATTCTTTGGCTGCAGTGGGATTATAGGCAATGTAAAAGGATTGGTCGTCCGAAGAGATCCAATTGAGATGAGGAACGTTGAAGTCACCGAAAACTAGGATTTCGTCTTGAGAATCCCGTAAGTCAGGCGAAGATGAAGTTACTATGAGGGAGGAAACAATTGAGTTTCGTACGGCTAGGAGGACACCGCGATATGGACAACCATCAGTAGGTCGGACATCATTGTCGCGGTAAAAGTTAAGGTTTGAAAGTTAAAGGTTGTTTATACTGAGGATTACGGTTCGTTTCAGTCAAGGCAAAGTTTTCAAAAGGTAAGGCTGCAAGACTGCCTGAGTTTTAGAGCACAGACCTCTTACGTTCTGATAATAAAAGGTAAGAGAAGGTTTTCGGGGAGTGTGGCAAGGAGGGGTCGATTTTTAGGGACAAAAAAACCTATCATGATCAGCTTTGCTACGTTGAAGTTCCGGTATACTTAGCGTAAACCGTGTACATATATTGTCTGAAGGTATCAAGATCGTTTGATTATTTTTAGGGTGAGATATTGAAAAACTCGTGATATTTAACGAAAAGGGTCTTGAGGGTTGTTAAGTCGATGGGGCGATCTTCTTGTTAAATTGTGATAAGAGCCATCCTTATAATGGCTGTGGTGGAAAATATTATTTTAAAACAATTTGACATTAAAACGGCATTCCTATTGAATTAGAAAAAAAAAATTAAGATTTCAATGATCGCAGTGGTCGTGTTTGCTTATTGAAGAAAAGCTTATATGGTTCGAAGCAAGCTTCAAAGTGTTGGAATCAAAAGTTTGTCAATTTCACCCAAGTGCTGTGGGCGCATGTATTTTTGTGCGTCAATTAGATTCTGATTTGGTTATGATGGCGCTATACATCGACGACGGACTCGATGGTTTAGTGGACTTTGAGATTTAGTTGTATGATGCAGAATGGTATTTGGGTTTTCAAATAGAACAAAGAAATTATGTTTACATTCATTGACTTTGATCCTGTCTGCGTGCCAGCAGACAAATCAAGGCCAATGCAAGTGGAACACTATAATTAATCTCACTGTAGCGAATAGACCCACTGTAGGAGCTGTTTCCAGACATTTGGAGAACCCATGTTGAAGGTAATTTACATAGATCGAGCTTAATTAACGAATAAAGACTTACAAAAGTACTCTCACACTGTCGGCTCACCCTATAGAATGGCACTGAAGAGAGTACTTCTACTGAGTCCAAACAACTTAGGTTTGAAAATGAAAGGCCGGAAAACCTTCTAATCCCAATTCTGTTACGATTTAGAAACCAGAAGAACAACTTGATGTAAGCAGTACGATTACATGACATTACCTTGATAGCGAGTTGTCCGGAAAAGCCTTCTTTGAAGTGAATCCCTACTCAAATCTATTCGGTCGTACAATAGATTATTAGAACAGGTACTTGACATGCTCAAACGGCTATTGAGTGTATGGATCGAGGCTGAGGGATTAATCCACTTTGAGCTTTTGCCGCGTGACTCAACTTGCAATACGTGTCGGTCTGAACCGAACTACAGCGATGGGCTTCTCTTAAAAAATATGCGATATTCTTATACGCTGTCTGAAGTGTCTTCTAAATTTCAAGGGCCATGGAGCTGCCCTTATAAAATAATACAACATTTTTCAATAAGGACATAACAATTTAGTATTTTAATACAAATGCACTCTTATACTTGTTGTATCACTAGTTAATACCAAAGCACATGGCGAGATTTATATTTTTATTGTGATGAATTTCATGAATGAGTACCGGTTGGAACTTATTGAAAATTACTACCAAAATCTGAATCGGTGGTCGCAACTTTAAGAGGGCTTATTCCAAACTTCGGTGGTAATAATCGTCCCACCAGAAATGTTTTACGAAGTACAGTAGATAAAGTCGTGTTATCACATTCTCTATTGAATATGTTCCCGTTCGAGCAACGGTCGAATTACTGAAAATATCGCTGCCATAATTACTTCTTTATCTTTCTACCATCTTTCGGCCCACATTGAGGCGAATTTACCGTAAAGATCTTGGCTATTACCCTTATATGATTAAATATACTCAAAAACTGAAGCCTCCTGATCATTTAGAGCACCACAACTTCTTCGATTGGGCTTTGCAGAAGTTTGAATAAAACCTTGAATTCATTGAAAACTCATTTTCAGTGATGAAGCTCATTTTTGGCTTACGCTCACTAAAGCAAAGAAATCGATTATTAAAATGGTTTCAGAAAATCGCATTCTATTTGATAATGAGTCTAAAGCCATAGAATGACAATCTTGGAGGCAGTGCGCTGTGTTGACATTATAACACGGAAGAAGGAGTTAAATACTATGCTCGTCCGCGGTACCCCAAACCTATGTGAAACCTACGGCTTCCTGCGATTAAGGCGTCCACAGGTAGTCGACATCATCGCGAATCTTTACAATGGTATTTTAAATTCAGGTCTGTCAGTCCTTCATATTTTTACGACACAAATTATGATCAGCTCGTGCGTTAAGCAAACCTGTTTTCGGTTACATCTCCCACATACCATCATCACGCTTGCGCCGATGAGGTGTGGGATTAACTACAGCTACTGCATCTAAGCACACACCTCGACACCACAGCATCTAAGCCTTTAATTTTGCCGGCACCCAGTAGGCACTACACCTCCAATCGCATCAACTATCACCACATCTCCATCGAGCTATCGCTAAATTCAAGTGGCGAATCCAACAGCAACCGTTTAACCGCCAAAACAAAATATCACTGCCGTCCACCTAACTAGAATATTAATTGCCAATTTGAATATAAACTATACATTCACCCAACGAGATACAATCGTTTCGTAATGGAACATTCCACCCGACTCGAGCCGCTCACGATCTCTCGCAAAATCCGATTAATAGTTGCCCCAACTAGGTCGTTCGGTGGCGGGCCTCAAATGTCAAATGGAGCCAGGAATTCCATCCAGTCAGCGATCGCAGCATGAAACGGAGCAATAAATCCGGCAAAGGCGTTGAGTGGACAAATCGAACGAATGCAGATCGCCTATCCGCGCCGAACCACAAGCATTCGCAGCAGACTGCAGGCGGTTGAGTGCAAAGTGTTTGGTACCCGTGGTTCTCAAGTGATCGTAACGATCGTGCGCATGGATGATAAACTTGTCTGGAATTCAAACTTTCTGGCGACTGCCAACGGTCGAACAGGTTTTTGACAATTAATGTTACCCTCGAAAGCTTCCACCTTCGAGTTTTGAAATGGTTTCGGATCTTAGACCGTTGGTCTATTAAATTGAGTGAAAACTCGCGAATCTTTTTTTCCCAGACCACAGCCGATGGTGTGGCTTGGCCTTTGGTACCATTTCGCGGCCGAATTTACGTGTAAGAGCAGAACGGGGAAGACGTGCAGTGATGACGACGATGACGATGGAGAAACGTTGTGAAATGCGATTGTGCGCTTTTCTCAAACAATCATCTCGGGATGGACGAGTGCTGGATGGGATGTTCGATAATGGGCAGGAGAAATTGATTGATTCGTTTCAGCTTGGAACGCGGTGCAGATTAGCGATTCTGTTAGACGTTCAGTCGATGGATGAATCGTGGATGGGAATGCGTGCGAAGTGGTGAACTAGAACGAGGATTTCTATGGGACTCGTGTGAAGTGATATTTTTTCTCCGATCTTTTGTGGATTATTTCGCCGTTTCACTTTCTAATTGATGTCACCATGAAGTCTCTTGCGATGTTTTCGCCAAGTGATACACGGTGGAGGGTTGGCGTATTGTTAACCTTAATTAGATGTCGACTTCTTGAGAGTCACACTTTCTTTCCAAGATCTTTCGCTTGAATTGGACAAGAGAGAGAGGCGGATGGTGCCTAATATGGAAAGATATGGAAATTGGTTTACGGTAGATTCGCCGAATCAGAAGATTGAATTTTTAAGAGCAGAACGTTGTGGTCATAATTAAAAAGCTATTCGTTTCGCTGATTTACAAATAAGTTATGGCCAATGATTACGGTTGAAACCAACCATAATTCTTCATTAGGATACAATCCACAAACTAGATTTTGAAGTAAGTGCTCTATAAGAACCGGAAATCACCATTCTACCGGTTACTCTTAGTCCAATCCTGACGAGATATTACTCCTAGAGTCTAACGACCCCCTTCAATGCCCTAGCATCAAAGCATTTAAGATCACCTTATCAACGATAAATTAATTCCTCCCCAGCGATCCAAAACAAGTTCCACAAACAAATGGTCTGCCACCTATCGCACTGTGCTTCCAATCTCCAGTTCAACACATACTTAACCTCACCAGCACCCATCGACTCACCCGAAGATAGTCTTACTGCACTTAACAGTATTTAATCCTAATGTCCATAAAGAATCCAATAAATTCAGATCGATTTAGACAAAAAAGAAAAGACCTCTGATGACAAATAACGAGGAGCGAGTCGACTGATAAGAGCCCATTCATAGGGGCTAAATCGTGCATCATTCCCATGTGATTATGAATTGGGTCAGTGTTTACGACCAGCCCGTGGAGGACCCCAGCCTCTTTGTATCAGTTGCTACCCTAAATGCGTCCATAACTTAAAAATGTCAAATCTGCGACGCTACAACCCACATAACCAGTCGACTTGACATTGGACTTTGGAGTTCGGGACGTTTAACGCCTGGGAACGAATTTCGGTCCATTTAGTTGGACATGATTGCCGTCCTGCCGAGTAATGAATGAATTGTGGCCGGGACAACAGGTGAAGAGGTGAGTGGAGCGATTTGTGTTTGTGTTCCGTGCGGTCATCAATTTGGAATAAATTAATTGGAATTCATTGAGAAGATTCTAACCCGGGCGAAGATAATTTATAGGCAATCGGATGGATACTGCAGCTAATAGATGTGTGGGAAGGCGGGATTAGAATATGTATCTTTCTCGGTAATTAATTGGAAGAGTGGATTTCCGTATTAGGCGTGGTATTATTATTCAATGGACATTGCACTAATGGCTGTTTCCTGTCATGAAGGTAATCCGTGGGAGATTGGGTTGTTTTTAACTCTTTTACTGTCAAAGAAGGGAGTCGAAAAGGGTAAGGGGCGAGTGGTGACTAATTGAATGTGTCACAGCGATGTGAAAGGCTTCATTCGAAATCATGAATCGCATTGTGATTTGACCAAAATCGGTTTAGAAGTCTTAGTGGAGTGGGTGTGGAAATCAGCTGTACCTTGGTTTGGTCGATTTTTTATATCAAGAACTTTTCTTATTTAGAGCAAGTAATGAATTTAAGGAGGCACTTTAGAATAAATCTTGGAAGCTTTCTTTATGTGATTATTAAAGCAAAATATCCTGTCGGCCGTTTGAATATAGGCAAGAGATCAGTGACTATAAGGAAAACCTTTTTTGTATTGGCTGAATAATGTCAGACTTATACACAAATGGTTCTAAACTCTGAGGAAAGCTGAACGATACGCTGGAAAGAATCCACAGTTTCCGCCTCCTCGAAACCCATCTACCTTAAGCCTAATTGTAGCCCTTGTTCCAATTTTTGGGCAGCTTTTTGTAAGTTTCACGTATACTTATGGGACTTAGCCGGTTTCCGATAGATGGTGCCAGCTGTCAGAAATGTTAGGCCAGAAACGCAACATGGTAAGTTCGGGCATCTGTCAACAGCTTATCATTTTTTGTGCGGAAATGCTCGTATGTCGATATTCGAGCAAAATAAGCGTCATTTGCTGGAAGTCTTGCTTTTTTGGCAACTAAGGTTTATGGATTGACCACAAAAATTTACGTTTAAATTAAATTAGTACAAACACGTGTTGCACACGGTTGCAACATTAAAAAAGTAGTGATTTTGACTTGAAAGCCAATGAGAGTGACAAAGTTTCAAGTACAAAATTGAAGACAGTGATGGACTAAGATCCATGTCAAACGTAGCAAGAACTTGCTGAATCAGTGACTGCAGCAAGAAAGAGTTTTCCGCATCTTAAAATGACTAGCTTAAAAAAGGGGATAAACCAAAGAGAACGAAATCGGAGGGGCGCCGCGAGCATGCATGGAGTCCGGCGGTCCAAATATTTATGGATGCTACTAATGCTGCTTATGTGGTAGGATCAGCATGGTAAAATCATCATAGGAGTTTGGTATTGAAAAAAAAACTAATGTCTTTGCCGAGCATTAAATAAAAAAATCACCACAACTCGAGCAAAGATAAAACAGAGTGATTTTGCAGCAAAACACTTGACCATATACCTGCAAGCACTCGAATGAGACACCTCACTAAGTCTAACCTATTCACTATGCGAGTATATCGCCTCTTTCGACTACCATTTGTTTGTTGTTCATGGCACTCATTTCTCAATTGTTCCATCGCATGCTGTGTGACATGTAGCGCTGTCTTGCTGAAATCACATGTCGACAACGTTGAACTCGGTCCAAAGAAAAGTTTGAGATCATTGAAAAATAACGAGCACCATTAACGGTTATGTTGTTATCGCAGCCACTTATAAAAAATACGGGCCAATGTGTTCGCCTTACAGCAAAATAGTGTATCTTTCCGGGTGCATTGGCAGCCTGAGAATACTTATTGCACCAAATATGGCAACTTTGCTTATTAACCTATTCATTTAGAAATGAGCTTCTTCGCTGAAGATAATTCTCTTTAAAAAAAGTGGGTCTTCCTCCAGCTTTTCTAAGGCTCACTCCCCGAAAATACGACTTTGTAGCAGCTCGTTCGGCTTCAGTTATTGCACAAGCTATTTGGTAACGTCTCAGACCAGGATCGTTTTGTAAAATTTTCCACCTTGTAACATAATCACCATTGTTTGACATGGTCTTAATTAAGACTGATGGATACTCTACGCACACGGAAAGTGACTTGATGTCCAATAGCGTCAAATTTGTCAGAAATTTGGTCATTACGGCTTGCAGTGCCTGTTTAGTAAGTCGACTTTGACGACTTTAAAATTTTAAAGAGGACGGAATTTGATAACAAAATTCAACAGATGCTTACTCTGCATTCTTGACTTTGACAAATGGCAGGAATCATTCACGAGCTGTCAAAAACAGAACATTATAAAGCCCAATAGCAACAAAACCACCCTTAATTTGATTTTATTTTTATTTACTTCTAAACTTATTTCCTTTCCTGCCACTTTCTGACTTTTTCTGTTCCTCCTTATTGTTTCCTTCCTATTTCTTAGAAGGTCTAGACCGTCAACGTAAGGTAAAGCGGGTGCGATTCCATTAAGTTCCATTCTTGTATCATTTTCCTGGATCTCATTATGTATTCCAGCATCAAGAAAAGGAGTAAGAAGACTTTTTTATGTTTATATCCCTTCGTATGTTGAATGTTTTACTTAAGGCATTTCCTACTTTAACTTGTCCTTGGTTTCACTTTAGGCGTACTAGTATCAGCTTTAGTAACTTTTCCGAGATTCCCACCCTTGCCTACGATTTTTTAAGGCTTACGAGTAGTGGTTCCTCCTGAAGCCTTCGCGTATTAAGAGGGTATTTGACAGAACCTTATAACAACTTGATAGTAGCAATATCCTTCAGTAACTTATATTGTCTTCCATTTTAAATACGGGAATGATGACTGAGTTTGTTCATCCCTCGGGGATAGTTTAATTGTTCGTTATAGTTGTGATAAGCCCTCTCCAGTATTTTTTATTAATTTTGATGGTATTGGCTCGTCCTTGTTATTCTCCAGTCGATGCATTGCTTCCTTTACTTTCTCGATAGTTGGCAATTTTACTTAATTTTTAATTTAATTTTGGTGGGGGCACTACCCCCATTTAATAAACTTAATTCAAGTTACAAGTGAATGCATTTCTTACAATTACGTTAAAAAGCTATGGGGTAGTTCTACGATTTAGGGAGGGTGGTTGAAAAGGCGAAGCTTTTGAGAAGGAGTGCTGAGGTTAAAGTCAAAGCAATTAGTCGAGTTAACGCTTCGCAGCATACGGGAGATAGGTTCATTGGAGCCATAGGAAGTGCGGGACGTGGGTAGATAGAAGAGACGAGGATTACGTTATTGCGAGGCTTAGAGTTGAAAAGGATAGAGTTGTAAAGGGCCACACAGTCTATGGAACCTGAGAGGAGACGATGGATGAAGAGGATGTCGGATATCCTTCGTCGTTCTTCCAGCGTGTTCAGGTTAATCAATTCAAGGCGGTCTTGATAGGGAGGTAGAATGAGAGGATTGTTCCAGGGCAGACGGCGAAGGGCGAAACGGCGTTGGATGCTCCCGATTCTGATAATGTGTGTGAGATGGTAAGGGGACCACACTTGAGAAGCATATTCGAGGAGAGGGCGAAGAAAGGTTATGTATAGAGGTAACGTTGGAATTGGTAAATTCCTCTGATCACCGTTTCACAAAGCCAAGGGCTGAGTTGGCCTTGAGAATTATATCATTGATATGTGCTAGGAAATTAAGTTCCCTGTCGCATAGTACACCAAGATCACGAATCATCTGGACGGTGGAAAGGGGTTGATTATGAAGAAAGTAGACACGAGGAGGAAGTTTGATACGTTTGCGAGAGAAGGTTATTGATTGACATTTGGAGATGTTAAGATCTAGGCAGTTTTTCGAGCACCAAGTAGAAAAGCTGTTAAGATCGGATTGAAGAAAAGAAGAGTCATGACCTGAAGAAATGGATTTGAAGATCTTGCTGTCGTCGGCGTACAGTACAGAAGGATTCATGACCATTTCGACATCGTTGATGGTAAGAATGAAGAACAGTGGGCCTAAGTGGCTAACCTGAGGAACTCCGGAAGAGGCTAGGAAGGGAGTAGAAAGGGCGGATCTAAAACGAACACTATAATAGCGTTTTTCCAGGTAGGAAGATATCGACCTTAATAAGATGGGTTCAAAGCCTAGGGTGGATAGTTTGAAGAGTATTAAATTGTGTGAGATTTTGTCAAAGACCTTGCTGAAATCAGTTGAAATCGCGTCGACTTCACTACCGTTCTGTAATGCTGACAGGGTAAAGGAGACAAATTCAACTGGGTTCGTGGTTGTGGACCTACTTTTGAGGAAGCCGTGTTGTCTGTGGGAGACTAGAGACTTACATTGGAAACTTAAGATTTCATACAAGATACTTTCGAACAGTTTAGGTATATACGAGAGCTTAGCGATAGGACGGTAATTGGTAATATCGCCCCTTGGGCCTTTTTTATGTATAGGGGTTATATAGGAGGTTTTCCAAATTTGGGGCAACTCACCCTGAAGAAGGGATAAACAGAAGATTTTTGAGAGAGGAAGAGAGAGGGCGGAGAAGCATTTTATTGATCGAGCGGAGCGTAGCGGAGCGAGAGCAATCACCCACTTTTTGGCAATATAGTGGTCCGAAAACGATTTCGGACTAATCTTGTACGCACTAAATGTAGATATCGGCTATAACCACACATGTGTGCAGCATGTCATTCGATAGATCTAGGTCTGTAGATGAGCCATAAATTATCAAATGAAATTGTTTGATTGAAAAATAGTGAGAAATAACGAAAAAGAAAAGTGCCATGCGGAGCGAGAGCAAGGTTGATAAAACAACAAATTTGCTCGCTCGATCAAAAATTTTCAGTAGCGGAGTTAAGCCCGCGCATACTGATCAGCCTAGTTAGAAATATGGTGGGAAGGCCATGGGGACCGGGAGTAAATTCTTCTTTGAGTTGATTTAAAAGATTTTCGATGATGTCGGGGTGGATGCTACGAGGGAGAAGTGGGCCGAGGGAGAAATTTGGTAAATAATTGAAATAGGCGGAGTCAGGTACAAATGAGTCATCGGTGAAGGATTGTTTGAAAAATTAGGCAAAATAGTTAGCAATGATATGAGGGTCATTGGAAGTTTCATCATTGAGGGATAGGAAGGTTGGGTACCCATCAGATTTTTTTTTGGGATTAACAAACTGGAAAATGGACTTGGGATTATTTATAAGGTTGGCTTGCGTCTCGACTAAATATCGTTGATATAGAAATTGATAGAGCTCAGTAAAGTGCAGGTAAGTACCGTAGAAATTGGAGAATTCAGTAGGGTTTTGAGTACGAAGGAAGATTGCCCAGAGCTTATTACGTTTGTTTCTCAGATAGCGGAGTTTGCGATTATACCAGGCAGGGGAGGATGAAGAAGTTTTGTGACGGGAGAGGGGTACGTAAAGGGAGAAGGAGTTATAAATTTCCCATATAGAGAATAGAAATGGCATCGTTAACGGGGAGGTTGTCAAATTTAAGGGGAACAGTGCTAAGATATTCAGTGATTTGACGGAAGTTGGCTTTATGAAAGTCGTAAGAAAGTTTAGCTGTGTGAGAGGCATTAGCTTAAGGAGAATCGTGAAAGAACGTGAGAAGGAGGGGAGGGTGGTAGTTGTGGATGGTTGATAAGTAGAGCGGGCTAAGTGAGACAAAGGAGTTGAAGGGATCGGTTGTGAAAATGAGGTCTAGTTGCCTACCCATGTAATTTGGGATGCCGCTGACTTGACTAAGGTATGAATCAGTTAAGCGATCCAAGAATAGGCATTCTTTAACAGCGGTGGGATTAGAGGCAATATAGAACGAATGGTCATCTGATGGAGTCCATTGGAGATGGGGAAGGTTGAAGTCACCGAAGAGGAGGATTTCGTCCTCGGGATCCCGTAAATCAATTAAACTGTCAATTGTGTTAATAGCGAGTTCGTAGGACCTAGTCGTTTTGGATGGCAGGATATAGAAGCATATAATGTGAAGTGACTTCCTGGGTAGGACAATCTTAACTAAAACAATGTCGAAATGTGCCGAAGATGTTGATGGTATAAGGAGTGAGTCAAAGGAGTTTCGGACGGCTATAAGAACACCCCGGCATGGGCAGCCATCAGTAGGCCGACTGAGATCATCGTCGCGATATATGTACATTAAAGTCTGACGGAAACAATTCTAGATTACTTATGCTAGGGAAAAGTTTTGTTTCCGTCAGGACAAAGACATCAAAAGGAAAGGCATGTGACTGTTGCAAGACTGTGTGAGTTTTTGAGCGTAGCCCCCTTACATTCTGATAGTAGAAGGTGAGTGGGAGGTTTCGGCAGAATGTGGAGGAGGTCGGGAGGGGGGATGAAGTAAGGATGGTTCGTTTTTTGAATTTTGCTTAGTGCTACTAGGACGGTTGGTGAATTCTTTTACAAGTATATACTTAGGCCGGAAATTGGGGTTCAATAGAGCCTTTCCAACGTCGCGAGGGGCAAGTATTTTGAAAGAGGCAGATATCCGCTCCGGTAGGTTGTCAGCTGTTAGGCAATGACATCTGATGGCTTCGGTGCAAATACCATTGTACTTGATATAATTGATGATTT
The DNA here is from genome assembly GCA_958301585.1 of Merodon equestris. NCBI lineage: Eukaryota > Metazoa > Arthropoda > Insecta > Diptera > Syrphidae > Merodon > Merodon equestris. The sequence goes on along the minus strand of OY284416.1, from coordinate 44,705,962 downwards.
CATCAGGTTTGGTACCGTATCCAAGGCGGGATAGGAATACTGCCAATGTTGGAGGGACAACTTTGAGGCGCATGCTTTTTTGGTAGTAAGGGATGCTGGAACATACCCGGGTGCGCAGTTAGTGATGGACAGGGTTGCTGCATTATTATTTGGCGCCGTGAGACGATTGGCAGAGATTTGGCAGTAGACGATGGAGTTTTTTCTAATGATGTACTCACTACGGCAGCCGCGGTGGTTGAGTTTGATCGAAGTGTCCATTTGGGTTGAATGTTTACGGATGATGCTTGCTCTGGGGCAGGGGGAGCTGGTGCATCACGCTGATGCAGGGAGTCTTGAGTCCGGATTTGTTCATTAACAAATGTCGGTTGTGGTGGCTTAAGCGATGATTTGGTCAGCTTCTTAGAGCTCTTGGAGTTTTGTTGAGCCGGATAGGAGTTGGGCTCTAGGATGTCGTCAGGTAGTTCGACAGATGGATTTTGATGAGTCGTTGAATTGTCCACAAGTACTTCTAAATTTCTGTTGTTTGGATAACATCGTTTTTCAATTGTGCTTGTTCTCCATGTATCATCGAAATGTCTTCTTTATAAAGCTCCCCATTACGTTGCGTATAGATCTTGATCGCTCCTGGTAGCCTCATCATACAGCGTTTATCCATAACTTCGTTATTCTCGTATTTTTAGCCCTGCATTTTTTACGAATTTCAGTAAACTTTTTCCTTTGGTATTGTCGCTTCCTTCGTGATAGGAAGCGGCTGCCTTCCTTTCGTAGGATGTATAGAATGAATATAACGTTACGGGCTTTAACTTTTTCCTTGCTTTCTTCGTTGAACCAAAGCTTGCTTTTTTTTACACTTTTTTGTCGAACAGACTGCTTCTACCCATGGAGCAAACCGGTTTTTAATTTCGACCCGGAATTGGCGCTGTATACGAGGGTCCTTTAACTTTTAAGTGTTGATTTTTTATACCTTCCCGGGTTCCACTTCTATGAATTTGGATTCGGCTTTTGATTTCAACGACGATTAGAATGTTGCCTATGTACAAGGTAAGCTTTGTCATCGAGTATGGCATGAGCAAGGTGGACGAAAAAAACGGCCATAAATAAGCTGGTACTTTAATGCTTCATCATCACGATCTCCAGAAAAACTAAACTATCTGGAGGTCATCCCAGATGGTAGACTTTGAAGTTGATTTCTTGGCAATGTATGGGTGCTTCTGGCTTAAATGCTATGCAGTCGTGTTTAGCGACTAATGACAGCACCAAATCAATATGTGTATTGCATTGAACGGCATCTCTGAAACTATAGGTGTTACAACAGACAGGAAATCGAATTGAAGAAGCATGTTGTTTATAAGGACCATTCTCCCTCGACGACTACTATCTAATATTGGTTTAATGAATTCAAGAGTCGATGAAAACGCAGACAGCCAACAATATCCATGATATGGTGTCAACAGATCACTGGGTGACAATCAGACAGATTGCGGACATTGTAGATAACTCAACTAAACGTATGTATACAAAATATCCTATATGAAAAATTGGGCATCTGAAAGCTATTGAATTAGGTGCTGCGTTCATCACAGTGGAGCAAAAATAGAATCACAAATAACTAAGCCCAATTCGAAAAAGTTTGTACAGCGCCTCGTGACTGCTGCCGAAACATGGATCCATCACTATACGCCGGAAATGAAGGAACCGTCAAAATAGTGGACTTTACTTGTGAACCTTGAACTTGTTCCCATGGCGAAGGCGCACCCATTTGATAGAGAAAAAAAAGCAAAATCCACTTTTTCACTGTGGCAACGCACAAGCTCACTTATCCGCAATCGTCACAGCAAAACTCGTTCAAGTACAGAGAGTAGTTTGGGTTGTCCGAGTAAAGAATTTTAAACAGGGCAGGAAGGAAAAAATACATCAGATCTTAACGCCATCTATTACCTATGGGCATTTCTTACAGCTTTCGCTTACACTTTCTAGTCATCAGAAAATGGTGGGATCAGACTGTTAAATAAATGTAAAAATATATTTGTTAAGTACACGCATGAATGCGTCTACATGATGTCAACCATTGAAAACGGGCCCTGTCACCTAAATCGCCCTTCAATTCATCACGACAATCGTGACAAGTCTATCGAACATCATACATCGAACACAAGTCACAAGATAGCTTGTCCTACGTGCCAATGTTGCGACATAACTTTTAAATTCCTTTCACAGAAACAAAGGAAAACAAATAACTTAACTCACTTGTCTGCATGTCATCTATCCCTCATGGATAACCAAACGTCAAAGTATCTAGTGGCAATTTCGAATGCAACGCACGCCTCCCGCCAATAGAGACTTATCCAATCCAGCGTGGTGGGAAGAGAATTCGAAATTCCTACATCTCCTGATTTCAGTTTAATTTTTCATAGAAATTTCATTCTACAGTATCTACAACAAGAGTTCACGGTTATTTTCTCATTTTCCACCGTATGTCATCGGCATCCACATCGATGTTTGTACGAGCATCTACCACACATAATAGGTAAATTGCGGTTGCCTATCAAAGTGAAATAAAACCATTTCCAATAGCACATCGTACCCGACTGGTGGAATGTTGCTCTGGAGGCAAAACAGTTTTGTATCTTAACGGAGATAAATAGTTTTACGAGTAACTTCCAGTTGAAAAGAACCAATGAGGGGGTCATTTACCACGAAGACGTACTTGGAATTCTCATAAAATTGGAGTATTCTTGGAGAAAGACACATGATACATCTGTCTCGATCCAGGGCTAATAATTTACAAACTCTAGCTGACAGGAATGGATAACAAATTTTAATGTGGCAATAGAATTCCTCCTCAATGAGTTGGTAAGACCTCCCTAGAGAGATTTCGATCTCAAGCTGATTAGCGGCTCGATTTCGCTGTTGGATGGACGGGATATCTTATGTTTTATGAGAATGAAGTAATTTGTTTTGTTGGCGCACTAGCTGTGACTAATCAGGAAGCGTTAGACAGAAATTTGTTTGATGATCGTTTTCGGGGATAATTAATCATTCCTGAAGTCGAGTACCCTTGGAAGCAAGTACATGCCGTTCGATTGTGTTGGAAATGCAGATCACCAGCTGAGAAAGAAGGAATGTCGACAGACCTCTTGATGTCAGTTCATTTAAAGAACAAGCAGCTTAAAAGGCTTCCAGGCACGATGGCATAAATACGTTTGATTAATATGACCTCTTGTCGCACTTCAGTCGCTCGATCAGTCTGGGGAAATGTGCATGCACTAGATGTCTCTTTCCAAACTATTCCAACTTGAATTAATTGCAGGCTTGAAGGATTTAACTTTCAAAAAGGCCCGTTTAAGTATAAACATTAAACTAATTTCCAGGCTTTTGTTTTGGAGTCAAAGATGAGTTTTTCAAGCCCTTATAGATAATCTTTAGTTATGGGAACATTCCTTTTTATCATAATGGCAGTGAAAGGATTTAGAAAGGCATCAACGAAGGCACCTTCCGCTCTGATCAGATTTTTTTGTGTTTTTTCCCATATTTGGAAGTAGATTTTTAGAGAAGAAATTGTGGCTAATAAACGACTAAGCAGTCAGATATCAATATGCGTACCATAAAGAGCGATCAACTGAGAGGATCCTATTACATAAGAGCGTCGATCCTATACCTAAACCATTGAGTTAGGTAAATATGCTCAAAAGTCGTATTGTCCTAACTTAGTAGAAAAAGGCTGTCATAAGGTGGAGTCCTTTCATTACTTCTTTGGTCGACAACCTTTTCTCAATGCTAACCGATCTCATTTCTAAATTGATCGGATGAGCCGACGACTATTTGGTCATTGTTACAGTCAAATTTGAAATAGAAGCTGGTGAATGCAGGCAAGTAGAGCCTCAGACAGGGTTTGTCTATTAACCCAACCAAGACCGTTTTAGTACCATTCACAAGAAAGGGAGAATCCTTATCCATCCTTACCTAACCACTCATATCGGTCCTGGGAACGTCGCTTCCGGTTGGAGAGTACTAGTCCGCGATCACTTGGTCTCTAAGCCGGAGGTCCGGTCTCCCTTGTCTTCTTAAACCAGGTGGCTGGAATCCGAAGACCCTCCTTGCTGGAGCGCGGTCGTCCATGCGCTCGATGTGGCCGAGCCAATGTAGTCGATATTTGCCTTCTGGACTATGTCCAGAATGTCATTATACAGTTCGTAGAGTTTACGGTTGTGTTTTCCTTCATATCCGAAGAAGAATTTTTTTTTCAAAAGAGCCCAGAATCATATCTGCTTTCTTGCTTACCGTCCAAGATTCGGCTCCGTAAAGCAGGACTGGCAAGATCAGTTTTCTGTTAATGTAATTTTGGACTTCCTTGTTAGGAGCTGTTCCGAAAAACAGAAGTAGCTACGGTTGACCAGGATAATTCGTCGTCGGTTCTTCACTTAGCTTTTATTTGTTGAGTTAACATTTGCTGGAGGTAGACAAACTCCTTAACCTCAAAAATATATATGTCGATGGCTGCGTTCTGCCCAAGGCGGTGTTCGACGGAGTGGTTTTTAGTCGACAGCATATAGTTTGCCGTGAATGCCTCTACTACGGCGCGCTGGGAGCTTCCAATGGTGTCGTGCGAAGATGGTGCCTTCCGTGGGCTTTGACGATTAATGCTGTCGTATGCGGCTTTAAAGTCGATAAAAAGATGGGGAGTATCGACTTGGTTTTATTAAGGATCTGGCGTAATGTGAAGACCTGGTTTATAATCGATTTGTCAAACGGCAATCCATATTGGTACCTACCTATTAGTGTGATGCAAAACGGCTTAAAATTTTCACGTAGTACACTGGATAGGATCTTGTAGGCGACATTGAGCAGGGTTATGCTTCGGTGGCGCAAGACATAGGATCGCCGTTTTTGAATATGGGGCAGATAGAGCTGTTATGCCCGTCGTCGGGCATGTTTTCATCCTCCCAAATTAGATAGATGATCTTACGAGAAAATAGCGACCAGTCTTATGGAGCTCAGCTTGGAGACCCTATGGGCAGTGAGCTTTGTTGGGAACCAGCTAACGTATACCTGAGCTGGATTCTTCTTAACTGGGTGGGGGGATTTACTATTCGATTGGCGCTGGGATTTCTTCAGACATTATCATTCTCTCTTGGTAATACCCGCTAGGCAGCTGTTGGAAGCTTTGCTTAAACACACATCACTGACGAGATTGCTTTCACAATTTAGAAAGAGCCTGGGCGCTTGTTCTAAAGCTTTGGCTTTTTTGTAGAAGGCTCTAACCTTTTGTCTATCTCGGGCCTCTTCGATGTGCTTTAGCTGGGAGGCTACGAAGGCTCTTTTCTCTTTTCGCAGTAGCTTTTCTTCTGGCCCTATCCCGCCACTGATTATGTTGTGTACACACGGGCGGTGTTTCCTTGTCGAATGTCTTAGCTCGAACTCAGATGGTTCGATGACGGAATTCGGCGCTGTTGTTGGTGCTTTTGGCTAAAACTGCGATGCGGCCTTCCTGATGATATGTTTCCCTCCATCTTCCGCTTATAATTTGTTTGACTTTTCGTCCATTGTCCATTCGTTCTACTTATTCTGTACATCTTAGTCTTCGCGGTTTTATTACTCGGACAACGTTTGGGGTTCCTAAGATTCTCCTTAAGATCTTGTATTAAAAGCCCTGAAATCTATTTTCAGCCTTAGGCAGAGACGTTTCAAATCCGTAAAGTGTCACAGGCATTATGATTTAACATGGTTTTATAAATTCAGATTTTAATATTGTGTCACGAAGAAGCACCCGTTGCCCATATACAGCCTTTTTATTAATTTCGATCTTTATGTCGGTTTTGGCAGTTATCAGAGGAATAATTTCAAATGTCGGTGCAGCCAAGCAACACTCAAAGCGTTGAGTTCACATAGCATAAACTCAAAACTCGTTGCCATGATGCTGCAGGACCAAGAAAGGAAAACCATATGCAGTTAAACTTTGTTGGCTTCATTGGCACAGAGCTGCAGCTGCAACTAAAGTGTTGACCTCTGAATACATACTATGTGAGTACGAGCTCTGCCATCTTAGGAAATATGATAGATAAGTCATGCTTCCCCAGGAATTTACCTCTACTCCTGCGATTTCATTAGCAGAAGTCATCTTCGCTAAATTGGCCTACATGGTATAATGAGATTTTCCTAGTCACAAGGTAGTCTTTGGTAAAGAGAGCCAACCCGCAGTCTATAGAACAACCAACTACCGACAGTAGATCTATTAATAGTATATATGAATCCTTGCTCCCTTGAACATCAAGTCCTGTTCACTAAAGATCTTTTTAGAGCTGTTGCGAAATATACGACTTGCATTGGAAGCTAGAGAGTTCCAAGAGATTGTCGGGGATGAATATTTTATTGATTACTGGTGAAACTCAAAACCTCAGCTAGGCTATTGACAGCGAATCACTCATGAGACCCTATATCCGGGATTTCAATAAGTGAAAGATTTCCGTATAAAGGTAACCTTTATATCGCGGAAACGATCTGCCGTTGACAATCCTCTCAATCATTCACTAAAAATGGGTTTCAGCTCTGCATTGGCCACATTAGGTTTCTTAATAGATTCTATTCCACCGAAAAAAACTGCTCATCCCAAGTCTTCCTCAAAAATTATAGAAAAGAAATTAGAATTGACAACGGATAAAAAGGGAAGGAACAGGGAGAAAGAAAAGACGGTAGAACTATGTATGTAACTATCCACTATGAGACACAATAAGGAAGTATTGATAATAATTTCCAGAATTTTGGGTTCTGCGAAAGATATGAACCTTTTATATCTTTAAGGAATGGTTGACCTAGGTTGACAAGTTTTGTGTTCGGCACTTTAGCAATGTACATATGTTTGTAGGTGAAAGGTTTCTTTAAGCTGAGCAGCATTGCAGCTTCGGTCGTTGTGGAGGATTTCCGATTCTTGCCTCATGCGTTTAAATAGACTAGTTTTCCTCAGGAGCGCATTCTGGTAAGGTCTCGACTTCTTCTTCTTCTTCTTTTCCTTTTTATGCCGGCGTCGTTATGGTCAGAAGTGTAGGACCATAACCTTCCCACTTAACTGTATTCCTACTGGTCCGCTTGTGGGGTCCGCCGGTTTGACCTCAGAAAGTAGCGGCAGGCTTTCCGGTTTGGGATTACTTCATCGCTGAGGCCAATCAAATGCTGATGTTTTTGCATTTGTTTGCACCAATTGTTTTTCGGCCTGCCTTTTTTCCGTGTTGAAATTGGAATGTTGATTGATAACGCCTTTTGGACGGGGTTCAAAGGATCTCTCCTTTGAACATGGCAATACCAACTGAGTCGGTCGCGCTCTATATTTCTTGTGATGGTTTCTTTTACGTGGAGGCTTCCTCGGATCTTTGAACTTCTAATTCTGTCACGCTTTGTTACTCCCGTTGTCATGCGAAGCATCTTCATCTCAGTTGCCGTTAATTTGCTCTCATACTTTTTGTGCATTGTCCAGCATTGTGAACCGTATGTGAGCGCCGGACGTACAACTGAAGTGTAGAGCCTTCCTTTCAGCTTAGGGGGCATTTTTCGATCACAGAAGATGGCGGAGTTTTCCCGCCACTTCATCCACCCTAAGCTTACGCGATGTTTGATGTCGTCATCACAAGTTGCTTCTCTATTAATCATAGATCCCAGATATTTAAACTTTTCACACTTGGGAAGCACTCTTCCATTCAAGTAAATGTCTGGAATAGGCTGATGAGGGTCAGAGAACGGGCAGCACAGATACTCTGTCTTCTTTGAACTAATACGATACCCATGTCCCTCAAAAATGTCCACCCACACATCAAGTGCTCGTTGTAGGGACGCCTGATCATCGCTTATAATGGCCCCATCGTCAGCAAAGAATAGCTGGTGCACATTGGGGTCCGTCACTTTTCCTTCAAGCAAGCAACCAAGGACTGCTATAAAAAGCAGTGGGCTGAGGACGCTCCTTTGGTGTACACCGACTTTGATTGCGAACTCTTCGGTGACTCCTGCGGTGCATCTTACTCTTGTCGTTGCTCTCTCGTACATGTCAATAATCACTCGCACGTAGGTTTCTGGAACTCCTTTTTGTCTTAGCGCTACCCATAAAAGATCTCTTGGTTGCCGGTCAAAGGCCTTCTCGAAATCAACCAACACCATATGCAAGTCCTTTGAAGAATCACGATGCTTTTCCATCATGATCCTTATACTTTGGATTGCATCTGTTGTTGATTTACCCGAGACAAACCCGCACTGGTCATCAGATAGTCGTATTATTTTCCGCAGTCGGCTATCTAATACCCGTTCAACGATCTTCATGGTGTGCGACATCAGCTTGACAGAACGGTAGTTATCACAATTTCGCGTATCACCCTTTCCTTTGTGCAATGGAAGAAGATAGCTTTCCCTCCATTGATTAGGCATAGTGTCGCCTCTCATAAGTTTGGAGATAAGAACCATGAGCCATCTAGACCCGATGTCTCCCATCTTTTTCCAGAACTCAGAGGGTATCCCGTCCGGCCCAACAGCTTTTCTTTTCTTGGAGTTTTTAACCGCGTACCGAACTTCTTCGACTGTGATGTCGGATATTTCGGCATCATGATTAGGGGCGGCTCTTGGAAAGTACACTCGGGGAAACTGTTCGTTCAGAAGTTCCTCGCAATACTGTCGCCATCTGTGGAGAATTTTTTCGTCTTCCACAAGGAGTTGGCCTTCAGCATTGTTAATAAACTTTGGGAAACGAATCTCCTGAGCATTTCTTCTTCTCTGGGCGGCTATCTTAAAGATATTTGCTCCTTTGTTCAAATTGTTTTGTCGAAGCTCCTGGGTAGCCTGGTTCCTGTCAGACGCGGAAGACGATATTTCTTCCAACTCCTGATAGAGGCCTTTCATGCTTTTCGCTTTGAATTCGGCGCATTTTTTCTTCGCGATACCTTTGCAACATCTATATACCTTTTCACGGCGAGCTTTTTCCTCTCTATTAGTAGCTTGGACCAAGTAGCTCTTTGACCAAGCTTGGAAAGCCATTTTCTTTTCGTGTATCACTGCTTTGGCTTCGTCTGTCCACCACCAGGTTTCTTTTGCGTGTTGGCAGGGGCCTTTAGATGTTCCGAGCAGTGATTTGGCTTTCTCCAGGCCAGATTGTTGTAGGGAATCCCACATGTCTTGTGCTCTGCACTCCTCATTACCGACCTCATCGATAATGGAAAAGAGATAGTTTTTCATGCTGGTAATAAAAGCTTCGCCTTTTCTTTTATCCAACTTATACCACTTGATTCTCTCAGACACCTTCGTTTGCTGCTTTGACTTCTTACTCGTCTCCATAAAAAATTCAGTCAGGAGGAGACGGTGTTGAGGGGCGATCGCGTCTCCCAGGATCACTTTGCAATCTTTAACTCGTGGCTTCATGAAACTGGATACCAAATGATAGTCTATTTGAATTTCATTTCCGCCGCTGCTATAAGTGATCAGGTGCCGGCTTTGTTTGACGAACATGGTATTTAGCACTATAAGACCATACGACTTGCACATGTTTAGGATATCTTCACCTGAAGAGTTCCTGGTGCCGTATCCCAGCCCTCCGTGGTAGCCTTCATAGTCTTCGCTTGTCTTCCCGACATGTCCGTTTAAATCTCCCCCAACAAACAAAAGCTCTTCCTTTGGGATGATTTTGACAAGGTTGTGGAAATCTAGCCAGAATGCATCTTTTTCTTTTTGTTCGCATCCTACTTGAGGGGCATATGGTAAGGTCTCGACGATCTATAGAAAGTAGGTTAGTTTTCTTGGCAAATCAATATTTATGTCATTTTGCCTCAGTTTTTGCACGTCTCAATCTCTTATAGTTGTTGAGTTATGTACATAGGTGAAGGTTTTTTTCTTTAGAACTTGATACTCTACGCTAGTCTAACCTGGTTTATTGCTCAGACAATTTGCCTTAAATTTTGTTATAAGGATGGAATAAGGCTAGGTTAGGTTAAGTTAAGGAAGGGGAGTATAATGGTTGAACATCACTTCCACCCGGCGGCCAAATGGCTCATTGTGAATCCTTTCATTTGTAGAGTACTCGTACACATTCTTTATGAATTTTAGAATATCGATATATGTACATATCTGCAGTTGCTGCGTCCGCAGTCTCGGTGCAGAATCTATGGCCCAGCGAAGCTAGGCCCCGATTCTGGAGAGCTGGGCAGTGGCAAAGCAGATATTGGATCATCTCGTTTTCTTCCTCCTCACCGCAGTTGCGGCAGAGATTGCTTTATCTCGAGTTCTATTTTCGGAGCATTGCTCCGATGGGACAGTGTCCTGTGATCACTCCGACGAGCATACGGATCGAGTTTCGGTCCAGCGCCAAGAGCTTCATTGTTTTGCCGATATTAAGCTCTGGCCGTGATGATCTTTTCGTGTGGCTGTCGTTTCTTTCTAAGCCAAGACGAGTTGGCTTCCTTTATAATTGTGTCATTTATGATCCGATATAATGCACTGTTCGGTGGTTGCACTGACGTATCCGCTTCGCTGATGTCCATTTTAAACCCTTGCCTGATCAATTCGTCCGCTCTTTCGTTCCCTGCGATTGAGCTGTGGCCCGGGACCTAAGAGAGTTTGACCTTATGGTGTCCGATGTACTTCAGTGAGTCGCGACGTTTCATGACAGCTTTTGATCTCATTATACAGGATCCTATTGACTTTAGTGCAGCCTGGCTGTCTATAAGGATGGTGATATCCGATGGTGGGATATCGGTTACTTGCAAGTCTTTGGCTGCTGTCTCTATTGCCAGGATTTCTGTTTGTGCAGGGTGTCAAAGTAGAATCCGGCCCCAATGCCTGTATCCATTTTTGATTCATTGGTGATTCGTGGTCGTTGATCACGGCGTTTGATAGCCACTCTTCTCTGTCGGGGAAAGCATTGGTATTCTGAGAGAGAAGTAATTTTGGGGGGAAATATAGTCAGTTGTAGCTTCATACCTTCCTTAAATCTTTCCGACATTTTGGAACTGAAAACTGCCATTTTTTTTGGAAATATTTGCCTAGAAAGAAATAAACTTTGAGTGGCTCAATGATTGTCAGACATGGCTCTGTGTGGATTTTCATTGTCTACAAAACAAGGAGAACTTAAAAGGACTACCGTTGGGCAATCATGAGATATATGTAAAGAGCATCAAGAAAATGACAAAAGATCGAGTCCAATTATGTTCTGGGGATTGAATGACTATCTGGCATAAATGTATGGTATCTAGTGAGTATTATGCTGCAAAGGGAAACGTTAATGCCGACGGATAAAACAGTCTCTTACTCCAATTCTTGTTATTTTTTTAACTTTGAAAGTCTACGATGTAAAAGGTGGCGCGTTATCATGTTATTCCCAATTCTTAAAATAGCATACACTGATGGCAAGGATTTTGTTTAGTATTGCAATAACTGAATAAAGCTACATATGTATGTACATACATATCTCCCAGGAAGGAAAGGCCCACCAATTTCCGAATCTGCTTTCGAGTTATTGATATGATTCAACATGAGCACATTGGAATAAAATCTAGAAAAGGTGATCAGAATACTGTGAAATAACTCTTTCGCTATTCGCCACAGTATTTTCATAGGATTTCCTATTCAAAGCAAATCTATAAGAGAGAAAAACAGAAAAAAGTGTTTTTATGACATCTTTGGAACATCTTTGGAACGCAGCAGCACGCGCCAAATTATCTCGAATTAATAAATACCTTTTCCTCAACAATTAGAAAAACCATTCTCGCGATTCCATTAGAACATGTTCATGTGACGCTGGCTGCTCATTTTACCGATTCTAATTGCCCACTGCCTCCGATTATGACAAAGTCTATTCAACCTTCTCTATCCATTCGACAGGCGATAATCGCCCCATTCCTGTCAATTACTTCCACAAATTAAAAAGGGAACTCCACTTAGTAGACAAAGACCGAGCCAGGCTGGAGGCAATTGCTATAAAACCCGCCGAAGAGTGGTTGGATGCAACATCTGCACAATTTTAATTGAAGGTTATAGGACGGGAAATAAAACAGAGTCCATCGGATGCATATGCATCTCCAACTAAGGCGCCACGGAGAAACAGGTTTCACTTAACCCTTGCCATTGAACTAATTGACTTTCTATATTTGGTTCCTTGGAAAGGATTGTAACTGTAATTACCTCAAGAACCTGCTTCGGCTAGTTAGACTGGTTGAGAGGCTTTAATAATAATTTGTTTACTATATTTGCAATAGTTATACCCTGACATAGAGTAATTGCTCTGGAGGACTCAATTAGTTGGCACGACCGCCTTGCGATAAACCAACTTGTTGCACATCCCGGCTTTCACTTTCTTCAAATTCAAATGAGGGATAAAAAATCCCTTACACAAAAACCGGTTGCCAAGAAGCCGCAAAAAGACATTATAGAAAGCAGATGTTCCATTCACCTATCCAAGACCCATGACATCCAGACCCAAACGTTGATTGTCAGAATGACCCCAAATGCATCGATCGAACTAGGATCGGAGAATCCCAAGCAGAAACGAGAAGACAAATATGTGAAGAAAGCAAAACATCCTTTTCGGCCTGAGGACATACTACTCGGAGTATGCGTGCTGGCTAATGGGTGCAGCAGATACAAGCGTCTTGCTGCATGACTTGCTCTTTGGAGCAGATGTGCACACATTCCTAACTCCAGGCCTTTTGTTCTGTTTTTCTATTTTCTGTTCAGTCCATATTTCCTTATATAAAGTGGAACGCATTCGATAATAAAAAAAAAAATCAAAGATGAAGTAAAATGATGAACATGAGGGATGTTGAGGCTTGTTTACAAAGGATTCAGGACTCTACTGTGTCTTGGTCGGTTTTTTTTTTAGACAAACCTCGAGATGAGACAGTGTTGGTGGAACTATCTTCGTTTTCTGATGATTGAATTATAGGTTGTCGGCGTGTACACAGCAGCTGTAATGGGATCCTAAATATAGGATACAAAACACTTTCCTCGACGGTATGTGTGCAGAGTGTTGGATGACACTGCTGGTTGAGCGCGAGTATTAGGGAAGGTTAGGGGAGGGTGCAACCGATCGGCCAGCCGGGAACGTGTCGAATTTCATTTTTATGATTAACATGATGTCGAGAGAACGTGAATTGGTCTTCGGACAAGATGGTATATTGGATAAGGAAAGGGGAGTTTGTTACATCACTTGATAGCTCCGAATATTTGCCTACGGCAGTGCCTTTAGGGTAGCTAAATGTTTTGAATTTCTTATAGCATTTGCGTGAGTTGACATTTTCAAAACGGCACGTAAATTGACGATAAATATAAATAGTCGTGGTCAAGAGTTGCGAGTCAATTAGACAATCTTGTTGTTTTTAAAATATGTTCCTGCTGAACTAAATTTGATAGACTTACTGCAAGATTAATTTTGTAATGACGCAAAACTTACTTCTTCATATGTATTTTCCCGGTGACTTTGACACTGGACACTGCTGGCTATGGAACGGCGGAATACTTCACTGAAAGAAGAAAAAAAATTAATATTAGACCAGATCATTAATAAAAAGTCGTCTTTCATTAGTTGAACTGAATCGATAATCCTACGATAGATTAAGCTCCAATCGCGAAAAATATTTGCCTAGCACAGTGCAACTTAACCATTCCTCATTTATATACAATAATTCTCGTTGCAAATAGGTAATAACAATATTTAAGGCTGTAAACGATCTAAGACCATGGTGCCTTAGGGGCTAAGTAAGGCTAAGAAAGGATCAGACATTTCGACACGACATAATGAAGTCGGAGAGCGTCGTGGCGCAGTGGGTAGTGTGTTGGCGATGAGCGAGTGCAGATCCCGCCAACACCAACGCCATCGAATGTTCATTTCGCAGCTCCTCTCCTCGGCGGGGTACTGGCGAAATCCCCCGTAGTACACGTAGTTCGGAATCGGCATTAAATTGTAGGTCCCATTCACTTGTGTGAAAAACAAATCGCACACAACATACATAAGAGAATGAGGGAAGCTTGGCTCTGGTTCACCGTGAGTTGTAACGCTATCTAAGAAGAACATAATAATGTCGATTGATGGTATTTGGTCATCTATCCAACAAGTGGTTTTATGTAAAATCAATAGACAAACGCAATATCTACCAACTCCTACAACTTACAGGAAATTCGTTACGCAATAGAGCAATTGTTTCATCAATTGTGTGGCATGTGGAACGGTTTTGTTGAAAATGAAAATTATCCACGTTCATAACACCTATTTTAGGAAATAAGTTATCATTGTTCAATAACGCAGTCTACTCATTCGACATTCGGCGATACTTCCAGCAAAAAAGTATTTCTCTGTGGTCTTCGAACCCAGTTGCGACAGTTTTTTGTTTACGTACCCAGTCAAATGGCAATAAGCTTCATAACTCAGAATAATTTTATGTAGAAGATCACCACTTAACTTCTAAGGTTGGGAAAAGAGGCCACTAATCAGCCGAAGATTTACGCTTTGGATTTTTGACCATCCTTTTCACTTAAAACTATTGAGTGTATACTAGATCTCCTCATAAACTCAAAAACTGATTGCTTTTAAAACTCACAACAACGCTTAGTCCAGGCTTTACACGAGGTCGTGCGAGTTTCAACGTGGTCGCACGTCGGTTTTTGATGAGCCACGTCCAGGTGCCCCGAAAACGGCTACCACGGAGGATAACGTGACAAAAATCCACGATCTCGTATTGGCAGATCGTCGATTGAAGGTGCGCGAGTTAGCTGAGACAGTAGGCATTTCAAAAGATCGCGTGGGTTATATCCTGCATGAAATTTTGGGCATGAGAAAACTGTCGGCGCGATGGGTGCCGCGTTTCCTCATTCCGGACTACAAGCGCAACTGTGAGACCACTTCAGAGCAGTGTTTGACGCTGTTTAAGCGCAATCCGAAGGAGTTTCTGCGTCGTTTCGTGATAGTCGACGAAACGTGGATCCACTGGTACACACCAGAGACCAAGGAACTGTCGAAACAGTGGACTTCACCCGGCGAACGTGCTCCGAAGAAGTCCCATCGGGCCGAAAAGGTGATGGCCACCACTGGGATTCACAAGGTGTGATCCACATCGACTACCTGGAGAAGGGCAAAACGGTCACAGGGCTATACTATGCCAAATTATTGGGCCGATTCGACGCCGATTTGAAGAAAAAACGGCCCCACTTGGCGAAGAAAAAGTGCTCTTCCACCATGATAACGCACTGGCTCACACCTCCGCCCTCGCCACGGCCAAATTGGTCGAATCGGGCTACGAACTGCTGCCCCATCCACCATATTCTCCAGATTTGGCCCCGTGCGACATTTTTTTGTTTCCAAACTTGAAAAAGTCACTTGTCGGGCAGAAATTTCAGTCGAATGAGGAGGTCATCGCCGCCACGCAGGCCTACTTTGCAGACCTCGAGAAAACGTATTTTTCAGACGGGTTAAAGAAGTTGGAGCATCGCTGGGTCAAGTGTATCGAGCTAAAAGGAGACTTTATTGAAAAATAAATCGCCATTTCTTCAAAATTTTTGTTTTTCTTTTGTAGGCTAAGTACTTATCGGACCATCCTCGTACTAGATGCTCTCAACAATGTTTTCACTAAACCGATAAATAGAGATATCCTGCACTGGTGAAAGGACTTATTAGCAATTGAAACACCATCCAGTCGCAGCTAGGATGTAAATACAGCCATTTCACAAGGGGATTATCTTACCTCTTGGCTCACACTTATTAATAAAAAATTTAGTCGAGGCAAAAAAGTAGTCGCTTTCACCGACGGGTCCCTCCCTTATGTGATAGGTGTAATCACGGCGAAGGCTTTCGCCAAATATACGCTTGGGCTATAAACTGCGGTATACTCGTGGACCTTAACCAACCTAAGGTTGTTTAACACTAAAACCAAGATAACGCCATTTAAACTTCCATGGCGAAACAACTTGACTCTAGTTCAATACTCCATCGGCAAATGCTTAAGATTAAGTGGAAGTCCAATACACATGATTGGGTTAGAAAAACTAGCGTGGCTTCCTACGCCCATAGAAAGACTTTCAGTTGATGATGAAAGCTCAAGCCCAAATTAACTCTGCGAATGTACATACCGATTGTCCGTTCCATTCTTATGAGTTTTCGACTGACTCGCTAGTTTGATGTAAATTAAAAACCTAAACAAACTTAGTAAGTTTCAAATATCGGAGGAATTGATACCACGTAGCCAAGAGTTCATGCCCACTTAGACTGTGTGACTGCTACTTTTACTTATGAATATGACATAGGGTCCAACCGACTACATTAACAACTATTTATTTAAGTAACATGACACATTGCCGCTTTCAATCCGGAAGGATTGAAGAAAAAAAAAATCCGATTTGTACCGCCTCTTTTAAACAGACGAGCAAAAGACAAATTATAACTAGCCCCAACATCGCAGCCGTAGCTATCTGTACTGATTCTGAATCATCGAGACTCCATCGGCTCCATCCTATAGAAGAGTGGAGTAATGCGGCGGGAAAACCAAACGAGCTAGCAGCAGGATCAGGATCACACTCCTCAGGGTTGCAGGCCAGAGTAACGTAGAGGGATATGAGAAGGTTAATGAATTAGCCAGGCTGGAGGCCACCTCGAAATCGTAGGCCTTTCGTCGAATTATTTTAAATCAAACATCTTTGAACACACTACCTTATCTAAAAAATCATCCTTGTAAAGTGGCTTGGATAGGTTGGCATTTATGTGATCATGTTTCTCATTCTATCGCGGTAATATTTTTAGTTGAGTTATTAATTATTATAACTATTGTTACAGCCTGTTGAGGATCAGAGCCGTAGAGTCGCTCAATCACCTATGTTGTGTGTGGTTCATTTTAAACAAGGTGAAAGGGGCTTCTGTTTATTACCAACTCTAAGAAGTGAATTTCAATAAAGTGTTTTCTAGATCATTCTGAAGAGACATACCGCCAAATATGATTTTAATCAATACACCCACCAATGCTGAGCCACAGTTTGAAGTTGGCGGCTTCGTATCACTAACCTGTCCAGAATGTTCAAATTTTAGGGCACGTCGAACTTAACCAAAAGTTTTCGCCATATTTTCGCCGATTTGCTCTCCTTAAAGGACCCTTTTTTCAGTTAAAAATAATGCGGTTTCTAGTCCCAATCTGGGTAATGCGTTCTCAACATATCAAATTGAAATCACCGGTCCAAAGCGAGATATAAACTGCTCACCGAACTAATTTTTCAATTGGTCCGTCGATTCGCGTGTTATAAGGCATGTAGCGTCGCATTGCTGGAACCACATGTCAGTTCGTGCATTTTCGGCAAAAGAGGTCGAGAAGTCATTGTTCTCATGGTCATCTTTAAAAAAATGCGGACAACGACGCCGCAAGATCGCAAGATCGCACCAAGCAGTGAATTGTTCCTAGTGCATTGGCAGTTCTTGTATTGCTTGAGGTTGCTTATCGTTTGGTTTCCCCGTCCAAACTGAAATCAGCCTCATCTCTGATTTTCAATAAAAAAGCCGATCTTCCTCAAGCTATAAGGCCCATTCACCGAAAATAAGACGGTCGTTCGGCTTCAGTTCTAGCACGAGCTGTATTTCGTAAGGTTTTATACTAAGACAATTGTGCAACCCTTCCACATAGTCGAGTAACATAATTCCAATTGCTGCGAATGACGACGAATGGACAAATTAAAGCCTTCATTAACACTGGCGGATACAGCGGTAATATTTTCCTCTTTATGCATTTAACGCATACAGGTACAGTGGCAACGGACGATACAACGGAAAATACAAGAGAATTTCGTCCCCTCCACCAAATGAAGTATGTAATATCGAAGCTTAAAACTAATAAAGCCATGAGCGAAGACGGCATATTTAAGCGGTTGGAGATGAGCTGGTAGGGCGCATGCACCAGTTCATCAGTAAAATATGGTCGGAGAAAAGCATGCCCGACGAATGGAATCTCTGGGTATCGTGGGCCCAGTCCTTAAGAAAGGATACCCCTTTACGCCAATTATAAGGGAATAAGTCTCCTTCATCGCATATAAGATCTTCTCTGCCGTATTGTGTGAACGTCTAAAATCCTTTGATAGATTCTTATCAGTGTGGTTTCATGCCATGCAATATGTAGACCAAATATTCAGATTGCGGCAGATCTTGGAGAAGATCAAAGAGTTCCAAATCGACATCTCGATTTTAAAGACGAATATGACGATGTGTATAGGGACGAGCTATATCGAGCCATGTCTAGTTTTAACAACCCTACCAAGTTCGTTAGATTGTGCGCAATGATTGGGAAATTCTCGCTGCTCCATTAAGGTAGCGAACCAACTGCGACCTTTGAAGTTAAAAAAGGATTTTTTTTATAATTCGTGCAGGCTCAAGAGTGTACGCTCTTATGGTGTTTGTCACACAACTTGCACGTGGTGCAGATGGTTCGTGTCGAAAATGTTTGTTCACTACTCTCCGGGGGTGGTTGTCCTAGATTGGATTTTTTGAGAGATTCAACTGAATTTGTCGTGTTGGGTGTGGTTCTCTGTAACCTTTTTGTTCCCATGTCATTAAGGTGTTATATTAGAAATGCACACACACAGTGTGAATTTTGAAGTGATATATACTGCGAGTGTTATGCTTTCGTCAGCACGTTTTTGATCATCTTTTATTCACAACTAATGTTGTTGCACAGTTTTTCCGTACAGGAATTGTTCGTGACTATGGATGGACTTGAACTACAGACCTTCGTCTCAATAGTCGGTGATGATTACCATTGAAGCACGACTACCTGCCATTTAGACAAGGTGATGCACTTTTCAACATTTATTTATTTATTTATTTATTTACATCAAGCAGATTTCTCTTATAGACAAATTTATACAAATAAGCCATAGAAAATGTTTTGCCTAAACACTTCCCTAGAACAATTTTCAAAGAAATCCAAATAATTACAAGCTAAATTAGCCTCTTGAATGGATGGTCTAACTATATTCCAATTAAGTTTATAGAACATAAATATGGTGAAATTACGTTGAATTTTCTCGATCCTCTCAACGGTATTGGTATAAAAGGGGTTCCAAACGACACAGCAATATTCAAGAGTTGATCTAACTAAAGCAAAATATAGGCATTTTAGTGCAAAAATGTCCGAAAATTCTTTTGTGTTTCGTTTTATAAAACAAAGCATCAAATTCGCTTTTTTAACAATGCAGTCAAAGTGGGGCGCGAAATTCAATCTAAAGTCTAATATAACGCCTAGATCCTTTATTTGAGTGACTTGTTTTCAGATTAACACCATTCAAGTTGTATGGGAATCATTTATGATCTCTGCTTCTATAACAAGAAAATAGAACGCATTTAAAAATATTTAGATGCAACGAATTAGAATGACACCAGTAGGACTCACAGTAGCGAGTGAGATCATTTTGTAAATGCAGACAATCCGTTTTATATACATAGATCTTAAGATCATCAGCATATAGCAAGCAATATGAAGACCTGGATGTTGAAGGGATATCATTAATATATAAAAGAAATAGCAATGGACCTAAATGGCTTCCTTGCGGGACCCCTGAGGGTACGGAAATACTTTCAGGCAAATAATTAATAATTTTTACAATCTGGGTTCGGTTTGTTAGATAAGATTCAATCCTTTTTAAAAGATAGGAATGAATTCTGGGATAAGCTAATTTTAGAATAAGAATTTTGTGGTTTACGGTATCAAAGGCTTTGGCAAAGTCCGTATATATAATATCGGTTTGACAATTTTTCTCCAGATTGGAGTTAAGATAATTTACAGTAATAGACAATTTTGTGGCAGTAGACCTGCCGGATATAAATCCATGCTGAAGGGCTGAGATATGCCTGAAAGTATGTAAAAACAGTTTATTATACACAATTTTCTCGAAAATGTTGAGTATGAGTGAAAGTTCGCCGATAGACCTATAATTGTTGATTTCCATTTTAGATCCGAATTTAAGAACCGCAGTTAAAAATGATAGCTTCCACTCGGCCAGAAAATAACCCGTCTTAAGAGACAAATTGAATATATGAACCAATGGTTTAGCCAATAAGGCTGCGCAGTTTTTCAAAAGTAAAGGACTCCATCTGGACTTAAGAAGGGTACGCGATAGAGAGTCATGAGGATATACAGATTTGAAAAAATCGGCAAACATTTGACAAATCTTTACCATATTATTAGATGTTTCACCTAAATAGGTATTATAATTAGGGATCCCATTTGAATTTCTTTTCGATTAATGTAATTCCAAAATTGTTTGCTTTTTCTTCTTATATTTGATTGAGTAGAAAGAAGATACTGTCGGTACAGAGAACGATTAAGATAATTGAAGCTTCTCTGAAGTTCAGGATCGTTATGATTTCTTTTGAATATTTTAAAGGCTTTATTGGTTTGGTTTTTTAGTCGAGAGAGTTTTTTATTGAACCAGATTGGATAAGAATTATTATGAATCTTTCTTTTAGGAACAAATCTTTCAATAGAGGGCTTCAATGTATTACAAAATGATCTGTAAACCTCATTTAAATCAGGTGAACTTAGTACGTTTATCCAGACCAATCCACTTAGATAGTTGTTCATATCGGTAAAATTTGCTCTATTACAGTTGTAATTAATTGTAGGCCTCAAATTTAACTTGTAAGATATTGTGCTGGAAACTATTGTGCTATAACTATCGAAACTATGGCGAGACTCACTGGCCAACACAAGAGGTACGATATATTTCACGTCTGCGCAATTGCTGGCGTATGCGGATGACATTGGCCTAATTGACTGAACACAGCGAGGCTTCAATGAAGCGTTCGAAGGTATTGAAGCAGGAGCGGCTAAATTTTGTCTTTCGATAAATGAGGGAAAGACGAAGTACACATATGTTGTTAACTAAAAAAGAACCACACCATCGACGTCTTGGTCAGTGCGTCGCAATTGACAGCTACAAATTCGAAGTGGTCAAGGATTTCGTCTACCTTGGCTCACTTGTAACCAGCGATAACAATAAGGGCATTGAGATTAAACGGAGAATAACTCTTGCCAACCGCTGCTTCTTTGGGCTCAAGAGGCAATTGAGAAGTACTCGAAGAGCCCTCTCTCCAAAAACCAAGGTAGCACTATATAAATCACCCATCATTCCGGTCCTTCTTTACGGCGCAGAGGCCTGAACCTAAACGAAAACGGATGAGGATGCCCTTGATCGTTTCGAGAGGAAATTCTGCGTTCAATCTATGGTCCCGTATGTATAAACGGAGACGGAGGAGAAGATAAAACTTCGAACTGTATGGGCTCTACAGCGACATCGGCCTAGTGCGACATCTTCGGATCCAACGTCTAAGATGGTTAAGCCATGTAAAGCGAATGGACAACATAGCTCCGGCCCGAAGAATCTTCGAATCCAAACCCAAGGAACGACATAGCAGAGGACGACCGAATCGAAGGTGGTGCACACGGGTGGAAATGAACCTAAACAAATTGGGAGTGTGGTACTGGAAAAAAAAAACTGGCGAAAGATCGTACCAACTGGAAGCGCTTCTTGGTTGAGGCCCATGATCACTGTGGACTGTAGCGCCACCTAGGTAAGTGAGCCTTAAGTTGCTTGCTCACTCGACCGATTAAGACTACTGTAAAGTGGTCAAAGTGATCGAAATATATTTTTCACAGAGAATTTTGATCATGAAATTCAATAATTTGTACGTTATTCGGACGTAAATTTTTCCATTGTAATGAGCATGTTTGATTTGTCACAAAATGTCACAAAAAAGTTGTCAATAAAGACATTGAAAAACTGAACACCGAAAAAATCAGCCTTTATTACAGTAATAGATGCTCTTCCCTTTCTCTAAACTCGCATAGAACCAAATTATCTTTCTTTTGGACCATTCTTAAAGCTTTAAAATAATTGGAAATGGCTTGCTGAGCTACGACCAATGAATCTAAAAGTTCTTGCTGCATTTGACGTGGATCTTGATTCGTTTAGGCCTCCAATTCTGTATTTTCAAGCTTTTTTCACCGGTCCGGGAGGCTCCTTGCTTTCAAATCATTCGCAAAAAGTTTTTTCACTACTAGAGGCCTCACTGTATAAGTTTTTGTACTCATTCGATGCTCCTCAGAAGAAATTTTTTTTCGAACTGAATGCGTAAAACGAAACATCCCGTAATTTACGCTTATTTAACTCAAAAATCGATGTTTTCACGCACGATGAAAATTCACGAATGTGTCGATAAGTAGTTGTTGACAGTTGCCTAAGTTCATGATGTGTCTCGTCTGATCTGATATTTCTGACCAGCATTCACCGCTAGCGCCATCTATCAGAAAATGTCGGATTGCTTTTGTACACCGATGAGATTAGTCAGATGCCTTGGTATACTTAGAAACTATATTAACTTACGGTTCTGGAAGTACTTATTTCGCTAAACCCAACAACTTTATCCGCTCTATGCTCCAAGTAGGTTTCCAGTATATTTCTAATAAAACAGACTTTTTCTTCCTAAATAGGAGTTTTTAAGAGTCTAGATTAACCCACGTTACCAAAGATCTAAAAATATCTTAACGATATATCGCCTAGGAAACATTAATATAGAATCCGGGAGTAGTGTCTCTCTTCGTTTTAGCTGATTCATCTTGACCTGGGAAAAACCCACCAGTCAATATCTCCCGCATTCTTTACTTATTTCGTTTCAAGCTCCATCAGTACTAATCTTAGTCAAAACTCCCTTAAATGGTCTTCACCACTTCGCGTCATCCAGTCCAAAACTAACTCTTGCCGACTACCGTCTAAATACTAACGCTAACACATCACCCTTATGGAACACATAACAGCGTTCATATTTTATTCCAAAACCGCAATTCGCCTCTCATTAGCCGTTTCCTATTCGAAGCTCAATTACCAAGTCGCCGTGATAAAAAGCCAGAAAAACACAATTCAGAAAGACGCACTCCCGCATTTCATTATCAATCAACCGCCCAAATATGGCTCGAATGGTTATAAAAATAACCACAACCCAAATGAAGCACAAAACACCCAAAAAGTTGAGCAAAGTCTCACCTTATGCGACTGCTTGCTGTAGGCGCTACTGCTGCCATGGTCCTTGAGTCGTTAACCACAACCGACGACATTGTCACCAAACGAAATTATCGAACGAAAAACTCGAAGGCAAATCGACAACGACCGATAACAAAAGCACCGAGTGAAAACGCAAAGACGTAGATACAAGACACTAAATCTTAACCCCGAAAACCGAGAGGTCCGACACGATCGCTGGACGCGTAGGTGTGTCCCATGGAGACGAGCACGCGAACACCACCGGCACTAGTGCTGCGACGACGATATCTCTTAATTATGTCCAGACTAAGCCCACCACCGTTACCGACAGCGAAAGTTCCAAATTTGGATAAATTACTGTGAAATCAGTGAATCGCTCGCGGTATACCGAAGAGACGGCACTTGCACACTTGTGTGCTCGGGATACTGATGTACGAGATGCACTAAAGCTAAAGCCTATCACTAAACAATGTCACACATCACTCGATTCGATGGGAGGAGGAGGACGACGGCAGAAACCAAGAGCAACAACAACAATAGCGATAACTACTGCGATTACGAATACGATGAGTATGAGTGCGACTATGACGACGACAATTTGTTCACGCTGCTGTGTGTCGGTCGAGTGCCAGGCAGTGCATGGAGCGTCGATGTCTGGATGGGGGACATCATCCTTGAATGGGCCATGGATATAATGATGGATGGATGGCTGGCTGGATGGGAGTGCGAGGTACTCATATGAAAAAGCAGAAAAAAAAATACCGAAGACAAGGAGGAGACGGATGGTTTGCATGCAAAAGATGTAAACGATTTGCCGAGAGGGAAAAGACGGCGAGCGGTTTGAGGACCCGTAACCATATGATACCATGTGGAAGAAGCTCGGTATCGCCCTGGGGTTGGGTTTCCATGGAAAGTCAGTGTACGACAGAATGAGGAAGAAGAAGAAGTGCGGATGAGCGGACAAGGATTGAATTGGGTACGTGCAGGTACTACGCAATTAAAGGAAGTACGCTGCACTACCTAACTGAGCTTTGCTGTCGACTGTCTGTTTGTATTCAAGTGCCTTCGGTTTGTGATGAAAAGAGTGAGGGGATAGTCCTCCAACCTGTGGTACATCATTTAGCCTTTCCTTCGATAATATATTCGACAGTGGTTGTGATCTAATCCTAAACACATGATCCACATGGTTGTCTTACAAGCCAGTGCTCTCATTTGACAGCTGTCAAATTGTAAAAATTTCGTCAAAGTATATTCGACAACTAAACCGCCGAATCCAAGTAATGAGAGACAGTAAACCATAAGAAATGAATAAAATGAAAAACAATCCTCGCCACGTACGGTCTACCATAGGATACGCAACAATTTCTTACTCCTCTCTGCGTACGTACGTTGCGCACGTCATTTCGTGGTCACCGGATCAGAGACTCAAAGTCGAAGTCAATACTTCTTCTTCATAGTCTGCATCGCATGCTTTTTTTCTACCTTAATCTCTCCATCCCGAAGCGCGCACACACGGCTTAACCACTTTGCCGTTTTCGCTTGTTGTCTTTCACTTTGTTCTCGAGCTCTCTTGAGCTCTCGAGTTGTTATTGTTGTTGTATTATTATGGTAGCAGCAACAGAAGCAGCTGCCGTTGTTTGTGACTCGCGTCGACCCAGTCTGACATAGTCGTCGTCGCTTTATAATTCACCTGGATGGAATTCATCGAGGAGTTTTCCATTATGGAAGTAAACTTACCGTGAAGACTTTCAAAAGACGGAAAAAGCAAATTGTCGACATCGACGACGAGGATGTAACAAAGAAGCTCGTGTTGGGCAGGGACATGGCGTGGCAAGGCTGAGGATATAAGTGAAGATGATGGAATTCGACGTTCGACATGTAGAACGGAAGAGATCAGTGGTTAATGAGTTTCACTTTAAAGATTGCTGGATGTCTTTTTGCCTTTCTTCTTCAATCGATAATCATACTTCGGCGAGTACGATGATGGAATATTGAGATAATCGGGGAAGGAAAGGGAATGGATGGATGTGAGGGCTGGAGCTTACTCGTATACTGTCGGAATGACAGTTATGTAATGTGGTAACGACGGCCCAAGGCATTTACAGGGTGATCTGAAAGATGAATCTCAGGATGATGTATAAGGAAGATAAGTGCGTTACGTTGTATAGTTAAATTCTGATATTTTTCATAGTTCTTTTTCAAAACCTCTGTCTTTACAGTTCTTGTTTCAGCTCTTTCCCCTGAATCTGGAATACATCAATTTATTGGCTTCTTCAAGCTAAAATACACTTACATACATGCTGCCTTCAGGTTTCGGCGATATTGAGAGCACTGAGCAGTGGGAGTCGACCACCATGCACCATAACAACGGTGATAAGCCTCCACCTTGCGGGCAGACCCTGTTTACTTGACACATTGTTCAAGGTCTGCATCAGCGATCAATGTCCTGCATGTTACATGTTGCATCTCCGAGAGAGGAAGGCCAACTTTGCGCAATTGCAACGCTCCAGCAAAAAGGGTGTTAGACTGATTGGTCTAAAACTCTTGTCAAGTGAGTTTTCTTCTTTCCCTATTTTGGGAATAAAGGCCACTTTCACCGCGCGCTAAGGACTAGGTATATAGGCAAGTGCCAAGCTGGCAGTGAGAAGTCTTTTCAGAGTAGGTAGAAGCTGTCTTATACGTGTTTGCAGCATGACAGGGTATATCCTTCAGTGCCTGGCGACTTGAAGTCATCGAAAGATGCCACAGCAAAGTAAATGGCCTCAGTCGTTGCCACGCGAGATGCAATATACCAGCTACGCCAAGTTGCTTTCATCGTTTCAGTCGCAGTTTCCAATCAGGGAGTTTGCAAGGAGTCGATCACAGTCTAATTTCCCGGGAAATAGGTCTGAAGCAGTAAACTGAGAGTTCGATATGATGAGGCAGACCCTAGGCCTTTCGGTTCGCTCATCATAAAGAATGGTAGCATCACATAGGCTTTTATTCCACAACCATGGTTCCTGAATGGATACAATGTGATGATTTTCACAATTCTGCAATTCTGCTATTGAGAAGAGCGGTAACATACTTGCAATGCTGTAGAGTGTAGATTGATCTGAGTAAGAATCATTGATTTAGACTGCAGAGCACATTCCATTCTTGGTGACATCAAAATAGTATAAGATCCTACGAAGGCCGAAATAGGGGCGTGAATCGTACACAGATTTCAAAGTCTCGGCAGAGCCGTTGTCCAATCCCACAACCAGAGTGAAGCCCTCTTCTTTCAGAGAGCCCATACCCTCTTTATAGGAATAGTCATTCCAGGCCCTCCCGTCAAATCCCGTCAAATTCTGCGCACGTAACCGGGTCAGAACATCCAACTTATTTTCAGGTTTCCCCGGAATCCAGCATATGACGAGCGTTAATTTTGGGATACTGACTACCTGATAGGTAGTAGTTCCCAAGGGAGGGCTTTTCGGCACAATGCTCCTAATCCAGGCAGTTGTCTGCTGTGATGAACCACGAAGGTACCATTAATCAGAGCAGACCTCTTAGCCTGAATACAGAAGCCTGTTGTTCAAGCTAATTCCAGTAGACAATCTTTGCAGTGTTGCCAATCTGCACTAGTCATTCTGCTGTCACTGCCAGCTTTCCCTATCCTGATCTTTTCAGAGGAGATGGCTGCCTCTTTGAAGGAGAGGTGCTCGTCTCGACTCAATGGGGTCATTGGTATCTCCTTTCCCAAAGAAAGGGCTTTGTTGTGTGAAGTGCCCGCCTCCGAGGAGCAATCTTCTCGCCGTCTTCAGGTTTTTGCCTTGATCTTTCTTGATCGCAACATCTGCCTTCGGATTCCTATTTTTCGCCCGAGACATCACGTTCTCTCTCCCCAGCGAGGTTGTCCCCGGTGGCCGTCTTTCTTTAGCTAGCGCTCTTACTTTTTTCCGTTAAAGCTCCTGCTTCCTTCCGCCGCCGCTTTGGGACAGCTCTGCCAGTTTGAGGGTTGGCCAAAGCAGGACCCTGAACACCTCCAGTTCCTTCAGTTTGAGAGCCTGGCATGCTCTGATTGAGGAGAGGAGAAATGTTAGAGGCGCATACTGAAAGTGCTGGGATGCTTGTGCCTCCTAGAGCAGTCTTTACTAGCCGCCGACGTCCACTTAATTGCTTTCGCCAGAGTATTGCCTTCATCCTTTGTTCCTTTGGCTGTGTCAGTCTCTTTGCACGATTTTCGGGCATGACTCTTCCTCCTTCTTTTTCGACACTTAGCAGTGCAACCTACAGTACGTCCCAATTCTAGGTGTCACCTCTGTTGGTTGCACCACTCATGCTCAGTCCAACCAGGTGGTCGTGCAATGAGTCGCAGCTCTCCAAGCTGCCGGATAGCTTGGAATGAGTAATGGGGCCTCCAGAATCCTTACCCCGGCCACGATCAATGAGATTGCGGGTGGATTTCCGCTATTGCGGGTGCCACCTGCCATCCTTTCCATCATCCATGTTCTTCGAGTCTTAGTTCGATGTCATTTTCCTCTTAAGCCATTGACTTAGTCAGACAGGTTTTTTGTTCATGTCAATGTGATTGCTTTTCCGCGATGCCCCTGTAAATTTTTTTTCTTTCGGAAAAATTTGGTTAGATATCTTCATCACTTTCTCAGTGAAAAGGCAAATTTATTTTTTGGAACCAATTCCAACTTTGCAGTCCACTGTTTTGATTGTGAGGGGTTTCCATTAAGTGGTTCTTAACTACCTAAGGTGAATAAAAGAAGTTGTATGCAAGATGTAGCAAAAGCTATTGATGCGGAATAAAGTACAAACCACCTCAGCGGCTTCGTTTATAGATCTCGATCCCAAAGGTCAAAATTTGTATAAATCTGTTACATAAACCAGTCTGAGTCTCACCAACGGTTTGGAATGATATTGTTCTCCAATTGAGCAAATTGACTTGCTTCTTATTCAGCGAGACAACTTTATTCTTCTCTTATTTCTTGCCACCTTGTCACCCTGTGCTCAATTCGAACACAGAGCTGTTAATACAAAGACGTTTCTTTCGCCAGCATCTCTGGAAAATAATTGACATACTGAGTGAGAGCTTCGCATCCGGATAATTATTCGAACGCCTCAATCGACCAAACACAGGTGCAGGAGTTCATCAAGGATATCCTCCATTCTACCTCCACTCTTTTTCCTTCTTAACCATGGAGTGGAGTGGCTCCGTGCACGCAATCATAAATTATCGTCAACACACCCGAGCACTCGTATCTCGTAACCGACTATGCCGGTAATTAATCCGTCCGAAATACCTGTAAATAAAAATCCTCCCGACAGCCATTCACACTTCCGTTTTCAATTAGTATCGCCAACGCAAGACAAAAACAAGAAGATACCTTCGTGGAATACCAATTGTAACTCGATATACCGTGAAACCAAAGACCGAAGAAGGGGCGTGAGGGGATAATATTTTCGTATAAAAATAAAATTAAGATTTAATCAAGAGGCGGGCAACGTGCGCAAAAATCAGTTCCGGCGATAAATGATGTCATCCGTAGGAAGCCGGTGAATATCGTCTCCTGTTGCGTCAGGATTGTACTTTTTCATGAGCAAGGATTAGATTTCTGACCTTAAGGAATGCCATAGGTCTTATGTGTCATGGCATCGATCTTCATCTGGACGGCGGGAGGGAGAAATATGTAGAGATGTGAAAGAATTCAATCAATTGATTCGCCGTATGTCGGGAGAGGTACTTCGTGGATGATAACGACTGGCCAACTGCGTTTGAAGGCCGTGAGTGTACTCGAGTAGTTGAGAAATTACGCGCAACACCTGCTGGCAATCTCGTGCAGCTTTTTTGTGGATGTTCTTCCTGTCGTGGATATGGTCGGTCATGCGTACGTGAAAGGATTTACCATGTTGCAGACAAATATTCAGGTGCACTTTGAAGATTTGCAAAATGCCTCTTGGCGCGAGTATGATTGAGGTAGGGCAGCGACTATAGAGAAATATGATCGAAGGCTGGAATGGAGTGAAGTGTTGGGAAACACTTACTAATAAACGCACTAAGCTAGTAACTAGAAAATGATGAATTGTAAGAGAACTATGGAAGAAATAGGAGAGGCTATATCCTAAGATTTTATTCCTTAGGCTTTCCTAAGCCAATTGAGGCTCAGAGACGATGCTTCTCCCAATCGCCTACTATTTCCTAGATATCTTATCTTCAACATACAAGCGTGAATTGAATTCATGTTTCTCGGCAAATCAATGAATTTTTTGACTTCAAAACTGTTACATAACCCCCTCTTATGAATCCCATACTACGCGTATTGAATCCATTCAACGAAGGTTTCTCCGTTTTGCCCTTCGTGGCCTTCCTTGGGCCGACCCCCTTAATTTACCACCTTATACGGATCGCTTAAATTTAATCAACCTCCAACCCCTTAAAGAACGACGTGATGTTGCAGACATTCTATTTATTCATGACCTTCTCAGTGGTAACATTGACAGCCCTTCGTTATTGCACATGATTCCCCTTAACACCAACCCGCGTAACTTCGGTCCACACCCCTTTTCCGTATAAGCACTCACCGCACAAATTATGGCTACCATGAAACAATGTCCAGAATGCTTCGCAAAGCTAACACCAATCTCTTCGACCTTCACCTTAATAAGTCCAGCCTTAGAATTGCCCTATACCACAACCCTTCTCACTCTCCTTAATCGCCAACTAGTTAACAAGTTAAGTTATAGATTTTTGTTAAGGCTTGCATTAAGCTAATAAAGTGCCCCTATGGGGCGTCAAATCAAAATCAAATCTCTTGTCACTTTCTGGTTTTTCATTAATATGTAACATTTTTTATCGGGGGAAAGTAAGCACAGCTCTAGGCCTGTGATATACCACAGTCTCACAAACCTTAGACGCCGCTTTTTGGTAAGAGCCTCTGTGTTCTATCAATGAACTTAACTTGCAGAGATGAAAATCATTGTCTATTGATTGTTATGTAATATCCGTCCGTTCTGTTGGTGACTTTCTAACTATGTTTTGAAGGTATCTCTGTGAATAGGAAGTCCGGAGGGTTTAAATCAAGCCTCTTATAAAATGGTTGGCCCGGTAATATCCTTACTCCATCGATTTGAATTTATTGAACCTTAAAAGCATATTCGTCAAGATGATAGTCCCGAAATAGAAACTTCTGGGGTTTTCAGTCACACTGTCAGCTATGACGACGATTATTCCAGCTTACCTTACAGGACCGACACGAGTTGGATTGTTGACATAATTAAGTTGACCTGAACTCTATAAAGGATTTTCCTTTCAACTTACCAAGGTTATCGCGATTATAGCTCTTATAGTTGACAGGTCACCGATGTCACGAAAAGACACCTCTTGTAGCATCACTTCCCATTGATATCGTCAACTGTACGATCTATGGTACTATTGGAATTACAGCCCATGGAGGACTGGAGACAAAACTTAAAATTATTACCGACTCTGAACGGCGAATTTCAATAAGGTTTTTTTTCCCAAGAGACAAGACTACTCGAGTTTGGCCATTATGCCGCTAAGGAGAAACACTGCGAAATGACTTCTATGACTTGTCTGTTGCGGAATTTGAAGCCTAAGCCATTGGCGCCAAGACCAGAGCCTCTGTTTTGGTATTTATTTAGTTCGGCAACGCTTCATAAATATAGCATTCATATTCACCACGTTTTTATAAGTTTGTGGGCTGGCCGGGCCCTCTTTATTTTCAACGTCCTCACAGCGATTTTGTAAGCCCGTCTAAAACACATAGGAAAAAGGAAAATATTAAGATAGAGATATTGCAAAAGTAATTCCCCCCCCTGCGGGGTGGAATGGAATGCCAGTCATAAGAATAGGCTCAATTCCTAATGGATCTCCGTCCATTGAAGAAAAAAATTGCAGAGTAACATTTTTTTTAGGTAAAGTAGAAGAGTAGCCTCGTGGAACGTGCGAAGCCTTTAACAAGCGAGTGCCTTCCAAACAGTTCTCAAGTAATAAGTAAGTAAATTGAACATCACAGCGACACATACATATCTGGTGAAGGTGCATGGTCCTACGAATGACTCGACTCTTCCTCATCCTTCTTTTTATAAGAAAAGAAGCTATATAAAGGGCGTTTTTTTAGAGGCTCGGTTTTTTAACTCGCAACATTATTTCTACAGCTTTTTAAATTTGACAGTTGAAAGTTGATTTGTAGTTAGTATGTTTTGCCATTTTATAATAAATAGATTAACGCCAAATCAATGCATGCAACTTGTACAAACTTATTTTGAAAATCATGATCTGGTTCGCCAAACTGATCATGCGTTACGTAGATTTTACGGCCGACATAATCTACCATCTGAGCAAGTTATTCGGAACACGATGAATCGTTTTAGCACTACGCACACACTAGTGGATAATACGCATCGCCGTCTTCGGGAACAATATGAAAAGAAGAAGTTATTGCCGTTGTGGAGCTCATTGTTGAGGAGAATCCGAATGAGTCGATTCGCCATTTTCCAAAGCAATTTTCGGACCATTCACCGAACCTATAACGCGGTTTCAACTCTTGCTCAAGCTGGATCTTATAAGCTTTTAAGCTAAGATCTTTCCGTAAAGCTGTCCACAATTTGATCCTCACTTTTAACGCAAAATTTTGTTCTCCGAAGAATTTTTGGTTAAATGGATATGCAAACAAGCAAATTGCCGAACTTGGAGTAGAGAAAACTCAGAAGCCTTTGTCGAGATGCCCTTACAACCATTAAAACTTACTGTTTGATGCGGCTTAGGGGCTGGTGGAATCATCAAGAGGGCAATAGAAACATAATTTTTGATTTCTTCGTCCTTTAGTCGAATGGCATTGACGTGACAGAGCTTTGGTTTCAACAAGATGGCGCAACACGCCATCCACAGTGGACCTGTGAACTGGCCTCTACGACCCTGTAATCTCAGACCTTTAGACTACTTTCTTTGGGGGTGTGTGAAGTCACCCGTCTATGCCGACAAACCAGGGACGTTGGACGATTTAGAAGCCAACTTTTGCAGTGATATTGCTAACATACGGCCCTAGTTGCTCGATAAAGTTTTCGGAAAATTGATTTCGTGATTGGGCTTCATTCGTGCCAGCCGTGGTAATATACGTCTAATGGCATAAAAATATCTATTAAATAAAGCTAATATCGTAGACATTAACATAAGCTTGAAGTATTTTATTTCACATTGAATTTGTATACCTCTAAAAAAACACCCTTTACATAGAACTTTTCCATGCTTCAACAAACGATAATAGTCTTAGGACAATAAGTTTTGCCAGCTCAAAAAAATACAATCGTGAAAATTACAACATTCAAACACAACAAAATACACAAGGCTTCATAGGAATTATCGGATGGTGTAACGCATTAAGAAATTCATCCTTTTCTAATAGATATGAAAGAAGACACCGTTCGAACGTAGTAGATGTTACAAAAGAGCGAATTACGATTTCGGCCGCATCCTAATCATCGCCAAAATCAAAAGCCGAATTTAGATTTACAGCAGAATACCGGGTTTGATACAAAATTTCAACGTTAAAAAGTTAAATTACCCTTGTATCCACTGCCGATTCTACTACGAAATAATTAGCTGCATATGCAGGGAAGATATGTATATGACTTGAAGAGGATACCAGGCTAGATTAGGTTATACTTAACATTAGCAGTAAGCTCGTTTCGGACAACGAAAGAACTGAAGACCAACGACTGCTTCCGAGAGTCAAAATATTTCCCCCAATGAAATCTTTTGCTGCCCACGTTAGCTCCAAAGGCCTCTCACACCTGCAGAGGACCCGTTCTAATTTCAGAAACAATTTTCAATCCTAATCTAAGCACCGTTACATCTCTCCACCTAACGCTTAGTTCACGCTAATGCATCTACTTCCATTACCAGAATGTTAGACATTTTTTCCCTACCTGAAATTAATCTGTGTTTTAGTATAAGAGACAGTGAGCTATTCATATGTATAAGATTTTACTCTCTGTTTCATGACGTTGGTCTCTACAATATTGGCGATCAGGGCGGTCGCGAAGTTCTCATTGCAATTCACAGCCGGTACAATCCCTTATCCCACGCGGTTGGATTCAACTTTTTAAGCGTTTTAATAACTTTCTCGAAACCGAAGCTCTATCTTGCCTGTTGTTACATTCGTCCCTCACAACCCATTTATTGTTATCGAGTAGCTATTGACTTCATAGATTCCGTATTTGGTATTGTTGACCCCAATTACATTATCATCGGCTGTAGCGATTGCAACCTTCCGAATATTGAATGGGCTAAATCCATCGATGAGACTCACTTTGTCGTCACTAATATCTCTTTTGGTAAAGAAATCCTCTTCATAGATCATCTCTCCAGTTCTGGTCACCTCCATGTTAGCAACATCACATGTAACAACAACATGATTTGATAACTTGATCTGATCTTCTCATTTGTTGCTGTAAGTTGCATTATTACCGCAAGTAACCATCACCTCATAACCTTGGACCCATCCATCCATCCACCTTGGACCCATCCATCCACCCTTATCGGGAATATTCACTCGACAATTACTTCAATATTTGCCACATCGAAAATACACATTGCTTCCTTTCCGCAATACTAAATATAGTAATGTACTCAGCAATATTCACTTGAATGTTCTCCCAAACCCTAATTGCACAGGTCTTTAGATGACTCTTCCTTTTTTCTACTCCAAAGATATCAATAGTTTTACCCTATCCATCCCATATTCACCAAAAAAGAACTGCACCTCATCGCCATCCTAGTACACCAAATAATTACACTTCCTGCGCAACAAAAGTAGCTGGCCTACTCGTACCTCAAACCCCACTCTGCTTTCGATCTGCCATTTATCTGCACTTTTTTACCGCATTCGCACAACTGTGTGAATCTCTTAACCTCCGGCACGCGAGTCGAATGCAATCCTCTCTTATTACTGATCTCACGAGTTCTGCCATTTGACAAATGCGAGAACTTAAACTGAAAATGTTAGTCAATATTTCTTCAATGATCCAAAAATAGTCATTTCAATCAGTCTTTTACTAAACAAGTATTTCAACCCGATCATGACTACTTTTGATATGTGAAAGACTATCTTCAGAGGTCTTGAGCATCAGTGAATATAATTCTGATCGACTACTCGTTTGGTCCGGAGTGCCTGCCCGCCAAAAATTCAAAATGGGCGAACCATCTGGTTGTACCTCTTCTTCAAAGTTTCATGTCACAGGGGCTTTTTCTTCAGCTCTGGAAAAATACTAACATTACCTCAATCCACAAGAAAGGCTAAACTCTCTTGCATTTCTAAATTCTTTGAGAGTATAGTTTACGATTCAATATTTTACCACAGGAAGCCCATCACCTCCTCAAACCAACATGGGTTGCTAAACCGATCGACAGCCACTAATCTAATTGAGTTGATCTCAGAATTCTTGTGCGCATTTGAGGATGGCAAAGAAGTAGCGTTGTTCCCGCAGACTTCAGCAAGACCTGCGACAAAATCTCGAATCAAATATGCTTCTTAAATTTGCAGTTCTTGGTTTCTCCTCCAGTTTTATCCTACATAGTAGTACCTTTCCTAATGAAAAGAAGGATAGGAAAGAGTCGAATCATCCGTAGGATAATGCGCGTCCACCAGGGATTTCGGCTATTGACATTCAGTCGTTTCAAAACACTATACGAGTAATATGATAAGTATATGTACAATGTTATTATATTTTCAGATCTTCTATTTCTGATCCAAATAATGCCATTTGCAGAATCACCCAAGGTAGCCATCTAAGCGCTAACCATTCATAATTTTAAGCATATGTATATCTTCCCCTGCTGATACCTGCGGCTTCCTATGCGATCTAACCTGGTCTACTATTTGGTGTTAAAGAAAAAAAATCAAACTTCTCGTGCTCAATGTTATCAAATGTCAAGCTATCACTTACTCTCGGAAGCGCTTCTCTTCCCCTCCCACAGCATTCCGAGAACTTAACTTTCCCCTTCACATCGATGACATTATCAAGTATTCCAATCCCGCTCTCGGCTTTCTGAAAAGTTGGTCCAAGGAATAGGAATATGCTAATCAAGACTCTTCTGGTCCCTCTTATGGCATCCACACTGCGCACATTAAGGCCAAGGTTTATTCATTTTGCCCTTCGTGATGTTCCCTGTAACCTAAACAAACCCTGGAAGAATCGGCCCAATCATTTGGGCATAATACAGCCCTGTGACCGTTTTGCACTTCTCCAGGTAGTCGATGTGGATCACACCTTGTGATACCCAGATAACGGTGGCCATCACCTTTCCGGCCGATGGGACAGTCTTCGCCTTCTTCGGAGCACGTTCGCCGGGTGAAGTCCACTGTTTCGACTGTTCCTTGGTCTCTGGTGTGTACCAGTGGATCCATGTTTCGTCGACTGTCACGAAACGACGCAGAAACTCCTTGGGATTGCGCTTAAACAGCGTCAATCACTGCTCTGAAGTGGTCTCACGGTTGCGCTTGTTGTCCGGAGTGAGCAAACGCGGCACCCATCGCGCCGACAGCTTTCTCATGCCCAAAATTTCATGCAGGATATGACCCACGCGATCTTTTGAAATGCCTACTGTCTCAGCTATCTCGCGCACCTTCAATCGGCGGTCTGCCAATACGAGATCGTGGATTATTGTCACGTTATCCTCCGTGGTAGCCGTTTCCGGGGCATCGGACGCTCATCAAAAACCTACGTGCGACCACGTTGAAACTCGTTAAACCAATTTTTGATGGTCGCCATCGAAGGAGAAGAGTCACCGTACACAGAATCCAAACGCCCTTGATTTCGCTGCGCGATTTCCCTTCCAAAAACAGGAATCGAATCACCGACCTATACTGCTCTTTTTCCATTTTTCTAAAATCCGCGGACCCCTCCGCTTCCACACGCGGTCACAACAACACTACGAGTCCGATCCGGCTGACAGTAGCCGTCTACTAGAATGTACTACACGATAGTAAGTTGCTCTTGCGATACTGGCGCTATCTGGCGGTGAGGCTAAGTACTTAGCGGACTACCCTCGTATATCCCTCTCCCACATCAACTACCATGACCCAAGGTCTAGAAAACTCCGCTCTATTCGATCTAAACCTCACCCAACATATACATTGTTGTCCCCCCTGTAAGGTTGGGAAACCCGAAAAAGTTGATGAGTCTGATATAAACCTGAAGGGCAAAAAGAGGACGAATTAAAGCACATTCGAGATACGTGAAGGATTACAACAAGGACCCGCATTGTCGCCACTTCTTTTTAATGAGATGCTGAAATACATAATTAGATCCTTTCAGGATTATGATAGGGGAATAATCCTTAATGAATACCTGCTCCAGCTTAGGATCTGGATCTCCTTGGGGATAGTGAGAAAATATGTAGTTATGGCAAAGTGAAAGTGGTACGCAAGAGAATAGATTTAAAAGGAAATGAAGAGGAAACCACATGGAAAGCAGGGCTGAAATGGGATGGATAAATGGAACGAATGGACAGTGGACAGACAGCTAAGAGTACATTGACTGGAAAACCTAAGAGAAAATGGAAGGCTGTGCCATAGATGGGAGGACAGTGGAACAGAACAGCGAAGCATGGAAGGAACCCAGTCATGATAGGAAGGCTTGGCGAAGGGTTGTCAACGAGGCTCTGGACTTCAGGTTTCCAAATGGATCTTACTAAGAATGGTTATACTAATGGTGATGTTTCAGCCAAGGTGCTTGCTCTCATTTTCCCTCAAAACAACTTGGCCGCTTTTGCGTCAATGCTCTTTTGTGCTTGATTGAAGACTCGCTATGTTCGTCCAGCCTAATCGCCTAATCATTTTTTTTTATTTCGCACAGCTCGGCAAGCTTTGTACGGCTTGCCTCTGTAAAAACAGTCATATGAGCCTGTAAAGTCGACAAGAAGCTGGTGTAAATAATTGACATATCGCACTTTTATCTGGTCGAAAACCCCATTGAACGGGGTCTATCAAATTAAACTTTTTAAGGTGTTTACACAACATAGTAGAAAAGTTCTAGATGCCGATATTTAGGAGACTGCACATCTATGTGTGGCGTAGTTAGAAATTCACAATACTCGCATTTAAGCTTAAAAAATGGTCACTTTTAAAACATCGAAAATATTTATAAAAAGCGGTGTCAACAGCTCAAGGACGCGGAACTAATTGGAATCACAACAGCAACTGAAACAACAATCCACCAACTCAGTGTTTCCTCAAGTACTTTCAAACTCAACCATCGGTTCCCATATACCACATGCCCTCGAGATTTTTATTTTTATTGACCCTGCTTCGGAAATCCTCTGTAATCTTATTCGCACCATTGTTCCATGAAATCTCTGGAATCATATGGAGACTTCTCGCCGAATTTCCTCATTTTACGACCATTGTACGGCGCTAAATGTTTACTCACATTAACTTGTTAAATGCCGTCGACTATTCACACGTTTCAACATAACACGGCGCCAGGCATGCAACAAATGTTGGGTTTTATAACGATCCACGGACGTTTCCCATAAGGATGCGAAAGTGCTGACCATGTGTTGCCCACCAATGACTTGATTCTTTGAGTACCTACTTTCACGGGACTATCGCGAAGAATGCCACGAATCTGAGAAAGTCATACAGACAAGCGCCGCACACATGTGATCTTGTACCCGCGACGTACCGGCTTCTATTGGCATGGAATATCGGCCTTGGGTCATGGATTCCACACATGCAGCACGCCTAACTCCCGGGTTATTATAAAATAAATTCCACTCTTTACGAATATCCATTTAATAAATATATTAAAGAAAGCCAAGCCCTTAGGAACCCCCATTCGTTCGTAACTAAGCCGTCAACTACCACGAATCCTCCAAGCCTCCAAGACCAAATATGCAAACCACATTATATCTAACGACATACAAAAGCATTTGCTTTGTATTCCTCGATTCGCAAAACCACAATTATCACCATGGTAATGCTTGGGCTGCAGGCAGTCGGAAGCAGGAGCCCTCACAGCCAAACCAACCACAGCAGGAGGAGATGCAGCTGGAGGAGAACTGAAGCCACAAAGACAGCAGGCAACCAGTTTACCATTTCATTGCTATTCACTTCCATTTCACGATCGTCACTCAAACTAGATTCGAATAATTCTGTAGCCTTTCCATGGGCCCCAACAAGAAAAACAATGCAAGCAATGCCATCAGCTGGAGCAATACAGTCGCATCATTAGACCCCAACTTCACTGACACTAATGCTGGTCATGCTGGTAATGATCAACATTCATGACGGCGACAGACTTCTCTTTCCTTCTGTCTCGCTGTAAACGACCAGAACTCATCCAAGTGCGTCGACTTTCAATCTCCGACGAAGAAGACCGTAAAATAAGGAATTCGACGCTCACTTACCAGGCAAGGAAAGGAAAAGTACCAAAGGAAGCAGTAGCAACATTGGAATTATCGAATTATGACAGACAGTTACATTTCTGGGCCAAGATCTAAGTGAAGATCCAATTTTGTGATTAGTGGACGCATGTAATTAGATGTTTGGCTAGGTCAAAGTGGTTCTTGATTGCAATTGATGGTTTTGGTTGATGAGCTCAGCGGGTTGCGGATGAATTTGGTGGGAAAACCAGTAGCGAGCAGTCGGACGTCAAGTGGACACTTGATGGAGATTTCCTTTGATAATGGGTTGAGTTCCATGCGTGGTCACGGTGATTAGAAAGTAATGAAGGGATGATGAAGTTCTCAGTTTTATATTCGAGACTATTTGAGCTCATGGGTCAAGTCGAATATATTTTATGAGAGTATCAAACCTTTCAATAGGGTATGAGTTTAGTTTTTTAGTTTTTAATTCATTTTTATTCATAATTTCTTAGATCTATCTTACCCTAGACAAAAATGCTTAAAAACTGGCTTAACTATCTTAATAATCTAGATATCTTACTGGCCCTAGGCGGACACTCGAAAATAGACGTAACAACTTAAATCTATGTCTTTCGACTACTATATCAACTTACCACTAACATTATTATATCTAGCTTAAGCTAAGAAAAATGTTTTTTATTAAAAACTTAGCATATGATAATTTTTTGTATTATATATAAAACTTAAACCTACCTTAATGTAACTAAACCTAACTTATTCTACCTTAACTAAAATATATATATATAAATTATATACATAATATATATTTAAAATATATATCTTTTTTTTTTTGTTTTTCTGTTTTATATACAATATATATATCCTACTACTACCTACCCTACCCTACCTTACCCTACCTTACCTTACCCTATGTAAGCCTGCCATTGGTGTTAGGCAGGCGATGCCTTGAAGAGGCTGAAGCTCTCAAAGTGTCCACTGACGTAGCTCTCTCCAGCCACCAAAAGCGTTGATGCTGTCGGACTACGTCTCCTCGATCCCGGCGTGAGACCGATCTACAGAACCTGAGGCGCTCGGGCTCACGGAGCGCGACATCGGGTTCGTAGAGGAATCGCCGTTCCACGGAATTGCGACCCACGTGGAAGATTAGCGGTACCGCCAATCTATCCTGGATCAGCCCACATCTATCTAAATAGAGGAATGCTTCTGGCGGCACAAAGCCATTAAGGCGCACTCTCTCGTGATATAAATCGTTGGGGTAGTAAGCCCCAAAGATCAGGCTATTGACCGAAGTCATTGCTCTCGCAACGTGGCTTCGAATCAGTTTGATCAAAAAATTATCTATCCGTACAATCCTGGCCCTATCGTATAGGACCTCGTTCGGGTAAAATTTTGTGTACTCAGATTCGGGTGTCCTATGTAGCCCCAGACACGTCCTGAGACATTGTCTCTCAAACACCCGAGTCTTTTCCATTAAGCTGGCTCTCACATTGAACCAGACGGGACATCCATAGGCAACCATGGGCCTGATTAAGGCCATGTAGCAGATTACCTTCACCCTAGAATCAAGTTGGCTGCTACGAAACAGCCACCTTGTCAGAGCGAAAGCGCCCCGGGCCCTTGCCAGAGCAGCATCTACATACATGTTTGTCAAAATATAGATACTGATCCAGCACGATCCCAAGATATCTGACCACACTTTGTCTCGCCAGTGGACGCCCGTCCGGTCCTAAAATTAAGAACCTGCGCCAGTTTTTTCTAGTGTCCCGAGAGGCCCTAGACAAAGGCGTTCTGAACAATATAAATTCTGATTTCTGGAAGTTGATTTTCAACTTCCAGTCATCGCAATACTACTGAATTTTTTCGAAGTCACGCTGCAGAAGAATAACAATAACGTCGATCGTTGGACCTGATCTGTACGCGATTAGGTCGTCTGCGTACGCTATTTAATGGTGAAGAGAAACTAGCAGATCGCTTAGGTAAATGCTGAAAAGGATCGGCGAATTTACCGTACCCTGTTGCAGTCCATTTTTGATTTCAAATGTTTGGGTAGAAGTCACGTTGGCAATTTTCACTACGAACTTTCTACCTGTTAACATGTCAAAAATCATATATAGCAGTGGTTTACTTATGCCCAGCCGGCTGAGCTTGTAATAAAGACCTTCTAACCATATGGTGTCGAAGGCTTTTTCTATGTCAATCAGACAGGCACCCGTGCATTGGTTCTTGCATTTATTCCATTGGACATCCGACACAAGCTTCGACGCGGCTTGAATAGTGTCATGCCCCGCTCTGAAACCGAATTGGTTATCCGGGATGATTTTATTGTCCTCAGCCCATTTAGACAGGGCCCTATGGATCAGCTTCTCGAAAACCTTGCTGATACTCGGAAGGAGACTTATTGACCGGAGATTTTCCGGGTTAGATGTGTCTTTACCCCTCTTGGGAATTGGTTGCACCACCGCTGTCTTCCAGTGCACTGGATAATATGCATTATTCAGTGCATTGTTGAACAGGATGGTGTACCTCTCTACAGCCACTGGCGGAAGGTGCCTAAGCACAACATTGGATATACCGTCGATTCCCGCGGATTTTTTCTTCCTCAATGACTCGAAGATCATCTGAAGATCTTCCGTCGATATGAATAGGGTATTAACCCCCTCATTGGCGATGACATTGTTTGCCACGAAATCTTCATTGAACCTTGTAAAACCAAGGTTCTCTGATCGCCAATGATCGATATCAGAAGTGATGAAGCAGGGTTCTATCATCCAGGTGGTGGTTCGGGCGAATACTATCATTCACCTTGTACACCTCCTGGAAGACAGCTCCCACTGTCGCCACCTTCTCCCGAGGATCCTCGATCCCGAAGAAGTCGTCATCCAGGATGGCGCTCTCCGGATCGATGCTAACTGTTCGTAGCAAGCGTTCATTGTCTGACGTTCTCGGAAGCTTTAGATCCTGAATGTCATTCTGATTGTTTCTCCGAAATATTTTATTTATTTGCGGGAACATACTCGCGCTGTTGGATTTTACGGCACGAATTCTTTTGTTTCAATGCAAACTTACAGATATTCTGTAATTTTCCTTGATTAACTGTTGGATATTTTTAATCAGTGACTTCAGTGTCCTGACCTCCGATTTTTGTCTGTCGGTAAACCGCCTGTACAAGAGTTTGAGTCTTGTCAGGAGTCTACTTTTTTGTCTGTGCAGTGCGTCGATTGTCGCGTTTCGGTATACGTTTGTGGTGTCGTGCTGTCGTTGGCGTGGTATCGTACTGTTCATTGTCTGTTTAATGACATCGTCCATTTGTTTGAGATACCTGTCAATCTCGTAGTTTGACTCGTAACTTGACTCTATATTCAATGCTGCGAAGAACCCACCAATGGCTTAGTAGGCTCCCCCTAGTGTTGGGAATGTTATTTCCCCAATCACTATGTTTGGCATTTAAATCGCCGGCCAAAATGTAAAAGTTTTCTACTGAGTTTAAGCGCAGAGATCGAAAAAGTGTCTCGAGCTCTGCGATAAAAATATTGGGTTGAGGTGCTTCAGGTGCATAGGCTGATACAATGTACATTCTCTTTCCGTTTCGGAGAGGAATGCACACAATACAGGCCTCTAGCAAATGGAACCTCCGCACTTCACCGCTTTATATGACTTTATGTTTAAAATTGTTTTTAATAAAGATCGCAACTCCCCCGCCTTGAATAGCGTTGAGTCGGTCCACAGAACGCGGAATGCGCATGACTA
Source organism: Merodon equestris (assembly GCA_958301585.1). Lineage (NCBI taxonomy): Eukaryota > Metazoa > Arthropoda > Insecta > Diptera > Syrphidae > Merodon > Merodon equestris. Next base: position 44,663,817 of record OY284416.1, on the reverse strand, counting down.
TTTGCGACTTTTATCGAATAATTCATCTATGGTTCGAGGCAGACTTCCCGATCGCCCTACGCCAACTGGTGACACACTCAGGCGTTTACCCCCTCTCCTCGAAGAAACACTAACAATACGTTACAGAAGAGACCCGGATGAGTAGTTCACGTGCCCCGGAATTGGTCATTACATGGCCGTCTTCTTATTGAAGGCGTTCCCTTACAAAGTGCAAACCACCCAAATGTTACGATCACGTTCTTCTGAACCTTAACAACGAGGTGGACGATTTTCATCATGGTCGAGGAGCATTTCCAAAATTAATTCTCCAGGGACACTGAGAATCTACATATCAATCACGAAAAGCCATTATATCCACTTTAAGTCACTGTATGGTGCGGAATTTACGGCGGAGGTGTCAGTGGTCTGACAAGTAGGTGATGTGCGAAAATCGAGACTATAGGTAGATATTATAAATAATTGTGCTCGCATAAAACCTTTTTTATTATCAGGCTGTTTTTCGTTCCACCATGGCGGTCTAGGTCTAGGTTCGTGTGTGTTCAGAATGTGACACAGAATAAGTTTTTTAATACCTTTTGGGTAGAAAAAATCCAAATTCTTTCACCCGAAAATCATATGCCAAATCAGTCTTACTGACGACGAATTCAAAGCCAAAGAACCCTCTGAAGATATTCGAATAAAACACAAAGTTAGTTGCCATTGACAGCCCCGCTGTGAACTCCATCTACAACTTGATCGATGTCTTGCACCGAACTTGCCAGCATACATCATGCCATAAAGAGCCACAAGTACACCATCCATCCCATTACCTGTTCGCTGCTCCTACTTCACCAATTAATTATCAGTCATTCTGCAGACTACCATCCACCACCTTCATGTAATAGTATCTCACGCCACCGTTCGTCCGTAATTGAGAAATCGATAAATCTTCTTCAACAAATCGAAAAGCATGCTCCAGACAAATGCTGTTTGTCGTGTAACTCGCGTAATGCTTGTATCTCCGATCGAACAAAGCCCGGAGCACGTCGCGTTTCATTTGAATTTCAAGCAAGCTGAAACGGCATGTGGGTCGGATACGAGAAGTGGGCGGTTAGGCAGTGGAATCTTCAATCGAGCACTGGAATCGGATGATGAAAATCTTTAAATCTCACAGCCGATGGCTTTTTCATGTGATTTGTGCAACTCTAACGTGGAAGAGGTCACGACCTACGAGTTGTCTCCAAGATTGCCAAAATGGCCTTTTACACTCACATGCACGCATGAAGGCATACAAATTTTCTACAATTATGAGTCGAAAACCATTGAGCGATTAACGTGGGACGGGAGGTCGCGTGGTTCACACGCCCACCAACCGCGACTTAATTAAAGCCCATTTAAGGCAATCGAACACTCAAAGCGCGTGCGTCGTGGGCTCTCTCCACGGTGACTTGTAAATTAAACCTGATCCCTAGTAACGATCGGTGAGAGGAAGTTACATCATTTCTAGAAAATGCTACAATATCTCTCTGTTGGTATACAAATTCGCTCACCCTCGATGGCATATGCGTCGCTGCATTAAGGACCGGTTACAAATTGAGTCGAAGGGATACATTGCGTTGTTGTAGCAGCTGCGCAGTGTCCTTACGACAATTGTTGTTATTGCCGGGAACCGGAACTACGGGTAAGTACTCGAGCGCTGCTTGTGATGTGACAATTGAATAATTTTGATTAATCGCTACGAGTAGTTGGTAAAGGGGAATTATGAGAACGGGGAGTGCTGCGCAAAAAGGACCTTTTATTTGAGCAGAAATGAGTCTTACAAGTTATAAGGCGGATATGTGACGGAAGCTGCACCCCAGTGAAGTGTGGTGCTTTGTTTGCGTTGTGGTTGCACTCAAATGAGGTGTACTCGTGACGAATTGAGATATCGATAAACAGCGTAATCAAATGTTGCGCAGAGCTGAAATAACCTTATAAAGGGTGGTTGGGTCCTTAAAAAATCAAACGATCCACCGAGGATCGTAATCGTTTGACGGCTGCTTTTTTAAATATTTGTTTTGGCTACTGTTAAATCAATTAGTCGCAGCGACCCTCTGAGACCTCGCTTCTCTGCCGATATCAAATGATGTAATACCTCTGGAGAGCTATGACCCGGTATGACATGATGGCCACAGATAAGTGGAACATGGAAAAATTGACAAATCTACTAGTTTGAATGAATTTTGATTGGAAATGCTTGGGGCTATGTTGTTGTTATTCTTATTTATTGGATGTGCTTTATCAAAACAGAAGACCTACACCGATGACAACCAACAAGAGCGGAAAGTTTGGTAGCGTTGGCCTTGGCAGCATTTTTCAAATTTTTCTTCGTTTTTCAAAGAGTGAAGGGCCATCCTAAATGCGAAATGTGCTAAAAAATTAAAGGAATTTTGGGGCTTTATTTCCTCGTTGGAAAAGCTGCCCATCTTTTAAGGCCATCCACAAATTGGCCCAATATTTGGCTCCTTCAAAAGATCGGAAATGGAGGAAGGGACGTTCCATTTCATTGATTTCAGTAGATTTTAACGACCACAGCAACATGTGACCAATGTTGCCGTCCTGCAAAATTACTTTGTCGCGTCTCGCATTGCTCCTGTGATGGTGTTCCCTGTAACATAATACGAAAAAAAAATCAGCTGGAATCGACGATATATCTAACATTATGTTTAGGCGCCTTTTAAGCTGTTGAGATGTAAACTACTCTATTTAAAAATGTCTTAAATAATGCATATTATCCGGGATGTTGGAAAATAGCGGTGATACAACCCATCACCGCTTGGCTCTGGCTCTTCATGAGCTTCGAGCAGAGCTCGATTCAATGCTGCTCGTACGACAGCCAATGAAACGAAAGCAACAGTTACTTGTCGGGTTGACCCAGAAAAAGCGTTTAACACTATATATGTAATTAGAGGGACTTCTCTATGAGTTGAGCAGGTTAAGCATTCACTTTCTTCCCAACCGATGTAGAAGGTTCTTTTAGCCATGTACTCACAGACCATTGCAAGTAAGTTACAGCGTGACTTCGACACGACTCAGCGGTATTATGATGACTGGAAATTCAAAGTAAATTTTCTGAAGTCGGAAACCATAGAACGCCGATACCTAGGGCCTAGGTTATGACGACAATTCCAAGTTAATACAGACAGTCACTAGTATGCAAGAGAATGGTTAAATAACTGGGGATCTAGTCAGATCAGTTTCTATATTTTAATAAAAAAAGTGATGCTGCTCTAACCCAGGCTAAAAATGGTTCACAACAGTCAGCTCGATGAAAGAGTGAAAGTTTGCTGCGATACGACCCTCACGCAGCCTATGCTTACTTATGGTTGCTTGGTGCTTTTTAACATGGGAGTCAAATATAAAAGATTTGAATATTGCAGAGGTCGTACCTCAGATAGGTAAAGGTTTATCGGATAGGTTTATCGAATTTCCGAATGAGGTTTTATACAATGCGACTTATTTGAATAGTGTGGACAATTTTCTGCTTGCTTATATACCCACTAGGTTAATACCACCCAGGAAGTACATTATCTCTGAAGAGATAACATCAAATTGAAGAAAAACTAAACTATAGTTCTCATCAAGCACCTCTGCTTAAAAAAATTGTCCACCAACAGAGCGATTTGGTAAAAACGTTGGGAAACGCTGCCCCTTCATATTCCACAGTAGCACGCTCGTCTAAGCTGGGTAGAGCAGATTGAATAATGATCATCAGGTATGTAGCTAAGGACACAGGGATCTCATATGGCAGCGTTCGAGGATCAATTGCGAACGAATTGCATATGGAGAAGATCTCTGTGCGTTGGGTACCGATAATATTAACCGACGAGCAAAAGAATAAACGGGTCCACATTTCGAGGGTGAATTTCGAGAAAATTCAAGCAGAAGAGGTAACAGATGGACAACAATCAATGTTTTTTTTAGCGAGCCTCCTAATCGGCGACAAAGAGTTTCTAAGTCTCAAGTTCGGCGGGAAAGGTTATGGCATCCGTTTTCTGGGACGCTGAAAGATGGAATATTTGGAAAGGAAGCCACTATTTTGAGATCTTTATTTATTTAATTATTTATTCAGCTTTAAAAAAAAAAAAGTCACAGAAAACTGCGAGCTGGAGTGCTGTTACACCATGACAACACACTGACAAAGCCGCAATTGCCATGGCTGCTGAGAAGATTCGAGCTGCTCGAACCCCTGCCCTATTCGCCAGATCTAGCTCCCAGTGGCTTTTTTTTTCACTGCTCAAGGAACACATCCGAGACAAGAAGACGAAAGCCGCTGTTAAGGCGTTTTGAGAGGCTCAAGGCAAATAATTTTTTTTTCTTGAATTATTTTAATTATTAATACGCTGTCAGACCACAGATATATCGAATTTCAATCAAAAGACCTCCCTGCAAAAAATTGGTTCTCTGGTGAAATGCTGCCTCCAAAGTCTTCGCAGGGAAGCCAGAAGTTTCCTGAATAGATCGCTCAAATCAGATTCGGAAGATGACTGAAATAAGTATCGATTGAAGCAGAAGGAATATAAGAAGCTTATTCGTAAATCGAAGAAAGATTCTTATAAGACCGTCTGCGAAAGATCAAACCTCTGAGCGCGACCAGCAAGTATGTTAAAGTCTGAAACGAGGAAAATCGACAAAGCTGGAAGTACTCAGAAAATCTGATGCTACCTTTACCTAACTAAAGCGGAAACTCTCAGTTTACTGCTTCAGACCCATTTGCCATGAAATACATACATAAGAGTTCATCGGCTCACTGCATACTCCTTCAACGGAAACTGCGACTCAAACGATGAAAACAACTCGCCATAGCTAGTATATTGCGTCACAAGTGGCAACGATTGAGGCCATAGACCTGTAAAGGTATGAGACAGCTGCTTCCTACTTCGAAAATAATTTTTAGTGCTAGCTTGGTACTTACCTATTTACCTGTACCTTGGCGCGGTGAAAGTGGTCTTTATTTCCTAAAAAGAGAAAGAAGATTACTCACTCGCCAAGAGTTTAAGACCAATCGATCTAACATACTTCTTATCAGTACGGAAAATCCTGCGAGACTGTGCTTTAAAACCTAGTTGGGAGAATTGAATACGCTCTCGAAAGAAAAGAGTACGCACTGGGCATTTTCGTCGGCATCGAGGGAGCTTTTGATAACGCAAATATCGACAGTGAATGTAAAGGTGCTAGACGGCATGGCGTAGATGAAGCACTGGTTTTGTGGATCAAAGCAATGCTTATGCACAGGACATTAATCACTGACGCAGACTTCGAACGATGTGTCAAATCTGCCGTAAGCAGGGGCTGCCCGAAAGGTGGCTGTTATGATATATGGTGGTCGACTCTCTGCTCATGCCTATGCGGATGATGTTGCCGTGCTCATGTTTAGCGACTATCTGTCTCAAAACTCAGGCGGCACTATGTAGGCTGTCGGTTAATCCTTTTAAGACTGATGTCATTCTCTTCACGAAAAGAAGGAAAAATATTGGCATAACTCAGCTGGTGGTAAAAGACATATTAATCCCGATATCCAAGGAAGCTAAGTACCTGGGAATCGCTGAAAGAGGTGCTCTGGATCTACACTGCAATGTTAAGACCGATGATCTTGTATGCATCGGTTGTCTGGGTAATACGCAAACACGTCGTGGCCTCTCTCACTAAAGTCTAAAGAGCGGTTTGTTCCAGCTGTACGGGGGCTTTCTCTAGAACGGCGGGCGCTGCTCTAAATGCTATGATGAATCTTCCACGCCTTGACATATCTATCAGAGGGTATGCACTGAAAGCCATGTCTCGCATTAGAGTGACAGTGTACTGGTGCGAGAAATATCCTTTTCTCATGGATATGCCCTCCGACGTAATGAAGCCTGCCATCCTATTACGCTTTAATTTTACAGTCAAATTTCTATTGCGTCAGGACTGGCTCTGACCAGATACTGAACATGAAATAGACTATCTTCGCGTTTTTTACACATATCTTTAGGTCTGGGTGCGGGTGCGACGCTGGGGTTTTCTTTGAACGCGAAAAATTCCGACTGCACTTTTTGTTAGGAAAATATGCGTCTTTCCTTCAATCAGAGATATACGCAATTCTAATGGCAATGCACAATGTTGTGAAGTACAAGTCAAAGTGAAAACAGCCTATATTCCTGCAACTTGCACTCAAAGCTGTGTCCAGCGCTTCAACCAGCTCCAAATTAGTACATGAACTCAAGACCCGTCTTTCACCGGGTTTATGCCCCTGTGCACAAAGGTACTTTATCGATAGATCTCGGATTTAGGGTACGATTTGCTCGGCCAACCCACCTATTCTCCCGGTTTGGCACCGTCAGACTTTGACCTGATCCTAAACTTGAAGAAATAAATTTCTGGAAAACAAGAAACTGAGGGTCGTAGATGAATATTTCTATAGTCTGATATGCTAATTACTGATCTGTGTCGAAGTCAAGGGAGATTGTGTAGAAAAATAAAATCCCTCCTTAACTGAAAATTGTAGTTTTTCATTGTCAGGTAGAAAGCTTTTCACCTTACCTTCATAACATCTATCGTATGCGATAGTCAAAGATGCACCACGCTGTGTAAGACCAACTGTCTAAAATGTCGATAAAATCATGAAATTTGTCGGGTCTGATCGTCATATAAGCACTGTTTCGATCCTCCAGGAATCAAAAATTGCATAAAAAGAGTTTGGAACAATTTGAATAAAGCTGTATGCAGAAAGAAGCACGATATATGGGTTCCAATCGACCAACCTCTGAAGCGGATGGTGACTGGTGATGGATTACGTCAACTGGATTACGACAATTTAAAGCGAAAACGTCATTGTCAAATCGTGGTGAGTGGGATAAAATGGTGCTCAAGCTTGGCTTGGCCGCTAGGAGAGGATTTGTGTTCCACCAAAACAAGGCCGTGCCACACATCGATAGTGACTCGATAGGAGCTCCGGGAGCTTGATTTTGAGGTTCATTTGCAACCACCTTATAGTCTGGATTGATGATGATTGCGAATGATTTTGCTGTTGAAAAATTCACCGCAATGGAGGCTTGTGAAAAACGACTGTCCCAAGTATTTAGAAATAGGAAGGGCTTTTAAGAGAGAAGTATACTAATAATGAAGTGCAGGTTGCATTATTCATTGTCTTAAAATGACGCGTCGCATTGGATAACCCTGTACAAATTAAAACTATAGTTTTATTCGTGGCCTACTGGCCAGAAACCATATGTAACATTTCTAAGGCTTTACTGCTTTTTATTTGCTTCATCATGCCAAATCATTCTTCTTGTAAATAAAATAATAATACAGGGTGCACCATCTCAAATGTGTCGATGAAAATTTTGAATAACTCTAACAATTCTCAACTGATTTTGGAAATTCAAACACTTTTATTCAATTTAGATCTTTACAATTTATTTTGATTAATTTGTGAAAACAATATCAATTAAATGACCGCCTTTATTGCCGATGAAAAAATTGGCTCGTTTTCGCGCATTTTCCATGACATTTTCGAGCATTTCCGTCGAAATTTCTGCGATTTTCGCACGAATGTTTCTTTTGATCTGTTCTATTGGATTCGGGCCATTAGCATACACCTTGCTTTTCAAGTATCCCCAAAGAAAAAAGTCTGGAGGAGTCAAATGCGACGTTTCTAAAATGCTATGACATATGAAAATCGGTTGACAATTGTTGAAGTTATTCGAAGTTTATATCGACCCATATGAGATGGCGCACCCTACTAGCTGTTCGTAGCAAAATATAATATATTAAACGTTATTCACAGCTGGCAGCAGAAGCAGAACTTTACCCAACAATATCGCGTGAATCAGACTAATACGATCCGAGGAATTACAAAATTCCCATTACTTTTTGAACATCACTCTTAAGAGCACATTCAAAATTTGACCAATTGCATGTACTACCTGGACAATATAGCATTGATTCGTAAGTATTTATGTCTGGTGATGCCGACATATCGCCTGGACTGAGGTAAACCTTACCATGGTTCCGAATTCTGCTCGAGAAGCAAGGGAATGGATAATAAAGAACATTTGAAAGCTTCTAAATAACTTCCGTATGTGAATTTTACCTTCTACAACTAGAATTTAAAATAAGTCCAAACGGCAAAGGTCCGTGTACATTTGAAATAATATCTTTGCAGGTAGATGTCACTCTAGTAGGAATGGCAATTTCTGACCTGATTATGAGGCTGGCCTCGCTTGATTCCTGGGAGAGAAACAAATTCTTTGTACTTTGCATGATTCACGTATAGAAATTCCATAAAAATGAATGACATTTACTCCTTCATCACATCCCAAGCATCGATCGCCACTTGACAGTCACATCACGACTACGTTCACCAACTCCATGCCAGACCAAGCCCATAATGCTTCATTAAGTAAAACAATCACAAAACCACGCCACAAGCACTATAGCCAAAAGGTGAAACCGTCTTCGCCCAGCCACATCCCAGAACAACAATCGCCTCTCCCGTTCACTGATCCGCATAACAGCCAACATAAAACCGGTCGACATTGCAAGGTCGGATACAATTCACTTGTTGTCGTATCCGAATCCATGGTAAGAAAACAGTAAATAAGCCAGCTCGTTGCCAGGCGGCATTATATAATCGCATCAGCGACTCCGAACAATTTTTACAATTGCACCATCGCATCGATTCCAAATCATGGACTCAAATGAAAATGTGGTTGCAGCACATGTTGATGAAACCACATTCCACGAGCGCCACAGCCATCTGGTATAAAACATAAAATGTTTCCCTTTATTGCAACAACCCCTTGTTCGCGATTCCTGGTCCTGCTGCATCCTTTCCACTCGGCCGACAGCAAAACATCTGCCAATCTCCGAACGCACCGCACACGCCATAAGTTGATAAGTTGACTCTGTGATTAGGCCCGGGGATTACAAGCCATTATACTTGTATTTATGACTAGTTTCCCTTGAAGCATAAGGGCTGGACCAGCTTGCCCCTACTTAGGCCTAATTGATGACCAGGACGCGGCGGTGGTTGTGGCGACACCCGGGAATGTCAACACGTGTCCTCCTATCGGATTTCAACTCATTCGTAGAATGATCCGTGAACCGGGGAATGTTGATCCAAACTGCATCTGCGTGCAGACACGTCGTGCAGCATCTCCAGATTTATGGCCTTTTAATGGTTTGACGTTTTTTTTCCCAAGAAACATTGAGGTCGAAATTAATTTATCTCGCGAATGAATCGATACGATGTACAATCGTTTCTGTTTGGATGGATGATGACCTGGTCGGACAAAGACCACGACGGTGCAGACATGGTGTCCGCCCATTTTCGGTCTTTGTTTCTTCTCCTCTCCATCGCCGTTGTGAATTTGGCGGGAGTGTATGATAATAAATTCCCAGGTACCCGTGAACGCGATGGGACTAGAGCGAAGACTGGGAACTGTTTTGGGTTCGATGATGGTCGTTATGGAGTGGAGTTGTTACAAAAATTATTTGTTATGCTTGTCGGACTAGGTATGGAGTATGAGTCATCTGGGAATCGTCTTCTGTTTTCACAAGTTAGTGGCAGGAAGAGATGATTTAGGGACTTAGTGGACCTGTCTGGCTGTTGTTTCTTTGTTTTCGCGGATGTAAGTTGGCAAGTGGGGAACTCTGGGCCGTGTCCATCGCAGTTTTATGGCTTCATTTGAAGTCAGTTCTCAATCTTTGATTGGATGGACGGAAGACCTTCTCTTTTGTGGCTTTGTGACTATAAGACTGGATTTAATAGTTAACCCATTTGTGGCCTTTGGAACAAATTACCTGTCAGAACACTCAAAGGCACTAAGCTTGTCGATGGGCTCACAAGTACCTGGTTCAATGGCATCACGTTCAGGTGATTAATCTTGCCTAAATGGCCGTTTTCCGCAGTTCGTGATTTATCTTTACCGCACTCCGAAATGCCATCAAAGCGTAAACAATCCGAATCCACCCGTACAATTAATCTAAAACCAAGTGCATACCAAAGAATGTAGAATGGACAAATACGAGTACCAACACGAAGGCCATTTCTAGTGAGTCATTAAGACCCAATTAGACTCAATTGTTGGATTGTTTCGTCTATGATCAAAGGTTATGACACATCGTGGGTACTCCATATCTACCTCTGAAGCCATGTACAGAGGTAGAGATATGCTCGATGTCAATGAACTATGATGATAGAGCCTCTTGACATATATAATGTGATGCACGACATGGTCGCGCTGACGCATGTAACAATGGTATTAGATGGTACCTCCTTCATATTCAGTTTAAGTGACGAAGGGTCTTCTTTGTACATCGGGGAATTTGGGTAATCCTAACGAAGAAGGATTACCTCAATGGCACAATGAAAAATGATACAGGATAAGGGGTGATGTGTGTGTTTAGCGATTGGATACGCGTTGCACATGGATACATGAATGGAACTCGATCGTAGATGTGATTAATTTGACACAATTGCTGGGAGCACAAGGAGGGGGTTCGATAGCAGGGGTAGCTTGAATGGAAGCTATTGTCAGACCACCGGAGGAGGATCGAGAGAAGATAGAGTTACTGATAGCTATCGAGGCTTAAAGATATTACAAGTATCGCTTAGATGATGATAAATTACTTAACAGCTGGAGAGATCGTAGGGATGATGGGGAAACGATGGGAATTCTAAAGGTTCGTAGTGCAGCAAGAAAAGGAGCATGCATTGAGCGGAGTGAAAGGAATTCGATGAATTTATATGGAGCTCTTAACAATGACGAAGAACATTTGGTGTCTTTGTGATGTAAATTCCGTTGAGACGGTATTAAACCCGGATTGGCGATGGAATTCTTTGTTATCCTAGAGATCCTATGATTCTTGTTCCTTAGCCAATTTTGATTGGAATCCTTATAATGCAATAAAAGGAAACAATCCTTAGGTGTATAAATAAGGTATAACTGCGGATTTCAGGGATTGGGACTCCAAAGTGAAAATGCCGAATTTCGAGCGTTAGTAGAGTAAATTTTATATTTTCATTTTCCTAATACAATACTAACAAGATATAGCTTTAGAAAAGCTTTTATTATTAATACAATAATTATTACCCCAATAAATAGGAGTTGTGTTCAAAAGGTAACAGGAAATGCCTAAATTCACGTGTTGTATGCCTCCGATTTGCTTGAAATTGCTTTTAGCCAAACTATTTGTCTAGTCTGCTACCAGCTGTCATTGTTTTGTTATTTTTTTGTCTTTTTTTTTGGTTTTTCTTTTATTCCTAAAAAAAACTAAAATTAAAGTAAAACTGCGCACCATCCTAGCCTACCCTAATCCACCTTATGTACTCTACACTTTGGCCTGTTAGGACCAAAGGTGCCACTGACGAAGTGCGTTCCAGCCACCACACAACTGATGCTGTCGGACGACATCTCACCTAAGGGCTCGCAGATCGCGAAATATAGAGAAACCCCCGTTTCATGGAATTGTAGGCCATGGAAGCTTAGCAGCATTGCTAAGGAGGATAAGATGTCAATAGAGGAATGCCTTTGGGAGCAAAGCCACTCACATTCTGTCGTAGTAGAATTTGTTGGGGAAAATCAGGTAATGTGCCCAGATTCGAGTCTACTATTCCGGACTATGTCAAATCCGATACTAGGTGGCGCAAAATTAATCATTTGTTTTCGAATTACTTTTTCACTAAATAAAAAAAAAATGATTTTGAGTAATGAACATTTTTACTTGGACCTTTTCAATTTTTTCTATTAAGTGAGAAATATGATATCCTTCAAGTGGCTGCTACCAGTGTTGATAGCAAGATCTCCGGTGATAACTGTTCGCATTCCTGTCGAAGATTCTCCTTAAGGGCTGCGATTATCTGAGGCTTATTGGCATAAGTCCGCGGCTTCAAGTAGCTCCAAAGAAAGAAGGATGGTTAAATCGGACGATCTTGCTGGCCATGCTAATTCGCCGGGGAGAGATTACGCGACCAGGAAACGCTTCCTTCCATTGTAGCTCGTGCTGTGTGTGCGGTTGCAGCATCTTGTTGAAACCACATGTTCATCAAGCCCCGCTCATCCAATTCCGGCAGTAAGAAGTCGTTTATCATGGCCCTGTAGCGTTCGCCAGTATCAGTGACCGTATTGGTGATGGCGTTCCCAAGTCCGTTGTCCATTCGAATTATATAGGAGCCTTCGCAAGTTCTAAAGCTGTAAGTTCTCATTTTATTCTTCTGAAAATTTAGCTTGCTGGTAGAAACTAGCCATCGAACATAAGGCTCTTCCATAACTGTTTTAGGAATACTTAATAATAGTTCATATATGAGAACTAGCCAAGTCAGACCTTAGGCTTCAATATAGTATATTATCCTAAGTTATAAGAAGAAATGATATTTTAAGTTATTATAAAATATTTTATGTTGTTATATTGTACATACATTTCAGGACTGACCATTGAACTTGGCTCCCATTTAGATCTCACTTCTTTTGTCGTTGAAGTCAATAACTAAGGTATATATCATAATATTGAACTTGGCCCTCATTTCACATTTATGTTTTTGATTGGATTCAATCTTTTTTGTACAGAAATTATTAGTAGGAACTTATTTATAATAAAATTAATACCATTGGATTTGTTAATCTACTATATTTGCCTACGTTAATAATTGTCTTTTTTGTGTTATTTTCTATATTTTCTTGTACCTTTGAGATGTTCGAGTGAGTTCAGTATCCGGAGTTTTTTTTACGCGCTTTTCTGTTTTTACTTAATTTGGCCAAGTCGGGGCGGTATAACGTGCGCAAGCGGTTGTACAATTCTATTGTACAATTCTACAATTGAGCTCTCCTGTGCCTTGAATTGACTTGGATCTAATTGATAAGATGTACTTAATCTAAGGTTTTAACTCTGGAGAGTCCGACGTAAGCCTGCCCTTTAGAGGAGCCTAGGTCGAGGAGAGCGCTGTCAAGACTAAGGCCTTGTGATTTGTGGATAGTAATAGCATATGCTAAACAAATAGGAAATTGTTCCCTGTGAACATATACTCGTACATTACTTAATATCTGAAACTTGGTCTTGACTCGTCCTAGTTCGTAAATTAACTTGTTACTATACCCATTCTTAAACGATTCAACATTTCGCTGAAAAGTTGGTCGTTTTTTGCCTCATATTTACAGTTAATTCCTCATAACAAAATAGTTCTTTCCATAAATTTGGAGCACTAAGGTATCCTAAACATTTAAGGACGTCAGACGACTTCAAGTTTTCGAACGGCGACAGTTGTCTTACTGGAGACAGTGGGAGCAGATCGACAAACAACACTATATGAATTTTGCGGAACCATCCGTCGTCAGCGTCACCGGTATCATATATTTCTGTTAAGTGAAGATGGATGTTCATTATTGTTATATTGGAAATCATAGACACTTCATCAATTATTAAAAGTACTACATCTTTTAAGTCACACTTAAAACTTTTAGTGCTTGGTCTGATAAGGAAATGTACTTGGGACAATTTTCGTGCTCTACAGGCAGCTGTAGAAGACAGGTATTGTTAGACCGTTTACATTAAAAGCGGCAATACCAGTGGGTGCAGCTACTGCAACTAACTTATTCATTCGCTTCTTAACCCAGTTTTTAATTGTATTGATTAAATAACTTTTTCCCGTGCCGCCTGTCCCACTAACAAATATTCTCAAAGTTGTAGATTCATCTGATAAAATCTTACGTCGAAAATACGTTTTTGGTCTACACTTAAACCTATCATTTGTTCGAGCTCATTTACCAAATTTCTGAAATCTTCCATTGCATTCACAGCTTCAATAGGTAAGAAGTCCAGACCATCATCTTCGTGATCATCTTCCTGTCGATCTCTTTCAATTTCCGTTACTTTTTCTTCAATCACTTCAAACGCTCTCTCTATGTTATTTAAGAATCCTGTCTGCATTTCTCCGCAATCAAGTCCGTCCTAAATTTGATCTTTTAGAAAATTGAAGGCTTCAGTGAAAGTATTTTGTCCAGACAGTACTGCTAAATCTCTCCACGGATGAAACATTAACAAAAGCGAAAAATAGTATTTTTCTGGGTGTTTATGTATTTACGTCGTTAGTATAGTGATTTATTGGATAACGTCTATGTCGTTACTTTAAATATTTATTTGATGCTAGTTTATATACCTGTGCCGCTGTTGCCGAAGAGGGCGAGGCTGTAACTATGTCAAACCATCGAGCGAAATTATATAAATTTATACTCTCTTAGTCTTGAGGACGTTGAGGATAAATATTATTAACCCAAGATTCGAAATAGATATCAGTAGAATCTGACCTCATCAAAACCACCAGACTTTTCCCTGTATTTGTAGTATAAGACATTCCTCTCACTTTCTCACCAATCTCATTCATTGTTTATTTTTTTGTTTCTTTCATCCAAGATCCTTGAGCGATCCTCCATCATTGTACACATTAAATTTAGTCAAGGATGTATGTATATAAATTATCTCAACATTACACGAGTTATAAGCAAGAAAGAACTCGAAAAAGAACTTAAAATAAGACGCTCAATATCTCAATAATATACATATCCATGTAAGGCCGTAGTCGTGGTAAACATTGACCAAAATAATTTTTAAAGAGTAAATGGTAAAAATTGGTTAACCAACTCACAAAAAAAATTCCCTGTAATTTTTTGAAAATTAAAAACCGAAATCCTTAAAAATCAAATACTAATTGTGAATTTCTATCAGTGTCATACTTTTTTTTATCTGTGAAAATAACGACTTTCGGACCAAACAAGCGAGAAATTTTACGTTTTTTCTACAAGTCAAAAAAAATCTGCTTATAAGGCGTGTTGAATGGTTATAGAAATTGGCGGTTTGGCTTCTACAAGATGACGCAAAATTAATCATCCAATTTTGTTTTGAATTACTTTTTTACTAAAAAAAAATCGAAAATGATTCTGCGTGATGGAAGACCTTATATAGACCTTCACAATTCCAATTACGATTTTTTCTGTTAAGTGGCTGCCGCCAGTATCCGTTTGTACCCATTTTATCGCATTTCCCATGACTTCCGCCAGATTTACGGTGATAACGCCCCCATTCCTGTTGAATATTCTCCTTAAGGGCTGCGATTGTCTGAGATTTGTTGGCATAAGCCCGCGACTTCAAGTAGCTCGGGCGATCTTAGTGGCCATGCCAAATTGCCAAAACGGGAGATTAAATGACAAGGAAAAGCTTCCTTCATAATATCCATTGTGGCTCGTGCTGCGTGTGCTGTGTGTGCGGTTGCACCATCTTGTTGAAACCACATATTCACCAAGCCCCGCTCATTCGATTTCGGCAGTAAGAAGTCGTTGATCATGGCCCTGTAGCGTTCGCCAGTAACAGTTACCGTATTGCCGAAGGCGTCCTCAAAAAAAATCTGGCCCAATCACTATTCCTTTGTAAACGCCGCACCACACCGTGGTTTTAAGTGGATGTAATGGCTCTTCGTAGGTTAGGTTAGGTTAGAGAAGGGGAGTGTGATGGTTAAACATCACATCCACTCGGAGGCCAAGAGGCCCATTGTGATTCCCTTCGTTTGTATCGGTACACATAAAATTAACCTGTCCTATCACGTGGTGGCTGAAATCCCCCGTGCTCTTAATGAATTTTTGAAGATCCGATATACGACCTAGCGACACTAGGCGTCGATTCTGGAGAGCTGGGCAGTGGCAAAGCAGATGTTGGATCGTTTCTGTTTCTACCTCATCGCCGCAGCTCCGACAGAGATCGCTCGATCCCGAGTCCCATTTCCAGAGCATTGCTCCAATGGGACAGTGTCCTGTGATCACTCCGACGAGCATACGGATCGAGTTACGGTCCAGCGCCAGGAGCTTCTTTGTTTTTCCGACATTGAGCTCTGGCCACGATGATCTTGTCGTGTAGCTGTCGTTTCTTGTAAGCCAAGACGAGTTGGCCTCTTTGATGATTGTGTCGTTTATGATCCGGTATAATGCGCTGATCGGTGGTTGCAATGACGTGTCCGTTTCGCTGATGTCCATTTCAGAACCTTGCCTGACCAATTCATCTGCTCTTTCGTTCCCTGCGATTTAGCTGTGGCCCGGGACCCAGCAGAATTTAACTTTGTGGTGTCTGATGGGCTTCAGTGAGTCGCGACATTTCTTGACAGCCTTTGATCTCATCAGATGGTGGGATATCGGCTACCTGTAGGTGTTTGGCTTCTTTCTCTATTGCCAGGATTTCTGCTTGAAAAACGCTGCCCAGATCAGGAAGTCTGAATGATTCCTGTTTGTGGAGGGTATCAGAGTAGAACCCGGCCCCAGTGCCTGTGTCCATTTTCGATCCGTCGGTGAAGAAGGTGATCTCGTGATCGTTGATTACGTCGTTTGATAGCCACTCTTCTCTGTCGGGGAAAAGGATAGGTATACTGAGAGAGAAGTCATTTTGGGGGGAAATATAGTCGGTCGTAGCTGCGAGGCTACTAAAACCATGTTTCCTTCCCAGGTCGTCTATTATTTTAAGTATGGCCGCATGTCCATAGTTGGCTTGCTTCCACAGAGAGGCGCCCTTAGTCTGAGGGCGCTCTTTGCAGCGCAGCCTTTTATGAATAGATCCAGGGGGAGATGGCTCTTCGTACATCACACGTAGATCAAACGAAGATTTTGCTTATTGACGTAATCGCTTTAGCGGAAATGGGCCTCGTCTCTCATGACGTTTTTCCAAAATCATTCCCTTCGTTGTTGAGATTTACAATGGCTTGACAGTAATTCACACACGACTGACGGTCAGCAGGCATTAACTGATGCACTATTTGCACATGGAACATGTGTAAGTCTTTCACTAAAATTCGCTGTAGGATCGTCTGGTGATGCACAATTGCGTGGCTCGCCTGGTTGACAGTTCTTCGTTCTCAGCGATATCGGCAGCCACAGCCGCGATATTCTCGGCCGAAGGACTAGTCCGATGGTGGCCATGCATCGCATTGTCTCCTGTGGTTCCAATTTGCTCGCGTCGAGTAGCTTAGCGCCGAAATGTTTGCCCAGTTGGCGCGACATGGAAATAGTTGGCGGAAATCGACGTCGAAATTTACGCCGCGCTAACACCACCACCCGATTATTCGTCAAAAAAATTTACACAATTATTCTACGCTCTTGCGGAGTATAGCGCTCCATTGCTTATATGTATGTGTGTATACTGCAGCTGTATAGTTCACATACGTCATATATGATTGGCATACGATGCTATTTGTAAAAATTATAACTTCTTCCGATAGGGTGATTAATTTTGCGCCATTAGTGATGGGACGTTTTCTGAATGTACCCTGAATGCACGGCGGCCAAATATTTGGTCGATCCGTGGATAGCTTTAAAAGACGTTCAAATTTGCCAAGCGTAGAATTCATATGCTTCCAGAAAATAGGGTAGAAAATGTAGCTAGTGATCGACAATACTTTCAAAAACAAATGTGTAACAATTCTTCTGAAGTAAGGTTTCAATTTTTTTTCGGTTTTTTTTTGTCTCTGAAAATTAACTTTTTACATCAACTATATTAAAGATTCGAAAATAAATATCAATCTCGCAAATACGCTTGGTCAAAATGTGTGAAATTGAAAATCCCTTAATGATTTACATACTTACAGTTCATGAACATCTTAGGAAAGCCTTAGTTTCCCAGAGCGTGCTCATGGAAATCGTATAACAATAACTTACCCACTTAAGCTTAAATACATAAGACGTCAGATAGCTTCGATCAATAGCCACATCGAAGGCTTTCTTATTTAAAAAGGAATCAAACAACTATGATGGGCGAAGTGACTTTTTAAATTAGCTACTTTTGGCATAAACAGAAGACGGGTTCTATGAAAAGCCTTAAATTACTTGAATCGAATAGAATTCCATCTAGGCTTGGTAGAGGGTCATTAAACAAGAAGTATTATTAAAAAAAAATTTAAATTAGATATATACGCAAGAATCTGCCATTGCAATGACCTTTAACCTGTTTTAATAGTACAGCTTTTATCTTGCTCTTCCAAGTACGTAAACGCCTTGATGAAATATCCTTTCAGAACCTGTCATCATCTGAACCTTAAGAGCCTCCTAATTTATTCTTTAAATGAATAGAATTCGTCTGATTTAGGAGCAGTGCATCAGTACCTATAAATCTTACTTTATATTAACCTTCCTGGTTTCCTAAAACCGATGCTCCATATAGCACGTTGTTAATTGAAAAAATAATTCCCTGTCTCTCTAAGTTCGTTGACTGAATTAGATTTGAATAATGAGCTGTGCTGGTCTCTAATTGATATCCACTCGCCTTTAATCCACTCAAGTCTTCCCCTTAATTGAATATGTCAAGTTTTTTTGCATACCCACCCGTAAATTCTCATTTCTCCGAGTCCACATTCTGCCGGCTCTCGTGCTTGCCATCTATCTATCCAACGCTCAAAGATGCCACTTAAAAATTCCTCCCGAAATGCGGGTCCTTAACAAGAATATCCATCGGCAAGCCCCTAGAATGCAAATCAACTGATGAGCGGCATCACGTATGACAACGCATTGATGTCAGGCCAAAGTTCCCGGCTTTCCGTCAAACACCAATTGAACTACGAACGCAAGTGAATTAATGACTATTCACTGCCTCGAAGGTCACGAATGGAATTGAGAGATTAAGGATGCTACAACGACGTTGCGCCGTTCCGCGCTGCGGGTGGATGATTCTGCATCGGGCATGTGGTTCACATCCCTATTTCCTGCATGAAGAGGCATCAATTAACTGCATCTGCTTGTATGATTGGATCGTGCCTATCGATACCACAACACACCACCATCACTTGTCGAGGAGCATCTAATGAATGCAACAGAGATCGTCGGGCACGAGGGATAAACCCAGTGCGAGAGGCTGGTGTTTAACATGCGATAAAATGGACGGCATATCGTCAACAGATGGTACCACTTTTCTTTATTTTCGTAACACCCCTCTAGCGCGGTATTGCATAATCAACGGAATGACTTTAGTAAGGGCTGAGGTATAAGAGTGCACGAGCAGGTAGTCGCAGGGATCGAAATGGGTGATCCTTTGAGTTTCCACGTGCCTGACAGACCATCCGTCCAATCGAAAGAAGCAAACCGACATAAAATGTTACAAGGCCTCTATTTTGTCAGGCGATGTTGAATGTGATAATTAATTACTTAATACTCGCATCAGATGGTCAGATGGATCGATGGACGGAATCGAAATGATAGTAATGGTTGCGACTACTAGGGTACGTCGAGGGGCAACAGGATGTTGTCTCTAATTTTATGAGTACACTCGTGTCTAGGGCTCATTGGACAAATAATAAAAGGGCAGCAGGTGGCGACTCAAAAGGTCCTAGACATAATCAGCAGTTAGTAGTTTGAATGACGAATTTCGTTCAAGAAATAGTGAAATCTGGTGAATCGTTCTTTAAAATAAATAGGCCTAAGCGCGATCTCCTGTGGCGCACCCACTTAATTGCAGTATTAGTGTTATGCAGTGCCAGATCAGCAGTGGACTCGTTAGCCAATATTTTTTGCTTCACGAAAAAGTACCAGCTCAGAACGAGAGCTGTTTCCTATGAATTCATATCGCGATCATTCAACTCTTGTCCAAACGCGTGCCGTCACTGCTGTCACGGTCGAGCTAGTCGCCACGCCATAGCAACTTATTCTGGAATTTCTATCTAAACATGCGATATCACATTAAAATTATGATTAAAACGAAATATCCGCTGTACCTACATATGTACACGCTAACCCCATTACAAATAAAAAATCCTCCATTGCCTCTGCAGCAGTCGTTCAGTATCAGGGCCATAGAGCGCTTGGCCACGATAAATTCCAAGTCTGCCCGAATCTGCGAAGCATGAAATTCTCGACTTCACGTCCTGTCTAAGGGGCACCAACCGAACCCAGAACACCTATGTACCACGATAACCAACAATTGTGCGATGGCATATGCTTCCAATTTAGACGGAGGCCATAAGACAGATGAAGATCATTAACAAGGGCTCCCTGCTTGCTGGTCATGATCGCGACGTACCTTACCGACAAAGTGTGTGTTGCCGTCGCTTATCGGTTGACTGCAGATGACTGCTGTCTGACGGTACGAATGCCTGCAACATATACCACATAAAGTATTCGGATCGCCAAGCTGCTGGTAGGCAATCAGCAGCGTGTCATGCTTGACAAACTCTACTTCGAATACGAATACGTCAAGTTGTAGGTAATTTTATTAAAAGGCGGGCTCTAGGGGCTTAGAAATTGCCGTTTAATTATTGCAAATTATCATAACTGTCTCTCGGAACATGGCGATTATATTGCGATTCGCGTACTCAATTGAAGTTAAATTTATGAATCAACCTCCGCCGTTCGAATGAGATTGAGTGATTTGATTACTAGTTTGAATGCTGTTTAACCTGACGTAGCACCACTTTTTGTGAAGCCTAATGGTCGCAGAACGATCTGATATTGACACAGATCATTATCACGTGGTCGTAAGTGAGATCTGTGATCAACATTCAAAGTCTATCGAAAGTCAGATGGTAATTTTCTCGCCTGCGAAAAAAACTAGGTTGCCAGCGTAATTAAAATGAAGTAATTTGTTTACGTGAGCAGTTTTACATACAAAGTTTGCAGCAGATTTATGGCGGAAATAACTGCAGCCAAGTATCATTTTTTCGTCAAAGGTAGATTACAGTTAGCGAAAATAACCACTTAAGGCGAACTGCGGTAATTTCCATTTAAATGTACGATTTCAAAAAAAAATCTTGTTATTCTGCATGATTGACGTAAACGTAAAGACTCAAGTCGCTGGAAACCAGCTCAAATATTTCAGTAATTATGGCGATGTGATTAAGAATACAAACTCTCGGTTTGACGACAACCTGCAACCTGTTCGTAGGCTTCAAAAATATAAAATTAGGAGAAATCATAACCTTCTTAGAACAAAGGTCAAAGAACATTAGAGGCGATTAATAGGAGTTGGGAGCCCGATACCTGATTTAGACGAAGTAAAGGATGCAACATCAAAATCGCATTCGACTTAAAAACATGCTAAAACAAAATAATTTTATATAATAGCAATCCCGTTAGTTTCCAAAACTTACTTTTAAGCTATAAAAAGCTATCCAATAAGAGGTGTTATTTTGAATTTCGCGACTATAATAGTTAAGATAAATAAAAACTATGAATAATATCGCAGCGTAATGAAGTAATTAAAATTCACGACAAAATCGTGAACATATTGTGCAAATGCAAAAATTGATAAGGTTCGCACAGCTTTTGGTCACTTTTAAGTGCATTCTCGCACAGTCGTAGGGAAAATAATTGTTAAATGTTAATGTCTTGGGCAGTTTAGATTCATTCTTTAAGGTTTTGTAAAAATATCGCCGCCGTAGCTGAGAGTTTCATTGGAAAGTGAATTGTCTCCATTTCGAGGCGATCACATGAATCTAGCCTATCCGCGAAAATTTTGCATAGAGGTCCTAGTCCCATCAACTAGTAGACGGTATTTGCCGCTTGGCTCTTAGAAAATAATGAATACGAAAATGCTTTTTATAAAGAAATTATTGCTAGCGAAGGAAAAGTGTAGAGCAAAAGTTTGTTTTAGTTTTGTTTCATACTTTTCCGAAAACAATGCTTCTGCTCCAGTGAAAGGGCTTACACCCAGTTCTTTTCGACTGGGAATCTCTAGATGATCTTCAATTCATTGAAGATAAAAAAAAAATCCACGAGAATCGACTATATAATATATCCAATGTTCTCAGGGACTCCCGCCAGTGGCTGTAGAGATATGTGCCATCAAAAATACGCTGAATATCGAATAATTAATATTATTCAACGGTGGTGCAACTTCAGAGTAATAAGTACATATCCAACCAGGCAAATCACCAGACAATGACTCCTTCCAAGTATCAGCAAGTATAGAGCCCTGTCTACATGGATTGAGGGAAATAAAATCAATCCGGATGCTTTTGACACTTTGTCGTTAGGTGCTTATTACAAATTGTTAATCAACTTCTAACTTTTTCAAAATGCCTTTACGTAGAGCCTCTCGCTTCGTTATTGACGCAGTTTTTAAACTGAACGGACAACATTATACAAACATATTGACTTTGACAAGACCACGAAGCGATTTCACTCTGACATGATGCCTGTTTCATAACAGCCAACTTCATTCTAGGTTCAAAATAATTTCCTCATTTTTTTTTTCATTTTTTTTTCAATTCGTGCAGGTTCAAGAGTATACGCTCTTATCATGTTTGTCACACAACGTGGACGGGGTGCAGATAGTATGTGTCGAAGATGTTCGCTCACTACTCTTCGGGGGTGGTTGTCCTAGATAAGATTTGAGAGATTCGACCGAATTTGCGTTGGTTGTAGTTCACAGTAACTCTTTTGTTTCCATGTCATTAAGCTGTTATATTGGAAATTCACACATAGAGTATACATTTTGAAGTGATCTTATGCTGCGAGTGTTATGCCTTCGTCTGCACTTTTTGATCACCTCTTATTCGCAACTGATGTTGTTGCACAGTTTTCCATATAGGAATTGTTCTCGACTATGGGCGGACTTGAATTACAAACCTTCGGCTCAGCAGTCGGGGATAACTTTAATCAGGTGAGTGTCAACTTAAAAGAAATATTTTTTGTGGGTGGACAAATTTATGATTAAACTGATTGAAAGTCGTTTTGCATGGGCAATGATTTCGCTCTGCGCGGCTTACTACCTCAACTACTTGTATTAAAATATTAATGTCTTTCTTCACCATTCCTCTACTTAGATCAATGTAGGCTGACTAGAGATAGATTAGATGTACCGCAAATCTTTACCGTGGCCCGAGTTTCAGTGGAGGCAGGTAGGTCGGTTTCATACGGGATCGAGGGGATGTCGCCGACAACATAAGCGCTTTTGGTGGCTGGAGCGCACTCGCAGTTCAACTTTGGTACCTCATACTTTTCAAGGCAAAGCCTGAAAAACGGCACCTAGGGTAGGTTAAATTAGGCTAAAAAAAAATTAGAATTAAGAAAAAAGAAGATTTTTATTATTGTTATTATTATCAGCAATTTGGAACTCAGAAGCTCAGAGCTTCGTTGACAACTCCCTCCCTGCCAAGAATGTGTTCCTCCAATCTTTGCTGTTCCATCTCCATTGGGTCCATCTTTATGTTGTCCTCCCCTCTACTGCGGGATCTTTCTGATGCGTTTTTACAGATATTATTGTATTACTCGGAGCATGCTTGTGGCTAAAAAGAGTTCCTCGAATTCTTGACAGTGTAGTATTCTTTATTCTCCTCTTTCTTTCTCCTGTTTTTCACCACAGATTTTCCTATTTACCTTCTTCTTAGTCAGAGACCAAGTTTCACATATTGTACATATATAAAATGTCACTGGCATTAAGGTTTTATAAAAACCGATTTTGATGTTGCGGGACAAAAGAGTTGTTTCGAATAGTTTTTTTCATCGCGAAGAAGCACGCATTGCCCATAGCAGCATTTTATTTATTTCGATCTTTATGTCGTTTTTGGCAGTCATTTGAACTCGTGCACTTTCTCAAAACTTTTGTTTGTCCTTTGTTTTCAGTTTCACCAATTAATCGGGATTCCTAGCCTTAAAAGCTGTTTCTTTTTTTTTTATCGGATTTTGATATGGTGAAAATCTGGTCATACACAGAGCAGATCCTCCTGAAGGTGCACTGGTAGTCCCCGACTATTTATTTAGAGTATGAAGTCAATATCCTTTAGAGAATATTTGACAACAAGTTGGTTGGAGTTTCCTCGGTAATTTTCAAATAGGGGAATGATGATGTTTTTCAATTCGTCGGGGATTCGTCATTGCTCCATACAGTTACGATGAGCCCATGTTACTTCTTTGTTAATTTCTTTCCAGCATATTAACTCCGATGTTATTACGTCGATTCCCCCTGATGGACAGTTTCTTTCAATTCCTCGACTGTTGGCAGTTTTACCTGCATTTCTGTTGTTGCCTTCCATGTACGTAAATGTACATACTCTTACAATTAGACGAAAACTAAAACATAAACCATGAAGTACGCCTGAAATATTGTCACTGTGTAAAAAGACGATCAATTATATATGAAGTGGAAAAATAGCCCGAGAAGCAAAACGTTCGAAAATTAATATAAAATCTTCAGAAATATAGTTAAGGGGTAACACCACTCTAGAGGCCGAAAAAAAGCTGTAATTTTGCGGATTTTTCATGGGATTATGGGAAAAGGGATTGTATTGGAATTTACAGGGTTTATTCAACATATATTGAAGTATAAACATTTTTTTTTATTATCGATTTCGTGCAAAATGGCGGCGCCACAGCGGATCTCCGATACAAGGTTTTTTTGAAGACGCTCCGCGGGCGTACCCACTCCTCGGCAACCGTGAGAGCTGGAACAAAAATCCAAAATTTTTTTGAAACTACATATTAATAGCTATCGAAGTACGTAGGATTTTTGCAGAAACTGTGCATATCTGAACAAAAAGTATGAATTTTCGACTAAAAAAAGAGCAGTAAATTGTTAATAAAACAAGTAATTTTCAAAATATCAAAAAACGTACTTCGGAGGAGAATATACAGGGTGTCCCACGAGCAGTGTGCCAAAAAGCTAGAGCGTGTAGGTCTGGTCAAGACAAGAAAAAAATCGTACAGTCAGTCAATTAAGTCAGTTTTTTAGAAAATTGCCCCTCCCGGCTAAACGGGGGGAAATAGACCTCCCCCTCCCATACGATTTTTTTCTTGTCTTGACTAGACCTACACGCTGCAGCTTTTTGGCACACTGCTCGTGGGACACCCTGTATATATGAAGCTACTGTAAAAATTTGAAGTCGATCCATGCAATAGTTTTGAAGCTACGAGTACGCCCGGTTTGAAAAAAACAGTTTCGAGAAAAACGAGAAAAACATTGAAACCGTTATTTTTGCTTACCTCTAGTCTGCGATGCCTGCGCCGTACATCTGGCCGTCTCTGTTGATGTCGGACTCTTCCTCTTCCTTCCTTGCAGATTTTATGGACATCCGGGCCTCTCTGGCTTCGTTGGTCAACGATCGCTCGGAAAATTTAATGCGACGAGCGTCCGCCTCCACGCAAAAATTGTAGCAATTCGGTCCGATCGTTAAGCCCTGGTGTTCCATCAGCTTCAATACACTGTACAATCCATCGTTGTAGATACTTGCAGCAATATATACTGCAGTATCAAGCACATGTTTGCCACTGGAAAATGTTTTTGGAGCCATGGACCAGACCGTTGCATTAAAACTTTCGTTGCTATTTTGCGTGAAGCCGCCTAAGCAACGAGTAAGCAATTCATCTCGGCTGAGTTCTTCGTACAAGGTTTTAGAATCTCCGTCGCCGACGTAATTTGCGTACTTCAAATTGTGCAAAGATTCTGAGCGCTCGAACATTTCGATGACGGCGTCCACTTCCATCTTCCCGGCGGAGCCGACGTGGTTTGCTTGGCATTCATCCTTGTGAGTTTGGCTCCACTCCTCGAACTCGATAGTGTCAGTTTTAGTTTTCCAAAATTCGCAAGCTTTGCAATATTTAGATTTCACTAAAACATCAACTACTTTGCCAGTATGCCAGCCGATAAGTGAAACAAATCCGTACAAATCCACGTTTCCTCCACGAACCATCGCCAGATACAGTAATGCCACTTTGATCTTCAGTTTTTTCTTTTTCTTTTTCAGCTGCAATTTTCATGCTGAGATTGCAAACAGCTTTGGCTTCAACGGCAATTTTCTTCACAACTGCATCGTAAAACGATTGGAAGATGGGCCGTGGAAGATCCATGGAGGCACAAAACTTGATAATGCCACTCAATCCTACTCCTAGCAATCGCATGGCAAGCACAATTCTGCGATTAATATCGTATCCTTTGTCAATAAAAGGACAGCTAGGAATATTGATTTCGTCGCAGTTTTTGCAAGAAATCACAAGCTTGAAACCCAAGCCTCGCTTTCCAGTTTCGCTAAATGTGACATCTGATTTGTACTTTTTGCACTCGACAGCTTCCGATATCGCAGAGAATACTGCCAAAAAGTTCAAGATTCGATAACCAAAGTCTTCTTTCACTTTAAAATCATCGAAATTAACGTCCGATAATTTTTTGGCCGACGTACTGACGCTTTCCAGGCTTGGCTTCTCCAGCTCGTAACGGTTGCACGGGCGTCGATTCGAAATTTTCGCCCTTTTCGCGCTGTTCCTTCCTCCACGGGTGGTTTTTTGGTCACTGTACGTTATCTTCGAAGACATGCTGATCGTTGAAAAAAAACTTGTGCAAAAAATGAAATACTTCAATGAAATATTCAAAAATGTACACTACGAAATCAAAGCGTCTGCGCGGCGTCGCTTGGCAGCTGTACTGGCTCTCAGACGCGCACGCACACACAGACGCACTTCTATAGGGTGTTAGTACACCCTGGTGGACTTCTCATAAACCACTATGCCCATAAGCAATAGAATTCGGCGCGCGTTCCGAGGCGTTGCGGCAGATTTAAGAATTAGACCCCTTCCACATTGAATTTCAATATAAAACCAATTGGATATGTTTTTTAAAGTCCTTAAGTATACTTTAAGCAAAAAAAAAAAAATCGAATTTTTGAAAATCCTAGAGTGGATCCCTTAATAGAAATATCTAAATCTCGAAAACAAATTTCTACAATAATGACCCGAGGAAAATATGGGGTATTGTAAATGAGCTTTTAGGAAGAAAGAAACTCACAATAGATAAAATTATTGAAAACAATTTCCCACATGATGATGGAGGTCTGGAAGACCTTGTGAAAAATTTGCGGAGTACCGGGTCCTTACTGGGAGGGTTTGCCAATATGGTTAATGCTGGGCTAAACAAAAGCCATCATGTCCTTGTACTTTTTGCTATTGATTTTAGCAAAGCTTTTGATACTTTGCCCCACGAAAGGCTATTGGAAAGTGTTAGCAGAAATGGCTTGAAAGGAGTACTGGTTAATTGACTTAGAAGCTATCTGACTAATACAAGGATAAAAGTCAAGATTTTGAATACACTGAGCAAGGGAAAACCAAACGAATATGGTGTACCACAAGGTTCCAAATTGGGTCCCATTCTGTTCCAAGCAGTTTAAAATTAACATTACAGGCTTTTACTTTTTCCTCGTGTTTTTCGTCGAAGCAAGGGTTGCCTTTGGGATCTTTGCAATGGCCTAGTTTGTTTTCCGCTGCTTCTTTGCAACAGTTTTATTTGTTCATGAAACGCTTTTTGTTCCGTTTTGCTTCGTCGCTAGTTCCGATGCAATCTAGCAGGGCGAACCGGTTATTAATTTCGTCCTGGTATTGAAGCTGGATGCGAGAGTTCTTCATTTATTGTATATGCATAATATTTAATATGTAAGTTAAAATACTTAGGCTAGTATCAAATATCTTTTTCTGGCGTAAGGTAGTTCAAAGTTAAATTAATAAAAGGGAATTTAGAACTAAAAAACTAACCAAGCTGAAGCACCACTTCAGTAAATGGAACGATGTTAACTAATTTGTTTTCCCTGAACAACGCCATGTGCCATACACCTCCTCAAACACACTTTATTTTCCGATTTCATTTGGTAACTGTTGTATTACATTACCAACCCAGCGTGTGTATTTCAAACTCCGGGGGAAATCATTTCACTGCGGTATATGTATATATGTACGTATAGCAAGCAAGGAAATTCTACCGAATTTACGATTAAGTAATCGAGCATAGACCACTAACCAATCAGTCTCATGATAAAACAACACGCAACAGATGAATTTGGCTAGAGATCGTTTTGGATAAATATTTTCATTGATTGCGGCTCAGGTTCATTTCGGAATGTAATACACTATTAGTTTTTCTTACACGTTCTTAAGGCCTTTCGAAATTAATTTGGATTTGAAACTATGTAATAAGGGACAATCACTGAGAAATTCATTCGGTCGCCGAAAACAAAAAAAAAAGTTGAATATAAAATATTCCCAAATTCGTACGAAGAAGAAAAACCCGTTATAAAAACAAGTTGCTTCCGACCCCAAATATATTACATACGCACATTGAATACTACCTCTGTATATTCCCATTACATACAGTTTTTCTTATTCTTTCCAATTTTATTTTCCTTCATTTACTTCATGTTTTCAGGTTTCAAACCACACCATTCAATGCAGTGAGGTGTTGTTGTATTCAAAAACCACCCGGCTCTTTCCTACAGCGCAGGCAGTCACCGAGTGCATCTTATGCAGTTATAACTATCGTCTTATGTGTCCTCGATAGTATAGTGGTTAGTATCCCCGCCTGTCACGCGGGAGACCGGGGTTCGATTCCCCGTCGGGGAGAGTCGCTTTTTGGAACCAGAAAGGGTTTTTTTTTCTTTGTGCAGTGGTAGTGCTCATGGTTTTCGTGTTTTTATAAATAGAGCCCTTATACAATTAATTACATATTTATCAGCAAAGGAAATGGAGATTTAAAAACAGCTCCTAATGCAGTTTGCACACAACTCTTTTGTATGAATACACTGAATTCTGATATTCAAATGTTGGAGATGTGTCCGATAAGAACTACTGCCAGCTTTAAAGTTCCAATGAGGCAATTTTAATTATATGTAGTTGTTATTTTAAACATAGTGTGCAACTAAGTTCTCGCTGTTTATGAAGAGATGGCTGCAGTAGTAAGTGCTGGTTATTTGTGGCATATCCAAAACGTCATGAACCAAGCTTAGACATATGTTAAACAAACCGCTTTGACACATTAGTGATTTTGTTTTTGCGTCATATACTTTTGATTGTGTGAGAATGTCTGATTTTGTGGCAAATAATCGTTATTTGCGGGAAGTGTTGCTTTTCTTCTTTCATTCAGAGAAAACAGCGGCTGAAGCGCATCGAGAACTGCAAAAAGTTTACGGAGATGCTGCTCTAAGTAAAACAACGCGCCATGATTGGTTCCGTTGCTTCAAAGACGCTGATTTCGATGTTGACGATCGTTCGCGTGAGGGAAGGCCAAAAACCTTCGAGACGCTGAATTTGAGGCATTGCTCGATGAGGATCCATGCCAAGCGCAAAAAGAGCTTGCTTCCCACCAAGCTATTTCCAAGCGATTGCATACGATGGGAATGATTCAAAAGCAAGGAACTTCTGATTTGAAACCAAGAGACGTCGTCGTTTTTTCGCCTGTGAATAACTGCTTCAGCGGTTTTCTTCATCGCTTCGTTAGGGGTGATGAAAAATGGATTCATCACAGCAACCCAAAGAGAAAAAAATCATGGGGACTGCCTGGTGATCCTTCTACGTCGTCGGCTCGGCCGAATATTTACACTGCGAAGGTTATGCTGTGCATTTGGTGGAATCAGGGCGGTGTTATTTATTATGACCTGTTAAAACCAAACGAAACCATCACTGCGGAACGGAATCGAACTCAATTGATGCGATTGAGCCGAGCACCGCGCGAAAAGGGGTCACAATACGAGCCGAGGCACGAAAAAGTGATTCTACAACATGACAACGCTCAGCTTCACGTCGCCAAACCCATTAAAACCTACTTAAAAATGCTCAAATGGGAAGCCCTACCCCACCCACAATATTCCCCAGATATTGCGCCGTCCGATTATCACTTATTTCGTTCGATGGCACATGGTCTGGCTGATCAGTGGTTCCATTCATATGAAGACATCTCAAAATAGCTTTATTCGTGGATAGCCCAAAAGACGAACACTTCTACCGTGACGGTATGCGAGATGGGAAAAAACTTATCGCTAGCGATGGGCAATACTTTGAATGATTCATTTGTAATCTTTTTTTTCACAATAAAGTTGCATTTTCATCAAAAGTAAAATATTTGGTTAGCTGTCCGATTAACGAATTCATATAGACTTTTGATATTCCACCTTTTTTTGAAGGTAAATAATATAACAAACAACTTTCTAAAACCAGAATATCCTAGCCTAGGTAAGCCTTCTATTGGGGTTTGGCGGGCGTTGCCTTGAAGAGGCTGGCCTATTAAAATTGACCACTGACGCAATCGACTCCAACCACATTGAGTAGAAAAATGATGAGCAGCAGTATTACCAAGGTGATAACATACAATGTGATTCTCCTCGAATGTAGATCTAGGAATATTGGCCTTATCGATAGCCGAGAAAAAACGTAACCATTCTTGTTTTCTTACAGTCCTGATTAAACTTCAAGAAGGTTTAGCACTTTTATCCAATAAGCAACGTTTTTTATTCCACTTATAATTTCGAAATTTCTGTAGAGATAAGCTCATTAAATTTATTCATTTCTGTGTGAAGAAATGCGATGCCCTTCTCACTATCTTTTTAAGCAGTTCAGAAATCTATATATGGGTACACTAGGACAGAGTCTGGTATTTTAACGAATGCACATTTTTCGAAACACTTAGGTCTATAGCATTATGCATATATTTGTTGAAGGTTTCTAAAAGGTATGATCGGCGCTAGCATTTTCTAGATCTCTTGGAATTCATCTAAGTTTTGACTTAATTAATAACCGACACTGAACGTACTGTAGGAAAAATCTTTAAAAAAATTGAAGAGGCTGACTCCGTTACAGAAGTTGCATGGCCTGTTCATCATCGAAATGCACTTGCTGAAGAAAATATATTCGACGTCAATGAAAGTGTGAGAAGATCACTAGATTTTAAGTTTCAGCCAACACTATTATATACACATAGCCAACCAATTTTTTTCTCTGCCTCAAATCGAAGATATTGACGTGCAAGTATGCTTTCAGCAACAGAAGCAATTCGCTTTCACTTAATTGTCGCCGCTTAATTTCTCTTTGTAATGCTTTGCAAGAGATCGTGCTTATGCACATAATCCGCCAAATTTTGAAGCTGGATAATTATCCAGTCGATGGCGTGGTGTTGCGATCTCTTTCGAGGCGCTGATAATTTTCGGCGCTCAAAAAGAAAGAAAAATTAAGAATTTCGTTTTTATTTAGGGACAACGTACACGTCCGACCTTCGTCTGCCAGAAGAGGAAAGAGTCAAAGACTGGTCGATAATGGAGTTCAGTGTGACATTATCATTTTATTTTTCCTTTCTGACTCCAGGATGCCAGCGCCCCTGGCGGAATGTTGCAGAGCAGAGTTGTAAGGATCGTTGGGGCCACTTTACTCTATTCTATAGTTAATTCTGCGTCATGTCATATGTCTATGTTTACGACATAACGGTCTTTCTTGAATTGTTCGTGTATTATCATTTTTATAACTTTAAAATGTATTGCGTTATAAAATGTTAAAATATTTTATACACACTCAAATGTAATGTGTGCAATGTGGTTCAAAAAGGTAATTTTTAGCTCTGTTCGAATGTCTCTACCCGGTATTCCTCGCTCTAATAGAAGTGTCGAAACACTTAAATTAACAGTGAACATGCGTATAATTGCAAAGTGATCCAACGGCAGAAGCATTTGCTATGCAATCACTAGATATTGGAAACGGTGAAATAGAACTACATCAAGATACCCAATACATCAAATTGCTAGACAATTTCTGCATTGTTGCTCATTAAAAAAATAAATTAATTGGGATCATGTTCAAGGATATTTGGTTCGATAATCGTACTATATTGGTAGCAAAAAAAATGTTGATGTCAACGAAAATAACTTCCAGATACAACTGCCAGTTTCTCTTATGTCTTTTAAATCAATCGACACTATTGTAGAGGAAAATGAAGCTGTGAATTTTCCAAATGAGTTTTTAAATTCTCCAGATATACTAGGAATGCCACCACACAATCTTCAGATTGGTTCTCCTATTATTCTGCTTCGTAATTTGAATCCACCTAGATTATACAACGGTACATGGTTAGTCATTATAAGGATCACCGGAAATGTTCTTGATGCGACTATTTTGACTGGAAAATTTGAAGGCGAAATCGCCCTGTTGCCACGTATTTCAACTACATATACCGTCAGAATCTCAAATACCATTTAAAAGGCTTCAATTTTCGTTTTGTTTGGCTGTCGCAATGACCACAAATAAGTCTCAGGGCCGAACAATATCTATTTGCAGCTTGGACTTGGAAAATACGTGCTTTTCTCATAGACAGCCATATGTCCCCTGCTTGTGGGGAAACCATCAAATGTATTCGTATTATTAAAGGACGGGCTAACCAAAAATATAGCGCACCAATTAGCACTTAGATAAATTCAATTTAGAAATTATAATAATAATTTAAAATAATGAAAATTATTTTCAAAAGGTTTAAAAATCAACTTTATCTGCCTCCTTTATAAAACTCAAATTTCAATTTATAAATAAATAAAAAAAAAAGGTTTGTTTATTTAAAAAAAATCAATCTTTCCATTTATATTTAAAATTTGTAATAAAATGTAAAATAAAAAATGTTGGGTTCGTTTGTGGTTCATTTCAACTTTCCGATTTTTCTTAGCTGAAAAATGGCCTTAACATTAATTCAGTGTACTATAACTACTGAGCCACAGTATCATTTGGTCGAGTTAGCTGGTGAAAAATAAACCGTAAATTCAATTTATTTGGAAACATAATTAAGACATTATGATAAACATTAATTAATCTTTATTATGTAATTATATGTCGAATGAAGTAGATTTTTATAATTTTGTTGCGCCATGTCTGTATACGATGGGACTATGCTGCTCCGATTTCCTAAAGAGTAGATGCATGAAAACAATTTTTTTTTCACCTACTTTATTTACAATTTATAAACTAACCATAAGCTTAGACAGAAATATTTAAATCTTTACAGGGTTAATAATCTTACTGGTCCAATGCGAATGGTCAAAGTAAAGCAGAAAATCTTAGAGCTATGTCCTCGGCGGTATGTATCATACAGTGTGAGGTAACTCACTAGACAAATTTAATTGAACTGAATTTATTTAAGAAACTAGAATAGAAAAACTTGGCACATCAAGTATCATAACTTGGTCGACTAACCTAAGCTCGTAAAACAAATTAAAAACAATATAAGCCTACTGTGATATACACGTTCATGATGGGTAAAATAAGCTCGAGATCAATGTTATATATTTAACGCTCAATAAAAAATGGGTTCGAAATGCGATATAAGTAAATAACCCTAAGCCAATAATTCTCCCAATCGGACAAACATACAAATCACCAAAACAAAGAACCTTGAAGCGCAAAAGGAAACAGACAACATCAGAAATTCGTCCCATTGTCACAGACAGACAGATAGAGACCTGTTAACGGCGTCGGTTCTTTTGAAATTCATTAATTTCACAACAATTTCGATTCCCTCAGTGGTCTTTGCTTCACTTTTATGCCTGGTCGCCTATTTTTTTTTCTCTAAAATTGTTGTTTTTTATGGCTACCTTGCGTGTGGCTTCCATTCCGGCGAGAAGAATTCAACAGAAACACGATATAACGTCAATTGCGAATGATAAACGATGGAATTCGCGACAGTTGAATGAATTTACCATTCATTTGGTTATTTATGCAAATCAAGAAGGAACAACAGGATTCCTCGAAGTCTACCGATCGGAAGATAAGTGATTTTGATATGTTTTTCGGTGTTGATTTGTTATAATACTTTATTGCATGCAGGACGACGGGATATACTTTGATTTGGCGTCAATTGAGACCTTGAAATACCACGATGGACACTTTGAAGAATCCATATTTAGAACTTATTCGGAAGTCAGGTACCTTTTGATCATTTGATTATCTGCCTTAATGGCCATGACGTCTGAGCAGAGCATTTTACGCAATTAATTATCCATTCAAATCGAAATCTAAAAATAAACCTCAAAGGGACCCAAGAAAAATCTTTTTATTATCTGAGTTGTCTGGATATTAAGATCGTTTCGATCCAGATTTAACCGCCATTTAGATACACGTGTCTCTGCAAATATCGAATTGTGTGATGAAATTGATCTTATCGTCAGGCTAAGAGAAACTGAAAATTAAAACAAAAAGTATCGTCACCTTACCACGAGCAACGACAACGGTCGGCGAATCGATGTTGCCCATTTGCTGCTTTCAATGCTCTTCTTTGTTTATATTTTGATTCTGCGCGCTCAAGCATGAATCATCGTTCTCGTGCAAGATCGAACGTGTTCTACAGCAATCATGGGAAACCATCAGGGTACCGACCGGTGTCCGTTCTCCTGTTGGTATACCTATTGATATACTCGCAGCCAGTTGTGATCTTTTTTTATTCATATCTTCTCTTTTTAATATTCCTCATGTGCTTGGCCTTGTACGGTGTGGATTCCTCTCTCACACGGTTGCTGTAAGTCGATCGACGGTGTGAGAAAGACGCCTAAATGAGCGACAATGTTTACCCGGTTCGCACACCAACTCTTTCGTTTTATATTTTTTTAATATTTCAATATATAGTTCATTGGACCCTTTCACCATAATAACTAGTAGGATAATCCCTCAATGATGGTTTGATAGGCCGTCAATGTTTACTTAGATCCTAGGAAACAATAACCACATGAGTGGGAAAATCGGCCAAATCAGATTAAGATAACAACACGCATGTACCACAATTCCTTCCCAGACTCTGGTCCACCTGTTGTGACACAGTAGTTACAATCGCTCTCCCGCGTATTCCGTCCATCACCATCATCATCGCTAACAGCGGGAAACAATACAACAATAGGTTGTAATAATTTTTACATTTCCCATCGCGACGCTGCTCTGAATAGTTGTGTGCGCCTGGCAGACTGTGGAATCGGTCGGTTGCCAATTGGCCTGGAATGCGATGAGTCTGAAAACGAGTCTGGGACAGCAGTGACTTGAGCAATTTTCATTTAATTCAACATTCCAGAAGTTAGAATATTCACATGAAGGAATTTTAATTTGAGCGAAACGCATACGGTCGGCTGGATGGATGGATGGATGGGATGTGCACGGGTACGAACTGCTGTTTTTTTTATAATTAATTCCTTTCTATTGTTGTTGTTTTACATTATACGAACAATAACTGTTCTCACTTTTGTTCCGCCTGGGCATTTGGGCATGCGTTGCATTCCTCGAAAGACTTGTCTTCCGTCTTGAGGTGAAAATCTCCATCCATACGTGACAATGGAGTAAATAAAATTAATGGGCTGGCGACGATAAAACTGAAGGAGAGAGGTAGCAGTTTGTTAATAAATTCGTAATAAATGAATTGTTGTTTGACGGTTGGTTGGAGGATTGGTGGACCCATGTCAATTGTTTTACATTCGAAATGGTTACCGCGCATTCGAGGGGCTTTTGTTAGAAAAATTGTGTTTGGTTTTATTTGGGGAGACCTTTAAGGTCACATGGAAAAAGGTCTCTGAGAAAGGTTGGTATTGATGTCGATAGGGAGACGGAAAAATTCTTTGACTTGTACAGATGGTAGCTGCTTCGGGATTGTGTCATTATGCCATAGAAAAGGGAATGCATTTGAATTGCAGATTATAGAGTGATTCTATTGAATTCGATTCTTTTAGGGAACAGATGTAGACAACGAATTGATATTAAAACCTTTTTGTGTTGTTCTTTTGTTCGCTCATGGCATATCAGCCAAATTAATAGTGAATAGACAGATAGGAATGATCGTAAAAAAAGAAATTTATTATATTGATTGAGTTGCAATATCAATAAAGATTCTTCGTAGAAGAGGGTCAAATCATATTGCTACATAGCTCAGGCTATCATCAATTAAAATGATAATTCCAGAGCCATCCAAATGTGTTCAAAAAGAAATAGGAATTTGGTTATTTATCACTCTCAGCGATTTTTTATTTGTTATAAAATGATTCAATGAAATTACATCTAATTTTGATACAATCTTTTGTGCGTGACTCAAGATACTGTAATATCAATTGGTTCGAGCAATGAATAATTTGGATATGAAACATGTGACGAAATTTATCAAATTGATTAAGAGTCACTTTATGGGGTTGATACATTAACAATACAGGATTATTGAAACGTGTCAAGATAGGTGGTTTAATCGTCCCAAATGAGAGAGCTTGGAGATTACAGTTGACGACTGGTCTGGCAAAATGCCAACAACGACACGGTGCGAAAAAGGAGAAGGATTTACGGGTGTTCACCTGGAATGTCAGAGCTCTGTATACTCCTGTTGCCGCACAGAAATTGGAAAATATCGTCAGAATAAGGCGGACATTACAGTGATCCAGGAAATACGCTGGATAGGAAATGAAATAATAAAGAAAAAACATTGCGACATCTATTACAGCTGTCGGAAGGTTGCACATAATAGGTCGCGGGTTTGTTGTAGGAAAACGGCTTTGGCCGAAGGTCATGGATTTTAAGCCGATGAATGATTGCCTGGCTGTAATCTGCATTCAGGGAAGATTCTATAACATAAGTCTAATATGTACACACGCCCCACCAATGAGGCTAAGGAGTCCTTCAAAGAGGATTTCTATGGCCTCTTGGACGGAGCCTGTCCGGAGTACGACATCAACATTTTACTTGGATAAAATTGGCAAGTAAAACATCTTTGGCGCGAGATCGGAAAGCACAGCCTCCACGACACGACAACAGATAACAACTTCCGATTTGTAGACTTCACTACTGTAAAAATGCGGTGATAAGTAGCACAAGATTTCCTCACAAAAAAATCCACTCTGCAATCTGGCTATCTCCAGATGGTCGAACCGCCAACTGTGTTGATTGATACAAGGCTCGCGGCAAACAGCTA
Organism: Merodon equestris; assembly: GCA_958301585.1. Lineage (NCBI taxonomy): Eukaryota > Metazoa > Arthropoda > Insecta > Diptera > Syrphidae > Merodon > Merodon equestris. The sequence continues at coordinate 44,627,163 of OY284416.1, read as the reverse complement.
GAGACTACAGAGAGCGGCTGGGTGGAAGACGAAGTAGCTAAAACCACTCTAAGCTAACGACTACCGCCGACCAGAAACTCATGTTACGATGGCGAATTTGCGGAAAGGAAACGAACAACGAAAGCGTTGCAACGGAAAACAAGAGCAGAGTGGGAAGAGTACAGAACCATAGGGGTAGTCATGGTGCAATGGTAATCATCATCGATTGTTGAGTGGAAGGTCTGTAGTTCAAGTCTGTCGATAACCAAGAACAATTCCTATACGGCAAAACTGTGCATCAACAACGGTTGTGAATGAGAGATGATTAAAAAAATGCTGACGAAGGCATAACACTCGAAGGCATTCATAATCTGTGCGTGCATTTCCAATATAACATTTTACTGACATGGAAACAAAAAAAAAGTTGCTGTGAACTACAATCAACGCGACAAATTTAGTCGAATCTCTCAAATCCTATCTAGGATAACCACCCCCAGAGAGTAGTGAACGAACATCTTCGACACAAACCATCTCCACCCCGTCTATGTTGTGTGACAAACACAATAACGCGCGAACCCCAGGAACAAAAAGAAGTTGCTCAAAGAAAGAAGCAAGCTCAAGGACATCGAAGAGGCCCGGGATAAACAGAAAGTTAGAGTCTTCTATAAAAAGTGAAAGTCCTTGTATCCGGCTTTTGAACGGGCGTCCAGGCTCTTCGAAATTGTGAAGACTATCTCGTCGAAGAACTAGCCCCCCCCCCCCACCCAGTTTAGAAGAAGTCAATTCAGCTATACATAAGCTGTAACCCAACAAAGCTGCTGGTCCAGGTCTTCAGCTGAGCTCTTTAAAACTATTCTGGAAGGGATCATGTTTCAGGTTATCTGTCAAATTTGGGAAATGAAAGCGTGCCCGACAACTGTCATACCAGCTCTATCTGCCCCATATTCAAATGAGGCGATCCTATGTCTTGCGCCAACTACCGAGGCATAACTCTGCTCAATGTCGCCCACAAGATCACATCCAGTGTACTATGTGAACGTCATAAGTCGTTTCGCACCACACTAATAAGGAAGGACCAGTGTGTATTCCGGCCAGTCAAATCGAATTTTTTTTATATTTTTGTTGGTGGCTTCTGTTATCTGTTGGAGCACTCAGACACAAATACTGTGTCCACTATACTGCCAGACAGACGCCTTAGGTGGTGTGATAGTTCATGAAGAGCCAGAGCCAAGCTTCCCTTATTCACTTATGTTGTGTGCGATTTGTTTTTCATACAGGTTTGTTTATTTATGTATTACAAAATGATTACAAATAATTAGGTTACCTACGAAGCTTAGGGCTTATCTACAAGTGATTGTATTTTTCACGTTTACGTACTTATTTCATGATCAGTGAATGGAACCTAAAGCTTAATTCCGAACGGCGAGAGCCGTTTTTTCAAAGCCATTCTACAACGAGGGATTTTGCCAGTACTCCGCCGAGGAGAAAAGCTGAGAAATAAACATTCGATGGCGTGGGTGTTATCGGGATCCGAACTCAATTATCTAGCGTCAGCGGTTGACACGCTACCCACTGCACCACGGCGCTTTCTAAATCGACTATGGATCAGATCTTAACATTACGCCAAATCTTTGGAATTGATTTGGATGTGGCGCTATACTCGCAATGCACTGTACAGTTTGGACCCGATACCTCTTCCAAGGAATCTTTTCAAAGATTTCGGCAAGTAAATGAGGGTAAAATAAAATATATGCTGTCATCCAAGAACCGCTCCTTCGAACACCGCCTTGGGCAGAGCAAAATCAACAACAGTTAAAATTTTGAGGCAGTTCAGGAGTTTGTCTATCTGGGGAAAAATGTTAACTACACAAATGACAACCTAGTGGAGATCCGACGAAGAATCGCCCTGGGCCACCGATGCTAATTAAGTTTGTCAAAAGGCTAGGCCCAAAACTCCTAGCAAAGAAATCCAAAATTACCCTTTACAGAACACTGATCTTGCCAGTACTGCTTTACGGAGCCGAATGTTGGACGAAACCAAGAAACCAGGGATGATTCTGAGCTCTTTTGAAGGATAAATTCTCCGATATATAGTCCTGTTCTCGAGGGCAGCGAAAGCCAAAAATCCATCGACTACGTCGGCTTGGCCACATAGACAACCGCGCTCCAGCAAAGAGGGTCTTGGAATCCTAGCCACCTGGTTCGAGAAGGCGAGGGAGACCGAACCTCTAGTTCAGAGACTAAGTGAACGCGGACAGTGAAACTTGGACTCTTCAATTGCAATCAGGATGTCCAGGACCGATAAGAGTGGAATCAGGCTTTCGTTCAGGCCCAGACCCTGCAAGGGTCGCTAGCCTGATAAATAAGTAAGTAAAAATGAAGATATTCTGAATTGCCAAGACTCACGAGAATACTACAAATTCGATCAACTGAAGCATGATCATTGTGTTTTTTCGACTTTTCCATGTAAGCCTGGCATTTTACTGTGTGGCTTTCATGTTCCCAAAAATACATGACATTTGGTCATGATTTTTGATAATTCCCAATTTGGGTTCAGAACAGGATGGTCGACTGAAGAAGATGTTTGGAAACTCGGTGGCAGACTACATCAAAGTTGGAATGAATCTGACACCGGAGCTTTACTATTCACTGATATAACTAAGGCTTTTGTCACGATCGACGATATTTTATTAGTTCAAAAACTGTATTGAATAGGTATGAGGGCCTTATTTCACTGGCTTATCAATGCAACCAAAAACTGAAGGCTAAAATTCAATGTTAGCAAATTCGGAAAAAAATGTAAACGTAAGAGTTCCTCAAGTTTCCCTTTAGACCCGATTCTATTCCAAATTTTTATAAATTCACTTTTTTCAAGGTTTTGTAGGTAAATATGCAACCTTTCCCAACAGACGATGTTGCAGAACCTGCCAAATATAATTTAGAATGATAACGCATCTTCAAGAAAATATTGCAGGTAAACTTGCATTTCAGTGTGCAACTTTAATACATTTTTTTTTATAGTTTTAACCATGTCAACTCTCATGCCAAGAAGTGGGAATTTGCGGGGAATTTCATTGCACACAGAATTCTTGTTGCGACGGTCTGCATGCTGTGTAGGAAACGTCATGCAGAGATTCGTTTCGACGTTTATTTTTTATCATTTGACGTCTCTCGCCTTAATAGACAATAAGTTAATGTTTTTACAGTACATGTACATATACGCGTTCATTTAAGGTATCGGACCAGTATCTCTTACATTGTATGCTTAAATTACGATTCATAGTTGGCATGAGTAGGTTTTAATCCACCTGAAACGTTCGAGGCTTGGTTCACACTGAGCGGTTCTTGTCGCTCGGTGTTGTCGCCACAGAATTTTTATTTTTTTTTTATTATACTTTCCGTTTAATATATTGAGGTGTTTTATCTATACCTGAAAAGTAAGTCTGTTGGTCTGTAGCGGTTAAGTTTTCATCTTTGTGTTTATTCGTCGTTGCCGGTATTTGTCGCAAGACATTTTAATTTCCTCTGCGACAGTTGTTAATGTTCCATTCTGCGTTGTTAATAGTTCTTAGATTCCCGTTTTGCGTACGGTGGACTACTTGAATGTTTGAAATTTTTGAAGTCCCCTGCAATTGTAGCCATTATGTCCAGATAGGTTTTATCTTGGTTTTGTAAATGAGGCAATTATTATCTGCTTTTTCGAAATTTGGTTTTTTTTTTTTTTTCTCGGTATATCGAAAGGCCTGATGATCAGCACTTTCAATATATCGAAGAAGCCAACAATTTTATTGATTCGCTCATGCCCTAAAAAGACCTGCGGAATTGGCGCGAAAGCGAAACTTTCAATAATAAACGTATTTTCCCGAAATGGAGCTCCAAATGTTGAATAAAAGCAGGGAAAAATAAATAAAAATGTGTTCCATCCATGTTTATTTACTGTCAACAACCATAGCCAAATACTTGATGTGGTCATTAGTTTTCTGTTGTTAATTTTCATATGAGATGGGTTGTCGATCTTCCTGTAAATTACCTGGATAGTTTTCTCTTCTTCGATTTGGATTTCCCATTTAGTGAATCACAATATGTTGTTGTTTGAATGGGTTTGGAGCATATTTTTGGATCTGCTGCGCCGTCGGCTTTGTATATCAAGTAAAGTAGTGGCCCCAATATGCTACCCTGGGGAACGCCAGTTTGTGCGATATGCAGTATGGAGTATATTCGTCCTCGTAGTTTACATAAAAATGCTGTCAGTCAAAGGAGCAGTAGGAGTAGTAGGTAAAAGTCTAGTGATAAAAATTTGTTGAGTTTATAAGGCAGTTCCGGTACGTCGAGAAATGCTTTTATTTACTAAGCCACCTGAAATTTTATAATTTTTTTAAGATTTTTAAAATTTGTTGTATAGTCGAGTGATGTTGTCCGAATCCGAACCGTGTTTCGGTACAATTTTGTTAGGGACGAGTATTGGTCTCAGTCTGACTCATACATCTGCGACACTTATTATCTGGTATATTCGAGAGACACTCAATAGGTCCAGATCGTCAATGTAAACCAGAACGGATGTAATTCCATTAAAGGTTACTCCGCTCTCCTTTTCTTAACGGAATCCTATTACGAACACCAGCATCAAATAAGAAAGAAGTGTTGACTAGGTTTCAATCCTTAACGTATGGCGAATGTTTCCTACTTTAACTTTGTTTCCATTTAGGGATACTTGCATCAGTTTCACAAACTTTTTCAGGATTCCCAGCCTTACAATAAAGTGATACATTTTCGATCAGCTTACAGAGTCATGCGCTTTTTTACAATCCACGCAGAGTTTATCTTTCCTTTCTAAAAGAAATGTATTTTCAACTATACTTTCAGAAGTACACAGTTAAAGCGGGGATCCCGAATTTTTGCCATAATTTCTTCTTCTTAGATGGCGCTACATACAATCCAGTGTGAACCTGGGTTTCAACCAACAAGCGTCTTTAGTTGGGACGATCTTTTGCCAGTTGTTTTCAGTGTCGCATTCCCAGTTGGTTAAGGTCCCCTTCCCCCTGTGTGTGCTACCTTAGATTCGGTCGTCCTCTGCTGCGTCATCCTACATTGTTGGATTCGAAGATTCTTCGGCCGGAGCTGTGTTGTCCATTCGCTCTACATGGCCTCTCCATCTTGAATCCAGAGACGTCGTACTAGGTCTATGTCGCTGTACAGCCCGTACAGTTCGTCGTTGTATCTTCTCCTCCACTTTCCGTTTATACATAAATTGAACGCAAAATGTTCCTCTCGAAGTTCAGGCCTCTGCGCCGTAAAGGAGGACCGGGATGATCAATGATTTATGTATATAGTGCTACCCTGGTTTTTCGAGAGAGGGCTCTATTTCTCAATTGACTCTTAAGCCTAAAGAAGCAGCGATTGGCAAGAATAATTCTAGCGCTAGTGTTGTCGCTGGTCACAAAGTCCTTGGCCACTCCCAGTTTTTTTTGCATATATTTGGTTTTACCCTCGTTCACCGAAAGACCCATTTCAGCCGCTCCTGATTCAATGCCTTTTAACACTTCATTGACGTCTCGCTGTGCTCGCCCTTTCTTATGGACTGGGCAAACGATGCTGTGATTTCATTCGTCGGGCATGCTTTCTCCGACCATATTTTACAGATGAGGTGCATGTGCCCTACCAACTCATCTCCAGGTGCCATCTGCGTCCGCGGCTTTGTTAGCTTCGAAATAACAAGCTTAATTTCATCTAGGTCAGGTGGACGGAATTCTCTTGTATCTTAGTCCGTTGCGAATGGATCATTCTGCCTGACAGCGGTATCAGATCTAACACCGCCGTTATGTAGTCTACAGAAGTTGTTTTTCCATATTCTCAGCATCCTCTGTGACTCTACTACTTCCGTAAAAGCTCTCTTCTTTTTTGCTCGTAGAGCTAACGAGCGGCTCTCGTCCGTCTATGTAGAATGGCTTTGTAGGCGGCTTGCATTGCTCATCGAACCAGGGGTTTCTTGCGGTTTGAATCCCAGTACATCAGAGGCAGCGTCTCGAAGTATTGTCAATTTTGGCGTCCTGGCAATACTTCCACTGTTGTTCTGTGGATTGTGCCGGTGTCACCGGACTTTGCGAAAGTTTGAGGGAAACTCGATCGGCGAAGATCCTAGCAGTTTTCTGCGATTGTAGCTTTCTGACGTCAAACTCTTGTTGTCTTGCTCGACTCCGTAGCATCCTTGATATCCTCATTCGTACCTTGGCTAAACAAAGATCCGAGTCGATATTGGCTCCTCGGAAGGTTCGTACATCTAGGATGTTGGAGGATGGTCTGGCGTTGATCGTAACGTGATCAATCGGGTTGATGGTCGACTGATTTGGTGACCGCCTGGTTCCGTTATGGATGTTGAAATGTGGGAATCATGTGCTTGCTACAAGGAGGTTACGCCCTGCCAGGATGTCAATTAGTCTTAATCCATTGTCGGATGGGGTGTTGTGTAAGCTATGTTCTCCTATGATCGACTCAAATATGTCCTCTTTGCCCAGTTTTGCGTTAAAATCCCCTATTGCAATTTTGGTGTCATAACTGGGGCATTGGGCGTTCGTTGGTTCCAGGAGATCAGAGAAGTCATGAGTCGATCATCTTTTTCTTCCGTAGGGGCGTGAACGCATATTAGACTTATATTCTCGAGGATGCCTTTGATGCGGATTGTTATGAAGCGTTCGCTTACATGCCGAAAGCTTAACACTTTTTGTCGGAGTCTTCCTTGAATAACAAATCCGCATCCGAATAGGCGTTGTTTATTTTACTTGTAGCAGTTACCGAAATAAATCTCACAGTTTTTCATTCTTTTTTCGCCTGGTCCATCGCATCACACTTCTTGGAGGGCGGTTATATCTGCTTTATAGCTGTCGGGGTGTTTTTTTCCAGATGATTGTTTGCACCTGGTCTGTTAAGGGACCGTACATTCCAAGTGCAGACTCGCAGATCTTTTCGTTTATATTTGTCGTCAACATTGTATCCGTCCATATCCGAGGCTTGTAGTTGCTTCGTTACAAGATTTGTTTTTCGTGATAAGGATGTCAACCCTAAGCACAACCCCCAACCTGAAGGCCCAGGTCCGTTGCACACATTGGTTCACTACCAGGCCAGGTATCCAGGAGAGGCTTCGTGGAAGCTGTGTGTCAACTTGGAATGAGCAGAGACAGAGACGACTAGCACTCGGAATCGCTGGTATATTCTAACCCCTATCCCACTTGAGGGAGAGAAGATATAATAGAGCCTATGCAAAACATAATTTTTTTGTTGGATTGCACCCAACTATGTTTTAATTCACATATGGAACCCCAACCATATTAACTTAGTATTCATTTGAATCTAACGGTTCATTGGACTCTTTTGACTTTTGATAATTCAAAATGCCTAACCATTTAATTGAAAAACAACATTTGGTTATAATTTACGATCATTCTTACATGAAATGAAGTTAAAACCAAAATAAATTCCTAAAAATAATATTGAGAGTTTCGTTGAGTTACATCAATCCATTAAAATTCTACTTTATACTTTATCAACTCCTTCTGCATCCCCTATATACGAGTAAGTCTCTGAACATAAACAACAAAATGTATTTGTCGAAAACCCTTCAACGACATTAAGAGCGATATCCAAATGCCCCACTTTGTGCGCAACAAAAACAATAAACACGAAAAGAGTCCTTTTCCTGTCATTTGTTTATACTTCATTCCACCCTTCCACTATAAGTGATCTTGCAGATGAAAACTACAAAAGAAAAACAAATGTAATTCCATGCGTGGCGCACGTGTGCCACCACACCTCTTCTCTCCTGAAGGCACTTACGTGATCCTTGTGATTGTGTTTGGTTGAATACAAAGTACATAAGTATATCGAAAAAACGAGGGCGGAAGGATCAAGGTAACCATTCTTTCATAGAAACATTTTTCATCCACTTCCGGTGCATGCACACTGTACAGTTGAGTGGAGGTCTGGAATGTACCCGCTTGAGTTCGAGGGTAATTGTCAACTAATCGAGTGATAGGCATTTTGGGGGAAAGGAATTTTACTTTTGGTTTAAGTAAGAATTTCTCTCACTTTTAAATAGCTATTGGGGCATGGATAAAAGACGTGCTACACCATAAAGTGGATATAAATATACACTTAAAGCCAACTTGTTGCACTACTAATAGGCATGTTTGCCATGCTACAGAATTTAAATGATCACCCCAAGGCCGAAGTAAATTCAGGTTAAAAGCTGTTGGCTACAGACTTGCTGATCAATTCAGAGGGCCAACAGCATAGTTCCAAATTTCTGTCATCAAACCAAATCCTCGGCGAAGTTAACGAATCTATGACAACTGGTATCAACTGACTTGCTATTAAGAATACATTCGATTCCAGCGACTTTCTTGTCAACTAACCTCTTTCAATTTCGGTCTTTACCCAGGCGCCATTAACGCGAGCAAGATCCGAAGAGCCTCATCAGTACCATCGCTGCGCTCAGGTGTTCTGAATGGGTTTTCACCCAAACAGACAGTCATAGACAACTTACAATTTTTTATTCCGATCGCCCAAACGGGTTCTAAGCTTGCATAAGCAGGGAAGTATCGACCGGTACGTCTGCCAGCATCCTTGACAGTCCCTCTGAACAATCACTAGATAAACAGGGTTCTCTTAAGGAACTCGGGCCTAAATATGGTGGTGCCTCAGGACATTGTGTCGATCGCTAACAACTTCTTTCCGATTAGTTTCCTTTGTACTATGGATTTCACTCCCCATGATAAAGGATATGATTCCGAAACCCATGTTTTATGTTTTACGTCGCTACCTTTCGGAAGGAGTGTTATTGCATTGCCACAGAGAAATAGATAAAATTTGCCCATATTACCATTAAATGTCACTGAAAATGAACATTTTAATTTCCATATTGCATTCCAAAAGTGAGTCTAAAAATCATTATGATGATCAGAAACCAATTACTAACAGTTCTTTGACCATAAACAATATGTTTCCATATTATGTAACAGGAGGTAAGGGTAACAAAAATTCAAGGGTCTAGGTAAAATTCATCTTATTAAGTACACATGGCAAGGAGGAAAAAAAGAGAGCGAGAAACCGATCAGTCATAGCCATTAATTTTGCAACAGCAATAACATCTACCTGACCTCTTACTTGGACTATTTCGTATTTCAGATATTTTAAACTTACTTCATGAATCATCCCCAATTGTTCTCCACTATATCCATCTGGAGCCTTACGTCTTCGAAAGAGTAAAACAAGTTTTTTGACGCAATACATCTTAACCCATATAATCCCAGCCTTTAATTTGAATGAAACTCGTTCCACGAACTATTTAGAACTATTTTATCACATTAATAAATTTAAAACAAGAAAAATTATTTAAGATCTCGGTTTATAGAACCGTTCCTTTAATGGAAGAGTAGGAAAATATGACACTGTAATTTCTAAAGAAAATAATTTTTACATAGTTTCAACTTTTCATGCATTTCATAAATTTATGGCTTATTTTACATTTTTTTACATTTTTTTTTTTCGATAAACTTAATATTTTTATCTTAATTGTTCATTTTATTTTGTATGAAAACTGATAGAACACATTTCATGGTGGTGTTTTTGTGACATAATCCGCATCGACTTTGTTTATTTTGCTTCAAGATATGGTGCGTCTTACCATCAAGTCGAATACTGTCTGAAACACGTTTTATAACTGCTAAGGAAGACCTAGGTTTAGGGATTTTGTTGGTGATAGCATCGTCACTTGGGTTATCTTTTGCCTGTAGATATGTTGTAACAATGAATCTGGTAAAAGATAGCAAGTCGTGACTGTTGTTTCCTTTTGCAAGAGGTGATATTTTGTAGAGTTGGAAGGCATTGTTGACGCTTGCATTGAGTGGAAACATAAGGAGTTGCCAATACCATCTTTTCAAACGAATTGAAATTCGGTAACAGCCGACATTTTGATCCAATCGATCGACGCCTACCATGTACCTGTTATAGTTAATGATACAACGAGGTTGATCGACGTCTTTCTTTTTTTTGTCACAAAATCGTTTCATCTTTTCAAGAGGATTTACACCGCACTGAGTTGAGGCAACAGTAACGATATTGTTGTCATGATATCGAACTAGGGTAATGCCGGAAAAGGTATCTGTTATTTGCATGAAAGATCCCCTCTTCATTTTTTTCATATCTTTTTGATCCTTCAATGGTGCTTTTTCAACTCTGTTCGCTCGAATGGTACCCGTAGCATCGTGTCCTAGTTTCCTTATTTCATCCAGCAGTGGTAAGGATGTGAAAAAATGATCCATGTAAAAGCTGTATGTACCAGATGGTAACTTTTTTATCAGGTCCAATACAACAGAACCCCCGACACCAAACTCAGGATGTGTGTTACCGGTATTAGCACCTTGATAAAGCTCGCCATAAATCAAGTAGCCAAGACGAGCGGATTGGTTTGCCGTGGATATGCTGTTTTGCACTATGCTTACCAAAATATGGGATCATTGACTCGTCTATACTCAAGTTTTTGTCTCCGGGATAGTATTGCGCCCATCTTGTATTTAGCAGATTCCAAAGAGGTCTTGCTTTTGCAAATTTATCGTTCGGAGCTAAATTATTATTGTCGCCAGCGTGAAAATATCGCAGTAATTCCTCGAATCTATTTCTTGACAAAGCTGATGCAACTCCCTGAAAATTGCAGTCAATACTTAGTTCCCAATACATTCGATATCTTGCTACGTTATTGTAGCCTGACAATAATAAAATAGCGATAAAACGTTTTATTTCAGACAAAGTTACTCTAAAATTGTGATTTCCTTTCTGTACAGCATTCTTTTCCGTTTCTGAACGTAAAAGTTCCATCACTTGACCATCAAAAAACAGTTCGAAAAATTTAACTGGATTATCCAACTCTTCTAAAAAATTAGGTGGGTCAAATCCTTTCTCTGGTTTTTGTCCACAGCCTTCCACTTTCTTGACACTACACGCTTTTTTTTAGAGGGTGGAGGGCTTTCACCTGATGTGCTAGGAAGATTATTAGGTTGGTTGACAAGTGATCCATCTTTAGCTTGATTTGATATTTCAATTTGCCCTTGATTTGAAACCGTTGCGTTGCCTGGAATTCCGCCTCGGCTAAAAGTTGATTTCTTGACAAATGGTTTATGTTTGAAGATTCTTCATCACCACTGTCTTCATCACTAATATTGTTGTTTTCCGGGGGTGTTATGAAAATATCTGCGGCCATAACATTATCATCATCCTCCAACAGTGATATTATATCATTTACAGTTAATCTGAGTTAAAACAAATACAAAAAAAACATAAACTTCATAGTTCCTTACATGAATGTTACATTGGTATAATATCCTACAGTTCCATTAATGGAAAGGTTGACAAAAATGAGGAAAAAAACACAAACGAATTTTTTTTGTAAAGATTGCGGGAAAAAAAAGTGTAATGTAATATATAATGGCTAATTCAACACGAATCTTATGAACTTGTTCCAAATAATAAAAAAATGCAAACCTTTCAGGTTGAGACATGTTTTTTTGTTGAACAACGAAAATTCTTCACACAATAAAAATAGCAATTCACCGAAAATTCGAAGCAACGGTAAATTGATTTGACAGCAAATAGTGTAAGTGATGCCGAGACTAAAAAAAAATAAATGAATGCATTCACACAAAAGAAAAAAGAGAGAGAAAATAAAACCGATTCACTAATGGAACACTAGGATGATACGGGTTAAGGAAGATTGTGCACGGCAACGAGTCATTTTGCGTCTTTGTAACCTACGCGATTAGGAAAGCTGCTGCTAAAGCCGACTACTTTAATTGTAAGAGAATCAAAAAGAAGGAACATTCCGTAGTATTGAAGAGGGGAATGAGTGACGAACCACGTTTTTCTTGGCCATTTTCTTACGTTATTCAAAATTCCGGCGCAAAATTAATCACCCTACCAGAAGATGTTATAAATTTTGCAAATGGCGTCGTACGTCAATCATATTTGATATTTGTAAACTTTATAGCTGGTCGTTTGACCGAGAATATCGCGGCTGTGGTTGCCGATGTCGCTGAGAACCATCAACCAGACGACAGACCATGTAATTGGGCATAACCAGACGGACCCTACAGCGAATGTTAGTGAAATACACATGTTTCCGTGCAAACAGTTCATCAGTTAGTGCCTACTGACCGTCAGCCGCGTATGAATTACTATCACGTCATCTTTAATCTCAACAACGAAGAGGACGATTTTGTGTCGAAAATCATCATAAGTAATGAGGCGCATTTCCAATTAAGCGATTACGTCAATAAGCAAAATCTTCGTTTCTGGCGCACTGAAAATCCGCGTGTGATGCACGAAGAGCCATTTCATCCACTCACAGCCACTGTGTGGTGCCACGTTTACGCGGGAGGAGTGGTTGGGCTATATTTTTTTTGAGAATTTAACAATCGATTTAACTATTTAACCATCCCAGTCTTCTTTCTTCGGGGCTACTTGAAGTCGCGGTTTTATGCCAACAAGCTTCAGACAATTGCAATTCTTAAGGAGAATATTCGATAGGAATGCGAACAGTCATCACCGGAAATATTGCGGAAAGTCATGAAAAATGCGATAAAATGGGTACAAATGTGTATCAACACTGGCGGCAGCCACTTGACGGATCATCTATTCCACTTGCCAGAAAAAAGTATAAAGGTCTAAGTAAAGATTTCTATTACTCAAAATTACTTTGTTTTTATTTAGTGAAAAGTTAATTGAAAAACAAAATTGCGCCACCCGGTAATTCAAAAACCGTTACGAGTTCAGTTTTCTTATGAAAATAAAGGGGGGTGTTTTAGAGGTTTGGTTTTTTACATTGGCAACACTGTGTCTGCAGAATGTCAGTTTGACAGGTGGAAATTGGTTTGTAATAAGTATATTTTGCCATTTTACCAAATTGTGCAGACTTATTTTGAAAACCATGGTTGGTTCGAAAAACTTATCGTGCGCTAGGTCCATTTTACGGTCGACATAATCGTCCATCTGAGCAAGTTATTCGGAACCCGATGTATCGTATTCGTTCCCTCTAGTGGATAATACACGTCGTCAGAGACGACGACTCGCCATCGTGCACAGCAATTGGAGATACGCCCTTCATTTTGGAAGATCTTGGCTTAAAAGCTTGTAAGATCCAGCTTGTGCAAATGTTCCGACCGTGTGACCATTATACGCGTCGTAGGTTCGGTGAATGGGCCGAAAACATGATTCAGGTTGATCTTCATTTTCAACGCAAAACCTTATTCTCCGAGGAGGCTCATTTTTGGTTAAATGGATATGTTAACAAGCAAAACTGCCGAATTTGTAGTGGAGAAAACCCAGAACCCTTTGCCGAGACGCCTTTTCAACCATTGATACTCACTGCTTTTACTGACTTTATGGGTTGGTGAAATCATCGGCCAATATTTCTTTATGCCGGCCACAATGTTACTGTTAATAGGGAGCGCTATAAAAACGTGATTTCTGACTTCTTCGTTCCTCAGTTGAATGGCATTAACGTGACAGAGCTTTCGTATCAATAAGATGGCGCGACATACCGCATGGCGTGCGACACCATCAAATTATTGCGGGAAATATTTGCTGAGCGCATAATTTCGCGTAATGGACTTGTGAACTGTCCTCCTGTGATCTCAAACCCTCAGATTACTTTCTTTAGGGGTATGTAAAGTCACTAGTCTATGCCGATAAACTAGATACGTTGGACGATTTAAAAGTCAACATTCGGTGTGTCATTGCGGATATATGTACTTCCCCAGTTGCTCCATAAAGCTTTCGAAAGTTGAAATTCACGGTTGGGCTTCATCCGAGCTAGCTGTGGCACTAATGGCATAAAATTATCTAATATTATCTATTAAAGAAACCTAATATAAAGAAAGATAATATCATAACGTTAACTTCAAGTATTTTATTGTATTTCATGTTTATACCTCTAAAAAGACATCCATTAATTATAAATACAGAATGTATTCAAGACGTAACGGAAATTTCCGGATATTGGGAAAAAAAAAATATTCGCTTATGACAACGTTATCTCAGAGATACCGGCATTTTTGTCGCATTGCTTTATATACACTCTGTTGCATTTGCAATCATTCAGACACAAGAAGGCTTAGATCTCGACTCTGACCACTCACCAATATATCTGATACTAAGTGTCTCGTAGTCAAAGAGGAAAATCCTTACCTTTCAAACAAGTTCACGGACTGGTTTAGTTTCAAACAGATCCTGCAAGAGGAAATCAATACTAGTGCAGCATAGTGACAAACCAATTGGAAAACGAAATATATGATTTCATCAAACTAATCCAAAATGCAGCCTGGAACTGTAATCCTCCATCAAGCAAAAAAACGATGGCTAGTAATTATCCAAAAGAAATATGGCATCTTATTAGAAATAAAAGGCAGCTCCGACGTAGGTGGCAACAAACTCAGTCTCCACACAAGATTCTAAACTCGAGATAAAGCTAACCCGAAATGATACAATGAAGAAAAATCTCTCAGAACTATCTGCTGATAAGAACACCGAGTATTCACTTTGGAAAAGTACAAAATGTCTTAAGCGAGCAACTTTGCTTCCGCCGTTTTTTCCCCAACATTTGAGGCTTTAATGAAACAAATTGGTTACACATGTATCATTCAAGGTATTTTCCATCGCTGGCCACTACTTTCTCCCATCTTTCGGGCACGAATCCCGCTTCGAAAAAATTGTTCATCTTTTGAAGCGATCCACGAATCGATCCAATTTGTGACTTCTTCATGAGATCGGAAGTGTTGGTCAGCCAGGCCATGCGCCATTGATCGAAACCGGTGATAGTCAGATGGAGTCTGGAGAATACGGCGGGCGGGGTAGGACTTCCCATTTTAACGTTTCCAAGGGTCGAGCGTTGTCGTGCTGCAAAATCGCTTTATCGTGCCTCTCGCTATATTGCGGCCGTTCGTCTTTTAATGCTCTGCTCAAACGCATTAACTGCGTTCGATAACGAGCACTTGTGATTGTTTCACTTGGTTTTAACACCTCATAGTACACGACGCCGAGCTGGTCGCACCAAATGCAGAGCATGATCTTGGAGCCGTGGATATTCGGTTTGGCCGTCGACGTGGAAGCATGGCCGGGATATCCCATAGATTTTTTGCGTTAGGGTTATCATGATGAACCCATTTTTCGTTCCCGGTCACAATGCGATGCAGAAATCTCTCTGCCTCTGAAGCAACTGTTCACAAACACACAAACGCCGTTCAACGTCTCTTGGTTTCAACTCCTACGGGACCCAAATTCCCCTCTTTCTGAATCTTGCCCATGGCCTTGAGACGTTTTGAAATGGCTTGCTGTGTCACTCGCACTGATCGTGCCAATTTTTCTTGAGTTTGACGCGAGTCTTCACTCAGCAATGTCTCCAATTCTGCATCTTCGAAAACTTTCTCTCTTCCACCACTATGCCGGTCTTCGACGTTAAAATCAACGTTCTTGAAGCGTTGAAACCACTCACGACACGTTCTTTCACTAATAGCGTCCTCACCATACGTATCTGAGAGCATTCGATGAGACTCAGCCGATGTTTTCTTCACATTGAAACAAAACCGCAACACCTCACAACACGCATCATAAACAACTTTATGATGCAGACACAAATCGACTAATGTTTGAATGGTGTTCTGTTGACCGAGGTCCAAGCCAACTGCCTGACGTGTGCGATCTATTTTTTTTCGACCGCTACTTACCATTATCGCCACATATCGGCAAACGGCGGAAGCAAAGTTGTACACCTTATATGGGCTAAAAGGAAAAATCTAACGCTTTAGTTGACCACCTACCGAATACCTTCTAGCCTAATGATGCTGTTTGTGATGAGTTACTTAATCTCAAGAAAATGAGTTAATAAGTTCTGTGATTCCTCCGATGTCCGAGCTAAAGTATGAGATAGGCGCCTTATATGAGAAAGGCAAAGAAGCTGCGGGTTTTGACTTGACTACTGCGGATACCTGCGCTAAACCAGGTAAGGACCCACACGAGGTATCAAAGTTGTTTGAAAGATTGATTTTTAAGCGTCTCAAATCAATCGTAGAAACAAGAAACCTTATCCCAAGTCACCAGTTTGGATTTCGAAGTAAGCACTCAACAATAGAATAAGTACACAGAATAGCAACCAAAACGGAAAGAGTATTAGAAGAAAAAAAGCGTGCTCTGAATCTTCTTAGATGTCATGAAGGTCTACCCAATAAATTAAAAGTGAACCTACTAGAACAGTACTTCCACCTATTGGAGTTTTATTTTAACTTCACGTTACTTTCGCATAAAACAGGAAAACTGCTATTCCAAGCTAGTGCAGATGGAAGCCGGAGTTCCTCAAGGAAGTGTCCTCGGGCCCCTTTTATACCACCTCTATAACAACAATTTACAAGAAACATCCTTAACTAAGATTGCAACCTTTGCCGACGACACGGCAATACTAACAGTGGGTGGCACAATGTCAGATTAAATGCAAACTGCAACAAATCAAGTAGTCGGCTGGACTAAAAGATGCCGAATAAACCTAAATTCGAGCAAATCTGTACATATTGACTTCACAAATAAGTCAGTCTCGTACTCTCCTATAGTGCTATCAGGCACAACTATACCATATGCTAATACAGCGAAGTATCTAGGTATGACCCTAGATGCCAAGCGCCGTTGGAAAGAGCACATTAAAATTCAAAGAATAGAACTAGATGTGAAATTAATAATTAAATGCTTCTGTATAACCAGGTCCTAAAGCCAGTGTGGAACTATAGCGCTGAACTCCGGGGATGTGCCAGCCAAACCAATTATCTAACGCTTCCAGAATAAAGTCCTTAGAAGTACATTAGAAATAGCGGTCTCCTTCGGGACATAAGTATATCTACTGTTTTTGAAGAGATCAACTCTAGGGCCAAGGCATACAAGAAAAGACTTCAGGAGAATGTAAACGAGGAAGTGACAAATCTTCTTAACGTGTCTGGTGTGCAACGTACAAGACCGTCAGACCTTGCCAGGCAACCGGGAACAACGAGATGGAAACAAAACGACAACAACGAGCGGGAAGAGGCCCTCGGAGTGAATTGAACGCTTTAGATGGATTAAATCCCATCTATACTCTTGTCACTGTCATTTAAAACTAAGAAGTAAACAACAAAGACATATACTCGTATTTATAAAATTCTTTTCGGTTTTGGCTACCTTCACTTGGAAGATAGAACCTGCATTTTCAGGCTATATCCCTGAAGGCATACCTCTTCATTTGTTATCATATATATCGGTCGATTAGCGTTGCGATTTAAAGCGAGGACTGAGCAAGGAATTTTAAGCCGAACTTTGTGCCACAATTTATTCTATAAAAGAAAATTGGTACTAATGGTAATCCATGCCTCTATTGATTTAACTCAGCGACCTTTTCGGATAAATCGGACAAATAAAAAATAGTACATATGGTCACAACAAAAAGATCCAGGGTAGACGACCACATTACAGCACTATCGCAAAATCACGTCGATTTTAGAAATACCTTCAGTCTTTGATTGCCCTCCATTTATGGATGACAGTTGTTACCAAGGAAGCCATTTCTTGCTGTTGATTGTTATTTCATTCTTCTAAGCCTCATAGTTCCTGCCGCCCACACAAACCACCAGTCAGTCCCATACAGCGCTGTGCATTTTACCAATCGTTCATTAGCATTTCCCACTTCCCACTTACCATTTGCCACTTGTCACTCGCCGCATTACCACCACACCCTAGGAGCGATCTCCAACTTAAATTCCATCATTTGATAGCCGGTCTCAGGCCTCAAGGAATTCCCCAGCGTGGAGCTCAATCCCGAAAAGGAATTGCTCCCCGCCAAAAACGGAAGAACACCACAATTAGGTTTGAATAATTTATTAGCACCGATCGTGAATGTTAATTTCCTCAATGACACCACAGGTAGAGGGAGGCAGGCCAACCACTAAGAGGATTCATTAGATTTGAACTTTTCGACCAGATCGCTGTGAACGACTTGGGAACGACATGTATGGAGAATTGATGGCTTTCTGCTTGGCTGACGATGAACCTCAGGTTGTCTTTGTTATAAACGACATATGTACGATCATAGGACTGTAGGACGGATCGATCGGCGGTCATGCGTGCGTGCGGTAATTTAGCATTCAGCGTGGCATAGACGGGGAAGATACTCGTAGTACGACATTATACAATAGTTATTGATCGCACTTCCCTAATTCGGTTCCGTGTGTCATTAACTCGCACTGTCGTGCGTGTGATGGTACTGGTGGTTGCTGTTGATATGAATAAAGTTTTTGTTTTGATTAGATCTCTCCGTTGGACGGGGCTTTCCCGTTTTGGAAGTGCTGTTGCGTGAGAAAACTTCGACAGCGATTGGGATTTAAGAGGGATTGGTTTGATCGGAATATGTAATTCGGGAGTTGGTACCTGATTTGGGCAGTGGAATGTAGGCCATGGTTTAAGCTGTTGGGGGCGGTAACCTTACATAATTTTATATTAATGGACTTGACCGTTAACTGTACGTAGGCACCTTGTAACTTTGTTCGGAACCAAGTAAACCCACAAGATGGTTCAGTATGTCCATGGTGGAAGCCCTTATGGGAATGGTAATCGTTAATTTAATATCAACCGGATAAGGGTATGAATTTCAGGAGAATTTTTAACTTCAAATGACAGTTTATGATGGACAGATTCAATTTCCTTTCTGTCACTTAAGCCACTGAATAAGTCACTTCGCAAGATGCGCAGGGCGGCATCTTGTCTTGCAGTTAAGCTAAATATACTAAGTGCTGTTTACTCCTAGTATCGTAGAAGTGGTAAATAATTTCACTTGTCAAGTTATCATGTGGCATATCAGTCATTATATCTTCACTAATCCTTATGTATAGTTCTGATGTGTATTCACGATAATAGAATGAATGTATTAATATAATTAATTAAGGACCCATCGAGCCTGCTGTTAGTTATAATGGTTTATTTTACGGTTCCATCGTATCCGGTTTAATCCTTACTTTCTACCACTAAGCAAGAAAATACATGGAACTGCAAGAAACAACATCGGCCATGGTAAGGGTCCAATAGCAGATGTCACAACAGCACAGTGGCTGAGATGGCATTGCTGTAGAGCTTGAGATCAGTGATTGCTTGGGCGAAGAGTTCTTAAATTATATTTGGGAGTCTTCGTCTCTCCGTTAAAGCCTCCTCTACTAGATTATTGGGTGCTTATACAAATCATCCAATCCAAAACACATACGGGTCAAGTGACTCTCAGAGAAGTTGCTGAATATATTGGCATATCAGCTGGCTCATGCCATAAAATCTTTCCAGATATCCTGGGCATGAAACGTGGGTCAGAGAAGTTCGTTCCGAAATTGTTAAATTTTTGCCAAAAGAATCGTTGCATTAGCATCGCTCAAGAGCTGTTGAATGACGTGAATGACAATCCAGATTTACTGAAAACGGTCATCACCGGTATCGAAACTTTGGTTTATGGTTATAACGTCGAAACCAAGGCTCAATCATTCCAATAGTAAAAAAGAAAACCAAGTTCGGTCAAATTTGAAAGTTTTGCTCGACAGGAGTTCTTGCCGGAAAGTCGTACAATTAAAACGGGATATTACTTTGAAGTAATGGGCCGTTTGTGAGAAGCAATGCTAAGAAAACGTTCGAATTTGTGGGGAAAAAAATCATGACTGTTGCATCTCGACAATGCACCGGCTTCCTCAAAGTTCTTTGCGGGCATTTTTTTGAGCAAAACAATACTGTAATAATGCTATATTCACCGTACCGAAACGCCTCATGAAAGAATGGAAATTCGCTCCGATTAAGATAAAGACCGCATCGCTGTAAGAGCTTAAGACCAAAAAGCGCATGTCATAAATGCTTCGAGGATTGGAAAGAGCACTGGCACAAGTGGGTTACATCTGAAGCGAACTATTTTGAGGGGCATAATAAATAAATAAATAGAACAAGAACAAATAAATTTTTGGAGGAAAAAATAAAGTCACCTTATTTTTTGAACGCGCTACTAACATTTCCTTCTGTCCCTTCTTTCTAAGATCATATAGACGTCGAAAAATCGTCAACTTATGGGATATCATGAATCACGGACTCTTCTTGATGTCCGACAGCAGGGTCCATCATTTCTAAAGCAGATTTTGGCATCAGACGATTTGGTCGAAATATATGCTTATGGCTTCGATGTATCTCTTTTACGAATTCCTGGGGCAGTTCTATTTAAGCTATTTTGAGTGGTTTCAAGTCTGATATTCACTACATGCTCTCCAGTCTGCTGCTTCTAGTCTAATACACTCCTTCGTTGATAGCAATCTCAGCTTTTCATATTCTTCCCAAGAGCCAGGTCCCTGCTCTTTATTCGTAGAATCGGAACGGCAACGTATGTTAAGCACACTGAATACCCACCTTGACAGAATAATTAAATGCCTAAATGTTGTATCCAAGGTACGAATGATGATATCAAGGGTGCTGCGGAGTCGAGCAAGACAACAAGAATTTGACGTCGGAAAGCTAGAATCGAAGGAGACCGCTAGGATCTTCGCCGATCGAATTTCCTTCAACCTCTCGCAAAGTCCGGTGACACCGGCACAATCCACTGAACAACAGTAGAAGCATTGCCAGCGCACCATCAGAGACGCTGCCTCTGATGTGCTGGGTTTCAAACCGCCACCAGCTAGAAACTCCTGTTTTGATGAGCAAAGCAAACTGCCTACAAAGACATGCTACACAGACAGATGAGAGCCGCTCGTGAGCTCTACGAGCAGAAAAGGAGACAGGAACACACGCTTTTAAGGTAGAAAAAAAGAGAGCACGAAAATCATAAGAACGTGGAGATGGAGAGATGCTACCACGGGAATTACGCTCGTAAGTTTTACAAAAACGTAAAACGGACATGGGCTTTAAAGCCAGAGCGGAAGCCTGTAAGAAGACAGACAACTAATAGTAGAGCCACAGTCGATGCTGAGGATGTGGGAAAACCACTCCTGTATACTGCATAATGGCGATGATAGATCTGATACCGCTGTCAGGCAGAATGATCGATTCAGAAACGTCATCCAAAAAAGACGCACAACACCGACGTCTTGTTCTGGCCAAGATGTCATTGACGTCTAAAAACTTGAAGTGGCCAATGACTTCGTCTACCTTGGCTTACTGGTGACCAGCGACAACAACACCAGCGCTAAGATCAAATGCAGAATTACTCTTGCCAATCGCTGCTCAAGAGGCAATTGAGAAATAGAGCCCTCTCTCGAAAAACCAAGGTAGCACTATATAAATCATTAACTATCCCGATCCACCTTAACGAAAACGGATGAGGATGCGCTTGGTCGTTTCGAGAGGAAAATTCTGCGTTGAATCTATGGTCCCGTTTATGTAAACGGAGAGTGGCACACTGATACAATGACGAACTGTACAGGCTGTACAGCGACATCGGCTTAGTGCGACGTCTCCGGATCGAACGTCTAAGATGGCTAGGCTATATAGAGCGAATGGACAGCACAGCTCCGGCCCGAAGAGTCTTCGAATATAACCCTGAGGGGCGAGGCAGCAGAGGACGACCGAATCTAAGGTGGCGCACATAGACGGAAGGGGACCTTAACCAACTGCTATTGCGGCACTGGAAACAGCTGGCAAAAGATCGTGCCAGCTGGAGACGCTTGTTGATTGAGGCCGAGGTTCACATCGGACTGTAGCGCCATCTAAGAAGAAGAAGAAAACCTAAATCAGCCTATTGTCACTAACGCAAACCTTGAGTAATCAGCCATTATCCATGAATGATGTTGAAACCGAAAAAACTTTGCATCATTGGTATGTGCGATGATAAAACACTTACTTGGTATGACTTCATTCGAGGTCTATAAAGCCTACATCTTCAAACGTCCAATAATCCCCAAGCTGGTCTAGAGCTCTCTGCACCTGCTAGATAGAATTTAAAAGTCGACAAGACATATAGGAGATATTGAGTTACTTGATTCGCAATGTTTTTCTCCTAACATTGTTTTGTCGCTATCTCGGCAAACAATGATGAAGCGAGCTAGCGCATTACGTTACTCCTATTCAAGAATCCAACCGCATTACTCCAACAATTTACCCTTAAGTCCGTCTTGGAATTTTCTCCTAACATAAGAACGTCGAAATTAACACAAGCCCTGCAAAAAAAGAAGTTGTAAGAATTTGTTTCCGGCGCTCACTGTGTCAATTCTTATCACATAGTGCACACCTTTTCAGAACATCAGCCTTTTGCCACCTATATTAGAAGGTCATTCAATTGCACCAGATCTACAAAAAAAACGAATATTATGGAAAAAAGGGTTAGTGAAAAGCACCCTAAACACCATCCTCTCATTGCCTATCCTCTCTCTTGGACTCGTAATATCGTTAACTTCCCATTTGGAGGATAGTATGTATAATGGATCCGATATTTTGAATTGAATATTTCTGACTCAGTCGTTTATAGCACAGATCATAACAGAGGAGGCAAATCAAAGAACAAGAAGGCATGCTGCTATATGTTCATATATAACCCTCGTACGTGTCGTTAACCAGCGCAATGAAGAAAACTTATGCCCTGTGAACGCGTAAGTATGAATTTCATTTGAATTGCAATAAAAGTCATAACGAACGTGCATTCATGTACACACTCTGAGAGAAATAACTTGCATGCGAGTTGATCAGTTAAGATTGTCGACTTTAATTGCGTGAGAATCGAAAAGAAGGGATATCCTTTCACATTAAAGAGGGGAACGAGTGAACATTCATGTTTACCATATTTTAATTTTATCATCTAATCAAGAACAACTCAGACACGGTAACATACATCTCCAAATCTGGAGAATACGGTGGATGGGGCAGCAGTTCGTAACCCAATTCGACCAATTTGGCCGTGGCGAGGGAGGAGGTGTGAGCCGGTGCGTTATCATGGTGGAAGAGCACTTTTTTCTTCGCCAAGTGGAGCCGTTTTTTTCTTCAATTCGGCGTCGAATCGGCCCACTATTTTGGCATAGTAAGCCCTGTGACCGTTTTGCTCTTCTCCAGGTAGTCGATGTGGATCACACCTTGTAAATCCCAGAAAACGGTGGCCATCACCTTTCCGGCCGATGGGACAGTCTTCGCTTTCTTCGGGTGAAGTCCACTGTTTCGACTGTTCCTTGGTCTCTGGTGTGTACCAGTGGATCCATGTTTCGTCGACTGTCACGAAACGACACAGAAACTCGTTCGGATTGCGCTTAAACAGCGTCAAACACTGCTCTGAAGTGGTCTCACGGTTGCGCTTGTTGTCCGGAGTGAGCAAACGCGGCACCCATCGCGCCGACAGCTTTCTCATGCCCAAAATTTCATGCAGGATATGACCGACGTGATTTTTTTAAATGCTTACTGTCTCAGCTATCTCGCGCACCTTCAACCGGCGGTCTGCCAATACAAGATCGTGGATTTTTGTCACGTTATCCTCCGTGATAGCCGTTTTCGGGGCACCTGGACGTGGCTCATCAGAAACCGACGTGCGACCACGTTGAAACTCGATAAACCAATTTTTGATGGTCGCCATCGAAGAGAAGAGTCACCGTACACAGCATGCAAACGCTCTTTGATTTCGCTGCGCGATTTCCCTTCCAAAAACAAGAATCCAATCACCGACCGATATTGCTCTTTTCCCATTTTTCTAAATCCACACGCGGTCAAAACAAAACTACGATTCCGATCCGGCTGAAATTTCGAAAGACGGCTACTATGATAGTAAGTTGCTCTTGCGATACTGGCGCCATCTGGCGGTAAGGCGAAGTACTTATCGAACCACCCTCGTATATAAGATTGCCCTTACTGCGAGGATAACACCTTAGTTTCGAGTTAATATACGTCATATAAGTAGGTAGACACACCATTCGTTATTTTATGTTTTGGTAGTTCTGCTCTGGTTCTGACTTAGCGACTACTAGGTAACTTCTATAATTGAAAATTCTTTAAGAAGCTGAAGTCCATGCCTCAATTAATCAAGGCTTAATATGAAGGCGTCAAAATAAATTGGAAAAAAAAAAAAAGCTGATGAACATGCGAGCAACGAAAGGTAAGAATATAGGTTTCGGGTTATATGGACCTTAAAATCGGGAGATATGTCAACAATTTCAATTGAAAACAAGATGAGATCACCGCACCGGGAGCCAAGCTACAATTGCAGGTCTTCTACCTTAAATCTTGCTAACTTTTGCCTGGATCTCAGAAACCACAGTAGCAAGGATCTTAAAACCGGTCGCTATGATCTCAGAATCATGTTCTCTATAACACAGCCAAGTTCCAGACTCATAGCTATTCGCTAAATTTGGCTTGATATATGCGTACGGACAGAGAGAGTGGAAGCCTTTGCATAAACCTTCCCTACCCCAGCTTTGCAAGGTAGAAGACTAAAATCGGACAATTTCAGTCCTCATACCATTGCTCTTACAATAAAAACCCATCTACTCGTAAATAGCCACAATATATGTCGATTTAAAGTTCCCTCTAGAAAAATCAAGTTAAGCTTCAATGGGACTGTCATACGAGTAGTCTTGCTAAACATGATGAATGTGGCCTTTATTGGCTAAGCAATTATTGAACTGTCACAAACTCTGTGAATTGTAACCATTGTCTGCTCTAAATCCCGACTAAGAATTGTACATATTGCTTTCGAATCCCTAAGAAAAGACCGTCAAACATTGGGCACATTTCGTATTTTCGCCAAGCCATTGCGTTTATCCCTTTCTTTATTACCTAAAGGTAAACAGGTTAGGTTAGGCTGTTAACAATTTACCCTTCAATCTCACAGCTTATCGGATTGAATAGTATGAGCAATAGCCAGAGACTATAGTTTACTTCCACAAAATAGAGCGGGTTTTTAACTTATTTTGTGATAATTCAATTTAGACATGGAATTATTCAAGCCAATGTAACCACTAAAAAAGCATTCTATTTTTAGAGATTGTTAATTTCTGAAGTTGATGATATGTAGATGTAATCACCGTTGATGCCAATGAACACTGGATTCTTCTCACCTATTAAAAATATCGGCTCCGACCTCCCGAAAAATCAACAGCCTGGTGCTCAAAAATCGCCACCAGTATAGATGGAATGCTTAATGAGGTACAAAGGATTGAAGAATTTCAAATCAATATATAATAAAATACACTGACTGTGTGTCTTTGCATCAAAACTACTTATACGATGAATACGATGAAAAAGATATGAACTTTCATTTGACGAGTCCTTCATTTGACACATTAATCACAACATATTGAGGCTTTCCTATCGACCGAATTTAACTTTTTGCTTCTTGAAACAAGTCCCCAATAAACCTGCTGGCGCAACTGGCAAAGGTTTTTGTAACAATTTAGCCAAGATCTTTACATTCGAATTATATTATTGAATGAACTAGCTAAACTATGACTAGGGTCAAATTTCCACATCGCCAAGCCTCTTTCCAGTGACTTTTTGGTTTTTCCCACAAAACGACGACACAGCAGGACATGAATACTCTTACCACCCCTTCTGATCCCTCGATAATTATTCAATTCCTCAAGGAAAAAAAACGCATAAGGGTACTCTTCAGTTTAAGAACACTTCACCGTTACTGCCCTATCTCGAGCGTCTAATGACTATGTGAAATATTTAATTGTTTCCTGCAGGAATTTTCCAGGCGTGAAATCAATAAAACAATTCAATTCAACTGAGTTCTCATGTACGAGTACTCGTGTGACGCCTTTATAACAGAAATGGTTTTCCCCTTTCAATAAACCATCTTTTAAATCTAATTCTCCGAAACACGTGCCGAGCTGATTACTATCCGCTTAGTGGTGTTTTTTTTTTGTCTTGTTTTTGTTTTTTAAGAGGATAGGCAGAAAGATAATTTTAATGCAACACGCTCACGGCATGTGTAATTGCTGATTTATCAGAATTGATCGGATCTGCGGCTGAGTGTGGTGAGCTTTAAAAGGGTGCAATTGTGAGAATTTTTTCTTTTTACTTTTAGATTATATTTAGTTTAAATTTAATATTATAAAACCTGGCAGCTATTTAGAAACAGCTTCCTCTTAAATCTTCCAACTTACACTTGACATACTTAAAAGAGTATATGTTGCTCGAAATGATTTTGGTGGTCGATTACACAGGTCTGCAAGAAAACAAAATCTTTTCAGCTGCATGAGATATTTTTGCTGAATTATATGTTTGAAAGTACGCTGATTTCAAAAATAAATTCTATTACTCTCCATCACAAATCATGCAAAATAACACACAATTATGAGAAAAATCAACTATTTATTACAACAAACTCACAGCATAATATTTATCAAAACCTATCAACCATTATTTTTCTTATTTAAATTAAAACACAACTTTATGTTTACTCTTTTTCCTTGTGAAACCTTTTCTTCTTTTCTTTGATGCATCTTCGAATTCATTTCCTCCTTTGGTTTCTCGCTTAAGCATCCACCAGTAGTCCGCTAACATATTGACATCCCATCTTCCTTGGTAACGTCTCTCGATATCACGTACATCCTCGTGAAATCTTTCGCCTTGGTCTTCACTGTAGGCACCCAAGTTTTCAGGAAAATATTCAATATGGGAGTGTAAGAAGTAAACTTTTAAGCTCATCTTGCACCCTTGAGCATTATACGCTGTCAGCATGCACCGTACAATAGTTTTATATTCGGGATCCTTAGTATTACCCAAAAACTTCTGCACTAAGGGAAAGAATCCCGCTTCTTTTTCGATTTCTCCCATTGATTCAGGAAAGAGGGGATCAGACAAAAGTTTTCTTATGTCGGGGCCAGTGAAAACTCCTTCTTTTAACTTTGCTTCAGACAATTTCGGGAACTTGGAACATATACATATATCTAAAACAATCCCCAACTTTTTGCAGTGATTTTATAAACTGCTTAATTAGCCCCAATTTAATATGAAGAGGTGGCAGTATAACCTTTTCTGGCGGAACCAAAGTGGTATTGATAACGTTTTTCTCGCCAGGTGTTAAACCGTGTCGTCGTGGCCAGTCAGTTTTTGTCCAGTGTAGCTCTCTGGCTCTACTATCCCACAAACATAGGAAACAAGGGAATTTTGTATAACCTGACTGTTGACCCAACAACATTGTTAGTATTTTAAAATCTCCACCATGCTTTGATGTTCTTGATATTTGATTTTCTCAAGAATCGTAGCTAAGTCATTGTAGTTTTCTTTCATATGAACTGAGTGTCCCATTGGAAGAGATGCAAATACATTTCCATTATGCAGCAAGACTGCTTTGAGGCTAATTTTTGATGAAACAATGAATAAGCGCCATTCTGATGAATAATATTCTATTTCAAAGCATTTCATGAGACCACGAACATCATTACAATAAACCAGAGTGCCCTCTTTAGTGAAATACTGAGTAAATTCTCCCTCTCGATGTCTGTACCAGGAAAATGAGGTACCATTAAAGCTTTTTGTTTTTAGCCTTGAATCTAGCAATTCGGTTGCATCTTTTGAAAGACCCAAGTCTCTGACTAGGTCATTGAGCTCAATTTGAGAAAAAAGTTGAGGTCTCTCGTCAACTGAAAAATCTGAGCTAGAATAGTTCTGGGGAGCAAACGTTTCTGAGTCCTCTGCATCACTCAGGATGTCGTCTAAACTAGGAGGTGGGTGCGGAACTGGTATTTCAGAGCTATGGGACTCTGGACGAATAGCTGAATCAAGGTTAGGGTAAGATATTTTCTTCTTATTTTTCGTATTAAATCCTTTCACGTCTACCGAACAGAAATAGCAGTCAATTGTGTGATTTTTCTGTTCACGCCATATCATAGGAATGCCAAAACGAAATGCAGTTTTCTTAGCCTAAAACCACAAGCGCAGATCTTCCTCACACCTTGCTCACCTTGCACCGCCCATGCTTTGCCTTGAACACCAAGTCTTAATTTGAAGTAAATAAAATAAACCTTTTTCACAAAATCACTTATATTTCTTTGTTGACTTTTCATTGTATATTCACCACATACATATATAACAGAAGCTGCCCGGAGAAATAATACAACCTCTATGAGCCATAACAAGAGCACAGTAGCGTTTGAATGCTAGATGTCAACTGATTGTGGCAAGACAGAGTCAGCAAGATAATGGACTTAACCTGTTGGAACATGATTAATCCAACTGCATGTTTGACCTTGTTTGCGTCTGAGAACACGCTGAAACATGTTCAATCGTACTGGTAATATGATAATATGATTTTAATTCTAATTTTTGAAGCTTAAAAAATAAAATACAAAATTTTAACCAAATAAGCATTTTACACAAAATAAAAATATAAAAATTAGTATTGTAAAAAAATTGATGTGATGGAATTTTTTAAATATTTTTTTCGGTTTTAGGACAACAAAATCTATAAGAAACCTATGCAGTTTTTTACATGCAGACCTGTGTTACTGACGTTTATAACACTTTCCTGGTTTTCATTATCATCGTTTTTAGACCAAAATTTGGGGCGATTTCTATACATATATAAAGTTCAATTACTTCGGGTGATGTGTACGCTAGTGACAATTGCCACCGACAATCTTCACAATTTGTAACAGCTCATTAAAACCATAATATAAAGAAGTTTCCCCTATTGCTAACTGGTATGATTAGTCAGGTTTTAATTTCTTGGATTAGTCCTTACTGGAAGTTACTAACTAAAGCTGAAATCGAACGTGCGTCAACTTAGACCTAGAGACTGGCATAAGAGGTATAACCATCGAACCTTTCTGCGGAATCCCCAAATCAAAGATTAATTTTCCCTTAGACTAGTGGGAAAAATCGCAACACCTGCGCTTTTGGAACCGCGTTCAAGGATTCATACGGCACTTAAACAAGCACTCTATCAATATTCTCAAATACGAGTATAATAAAGTCGATATCAGAAGAGATATCATCTTAACAAAATTAACCTCTCGTCTAAAACCGATTGTCGACTGTGTCTAGAGGGCGAGGAAACTGCAGAGTACATACTAGGCGATTGTGTTACCCCCTGCCATCTTAGCGTATCCCCCTCAAAGAAATCATGACTCCTAAGGAGGTCAGCTCAGCTTCTACGAGGAATATCCTCAGCATTATTAAGAAAGTAGAAGAACTCCTCGTCTAATACGCTAGAAGGCACATAGACCTACACTTTTACGCACTGTCTTATGCTATCTGTTAGCCCCCTTTAAAAAAATAAAATTAAATATAGGCTTAGGAAGGGGTATACATAAAAGATTTTTGTTTGTGTACCTATTCCTTTACTTTCTGAGCGGAGTTTAAATGAAAGATCCAAATAAAATGTACCAGAATAGGTTAGATATGAATAGACATCAGTGACCCATATTATTTTGAAGTCATAAAATTAGGTCTGAAAGTGCAACAGTACCGCCTCTACTTACTCACTTAGGTGATGTCACTGCGCTCATCTTCTACCACATTTTCTTTCGGAGCTGAACCTGAATATTGTTCGGGGCGAAGCTGTTTCAATTTTAGGCGTAGTCTTGCCAGGCTAATACGGTTTCAGGTTTCTCCAATAAACTGCCTCTTCATTAATTTTTAATAAGATCCATTCCCTTGTTCCGTGTAGAAAGATCGGCACGAATAAGATCCTGTGTAAAACCATTTTTCTTATGGAACTTGGTCTGATTCTGTTTTTTTTCACTTGTCACCATGCTTTTATAGATATCATACATACAATAAGAGAACATATTTCCGCAACGTTAGTTTATGAGTTCCAACCATCGCTGATAAAATACTAAAAAAAATCATATAATACCCTCTTCAGTGATTTTCGACATAAATTCCTCGACTGAGCTACTTATGGAGACTATTGTCTCAAGAGAAGCTCCGTTGTCTTGGCATCTAGCAACTTCGGTAGCTATTATTAGTTCAAGTTCAAGTTCGCCGTCTGAAATCGTCGGCCTTTATTGAATCCTGGTATTGATGATCCTGGTGTTAACAGTCCTGGTCCACTCAAGGGCGCATTCTGATATTAACTTTTTTTAAATACAATTTTCACTAGCTTGTCTTTGTGGTCGTGGTGCAATGGTAATCATCAACGATTGCTGACCGGAAGGTCTGTAGTTCAAGTCTGTCCATAGCCAGGAACACTCCCTATACGGAAAAAATAACATCAGTTGTGAATGAGAGTAAATCAAAAAAATGCTGGCGAAACACTCGCAGTATAAGATCACTTCAAAATTCATAGTCTATTTGTGCATGTCCAATATAACACTTTAATGACGTAAAAACAAAAAAAAGTTACTGTGAACTACAACCAACGCGACAAATTCAGCCGAATCCCTCGAATCTTATCAAAGACAACCACCCCGGAGAGCAGTGAACCAACATCTTCCACACAAACCATCTGCACCCCGTCCAGGTTGTGTGACTAACACCATAAGAGCGTAACACGAAAAAGCTTTAATTGTTCATTTATTTTAATTATTATACGTTAATAAGTAGGCCGAAAGACGTAAACTTAAATTGTTCTGTTGGCTTTAGAGTGTCCGTATACGGCCAGTAAAGTATTTTAAGTTAGTTAAGTTATTTCACTTAAAGCAATTATGTCTACTACATAGATCCAAGAAATGTGAAATAAAAATGAATAAAAAAAAGTAACAAAAAGAAAAGTAAAAAGAAGAAAGCAATTGGGCGGATTAGAACCCTATATACATTTATCAATTATATGACAAACGTACCCGCACATACTATACATGGAAACAATCTGACAGGAATAATTTGCGTGAACGACAACCAGTCAACGCTAATCACCCCATGAGAATCGAAAAGAAGAAACATTCCCCTCACATGAAGAAACCAGGTTTGTTGTGGTCATTTTCTAATATAGCGACTATAGAAATAAGGTGGGATCAGCTCTCCGAGAGCCAAGCTACAATTCCAGGTCCGTGAATATCTTAAATTTTGCTAACTTTTACCTGGATCTCAAGAACCACAGTAGCTAAGGTTCTAAAAACGGTCGCTATGAGCTCAGAATCATGTTCTCTATAAAACAGCCAAGTTTCAGACTCATAGCTACTCGGCAAGTAGACTCATGCGTACGGACGGACGGACAGACGGACAGACAGGAAAGCCTTTGCAAAAGTCTATCATATCAAGACTTTGCAAGGTAGATTCTTTTCGGTTTTGGCCATCCAAAAGGCTCTCTCTGGGATGATAGAACTATCAGCTCTTATGATATTTCGGTAATTCTAGGTCATGACCGGCGCCTATTGAGTAGCTGCAGCGTTTTCAGCGTTTCAAAGTTTTTTGGACAAATTTTGTACCGGAAGAAGTCGTAGATCAGATATCAATCAGTTTCAAGCATTGTATGGAGGGTTGGGTCAAAAGCTGTTATAATGAATGATGAGGCCTGATTTGGAAATGACAAAATAAGTTTTATAAACAGCCTCGTAAAACTTTTTACAAGAAATTGACAGAGATTTTCTAGCTATAAAAATAAATGATCAATTAAATTTTAGTTTACTAATTATTAACAGGCCTTTACTGTGTACGTACGCATCGAATGGAATTGTTCGAAGACGATATCATTATTTGGTCTCGGTAAATGCGAGACGAAAAACAGCTCCCGAAAATGCAAACATATAGACGTACATTTAGACGTTGTTCCCAATATGAGAAATAATGATATTACGAGTGATCGAGGGAGCATAAGAATCGTGGATGTTCGGCATTGTTACACGGTTCAAAGCTGTGCCATATCAAATGAATGTTGTCCGATAACTGTCCTATAAGTTTTTCGTGGAGTCACTTTGTTTTGGTAATATTATTTAAACAAAATCATGATATTGAGCTTCCGCTATTCTCTGAGACTTCTTTAGCTAACTTATGTATTATGTTCAAAAAGTAACAGGAATTGCATCATTCGCTGATTGTTAGTCTGCTTCACCCAAGTTTTTCACTGTTATGTTAATAAACATATAAGAAACATGCTGATAATCATAAATATATCTGCACATTGCTGGTCAAGCCCGTTATTCAGTAGGAATTGATGTGTTCAACAGGGCAGGTCAAATAAGTCTTCACGAGTCACACGAGGTTTTCGACTGATTTCTTATAGAAATGCTCGAGATTAGTGGTGGATCGAGACGGTGCTGAATTTTCGTCAACTAGGTTCGAGAAGAACCTACACGAAATATAATACAGTTTCGATAACTTGACAGTGCACGATTCGAACTCTGTGTCAGCGTCAAAGGGTAACGCACTACGCATCTCGTTGGATCTGTAACACATTTTTCAGATGGTGTTTCCTATGGTGTTCTGGTTTCCAATTAATTAAGCGACAGTTTGCATATACATATATGGTTCATCCCGTGAAACCATAGATTTATGCAAATTTTTCTACATCACATCACATCCTAGGCTGGTTACTGTACACGAGGTCTGTTGTCCACGCAATTGGCACAGATGTCCATGAAGTGCTAATCTGTACAACAAACTTACTGATTTTCAAAATGTCCCTGGCCAAACACCATGGCTTCTAAACACACAACCATTTCCTTTCCCAATTGATTAAATGTGATATTACGTTACAAAAATACATCCCAACCTATCGAAAAGGAGTGTTAAACCAGGGAGCAAATCGTCCGTAAACAACCTACCCTAATTGTCGTCCTTCTTGCAGCTGCAGCTCGTGGTTAGTTGACTCTAATTGATGTTCCAGCAAAACTTGTTTACTTAAAACAATTCGAACGGATAAGTCGCCACCCCGATCTCAGTAATTGTCAAAACAGAGACATCGGAAATCGACAGTAAGAATAAAAAAAAAATAATAAATAAAACCAGGATCTAGCAAGGAAGCTGAAAATTTGATTGAAGCCGTTGAATGCTCTTATTTTGCAATTATATTTGACTTCTTGCCTTGTCGGTTATGACCACCAAGTACTTTACCACCGACGAGATCGCTATACATGACAAGCATGATGACTTCTGGGTGATAGTCCATGGGGATGTACTCAACTTGACACCATTGCTTACCGACAGGATTGATACCTGGAATTTGGTGAGTTCGAGTACCAAGGATCTAAGAATTGATGTTGATCGAAAATTGGTTCTAGAATATGGAATATCTGCTGGGATTCGGAGGCAAGGACTTGAGTGCGTATTTTTGTGAAGATGGTACGCCGCGGCTAGAAACGTCGGCACAAACTGGACGGAAGAGAGCCTTCTTCCCACCGATTGTCGAAGTAACAACCAGCGATATGTTGAGGACCATAGGTAGACTTTCTATCCAATTCAAGTTGTCTCCCTAATATTTTTTTATTTTTAGGAAAAATTTGGAGTCAGGACCCAAAATTTAAAATTGGCAAGTTAACGAAGCAAGAACGAAAGTTGCGACTTATCAACACGCTCACACGTACTCTATTTTTCTAGCCTATTTCAATTTATTAAATTTCGTTTCTGTACTTAGGTGTTACCCAACATATGAAGGTCTGCGAAGAGGACACGATTTACGATATCCTGGCAAAGTATAAGAAAAAGTATAACTTTCACGCCAGCAGCTATGTTTGGAAGAAGAAACCGCTGGATGTAAATTACTCGAAAACACTTCTGAGCTTGCATTTTTCAGATCCATTCTTATTTGTAGGGAATTTCAAGTGGACGTCTGACTTTGACTAAAACCCTAACCGATAATGGCATATATCAAGAAAAAGATGGCATTGCACCCGCCCTTTGGCTCTACTATTCTGATGATCTTACTATTGCTTGATCTATTTGTATTTAGCTTTTCTTCTTGTATCTTTTCCGCGAATACACGAATAACAAAAATTCAAAACCGACATTGATATTCACTACCATGCCGTCACATCCTTTTATGGAGAGCGTTTCCACTTGAACGCTCTTTGACAGTTTGGGGTTTAACGATCGATGCTTGCGAAACGACTGTTTCGAAATGGAAAGCGAGCGATTTATAATCGAGTGTACATGGTGCGGACTTGAGCGGATGTTAATAATTTTATTGACTTGTAATTCATGCAAAAATTTAGTTCGACCGTCAAGCCGGATATGGGTAGAGCTATGTTTGGATTAAGATGGTCGTAAAACTGTGTTATGGCAATTGGATTGAGCGTGAAATTTGACCGTTGGCTTTAAACTGGATTTCGTATTTAATCGTGGTTTATGTAGATTATAGATATAGATAGTTCAAACGTTTCAAATGAAGGTTTAAATATTTAGTAAGAAAGAAATGTCTACTCTTCATTAGTCAGTATGCTTACTCTCCTTAAACCTAGGTAAGTACCTAGTAAGCCTGGGTCTCCGAGTTCAATAGTAAGTACCCTGGCCGTTGCAAAATTAATCTCGTCAGTTCAGAGGAAGCAAATCTCCTTTGATGTTTAGTCAAGTAGCCAAGTATTGAGAGAGTATTAAGATAGGTATCGCGTCTACCTATCTGTTGACATGGAGCAAAATATGGCCCACAAAATTTCACGCCTAAGTACGAGTATAGTAAGAAGAGGCTAGGCTCATTACTGACCAAAATTCACACCAGCCCGTCCCTTCATTGGATATTTTCCTATCCCATTTCCCTATCTGCAGTAACAGCCGGATTTTTCTTGCTCCCAAAATGGGTCGGAGTGGATATGAATCTGCAAAATATTTCAGACACATTAGCCTCACATTGTAGAAAGCGAAGGTAAGATCCTGTAAGTCATTCTACTTTCCGCACCTTAAAAAGTCTATTGCAAAATTCAAATCCACTGTTTCAGCCATACACAAGATATTAAGTGCCATTTAGACCACCTTCGTCTATAACGAGTACACTTGGGCTACCTCCATAGAAACGCCTTTAAAAACGTCCATACCGATATTGAATCGCTCACGGAAGTTGACGGCGTCAATACCCAGACTTACTTGGATAACGAAAGTATAATCAAAACTATGGGCAGAAGACAATTTATTGTTTCTCTTCTGTGGCTTATGAGGCTTGACAGGAAGTTTAAGGGAAGTTACGTGTACGAGCAGTGTAGTGGTCCCTAGTTATGATAAGTATATTTCTCGGTGATATCATCGATATCGCATTACAATACAAACGCATATTGGAATTTATTTTTATGATCCGTTTATATCAAAGTGGCATACAAGGCTTACATTTTTCATGCGATAAATAGATCACCAAAATCAAAATATCCACATATCAACTGAAATTTACCGATATATTGAACATGAAAAGCAATGATTTTGGGTGATATGAACATAAATTTTCATATGAACGAGCAAAAAAAAAAATGAACGAGCATACGGATCGAGTTACGGTCCAGCGCCAGGAGCTTCTTTGTTTTTCCGACATTCAGCTCTGGCCACGATGATCTTGTCGTGTAGCTGTCGTTTCTTGTAAGCCAAGACGAGTTGGCCTCTTTGATGATTGTGTCGTTTATAATTCGGTATAATGCGCTGATCGATGGTTGCAATGACGTGTCCGCTTCGCTAATATCCATTTCAGACCCCTGCCTGGCCAATTCGTCTGCTCTTTCGTTCCCTGCGATTGAGCTGTGGCCCGGGACCCGGCAGAGTTTAACTTTGTGGTGTCTGATGGACTTCAGTGAGTCGCGACATTTCTTGACAGCCTTTGATCTCGTTTGACTTTGCCTGGCTGTCTACGAAGATGGTGATATCAGATAGTGGGATATCGGTTACCTGTAGGTGTTTGGCTGCTTTCTCTATTGCCAGGATTTCTGCTTGAAACACGCTGCACAGATCAGGGAGTCTGAATGATTCCTGTTCGTGGAGGGTATCAGAGTAGACCCCGGCCCCAGTGCCTGTGTCCATTTTCGATCCGTCGGTGAAGAGGGTGATCTCATGGTCGTTGATTACGGCGTTTGATAGCCACTCTTCTCTGTCGGGCAAAAGGATAGGTATACTGGGAGAAAAGTCATTTTGGGGGGGAATATAGTCGGTCGTAGCTGCGAGGCTACTAAAACCATGTTTCCTGCCCAGGTCGTCTATTATCTTAAGTATGGCCGCATGTCCATAGTTGGCTTGCTTCCACAGAGAGGACTCTCTTAGTCTGAGATCGCTCTTTGCAGCGTAGTCTTTTATGAATAGATCCAGGGGGAGGAGATGAAGAATCATGTCCAACCCTGCTTGCGGCGTGCTTCTCATTGCTCCCGTTGTACAAACAGCGGCTGACCTTTGTACTTTGTTGAGCATGTTCATATAGCTTTTCGGGCTGCAAGCAGTCCACCAGACTAGGGCCCCATAAGTTAAAATGGATCTGATGATTGCTGTGTACATCCAAAGAATCATGTACGGTTGCAAGCCCCATCTTTTTCCGAAGGTCTTTTTGCATGCATAAAAAGCGTTCAATCCTTTTGTCATCCTTTCCTCCAGGTTCCTTTTCCAGGAGAGCTTAGAGTCAAGAATGATGCCTAGATATTTTGCTTCTGCTTTGAGTTTGAGTGGGGTGCCCTCTAACTTTGGGGGAGCAAATATCGGAATTTTCCTTTTCCTGGTGAACAAGACCAGTTCGGTTTTCTGGGGGTTTATTCTCAGACCGTTCTGTCTTGCCCACGAGGAGAATTCACTCAGCGCAGATTTCATTAGTTCACTGATAGTTGGTAGAAATTTACCTTTTATCAAGATAACCAGGTCATCCGCGTACGCTATGATCTTTGCGTCTTTTTCCATAAAGAATTTGAGGATCTTGTTGACACTGTAAGAAGCCACAGTAGAGGGGAGAGAACTCCTCCTTGTGGTGTGCCTCTAGTTGTCACTTTCCTTATAGAACTCTGTCCAATGTCTGCATTGATAATTCTGTTCTTCAACATATTCTCAATCCAGATTACAATGGATTTGTCTACTTTTATGTCCTCAAGAGCTGTTGTTATGGCCTCTGTGTTTACATTGTTGAAGGCCCCCTCTATGTCGAGGAAGGCTGCCCTTGTAAACTCTTTTAGGTTCAGCGAGCCCTCAATTTCACGGACAACGCTATGCAGAGCACTTTTCACTGATCTGCCTTTGAGGTAGGCGTGTTGAGTGTTGCATAAGTTTCGCGAATTTGTGAGTCCTCTGATGGTCAAGGAGTCTCTCCAAGGTTTTTAATAGAAATGACGAGAGACTAATTGGCCTATAGTCCCTTGCGGCAGTATGGGATGGTTTACCTGCCTTAGGTATGAAAATTACCTTTATTTCTTTCCACTGTTTTGGGATGTACCCCGCGCGCAGGCAATTGGAAAAAATGCTTACGAGATGGGGTACAGTGTGGGTCTGTGTCTTTTGAAGCATCGCTGGCAAGATATCCTCCGGGCCCTAAGATTTAAAGGGTTTGAACGAATTTATTGGCCATGATACTTTATCCGCTGTGATAATCTTATTTATCACTTCTTCGGTTGTGTGAACCGTAGGAACCGTCGTCTCGAAGGAGACTGTGGTTTCAGGGGTTTTACAGCCTGGGAAGTGGGTTTCAGTCAGCAGTTCTAGGGATTCCTGACTGGATTCTGTCCAAGAACCATCTGGTTTAAGGATGAATCCCGGGACGCAGGTGTCGTTGGATAGGATCTTTCTGAGCCTTGCGGCTTCGTTGAGATCCTCAATTGATTCGCAGAACTCCCGCCAGGATTTAGATTTTGCTGCTCTTGTTTTGCTCTTGTATTCGTTGAAGCTGGATTTGTAATTATCCCAGTCGTCGGTTCTGTTTGAGATCTTTGCTCTGTTGAATAGAGTTCGGGTCCTGGTCCTGAGTTGCTTTAGCTCTGTGGTCCACCAGACTGCGCTGGTCTTCCTGTTAGCACGCTGCAAAGGACAGGATTTGTTGAAAGCCGCTTTCAGAATTCTCACAAGATTTTCGACTGAATTCTCAATGTAAATTGTATCAGGATTAGTGGTGGCTTGTGGCGGTTCTAACCTGTTGGCAACTAGGTTTGAGAACATTTTTTTTTAACCCTGGTTATTATCCGTCGTGGAATCGATGAATAACTCTTTATTTTTTAATGACTTATCTTTGATCCTGGACGGTTCATAAATGGCTTTATAACATTACCAAATAACTTATGTACAATTTTAACATAAAAAGAAGAATTAATTGATCGCGTTTTACCAAATATTGTTTAAAACTATTAAAATCATGTTTGGTTAAGAGAACGATATTTTAGCCCCAAAAAATGCAAATGTTAATGACATCAATTTTCAGATTCAACAGAAATTGCACGGTAACTTGGTATTATACAAATCCATTTATACCGCAGCGAATAAAGAAGACACGGTAAATTATCCGATTGAATTTTCGAAATCTTTCGATCGATCATACTTCTTCGAAATCTCAACTCACCAAAACTTTGCAATGGAACGAGACTTTCCATGAAAAAATTAGAAAAAAAAAGTAAAAAATAAATTATAATGAAAAAAAAAACCTTTTTAAAAAAAAGCTTTTATTTAAATGCTCTGAATAGAAGAAAATAAAATGTTCCTTTAAAATTTTAACTATCAACTTATAGCCTCATTATACACAATTTATATGATCAGAAAAGCTTGTTGCGCGATTTACTTGTGTAAATAAACTAGTACCTATTTAATTGAGTAACTTAATCTGCTAAGTTTAATTTTTTTTAAATTTCAGTTTAATTAAATACTTATAGGTACTTACGCAAACCTCGCGACAAGCTTTTATGATCATATAAATTGTGTATAATGAGGCTATAAGTTGATAGTTAAAATTTTAAAGGAACATTTTATTTTCTTCTTTTTAGAGCATTTAAATAAAAGCTTTTTTTTAAAAAGGTTTTTTTTTTTCATTATAATTTATTTTTTACTTTTTAGTTATCGCTGGCTAGGTTACTGAATCCGTTCATCTCATTCAACGCATCATTGTTGCAAGGTCGTTTGCCGGTTAATTTCGAACAGTCTAACTCTTCAATAAGGAGACCTTCTAATGATTTTACCCTACTTAAGGCCACGTATGCTTGACCAGCAGCATACCTGTTATGAACAATCTCAGACGCTCATAGGTTTGGTTATTTAGCTGTTCTGAAATACTCTTTGTTGTGAATAAAAATGCATCCTTTTGTCCATTGCTCTTCTCGCATTGAGAAATTCGTCATCTGTCATGTGCTGCTCTGGCATCTCCAACTCTTCTTCAAAAGTTGAAATTTTTTTGCTAGTAAGGTGTTTCTTACAACGGTGACATACCAATATAGTTCTTTTACTAGCTATTTCTACTGGTATAAACAAAGCTGTACTTAAATTAATTTTGTGATTAGTGACTTGGTTTGGATAACATCTTTTAGTACAAACCTCGCAAATTTTGTCACAAAACGTATTTATAGTTTTAGTAAAAGTTTCTATTAGCGATTTTTCTGTCGTTCGTACTTGAGAGTTATGCTCTCGTAAAGCGATCAAACGAACCTCTCGCTGTTCAGGAGTTGCCTCTGCTCTAACTTGAGAGCTGTGCATTCTTAAATTGTTCAAACGTATCTCTCGCTGATCTGTAGATTCGTCTGCTCTAACTTGAGATATATGTATTCGTGAATTGCTCAAACGAACCTCTCTTTGTTGAACTGATTCGGTTTCTCGTATTTCAGATATGTGTTGACGAATTTTTTCAATTCGTGAATCGTGTTCCTCCTGTGATTCCGCTGCTCTTAACCGTTGCATGCGTTGCTTAGCTTTATCAAGTTTTAACTGTCGTTGAGTAGGTGTTTCACTATTGTCCTGATCACGCCTTTTGTTGAGTCTTTGGCGTTTTGCGTCATAGCTTTCGTTGGCAAGTTTTTCTTGCCGTTTTAGTTTCTTTTTCTCCAGCCTTCTCTTTTTTTGTGTTGATGTTTCTGTTTTTCCCATTTTGTTCCCACGAGTACCGAAGAAATATTCGTCGATCCTCCCAGAGCTCCGTCTAGAAGGGTAAGAGCTAATATACAACAGGTTTCGCCCAGGTGCCCTGAGGTGGTACGTTCATGACATTATATTACACCCCCATGCCACTCAGTCCTCGGCACAGCCTCACCTTGACTTGGGTATTTGGAAGAATGCGCCACTCATTTCAGCTTGGAGCTTACTTGTGCCTGACGAAACACAGTTCCGGGTTTGATTTTGGAGTTGTCCTTCTCCTAGACAGGTTGCAGACCAATGCTGATGACGCCCATCTCGCCAAATCACACAAGTCAAAGTTAATCAACCGATGTTACAGGCTCAAAAAATTCTACCTGAAGAATAATCGAGGTCTCTACACCAAATTTCAGGTGGATTAGAGCAACGGAGCTTTTAATCACCATCTTTTTTTTAACCTGCATTTTTATTCTCAGCGAACCCTTTCATTTAATACCCATATTGCAGAAGTGCATAAAAAATAACTATTCCGCCATCGTGGATGGTCCGCCATATTGGATTTAGAATGACGTCACACAGCTTATCATGTATTGTCATCCAAACTGAACGTGTTTACAAAATTTCAGCTCAATCGGTTGAAGATATCTGCTTCAAAATTGAATAGCAAGATTCCACCCGAACAAACATACATACATACATTGCAAGTTAAATAAAAGCTTTTAAAAACTGAATTGATTCTGAGGCGGCACGAAGTTCGCCAGGTCATCTAGTAAAAATATATTTTAGTAAGTTATAACTTTGATATTTTTTATTTTCTTAAACATAATGTTATAAAATGTATGTAACTATGATGGTTTCATGGTTCTTCATCATACTCATGATTTTTAGTGCTTTCTGAAACCTCCTCCAAATCAGAATCTGAGTCTCTTTCAGAATCAGGCACAGCAGGAATCATCAAAGCAATTGCTTCTTTCGTGAATGGCAACGTTTTTTTTTGGGGTTGCTCTCATTCCAGTAAACAGTGGGTCAGAATTGAGTAATAATCTATTTATAATATCGGTGTTGCACTTGACCCTTGAAATTTTTCTGGCGAAATTCTGCCTGTACAGCCGGAAATGTCTATTTTGTGCCTCAGCGGCTTCTTCCGAGAGCTACCCAATTGGCAACAATGCCTTGTCTATGACAGTAGCACCATGCACCAGGATCTTGTGCATCGTAGGTGTCATAGGATGCCACGGATACAAACTTATATAAAGTTTTGCAATGTCTATGCAATCTGCGAACTTGTACAAATTGATATGACTTTAAGGATGACTTTGAGTCGGTAAATGAAATTATAATCGTCTCTAGTTATTTCCAGCTAATTCAGGATTGGAAAAAAATCTTCTACTTTTGTTACCATCATTGGTACTTCCAAACTCAACTTTCGGTACATCTACTATTAGACCAGTTTCACGTCTAAATTTCTCTTGAATGATTTTTTTCCTCTCCTTAACAATAGCTTTGTCAACGTCCGATCTTAACTGCCACTTTTTTACAGCGAGTTTGTATGAGAAGTGCAATATGCTCTCAAACCGACGGATTCTGGCGTGCAAAGTGGGTAATCCGAATGAAAGTGCTACTGTATCAACATCTCTTTTGATTATTAAATCGTTGAATCCGTTCGATGTTGCTCCACAAATGTAGCACCTCATTGTTGACGTGTTTGGCGGCATTACATACTTTTGCGTCTACCATTGTAAGCATCAGAATATGTTTTACAGAATATGACTTTTCCTCCAGTAAAAATGTAGTTTCTTGTAGGGCTTTAATGGCATTTTCCACAGTCATTCCGTTTTGGTACCACATACCAAACGAAGTGGTACAAAGCTACTTTGAAACATCATTTTCCATCTTTTGTTTGAATTGTGCCTGCTGTGCCTGCCCACTTGCAAAACAGCTGTAATGAGTCAGATTCATCTGGTCTTAGATCACGTAAAACATCCTTCAAATAAGTCTGTAATGGTTTAATAAATCTTGAAGGTTTACATGTGCGCATGTTTCAGTCACTTCGTATGACTCTTTGGGCGGATAGCAGTCACTTTTTGCTTTTGGTAGGATGCTGTAACTAGGATACAACTTATTACTGGCACCTCTTATTATTTCATAGCTTCTACGAATACAGAAAGTGCTGAGAAATGTGTTAGCTGTTTGTTTTTGTCATCTTGTACTACATAATTTCTATGCTTTTTGCAATCTTGTTGCTCTCATTGGGCAATTCATAACCTGGTTAAGTGTACTTGAAGCTTCTTTTTCCAAATGTTTGTAATTTCATTATCATCATTATCCGCTGTAATAAGTAAGGTTT
Source organism: Merodon equestris (assembly GCA_958301585.1). Taxonomy (NCBI): domain Eukaryota; kingdom Metazoa; phylum Arthropoda; class Insecta; order Diptera; family Syrphidae; genus Merodon; species Merodon equestris. The sequence continues at coordinate 44,584,991 of OY284416.1, read as the reverse complement.
CAGTTTTCCTTCACTTACTTCTTTCGCTAAGCTCATCAAATGGTTTTGATGGTCGACCCGAACTTTTAGGTTGCGCTCTCGGTAATTCGAATGTATTTTGTTGAAATTCCGACTTAATATGCGAACACTTGTGCTTCAACGCCTTAAATTCATCTTCAGAATAGTTTTCGCTGGACAAGATCCAATTTTCCAAATAACTTAATTTTTCTCCAAAATTGGGCAAATTTTGCTCTTTCGTTTTATCAAAAAGTGATCTACGGTTCACTCTAACACACGAGTGACCGGGTGACTCTGAAAACAAATAATTACCAAATTAACATAATGTAAATTAAAAATACAATTTTTATATAAAATTTTCAAATTTTGACAGTCTTGGTCTGTCACTTCTGGCAAAAAAGCGGGCGGCTAATTAGGCCATAATAATAATTTTATATAAATTATAACCTGTCATTATCAACTAACATAATGACCGAGAAGAACCCGGAAATACAACATAAACCTTTCCAAACTTAAAATTGGGTTAGAAATTTTAAGCATTTTAAACTATATTTTCAAACGTCAAATAAAAATATCCTATCACAAAAAACTACAGCATCATATTTTAACTATGTGCATTCTTACCTTTTTGATCCATATCCATCACAATATTTTGAAAGAACTTTATAGTCACGAAAATATTTAACTTTTTGTAAGATACTACCACACTTAGGAAACGCGTAAGATACGTGCAGTTGAAGCGATGACTATTTACTGACAGAAGAAGTGCGCGGGTGCATCTGATAAGAGACCGAGATGGGTTGTCTATTGTTCTCTAGTCATTCGAGAACTACATATAAAAACAGTTTTTTTTTTGCCTGCGACAATTTCTTAAAAATTGATTTTTGACCTGTTAGATCATCAAAATACCCCTATGTGCGTGTGAATAACACCGTTTTCCATTGGTGCTGGGTCTCCATGAATATTCAGCAGTTTACCGATATATCTTCTCCAAACGAGCTCCCCATTATCATTGGGAATAAAACCCGACGCGGCTTGGTATCCTTTTCGTACAGCATTTCCTTCCATCCCAACTTTTCCTTTGCCATTGTCGTTTATTATTTGACTTTTTTAGCTTAATAGCTGGACGGAGCATTGGATCGATCATTGATATCTAGTTCTAACATGTATCATATATCACACAGCTGGTCGAAAAACTGTTCTACTGAACGGGAAATTTAGAAATAGGGTAATCTCGAAAAGTAGTCCGGTCGAATGGCTATCTCTTTCAAATTTCTGCTTTTTTTTTTTTTTTGTTAAATTGGTGCACACTCCTAACATATGTATGTTGACATTGTTAGCCATTTTGTATACTTAGTTTGTTTTCCGCAGATATTGTATAAAGGTTAAGAGTGTTTTGATGTGCTTGGCGATTTTTTGCTATTGAAAAAATGGATCAAAGAATCTGTATTAAATTGTGTGGAAAATGAAATTAAGATCTCCAACGTACTTGATATGTTGACAGGAAGCCTTACGAGTCTACTCTGAGCAAAAAAATTTGGGGTTTTGAGTGCCAGCGAAATTTGTTCCGAAATTCTTAAATTTTGGTCGAAGGAACTGTAGCATGATCATCGCTCAGGAGCTGTTGAATGACGATCCAGATCTGTTCGAAAGGATAATCACTGACGACGAAACATAGGCTATGAGCCCGAAAAAGCGCCACAAGTTCGGTCAAATGTGAAATGGTGTGGTTCATCAAGAGTTCTTGGCGGAAGATCGTAGATGATCAAAAGGAATGGTGTCTCAAAGTTATGCGCCGTGTGGTGGAGAAAAACGAGAAAAACGTTAATTTTGTCACTCGTCGTTGGTTTTGCATAATTTTTTGGCCAAAAACAATACCCCAATCATGCCTCCTTCACCATATTCGCCGGACTTGGGCCTCTCCGACAGAAGTGACAAAATTTTGCAACAATTGAGAAAATAATGACTGTATCTCTAGAACAGCTTAAGGCTATACCAAAGGCGCATATCAAAAGTACTTCGAGGAAAGCGCTAGCGCGAATTCTTACGGGAATTACTTTGAGGGGAACGAATCAGATGTTGATGAATAAATAAATAATTTTCGAGAAATGTAAAACGTCACTTTATTTGTTGAACAAAAATGTGCAAATGTATCGTATCTGCATTCAAAGTTATGGGCGTAGGTATGTTTTCGAATGCAATTAACTTCAGAGCCAAGTTTCTATTTACTTTAAGTGCTCCCAATAGGTACTTGATAATTTGTTCTTTCCTACCTTAACGACTGGTCCAATGAGTAAAACAGAAGCTGCCATTCTTTACGGATTTACATATGTTAAATACGATTTGACAACGTAAGGTTTAGAGCAAACATTTTTAGAGCAAATATTTTTGCTATAAAATTGAAGTCAAAGAACGTTGAGCTCAAGGTATACCTTTAGGAAATCTAAGTCTATAACCCTGAGATATAATTCCAATCCTTTAATTAGCACATCGGTGAGCCATTTTAAAGGAATAAGGAATGATATACAGCCTTTGCGTATGCTGCGAGCCTGTTCCATCACCTAGGGCATAAAAGCATATCCCACGACTGCACACCAACTACCTTAATCCAGTAATCCGCGGATTGTATGTCTTAACTTCCATGCTTCTCTAGCAATCTTGGTCTTGAAATACTCTTTGTCTATTCGGAATCTCCATCGAATCGATGAAAATATATTTTCTCTGCCCTCAAACGAGGAGCAAAATATTTAGTTTCTCTTCAGAGTACAAACAGCCACCCACTCGTCAAAGCAAACGTAAACGCACGTCCATTGCCGCCGTTGTATCTGAGTCCAAGTAGAGAAGCGTCCGATTCGCCACTGAAAACAGCATGTTTCACTAAAAATCGATTTAAAAGAGAAGTTTTCTTATATTTCAAGATTTTCAAACTTTTACTACTTTCACAACGGCACCAGGCGAACAGGACGCCGCACACCACTAATCCGTTGAATCCGTTTGAAGGAGAAAGTGCGAGTATTCATCCGCTTTCCCTCGTTTTTCCTCTTAGGTGTTTTGCTTTTCTTTTCGCAAATGATGTGTAAAGAGTGTGTGTATCACGCACTATGCAAGGAGTGCTCCTTATACCTCGCCAGCATAACAATGGGAAACGGTAGGGAAATGAAAAAAAAAAAAACCAAAAACACTCGGGAAAATCGATTCAGCTCAATCGCGCAATTGTGGAAAATTGTGACCAGGCAATTGTCGAATGAATTTTCCGATATTAAAGCCAGGCGCTCAGAATCGCCAGCAGGGCATGGCACTGAGGAAACCTCTGAGAAAACGTATTCAGTGGCATGGTCTATGCCACATGTACCGGGTACTTTCGTCTATTTTCGTATTCGAATCGTTGAAACATACGTTCTCGCACGATGTGATTTCTCTGAATAGGACTAAAATTAGATTTTCACTTGCTTTTGTTATTGTTTTCATTTGGATGAGTGGATGCAGGGAGAACTGGCGGCGATCTTGACGACGACAACCGTGATGATGACGATGATGAGGAGGAGATTTCTCAAGAACATGCATATGTTAGGCAGATGTGAGATGAAATGCATGCGGTGGTAGATACAGTATCGTAAACTATCGGATTCGCAATTAAAATCATTGTTGCATCCGTCATTGTTGTTTTACATTTTCACACGCATTGCGAATGAATAGATTCGAAATTAGCACAGATACGGAAATGGGTTTCCGTACATGGTTCGGACCAGGTCGAGAGTTGGAATATCCCATGAGAATTTTGTCGTGCTCGGCGACGTCCCACGTGATGATCCGCCGTATTTGGATTGTTTGTGGGGGGAACAGATGACATAAATTTCATAGGCAGATGCTGGAGGTCAATGCATTTAATTCCGGGATTTATGAATGCTTAAAATTATTTTCGAATGGAATGTGATTTATGAAATGGGTTGGACACTGTTTTAGGGCAAGGCAGGGTAGGAAGCTAGTGGGCTTCGATTAAGATGCAAAAGTCGCCCAAATTCCTGTTATATGACAGCTGCTTGATGTTACAGGTTTCTTTTTGTAGAGGTATATGAATAAATTTGCAACATTATTTGGAATTTTTATTATGCATGAAGGCGGAGCGCCATAGCAGACATTTTGACCATCAGTAACAGTCTTCATTTCGCTCATGTGAAGCCATTTTGTCCATTTTAAGGGACTTGCAATAAAGAATGCAACGAATTCATGGGAAAGACCCTGCATTTTTTATTTTATTTTTAAATTCATTTTCTTTCAAACAATACTTAAACCTATCTTACTCTAGAATAAACGACTAAAACTAGCCTTAGTTTTAATTTAAGTACTATGCGACAACTAGCTCATCTGAGCCTGTCACTGGTTTTAGACAGATTTTGCCTTGAGGAGACTGTACCACTTAAGATGTCCGTGGACGAAGTCGAAACCGACTAACAAAACCTCAGGCACCCGGGCTCGTGGAGCGCCACATTGGGTTCGTATAGAGAAATGTTTCTAGCGGGATAAAGCCATTAAGGCGCGCTTTGTCGTGATATAAGTCATTGCGGGGTAAGCCCTTGGAAATCAGGTTATTGACCGAATACTTTTTTTGTTTTTCTTTTTGTTGGAGGCTTCCACTATCTGTTGGAGCACTCAGACACAAATACTGGTCCATTGTACAACCAGACAGACACCTTTCCGACTTAAATGATGTAGAGCTAAGAGATTCGGCACACACCACGTTGGCCCCAAGGATGCAACGCCGAGCGCGAGTGAAGGCGGGACAGTCGCAGAGAAAGTGTTCTGCTGTGTCATCCTCCTCACAACATGCAGCACAGGTGCGGTGATGCCAAGCACGTAGAGATGCTTTGCAAAATTGTAATGATCCGTAATAAATGCCACAAGCCTTCTGCAATAATTTCTCCTTAAGGATAAGGAGAATGTTGCGGACTTCTTGCAGATATCAGGACCCGGAGTGACCTGGGACCCATACAGGAGTTGGATAGTGGGTGGGATACAGCTTTGAGTGCAGGTTGGCTGTCACTGCAGACGCATATCCTTTTACCTTCCCCATGTGCCTCATAACATAGTGCATGGCCATTAGGATTGAGTAAATCTCTGATTGAAAGACAGGCGCATATTTTCCTAACGAGAAGTGCAGTCGAATGTTTTCGCGCTCAAAGGAAACTCCAGCGCCGGACCCCTGCCCAGTCCTGGAGCCATCTGTGAAAATGCGAAGACAGTCCATTCCAGGTTCAGTGTCTAGCTAAAGCCAGTACTGACGCCGTGGAATTGTGACTGTGAAATTACAGCGCAATAGGATGGCAGGTGTCATTGCCTCAGAAGGCATATCCATGAGACAGGGGTCGTAGGATATTTTTCGCGCAAGTACACTGTCACTCCAATGCGAGTTGTACCAAAAACCATTTCTCTTGAGGCGAGAAATGGCTTTCGAAGTCATTGCCTTGCAACGTAAGCTCAGATCAGCTTAATCAAAAACATGATTCACCCGTTCAATTCTGGCCATATGATTGTCCTATGAAAGCCGAGACTCATTGAACCACACGGAACATCCATGGGCAATCATGTAGCAGATTATCTTCAACGTAAAATCAAGTGGGCTACTATAAAATAGCCGTCCTGTCAGAGCGAAGCCCCCCCCCCCCCGTGTCCTTGCTCTATATGTTTGTCAAAATATAGAAACTGGCCTGGCTGAAAGGTTTTTCAGTAAGGGTGGGTAGATGTTAAAATATAATAAACAAGCTGTGTGTGAGGTATTAACACACTATTTTTATTTCAAAGGCCCATGTATGTCGTTATGTATGGAATATGACATCGTCCAAACGCCCGCCCCGACTTCTTATAGTGGCACGGATCCGAGTGGTCCAATTTTCTATCACTCTCCACATAGATTCGGCTGAATTTGAGCGATGGCCTGTGTTATACTCAGGGCATCAGCCTATTGTGGTGTATTCGAATAGACCTGCGACTTTAGGAATTGGTGGCCAATTTACGTAACCTCTGTGAGAGATAACCTTACCCTCAAATCGTCCATACAAAATGTCAATCGTGGCGTCCAATGTATGACGCGTAGCGTCATCCTGCTGGAACCACATGTCGTCGGTTCAATTGGGCCATAAGAAATTTGATATCATCGTTCTCTACCGCTCGCCAGTGACTATGACCGCCTCACAAACATCGTATTCGAAAAAGTACAGACCAATGATGTTGCCGCCTCAAAAATCACACCAAATTTTAACTTTTCGAGAATGCATTGCGACCTGGTGAGCCTCGGGTGGGCTGGTGTCGTCACATATGATTATGCAGCCATTTCGCTTGTTAACACAGCCATTCACCCAAAAATGCAGCTCATCGTTAAAGATGATTTTTCAGCTAAAATTGGGGTTCTATTTCAGTCGTTGTCTATGGTCATAAACTTTGAGCTCCTGGGTTAGTTGGATTTTTTGCGGGTGTAGGCCCAAACTCCGACGCAAAATTTGAGATCTGCATAAAGCTATTTTGTGCACGGCGAGGAATCGACTGTCTCGGGTTTTGCTGTTCTCGAACGATCTTGCGTTAATTTGAAATACGAATGTTATCTTATTGATTACCGAACGGGTTTCCTCGAATTTGGCCACCAAACGTTGAAGAGTCGATTGTGAAAGGCCACCGCGTCTACTGTAAAATGCAACGTTTGCACTAACGAATACTCATTTTGATAATTAAGTTTTATTATTTGGACGTGCTGTTCAATCGTGTAACTTGCCATGGTGATTTGGTATCCAAAACAACATAGCCGCCACAGACCGCCAAAATCTACTTGCTCCAATTGAAAAGCCCTTTAGATCCCAAGTTATCTGACTAAACTTTGTTACGCCGCTGAATGCCCGCCCGGTCCAAAAATTAAGAACCTGAGCAGTTTTTTTCTAGTGCGCCGAGAGGCCCTAGATAAAGGCGTTCTGAATAGATTCCGATATCATCACAATACTGCTGAATTTTCTCGAAGTCACGGTGCAAGAGAATCATTGTCATTCGTCGATCGTTGGACCTGAATAGTGAACAGAAGCTTACTGAGGTAAATGTTGAAAAGGATCGCCGAATTCACCTTGCCCTCCATTTTTGATCTATTCTACCGGTTAACTTGTCAGAAATCATAAACGCTGGGTGGTCCAAAAGAAATGATTATGAAAAGAAAGCACGATGATTGTAGCTTAAAAACTGATTTATTTTTCTACACAGTCAATAGCCCATCCTTTTTCTAAATCCAGGATTCCCTTAGAAAAAATTGCCAAAAAGGCTTTAACAACGGCCATGCCTTCACTATGGTCTTCAAATTTATTGCCTCAGAAATTACTGGAAGTTAAATCTGGCGAATAGGGCGGGAGATATTCGGATACCATAGCTTTCCCTGCGAACTTATCACTTAGAATTTATTTCGCGTCGATGAAGTCATCAGTGGATGTTCTGCCCAGCGTAAACTACTTGGCCCAGCGTGCTACTGGGGAATTCGGAGAAGCAGAGTCCCCCAATCATTTTACCAAGTATAATGCCTCTTGGAAATTGTGCTCTATTTATATGATTTGTTTGCACTAACCTAATGGTTAGCAAGCAAAAGAAATGATGCGATTGGAGGCGATCGATGTACCAACTGTTTATCGTAATTTAAGCACACGAACTAAAGGACCCTGATCCCATGACGCGACATTGATCACCTCAATTTTCTGGCCCGATCTGTACGATACTAAATCAACTCCATACGCTTGAATGGTTGAGAAAATCTATAAGATCGCTTGTGTAGATGCTAAAGAGTGTCGGACAAATAATTGCTTTCTGTATTAAAATCGTTTTTAATGTCAAAGATCTTACTCAAAGTAACCTTGTCACATTTAACTTCTTTCCGATAATCATTACGTAAATCTTGTATAGAAGGTGATTTGGCATGCTTCTCTTAGTAAGCTAACAGAACAGACCTTCCAATTATACAGTGGCGTAGGCCAACCAAGTCGTACATTGGTTTTTTTGCTGAATGTCGGAAACCGCAGTTTTGTCGCAGCGTGAACAGTATCATGCCTCGCCTTAAAACCAGACTTGTTTTCCGGTTTTATTTTCTTTTCCTATCTTTGATCCCTTTGATCAAAGCTCTGGTTACAAACTAATAGGTTGGAGATCGGCAGGGCTTGAGTGGAGAGAATAACTACTGCTTCCATTTTAAAATAACGTTTGGGATACCCTTGACTTTTAATTTTTCAATGTATCCAGGATGCACAAACAAACTGGTACAACTGGCCACTCGCAAGGTTTTCATCATTGAATTTGTGATCTCGGGTCGCCAAAACTCTATTTCTACACAAAGCTGTGAATAGTTCTATTCGCTCTTAGACCAAGAGCCAGTGACCAATTTTACATTCTCATTTCAAAAATCATGAAACTTTACGCAGTAAATCCTCTTTACATACTGACGATTAAAAGTAACTTCTGGCAGCCCTCTATGACCGGGTTAAACTAACCTGAAATTTTAAGGAAAGTAAGAAATAAGATTTATTTTAGTGAACATTTTATAGTCAACACGCCTTTGTCTAGGGCCTCTCGGGACGCTAGAAAAAATTGGCGCAGGTTCTCTATCTTTGGGCCGGACGGGCGTCCACTGGCGAGACAAAGTGTAGTCCAGATACCTTGGGATCGTGCTGGATCAGTATCTATATTTTGACATAAATGTAGATGCTGCTCTGGCAATGGCCCGGGGTGCTTTCTCTCTGACAAGATGGCTGTTTTATAGCAGTCAACTTGATTCCAAGTTATGTTACATAGCCTTAATCAGGCCAATGGTTGCATATGGATGCCCCGTCTGGTTTAATGTGAGAACCAGCTTAATGGTAAGGATTCGGGTTTGAGAGACAATGTCTTAGGACTTTTCTCGGGTTACAGATAGGACACCTGAATGTGAGTACAACGACATTTTACCCGAACGAGGTCCTATGCAATAGCAGGATTTTACGGGTGGACAATTTTTTGATAAAACCGATTCGAAGCCACGTTGCAAGAGCAATGACTTCGGTCAATAACCTGATCTCCAGGGCTTACTACCCCAACTACTTGTACCACAAGAGGGTGTGCCTTAACGGCCCCACCAGAGCCCACCAAATTTAAAGCCTGATAAAATGACAAAAATACTTTTTTATATTTATAGCGTTCTGTTAATAATTAGGAGGGCTGTAAATGTTCTGGCAAAAATTCTATTAACACAAAATACTGTCGAAAATAATTTCCTGAAATATTATGACTAAGACTTTGACTTAAATAAATCTTCTTACGCTCCTTCAAACTTTAGGTTAGTTTAACCCGGCCACAGAGGGCTGCGGGAAGTGACTTTTAATCTTCAGTATGTAAAGAGGATTTACTACGTGGAGTTTCATGACTTTTGAAATAACAACATAAAATTGGTCACTGGCTCTTCCTCTATTCTGCTGTTATTATTCGTACAGTTGTGGTTGCTGCTGCTGCTTCTGCTGTTCTTATTACTACTACTTTTGTTATCTTATTAAAAGGTTTTTCAATTGGCACGGGTAGATTTTGGCAACTTGTGTTTTGGTGACATCCGTCAAATCCGTTGTTCAATTACTTATGCCAAATCACCATGGCAAGTTACACGATTGAACAGCACGTCTGAATGATACAACTTTATTATCTAAATGAGTGCATATTAGTGCAAACGTTTTGCGCGTTGCGTCCATTGTAGCCCTTGAAGTCAACTCTTCAACTCAGCCAACATTCGTACAACAGAACCCAGCAGTCGATTCCTCGCCGCGCACAAGAACTCGGCCTTTAGCAGACTTCAACTTTTATGTCGGGAAAAAATAACTGTGTTAATACTGCACAAACAGATTGTATAAGTTAACACCAAACTCCGCGAAACGGCCATCAAACTCGTACGTGCAGGAATTCGCCTACGTTGCACCTGCATCACAATTTCTGTACCAACAATCGCCGCCTGGACCAGCAATCCCACCTGACCCAGCAAGCGACAACAAGTGCAGCGAGTCGGATGAAGTCGTCGTCGGTCACCCGAGCACCCACGCCACCGAGGAATGCGAGCAGAACATCGCTCATCAGGTTACGAGTGCCAGTAGTATTTAAGGTAGCTGTAAATTAATTGTAGGTAGGCTTTAAGTTCAGGCGTGTAAGGGTAAACTCTGCCCGATTTTGAGAAAAATAAAATTTATTTTTTTAAACCAAATTAATTAGAATATTTTTAAGTTATATTCCATTTCAACAGCTATCCGCCCTAATTGAAAAACCCTTTATATCGCGCTCTGCGATCAACTCTTCAATGAATCGATTGGATTCGGCCTGTATTTTGTTTAATTCATATGAATCACTATTATCCTCGCCGTAGCGTCATCCATCGTCGGTCGCCGCCACTCAATAGTAGTTTTTAATGTGAGCTTCGGCTTTCATCTTTTCTTTTCTTTTTTAACCCCCTTTACTGCATGATTTTTTTTTTGTATGAAAAAAAATATATCGTTATGTATTTCCTCGACCTGATTACGAAAATCATAATAATTTGTGAAAATATTGAGCCGTTTTTGAGATATTGCATAATTTGTATACATATCATATATGATATATTATGCAGATAAGATACACTTTTTTAGTGCCTCAAAATACATTTTATTTTAATATTTCATGAATGAAATGGTGATAAATGTTTGTATCAAAGGCAAACAAATTATGGTACTAAAAAAACAAAAACTTAAAATTAAATAAAAATATAATAAATAAATAAACTCATTTAGTGTGGAAATCATGAAAACAATTTCGGTCTTTGTTGAAGCAAAGCGCAGTTTCACATTTTGCAAACTTTGCAAATGTAAAATTTGCACGTCAAACGTTGAGGCATCCAAAGAGGCAAATGGTTATAGCCATCTAGCCTCACTCCTTTTGGTGGAGTAGGTGCTGAAGTTACTTTTACGTTTTTACTACTGAAGTTACTACTCGTTTTTCTTCAATTTTCATCCCCAATGCGTTCGTTGGCCTTCCGCGCTTTGACACTTCACCACCCATACGACAATACAATTTCAGATACAGAAGTCTTGAAGTTGGCTAGGGACATGATTTTTTTTTGTGCCTTTTTGTGCTTCGACACGCCTAGTGTTAAATTATATCTTTAACATGAATGTTAATTTAAACTTGAACTTACCTGTATAAAAGCCACGCATTACAAACTGTTAAGTCCAGTAAATGGAAAAATATTCTGTGGTACCATTTCTTAGATCGAATTTTGATCTTATACCTTCCAAGCAAGGAATCTGCTAGGTCCACACTCACCATAAGCCTATTATAATTCTTGATAACAGCTGGGCAATCAACTTCTTTAATTCCTTGATTTTTTTCGTGTCTTTGAGATTTTGAAATTGGTTTCTCACCAATGAAATTAGAAGTGATTGTCACAACTTTTGTATCTTTCCAAGCAACAGATCCATGCCGTCAATACTACCTACTAGTTCATAAGAAGTACCACGCTCTTTACTTTTCCAGTATGTGTCGTCAGGAAGCTTACAATTCGGTAAACGATTCCTTCGTACGGTTCCCAGACTTAGAATTCCTTCAACATAAAAATAAAAATACATATGAAAAAAATCTTTCACACAGAGATATTGGCATACCGTTTCTATGAAGGTGTGAAATTAATGGTACTGAAGTATAGTAGTTATCGAAATATACTTTGTAGTACCTGTCTTGAGGAACATTTTGAAGCAAACGTACTACAACATTGGAACTAGCACCTAAGTTGATTTCAGTGTGCAAGCGATACCGATCATTGTTTTGCTGACCAGTATAGAGCTCAAAGTTGTAAGCATACCCAGTTGCTCCACATAAAACAAAAAACTTGTAGCCCCATTTATGAGGCTTGGCTGGAAGATACTGTTTTATGTAGTTTCTCGCCTTTGTTGAGCACATTTGTTCGTCCACACATAAAAACTCTTCAAATGGAACTTTTTGAAAGTTGTTTATTAACTTATCAATGAGAGGACGAATTTTATGAATCCGATCATGAGCCACGTTTGATTTTGGAAGCATTTTTGAATTGTCGTTAAAATGAAGGTATTGACGAATCTTTTCAAATGTATTTATTGGCGTTGTACTTTGAATAAGGTCGTTACCTATAATTGGCTTCCAAGATCGTCGTACATCAGGAGACTGTAAAATTGACATCAGCATGCAAATACCAATGTATTTTTGTATATCAACAGCCGTTACAGTGAACTGTTTGGCTGGATCACATTGGCAAGCATACAAATTAGACTCAGCCACTATTGATTCGACGATGTCTTTATCAAACAGAAAATTAAAGTAGGCATAAGGTGTGCTAAGTTCCATAATGTTTGGTTGTAATTCCGAACTACCCTTAAATTTAAAATTTTCGCCACAAAATTCAACTCTTTTCCAAATCATTTTGGAATAATGAGCCTTTATGTTTCTCAATTCATCTGCTGGTGTTGGTTGTACAGATACCACTTTTTGATCTTCTTCAATCATAATTGGCAAAGAATCAATGTCAAAGAACTGATTATCCATTTGACCGTCTGGCTCCTCGTTTCTCAACTTAGTAATACTTTGCGCCTCAACATCATATTCAACATTCTCTAAATCATTCTCACATTCACATTCATCCTCACTTTCATCCCAATTACTTATTAATTTTAAAATTTCTTCATCAGCTATAAATTTAGAAGCCATTGATATCTAAACGAAACATAGATAACATTTATCTTTACTGCATGAACTATCATATGTGTTCATATATGTATATCATATATGATATGTGAATTTTGAACTTCACTGTTGCATGAAATATTATATGATACTTTCTTTCTACTTTCTTTGTTTCTTGTAAATATAGCATTTTCCAACTCAATACTTTATGAACATCAAGCAGTAATAAGAGAAATATGGACAAAATGGTACTTACCTAATTTGTTTATAAATTATTTGCACAAAATAAAACTTTTCACAAGAGCGTAATAAAACCAGCCGTCACTCTACGCACTTTTTGGATAGCAGTAAATGTTGCGATCGAAAGAAATCACTCAAATTTGGATGTGGAAACAAATAACATTGTGTTTGTGACAATAAACACTTACTGATTGGAAATGTACCGTAAGAAACGAGTGTAAGCATTCGATGGAAAAACCATATCATATATGATATGCTATGCAGTAAAGGGTTAAGAGGAGATCACGCCATTTCCCTGTGGAGAGTGGAACCTCAACTCAATTCCACGCACCTCCACTGGGCTAAATGACTTATTCATTACTACTTGCTCTCTTCCTAAGTCGATTGAACACCTCGAAATTCGTTTAGTGACTGACTAAACTGCCTTTCGGCTTTTAAAATAACTTTTGGCAAAAGTTGGAGATTGCAAACGTGCATTATTAACAAGATGTAGAAAGTAATAGACATCATCATCAATAGGGCTCTTCTCTAGCAGAACACCAGCAGCATAAAAAGCTATTTGATTTTGCTAGCCAAAATTGAAAAGCTAAAATAATAGTGCGAGTATGTCGGAAACCTGTCCCCTCTGTGAGACAAGGTAACTGTGGCATACGGCTATTTTAAAAGCAATAGTCATATAGGCTCCCTGAGATATGCAACACTTTGCTGACGATTCAGGGAGCATCACCAATTGCAATGGGTTCGAGCATACGAGTAGTATGAAATATAAAGGTTCCGCCAAATAATTTTTTTTTTTTTGAAAATGCTATAAAAAAAACTACTGAATATTTTCTCAAATTTCTTTTTTTATTTGAAAGTACAATCCTTCCGGTTAATAATGGAAATTTTTTTTTTTTTTTTTTTTTTTTTTTAATTTCATTTTTAATATCAATTTCTTAGCAACTATCTTACGCTAGACAAAAATGATTAAACTAGCTTAACTAACTTATAAATACCTTACTGGCCTCGTACGGACACTCTAAAGTAGAAAGAACAGATTAAATTACCTTTTGGCCTAATAAATAAAAAAAAAAAAAAATTGTAATATAATAATTAAAATAATTTATACTTAAGCTAAGAAAATATTTGTTTTTTTTTAAAAAAACTTAGCATCAGATAACTTTTTTTTTATATATATAAAACTTAAACCTAACTAAAAACTAGCTTAACCTACCTTAACTAAAATATATGTATATATAAAAATATATACATAATATATATTATATATATATATCTTTTTATCTTGTTTTATGTATTATTATTTTTTTTTGTTTTTTTTTTTTTTTTTTTTTGTTTTTCAAACTAAAATTACTGAACCTACCCACCACCCTAGCCTACCTTAGCCTACCCTGACCTACCCTAAACTACAATAACCTATGCAAGCCTGCCATTGGTGTTTGGCGGGCTTTGCCTTGAAGAGGCTGTCCTATAAAAATTTACCACTGACGTAGTCCGTTCCAACCACCAAAAACGTTGATGCTGTCGGACGACGTCTTCTCGATCTCGGCGTGAATTCGACCTACTGAACCTGAGGCGCTCGGGCTCGGGCGCGACATCACACTCGTAGAGGAACCGTCGTTCCACGGAATTGTGGGCCACGTGGAAGATTAGCGGTACCGCCAATCTATCTTGGATTAGCCCACATTGGTCTAAATAGAGGAATGCCTCTGGTGGGACAAAGCCGTTAAGGCGCACCCTCTCGTGGTACAAGTAGTTGGGGTAGTAAGCCCCAGAGATCAAGTTATTGTCCGAAGTCATTGCTCTTGCAACGTGGCTTCGAATCAGTTTTATCAGAAAATTGTCCACCCGTAAAATCCTGGCCCTATCGTATAGAACCTCGTTCGGGTAAAATTTCGTGTACTCAGATTCAGGTGTCCTATGTAACCCGAGACAAGTCCTGAGACATTGTCTCTCAAACACCCGAATCTTTTCCATTAAGCTGGCTCTCACATTGAACCAGACGGGACATCCATAGGCAACCATGGGCCTGATTAAGGCCATGTAGCAGATTACCTTCACCCTAGAGTCAAGTTGGCTGCTATGAAACAGCCATCTTGTCAGAGCGAAAGCGCCCCGGGCCCTTGCCAGAGCAGCATCTACATGTTTGTCAAAATATAGATACTGATCCAGCACGATCCCAAGGTATCTGACTACACTTTGTCTCGCCAGTGGACGCCCGTCCGGTCCAGAAATTGAGAACCTGCGCCAATTTTTTCTAGTGTCCCGAGAGGCCCTAGACAAAGGCGTTCTGAATAAAATAGATTCTGATTTCTGGAAGTTGATTTTCAACTTCCAGTCATCACAATACTGCTGAATTTTTTCGAAGTCACGCTGCAGAAGCGTAACAATGACGTCGATCGTTGGACCTGATCTGTACGCAATTAAATCGTCCGCGTACGCTATTGAATGGTGAAGAGAAGCTATCAGATCACTGAAGTAAATGCTGAAAAGTATCGGCGAGTTCACCGTACCCTGTTGCAGTCCGTTATTAATATCAAATGTTTGGGTAGAAGTCACGTTGGCAATTTTCACTACGAACTTTCTACCTGTTAACATGTCAAAAATCATATATAGCAGTGGTTTACTTATGCCCAACCGACTGAGCTTGTAGTAAAGTCCTTCTAGCCATACGGTGTCGAAGGCTTTTTCCAAGTCAATCAAACAGGCACCCGTGCATTGGTTCTTGCATTTATTCCACTGGATATCCGATACGAGCTTCGACGCGGCATGAATGGTGTCATGCCCCGCTCTGAAACCGAATTGGTTATCCGGAATGATTTTCTTGTCCTCAACCCATTTAGACAGGGCTCTATGGACCACCTTCTCGAACACCTTGCTGATACTCGGAAGGAGACTTATTGACCGAAGATTTGCCGGGTTGGAGGTGTCTTTACCCCTCTTGGGGATTAGTTACACCACCACTGTTTTCCAGTGCACTGGATATATGCATACTATTATATTGTTGAACAGGATGGTGTACCTCTCTACAGCCACTGGTGGAAGGTGCCTAAGCACAACATTGGATATACCGTCGGTTCCCGCGGACTTTTTTTCTTCAATGAGTCGAAGATCATCCGGAGATCATCCGTCGAAATGAACAGGGTGTTAGCCCCTTCACTGGCGACAGCATTGTTTGCCATAAAATCATCATTGAAACTGGTAAAACCAAGGTTCTCTGATCGCCATTGATCTATATCATTTTGAAGGTAGAAGTGATGAAGTAGGACTCTGTTTTCCAGGTCGCGGTTTGGGCGAATGCTGTCATTCACCGTATACACTTCCTGGAATACAGCTCCCACTGTCGCCACCTTCTCCTGGGGATCCTCGATCACGAAGAAATTATCATCCAAGACGGCGGTCTCTGGATCGATGCTAACTGTTCGTAGCAAGCGGTCATTGTCTGACGTTCTCGGAAGCTTTAGATCCTGAATGTCATTCTGATTGTTTCTCCGAAATATTTTATTTATTTGCGGGAACATACTCGCGCTGTTGGATTTTACAGCACGAATTCTGTTGTTCCAATGCAAACTTACAGATATTCTGTAATTTTCCTTGATTAACTGTTGGAGATTTTTAATCAGTGACTTCAGTGTCCTGACCTCCGAGTTTTGTCTGTCGGTAAACCGCCTGTACAAGAGTTTGAGTCTTGTCAGTAGTCTACTTTTTGGTCTGTGCAGTGCGTCGATTGTCGCGTTTCGGTATACGTTTGTGGTATCGTGCTGTCGTTGGCGTGGTATCGTATTGTTCATTGTCTGTTTAATGACATCGTCCATTTGTTGGAGGTACCTGTCAATCTCGTGGTTTGACAGGTTCCTATTAGACGGTGGGAAGGAGGCGCTCGAAGTGAGCGCTCTCGTCAGAGAATTGGTGAAGCGTGTCCAGCGCGCCCTACTGTAATCATAGGGGTATGTTTGGACGTACTCTGCCATTTCCGTGAATTCGTCTGGTAATTTGATTATGGCGCTTAGTCCGCAATGGTCACTGTCATATACGAAGGTCCGTAGACAGTTAGTAGACCATTCGTTTGTGTCAGAGAGTCTCAGTCGAGAGTCAAGAAGCATGAGATCCAGATAGGAGCCGCTCCTAGGATACGACGGACTATCCGTTGCGAGTATTTTGAGTCTGTACTCTATGCTCTGCAGAACCCACCAATCGCTTAGTAGGCTCCCCCTAGTGTTGGGAATAATATTTGCCCAATCACTATGTTTGGCATTTAAATCACCGGCCAGAATGTAGAAGTTCTCTACCGAGTTTAGGCGCAGAGTCCGAAAAAGTGTCTCGAGCTCTGCCATGAAAACGTTAGGTTGAGGTGCTTCAGGTGCGTAAGCTGATATAATGTACATTCTCTTTCCATTTCGGAGAGGAATGCACACAATACAGGCTTCTAGCCTATATATAGTTTTATATTTAAAGTTATTTCTAATAAATATCGCAACTCCCCCGCCTCGTGTGGCATTGGGTCGGTCTCTTCGAATTACTTTATAAGAATTGTGCCGGATTTTGTGCTTTTGGCTTAGCTTTGTTTCGCTAACCAAAAGTACATCAGGGCTTTCGTCCTGCAACAAGTTGAAAAGTACAGCTCTTCGCTCATCGAGGCTGCATCTCGCAGTTCGACGCGGCGTGCCCGAATCTTTGACAGCGGATACATTGTAAAATGTTTCCGTGTCTTCTTAATTTTTCCCATTTTACAGACTGGGATGCTAAGGAAGTGATGGTCCTTAACCTCTCCAGTTTGCTATTGGGTGCGAGCTGGACCAGGAAGAATGGTAACACACGCTTCTCCCGTCTGGCCCGCGCCGTGGTGAACGACTTGACTCCCACGAATTTGAGGTCGTCGCTCTCGAACTCTTTGAGCTCTGAGAGCATTTCCTCGGGATCGGTAGTCGAATACACGCCCTTGAGGAGCATCGTCTGCAGCCTCTCGGTCTTAGGGGTAAATAAAAAGAACTCAGTGGTGGTCTCTTTTAATAGTTCTTTGACCCGCTTATGCTGCTCCAGTGTGTTACATTGGATAGCATAGCGGTTCTCACCTATACCTTTAAAGACGAAATTGCCAACACCAATAACGTACTTACATAAGTCAATTGTTTCGCGTAGAGCCGTGGTGTGGGTAAGGATAGGTGGCACCTTCTCCTTGGGACGTTGCGGCTGCTTCTGTTGCTGCTGCTTCTGTAGTTGCTGCTTCTGTTGATGCTGCTTCTGTTGTTGCTGTTTCTGTTGTTTCGGCTGTTGTTGTTGCTGCTGCTTCTGCTGCTGCGAGTGATGTTGTTGTTTCTGCTGCTGTGGCTGTTGTTGTTGTTGGTGCTGTGGCTGTGGTTGCTTCTTCTTCTGCTGTCGTTGTTGCTGCAGTTGAGGTTGTGGCTGCTGTTCGGCCGTTTTTTTTGGCAGCATTTTTTGCGGCTGCTGTTGTTGTTGCTGCTGTTGATGTGACGGAAGCTGGACGGCCGTTGCCTCCTCTTTCTCCTTCTGCCGCATCTTATTTAATTTGTCCACTACGGCCTTTAGTTTGGCACGTAGGACACGTTCCTCCTCCTCGAGCTCGCTTAGCTCCTCCTCAGTACCCGAACTTGAGAGGGCGGCGAAGGGGTTGTTGTCCCCTGTATAGCGGCCTTCCCTACCATCTTGATGTTGTTGTTGTTGTTGTCCAGCTGCCTTGGACGTCGATGGTGATGGTGATGGCGCCCTTTCCTCGCTTCGACTAACAGCTTTTCAGCCGAAGGGGTGAGGGAGGGGCGCTTAATTGGGTTGGGCCTTCTGCTAACCCTTTTGCGCCTTTTCATGACGGCGGCCGGTGTTGCGAAATCGGATGATAAATCATCCGATTCCAACTCCGTAGGACGTACGGGATTTCCCCCGCCGTCTCCTGAGAAGAAAAAAAAAACAAAAAGCACGAACAAACTTTTTTCCCGACAGCGGACTCGAACCTACGACCTTTAGATTTCAGGTCGGGCGTTTTACCACTGCGCTAACTCGGGTTCCGCGAATACTTCGTCCAAATGCGAACTTATACTCGTAGTCTTACTTATTTTCTTTCGCACTACACAAGCTGACACTACCTACTCCTTCACTGGTCTGTGATCAACTGAATAATGGAAAATAATTTCATTCAAATGGCTCCTCGGCTGGCCATGCAGTAGCCTACACGATCGGTCCAATTTTTAAGCACATTATCGATTGTGTGCAGCTGTATTTCATAAATGGCTTCACGAATATTGTCCTTTAAAGCGTCAATTGTCTCTGGCTTGTCGGCGTAACACTTATCTTTGACGGCACCCCGCAAATAATAGTCCAACGGTGTCAAATCGCAGCTCCGAGGTGGCTAAACGACATCAGCTCTGCGGCTGATAATGCGATCTTCAAAAACAGGGCGCAAAACATCGAGTGTAGCTTCGGCTGTGTGGCACGTAGCGCCGTCCTGTTGAAACCAAATGTTGCCAATATCCTCCTCTTCAATTTTTGTGAACAAAAATTCGTTCAACATGGCCCGATAACGATCACCATTGACTGTAACGGCCACTCCTTGCTCATTTTCGAAGAAAAATGGCCCAATTATGCCTCTGGACCAAAATCCGCACCAAACAGTGGCTCGTTTTGAGTGCACCGGCTTGTCAATGTATGCGTGCGGGTTTTCTGTGCCCCAAATGTGACAATTTTGCTTGTTTATATACCCGCCAAGATCAAAATGAGCTTCATCTGAAAAGATGATTTTTTGGCAAAATCGGCATATCTTCTGTTTCAAAGTAATGTCGCAATATTTCCCAGCGTTGTTCAAGCGTATACACAACCATATTCGTTCAGCGGAAGGATAAAACTAATTATCTGTCAAATCAGACATGAGCTAAGTGTTACCATTCACGAAATAAGCACTACTTGAAAAAAAAACGTTAGATGGCGGACCCTGTACATTTCAGATTCAAGGGCCGATGAGTTCCCAGACCAAGAAAGACAACGCAAAACACAAAGCACAATATCATCGATACATGCTTTGGATCATAGATAAGGCTCGTATCCGTACTGTTTTTCGCAGTACAGTACTGTTTTTTTGACCCAAAAACTGCGTACTGCTTTTTTTCGCAAAAAGTACTGTTTTTTTCACTGAAGAAAATACATATTTACATTTTAATTTTCAAATGCATCAAAATTCAAATATAATTGTGAATACACATTGCAATGTAAAACGTTAGACTAGACAGTGGCAACACGGAGCCACTATTCACTGTTATTCCTGCATGCAAACAACGAACAGCGAAGTGTTCATGGCAACATGTCATATAGATTTTCTTTTTCTCTCCATTTTAATTATTGTCCTATCATTATTCATTGTTGTTCGGAACGAGTCGCCTCGTTTTGTTTTGCTTGTTCATTTTAAAGAATGCCTAGAAGAAAGAACACATTCAGCGTAAAACTTCGTGAAAAGTATCCTTTTCTCGAAAAAAACAAGAAATGAAAGTGATGTTTTGTGCAAAAAGTGCGGAGGTATTTTTTCCATTGCAAACGATGAACAACATCAAGACGCACTAAATGCTTCTACCAGCACATCTATAAAATAGCATTTTGCATCGGATTTGGAAACACATTTAGCAGCAATGGAAGGAGTGTGGGCTTATCATGTGATACATTCAAACCAAAATTTCAAGTCGTTGGATTGTGCCACAAAAATATTTAAAACGTGCTTTAAAATGGAAAAGTTTTGGTGTTCGCACAAGAAGTGTAAGGCAATAGTAACTAACATTTTCGCGCCACATGCACAGCAATTACTTGAACAAGACTTGAAAGACACTCGTTATGTTTCAGTGTACACAGATGCACCAAACCATGGAAATATTCAACTTTTTCCTGTGCTTGTTCGATATTTCGTTCCCACTGACGGTGTGCTTGTGAAAATTTTAAATTTAACCCAAGAGTCTGGTGAGAATTCAACAATGATATCGGAACTTATTGAGTCTGCCGCCGCAAATAGATTTGAACTGAAAAAAAATTGTCAGCTTTTGCGGCGATAATGCAAAGGTTAATTTTGGTGGAGAGACTCGTGGCGGCCAAAATAATGTTTTTTATCGATTGAAACAGTGGCTTCCGCATTTGAGCGGCATTGGCTGTGTGGCACACATAGCACACAATTCATTGAAATTCGCGTGTGATGAAATACCTTTCGATGTAAAATGGGTTGTTGTTAAAATATATTCTCATTTCTACCTTAACACTGTACGCGTGACTGCATTAAAAGAATTTTGTAAGCAGGCAGAAGTGGAATATGAAAAACTGCTCGGATATGCATAAACACGATTCTTAATTTTCGTGGGGGCAAACACCCCCATTTATTGAGCTTAATTCAAGCTAAACTTATTCTAACTTAATAACTAATCAGAACGGGTGAGGGAGCACAAAACTTAGAAACTAAGACTGGAAGGAGGGAGCGTTATTGAGAAGACGGAGTTTTAAGCATGGAGTGCTGAGGTTGAAGTCGAAGTTAATATTCGAATTAACACTTGCCAGCATACGGGAAATGGGTTCATTGGAGCCGTATGAGGTGCGGGGAGTGGATAGATAGAAGAAGTGAGGATTGCGTGTATTACGGGGGTTAGTGTTAAGAGATATGGAGTTATAAAGGGTGGCGCAGTCAATGGTACCTGTAAGAAGTCTATGAATGAAGATTATATCGGATACTCTTCTTCTTTCCCCCAGAGTGCTCAAGTTGATTAGTTTAAGACGGTCTTGATAGGGTGGTAAGAACAAGGGATTGTTCCAGGGCAGACCTCGAAGAACGAAACGTAGGAATCGACGTTGGATGCTTCGATTCTAGATATGTATGTGGGTTTGTTGATAAGGGGACCATACTTGAGATGCGTATTCGAGAAGGGGGCGAACAAAGGTAATATAGAAGGATCGAGTCACGTAAGGATTGGAGAATTCTTTAGACCAACGTTTCACAAAACCGAATGCAGAGTTGGCTTTATGAATTATATCATTGATATGTGCGCGAAAATTGAGCTCTTGGTCACATAGTATGCCAAGATCGCAGGGGGAGGTTTGATTCGTTTACGTGAGAAGGTGATTGATTGGCATTTGGAAATGTTAAGTTCCAAACAATTTTTGAAACACCAAACGGAAAAGCTGTTCAGATCCGATTGAATAAGGGAAGAATCTTGTTGCGAAGAAATGGTCTTGAAGAACTTGGTGTCGCCTCCGCGTACAGTGAGAGGTGGGAATGTTTGATGACAAACTCAATGTTGTTTATGGTAAGAATAAAAAGAAGTGGACCTAGGTGGCTGCCTTGGGGAACGCCGGAAGAAGCTAAGAATGGGTTGGAAAAGGCAGATCTGAAACGAACACTGTAGTAACGTTTTTTTTTACATAAGAAGATATCCGCTTCAACGCAGTGGGTTCAAAACCAAGGGAAGACATTTTGAAGAGTATTAGTTTGTGGGAGATTTTGTCGAAAGCTTTACTGAAATCAATTGAAATGACGTCAACTTCATTCCCATTCTCTAAAGCTGAGAGTGTGAAGGACACAAATTCGACAAGATTTGTGGTTGTAGACCTGCGTTTAAGGAAGCCATGTTGTTTGGAGGAGATTAGAGATTTGCAGTGGAAACTTAGAGTGTCATACAAGATACTTTCAAAAAGTTTGGGTATGTGTGACAGTTTGGCGATGGGCCGGTAGTTGTTAACGACATTCTTCGGACCTTTTTTGTGAACGGGAGTTATAAAAGAGATTCTCCATATCTGGGGAAATTCTCCAAGTGACAGGTATAAGTTGAATATTTTTGAGAGCAGGACGGAAATAATGGAGGAAGGGCCCAGGAGTAAATTCATCATGGAATTGATTCAATTTATTTTCAATGATATGGGGGTCAATAGTATGTGGGAGAAATGGTCCAAGGGAGGAATTTGGTAATTAGTCGAAATAGGCAGTATCCGGTACAAAATTGGCAAGAAAGTTGGCGATAGTTTTGGGATCATTCGAGGTTGTAAAACTCTTCAACAGTTTAATACTCATTAAAACTTATTCACAGCCTCTGCACTCTCCTATTTCGATATATGGACCGTGCCATTTCAGCCATTGAAACTTTTTGCGCGGGCAACATTGAGAGAAACACCAAAATGGAATGATGTGGCAGCAGTCATGAATAAGTTAGGCGAACTCCAACTGTACGATGCCAATGAAAAAGCGACAGATTTGCACACACAAAATAGATTTGTGAAAAACTACTGCACTGACGACAAAATATCGCAGCGGAGAGAGGGCCACGTTTCCACTGTGGATCGGTTGAAATATTCAATCATCTAAAAAACACCGATTGCGATTACAATGAATTTGCTACGATCGTTGAATACATCTTATGCTTGCCAGGAACTTCATCGTCGGGGGAATGAATTTTCGCTGCAGTCAACAAAACTTGGACGTCAGGAAAAACTCGATTAGATATGGAAACATTGCAGGGGATCAAATGCAATTTGAAGTACACTTGCCTTGACTTCTTCAAATATCACAAATCGAAGCCGGAATTGCTTCATAACATTGCATCAAAAAACAAATACTATGCAACCGCCACAGAAAAACCCAAATCTCCAGCGGATATTTACGACGATGCAGCGGATAAAAATGTTATTTTGTCCTTTTTTTTTTTATTTTCATTGAATAAAAAAATGTACTGCGTACCTAAGTACTGTTTTTTCAACGTCGGTATACTGTTTTTTATTTAATTTTTGGGCTGTTTTTTTTACTGTTTTTGGTCAAAAAAAAAGATACTAGCGTTAATCATAGACGACATATCATATTACGAGAGGGGACCAACTCACGAGCTCACAAACTCACCAGCTCACGAGAGATAATTGGAGTAACACCAAACCAATTACAATAAAATAAAATAAAAAAAAAAAGATCCTGGGAAGGAACTTGTATCCACGTGTGTGCTGCATATGATTTAAAATAGGACAATTTAGTCAGCGATCTCCGCAAAAGCTGCGGAGATGGAAACAAATGAGTGTTAAACACTTGCTTTACCAACCCCTGAGAATCGCCGCCAAAATTCGCTGGTGCAAACCCTGAAGATATTCCAAGCAAGGGTTTAATGGATTTCTGGCAAGTCCATTAATCCACATCATCACAACGTCATTATTTACTCGACATAAGTGTCCTTTTGTACAGGAGAGATTCGTCGATGAATTCATCATCGATTCGACATCCAAACATACTTTTAGGATGAGCAACTGCAATCACTTTGTGGTGAATACTTTCCACAAATGTTGATTCACCATGTGGGACATAAGTAGAACTGAAGCAGAGCTAAACATTTTTCAACAATATTATGAGCGCCTGCAAGCATGCTACAAGCATTTGAAAATTTGAAATTATTAACATTCCGTGGAATTCCCTGAGAAAACGTTCAATGGTGTTCGGGCAAGTGCATTGCTCCGCCTAAGCAATATATGACTCATCATGGGAAAGTCCCTGAATTCAGGCGACTCTTACTCGAACATATTGTTCTTCGGCTGTATTTGGTTCTATTCCAATTGGTGTGACTCGACAATGATGCACTCTGATAATAGAGGCGAATCAGACCTTGTTGATTTAAACGGCTAATCCGCCCCTCATCATATTCTAATATGATGAAGGTGAATATACCGGTCTATTGTTCTGTCATCTTATCATGCTAGCGTGATTGGGTTAAGAGACATTCAACAGATTGATATTGGAAAACGAGAAAGAAAGAAAATATTTTTTGTACTGCTATAGGATCTACCCTTTTTTCAGCTCTTGAACTCAACCAATAAATAAGATGTCAATGAAAATTGCTAAGAGAATTTCCCAAAGCAGTATACTTTTGTACATACATTTGCTTTCGGTGTAAAAACGTTTGATTTGTTACATATCTATACTGTCGGGAAAGCGATATCACATATGAAATGTGATGAAGAAATAAATTCACGAACGATTGGTAGCGATCCTTCAATTGAACCTTTTTTTTTTCAGTATGGGTATGTAAGTATTATTGTATTATAGTAAAGAAATTAAGAGTCATGATTGAATGACATCCGAACATAGTGCCTGGATAACCGCCTTGAATGTAGGTTGGATTAATCCAAAATTGTAACTTCCTGTAACGCCGCCATTTACTAAAGGTAGGCACCGAGTGGATGACTCTGTACTACCCACACTCACTACGCCAATACACCTTAACAACGCAAAACTCAAAACAATATCAAAAATCGTTGAGCCACGGTGGTATTAAATATGGGTGGTCTTTCTTGGGTAAAATATTATATTCCGGAGGTAAGCTAGTTCCCCGATCGGATCTCCAGGTCTGAACTCACCCAGGGAAAGCATCCACGAAAAGAAATGCACAAAAATTTGGGAAAGGCGCGAGAGCGCCGTGGCGTAACGGGTAGTGTGTCAGCTTCTGCGGCACGATGAGCGTGTTTTGATCCCTATAACCCCAATGCCATCACAATGTTTATTTCGCGACGTCTCTCCTTAGCGGGGTACTGGCAAAATCTTCTGTATTACACTTACCTCCTCTCTGCGAATGCAAGTCGCAGGCTCTGCGCCTTTGGCGAGGTACTTCCTCGATGACCCCCCAGAGTTAGCCAACCTCAACTTGGCCAAAATAACCAGTTTTCTTAACTCCACATGCCAGACTTAAATGTACATCCCCCTTCCCCTTAGATTTCACGTGTTTGTGTAAACTGGGTGCTTTCCAAACAGCACTCAATTAAATTAGTAAATATAAATTGGACATTGCAGCGGTACAAGAAGTTCGACTTTCAAACGGAGCAACCATTAAGGACATATACTTTATTCACAATCTTGGAAGAGGATTCTTCAGCAGCAACAAAATTTATTTATGAAAATGGTTCTAACCACTTCCATCGATACTGCTGATAAGCTTATTTGCTTGTTTTTTTCAAGAATTTCATTACCAAACAGTGACTCATCTTTCACACCAAAATTACCAAAACGAAAGCGATTGAACCATTTCCTCCGCAGTACCTTCGCCGTACACTTTCCAACTATTGCCCGCATTCCGATGTTTACCATATCACGCATTGTTAATCATTACACTCAAAGTAACGTTCCAAACACCAACGTTGTTTGCAATTAATGCCATCTATAGGCAAAAGGATCCACAAACCTTTTTTTCCAGATCCAATATTTAAATCTATCATTTCTTACATTCCGCCCCGATGCAAAACTTAGTCTGTCTACCCGTCTTGGCGCATACAAAAGCTCCGTACTCTGACCCAAAAGAAACTTGTTTCAATTTCCTTCCCTATTCTAATGATTTTTCTGACTTCTTTTGCATCTCTTTTAGGTCCACCCTTATCTTCCACCTTTTATCTCCGACGTCCTTATGTCCCTCTTTTTCCTCCTTTTAAGTCAGAGACCACGTTTCACATAAAGTATCACTTGCATTCTTTTTTAAAACATAATAGGCTTTTCCTTTTTCGCATACCTCATTCAACCAAGGCTTTCCTCTGGTTATGATTAGGATGTGGTCAGAATCGCTAAAGCTATTTCAACCGATTTCAGTAAGGTCTCTAATAAAATGTCCAACATACTTATACTTTTATTAAGTGTTCATTTTAAATCTGCCTTTCTAATCCTTTCTCAGCTTTCTCTGGTGTCCCACAAGACAGCCATTTAGGTCCACATATTTTCATTCTTACCATTAACGATATTGGAATAGTCATTAAATATCCCTACATCTGCTGTAAGCCGATGACACGAAGTTCTTCAAGACCAAATCCTCGAGACATGACCCTTCCCTGAATAAACTGGATCTCAACAGCTTTCCTAACTGCTTTTCCAAAAACTGCTTGAGGCTTAACATGTCCTAGTGCTAATAAAACATTGTCACGTAAATACTTAAAATTTTCTTTCCGGTTTATTTTCTCCCAACCCGTCCCCATCGGAAAGGAGCTCAATTTTTCTGCACCTATCAGTGATATAAAGGTCAAAGCCAGTCCAGCACGTGTTTTCGTGAATTCCTATGTGACTGGATCTGAAATTTTGCAGCGCACTTATTTTCTTCTGAATTTCACTTATGTATACGGTACGAGTTGCCCAGTCGGCCACCTCCTTCGATATAAAAAATGGCAGAGGAAAAAGTGCGGCTAAAAACACGAGAGCAGTGTACGCAGAGAACACGCTGTACAAAAAGGATACAAGCCTAGATTAGGGTTCATCCAAAATGAAGTTGGGGAGCTGGTATCGGACAACGAAAGAGTTGCAGCCAAATGGAGGAGATTTTTCTATAAACTGCTGAAATTATATGGAGTGCCAGCAGCAATGGAAAATGATGGATAACATCAGAGCAGAGGTTCAAGTAGAATTGCCAGCCATTGAGGAAGTAATAGAAATAATCCATCGGCTTAAGAACAACAATTAAAATACAGAATGTCACAAATTTTTGTATTTTCGTAAAGGTTTTAAATACAAATACAAAAATAAAACAAGGCCGCAGAAATCGACCTGGAATTAACAAAATATGAAGGAGAAAAACTAACAAAGAAGTTACATGGGCCCATCACAACTATATGAAGAATGAAACTACCCCGAGGAATAGAAAAATTCCGTCACCATATCCGTATTCGAAAAAGGTGACGAAACACAATGCAGCAATTAGAGAGGAATATCGCTGCTATCAAGTTGTTACAAGGTGGTCTTTTGAAGAGACTAACCATCGTCCAATCTGTAAAATTACAACTATTCCTAAGTTGTTTGAAAAACTGGTTTGTGACAAACCTACACCTCTCTTAAAGAGATTTAACTTCCCGTCTCAGCATGGCTTCGTTGCAGGTAGATCGACTACCACCAAACTTTCAATTTTTTGTAATACCGTCCTGAATTACCTTGAGAATGGCTTACAATGTGACGTAATTTATACCGACTTTGCTAAAGCATTTGATCGCGTTAACCACAGCACGTTAATTTCAAAATTGACTAGCCTAGGATTTCACTTCAGTTTGCTAAAGTGGATTCATTCCTACTAAACTGTTCGAAGTAATAACACCCTCTCCTCACCAGTTTATGTTACCTCTGGAGTTTCTCAAGGTAGTCACCTAAGGCCTTCTGCACTTCCTTGTATTTATTCCATTCCAGACCTGTTTTTAAATTCCCACTGTCTTATGTTTGCCGATGATTTGAAGGTTTTCAATCGCTCAATGCAGGACTATACACTCAATGCAGGACTCTATCCTTCTGAAAGAGGATCTTGAACGACTTTCTATATGGTGTCATAATAATGACCTTCGTCTAAAATGTATTTTTATCGAAACCTCTCTCCATTTCCCTTTAAGTACGTTATCCATCATACCCTCTGTCCATTATTTCCTTCAAAAAAGATCTAGGAGTTATTTTTGACGCAAAGCTTAGCTTTTGCAAGCACATTGAGTTTTTGGCTGCCAAAGGTAATCAGATGTTAGGTTTCGTACTGCGTAATTCAAAAGACTTACATGATCCTCATACTCTTAAATGTCTATTTTTCGCATTTGTTAGATCTCATCTCGAGTATAGTAGGAATTGAAAAGATCCAAAAGTGTCTAACTAGAGTAGCTTTGCGTAGATTGCGATAGAATATTGAAATGCCTTCTTACGAGACGAGGTGCAAATTATTTGGTATCTTACCTCTTTTCAAACGGGGGCTGCAATGAACTTATTTCTAGATGTCTAAGGATGTCTAAAATAAATACAGCAATATATTCGAATTTTATTTTAATAGAGACTCCTTTAGGAATAAATTAAATCTATTGTTAGGCTTTTTGTCATTTTTAATTAATTATATTTTTGTATTATGTAATCTAGCGAGGACAGTGAATGTACTCATTTGGTTGATTGATTAAAATTGTAAAATTTCAATACGCTTTGGAAATAATTGGAGACTATCAGTGCAGCTTAAGGGGGAACCGTCCGACGAGTGACCAGATGTTCACTATATGGCAACTTTAAGAATGGAAATGGGAATTCCAGGGAACGATACACCAACTGTTCATAGATTTTAAGAGGGCATACGCCTATGATTCTATAAATCGATCGAAAATGTATCACGTCCTTGTAAGGCTAGAAATCGCGAAAAAGTTGATGAAACTGATACAGGTACGCCTAAAGAGAAACAAAGGACAAGTTAAAGTAGGAAATGTCTAATCTGAAACATTCGAGATACGTGGATTAAAACAAGGAGATGCCTCGTCACCAATACTTTTTAATTTGTTGCTGGAATTGGGAATGAGATCCCTTCAAGGGAAGAAGAAGGGAATAACCGTAAATGGAATCAGAACCGTCTCTAGCGAGAAAGCCAAATATATGGTCACTGACCAACTTGGATCGATCCAAACCTCGCAACTGACTGTAGTTGTTAAACGCTTTGAGAAAATGGACGTTTTGAGAGTCAAAAACGACATTATGATCGAAATAAATAAAAGCATGCATATGGGCCATGTTTTTTCGCTATGAATGAATTACTTAAAGCAATTCTCTTGCTCGCAATATTAAAATTCGCATTTCTAAAACCATCACAATGCGGAAATGTGAAATTTTACGAATGTAAACCTGGTCTTCTTTTTATAGGGTTCATGCGGGTTCAAGAGCGTACGCTTTTATGGGGTTTGTCACACAACCTGGACGGGGTGCAGAGGGTTTGTGTCGGAGATGTTGGTTCACTACTCTCAGGGGTGATTGTCCTAGATAGGATTTTGAGAGATTCGACTGAATTTGTCACGTTGGTTGTAGTTCACAGTAACTTTTTTGTTTCCATGTCATTAGAATGTTATATTGGAAATGCACACACAAAATATGAATTTTGAAGTGATCTTATACTGCGAGTGTTATACCTTCGTCAGAACTTTTTTGATCATCTCTCATTCACAACTGATGTTGTTTTTCCGTATAGGAAGTGTTCTTGACTATGGACAGACTTTCGGTTCAACAGTCGGTGATGATTACCATTGCACCACGACCGCCCATGACTAAAAAGGAGGAAAATATAAAATAAGGAGAAATTATGGTGGAAATCAGGACGAAGAAAGGGACGAAAAGAGGAAGCCACACAATCAAAAACGCGAGGAACTCTATTCAGCCGCAAGCATTATCCGCGGAATTAAATCCCGAAAACTAAGGTGGGCACCACATGTAAAACGAATCCACAGTGGATAAACAGTCAAACGAATAATGAATGGAAACCCCGTAGTAAAAAGATCGCCAGAAAGGTCGCGTCGTAGATGGGAGGATAATATAAGGATGGATCTAGATTCTAGATCCCATTTCTAGAAGAAATGGGACAGAACAGGAAAACATGGAAGGAGCACACTCATGGCAGGGAGGCTTGCAGAAGGGTAGTCAACGAAGCTCTCAACTTTCGAGTTCCAAATGGCCATTAATAATAATAGTAATAATAATGCGGCAACGGGTAGGTGCTTTTCTTTGCTTCCTTGCAAGATTTTACTAATTTTACTAGAAAATTAATTGCCAACTAGATGTACAGTCAGCTCCCAGCATCATTTAGAAATTTTATGTTCTGCCAATAGTTTGATTAAGGTTTTCTCGATAACTTGTACGTGTTGTTGGTTGCGGTGAAAAAGTTGTTAATATTGGATTCGGCGTGCATAGTTGGGTCAACTTAGAGGTAACAGTGGAGATTAAAGGTTGGTTTTCTGAGATTAGAGTACGGAGTAGATAGAAAGCCTATGTAGTCTGCGGTAGCCTACATTTTATCCGCGAGTTTTAGTTGAGACCTACTTTTTGCTGTATGCCTGTCATACTTGGTTTAAGTCTTCTACCTTGCAAAGCTGAGGCAGGGAAGACTTATGCAAAGGCTTTCAAGGTAGAAGACCTTCAATTCTAACTTAGCTCCTGGCCAGCTGATCCCATTTTTCTATTTTATTGTACGAGGCTGGTCCGATAAGTACTTAGCCTACAAAAGAAAAACTTAAATTTTGGAGAAATGGCTATTTATTTTTCAATATAGTCTCCTTTTAGCTCGATACACTTGACCCAGCGATGCTCCAACTTCTTTAACCCGTCTGAAAAATACGTTTTCTCGAGGTCTTCAAAGTACGAGTAGGTCTCCGTGGCGGCAATAACCTCCTCATTCGACTGAAATTTCTGCCCGGTGAGTGACCTTTTCAAGTTTGGAAACAAAAAGAAGTCGCACGGGGCCAAATCTGGAGAATACGGTGGATGGGGCAGCAGTTCGTAGCCAAATTCGACCAATTTGGCATAGTACAGTCCTGTGACCGTTTTGCCATTGTCCAGGTAGTCGATGTAGATCACACCTTGTGAATCCCAGAAAACGGTGGCCATCACCTTTCCGGCCGATGGGACAGTCTTCGCCTTCTTCGGAGCACGTTCGCTGGGTGAAATCCACTGTTTCGACTGTTCCTTGGTCTCTGTGGGTACCAGTGGATCCATGTTTCGTCGACTGTCACGAAACGACGCAGAAACTCCTTCGGATTGCGCTTAAACATCGTCAAACATTGCTCTGAAGTGGTCTCACGGTTGCGCCTGTTGTTCGAGGTGAGCAAATGCGGCACCCATCGCGCCGACAGCTTTCTCATCCCCAAATTTCTTGCAGGATATGACCCACGCGATCTTTTGAAATGCCTACTGTCTCAGCTATCTCGCGCACCTTCAGTCGGCGGTCTGCCAATACGAGATCGTGGATTTTTGTCACGTTATCCTCCGTGGTAGCCCTTTTCGGGGCACCTGGACGTGGCTCATCAAAAACCGACGTGCGATCACGTTGAAACTCGTTAAACCAATTTTTGATGGTCGCCATCGAAGGAGAAGAGTCACCGTACACAGCATCGAAACGCTCTTTGATTTTGCTGCGCGATGTCCCTTCCAAAAACAAGAATCGAATCACCGACCGATATTGCCCTTTTCCCATTTTTTCTAAAATCCGCAGACACTCCCGCTTCCGCACGCGGTCAAAACAAAACTACGAATCCGATCAGAATTCATACTACACGATAGTAAGTTGCTCTTGCGATACTGGCGCCATCTGGCGCGGAGGCTAAGTACTTATCGGACCACCCTCGTAAAATAGTTACTTTTCTTTTTTTTTAAATAAGGGGCTAGTATGGTGCACTGCGACCAGTGTAGGTCTATTGTGCCTTCTAGCCAATTAGAGAGAATGTCCCTCATAGGATTTGAGCTGATCCCCTCAAGAGTCATGATTTCTCTGAGGAAGATGCGCTTCCTAAGATGACAGTACACTCACATAATATGTGCCTCGACAGTGTCCTCGTTACTCGCCCTCTAGACCGAGTCGACACTCGGTTTCAGACAAGAGGTTAATTTTGTTAAAATGATATCTCAGATTACGCCAAATTAGTCTTCGACTTTGGGATACTTACCTGTTATTTTTTTTCTTTTAATGACATCAAACCAATAATCGAAAAAAATATCAATAAACTTAGGAAGCATCCAGAAAAGTACAAAAACGAGAAACTACAAGCAAAAGCCAACCAGAAAGCAGTCAAAGTGTAGTTTTAATAAAAATAACAATTTGGGTTGTTTTTTTTTTAAGATTTTTTATCTACTTTAACATCAACACATTTAACAAAATATTGAAACATTTATTAATGTCAGAAGTGAATTTTTCTGTCATAGTTTTTTTTTAGATAAATATTTATGGATCTGTGTTATTTAATTAATTTGTTTATTTCTCTTTTTCTTTGAGGATGACTAGAAATACTCAAGCCTGAATGAATTGCCGGCATAAATCCTTATTTTTGTCTGATAATTTTAGTTTAGAAAACAGACTTTCTATATATTGTATCAGCGTTTCAGCATGCAAGAGGGAAATGGTAAGTAAATGGGATTTGAGGACTTACCAAACTGACACCATAGAAAACAAGGTTCTATCAAAAATAAAGGTGAAAAAAAAATTAAAATTAATTGCCGAAAAATGATCCCTGAGTAGAAAGACCTTCTATTCACCTAGAAGCCTCACCATAAGCCACACTCTCTGACTTTTGAAAACATTTGACCGATTCCCTTATGCGTGTTCCATTTATCTGAAACAATTCGCATCCATAATTTTATGTTTGAAAATGTATCTTCAAACTTGTGCGTATTCTCAAATTGAATTTTTTTTTTTAAAAAGTTTGTTTTTATTTCTTGTGTCATGTGTGAGTGAGTAGAGTGAAAGTGTTACGTGTGTGGTGAGAGTGTCTGAAAATGTATTTTCAAACTTGTGCGTGTTTTTCAAAACTTAGCGGATAAGAAGGGTTCTTTTACAGAGACCTCTTATGTGGCTTATAACACTGTTGCCGAAATTTTTATAAAGATTTTAGGGGGGGGGGGGAATTATAAAAGCAGGTAAACCGACAACAGCCATGTTGAGGATTTTAGATGAATGACGGATATAGCCTTCAGACAGTCGAACAAATGATGTGACTGTCAAGAAAAGTCGCAAGAATTACTTGTGTAAATAAAAATGTATCCCTTTTTGGTTTAAGGAAAAATATAAGTAAATTAAATCACGACACTACTAGAAGCAGTTTAAATTTTTGTACAAAGGTTAAGAGGAGTCAATGCCACAATCTGCCTTTTAAAAATGAATAATACGCCCATGTCCTTGTAAATCACATTTACCCACCATTTAACTCTAGCATACTACAAACCAAGTACCAAGCAGTCAACCACTGTCGACTGCCAGTCCATTTCCTATGTTTCAAACAAAAATAAATATTTATTTTGTAAAACTTCGCCTTTCAACAAAGTTCCGACGGATAGTTCTTTATTAATCACTTTTCATTTTATTTTGTTTATGAAGATAAACCATGAATATGATGATAAGTCCGTATGCATACAAGTACATTACATGTTATTATTTTAGCTATTTTTCTCATTCCAGTTTAAACATTTATTTATTCATTTATAATTCAATTCTTTTTGTTTTTAACATTTACATCGTTAAGTATATGTTAATATATGTTGAAAATCGTGGTTTAAGGAAAAGATATTCATTAGTTAAATATAATAATTACTTTCGTTAATGTATCATATTTAAGTAATTGATTATTCATACATAATTGTTTTATTTTATTATGGCACTAACATCCAAGCAGATTGTGTAGGTTTTGTAGGTTTATTATTTTAAAATGTTCTTGTTTGTGTCTTTTAAGTACATATGTAACAAACGTCATTATGTTTGTATTGTTCTTAATGCTATTGGTTATTTTATTTCAATTAAGATACTTGCTTTATATAAGTGACATCGATAAGTAATAGTATTATTTTTATATACCTTCATTTTATCAATATATGTATGTAAGTAAATGTAGTTTTTTTTTTTAAACACCAATACCATAATATGATTAATTTATATTCTGTACTTCTTTCATTTCAATCTTGTTTTGTTTTTTTTATAGTTTGTATAAGCAGCTTAAAATATTCAAATATATTAATTAAATGTTATATAAGTTTTTTTCCGTCAAATATTTCGACAGTTCCCAGCTATAGGATATTTTTCAATGATATTTCATCATTCGTTTGCCAACAATCTCGTCATCTTTTTACTTGTTTCGTTTTTATTAGGAATTGGAAAATAACACTGTTCTCTTTCATATTCTTTCAAATTTGCCTTAATCCTAGTAATATAATAATTTTGGTTATATATATATGTATGCATATTTTTCCTTATATATACATATATACATGTATTTAATATTATAATGGTTATGCATATGATTTATATAATTTGAAATTTTTATGTAGTGTTGCTGTAAATGTTGGCCCTTGGTTAAGAGTTTACTTTTGAGCAACAAGGATATTTTTATTCATAACAAAAACTGCATTTTTTTTATTTTATATATTTTTATTATTTATTTGAAATCAAGAAAAATAAATTTTTGTTTGTTGCTAATTTTTAAATAGTATAGGAGTGTTTGGTTTTTTTTTTTTTAAATGACACTAAGTATACAATAGTAGTTGAATAGTTGCCAAAAAATTTTCTAACGATGTGCTAAATATAATTAAATTGTTCTAAAATTGTATTTTTATTTTCAATTGTGTAGGAAAGCTGATAACTCTTAAATTTTATTTAGAATCTTAGAATTGTTTACATCAATATTTATTACAATTGTTTTATTACTTTTGCCCTTAGGTCTTAATTTACACCATCATAGATAAATAATTATTTTTTGTTTTTAAAATTTTTTTTAGGGATTATCATATATTTTTTTGTTATATGTAGATTGAAGTATTCTTAAATGCAGTATTGTTACTTCTTATTGACAAAGAAAAAAATTATAATATTAATTCTACATCAAATTTGGAAATATTGAATTTATATAAGTGTATTTGTATAAAGGTTGTTTTTTGCTGTATGTGTATTTTTATTTTTAATTTTTCTTAATTGGAATACAGGTAGTTTATTTTACATATATTTTCATGGTTGATTTTCGTATATCTATTTATATCTTTTGCTTTCTTAAAAATTAATCTAATTGAGGAACAAAAAAATTTAGTTAAAATCACAACGAAATAAAAGACACTTGTACTTTCTGTTTCAGTTTGTTACTATCGTTTGTGTTCTTGTGGTTGAAATAAAATATAAATTAAAAGTAACAAGTTATTTATACATCTTCTCGGTATGACTTTTGTTTGTTGGGAAAAAAATTAAAATATAAATAGTATTTTTAAATAGTGTTAGTTGTCCTTAGTCGTATGTTTTATTACAGAAAATATTTAATAATTTTTTTAGCTGCCGTTCGTGGTGACCAAAAACTTGGAAAGGAAAATTGACAAATTTTATTTAAAACATAAATGTTTATATTTTTTTTTAAATATTAAATATTTTCTGTATTAAAAATATATACTTATTTACGTGCAAGAAAATTGGGATAATTTTTTTTCAATATATAATTTTTTTTTTGATTTTTTAAACTTTGAGTAAGATATCTGATAAATGTATTTATAAATTAAGAATGATTATATGGATATACTTGCGATAGCCGTGTTTCGAAGCAATGTATCGTCATCAAAGGTTTTCGGTTTTTTTTTCTTCACTTTCTTATCAATCGGTCAGTTTTTTTTAAATGGTTTAGTCATTGGGATGTCCTTTTATCAGTGCATTGGATTCGTCAACGAATGTGTTCCTCCGTTAAAATATATTGATATTGGTACATTTAAACATTTATATATGATATTTCTTATATCTAGACACAAAATTACACCGAAGTGGTGGTGGTGAAATTGTGATTTTCATTTTAACATACATCGTTTGACAAAATATTGATTATAATAAGTTTATTTTAAATTACACAGAATATCCAATAGTTGTTTGGCTTGTTTTAATTTTTTTTTAATAATTTTTCTTTAATTTAAAACATTGATTAATAAACTGTAGCTATGTATGGTTTTCTGTTTTTGAAATAAAAATAATTTTTTTTGTGTCCCTGTCAAGCTGTTCACTCAAAATTAATGGCTGGAGAAAAATCGTCAAGTGACTCAACTGACAAGGCTTTTTCTCATGTTTCAAAGGAAATTATACAAACAAAAGTCAATAATTCTCGAGCCTTCTCAGAATTCCTAGCTTAAGGCAGTCAGTTCATATTAGCCTTTCGACTCCTGCCTTCTCCCTGGCTTTGATCCTTTCTAAAAATCAATGTGCTACGTAAAGCAAAACACAAAAAAAATGGTTCATCCTCTCCTCTCTTTCTAGTTTGCTTTTTTGTCCTTTTCAGGCGATGCAGTCTTCTCCTTTTTCAGTAACTCATCGGTTTCCTCTGCTTCTATCGCTTCCGTTGCTTCCTCTTCTTTCAATGGCTGTTGTTCCTTTTCGGGTTCCCTCTTCTCACCTTGATTGGCCGGAAGAGCTTTCAGAATCGCATGCACCTCTTCGGCCACGGCCATCAGGACAAATTCGAATTGTTGACGTGTTGCTACCAGTCCTGCTCGTTGGTCTCGGAGATGCTCTAGTGTCGCTGCAATGTCAATTTCGCGGGCTCCCTTATTCATTCGACCGAGGACGAGATCGAGTAGGATGTAAGCTCCCGTTCGACCTGCGCCAGCGCTGCCGTGTACCACGATTGGACAGGATCGGCCCCGGTAGGACTTGTTTACTTTTCTGAAAAGATAAATAGAGAAAAAACGGTTGAAGGTGGATCTCGTGTGAGTACGTTTTCCAACAAACCTTCGGAAGTCCAGTAGCGCCTTTGCTTGTGATGGCACACCGCTCTGAGGCCACGATAGGAAGTGGAATTGTGTCACAGTGCGGGTCTCACTGGTTCGTAGGTTCTTTAGGTAAAACGAGCGCACCAGGTAGTCATCACACCAGATGTGTTCACTAACTAGATGGACCTGGAATAAGGGTTTAAGATTTTAAAAGTTTTTAAAACCCACTTGAAGTTTCAGTTTAGGTAGCTCTTCTTAAATCTTCCAAAAAGTCAAAGGTACCAGCTCGAACAAGGCTTATTGTCTAACCCTTGTTAGGCCATGGCATATGGCTGCCCCTACTACTCGTTCACATTTAAACTAGAGGTCCACAAAATCATTGGCAAAAGCTTTTTCCAAATCTAGTCAAATGTGTCTCCGCATTACTCTTCTATTGATTAAAAGGTCTTCCTTACTCTTTTTCGAAAAAAATCTAATTTTGATCATATTGAACGACTATAGGATGAATCTGGAGTTCGACCAACACCCATCTCATTGGTCAACTGAATCCAGGACTGCATTCTAAGCTGTTTATTTTTTTTTTTGTTTTTTTTTTATAATTAGTGCAGGTTCAAGAGTGTACGCTCTAATGATGTTTGTCACACAACTTGGATGGGGTGCAGATGGTTTGTGTCGAAGACACACTACTCTTCGGGGTGGTTGTACCAAATAGGATTCGAGAGATTCAACTGAATTTGCGTTGGTTGTCGTTCACCATGCCATTAAGGTGTTATATTGGAAATGCATACACTCAATGCTGAGTTTTCTTCTTCTTTCGGACCCTCTTGACATTGCCTAGGTATTAAAGGCATTGTATGACAAGATAGAAGGTCGACGCAAACGTTAGAGAGAAATACTTGATTTACCAGGGTGCGTTAAAACTTGTTATGTGGGTAAATCTAAAAAATCTTGGAAGCTTTTGACCTAAAACCCAACCAGTAACCTTTTGCTAACGCATCTTCCTATATTTTGTTCTCTAATCTACATTGCCCTATTAGCTCTTTACCAATCATACACTGTACGAGGTATCTTCAAAAAGTAACAGGAAGAATAGAGATCTTTTTAATTGTCTTGTCTTGTATGCTTTCTCAAGTTCTTTGAGATTCGCGGTATCTTACCTCATATATATGGTACACCTCAGCGCCTTCCTCTGGCCAGTAGCGCGCACATGCAATCTCTCCATTCTCTTGCAATCTACACAGCGACACGATCACGACTGCTCCCTGTTCCCAAATCATCTGCCAGAAGTGCGCCAATGTCGTCGGCAATGGTCCTTGAGCTGCAACATAAGCCGGTGCTCGAGGATCATGATCAGTCTGAAAACCAAACCACTTTGAGTTAACCTTTTATCCGAAAATCCAAACAAACCCTCGTATCGCTGTTCTCTTACAATTGTCGAGGCATTGATGTAGTCTAGTCCTTCGGCATTTGCCAAGTGATTCAGCACCACACGTGAGTGATCGTAGGGTAGAGGAGCTCCGGGACGGTTCAGCGTCGCGCACTGGGGCTGAAGAGCGGCATCTCTTGCACTCGGTTCGGCCTCATAGCGACAT
This sequence comes from Merodon equestris, assembly GCA_958301585.1. NCBI lineage: Eukaryota > Metazoa > Arthropoda > Insecta > Diptera > Syrphidae > Merodon > Merodon equestris. The sequence goes on along the minus strand of OY284416.1, from coordinate 44,546,291 downwards.
AGGGCTTCCCATTCACGCTGAAGGCGTCCTTTATTCCGCAGGTGATCTTCCATATAAGACTATAGGAAAAGTAGCTTGTTAGGTTGCTCATCTTCTAAGAATTCATTTTCAATCTTACCAGAACCATGTGGCCGGTTGAAATGTCCATGTTGGTCAAAGCTGGTTCCTCACTCCACGATGAAGTACTCGATCGCGATGACGGTGGTCGATCATTCTCCTTGGTAAGCGACGTTATGCGTCCACTCGCTACGGGTTCAGATGCGCCACCCTTTCCAGCCATTCGAGCACGACACAGATCCTGAAATTTATAGTCATTCCCGCTTTGATTTAATTCAAAGCAAGATATGCTCACCTGGTAGTCCTTACTGCAGCTTTCTGCCCCTGTGATGCCGGATTGTAAGCCGCCGAGCTTGTCGCGCTTCTTATCGTGACGTCGAATGAGAAGCAATGTCACCAAGATGACAATCGCTGCTGCAGCTCCAGCTCCGGCAAACATGTACGCCATGATGTGAGTCACATCGGGTCCTTCCTCGGCCAGTTCTATCCGGGCTGCGGATACACTACCGTCCTCATCGGCCTTGATTTTATCACCAACTCCAGCTCGAATCACCGTCACTCCCAAGCGTCGCAAGATGTTGTTCTTCACTCGGACATCGTTGATTGCCTTGGCGACGTCGCTGGCGGTCTTCTTCTCCGGATTATTTGAATCCACCCGGAAGGATACCTCGTGCTGGTGGACACTAAAGTAAAAAGGGGATTCAGTACTCAAACAATGGGGCAAGTTTGAGGAATCCTACGTGAGATAGTTGAAGAAGCCCTGCATATGGAGGATGTTGGCCAATTCGTTCACGATCCTTACTCCGTCGCTCCAACTGTCAACTCTGCATGGAAGATAACATGGATTCAAGGCTTCAGAGGATATTTGAAAAGTACTTACGGGTTCTTGACAAACACATGCGCGTACTCGGTGTCCACCGAGTGCGGAGCATGATCTTCATCGGAATGGTCCTTTACCACTTTCTTCTTCTTAGCCGTTCCATCGCCCTTGATATGGTCGGGGAGGACTTCCTTGTTCTGATTCTTTTCGTCTGCCTTCTCGGGCTTGTCCGTTGATGTATGCACTGATGGTGGGGGTCCAATCATCGGTCCGGGTTTCTTGACATCCAAACGCTCGTGGCGGGTGAATCCCAAGACATTGGCCAAAAATTCCCGAGCCTTATCCTTCTCCAAATTGTCCATATCTAGACGATTCCGGTTTGGCATGAAGACCAAACCACCCTCGGTATAGATCCCTTCCTGACCTATCTTTTTCGGCTGCTTGACGGGGTAAATGTTCGTGTTCAACATCTCCTCTTCCTCCGGGGTGATGCCACTGACGCGTTTGAAAGGCATCGGTGCATCCTGTGGCGGCTGATTCTCTTTGACCATTTCAAGATTCTCCCTAAAGTGTGATTTCAATGCCGGACTGAGTTCCTCCACTGGTAGAGTATCAGGCTCGTCCAAAACATTGCCCTGATCTTCGACCTCGTTCCAGTTCTCTTGCATTTCATCCCGATAAGGATGCTTGATTAGATTCTTGATTTGTTGTTCAACGAATAAGGAATACAATTTGTCTAGATAGTCCTTCCGCGACGGACCCCGGTAGTCTCGTTCTCGTGTGATATGAGCTCGTCCATGCTGACTGGCGTACTGATGACCCGGCGCTTGTTGGTACACTCTGCGGGATAATAAATCGAACACCTCGTCGTTCTTTTTTAGCGGCGGATAGAAGACTTCGTCGGCATAGTCCTCGCTTGGTGGTGTAAAGCGGACAGATGCCATTGGGCTTTGTGGGCCTAGGATCTCTGGATCGGGAGCGAGATTCGCGCACAGATTCGGTGGCAAGGGTGTATCACGTTGGAGCGAGAACAAGGTACCTTGGATGCGACACTGAACGAATGGATGATCCCAGCCGAGGCCAGCACCTTGCATCTCCTCCAACATGGTTGCCAAGATACGAGATTGTTCCTTCGTTAAGGGCTTCCTGAAACGATAATTGTCAGAAGTGTCCTTGGGCGTGTAACCAAGGCTTGAATACTTTTCGATGTCCTCCTGTTCGACACCACTGATCGGCAGGCATTTCCCGAAGATGTTGTCTGACAATGGAACAGAAAAGATGAACATGGAAACAGAAATGTTATGCGTTCGTTTAGCTAAAGAATTTGCGTCATTCTTACCATCGTAGCAGACCTCGGCGCCTTCCAGACATAGTGTTTTAACGAAATGACATCCTGCAAGAAAGAAGAAACGAGTGAGGATAAGGACGAAAACGATTAGGAGTATGAGTAAAAGTGACATAAAACAAGGCCACCGCAATGACGCAGGATTCGCACACACACATACACACAGCTCTCTAGGACACATAGAGAAAACCCCAAAATACTTTCATTCTTTCTTGAACACAACGTCTTAGTCAGGGAGGAGACAGTCTCCGATGGGCGAACTGCGCCTCAATGGAATTGATGTCCTTTGTCCTTTTTTGGCACACAATCATAGTTTTGTGCGTCAGTATTTACGTTTGCTTGCGAGATGAAGCGACCTAGCCCCAGTTTATGAAGCCAAACCCTGCTTCCACTTTCTTTCATTTCGTCCTCTTTTGTACTTTTTCGCTGTCGCTTTGCTTGCTCTTGTACAGTTAAGGCTTTGTTATATTCATTTTTGCTTTTTTTTGCGAAACGACATTTATCCTTTTGTAACAGGGGCGGGGGAAAAGGTGCTGAGGAGCGATGGGAGTATGTGGGTGCTTTTGTGAAAAGTTCGTTTCTTCAAGGGTTTAAAGAGTGTGCGGAGGGCTTTAAAAGGAACTTGGACGGGAGATGACAAACAACTGGGTTTGGTTAATCGATTGTGACATTTAGTAGTAGTTGGCAAGGATCAATTGAGTTGTAAAGGTTTTTCGGAATAAACTATGAAACACAGTTGGGCGCCAGAGCGGCATGTGACCTTTGGCAGAGCAGGAAGGATATTTAATGCTAGCATATGGGAAATTAGGACGTTATTTGTTTGGGAAGTGGAGCTTGTGAGTTGTGTGTCAATGATGTTTATATTTTCCTTAATTTATGCGAAAGGACAGGTAATTAATTTCGACAGAATGTCTTAAGACTTGATCCGTCTTTATGTTTATATTTGTGACCTTTACGCGGAGATCTATGATGCGATGACCTTCAACTGAGCTTTACCTTAGGCAAACATCCTAACGTCATTTGTCCCTATGTCTAATAGGTTGAATGCTCAAATTATTTTAAATCAAAGATTTGTTAAATAACTTCCGGGAAACTTATATCACTATCGTTAAATGAGGCTTGAAGATCCCGATTTAACCGCGTAGTAGCATCTACCTCTAGGTGAAATGGGTAACTGATATATATTTGGTCGTCTAGTACGTAAATACTGGTAGGTGCTTTAACGTTTTGGTCTTAAGGAATGTGGAAGAGTTAATGTTAGCATATAGAGCTTCGCTGCGACCTCCAAGGTAAGTTTCAATGGGGCGCTAAGGAAACCAAATTAAAGTAATGTCTGTGGCATAGTATCGAATGCTTTAGAGAAGCCTAATAGTACTAGTGATATCACATTATTCTCATCAATTTTACAGCGAAAGTCCTTAACAATCTCTATGTGCACGGGGATGTAGCTGTATTGTGGCCTAAAACCTGACTAGGACGGTGAAAGGAGCTTATGTTGGTTTAAGAACGAGTTGAATTACGTGGTCAAAAGGTTTTCGAGAACAGTCATGAATGACAATATAGAGCAAATTAGTTCAAGAGCCCCGATTGGGCTCTGCAAAAGTTTTTAAGAAAATCGTACGTGTCCATGAGGTGTAGATTTTATGCCGGAGGTTTTCTTGGATCATATTTTTTGGTCTGAATATGATCACCACGTTATAATCAATAGAATTCGCTGTCGTGGCATATTGGAAGATTATTTTTTGGCCAGAATCGGTGGGACTCGTTATGTCGTTGCAAGAAAATGGTGGCATACGCGACACAGCTAGTCAAACAATTGATCTATTGAAAGGGAAAATTGGTAATTGAATCATTGAATGATCACCTCGATCATGCGATTAAGCGCCGTTGAATCGGTGGGACTCGTTATGTCGTTGCAAGAAAATGGTGGCATACGCGACACAGCTAGTCAAACAATTGATCTATTGAAAGGGAAAATTGGTAATTGAATCATTGAATGATCACCTCGATCATGCGATTAAGCGCCGTTGAATTTCTTTGATTTGAATATCGTTGATTTATGTCAACAAGCCAACAATATTAGAGGACCTAATGAACAATATAGAACACGAAATCGCCAATCTTCTCGCCAATATGTGTAAAATATGGGTGGAAAATTAACTCCCAGGAATATATCGTTCCAAATGAGCTCCCACAGGTCATATGAATCCTGTGGTTATATATCCATATCTTACTTAATCCGTTTATTTACATACAAAGATGAGTTAACCTCAAACCCTGTATACCTGCAATTTTAGGCTCCCGGCTATCAAGACCCGTCTGTCGTTATAGCTGAAAATCTCCTATAAATAGGCTTGCGATGCGTGATAAACAGTATCCGATAGCTCAATCGAACTTCAACTAAGTCTGATGTTGTTTTTTACTAAACTTATATGTCAATATTTTGCCTACTCAAAATTGGATTCATTATTTAAGAGTTTACAGAAGCTATTGGGCCAGTTTCTTTTTTAATTTTTGCCTATCCGTAATGGAACTCAGACGTAATAGTGTGAAAGCATTAGGGCCTGGCAACACTAATAAATCTTTTCGAAAAAAAAATTGCATTAGCGCCATAGGTAGTTTGTAAAGTGAAGACTCCAATTGAACGAAATCCTCTCCGGAATGGCACGAAAATGGCGAAAAAGTTGTTGATAATAAAAACAAACAATCAGTAGGCATTGAACGAAAAGCTTAAACCAAAGCCTCTATGAATTCCAAAAAGGCATAGTGTGAAATGTGAATGTTTACCGCGAAAGTATTTTCTCCCCGTTTAAAGCACATTTCAACCAAGAGGTTAAAAAATAACGACCCTTGTTTAGTTTCGTCAATGGCCTTCTCAGTCACCAGCTGTAAATTTACATGACTTTTCAGGTGAGTACTTTAAAGCACTTCAGGTGAGTTCTTTTTAAAATAAACTCCAAAAACACAATTATTTCCAAAAGTTTCGGAGAAATTGTTCCTCGAAGAACACGAGAGCAATGTTTGCAGGAATAAATGCCGCACAAGGATATCAGGTCCAAACAGGTTCTTATACGCATGAAAAATTTGCGGACCAATGGAGAAATATTTCGATAAACCGCTCAATATACAGGGAGAGCAAGCAGCGTTGGAAAACGGTGTTATCCATGAAGCAGAAATTCAGGTAGGACTATCAACCATTGGAATTAATCAAATGTGCTTGAAAGGAGTTGACAGAAAAGTTACATGTGCTCATCAAAACTATATGAAACAATGAAACCGTTCCCGGGGAATAGAAAAACTCAGTCTTCATTCCCGTATTTAAAAAGGATGATCGAACGCAATGCAAAAATTACCAATGAATGTCTCTGCTAACTTGGTAGGTACAAGGTGCTTTCAAATATTCTATAAAGAACACCATACGTTATGGAAATATTCAGAGACAACCAGTGTGGCTTCAGAAGGAACCGTTTCACGAGAACAAGTCCTCCTCCGGGTTGAAAGAACTATTGAAAAGAACTCATTTGTCTCGCAATGTCAAAATTCATATTTATAAAACAATAATAATGCCATTGACATTTTACGAATAGAACTTGGTTTCTGACTAAGAAGGAGGCAAATAGATTTCGGATCTTTGAAAACAAGATCTTAAGGAAAATGCTCGAAGAAATTTATTTAGCTCTGAACATTGTCCAAGTAATAAAATCCTCAAGACTAAAATGGGCAGGGCAGGTGGAACGAATGAACAGTGGACGAACGACCAAAAGAAGAATATTTGGAAAACCCGTCGGAAAAAAGACGTCAGTAAGGCCTCGTCGTACATGGGAGGATGAACTAAGAATGGACCTAGAAGGGATGGAACGAAACATGGAAGGAACATACTCATGACAGAGAGGCTTGGCGAAACGTTGTCAATGAGACTGAAGTTCTGGGATCCAAATGGCCAGTAATAATAATAATAATAATGTAACTTGTACTGGGATGCCTTAGGTTAGATATTGCGGAGTAATTTCTCTTCAACCATCTTAACTTCTACCTGTCCACCTTGGTAAATGGATGTATGCTGACTGTAGATTAGACAGAACCTTTGTGAATAATGTAACAATGTATTAATGTTAAAAAATTAGTACACAACTTAAGATCGGAGGCTTTCGGTGACACACACCAAATAGGTCAGCTTCCGCACTATCTTATACCTCGTTCTCCAACGCATAATCGTTTACAAAATATTCCTTTGCTACAGCCTTTCTGTTGCTAGCCTTTGCGTCGTCTTTCACTTGTACGGCTTTTATGATCTTAAAATGCCGTTCTCTCTGTTATCTGTTTATGACTACTGCATCATCTTTAAATGCATCATTTTTAAATGCATCATCTTTCAATGCAACACATCCACTACATTGCCGTGTATTGCATCATTTTCTGCTGCTTCTCCTTCTAATGCTGTATTCTTTGCTACATCGTCTTTTACTATGACATCGTCCTCTGCTGCTTCAATCAACTGCCTCATCCTGTACTGCTTTGTTGTTCCCGTACCTTATCTCGGTTGTCATTACTCTACCCAATCTGTTATTTCCTACTGTTAGTCTCCTATTATGGTGCCCTCTGCTGTATCGTTTTCTAATGTGTCGTTCACCGATACATTAGCCCCTACTGATGAAGCACCTTCTTCTTCTTAACCACCACATCGCTCCACATCGTTTGCATCGGCTTAACATTAACTCTCTGGCATCATCCTATACTGCAAGGTTTTTTTGATTTTTTTTTATAATTCGTGCAGGTTCAAGAGCGTACGTTCTTATGGTGTTTGTCACACAGATGGTTTGTGTCGAAGCTGTTCGTTCATTACTCTCCGGGGGTGGTTGTCCTAGATAGGATTTTTGATAGATTCGACTGAATTTGTCGCGTTGGTTGTAGTTCACCGAACTCTTTTGTTTCCATGTCACTAAGGTGTTATATTGAAAATGCGCACACAGAGTATGAATTTTGAAATGATCTTATGCTTCGAGTGTCAGCACTTTTTGATCATCTCTCATTCACAACTGATGTTGCTGCATAGTTTTGCCGTCTAGGAATTGTTCTTGACTATGGACAGACTTGAACTGTAGACCTTCGGCTAAACAGTCGGAGATGATTACCATTGCACCACGACAGCAGTGTCTTGTATTACCGTCTACTACTTCATCTTCCGTTACTTTGTCGTCTGATGCGCGATCCACTACTGTGTTGTTTATTGTTGAAGCTGTCTACTGTATCGTCGTGGACTGCTAGAAGGACTGCGACGTACTTTTTTTTATCGAATTTTACAGCTTCTTTTACTCACGAAATGCCCTCTTCTGCATCGGGTTCCACTGCGTCGACTTCTAATGCTTACTGGTCTCTGTTGTCTTCTACTTCGTCATCCTCTGTCGCTGTATACGCAATATCATCGTCTTCCATCACGTCCTCAACAACTACGTCGTCTACTACTACGATTCCCTTTGCTTCGACCCCATCCAGCGTTGCGCCGTCCTAAATTTCGCAGTACAAGTGAGCTCCACATGTCGTCGGAAAGTAGGTTGACTAATTTCAAGATAGCCTAACAAGGTATACTGACAGATGTTACAAGTTCTCCACACACGAACACCATCTTTCCTTGAGCATGATGAATTGGGCCATTAGTTGCGAATAGAAGTCCGAATGCTCCTATAGGCCTGCATAGCGGTCTTTCGTTGAGCATTCCTTTAGAGACTCTTACTTTGTGTGCGGCCACACATGCGTTAGATTCTTCATGTTCATGTTAGCAAAGCTTCGTAGACAAGACTTAACGAGAAAGCTGAAAGTAGAGATTTAAGAAGGAATCTCAACAGTTAAAGAAATGCTTTGTTAAGACTCTGCGTGGAAGAAAATACTTTAACCACGCACTTAGGTTAAAGAGGAAAGAAGAGCTTAAAAGCTAAAGGAGCAAGGTGAAGGTAAAACCCATTAGACTTGCTTTTGGATGTAACATGGATTTAATCAGATTTCATTACAGACTCTAAGAACGGCATGACCTTGTTGCTTTTTACGTTTGTCAAGTGAGTGCCCCTACTCCTTAGAGGTTGTTTTTTTGTTTCAAATTGTTGTCGCAATCTTAAGAGTTAAAACGCATGATAGGTCTGATCTGTGGTGGTGTTAGCAAAGACATGTCCCGATCTTTCAGGTCAAAACCATTTTAAGAAAGCATAACTTAATACAAATCAAGAATAAATTTGAAGCCACAAAGCCTGCTAATTTGGGGGGGCTTATGAGCTTGTCAGAGCAATGTTATTACAAATCGTTTCGGAAATATTTTCTGGGCAAGGTTACTAGGAATTATTCAAAAGAAATACCAAAAAAGGAGGCAGACGATCTGAGCATAAAGTCAGATTTCAAGACTTAGTCCGCTTTGAATTTTTGGTCGCAGACTTAAGGGTACTTAAAACCAAGAAAAAATATTGAGATAATGGGTAAGTCTGCGCTCTTGCAAAAATAAAAAAAAAGTATGACATCGGCTAACACCCCGTTAAATATTGAAGAAAGCCAATAAATGAAGGCCCAACCATAAGAATGGTAAATGTCACTTCGTTGGTATTTAGCAATTATGTCTTTATTTTCTCTTTTGTTCAACGACCTGAATTCCTGCATTGGAACCGTACGTATGACGACAGGATTTACGAAGATTAAAGGCTTATTCGCCTAAAAGAAAACAACACCTGTAGGGGGTTCACCACATCAGACGAATGCGAGCATTTCAATTTCATTCCACGAAGTATGTAAGTCTCGAAATTTGTTGTCAGAACAACCGACTTAACCATGCTCACCTTTCCAAAGCTCCGGAGATGATGCGTCACTTTAAAAGAAGAAGAAATAAAGAAGAAGTAAAGCAATATGTCAATGCCCTGTTTACTGAAGTGAAAATGACACATCAAATTCGTATATAGTTCTCTAGGCGACAAAATAATCACAGTTCCGTGGGCCAGCAGCCATCCCCTCAAATCCACACAATTCATTTCAATTCCGCGAAAACAAACATTCGCCACATCCTTAAAACAACTTCTTCCAAATCCAATTACATTCGCATTGCCTTCGTAATTATGCACTCCACTCGTCTCGGTCACACCACCAACCGAGTGTCCTTTTGCCATTCATTTCAATCACCTCTACATTCACATACCAAAGAGCTTGAGGAACAAGTCGCTGTGTTAAGCAGTGATGGAACAAAAGGACTCGAAACGAATCGGTCTACAGCGTCGCGAATGAAGCGTTCATGTCGACGATGGTGCCTGCCGACCGGCTGCTTATTCCAACTCCGAACCGAGGAAAAAAGACGGTCACGTTTGACCCGTTTCTGCAGATAAAGTCGTGCAATTGACATTTTATCCCTAAACAAAGTGCGCTCCTCCGAGCTTCGTTGGAGTGTGGAGTGCGGGAGATGATGACCTAGTGGATATTTTAATGCGAGGTGATTTGTCTCTGTCAGCAGCGACGGAGCACAGCTACGGCTACAGTTTCAATTCTTCCTGCTATTGCTTCTGTAGTTGTAATTCAAGCTGTCACGTCTATATCTATTCTTATTAACAGTTAGATCAGATCCGGCCGTTGGAGAATGAAATTGAATGAAAGGGATTTGAATGCATTATGAGGAAAATCGTAAGAATTGATTTTGATAAATTGACGACAAGCAAAACAGATGGTTAGTACCTGATCGAGATGGTTTTCCATTGTATATTGTCTGTGGGAGATGAGATGGATTTATGGAATGTATCACAGGAGCCAACGTGGAACTGACAGGACCCAAATCAAAGCAAATCTAGCGCACCATATGCCGATTTATCGGCTTTAGCTTCTTGATAGGTGCTATTGTGGCTTTAGGTATGGGTAGTATGGGGTAATAGAGGCAATATATCACGCGTAATTATGGAAAACCCCTTTATCTAATAGAGGGCGCTATAGATACATGCTGGTCAAAATTGTCAGATCGGAAATGTCGCATTGTAAGGTTGGGTTTCTGTCTTCGTCATGTAACTGCTTAACCATGGGAATTTGAGGCGAAAAAGCACCCTTTTGGGGGAAGTTTTCGTTTTCGCCTTGAAAAATTGTGTGATTTAGGCGCCTCTAATGATTATAAAATATGTAAAGTGATTATTTCGACTTGTTTCGTATGAAACAAGGAGCGCCCAACACCGGCGGATTTGAAGACGCAAGTGGGTGCTATTACTGGATCAATATCCATATCAAAGGCAAAAGGAGCTGCAGTTTGGCTGTAATTAATCAAACCATCGCATCGTTTGAAAGCTTTAGAAATGGTGTAAAAGGAAAAAAATCGGTGCCATGCATATTGAAGTTGAGAGACTTCAAACGATTATTTTTCACAAGCAAACAGCTGCGTACCAGGTTTTCTGTGAGTTTTGGGTGATTTTAGTACCGTTTGGTTTTTCACTGTTCTATTTTTGACAGCTCATGTACAACCTGTGACAAATGTCAAAATCAGCCATACTTAGCTAGCACTGCCATTCGATGGTGGGAAGACTTATATCCAAGCAGTGCTTACAACCTATTAAATTTTATTATCAAAATCCCTGCTCCATGAAAAATGTTTTACACGCACTTCCACCACCCTGCGGTCGTCACTATCCACCTACTGAGCACTTTTGCACTAATTTCAAGCAATCTATCCGTAAGCTTTGAGTGCGTACAGAATTACTGTATCCGCCATGGTTAATGAAAATTGTGATGTGCCCACTCGTCGCCATTCGCAGCAATTGGGATTGTGTGACTCGAGTACGTGGAATATTTTACCCAAGGATCTTGATCTATGTACAACCTTCTTGCTATTACAAGTCGAACGATCTGCCAGCGCGCCGAATTCTCAGTGTACGGACTAACAAAACTTGGAGGATGATTTGGTGCGGTTTATTGTCCTTGGAAGAACTTGCCAGTATTTTTTCAAAGGTGAAAACAACGTGACCATCAGTGGCACTCGCCTATCCTTCAATGATTTTGAATTTCTTTTTGTCCAGAATGCATGAGCTGAACCTAGTCAACATGTGGTTTCAATATGACGCTACATACCACACAGATTGCGAATCGATGAACCAATTGATAAATGATTTCAGTGTGCAATTTATCACCGGTTTTGGACAGGTGAATTGGTTTGCTATAGCGCCATATGATGCCTTTAGGCTAGTTATGCATATATACGGATAAGTCAGCCTAATTCGCAACTTTCGTAGACAATATCACACGAGCTATTAGCGATACATATGAGTATGCTCGGAAAAGTGAATCAAAATTAGACTCATTGAATGGAACACTCATAGTCGTGGTGCACATTGACACGAAATAATTTTTAAAAGGCGAGGACTTTTGCCATATTCTTTTGCGTTTTTGACAATTGAAAAGCAACTACTTAGAAAATCATATATTAAAGCGATTAATACCACTGTACCTAGTAGTACCTATTTAGTTGAATTGATGATCACTTTTCCGATATCGCAAAACAGTTGTCTTAGTTTCATGATAGATTATTACATTTTCAGAAATATGTTTTGACATAAGCAGCCGTGAGTTGGCGAATAAGCTCTAAAAAGGCGTTTGTGAGCCTGATTGTTGGGTGACCACCAAGTTTTGAGCATTGCTGATGGCTTTATTCTGGTTGAACCCTTATTTTAAACATAATCCCTAAGTTATATATTGGAAAACGTTGCGAGCAGAATATACACTGAAGAGCTTTAAAAATCTCTTTAAGAAATATTTTTGGACCCATGTTCGGTATTTGTCGAAATCATTCATGGTCCTTGACCACATCAAATTGATTCTTGCCTGATTCCAGTATTTATGCCATTCATTGATGATCAACGTACAATCGTACGAATTAAAAAAATAAAGTAGCTGCGCACCAGACAACGTTCTAGTGTCTTGTAGGTTTTGAAACACGATTATCCTTGCACGAATCTTATTATAATAAATCTTTGTCATACCTCTGTGTTTCGGTCTGGCTCCCAATCATCTGTATTGGCCACTGTGCAGGAAGATTTATGATTTTAACAATATCTCCTTATATGTGTCGCCTAAAACAAGGATAACTGACCCCTTATCAAGATATACCTTGGTTTACGAGTACAATATAAACAAAACCTTAGTGCCCCTCGAATGATTTACGAAAATTTCCCCGAAAAACAGCCCTAACTCTAGCTAGAGAAGGGGAAGAAATGAATTCACGGCACTATTTCTCCGCCACTTCCATGCTTCATGACCATGATAACATTGTCTGAAAAGGGATTAACCGAAAGATTTTCTGTTTTACGAGGTCTCTCGAAGGACAGTATTTTGCTAGACATATTGTATTTGACAAGGGATATGAGTTACAGTGACTAAGGGGTGGTCACTTACAATATCATAAGACTAAAGACATTACAATGTAAGACTGATATAAAGGTACTCATCCAGGTTATTTGGATCAAGAAGCTTCTTCTCGAGTAAATATCTTATCATGCCTTTACAAGATCAATGTTCTTGAAACTTTTTTTCCACCTGCAAAGGTTATCACCCAATGATGGCCTTTTAACATGTTAAAAACGCATTCAAATTCGCTATTTATAAAAGGTCTGACAATACCAAGAAAGAGGATCGAAAACGGAGGTCATCCTACGGAAAACAGCTGTTTTATAGAGTCAGATTCTAATTTGATAAAAATTAGTTGCCAAAAAAAAACTAAGATCTTTCGAGATTGTTCTTGGATAATGGAATAGATAACAAGGTTGCTTTCAATGAATTGTCAGGATTGGTTACGATAGTAACGAGACATCAACTCATTTACGTCGAGTATAGAAATCTACGACCTTAACGACAGTAGCAATGCTACGCAGTCTGAAAAGAACTTCTGACTCACGACTTGTACCAATGGATACCTAGAAAGATTAGAGATCAGAGTACTTAACTTACCCAGTGTACTCGCGGCAGGGTTTGGAATTTTAAATTAAATTTAAAAAAAACTCGGACATTTAATCATTTCAACACCGTTTGTCTAAAGACGAATGAACTTTTTAGTATTGAGTGTTGAGTATTGACACAAACTTTGCTCTCTTTTTGCTCTGAAGGTGCAAAACTCCATGCGAGTTAAATCTGATGTTCTTATCATGCGATGTCACCCAAGCAGGCTATCGGTTTTTGGGGAAAATAGCTCACGAAGCTGGACCATAGCGGCTCTTGCAGTGTAGGAGAAGACTCCATCCTGGCATTTTCCAACAAATTATTACCCAATTCCAACCATTGGCAGAGCACATCACACTCTCAAATTCGGGCTATAAATTAGTGGTTTTGTCTGGAATAAGTAGATGGCCATAAGCGACAATTCGGTGTATTTACATACGAGTATCTGTTTAAATGTAAATGTGCTTCATCGCACCAAAACACATTATTCAAAGTGTGAAATTACTCTCTGGCAATAAATTTCTCGTAAACTGTGGTAATTTTCTGTTTTTATCTGCGCAATATCGATTTTATAGCAATCGAATTTCGAGTCAAGATTTAAATTCTTATCTACAGTTGAAATTGCTACGTTTAATTTTGCTGCTTTTTTTCCGCATTTATTTACGAGGATTGTTGCAAATGTTGACTGTAATTTTTTAAGTGTTTAGTTTTTAATTGCCAAAAAAGAGCACAGGTATATTCCA